>OZ014563.1:1286353-2709686 GCA_963966155.1 Clivina fossor
GCGATTTTAACAATTTTACACGATTTAAAGCGCGATTTTAACAATTTTACATGATTTTAAGCGCGGCTGTAATGATTTTACACGATTTTAAGCGCGATTTTAACAATTTTACACGATTTTAAGCGCGATTTTAACAATTTTACATGATTTTAAGCGCGGCTGTAATGATTTTACACGATTTTAAGCGCGATTTTAACAATTTTACACGATTTAAAGCGCGATTTTAACAATTTTACATGATTTTAAGCGCGGCTGTAATGATTTTACACGATTTTAAGCGCGATTTTAACAATTTTACACGATTTTAAGCGCGATTTTAACAATTTTACATGATTTTAAGCGCGGCTGTAATGATTTTACACGATTTTAAGCGCGATTTTAACAATTTTACACGATTTTAAGCGCGATTTTAACAATTTTACATGATTTTAAGCGCGGCTGTAATGATTTTACACGATTTTAAGCGCGATTTTAACAATTTTACACGATTTAAAGCGCGATTTTAACAATTTTACATGATTTTAAGCGCGGCTGTAATGATTTTACACGATTTTAAGCGCGATTTTAACAATTTTACACGATTTAAAGCGCGATTTTAACAATTTTACATGATTTTAAGCGCGGCTGTAATGATTTTACACGATTTTAAGCGCGATTTTAACAATTTTACACGATTTAAAGCGCGATTTTAACAATTTTACATGATTTTAAGCGCGGCTGTAATGATTTTACACGATTTTAAGCGCGATTTTAACAATTTTACTACGATTTTAAGCGCGATTTTAACAATTTTACATGATTTTAAGCGCGGCTGTAATGATTTTACACGATTTTAAGCGCGATTTTAACAATTTTACACGATTTAAAGCGCGATTTTAACAATTTTACATGATTTTAAGCGCGGCTGTAATGATTTTACACGATTTTAAGCGCGATTTTAACAATTTTACACGATTTTAAGCGCGATTTTAACAATTTTACATGATTTTAAGCGCGGCTGTAATGATTTTACACGATTTTAAGCGCGATTTTAACAATTTTACACGATTTTAAGCGCGATTTTAACAATTTTACATGATTTTAAGCGCGGCTGTAATGATTTTACACGATTTTAAGCGCGATTTTAACAATTTTACACGATTTTAAGCGCGATTTTAACAATTTTACATGATTTTAAGCGCGGCTGTAATGATTTTACACGATTTTAAGCGCGATTTTAACAATTTTACACGATTTTAAGCGCGATTTTAACAATTTTACATGATTTTAAGCGCGGCTGTAATGATTTTACACGATTTTAAGCGCGATTTTAACAATTTTACACGATTTAAAGCGCGATTTTAACAATTTTACATGATTTTAAGCGCGGCTGTAATGATTTTACACGATTTTAAGCGCGATTTTAACAATTTTACACGATTTAAAGCGCGATTTTAACAATTTTACATGATTTTAAGCGCGGCTGTAATGATTTTACACGATTTTAAGCGCGATTTTAACAATTTTACACGATTTAAAGCGCGATTTTAACAATTTTACATGATTTTAAGCGCGGCTGTAATGATTTTACACGATTTTAAGCGCGATTTTAACAATTTTACACGATTTAAAGCGCGATTTTAACAATTTTACATGATTTTAAGCGCGGCTGTAATGATTTTACACGATTTTAAGCGCGATTTTAACAATTTTACACGATTTAAAGCGCGATTTTAACAATTTTACATGATTTTAAGCGCGGCTGTAATGATTTTACACGATTTTAAGCGCGATTTTAACAATTTTACACGATTTAAAGCGCGATTTTAACAATTTTACATGATTTTAAGCGCGGCTGTAATGATTTTACACGATTTTAAGCGCGATTTTAACAATTTTACACGATTTAAAGCGCGATTTTAACAATTTTACATGATTTTAAGCGCGGCTGTAATGATTTTACACGATTTTAAGCGCGATTTTAACAATTTTACACGATTTAAAGCGCGATTTTAACAATTTTACATGATTTTAAGCGCGGCTGTAATGATTTTACACGATTTTAAGCGCGATTTTAACAATTTTACACGATTTTAAGCGCGATTTTAACAATTTTACATGATTTTAAGCGCGGCTGTAATGATTTTACACGATTTTAAGCGCGATTTTAACAATTTTACACGATTTTAAGCGCGATTTTAACAATTTTACATGATTTTAAGCGCGGCTGTAATGATTTTACACGATTTTAAGCGCGATTTTAACAATTTTACACGATTTAAAGCGCGATTTTAACAATTTTACATGATTTTAAGCGCGGCTGTAATGATTTTACACGATTTTAAGCGCGATTTTAACAATTTTACACGATTTTAAGCGCGATTTTAACAATTTTACATGATTTTAAGCGCGGCTGTAATGATTTTACACGATTTTAAGCGCGATTTTAACAATTTTACACGATTTAAAGCGCGATTTTAACAATTTTACATGATTTTAAGCGCGGCTGTAATGATTTTACACGATTTTAAGCGCGATTTTAACAATTTTACACGATTTAAAGCGCGATTTTAACAATTTTACATGATTTTAAGCGCGGCTGTAATGATTTTACACGATTTTAAGCGCGATTTTAACAATTTTACACGATTTTAAGCGCGATTTTAACAATTTTACATGATTTTAAGCGCGGCTGTAATGATTTTACACGATTTTAAGCGCGATTTTAACAATTTTACACGATTTAAAGCGCGATTTTAACAATTTTACATGATTTTAAGCGCGGCTGTAATGATTTTACACGATTTTAAGCGCGATTTTAACAATTTTACACGATTTAAAGCGCGATTTTAACAATTTTACATGATTTTAAGCGCGGCTGTAATGATTTTACACGATTTTAAGCGCGATTTTAACAATTTTACACGATTTAAAGCGCGATTTTAACAATTTTACATGATTTTAAGCGCGGCTGTAATGATTTTACACGATTTTAAGCGCGATTTTAACAATTTTACACGATTTTAAGCGCGATTTTAACAATTTTACATGATTTTAAGCGCGGCTGTAATGATTTTACACGATTTTAAGCGCGATTTTAACAATTTTACACGATTTAAAGCGCGATTTTAACAATTTTACATGATTTTAAGCGCGGCTGTAATGATTTTACACGATTTTAAGCGCGATTTTAACAATTTTACACGATTTAAAGCGCGATTTTAACAATTTTACATGATTTTAAGCGCGGCTGTAATGATTTTACACGATTTTAAGCGCGATTTTAACAATTTTACACGATTTTAAGCGCGATTTTAACAATTTTACATGATTTTAAGCGCGGCTGTAATGATTTTACACGATTTTAAGCGCGATTTTAACAATTTTACACGATTTAAAGCGCGATTTTAACAATTTTACATGATTTTAAGCGCGGCTGTAATGATTTTACACGATTTTAAGCGCGATTTTAACAATTTTACACGATTTAAAGCGCGATTTTAACAATTTTACATGATTTTAAGCGCGGCTGTAATGATTTTACACGATTTTAAGCGCGATTTTAACAATTTTACACGATTTAAAGCGCGATTTTTACAATTTTACATGATTTTAAGCGCGGCTGTAATGATTTTACACGATTTTAAGCGCGATTTTAACAATTTTACACGATTTAAAGCGCGATTTTAACAATTTTACATGATTTTAAGCGCGGCTGTAATGATTTTACACGATTTTAAGCGCGATTTTAACAATTTTACACGATTTAAAGCGCGATTTTAACAATTTTACATGATTTTAAGCGCGGCTGTAATGATTTTACACGATTTTAAGCGCGATTTTAACAATTTTACACGATTTAAAGCGCGATTTTTACAATTTTACATGATTTTAAGCGCGGCTGTAATGATTTTACACGATTTTAAGCGCGATTTTAACAATTTTACACGATTTAAAGCGCGATTTTAACAATTTTACATGATTTTAAGCGCGGCTGTAATGATTTTACACGATTTTAAGCGCGATTTTAACAATTTTACACGATTTAAAGCGCGATTTTAACAATTTTACATGATTTTAAGCGCGGCTGTAATGATTTTACACGATTTTAAGCGCGATTTTAACAATTTTACACGATTTAAAGCGCGATTTTTACAATTTTACATGATTTTAAGCGCGGCTGTAATGATTTTACACGATTTTAAGCGCGATTTTAACAATTTTACACGATTTAAAGCGCGATTTTTACAATTTTACATGATTTTAAGCGCGGCTGTAATGATTTTACACGATTTTAAGCGCGATTTTAACAATTTTACACGATTTAAAGCGCGATTTTTACAATTTTACATGATTTTAAGCGCGGCTGTAATGATTTTACACGATTTTAAGCGCGATTTTAACAATTTTACACGATTTAAAGCGCGATTTTTACAATTTTACATGATTTTAAGCGCGGCTGTAATGATTTTACACGATTTTAAGCGCGATTTTAACAATTTTACACGATTTTAAGCGCGATTTTAACAATTTTACATGATTTTAAGCACTTTTAATATTTTTATATTTATATACTGTGTCCTTTTATTTATTGTGCTATGGGGCGCGCGCATGCGCGCGCCCTTTATGGTTATACAATGTGAAATGTACTCAATAATAGTAAAATACATATCTCTCTCTCTCTCTCTCTATCTTTTCTATTTTTATTGTCATCTAATATGCACATTATATTTATAGGATTTTAAGAAAGTTACTAGGTTTTTTGGAAGGTTACTAAGATTTTAAGAAAGTTACTAGGTTTTTTGGAAGGTTACTAAGTTTTTGGGGTTTTTTGGAAGGTTACTAGGATTTTAAGAAAGTTACTAGGTTTTTAAGAAAATTACTAGGTTTTTGGGGTTTTTTGGAAGGTTACTAGGATTTTAAGAAAGTTACTAGGTTTTTTGGAAGGTTACTAAGTTTTTGGGGTTTTTTGGAAGGTTACTAAAATTTTAAGGAAGTTACTAGGTTTTTAAGAAAGTTACTAGGCTTTTGGGGTTTTTTGGAAGGTTATTAGGATTTTAAAAAAGTTACTAGGTTTTTTAGAAAGTTACTAGGTTTTTGGGGTTTTTTGGAAGGTTACTAGGATTTTAAGAAAGTTACTAGGTTTTTAAGAAAGTTACTAGGTTTTTGGGGTTTTTTGGAAGGTTATTAGAATTTTAAGAAAGTTACTAGGTTTTTAAGAAAGTTACTAGGCTTTTAAGAAAGTTACTAGATTTTTTGGAAGGTTACTAAGATTTTAAGAAAGTTACTAGGTTTTTTGGAAGGTTACTAAGTTTTTGGGGTTTTTTGGAAGGTTACTAGGATTTTAAGAAAGTTACTAGGTTTTTAAGAAAGTTACTAGGTTTTTGGGGTTTTTTGGAAGGTTACTAAGATTTTAAGAAAGTTACTAGGTTTTTAAGAAAGTTACTAGGTTTTTGGGGTTTTTTGGAAGGTTATTAAGATTTTAAGAAAGTTACTAGGTTTTTAAGAAAGTTATTAGGTTTTTGGGGTTTTTTGGAAGGTTATTAGAATTTTAAGAAAGTTACTAGGTTTTTAAGAAAGTTACTAGGTTTTTGGGGTTTTTTGGAAGGTTATTAGAATTTTAAGAAAGTTACTAGGTTTTTAAGAAAGTTACTAGGTTTTTGGGGTTTTTTGGAAGGTTACTAGGATTTCAAGAAAGTTACTAGGTTTTTAAGAAAGTTACTAGGTTTTTGGGGGTTTTTGGAAGGTTACTAGGATTTTAAGAAAGTTACTAAGTTTTTAAGAAAGTTACTAGGTTTTTGGGGTTTTTTGGAAGGTTACTAAGATTTTAAGAAAGTTACTAGGTTTTTAAGAAAGTTAACTAGGTTTTTGGGGTTTTTTGGAAGGTTATTAGGATTTTAAGAAAGTTACTAGGTTTTTAAGAAAGTTACTAGGTTTTTAAGAAAGTTACTAGGTTTTTGGGGTTTTTTGGAAGGTTACTAGGATTTTAAGAAAGTTACTAGGTTTTTAAGAAAGTTACTAGGTTTTTGGGGTTTTTTGGAAGGTTATTAGGATTTTAAGAAAGTTACTAGGTTTTTAAGAAAGTTACTAGGTTTTTGGGGTTTTTTGGAAGGTTACTAGGATTTTAAGAAAGTTACTAGGTTTATAAGAAAGTTACTAGGTTTTTAAGAAAGTTACTAGGTTTTTGGGGTTTTTTGGAAGGTTACTAGGATTTTAAGAAAGTTACTAGGTTTTTGGGGTTTTTTGGAAGGTTACTAGGATTTCAAGAAAGTTACTAGGTTTTTAAGAAAGTTACTAGGTTTTTGGGGTTTTTTGGAAGGTTATTAGAATTTTAAGAAAGTTACTAGGTTTTTAAGAAAGTTACTAGGTTTTTGGGGTTTTTTGGAAGGTTACTAGGATTTTAAGAAAGTTACTAGGTTTTTAAGAAAGTTACTAGGTTTTTGCGGTTTTTTGGAAGGTTACTAGGATTTTAAGAAAGTTACTAGGTTTTTAAGAAAGTTACTAGGTTTTTAAGAAAGTTACTAGGTTTTTGGGGTTTTTTGGAAGGTTATTAGAATTTTAAGAAAGTTACTAGGTTTTTAAGAAAGTTACTAGGTTTTTGGGTTTTTTTGGGAAGTTACTAGGATTTTAAGAAAGTTACTAGGTTTTTAAGAAAGTTACTAGGTTTTTGGGGTTTTTTGGAAGGTTACTAGGATTTTATGTTATACTTTATAACTTTAAATCAAATTAACAAATTTTAATGCAGTTTACGACTAACAATAGCTACTTACACTTTGTTCCCGTTTCGTTTTTATAATTTTTCAAGTTACTATTCAATATTTTTCAATTCTCTAGTAGAACAAAATTCACACATAATAATTTTTGGCACTATTATAGTATTATTTTATTTTATGATTAATTTTATTTATACAAAAATAAAAAACTCTAAGTTCTGTGTATAATGGGCTAGTTGCACTCAGTATATTTACTATTTTAAGGCGAAATATGGAAAAATTATATATAACATATTTTATTTATTTAAAATGTATTGCAGTATTTTTATAAATAATTCGAAAAGGCGCTGATTTTAATAAAATTTGGCCTTTTTTAATTAAAAATTTATAAAATTTTATGATCTAGTTACTTATTTTATTACCTAGTAACTGTTTCCATATAACATTAGGAGTAAAATAAATGTGAAATTTTTTAAAAATATTTATTCAAGTTGTTATTGAATTTTTTATTGATATCTGGCCATTTAACCACATACACGTGTTTCGCTTTTTAGGAGCTCGTATGTTGATTGATATAGATAGCTTTGGTAGTATTTATTGCTTCTCTGCGACATCTTTTCAAATTTACTTGATATAAAAGTCAGTCAGACGGTAACATCTGCATCAGTGTCTTCGGACATTGATAAAATCACCATACTGATGAGCTCCTAAAGAGCGAAACATGCGTCAATAAATAATTCAATAATAACGAATAAATATAAAAATTTTTAGATCTTTATTTTACTCCTAATATTATATGAATTCCACTGGTGTACCATGGATGCTTTTACAATTAAACTGTTACTATATTCTGTTTATTTACTATAAATATTATTTGTATTTTGCCAATACCTTATTTTAGAAAATATAAATAAATTAACATAGCAAATCAGAACTCATTATTATTAACTGCAAATGTCATGTGTATAATTTTTTTCTGATGAAGATGTACGTTGAGTACGTTGAAACGTGATTATTAATAAATTATTAATACAGAAACTACAATCTGAAGCCGTTTTATTTTAGGTTTAAGTCCTGTTATAATTAAAAATTAGGATGTTCGACACACTATACGTACATCATTATCAGGAAAATTAAAATATAAATGATATAAATACAACAAAACTTAAACAAAAAACTTTTTATTTTAATAAATAAATAAATTAATATTAAAATTAATTTAAAGAATTATAAACATTAAACGGATGTTGGACTGTAATATACTCGACCACCTCCACTAGATCTTGCAACTTGTACTTCTTTATAATAACTGAAGACACATATCCAGAAGTACCAATCTAAAACTGAAAAATAAACAACAAATTTTATCAATTAATTATTATTATTTAAATAGTATTGTCTAATGGGATTTAAAATTTAATTAGGAAATTCGTTCGACAGAAAGTGTCGAATATTATATGTTGGCGCACACAAAACTGTAGCTAAGCGCACCCCCTAACGGCTGGATAAATAGATTTTACTGCGGTAATACTGTGCGAGAGGTATTTTCATCATTTTCATATATAGACATTTTTCAGAAAACAAACTTCAATATTTTGGCAAAAATAATGTTTTTTTTTTCAAAGTTACCTACTTTTTATATTTTTTTTAATGCGATAATTTTACGCCATTATAGTAAGTAACGTATTTATTTTCCTCTCTCTCTCTCTCTCTCTCTCTACATAAGTTGTATTATTTCACGGAGATGCAGTATATACGATGCAATTATATACGATGTGTCTAAGAAAATTATGTACAATGTGTTATATTGTATACAATGTGTTTTTTTTTTTAAATATATATGCAATGTATCTGAAGAATTATATACAATAATTTCAATTTTCTGAACAAGTAATGTATATCGCGTTACAAAATATGAAATACTAATTATGTTCCACACGCACTTAACATTAACTTAATATATTCTGCTAGCACTGAAGAAGGCAACAGTGATTGCCGAAACGTTGGCATAGAAGACAATAAAAATATACTAACTCACTGAATTTTTTCTATTACTTATTACTTATAAAAATTATACCAGTCGACTATTTTCCTATTTATATGTTTATACTTACATAAAGGAATTCCAAACATTAACATAAATAGAAATCTCAAATTTACAGATGTTCCATTGATTATTCCAGATATTAGTATAATTACAAAAGACAATGAAAAAATAATATTGGCAATTGCATTTATAATTATCCACGGTAGAAAAAAATAATGATTTTTCTGAAAATAAAATTATATGTTAACAGTTTAGATTATATGTCTTCATGTATATATATATATATATATATATATTTATTTAAACCAATGTATTTTAATTTTGTTGTTTATCGTTAAGACACAACAGATTTTTATAATCATTTTTGTTTTGATGACCTGATTTTAAAAAAATTATTTTGGTCTAAATTTTGAAATAAAATTTATTACATCAGTTGCATAATAAAAATTTTAAAATAAATTTGTAAATAAACATATTGGCTGGTACTGCAAGCTCAATGCAACTTGAGCAAAATTTATCAATTTACTGTTAATTATAAAAGAAGCAATCGAAATTTATAAAGAAAAAGATAACATCAATCAGTATGAAGGTACTGATTTAAATAAAATTTGGCTTCCTTTAATTCATAATTTATAAACTTTGTAATCTAGTTGCTTATTTTGTTACCTAGTAACTTGTTTTTATGTTCTATTTATTTACTGTAATGTCATTTGTGTAATTGTGGAGATCGTCGAAACGTAGATTATTAATAAAAATTAATACAGAACTATATCCTAAAGCGGTGCTATTTTAATATAATGAGTTCTGAAAGATTTTTGTTACTATGTACTTTTAATCTTGTTTTAAATTAGAAATTATATTTTCATATTTATTAAACTTGATCGTACCTTAATTATTCCTGCAATCAGGAACGAAGATACTAACACTGCTATAATAGAAAAAGGAATTTCATATTCTAATCCTTCCAATTCTTCAGAACTTTTATTTTCACTATCATACTTGATTGTTTCGACCAATGATTCTGTCCAAATCATTGCTTGTATTATAGTTAAGATCTAAAAAAAAATGATTTTTACATAGTCTATTCTATTCTAATTTTTTTTTTATTAAATATATTTATTAGCTTACTAGGTACATATTACATTATATCGTAATAATAAAGTTAATTAAAAACTTTAATTAGGTTATTTTTAAATACAACAAATAAGTAGTAATATAGATGTGAACGAGATAAAAATTGTAGAACAGAATAAAACTTTCTTGGATGTGGTAAGTGTGGAAAATTGTATATAAATATATGTAATGAAAGAAACATTAGAAAAACATAGATGATCAAAACTATTATTAGCTAATTTCAAAATTCATCAATAAATATCAGCGAAATATGAATTTTAGGTTTAAAACGAATTTATATTTGAATTTCAAAAAATATAATTATATTTCAAAATCAACATCAAAATTTATTAAAATGTTTTTTTAAATAATAGATTTTAAAAATAAGTTTTACTTTAATAAACAGAAATTGCCAATTATTATACTGTTATTTACTTTAATTAATTATAACGTTATTCCCTATCAGGTTCGTTATTGTTTTTAACAATGATAGGGAACCTGATAGGGAATTTAATAACATTAGAATTAATCATAATGCAGGTTCAGGATCCAAGAACAAAAGTTTATCTTTTGACATTAATATTTACTTTAATGTCATTGATAAATTTTGACTAGATGAAGACGAGCGTTCAGTTTCGTTGAAACATCGTTTTTATAAAATAATTAAACAGAATCTTATTAAAAATTAAAAATAAGTTTATTTTTTGTGCAAAATTTTAAAGCAAAAGATTTTTTTTGCAATTTTTTTTGAGAAATATTTCATAGCCTGTACTATAATATATTTTTATATTATTACTTGTCAAAAAATTGATGTTTTACTTCGATTTTCAACTTGAAACTCGTCTTAAGAACATATTATTTAAATATTTGTCTTTAATAAACAGCAAAAATTCAACAGAAAATACTTACGCATCCTAGAATTGCAATAACGATGGTACCAGTTCTTAAACTGCAGCAACAACAAAATCTTAATATTCTGCAACAAGACATTTTGAAAATTTAAAATTACTACTTTAATTTCATAAAATATTATTAAATTGTTTCCTAAAAACCAGTCAAAAAAAGATTTTAAATAAATATTAGCAGTTCTACCAATTGTAAGTTCTTGAATGTAACCAGACAGAATTCACACTGTTAAAATATATAAAAAGAAGCAAATGTTAGTTAGACAAGGTCAACTATATTTAGATTAGATTGCTGCCAAACCTATACTACTCTAACTCAAAAATATTTATTTTTATTATACATATATATACACACAATCTACATACACAGTCACATCATGTACCCAAGAGGCTGTGGCACAAACTCTTTTCACTATCCCGAAACTAGTGTTCTTTAAACATTACCTAAAAATATCATTTCCACAGCAGTCATTTTCCATTTTATACTTTTGCAGCCAAACCCAACATTCATTACCATACATCAACGTAGCCACCAAAACAGTATTGTATATACTCAAACTTGGGCTACCTTGCAAACTTTTATTATACCTGTAAATTTGTTTATAAATTTACGAAGCATATGAACATATGTTCTTCTGATGATGGCCTAACAGCCGAAATTGCAATAAAGTAATATTCTTTAATTTTGTGAAAGAACCCAGTGTTTTTATTTATATTATACGGGTCAATTATGTTTAAAAGTATTAATATTTTTAGTAAGTTTGCGAATTTATTACGATTAATTATGTAAAATATTGTAACAAGATTGTTCTTTTTCGGCGTTTTAATTACTAACAATATATTAGTCTAGAACTGCATACCGAAAATGACGCATATACGTTCGATAAAATACAAATTACAGCAACTATAATACTTTTTAATGTAGAATAACATAAAAAAATCAAAAATTGTAAAATATTTTAAAATTTACTAAAATATTACATGGTAATTAAAAGAATTGATTTTATTTGCACATTTTTATACATAATTTCTTTTACATTTCAATTAATTTTATTTACTATAATATTATAAACATTTACTAATACTGTTTATTGGTATTTAACTATTTATCATATATTATATAGAAATATATGTATATATATATTTTATATGTATACAATCAAAAATACGACATATATGTAGCTTACATTTTAATATGAGCACATTTTTTTTTTAAACATTGGCATACATTTCAGGTACACTTAGCAACATCAGTTAGAAAATGTAAATAAGATTTATATTTGGTCAAATTTGAAGCACACATTTATATATTTTTTAGTACAATAAATTTTTGGAACACTGTCGATTTTTAATATTTTTATAAAAACCTTACTAGAAAATACGGTATACATTATATATATTGCATATTTATTACATTTTATATAGACGTGAAAGTAATATATATATATATATATATATATATATATATATATATATATATATATATATATATATAGGGTGTTTCACTTGTAAAAGAATTGTAATGTGTAATTGATTTATACCATCGCTGGTGGTTTTCCTTCAGGTGAATAAACAGGAGGAGGTGTCCTTGCAGCTTCTGTATAATATATTGTTCCAGGATTGTTTCTAAATTCTTCAATTTCTTTATAATAATTCAGTACACATAGAAATAGATAGATTTCTAAACCTGAAAAGAATATTTAATGATATAATGAAAAATATTTCCGAACTCATTATATTAAAATAAAAATACTTTAGAATTAAGTTCTGTATATATTTTATTTGAATATTGATGTTTCGATATAGTCTACGTATATCTTCATCGGGAAAAAAATAATACAAATGACACAAATAATAATCAAGAAAAACATACAAACAAGTTACTAGGTGACAAAGTAGTAAGATTAAAAAATTTATAAATTATTAAAATAAAACGATTTTAGGTTTAGATTTTGTATTAATATTTATTAATGATTGACGTTTCGACGAACTCAACATCCATCTTCATCAGGAAATCTGATACAAATGACACGTACAGTAAATAACAGAACATAGACACAAGTTATCTAGTAACCTGTTTCTATATTCTGTACCTACTGTAGTCAGATACTGTTTTGAGCCTAATTGTGTACATAATTCTTTGCAAAATAAAAACAAAATTTTTATTCATGTATTACAAATTACAGATATTAGCAAAAAAATGGTTTAATCCAGTAAATATTATTGAAATATAAAAACTAAAATAGCAGACTATACGTAACAGAGATGTTACAATTTTTTAAAGAAAATATTTGTAATTTTTACTAGAAACTGACGCATAATTATTTTATATTGTATTCTTTAATAAATTTCTATAATTTCTTAAGTTTTCAAAATAAAACGGTTTTAAGATATAGTTCTGTATTAATGTCATTTGTATATTTTTTTCCTGATGATGATATATGTTGAGTATGTCAATTGATTATTAATAAAAATTAATATGGTACCACTAAAGTCGTTTTATTGTAATTTAATGAGTTCTGAAATATTTTTTTGCAATGCTATTAGTTTTTGTTGTATTTTTTAATAACATACATTATTAATGAAATAATTATAACTGAAAATCTGTACTACTGGCAACATCAATATTAATGACAAAAAACCCAACAGGTAACGCTAGTACTATATATTTTTCCTTGTGTATTTTCCGTTTAAATCATAGAGACGTCATACATATTTAATTTGAATTTGTTGATACTTTAAAAAAAATCTCTATAATCAAACAGAATTAAAAAACATGTGTTATACATTTTGCATACTTGAAATTTTAACTTTCAGAAAAAAATAAAAACAATAATGTTAGAAAAAACGGGAAAAATCCCATTTGATATTAACTAAATATATACAAAATTTGTTTACAATAATTTAGCTCTGCATCAGATAACCAATTTAACTATAATGTCAGTGATATATTAGATTTTATTTTAGTAATCAGAAATAATATTTGAATAGTAATTGCATTTATCTTATTTTATAAAATAACTAGATTTTATTTTGTAAATTGTTTCTGGAAAATAGAAAATGTATTAAGATAAAACGGCTTTAAAGATATAATTTTGTATTAATTTTTATTAATAATCGACGTTTCGACGTACTCCACATTCATCATCAGGAAAAATTATACAAATGACATTACGCTAGCTAAATAAACAGAACATTGAAACAAGTTACTAGGTATAAAATATTACCGATAAAATAGTAAGAATTTTATCAAGAAAGAATATTGTGGATTGAAAATCGTTAACTCATAGTCAAAAAATAAAGCCATTACTTTATGGTAGATATTAAATAATTTATAACATAATAAAAAATCTTTCAGAACTCATTAAAAAGTTTTGGAATTTAGTTCTGTATTAATTTCAATTAAAAGTCGACATTTCGATTTACTCTACGTACATCTTCATCAGCAAAAATAATACAAATGACATTTACAGTAAATAAACAGAACATAGAAACAAGTTACTATGTAACAAAATAAGTAACTAGATAAAATTCGGCTTTGTTTATTTAATAATTTATAATTTTTTAAATCTAGTTACTTATTTTGTTACCTAGTAACTTGTTTCTATACTCTGTTTATTTACTATAAATATCATTTGTATCATTTTTCCAGATGATGATGTGCGATCTTAAAGCCGTGATGATCTTAAAGCTGTTTCATTTTAATATAATGAGTTTGAAAGATTTTTTAACTATGTTAGAAAATTTATATTGTGCAGTTACTTACTTAACATCAACAGAAACATTACGAATAGTATACGAAATGCAACGACAAATGCATGATCATCCATATAAAACGGTACAAAGAATATTATAAATAATGCAATAAACATAGAAATGATTTCCATTGATTTTAGAACTAACCATGGTAAAATTAGTTTGGTATCTTTCTGTAACAAAAATTGTGTTATTATTAATAAATTACATTAGTTAAATATGAACAAATTTACCTTATAAACACCCGTAACTAACATAATACAAAGAATTAGTGTGAGAGTACTAACTGCGACTCGATAATAATAATAATTTTCATTATCTGTTATAGCTGCGAACACTCTTAGTAAGAATTTTATATCAGGATCTGTTTCATCATCATTTAAAACTCTTGATTGATATTTAAATGGCGGAAATAGTAGACCAAATATTGTAAATGTTGTGAAAATCTGAAAAAAATTGTATTACATTTTTTATTCATACAAATTTCTTTAATTAAATTAATTTTAATTAGTTCATAAAAGTTAAATGTTTCTTCCAAATATAAATTTAATTCAAATATATCTTTTTCTTTTAAGATTTATCTTTAATTTTAACTTAAGACATTATTGATATAAAGTTGGGGAATCAGCGAATAAATATATATATTTTTATAAATAACAATTCGGGGATATTCTGTAATATTACTGTTAAAATTAACTACTTGTTAAAACAAATATTCTACGATTTTGTAAAGTATTAGAACAATAACTATTTTAGATAACATAGTAAACATAATAAATTCGCGAATTTTTATTTCAATCTGTAGTCATTTTTATCATTCTTTTTTACAGAATAGACCCGATTCTAAGTTAATTAATTCACTAGATAAAATAATTTAAATAAATTTCAACATTGATAATAACCTTCTCAATAATGAGTTTATTTAGTTACTACGCTAAGTTAAGTTTAATTAATTGGCAGTTAACGAAGGTGTGTAATCGGAAACATTACTATTTAATCAACCTGTTTATTTATTCAAGCTCAAAATTTGCATGCACATATTGCAATAGATAGCTGATAAACGAAAATTGTACAATTTTGACAGAAAAATCATTTGAAAATTAAAAATTATATATATATATATATATATATATATATATATATATATATATATTAATTTGTTGATTAAAAATTGTATTATTTTTATAAGATAACTTCTAAATGCTTTATGATACATATTTTTAAATTAATCTCACAAGTTCCACAATTATTCCAATTTTTGTTATAGTTATTAATAAATGTATTCATTTACGAAATATTTTGGAAAATAGCTAGTAGCAAAGCTAAATGATAATAGCTATTTTTTTAACGGCCGGTTTTAAATTAAATAAAGTCAACTTTAAACTTATTAAAAAGTATCGATTTTAATTTATACTATAAATTTATTGTTCTCACTAAAACGATGCTTTTAATTTCCACGTTTCACACTTCTAATCGTAAAATTATTTGTTGTTGTCAATAAAACAAAACTTTTTTGTCTGCTTAAAGTTGAGTTTAGTTAGTGTTTATTATAAAATTCGCTGTTTATATTATGGTACTTTAAAACCTAAAAATTATTTTATTTTCTCTAAACATTTTCGCTCAATTAAAAATTACTTAATTTCGGCGATATTAAAGAAAATTATAATATAAAAAGTATACTTTTGTTTTAATAAAAAAAAAACTAATAATATTGCAATTATATCAATATTTTTTTTCATAACAAAATAAATTTGAAAAATATATATTTAAATGATTTTTAACTTACCCATCCTAAAGTACCAATTATCAAACTACCTGTTCGTGTACTACAGCAACAACAACAAATTTTAAATTTACAACACCCCATGATTTTGCAAAGAATTTACTGTTTCTTCCAAGGGTGTCTAGATCACAAATGCCCGCGCGCCACCCTGTCGCCAGTCAACTGTTTTCAGCTAAAGACCAACCGCACCACTACGCAGCCCAGGGTCAGTTTATTGTGACTTTGGAATCAGATTAAAGAGGATATTTTGTCGTAACAGATTGGAGATTAAAACTTCTTTACCATTTTCATTTTTTATATATTATAGTAAAATTGCGAACACTGTAAAAAATCTCTGTAACATTGGTAATCACAGTAATTTTACTATATTGTTTGATGTAATTTTATAAATTCTTTGTAAATTATCTAATAATTTATAAAATTACAATAAAAAATATAGTAAAATTACTGTGATTACCAATGTAAAGTTGCACTGATTTTTTACAGTGTTAATTTTGAAAAATTTGTTTAAAATTTGAAATTATGTGTTTTATTACTAAATTATCATTTAAACTAAATTATTTAAAATTGTTTAAAAAATGTTTGTAGTAATATTTTTTTACTGTTTTCAATATTATTTTTATCTTTTTTAATTTTCTGCTATTGAACTTTAATTTGATAACAACAGACGCATAAATAAATGCAACAATTATAAATTTAATACAACCATTCTGATATGTATTGACGAAAACAATGAATATTTTTTCTCTGCTGACGTCTCCAAATTTATCCCGACATGTTGGCGCCTTATCCCAGATCAATATTATCTAGAATTCCAGCATTTTGCAGTTTTGACGTTTTGTCAATTCTAGTTTTATTTATATATAGAACATTTATCAACAATAAACTATTAAATAAAATACGTACAACTAAATTAATAAAAAAAAAGATTTTTGATTCGTAAATATTTATTCTTTATTAAGAAATATAATTTAAACATTAAAATTGAAATGACTATGTTTTATTAACCTAACTATATATAAAATTGTATTCAATTTGATCATTCCTAATGTTTCTATCAAAAAAATAAAAATAATGTTAAAACTATGTTATTGTAAAAATAAAAAGGTTTTAGGATTAAGTTCTATATATATAAAAAATCGACTTTTCGACATATTCTTTGTACATCTTCATCAGGAAAAATTATTTTTATTATTTATAATTTTTCCTGATGAATATGTACACAGATTTCGTCGAAATGTCGATTTTTTATTAAAATAGATACAGAACTTATTTTGAATAATTTTTCCTGATGAAGGTGTACGTAGACTACGACGAAACGTTGATTTTTTATTAAAATATATACAGAACTTAATCCTAAAGCCTTTTCATTTTAATATGAATTCTAAAAGATTATATTATTGTAACTAAATTTGTAAATTAACTAAATGTTGTAAATCATAATATACATATATTTTGTCCAGTTTTAAAACGAAAACTTTATACAAAGTATATGAATTTATTTATGAAAATTTAATTTATGAACTTTATATAAATATTAGAAAAATTATAGGAGTATAATAAAAATATTGTTACAGTAATAAAATTTAAATTTCATATTCAAACAATATATAATATTATTTTTATATTATATTTAATACGCTGACAGTTTTTTAAAAT
The DNA here is from genome assembly GCA_963966155.1 of Clivina fossor. Taxonomy (NCBI): domain Eukaryota; kingdom Metazoa; phylum Arthropoda; class Insecta; order Coleoptera; family Carabidae; genus Clivina; species Clivina fossor. The sequence goes on from OZ014563.1 coordinate 1,304,309, forward strand.
CTATGCATAAACAATATTAGTTTAATTTGATTTTTATAATTTATCTCATTGTTTATTTTATAATATTTTATTAATAACACTTTTATCAGAAGAGATACGCATTATCAAATTATTTTTAGTAAATTATTAATGTAATAATTATGTGAATTTAATTGATTTATTTTTAAATACAAATTTAATATAAAAATTGAAAATACTTAAATAAACTAAATTTAAATTATAATATTTTATTTTTGAAAAGTAATTTAAAATTTGGTATAATTTATTCCTTACAATGTAAATTAAATGTTTATTTTCAGTATGTAAAAATTATACATAAATTAAAGTATTTAGAGTTTGAAATACTAATTTTCTTTCTTATTTTCTTTCTTGATAATTTCACTTGCAAATCCGGTTTTATAAAAACTGAAAACGCAGAAAAATGTGTACCACGCTAAAATGAGAACTGAAAAACAATACAATAAAATATTAAATTGTAAATAAATAATAAATATAATGTTTTGATACTTACGGACAGTGAATATAGTACACAAACTCAAAAGTAAGTATTGATATTTTTCTTCAGGTAGTTCAAAATACAAATATATTGATTCATACATTTTTACAAAATAAATTCCTGTAGCTACAAAATATCCTATAGCTTTGCATAATATCCATGGTAATAGTAATTTTTTTTTATTCTAAAAAAAAAAAAAAAGAAAAATTACTCTATGTTTAATTATACCAACAACAAATTATAACTCAACGAGTATGACAGTAAATCTAACAACATTTAACCAGGAATTACCTTTCATAAGCTACAAATCCACGATAAAAACATTAAGAAACTTTTTGATTTCTGTTACCAGAAAGTTTCTTAATGTTTCTTTGGTAGATTTGTAGCTTTAAACTGTATTTGCTTTCACATTTATGATACGTCTCATATTTTTCTATTTCTTACATTTATAAATAATTTTTCATGCAAAATATTTTCAATCATAATTTATCATTTTATTTCATAAATTTTATAAAATAAAAAACTATAGGATTTAGTTCTCTACTATAATTTTTAATTAAAATTCAACGTTTCGATATACTGAACGTATATTTTTCTTGATGATGACATACATTTAGTATATCGAAACGTTGAATTTTAATTAAAAATTATACAGAACTAAAACCTAAAGCTTCTTTATTTTTTTACAATGTTAAAATATCTACTCCAACAAGCTGTCAACTTTTTTTTTCACATTTGTTCTAAATAATCTTAAATTAGTATAACTAATAATTAATAGTTAGTTACCTTATGAATTCCAATAACAAGCAATATATTAAGTATAATTAATGATACTGTAATAATTAAATAATCAATTATTTCTAAATAATCTTCATTATTTATTAGTCCTTTAATATTTCCTGTTAAATTTCCAATCTATAAATAAAAAATGATTATTTTATAATAAATTATAATTAATCAATTATCCTTACTAATTCGATGTAACCGATAAGTAAACAACCAAATTTTAAAGGCATACAGCAACAACATTTCGTAAAATATTTGATATTAAAAAATAACATTTTACAATTTTTATATGTTTCAGTGTCAAATACCAATTTGAGCTACTACTTAGATATTGCTATAATATTGGAAAAAGTATTATATTTATTTACTGATAAGTCTTACATGATATCAGTGATTGCTGATATCTATCTATAATTGATAAAAATGTATTACGAAATTATATAATTTTAGTTATTTTTTTAAACTTTCTTTTATTACAAGCACCAGTGGCGTAATCAGGGGGTGGGGTCCAAAAACATACGTATGTTAAATATGAAATATGTTATTTTACTTTCATTATTATAAAAATAATTTTTATTGCTTTTTATTTTTTATACAAATTATAGTATTATCTTTGTTGATTAATATTATATCATTTTTTTAGTAACTCCTCTAATGACAAGTTTCTGGCTACGCCACTGACAAGCACAGATAAACATAGTTAGATCTGTGATTACAAGCAACAGAATTTGTTAGTTTTATAGGATAATCTTTACAAGTATTGTATATACTAAGAATTTATACTAATATATTTGAAGATATTTAATAGAAAAAAATTATGTTTTGGTAAATTAGATAAGCATTTTTCTTATACAATAATCGGTACTAAATTTATTTAAAAAAATAGCAAATACTTCACTTCTATACAAGGAAGCAAGATGTATTGCCTATTTAATATATAGTAACAATTATTTTTAGGTAACTTTTATAAAATAATCAGATAGTTTCTTTTTCTTTAATTTAAATTTATAAATATACTAGCGTAATACCTATGCTTCGCTACAGCATTCAATGCTTTAAACTCATTTTCACTTCAGTTACAGAACAACAAATTAGCAAATTGTCCCGTTTTCGGTTCGGTAGACACATTTGTGAGCATAGCAAATATATTCTGCAATCTGCGTGTTTGTAATTACAGTTTTTGATTAACTTTTATCGTTTATTGTGCGTTGCCCTATAGTTAATTCTTTCTCTAAATACAACGCAAGTTCTAGCAAAATCTGTTCCGTGGATGTCAATTAATAGATGCATAAAACCATGTTTAATTTATAAATATATCGTATAATAATATATATCAAATATAAACATATCGAAAGATTGGAAAAAAGAAAATAAACTATTTTTTATTTTAAATTAAAACAGGAAATTGTTATGTAAATGTAAAATTTTTAGTTTACAAAAACAACCTAATTATGAATTTAATGTTTAAAATTAGCATTGCATTCCATAATATTTTATAAAATATTTCATAAATAAATTATTATATTTTAAAGTTCAATACTTTTTGTTTTCTATCTTTGACAACGGGAAGTTTAATTTTAGTTTACGAGTATTTATATAATTTAAATAATTAAATAGTTATAACGAATTATTTTGTGTGCAAAAAAGATGGATAAATGTAAAAATAAAAAATAAATTATAGTGAAATACTATGTGATATTTTATATATTATTCTAATATCAAATGTAATTACATATATAATATTATAATAATAGACTTATAAACTAATGTAAATATTTTATAAATTATTGTTTAGTAACGATTGAAATATTGCTTTGGTCCTTAATGTTATTGTTGTAAAAACGATGATGTATCGGTCCTTCAGTTAATTGACGGTAATGACTGTAGATGACGTAATACAGCATCCAGTACAAAACTGAAAATAAATATATACATTGTATTAACAAATATTAACTTATATTATAAAATTACAGTTTGACATAAATAACTTTTAAACCTAAAGCCATTTTATTTTATTTAATGATTATATATTTAAAAATATTCTTAACATAGAATGATAATTTTTCTTATGACAAATGACATTTGTATCAGTTTTCCTGATGAAGACGAACGTTGAGTTCGTCGAAACGTCGATTATCAATAAATATTAATACAGAACTTAAACCTAAAGCCATTTTATTTTGTATAATGAGTTCTGAAAGATTTTTTACTATGTGAAACATATCTAAAATTTATATATTTAAAAATATTCTTAACATAGAATGACAATTTTTCTTATTAAAATTAAATTACCTAGTACTGTTGGAATCAAAATCAAGCCGATGATAAAATTTGTATTACATCCATTTTGAATCAGTGCGACGAAAATGCTTCCTGATGAAATGACTGCCAAGATTGATATTAGTACCAAAATTAAAAATTTCGTTATCAAAAATGGTAGCATATAATTGGGTTTTTTCTGGAAAATAAATTTGTAAAATTCATTACATGATGATTATTTTTCGTTTTAAATTTCTTTGTCGTATATAATAGGCATAATATTGCATGAATTTATTAATTATTATCTTTGCTATTATATAAAAGTTTTGAGATAATATTTGCAAACTCAGCTACCACCGCACCGTGGCGCACCATATTCTAACCTCGTTTGTTTATGAAAAAGTGCTTTTATTTTTTGCTTTAAAATAAATTTTTACTTCTACCTCTTATCAAAAATTAATAGTATTTCTATTTTTGATACATATTTCTTTATATCTAATATTATAAAATTTAAATAAACTGATTACTATTGCTGAGTAAGTAATTTTAAGTAAACGTCAAAAGTACTTTTGACAAAAAATACTTTTAAAAGTGAGGTGAGAATACATGCATTTGAGTTTTACAAGCATAAAAAGACATAAATCACATTACATGATTTTTATCTGTGATATAAAATATGTAATTCCTGAGAAATATACAATTTTATTTGAAGTTTTATATCTAATATATTAATATTTTATTTATTATGAACACAAAATCTAGTCAAAATTTTAATATACAAATATTTTTGCTTTATAATACGTAAAATGATTTTAATTTCTGTCTTCAAATTATATCCTAAAAAATACACCACATGTACAATAATATTGTTACTATCTGACTTTGGCCTGAACATGGTAAAAATAACTGAAACTAGTCGCTAGAAATCAATAAAAAAATTAATTTACACTTTCATTATTATTTTTTCAACAAATATATATTTTATATAAAATCAACAAGTATATCAATGGATACTTTTACGAAGAAAGTATAACTATTTCAAAGAATATCGTGTTATTAATGTAGAAAATTTCTTAATGTGTGGTTTGGTACGTTTTAAAACAATGGCTCGTATTCTCATCCAACTTTTAAAAATGATTTTTGTCACAATTACTTTTGACGTTTACTTAAAATTACTTGTTGTTGTTGTTTGCTTCTAAATTTTAATTATTTTATAATATTAGATATAAAAAGATATATCAAAAATAGGAATACTATTCATATTTGATAAGAGATAGAAGTAAAAATTTATTTTAAAATGAAAAATAATTTTTTTTTGTTTTTACTGCAGACAAAATTTAAGATTATTAATGTTATTAATAAACTTTTATTGTGTTACAGAATCTATTAATATCTTTTAGATTCTAATAATTAATAATTAGATCTAATAATTAGATAGTGCAGTTCAGAACCAATAGCATTATGAACTCACAAACGTTGGTAGTCTCTATCTTTCTTACTTTATCTATTATACGTCATCGACATAGCGTACAATATGCCGACAATATGTATAATACATTAAAAAAAATCTTACCTTATGGATTCCATAAACCAACATGATTGAAAATAGTACCACTGTCAGTGAGATGCATAATACAACAATTAAATGTAAAAATACTGTATCATCGTTTTCCATATACTTCCATTCGAGAACATCATGATATACTAGCGAAAATAATAATATTTGAATCGAATGAAGTATCTAAAAATATAATTGTCAATTAAAAATCACACATTTTTATGCTAATACATAAATTCGTTTACTCAATGAATGTGCACGTAAAAATGTATACATAATACTATTATTGCTGTCCTTGAATTTTAATTGTAGTTTTTTTTTTTTTTACAAGATATATTGAAATAAAATAAATTATTTACTAGAAAAATGTTTCTTCCTTAACATGAAATATATTTAACATAGTAAAATATTTTTCAGAACTTATTGTATTAAAATAATATTTTGTTTTTTACCTGATGAAGACGAACTATCAGTTTCGTCGAAACGTCGTTTTTATAAAATAATATATATAAAATAATAACAGAATCTAATCCTAAAACAGTTTTTATTTTTGAAATATATTTTGTTAAACTTGATTATTAATTGGTATTTAAAACAATTTTTAATAAAAAAAAAATTTAATATCTAAGAATACAATAATTCTTTTGTTACAGAATTTTATGATTAAAAACTGTATTATCTTATATTACCAAAAATGTATCTTTTAATTAAAATTACATGAAAAAATACATATTTATGATAAGTTATCAAAAAAAAGAATCTATGCAAATAGAAGATTATAGTATATCATCTTTCTTGCACTCAAAAAAGCTCATTAGTATATTAATTACTTAATTACTTACAATATGTGCATAACCCAAAATTAAACTTCCGGTTTTCAAGGAGAAACACAGACAAGAATTGAACTGCATGATTGCAGTTTATTACCTGAAATTGAATAAATTATTTTATTAATAATTTGTAAAAAATTGCATATTATTTTGTTACAAGAAGACAATGTTAATTTTAAACATTAAACTCAGTTTTACGTCCTTGTTCTAGGTTAAAGATTTAAATTTAAATTCAGTTTTACATCAGAATTTTGACGTCTTAGTTTTACGAATAACTTTTGTTTATTTTTCTTGTACAATAGTTTATATGTTTAAAATGTTATGACATCAATAATGTTTGTGGAAATAAAAAAAATCTGTGAAATGTATATATAACTTATAATATTAATGTAAATTGAAGAACATCTGTGATATTTATTATATAGCTAAAAAATTGCAATATTTCTTTAGTTTATGTAAATATTATTTAAATAATTTAAAGTAATTATTGTATTGTTTAAATAATAGCAAAGTAATGTAAAAAAAAATTGAACAAAATAATGTTTATTATTACTTATAGAAATATTCAAAAAACATCCTATTATTAATTATATGCACATATTTTTTCTTGGAACTTTTTGTAGACAAATGTAAACATTAATTTTTATCAGAACAAATAGAAGTATTTTTACGATCTAAATATACGTGTAATGAGGAAAAAAAATTGTATTTGTAAAATATGCAATGTACTGGAAATCTAAATAATATGTTTCTCTGGATTATTAAAATTTATTTTCTGTTTTATATCAAATTTTGTATCTGTTTTTAAAATATGTTGCATAGCAGCGGTTGTCATATACACTTTTTTCGCTTGTTGTTATAATATATATAAAGTTTTAAAATCGAAGAATTAAATGAAATTAAATGAAAATTACCACAGTTTATAAGCATTAAAACTTATGCAATAGACGTGATTTTCATATTATCAAAACTGTAAATTTGTAAAATTTTGAAACTTACTTTTTTACCGACCGTCATATCGCATACGATAAGAGTGGTATTGTAATAATACCAAATTTGACATATCGATATTTTTACAGATAAGCAAGAATTAGGCTTATAGTAAATACGAATTAACTATTTTTAGAGTAATGTCTGTCTGTCGGTATGTGGACACGTGTAGAGCAAATTCAGCTGAATAAAGTGTAATAATAATTCATATCTCAATTTAATCAACTTTTGGGAAAGATCTGCCAACCCAAAGTGATAATTTACTAATCTCACTTTTATGTGTTTTACGAATATTTCGAAAAAACTATTTAACAAAAGTTGCTAAAGATGTTATAATTAACAACTTTTATTTAGAAGATTTTTCGATACAGCTAAATATATTTTTTATAATTTTACATATTTTTATGATATATAATTCTGTAAATAGGTGGCATATTTATGTCAAGATAATTTTGTTTTTAGTTACCATGACTACAGTAGTTGTTATACAAATTTAATTTCTTTATTCCATACATTTATTTAATACGTTGACGGTCGGTTCTGTGGTGATCACAGCAGATTTTTTTATAAAACAGATGTTTTATAAAACAATAATTTATATTTTATCTACGATGATTTTAATTATCGTATTATTTGTCATGGTACAATGTTTAACTAAATTTTATAAAGATATTAAACTATAAATAATATATACAATGGTTATTTAAATTAATATTTAATGTGGAATAAATTATTCAGTTCAATTTAATCATTTATGAACTTTTTCCTGTATCAGTCAGTTGAATAGATGAATTTCTAAAGAATTATACAAATTTAGAAGATCTTTTTGAGAATTCCTGCTGTACATGTGTTTATGTAATGCAGAAGGAGGAAAATCATGCGCAAAAATTTAAATAATTCATCTGATGTCAGATGACCTAGGCCAGGGGTCGGCAGTCTTTTAAGTTAGAAGAGCCAAGTTGTTAAGGAAACAGGATTACAAAGGTATCAGAGAACCATAGGTATATATATATATATATATATATATATATATATATATATATATATATATATATATATATATATATGTTGCGATTGAGAGGAACATGTGTGTGTTTCTTGTGAAACTGAAATTGATGTCTGAAGAGCCGCAAACGCCTGTGCAAAGAGCCGCATGCGGCTCGCGAGCCGCGGTCTGCCGACCGCTGACCTAGGCTATGCAGATAACGAGTTTACGTTTCAATATCTTTATGAATGTTTTCAAAATAGATTTTTTTTTACTTTGAAATTATCTAATTATTTCTAAAGTGTTACACCTTCACGCATCTCGTATGCTAAGAGCTAAGGAAAATCTGCTACTTTGGGAATTTCAAAATTCTACATCACACGCAATAAAGATTATTATATAAATTGGTGTAAATCTCTAGAAATTTATAAAGTTGATCATTCTAGGAAAGAAATCGCAAATAAGGAAACTGAACTAAAACATACACCTCTGTTATTAACTGATTGACGTCCAAAGTTTTTTAAACAAGATTATTATCTTACGTTAAGTGTATGAGTATATTAATAACAAGAGAATATAATGAAATAAACAGCAAATTTGTGGTCTACAGTCATCTTATTATTATTTATATGTACATATTTTTTCGTGAAACTTTCTGTAGACAAATGTAAACAGTAACGTTTATATGTTTAAGATCTAAATACATGAGGAAGAAAATTTGTAATTGTAAAATATGCAATGTAGTGCAAATCTAATTTATATTTTTCTATAGATTATTAATATATATATTTTTTGTTTTATATAAAATTTTGTATCTGTCTTTAAAATATGTTGTTATATGAAAGTATATAATCATGCAAAAATATGAAAGATAATATTAAAAGCATTTATTTAAAATACAACTATTTAAGGCCTAATATTTCCAAATATTGGAATAAATTTATTCTTGGAATAATTTTAAAATTAGCCAATAAAATGTTCTCATTTATTCTAAAGATACATTTTTAACCAATTACAAATGATTTTTTACTTATCTTAAGAATAAATAAAATTGGAAAAAATTGGTTAATACATGTAGATATACTTCAAATAACCAATGTCAATCTTATTTTTACTTTATTCTCAATTTTTATTTAAAAAAAATGGTGTTTGTAAATCAGCCAAATATTTTATCTTAATAATTTTAATATTATTTTTAATAATGTTTTACCAAATGTCGATCACAAGTTTATTAAATCTAATTTAGTTTTTTTTTGTTCTTTATTTTTTGATAGGTCAATTTTGCTATGCGTGTATCACCGAGTAGAAACTGTGAACAGTGTTTGTAAGGAAGTAATATAGTAAATTATTTGTATCCCTGGAGCTAAATATTGGTAAGTTTGCTAAGTATCAAATAAACTACGAAATACGAGTATAGAGATTAAATATAATTTGAGACAAAAATATAATCTAATACATACTTTTGAAATCTAAACATATCTACTTAGAAAAAAAATATTTTATGGGTCACATATCATTATATATTTTTTTATTAGGTTTGTTTTTGTTTTGTTTAAATAATATTAAATGTCAAGCCATAATTCTGATTAAAGAACGTATATTTTGATAATACTGTATGCATATGAGAATCTATGTATATTGTTTAGCAACGTACAATAATAAATTTAAATAAATATTTATTAATTTAATAACAACTGTATATTACAATGATTATTTTTAGAAAGTTATAATTTTACAAGATTTGTTTAACAACAAATAAAGGAATATATTTATATATTTTCTATTACTTGTATCATATTCTAGATTTGTTTATTTCTCAAAAACTGCCGATTGCATTAACAAATTATTTTGCATGAATATCAATGATATTAATTAACACTTATTTTTGATATTATTTTAATTTATTGATTACTATTAAATATTAAAATAAATGTTTAATATGTTGTAAATTTTTAATAGAATTATTAAAAAAAATAAATAATAAATAATTAAAAATAATAACATACAAAATTTATAAATTTTTATGTTCTAGTTACTTATTTTGGTACTTAGTAACTTGTTTCTGTGTTCTGTTTATTTACCCTAAATGTCATTTGTATCTTTTTTTCCTGATGAAGACAAACGTTGAGTCTGTCGAAACGTTAATTATTAATAAATATTAATACAGAACTATGACCTAAAGCTGTTTTATTTTAACAGACATAGATTTTAATATCGTTAACATTCATATAAATATTTGTGTTAATACAATAATAGTTAAAACTCTTTGAGTATATTAAAATAAAACGCTCTAGGATTTAGTTCTGTATTAATTGACATATATAATAAACAAACAGAACAAAGAAACAAGTTTATGATATTATACAAGTTGTAAGTTCAACTTTGTATAAAATTTTATAAAATAATAGTTTTTTTTTTTACTAGGTGAAAAAAAAACTAATAAATGAAAGTGTTCATGTTAATATTGTGTTAACCTTGATTTTTTTTGTTATAGGATACAATAATATGTACAACACAAATATTCCTATTATTACATACATATAAAAATACTTAAAACATAGGACACATTTAATAACTTATTTAGTAAACAAAATTAGTAAATTCACTTAATATACACACGTAAAATCATTTTATAAAAATATCTGTGATGTTTTCAATTAATATGTACAAAGTTATTTAAAGAAAATATTGTAAAATAAAACTATTCTTACCTGTTTTGTTTAATTTAGTTTTTATACACAATTTCAATTAATTTGAACACAAACTATTTTTAATATTTACACGTTTCGGTCACTAGATACTGTTTGCAAATATTTTACTCTTATAGAACGGACAATAAATTCTGTTTAAGTTACTCATAGTGACGCATGCGCAATTGCGCAGTTTGTTTAGCAATATAATTATTTCTTGGAATTTTACATATTTTACATATTATAAATAAATAAAAAGTTTTTTTTATTGTTTATTTATCTTTATTATTAAGTTTATGAAAATGCATGAGTGAATTAGTAATTTAATTTATAAAAAATAACTTTATTGGAATACATTTTTATTCTAAATGTACTTACTTGAAAATAAATATATAATAATAATTATAATAATAGAAAAATAAGTTACATTTCAAAATATGCTTTTATATTTATAAAAAAAAATATTGTGTATGATGTAGTTTTAAAGTTAATTGGCCTTTAATTTCTTATAAAAACTGTACACACAGGCATATGTATAATAAATTAACCCTGAAATGGAAAGAATATATTTTTACTAATAAAAATAATATTTGTAAAGTATTCATGTAAAATTAAATATTCGGTATATCGTTTACCGGACTGCATTGTCAAATTATTGATTATTCTGCTTTGTAAACCAATTGTTTTTTCTAATAACAACATAGAAATATCTCTTATTTCAATAATAAACTAATAAAGTAATAATTTAGATATAGTAATAATGTATATATACTAATTTACGTTACACAAAAAATTTTTTTGTAAATTTTTTCAAAATAGGTTTTCTCTTCAAGCGTATCAAAATGTTCATATTATGTTATTATATTGACAATATGGAAGGACGTCATTATAATTTGAACATTATTATACAATAATTACTTACTATAAACACGACTGGTGGTGGTACCAACGTGACTACATCGTCAAATATATTTAATCTGAACTCGCCAGATTTATCAGAAATTGCATATTGCATTAATTCTTACGAATCACGTAAGAAATATATTGTTTTATAACAGTTAGTAAGTTAATTTCGTTTGGAACGCTTGAAGAAAAATTTTCATATGTTACTTGAAATAGAAAGTTCTTTTTGTGTTTCGCAAAGATTGTTTGGCCTCGGCCTCAAGTATCTCAGCTCAAAACAATAAAGATCGCTTTCTACTTCTCGTAATATAATAAACAATTTTTTCGAATTGTGCCATTTTTTGCAGCTGGTAAACGAATTTCTTAGGGCCGGTTGCATAATCCATTGTTAAACGCTTTATAAATTAATTCTTTTGTTAATTTCATATTGACTAGTCAATAACAGTTGACAGTCTAGTTACCTATAGTTAACTAATTAATAATGTTAACAATGTTTTCTGCTTGATCATATTTGGTTTTTGGAAATTTGGTATATCATTTATACTTACATATGCAAAATATTAATGGTACAATAAGTAATATATTTTCTATTGAATATAATGATAAGTGTATACTTAAAATTATTAGTATAATAACAATTATAACATCCAAAATATATTCAACTGCTTTAAGAATTAACCACGGAAACATGTAGATGTATATTTTCTAAAAATAATTTAATATACATTAAAATGTTAAAGTTAAAATGTAAAGTCTGCCTGATTTTAAACTAACTTCCTGATGAGCTAGATACGTGAAATTCTAAACATAACTTAGAACTGGATGACAATACAATATTAACTAATTAATTAATAATATTAGAAATATTAATTTTTATCTTCTGCCATATTCACGAATTCCCTACATTCGTATATTTAGCAAAAATTTTTTTCAAAATACAGAAACTACAGAAAGCAACTACAAATAATACAGAACACACACAAGACTAACAAGCAGAAAATAATTATTTAAATTAAAAAAAATAATTAATATATAGTACGTTTGTAAAACGGACCAAAAAATATAAATTAATTTCTTCTAACCCATACAGAATGTCCTGAAAATTTGTGATTGTAAATTTGTAATAGCTATGACAATATTTGGAAGTTTTAAAACAGCTACTCCCTACACTCCGTACTATATCTATTGCATACGCTCCATCTTGGGTTTCTAATACAAGCTCATTTACAGTGTACAATTATTGCACTATTCAAAATTCTAATTCGAATGTATGTAAATAAATTATGTACTTACTTTGTAGGAACCCCATAACAAAAACATGTCAAAAATTAGCAAAATTATTGCATACGGAATAATCAGTGCTTCATATTTAAAATAATAGTTATTAATTTTTGTATTACCGAAAATATCATATAAATAGACTTTGTTCTCCACAGTGTGATTGAAAATACTACTAATATCGTTTGTTTTACCCAAAATTATGGATCCTTCTATAATATTTTTTAAGCAACATATCTGAAAATGTATGCTTGATTATCTGAATCAAACTTAATATTTCATTAAACTTAATAAACGACTTTAATTTTATTACTAACGGAAGTAAATTCTAGCATATTTACCAAATCAATACAGCCAATAATTAAACATCCAGTTTGTAATTGAAAACATATAAACCAGTAGGTCTGTAGCAAAAATAATTTTTGTCTATAAATAAAATGATTAAAATTAAACACTGTTTTAAAAATATATTTAAAATTATATTTAATACTTACAATCTAGAATACAATTTATGTATATCCATAATATTGATTTATAATGAATACTTTACTAAATACTTTTTCTAATTATTGCTAGTTATTGTACATGTGAAATAAGTGTTATAAACTTATTCGTTTTCATATATGTATAGTCACGTGTTATTTAAACGTTTAAAATATATGTTGAATTTGTGTCATAATGTAAATAACTAATTTACACTTTTATCAATTTGTTTACAAAATTAATAAACAGACAAATTTGGAATGTTTTTATATTTTTATAAATCAGTTTCTTTACTTAAGTATAAAACAAAATGGGTATTTTTTATGAACTTAAAATTAAATAAAATAATACATAATGTTGAAAAATTTGTAAAGATGGTAACAAACTTTGAAAACAAATATTTTTATACAGTTTTTCGTGTCCGAAACATTCTTCGCCCACAATTCTGCGACCATAATTCTGCACCCGCAATTCTTGGATCACAATTCTTCGCTGATAATTCGTTTTGCAGACTAATTGCTGGATAGGTTGAATTAAAAGGGAAAATTTTATTTTTTTTTAGAAAAAGTTAACACACCTGAAGATTTTTGATTGCATTCATTGCTAGATAGGTAGTTAAAAGGTATTTTTTATTTTTTTAAATAAATATATGCGGCCAAGAATTGTGGGTGAAGAATGTTCCTAGACCCATAATTTTTCTACTTCTAAATCTCCGGTTTAACTTTTGTTAAATGACAAAATTCTTATCATTTTATTTTAATATAAAAATATTAGTTTTTAATATTTAATATATTATTTTATTTTATGCAATTCTTTATTCTTTAAAAAAAAACATATGAATAAATGTGTTGGAATAAACAAGATAATTATAAATAATGATGCAATATTTATATGTATACAAAAGGAAGTTTAATTTATTCTAAGAAATTATTATACCATTATTTAAAAAAAAAATTGTACAACAATGTTAATTAAATATATTCTTTATTAAATTTTATTAAATAAATAAAAAAAGACATTATAACATAGTAAAAATCTTTCAGAATTCATTACATTAAAATAAAACAGATTTAGTTTATAGTTTTGTATTAATATTTATTAATAATCGAATAAGTAAATAAGTTGGCATTAAAAATTTATATATTTTATCTAGATACTCTTTTGTTATGTAGTAACTTATTTCTATTTTTTTGTTTATTTACTATAAATGTCATTTGTATTTTCTTTTCTGTTGAGTTCGTCGGAATGTCGATTATTAATAAATATTGATACAGAACTATAACCAAAAGCCGTTTTATTTTAAAGATATAAACAGGTATTACGAGCTCGGTTTTTGGGTGTTTTAGTTCATTGTTTAGTCCTGCACTTGTAGCAGTTGCATTATTTTGAAACCTGTATTAGTTAAAACCAATTTTAAAATAGAGCTCGTAATACGGGCCTTTATAGTTTGTTATATTAATAAAAAAACTATCCAAGATCTTTTTTCCAGTAAAAGTAAAACTAGTTTATGATTCTTAATTATTATTGTTTTTGTAGAATTTTATCTTTTAAAGCTAAGATTAATTTTATTTATTTTCTTCTGTGGAATTTTCATTTGTTTGTAAAGTATCTTGACTTTGCAATGTAGTTTCTTCTTTTAAACTAAGATCAATTTTTGATTCTTTATTTTGTTTCGTAGAATCTTCATATGGTGGTAAATTATATTGATGATTCACTTCATTTTCTTCTTTTAGACTAAGATCAATTTTTAATTCTTCATTTACGTCAGTGGAATTTTCGTATGGTGGTAAATCGTCTTCAAGGTTAAGTTTAGTTTCCTGACCTTTAAGCTCGTTGTAATAACTATATACACAACGATAAATCTGGAACAATATACCTAAAACAATAAATATTTATCGTTAGTAAAAAATATCTACCAAATTTTTATTATTTCAAAATTGATGTAAAAATACACAAAGTATTAGAGTTAGATAAATTATTAAATTGTAATTCGCAAATCATCTAGTAAATTTTGATATATAATTTATAATCTTAGTTCTTTAAGTAGTAAGAATAGAAGAGCATGTCTGAGAGGAATTATGAATGTAAATGAAGCTGCTTGTTTGGAGGAAACTGATTTTGAGATAGTGGACAGACTTTGTGCCACACCCTTTTGGGTACATGGCGTGATTGTGCATGTATGTAACAAAAAATATTAATTTATAAATTAATAAATTAGCCTAGAATTATTTAACCTTTATTATTGTTAACTTTTTTCACTTTAATTATGCCTTTCATATAAATTAAATTTTTTCCATGTATATAATAGATTTTTTTTGTATATAATTTCATAATTCTAATTTATATACTTAAGTAAATTGAAAGCTTTCGAAATATTAAAAAAAATATGATTAGTTACATTAAAAATAACAAAAATAGAGAAAAGTACATACTAACCTACAGAAAGAATAGCTATAACTGCATATAATAATGTCATCAAAATTTCTCCCCACCAATAGCTTCCAAAGATTAAAGCTATTACAAGAAATATTACAATTGCAACTAATGCTAGAATGATAGATGCTGCATTAAAAATTAACCAAGGAACCATAAATTCATGTTTATTCTAAAACAAAATCAATTTATTATTATTTTAAGTTTAATTTTTAATATAAATTGTTTTAATAGTATACCTTATAAGTTCCCCATAATAGAGCAATATTATAGAAAAATCCAAATGCCTGATAAATAATCAGAAAAGAAAAATATCTGGTGTCCTCGGATGCAAAACCATAAGAATAATATTGGCTATTTTTGGCGTCACTATACGCTTTTTCTTTTTTATATGATAAACTAACAGATTCTGCGATGAAATCAGCAAAATGTAGCATCTAAAAAGTCATCAAATATTTAAGTTATAATTTATTAAATATTTAAAAGAAAATAAAACATTGGCGTTGCATAAATGACAAATTTTTGGCTACAAGGCGCAAAAATTATTATTATTATTATTATTAGCTATTTTCATGAAAATTATTTATTTATTTAATTTGAAATTTGAATATACTATTAAAATTAGATGTGTTATGCAAAAATATACCAGAATTATTATTAATTATTATAACTTAACAACATAAAAAAAATTCAGAATTTATTATATTAAAATAAAAAAGTTTTATGGTTTAATTCTGTATTAAATTAGATTAAAAATCGACGTTTTGAAGTACTATATGTACATCATCATCAAAAAAAATGATACAAATGATATAATAAATAAACAGAACCTAGAAACAAGTTACTAGGTAACAAAATAAGTAACTAGATTATAAAATTTATAAATTATTAATTTTTAATTATTAATATAGAACTAATTCCTAAAGCCTTTTTATTTTAATATTAGAACTTATTTATATAACAAAAACTATTTTTGTTTTTTCAATTTAATAAATTAAAAATTTTAAAATCTAAAGTTCTGTATAATTTTAATTTAAATTTGACGTTTTGATATACTTTTCGTATATTATCATAAAAAAATATATAAAAATGACATAAATAATAAACAAACCAAACATAGAAACAAGTTACTGGATAACAAATACAAGTAACTAGACTAGATAATGATTTTTTTTTATTTATGATGTAAATAAAGTTTATAACATCTAATAAAACATAAAAAAAATTGATAAGAAACAATGAAATCATAAATAAGCTAAGAAAACTGAAAAATACAACAGATTCAAATTGAATTAAAACACGCAAAAAGTTTATTTGAACGTCAAAATAAATATTTAGCCCGAAACATTATGATATTTGTCTTCGAGTAATTTTTTTATAATAATTTTTATTTTTTCTGTTTCTTAATTGAAATATAACGCATCATCTCGTTATTAGCATAATTAAACATTTTTATATAATGAAATATGAATCTTTCACTATTTCAAAATGTTTATATTATACTACTCTACCGCCGTACTCTACTATTAACTCTGTTAATATAACCCAGGCTTTTAATAGTTGTATTATAAATCAGATTTTTAGTACTGACATTAAATTAGAGTTGCCTGAACTAGAACTTTAAAACACTTCCATTTTAATTCAATCTAATAAATAGATATTTATTTTATCTAATAATAAACTTACCATCATAACATAACCAATAAATAAAGTAGCATCTTTTAACGAAAAATACCGCAAGAACTTTTTTATCGTACATAATTTGTTACTAAAATAAATAATAATTAATTTAAAACACAATAATTTATAAAAAGATTTTATATTACTCACATTTTAAATGCTATTTTGGCAATCATTTTTAACAACACTTTACTGTTTCAACTCTTTTAACTGAATGAAGAGTGCGATTGTGTGACGTACATTAATTTCTGATTATATCTTTAGGAAAACCACGATATAATTATGGTAAAATTTTTCGCTCTGTTATTATTTGGAATTTACGTTTCGTATATGTGATATTCAAGGTCGATATTTTACTGGAGAGATAATGTTATGAAATAAAATCTATATAAGTTGAATACGTCATTTTATTTTATTTGTTTTATTTTATATAAAATATATAACAATATTTCATTTTTTGTTTATATTATTTTACACATTCTGAACATAGTATAAATACATAATAACGAAAATGACGCGCCCAGAACAAAATCGATGTAAAAAAAACCTTGTTGAGCAAGAAGTTAAAATTTTTATGATGGCAAAACTGATTTTAGTAGTATTATTTGAGTAAAAAGGTAAATATGAAACACTTGAAGTTCCGCGCAAAAATGCAACAACCAAAAAGGTCCAGACAAAAACGAATTAGGCATTAATTTCGTTTTTACCCGGAACTTACATTTTTGTCCCTATCTCTCTACTACAACAAACTACAAGTTGCAATGACATTACAACTACAACTATAGAAAGATACAAAAAAAATTCAGAATAAAAACTAATTAGACGTTTATCCTATTTTTACGCGGAACTTTTATTGTCATATTTTTCGTCTTAGCTTTTTTTAATTCGTTTTTGCTCTCGTGAATTTCTATGGCGTTTTTCCTCATACTAAATATTTCGTTCGTTTTTTAAAAAAATACTGTTTATATTTATTTACATACACATTTTTAATATTATGATATATATATATATATATATATATCGGATTTATCGTGACTGGATAACAATTGTTAAGATAAAATTTTTCGTGAGTTACCACTACCAGTGGCCTGTTAGGACTTTTGATAAATGAAACTCTATTTCATAACATACATTGATGTTATGAAATGATTGACGAGTAAAAATTGTCTATCATCTTTTGAACCGAATGTCTTCATCAAATATTAATTTTATTATTTCTAAAACTATGTAAGTTTTTAATTATTAAGGTTTTTGTATTATGGTTACTTCATATAATGTATTATTTATTATACGAATTCAGTTTACACTGTCTCTACGAATTATCACTGAAGATGATATAATATAATAAAATATATATATATATATATATATATATATATATATATATATATATATATATATAGGTATATATATCGAAAGCTTGGATTAGTATTTCATTTTAGTTTCATTTACTAAAAGCCCTAACAAACTGGTTTTAATCCACGTAAATTTATATATATATATTCATTCTTTTTTAATATTATATTAAAAAACTTACAATGAAATGAGTTCAACAACCTAATTTATATTAAATATAATCAGATCAAATATTTTGGAATGTAACATTCCTATCTCACTTTATTTTTAAAAGTGACTTTTTTACGTTTGTTTAAAATTACGTATTAATTTGTTTATAATTAAAACATGAGTAAATTTAAAATATGCTTTATTAAAAAAATGTAATTAAAAAAAAAATCTTCTTTTATACTACAACTGTTGATTCCTTCTTCATTTCTGTAGTAACATGCTCGTATGATGGTAAATCACACTGATTTTTAAGCTCTGTTTCTGGAATTTTAAATTCTGTTTCTTGAGCTTTAAGTTCTTTGTAATGACTATACACGCAAGCATATGAGTGGATTGCTAATGCTGAAACAGACAGACGTGTATTTATTAGTTTTACAACAGGAGATTGTAGAATAAAAACTTAAAATTTTCTAATATCTACTTTTAAAGAAAATATACTAACCTGTAATAATGCAATATAATAATGTTAAAATTACAAAGAACAATGGAAATTCACCAAATATTATGCCTAATATAAATAATATTAGTCCGACAATTATTCCAATTGAACCTGTTACGCCATTAAAAATTAACCATGGATGTATAAATTTATAATTATTCTAAAACAAATAAATATTACAATTTAACTAAAATTACATAAAATTATTATTTCTGCTGATTGATTTAAAATTTGAAATGAGTGTACTAGGATAATCGAGGGATAGTGACGAATTGTTTTTTTCACCTCCAAATTTCCATTCCAAATAATATATAATATATAATAATATATAATATCTATTGTTATCCAGATACAACAAAGCCGATTCTATATATATATATATATATATATATATATATATATATATATATATATATATATATATATTCGAAAATATTTTTTCTTTATGTATTTTGATACTGTGTTCACATGATGAGTCGTTGTGCATGCAATAAAATAAGTGTCGACTTTGTTTAAATACAGCATTACGGAACTGATGCGTCATTTTACTGATAAGTGTAAAGAGATACATTATAATTTCGAATACATACTTTATAAGTTCCCCATATTAAGGCAAGAGCAAACATAAATCCAAAGGCTTGATAAACTATCAAAAAAGAATAAAGTCTTGCATCGTATGTGTTAAAATTATCCACTACATAACGATAATCGTAGCCATAGTCATTATCAGGTCGTTTGTTATATCGTGCAAAAACCATATCTTTACTGGAAGATAAACTCAATGATTCTGCTACAAAATCAGCAAAATGGATCATCTAAAACAATTGAAAATCAGTAAATCTCAATAATCAGGATTTGCGTACACAGTAAAAAAAAAACCTATTGGAATGGGTGTTAAAATATATACTATTCTTCGTGTAAACATTTCTGTGTAAAAATGACACAATTTTTATTGTATAATTTACATTTTTATTGTCAAAAAAGTAGATTTTTTGACATTTTCTGTTAATGTAATTTTTACACTAGTTTGTATGAACACCGAATAATGTTAAAATAAAAAGCTCTATGTTCTGTATTAATATTTATTAATAATTGATGTTTAGACAAACTCAACTTCCGTCTTCACCAAGAAAAATGATAGAATAGTTAAAGAAAAAATTTCCATGGGTTTCGTCTGCTAGGGCTTTTGGTAAATGAAACTCCATTTCATCATTTTTCTTTATGAAGACAGACGTTCAGTTCGTCGAAACTTTGATTATAAATAAATATTAATACAAAATTTAAACCTGCAGCCGTTTTATTTTATAATGATAAGTATTTTATATCGTATAATTAATCAACTTACCATTACAATATATCCAATGATTAAAGTTGCATTTTTTAACGAAAAATGACGAAAACATTTTTTAATTGTCAATAATTTGTCACTAAAACAAACAATAGTAATTTTTTTTAACAATAATAATTAATAATAAAATGTTTTACTTACATTTTCGGTGCTAGTTTGAAACACATCTTGGTAGAACTACACTTGTTCGGCGAATGTTTGCTGAATAAAAACAAATGACGTAAATGCTTTTCCAAATTAAATATTAGCGATGGTTTTTGTCATTAGGCATTTGCGGCTGCGCTCATTGGATTTTCCGTTTTGCGAGAGTATCAAGGTCAAACACGAATATACAGTATCATTATAACCAGGGTTGGACTTAAAAAATTAGGCCCGGAGAAAGTTACATCTCAAAACTGTTCAAATAAGTTATGTTTTTATATTTTTTATTCTAATTTACATGGAAACAACATTACAGAAAAATAAATATGAATTGTAGAAATTACACATATAAAATAAAATATAATTCTTTATAAAAATCTAACTTAAAAGACGATTTAATAAATGACACGTTTCACAAATTGATGTTTCTAGAATAATCAAATCTTAAATTTTTGCAAACTCAAAGATCAGTTTTAATTTTTTGATTATCGCCGGTCACGACCCACAATGATGACGGCCCCACCAGGGAAAGTCTTTCATAATATTGATTCATCGTTTTATAGATACAAACAACATTTTATTATAACAACTATTAACTTTTTGGACAAAAAAAATATGTTTATATATTTTTAAATTTTTGCTCTATTTTAATATAAATAAAACTTCGCTGTTCATTTTAAAATTACACATATCGGATTATGATACAGAGGCGTCGGCAAGATTTCTTTCAGGAAGGTGCATTATGGATGTGCTGTGCCGAGTTTGAAAAATAATTGAATCAAAACAATACTAGAATGGCGGATTAAAGTTTCATAGTCTTAGATTACGTTTGATTTAGATAATCTCACTTATAACTAGATGAGTGTAAAGGCCACTTAAGACGGTAATATTTTTTTAATAATTTATAAATAACTATTTGAAATAAATCATAAATAAATATTTGAGATTGATTTATTTCACTAAATATTGTGAGGACATGCGCATTCATATCAACTTCCACCGCTATCAACTGATGGCAAATAATCACCATTGCTTTACATTGCCAGCCAGCAGTTACGGCTGTTTGATATAGCTTTCAGACTGAAAGCTTTAAGATCTAAGATGATATGTTGCGGATGTCCTCACAAATCTATCCCAAATATTTAGTGAAAACAAATAAATCCCAAATATTTATTCATAATTTATTTCGAATAGTGTTTCATACATTATTTACAAATTATTACCATCTAAAGGGGCCTAATAGAGCATATTTTTTTGCAACCTCTTCGCAAATATGATATAATCGATTTAGGTTAGATAAAGATTAGCTATAAAATTACAACAAGTATATATTTTATTTAAAATATTTACAAAATAAAATTGTCTAGAAAGATATTTGAAATTACTTTAACAAAATAATATTTCTTATAATTCAATTAAAAATTACTATAGATACTACTCTGTATTCTTTAAAGTATTATTTTTTAAACATCTTTCATAGTAATATGAATTGTAGGTTCCAATTGTTTGTCATGAAATGCTTTTTCATATGTTGGCAAATCGAAATTTTCCTTCTGGTCATTATTTTGTATAGATTTCAGTACATTATAATGACTATATACACAGGCATAAGTGTAGAAAGTTAACCCTAAAATACATAATAAATTAAAATATAACCTTAATGTGGCGAAAAATTAATAATATAATATAATTTCCCTTAAACCACAAACAATAATTTAAAAAGTTATATACCTATTTCGAAAACTAAGTTTTATCATCAGTAGCACTAATACTACTGATGATAAAAGCTTGGCTTTCGAAATACGTATATAGCTTTTTAAATTATTGTTTATGGTTTAAGGGAATTTTTTTTTAAGTTTTTACCTGAAATACATAAAAATATTTTTATTAATTCACAATTTTTACTTACATGTACCTAGAAGAGACAATATTATAATTAAGATTATAAAACCAATTGGAATATAAGAATCATAAATTATTAGAATATTTATGGTTAAAACTGCTGCAGTAATTGCGATACATTCTAATGCTTTTAAAATTAACCATGGCAGTAAAAATTGATGTTTGCTCTGAAATAAATAAAAAATATATTAAAGTAAAACTGATTTAGGTTAAAGTTTTGTATAAATATTTATTTAAAATCGACGTTTCGACGAAACTCAACGCTCGTGTTCATCAGGATAAAAAATATTTATGACATTACATTTTACATATTTTTTCAACCGATTCAACATATTTTATTGTACTACACAACTACACGGAGAAAAAGAATTTTTTCGAGTAAAGCAAACCAATTTTATTTAAATAAATATTTTTTTCAATCTATTTATTTATTACGATCAAATATGTTTTAATGTATTTAAAATAAAGAAATATTTGTTGAATTTATATAATTTTTTGGGCTGGTTATGTCGTGGTCGATTTATCCCTGACGCAGACGTTTCGCCATACATTGTAAATGGCATTCTCAGTGCTTGATGACCGAGGATACCATTTACGATATATGGCGAAATATCTACGACGAGAATAGATCGACCATGGCATACCAACTCAAAAAATTCTATAAATTCAATAGATACCTGTTGTGAAAGACTAGTGATTACTAAATATTTGTTATTAATATTTTTATAATTTATATTAAAGAAAAGTATTTTCTTCGTAAGTGTATGTATAAAGAATTCATTATAATGCAAGTAAAATAATGATGTTTTATTGTACTAGTAATATAATAGATTGTGAAGCAATGGGTATCCCAACAAATATAATCTGCCAAACTTTTTTAAGTCACATTTTCACAAAACTGTCAAAATTAACAAAAAAAACTGTCAATTTTGATCAAATATGTCAATTTTTTAATGTAAATATCATATTTTGGAAAATATTTGATGAAAAATATGAAACATTTTTTTTTATCTTTAAGGTTTATACTGCAATTCTTTTCACATCTCGTAAGTCTCGTAGCGTTGCGAGATATTTTATCTTTTTCTAGTAAACAGAATTAATTTTTTAATATCTCGTAACGCTACAAGTCTTAAGATGTGCGAATAGAATTGCAACAATAGTTGTAGATAACTGGAAGAAAAAATATATGGCATATATCTATACTTTACAAAAAAAAAGATCTATTTCTATTCCTATTAACAAAATATACTAATATCAATTTATCGCATTATAGTGCAATCTAATAGGTTTCAAAATGTGAACAGTTTTATGTTCAAATAAGTTTATGATTATAAATATTTCGAAATAATTTTACATACCTGATGAGTACCCCAAATTAAGGCAACACTGAATATCAACGAAAGTGCTTGATAAGAAATAAACATTGCATAATATTTTGCAGTGTAAGTACTAAAGAAATACAAATAGTATCCAGTTTTATTTGCAAAATTATTGTTATTATAACTAGCAAGTATTACATCATGACAATAAGACAAACTCACTGATTCACCCACCATATTAATAAAATTGGATATCTAAAAATTATATGGAAGTTATTTTATTAAAAATATTTTATATAATTTGTAATAGATACTTACTATTGCCAAATATCCTAAAAATAATGTGCCAGTTTTTATGGAACAGCAACAGAAAAATGTCTGTATTGTAAACATACTGCGTCTGAAATATTTTCAATTTATAATAAAAGGAAACAAACTGATGCATGATGAATACATCAAGATAGATTTTAAGTATTATTTTATTCTGTTTCTAGAGCCCGTGTAACGCGATGCATTAAAATGCAGGAAATAAAGGCATTAAAGTGCGCAATAGTTAAATTTTCTTTAATTTTTACGAAAAACTAGAACTATTGTGCATTTTAATTTTAAAACATTAATTCTATTCCACACAAATAAATAGGTATGTTTTAAATATTATTTAAATTATATTTATTTTATACTAATTTTATATTATCACTTTTACTTACAAATTGCAAGCCATGATGTTTGTCACTACAGAAGCTACAAATTAATTGACAAATGAGAAATTTCAAATGCAAAATTAAAATTTATAGAATAATCTGCAATATTTTTTATGTTTACCGAACAAATAAAATAGATATTTAAAGTGTTTTTGTAATTTTAACAATGCGGGATTCACTTGTCATGCTTTACTTGATTATATACAATATTTTCAAGGGCAATTACTGAAGCAGAACCAATTATAAATCATAATTATATATATATATATATATATATATAAATTTAATAAAATAATGTTTTTGAACACGGTAGTAACTCGACAAATAATAGTTAAATTTTAAAAAATTCAGAATTTTTTTTAATAAAAATAATTATTTTAAAAACAAAAAAAAAATATAATTACTTATTCCAAAAATGAAATAATAATCCCAAATGCTTGTGTTGTATGTTATTGCTTACTTTTGAAACCCAAACGAATTTATTAAATTAAATCGAATTTATTAAATCATAATTTTTTGTTTGAGTATACACAAAAATACTAAACTCTCATTTATTTTATCTTGAACATTGTTTAAAATATTCAGACTACTGATTCAAAAAATCTCTAATTGAATATCATTTATTTTATAATTGAGACAAATTTCTTGTTAAAATGTGGTAAAAAATCTGTCAAACGACTTTCAATTCCGTCTTTTCAATAAGGGCACATGGGGCACGAGCCGAGGGCCCCCCGGCCCGATGGGGGCCGCAAAGCGCCGATGTCGTCGTTTACACCGAAAAAGAGAAACTCAATTTTTAGTGTATTTTACTAAGAATTGCCGTTAAAGTTTCTAAATTTGCAGGCAAATCAGAAACCCGAAGAGATTTCTAAATATTTTTTAGACACTGAACAAAATTTTACTAAATCTAAAAAAAAATCAGAAAAATACCATTATCGTTAACGTAAGTTCATTTCAAAACAGTAATCACTTTACTTATGTTCTATTTGTGTGAAGTTAACCATAATAACCAATAAGGTCGCTAAATAGAAGTACATACTAATGTTTTCATTCCCATCTCTTTTTGACTTTCTAAAAGGGCCCCAAACTCTGTGTGCCCAAGGACCCTTACATGGCCTAAGACGGCCCTGACGACTTTAGATAGTTTATTGCCTCTCGTCGGTACTCTATTGTTTGATATATTGTATTTTTCGATTACAAACAAGATTTTTGATATTTGGTATAGAACTCAGATACTGATGCGGGATTTTGTACTCATTCTGCTAGGTTCGTAACCAACGCATAAGTTCAGAATCCCGTACAACTCTATCTTGAATCTTGCATAAAACAAATGTGAAATTTTTAAACATTTATTTATATTTTATTAACATATATAAAATATAATAATAATACATAAAAATTCTAAAGATTTTTTTTGATATATATATATATCACATGATACAACATTGATCACACTTATGTTGAGTACATTTATATTCGATTTGATATATTTAACATATAATAGCATACATAATATTTTGATAAATTTAATATATTCCGAGTATTATATAGTCGATATTTCATTGAAATACAATAGATATCATTTCAATTTTAGGACAATAACATTTAATATATAGTATCAGAGTTTCAGAATTTGAATATAAATATATTTATGTTTGAGTTTGATTTGTAAAATTATCAAAACTGGATTGACTGGTCGGTTTTGGAGCTGCTGGCAAAGTAACTTCTACAAAATCCATTGATTGAGTTTCATCTCCTGGTAATTTCTTGTATGTGTCCCACACGGCTAATGTTATATATCCGGTTATTACTAAAAATCAAACAAACATTTTCTTGTATCTGTTGTTCTGTTAAACTACATTTTATTCTAAACATTATGTTTTTTACTGCATTAATATCCCATTAGAAATAATTTTTATCTAATTAACAATTTTATTTTTAATTATACCATTTCATCTATACCCATGCAATTATATATTTTGTTTATTATTTTTGAATTATTTAAAAAAATTAAACCGTTTGAACTGGTGAATTGGTTTCATTTAAACCGGAACCGACAAAATATTAAAAACCATAAACCAAACCGGTTCAAATTTTACTAGCGGTTTGCAACCTCGGTTAAAACCAAAGCAATATATTTCAATTTTTAATGAAACATTCGAAAATTTACGTTGCGTTTGAGATTAAAATCTTACTTACGCTTTATCAATTCATTGTTAAAATACTTACACAATATAATAATACCAATAGGCATGAGACCAATATATGGACCAGTAATTGGTAATAGAACACATCCAATAAAAAGTAGAACCATTTCAATAATTTTTATATATATCCATGGTAAAAAGTAAGTTCGTTTTTTCTTAAAAAAACATAGTTTTAAATAAAAATATTTAGTGTTTATTATAGTAAAACAAATTTACCTCTTTAATTGCTAAGGTATATCCAGATAGCGCAGTAAGTATAACAATTAAATGAGTAATTTGGCATGATAATATAATTAATTGTTCTTGAAATCGATAATCATCTGATTTACAACCAATTATAAAAATTGTATTTGTCCAAAGGGAAGTTACCTGTAAATATTTTGTACATATTATAATTATATTTTTTAATAAACAATACAAAAAAAATAGTAATACTTTTATAAACAATTACAAACTATGTTACAAGAAATTATATCTTAATAAACATTTTATTTGTTAGACAAAAATAATTTACGGTTAGAACTAGGTTTAGTAATTTAGTAATTAAAATTAAAATATTTTATGACGTCATCTAAACCATTTCAAAGTTTTCTTTTTATAGTTTTACAAGGAACAATATTGATCCATTTTAATAATTTTTATTATAAATTTTAAATTTTTAAAAGTTCTGTAATTACAATAACACCAAAATAAATAATTAAATATTAATTATTATATAATTGTATAACTAATTTAACTTTAACTTTAAAAATATTTTTTTTTCACTGCCAATTCATAACATATTCTATTAATATTTAAAATTTTATATAATAATAATAAAAATAATTTCGCATACCAAACCAGTAGCAGCAACGATGGTCCCAGAAATTTTTTCGTTACATTGTATTAAACGAATTTTTAAATACGGTACTGTCAGCTTAGCTCTACAGCTATGTTAGTAAATAAATCAATTAGTAATTAATAATATTATACAATAATAATAAATACTGTTTATTAAATCACAATCAAAATATATTTATATAGTTCGATAAAATTAAACAAGAAATTTTCATATATTTTTCAAATTTTACATGTTATTTTTTATAAATGCAATCTAGTAGAAAATTAACATGCATTAATTAAATAAAAAGTAAAAAAATATCATCAATTATGTTATAACATTACCAAAAATCAATGCAACGTTTTGAAATATATTTAACATACCCCGTATTCTCATTAGAAGTTGAAGCCGACATGACTATGTTATAGCAAATTGCAATTTTGTTAAATGTATATGCTTGTTTATTTACAAAATTTAAAATCAAGTAACCTTGTCGATGTATACAATATTCGATGTATACACAATTCTGAGAATTGACAGACAAGAAGCATGCGCAGTTAATCTACGACGTAGGTGAGTTTCTTGATTGATCCATTATTTCAGTAACGTAGTTTGAAAATTTTTCTAATGCAACAGTATTAATTTTTGTATAAAAACAGTTAAAAACATTAAAATAATACTGTAATAATATTGTTAATTTCAAATAAATAACAATTAAATTATAATAATATTTATTTTTAATTAACGGGTCATGTGCCGTCAATCACTGTAAAGGCACTAATTTAAATAAAATTTGGCTTCCATTCATTAAAAAGTTATAAATTGTATAATCTAGTTACATATTTTGTTACCTAGTAACTTGTTTTTATGTTCTGTTATTTACTGTAAATGTCATTTGTATCTTTTTTTTTCTGATGAAGACATTGAGTTCGTCGAAACGTCGATTATTAATAATATTATTAATTTAGAACTATTAACCTAAACCGTTTTATTTTAATAGTTAAAATTAATGATTAAATTTATATTTTATATATATAATTAAAATTTAAGTAAATTAAGAATTGTTTAGTTTAGTTTTCATTAGCTAATAGAAATATATTTTATTAAAAATCTTTAAAATAAACAGTAATATCTTTTTATTTAGTGCATATACCATATATTTATCACAATGATTTACATTAAAAGACAATAACTGATAATATACATTTTCATCATATTGTTATATCGTTATTACAAATAAAACTAACACTTTAAAAAATATATATTAATAAAGGTATTATTATAATACTGTACGAATATCCTACAGCATTCCTCAGTAAAATGCATTTCTATTAAAATAAATGATATTTATAAAAATAGTTATATTATAAAAACATTATAATGTGCAATATGTAGTATGTATATCACGTTTGCCACATCACAAACTAATATTTAAATGCATTTAAAATCAAAAACAAACATGTATATATTTTTTGCATTATATATATGAGTGTGTGTGTATTTTTCACAGAATATTAGCACCGAGTATGTGTTAAAATTTATGTCAAAAATTGTATTTAAGCTTTAACTTGATTGGTGAATTCATCATAACTTGGAGGTTGATCTATTGGTACGGAATTTTGTGTGTTTGGATTTGTTGTCGGTAGAAATAAATTGATATCACTCAGTGATCGTATTCCATCGTCCGGCATTACTTTATATGTGTTCCAAACACATAATGTTATGTATGCAGATATTACTGAAAATGATATTTAACAATATTAAATATTTTTAATAATGGAAGTAAAAAAATAGTAAAATAGTAATTATAAATTAGCAATAAATAGTAAACATACATACGACAGAGTTAGGCAAAATTTACTTTAATAAGAAGTTAATTTATAAATTTAAGTTAAATATAAGTAAAAATCATTTCAAAAAGAATTGTAATTGTACTAGGTTTAATTTATAAGATATTTTGTTGACGAAGATAGATAAGTAGAATACCCGTATTCTCACCAGACTTTTAAAAGTGATTTCTGTCAAAGTATGTACTT
This sequence comes from Clivina fossor, assembly GCA_963966155.1. NCBI lineage: Eukaryota > Metazoa > Arthropoda > Insecta > Coleoptera > Carabidae > Clivina > Clivina fossor. The sequence goes on from OZ014563.1 coordinate 1,334,159, forward strand.
TGACGTTTGTTTAAAATTATTTAACAAGCAATTTTAATTAGCTTATTTGAATTTTATAATATCGTATTAGATTTATATATACATATCAAAAATAGAAATACTACTCATATTTGATAAGAGGTAGAAATAGAACTTTTTCATAAATAAAAGAGATGGGAATACTGGTCCAAGTTTTTTATAATAGTTGAGCCTTTTTCTATTTGTCTCATATGAATTAAGCCTTTCCATTTTATGTGAACATTGTACTTATTGTTAGTATATTTTTTAAAAGTTTTAATTAATTTTTTCAAAATTAATCTATGATTTTTTTAATTATCTTCAGATCTGAACTACTTTATAATTTTATACAGAGACTATTTTTACAGTGATATGTAGAACAACATACAAAAATATTATTACAAATATATATAAAGTATCTTTTATACTTTTTAAAAATTGTAGTGTTTTATTTCTTTCTACTTGTACTATCTAATTACTTTTAAATACATCATTACTGCATATATAAATTACTGATTAAACTTTATCTTACAAGCAATAAATTTTAATAAATTTATTGCTATATTTGTGTAAAACAAGTATTTCAAAAAATATTACTCATTAATAAGGAACTATTTTAGGACCATTACTGTATATAAATTCTTTTTATTCTAGCCTAAACGTCAGAGTTTGGGTCTCATCATTATGGATATATTGCGTGATTGTGTATGTATGTTATACTATTTAACATTAATTATTTTTCAAAAACTTACGTAAGAAAATAATTCCAATAGGCAATAATCCAATATATGAGTGATACCTTGGTATAGACACTAAAATACTGCCAATAAAAAGAAGCACAATTTCTAAAACTTTTAGACCTAGCCATGGTTTGAAATAACTTCTTTTGTTCTAAAATAAAACATTGATTTATTTATTAGTAAAAACAGTTAATTATTGCGATATTATAAAATATGTACATACTTCTACAATTGCAATTCTAAATGCAATGATAGTACCAACAGCAATTAAGAAATGTGTAATTAGTGACGAAAAAAGAATCATATTTGTTTGGACCTGATCACTTGATGCTATATATGAGGGGAGGCAGCCTACTGTCATTATTGTGTTTGTCCATAATGATGTTAGCTGAAAAATGATTAAATATTAACAATCATAGTTATAATAACAATATTAAAGCAGGATTAAATTAATGGTGGTGTTCTGAACAACATGTTTTGTCCTTTTCTAATAAATGTAATTTCACATTCGACAGAAAAAACAAAACACAAAAATATTTATGTAATTTTACAGGTTTTGTAAATGTATAATTACTTTTGACGTTTACTTAAAATTACTGATTAAGCAATTTTAATTTTATTTGAACTTTATAATATTAAATATGAAATATATATATATATATATATATATATATATATATATATATATATATATATATATATATATATATATATATATATATATATATTTTATAAGAGGTAGAAGTAAAGATTAATTTTAAAGCAAAAAATAAAAGCACGAAAGAAATGGGAATACGGGTCACAGTTTTAATGCATGCATACTTATTCTTTTTTAAATCTTTTGATCATTTTGTTATTGATTTAAAAACTGCTCACTTATAAGACGTTAAAATATATTTTATTAAACTTGGTGTTCCGCAAAAAATTATTATGAGCCCATTTTTTCCAAATTTTAATTACAATAGTAATAGAAATTTTACAGCATAATAAGATATATAAAGAAACTATAAGTTTTTGATGAAAACAACTTATGAATACAAAAATATCAAACACTGATTAGCTATTATTTCATAAACAATTGAAAATATATTGTACAAATAATAATAATGAAAGTATACGTACTATGCCTGTTATTGCAATTACAGTCCCAGCAAATTTTTCATTGCATTGAATATATTTAATTTGTATTATTGGCGCTGACAAGATGTTCTCACTAAAAAAAAATGATAAAAAAATTATCATCAATGATAACACTAAACAGTTACAATACATATATTTTATTGTTAATAATAATTTTTAGTTTAATAATTTAATGTAGCTATAAATATTGAGTTATTACGTACTTGTTACTAATTGCAGCCATTATTTTTACACTTAATATGTAACTAAATCTTAGTTTTAAATTATTTAATATATTTCTTCTTTTTTTTGAAATTGAAAACGTGCTTACAATTCTATGGTTATCGGTGTATTGACAAAAGTATACTAAGTAATACAACGTATGTCTGTTCTTTACTAGTATGGTTATAGTCAGGAGTGTATTAGAAAAAAATCAATAAGTATTGAGTAGTTTCTCTGTGTTTCTCTCTTTAATTTTCTGGTTTTTCTAATAAAACTTTGTTGCTAATAATATTTTAATTTATAGTTTTAAACTGTTAGTTATTTTTGTAAAATATATAAATATATAAAACTGTACATTACTTTTAAATATCAAAAAGTGTACAATATATGTATGAAAATAAAATTTTAGAATTAAATTCGAAAGGTAAAATAATTGTACAATCATTTTTAACATAATGCTTAATTTATTAAATTTAAAATATATACAAACATGCATTTTACAAAAACTATTCAATATTAATAATAGGTATGGAATATAAGTAATTATTACAAATAATAGCGTGGTTTTTTATAATTTATAAAATATTAAATAATATGTAAAAATTAGTATTTTAAAATATTTTATGCAAAAAAATAATATTTTTGCAGATACAGACTAATTGTGTCATTGTTTGCAATGTACATTTTTTTAAATATAATAATATTTTTGATTTTAAGAAAAGGCTGATATTCCAAGCTTGATTTTAATTTCAATATTGAGATAAAAAACCGAGCTTATAGTACGAGCCAAAGACAATATGTTTAATTTGATGTTTTTATAAATCTGATCACTTTGGAAATGTGTTAAATTTAAGAAAACACTATTTTTGTTGGTTATAATTATTTATGCCTTGACTTCATTGGTAAATTGATCATAATTAGGAGGAGGTTCATCATAACTAGAAGGTTGATTTGGATGAACAGAAGACTGTATATTTACATTTCCTGTTTGTGAAAATGTGAAAAAAGCAATTTCATCATTTGGCATTATTTTATATGTGTTCCAAGTACACATTGTTATATATAAGGAAATCACTAAAAACAATCATTTTTAATATCGTTGATACAATTATTTCCAATTTATTAAAAACTTACACAAGAAAATAATTCCTATAGGAAGTAAACCGCCGGTTGGTTGATATGGCTGTACAGAAACTAATATGGAACCAGTAAGCAGTAGTGGCATTTCTAGTAATTTTAAACCTAGCCATGGTTTTAACAAGTTTCTTTTGTTCTATAACGAAATATCGATAAATTTTACATAAAAAATAACAAATAAGGGGCTCAGAGGATTAAATTTTTAAATGAATAAAAATGAATATAAAAATATTTTAAATTCTAGTCTCAACTCAAAATATTCAAATTTGTCACTTAGTCTAATTTACCTCTGAGCCTATAATGTAATTAGTGCGGCATTTTTATGGTCATCCAGTTACACTCATAGCATTACACGATACTTTGCTCTGTTTTTTTTTTTTTATAAAAAAAGAGAATTACATTTACTAGAAAAGACAAAATATTTTGTAACGCTACAAGTCTAATCAGATGTGCACAGAATTGCAACATAAAATTGAACTTACTTCAGTAATTGCATTATGAAATGCAATTGTAGTACCAATAACAATTAATAAATGCGAAACTTGTGCAGAACGAATAATTAAATCAATTTGCTCCAAATCATAGTTTCTGGGCAAACAAACAATTATCATTATTGTATTTGCCCACAATGATGCTAACTAAAAAAAATATTATTAATTTACAAACCTATTTAATTAGGCACACAGAAATTTTAGTACTGTAATATGTACGGACAGTTTCTAAGATATAATTTTGTCAATAATCTGCCAATTGAAATCTATAGCTAAAACTATAAAAACGTTATTTATTTGAGAACATTGTACGTGTTTATTCTTACGAATAATTACATAAATAAAAAATAAATATATTTTGGTGTACCGGAACGTCCAATTTTCAGACTATTTTTGCATATTTTGTTTCTAAAATTGTTACTGTATTTTATTACTTTTTAAATCAAATTTGTTAATTTTATATACTGATCTATATATATATATATATATATATATATATAATAAATTATAGTCTGAAGAAGGAATCTTCACTGAAAACTTGGTAAAGAATCTACAGAAAATTTTTTATGTGAAATATCCAACCATTTTGACTACAATTTCAATAATCTTTACCTACAAATATATATATACAGGGTGCTTCAAAAAAATGTATACACACTTTGAACTTCCATAGAAAATTTATTTACCGTTCTACAAAGTTAAATTTCAGGAAAATAGAAAGCTGAAAGTCCAATTTAAATGAAACATAAATAACAAATGTTAATACTGTTCAAATTGGTGACCTGCAGCATCAAAATTTGTTGGGCCAGTGGATAGGACGCAGGGGGCCAATCGAGTTTCCAGCACGCTCTCCAGACCTTACACCACTGGATTTCTTCTTGTGGGGCACAGTAAAAGATGAGGTGTACAAACGTAAACCACGTAACCTAGACATTCTTTGGAATGAGATTCAAGCAGTGTGTAGAGAAATCTCATTGGACGTTTTGATACGATGTACAGAATCTGTGGTGACTCGTACTCAGAATTGTATTGATGCTGCAGGTCACCAATTTGAACAGTATTAACATTTGTTATTTATGTTTCATTTACATTGGACTTTCAGCTTTCTATTTTCCTGAAATTTAACTTTGTAGAACGGTAAATAAATTTTCTATGGAAGTTCAAAGTGTGTATACATTTTTTTGAAGCACCCTGTATATATATTAGAAAAATTATTTAATAAAAATATTTTCTAAATTAAAACGTACAGTTGGAGAAGAACAGTTTTAGTAACAATATCAAATAGTAAGTGTTGATTTTTTTTTTATGCGCAATTAAAAATTTATTTTATTAATAACATTACAAAAATATACGTACTGCTCCTAATAATGCAATTAATTTCCCATTATAATTTACATTGCACTGCAGATATTTTATTTTTAATGGCATCTTGTTCTCGCTACAAAAAAAAATTTAAAAATATACTGAATACAACGTTATAAGGCAACAAAAGCACGTACAATGATAATATAAGATAAAAACATCGTACATTTATTATCTATTTTGTTATCAGTATAAATATTTAGGTATCTAATTTTTGTTTTAAATAAATTTTAAAAAATATGTAAATTTATAATTAATATAATACATTTTTTATGTAAAAGTGTATGGTACTTTAAAAATTTTTTTTACTAGGTGTACTGATACACATAAAACTGTTGATTACGTCCCTGTATACAACTGAGATTTTATCTGTAAAATACACAATGCAATTCTGACGTAGGTCTTTTCTTTACTGTTCCGGTTTAAAGTCAGAGGCAGTCAGAGGTATATTAGGTATAAAAAAACCATGAAATCTTTTAATAATATTTGTTTTAAAAATGTTTAGTTGTATCTGTATTTAAATTGTTAAATATAATATTTTAATAAGTATTTTGTACAAATATTATACTCAATATCATATCATATTCAATATCTATCGCATATGAAAAAAATTTCAAATTGAAGCTACGTACGTGTTTTCTTGATTGATTACATTAGTGATGAAATCGGAAAGTTTCAGTTAATATATAAAAAAAAAAATTGATATAAAAAATTGATATAAATTTACATATTCTATGAAGGTATTTTTTCAGAAAAAAAATATAATATTTCGTCAATTATCATAGTAAAAATTACAAAACGCTGCTATTTTACTGTTAATAGTTATGTAAAATTACATAAATTTAATTACATTTTTTACAGTGTAATTATTCAAAATATTAAAAGAAAATTAGTTTCGAATTTATTGAAAATATCATTTATTAATATAAGCAACTTTACTAAATTTGTACAATTATAAACATATATCAATTATATTGCAATAATTCACTCTTTCAACATCACAATTTGTTGTAAAAATACAATAAATATACAATATATAAACGAGATTATAATATTTATGGTCAATACTTTAAAATCACATATATTAAAATTACAAATACATACATCAATATATAAATGGATGGTTAATATCATTTTCATGGACAATTAGAAACCATTTAGATTCTAATATGATTATTATATTCTTCGTAACTTGGTGGATGTTCTGGAGGCAATAAATTTGGTGAATTCTGTTCTGCTATTGGTGGATCAACAGATACGTTATTCAAATTTTCGGGCATTAATCTGTATGCTTTCCATACGCACATTGTTACGTACAAGCCAAGAACTAAAAAAATGTATTATGATTAATAATGGATTAGAAAATGATCTACTGTGGCGAAATTTAAATAAAAATAATATTATAAAATTAATATTATAAAAAATCCCAAAACCACACTTAAATTTAAGTGTGGTTTTGGGATTTTTTATAATATTAATTTTATAATATTATTTTTATGATTAATAATATTTATTCCCGATTTTTCCAATAAGAAATATTTTTTCTTGAAAAACTATTAATGTTTTGTTATTAAAATAAAAATTATTTGTTTTCCAAACAATATTTTTTTTTGCAAAATAAATAATGATTTTTCGAAATATTTGTTAATTTTTTTGATAATTTAACTTCAATAAATTAGATTAAAATAACCAGACTATTGATTAAAACAATGAAGTTATCAAATGAAGGTATTTCTAATCTAGATGAAAAAAAAATTTTTAATATGAATTCTTTTGTTTTCATAGTGAAAAGTGTTGTTTGATAAGAAAAAATAATTTATAAATAACATTATTTTTGTATAATAAAGTAACAAAGTAATCTAAATTATTCTAGTATCAAAATTGTAATACTTTTGGCAATTATCTAATATTATATAAAAATAGTTATTAGATAACATAATGGAACATGTTAGTAACGCTTGCGTCTGATTTTTGTTGTTTTTGCGAAAAAAACATTTTAGCAAAAACAAATTGATGTGTATTTATTTACCGACTGTCATATCACATATGATAAGGGAGGTATTGTAATCATACCAAATTTAACATATTACCGGAAGTGGTAATTTACTGATGTCACTTTTATGTATTTTACGAATATTTCGCAAACAAGATATATTTCGAAAAAAATTATTTAACGAAAATTTCTAAACAAGTTATAACTAACAATTTTTCATATTTTTATGATACTTATATATAATTCTGTAAATAGGTGGCACATTTATGTTAAAAGAGTTTTGTTTTTAGTTACTATGACAACAGTAGCTAATATACAAATTTTTTTATTCCACAAATTTATTTAATACGATGACGGTCGATTATGTTGTGGCTACACCAGATTTTTTTACATTGCAATTAGTAGATTTTTATATGTATTCGCACTTGTGCTAGCTTGTGAAAATATAATAACAAAAATATAGTAAAAAAAATCTTTCAGAATATAGTTAAAATAAAAGGTTTTAGGATTTCTTTTTGTATAAATTAATGTACATAGAAATAAATCCTAAAGTCTTTTATTTTCATAATAACAAATGTCAAGACAAGAATAATTTTAATTTTTGCCTGCAATAAAACCAACAATAGCAGAGTCTTTCATCAAAATTATTTAAGTTAAATATATTTCATTATACTATTGTTATAAAACAAAAACATAATTACCAGTCCATTACTGCCTAATAATAGACTGCAGAACACTATTACTATTGCCTATGCAATTTATTTACTAATTAACTAAATACGTACTCAAAAAAATTATGCCGACATAAGTTAATCCAGAATATTGTCGATTTGTAGCAACCAAAATAGAAGCAACTAGGAGTGCAACCAATTCCAAAACTTTTATGATCATCCATGGTTTGAAATTATTTCGATTTTTCTAAAATATAAAATTTAAAGTAGAGCATTTATTCAACTTTTTCCCTCCGTTCTACGCGTTGAACTTACAAGTTTAAATAAACATGTAATAAAAATAATGACTTATAGCCAGTTACATAAAAGGTTGTTTACTTAACCAATTAATAGTTACGATTTAATTAAGTATCAATTGATTTTCAAAACGTCTCAATGACTGGCCAGTTGATAAGTTTATGATATCGTTATTTTATCAAGTGTATTATAACGTTTTATGCAACTGGCTTTTAACATTTATTATTACCTCTTGCGAAGCTTTTACTAATGCTAAAGAAGCTCCAATAATTACTAGCGCATGTGTAATTTGTGACGATTTAATAATTAAATGTATTTGTTCACGTTCTCTCATATACCCAGGAAAACATGCTATTGTTAAAATTGTATTTGTCCATAATGATATTATCTAAAATATAATAAAAACTGTTATTGTTTAAAGATTAATTAAGTCTCATTTACATTTCACTACTTATATTGAAATGTCGAAATTAATTTTGTTTTGGTCGTAATGCTATTGGTTGTGAAAACACAATAAGAATTTGTTGAAAGTATATTAAATTTTGACTGTATAAAGCCAACAAACAATTGATATAACTAAAATTTGCTCATTTACGTTTTTTTTGTCATTAGTTAGTAAAAGTGAAATAGTGCCAGTTGCGTACGTGCCATTTGCGTACAAATAAGGGTCGGGTCAAACCCAGGTAGTGAAGCTAGTTAAGCCGAGTGCCAGATACGTACAGGAGTTTGGGAAGGGTCGAGTTGTGCTTATGCTCAAAATATAATATTTATAATACGCTATAATATCATCGCACATAATTTTTACAAATAATCAAGTCAGTATTTAATTTTAAAATTGACCAAGTTTATATTTATTGGTTTAAATTTGATTTGTGTAGATTAATATTTAATAAATTCATATCGTTTATCATGTTATTTATTACATTCTTTATTCATATGATAATAATTAATGTTATTTTTTTTTTAAATTCTATACTTTCATATTTTATTAATATTTGAAAACAGTCGAAAGACCTATAAAAATAAAATCTTACAAATTTCTTATTTATTTTATATTATATTAAACTGTTCAAAAAAAATACTGTCAGTCATCTTTGGAAAAAATATCGCACTTAAATAAATTTTATTCATCTAAATAATCTCAAGTTAACTTTAGTTAAAATAAAAAGGCTTCAGATTTTAGTTCTGATTTCTCCTGACGATGATATATGTAGAGTACGTCGAAACGTCGATTTTTAATTAAAATTAATGCTGAACTAAATCCTAAATCCTTTTTATTTTTATTTACTTTAATATAATGAGTTTTGAAAGATTTTTAATTATTTTATTTGTTAAATTTATATTTTAAATTTTACAAAAAAAATATATTACTTATATTTAATTAGCTGCTCAGTTTCAACAGCAATTTTTATTATTACAAATGTGTTTGTTACATTAACAAATATATTACTATATATTAAAAATCAATAAAAAATACGTACCAATCCTGCAATTATAACAACGTATTGACCCCCTCTTTCATTACAATTTATATATTTAATATAACACAATTTATTTCTGAAAATAAATAAATATCATAAATATTGCACAATATTCCAACAAAATAATAATAGTTAAAAATGTTACTAAAATTTTTAAAATTTTGCCAGCATTATTATATATATATATATATATATATATATATATATATATATATATATATATATATATATATATATATATATATATATATATATATATATGTATTAGAATTGTTAAATTTTAATAATACGTACCTGATTCCCGTTTCAGTCATTTTTCACTGAATGTAAGTGAGTATAATTTCTACAATGATTTAATTTAATTGTTTTATGTTTTAAATCATTAAAAATATACTATATTATGTGTTGTCAATTCAAATGTTTATAAAATAATGTTTATCGATAGACCAACATGAGTAGATTGTATACATTGTATAAATGCAACGTATGTCTGATTTTTTATGTTACAGTATCAAATCATAGGCGTTCTAAGCTTTTTTATTTTACTAGCGTTCAAACATATTTTAAAATAATAATGTATATTTACAAAATAATTAAGTAATAAAACATTTTGTGATATTTGTAAAACTTTGTATGAATTTAGTTAAAATTTATATTTGTAATAAAGGAATTTAGTTTTGGAAATGACCTTGACTTCAGATGGGAATTCCCGTTTAAATTCAAAATTGACCTGCGTTTTTTTTTTGTTACTTTTACTTGTATGACGTCACATTGCATTATAAAAATCAGAGATGGCCTGGCCCAAGTAAACATTTAAATTTGTATTCATATCCTTCTCTACAAGATTAATTCTATCAATCATCTCTTTCACTTGCTCATCAGTTTATTAATATAATAATAGAACTATTATAATTTTTATTAATAATATTTACGTTATCATTTTTTTTCGTTATATCAATAATTATTGTTCATTTACATATTAATAAAAATACTTTTTTGTAAATAAAATGTATTTTTATAAATACATATTTTTATAGTCCTTTTTTTGGAAAACTATTTAAAAATCATAAATTAAATAAAATTGATATATAGAATATCGAAATATTGCAATTTTTTTATGTACTTTAATATAACAAATAGATTAAAAAAAAAACGAACAAATAGATTATAAATTTTTAAAGTTTATTACAAAAAAATTAAATATATTTTATACATTGTGTACAGGAGCTAAATAGCTATTATTTTTAACCAATTTACAGTCTTCTTCTTCCAAATTAAGTTTTATCTCTTGTTCTCCTAAAACTTTATTTAAATGTCCGGTCGTTTTTTCTATTTTTGTCTTTTGACGTGGAAAACGACGTATCATGTTTTGATAACTTTTATATATGCATAGTGAAATATAAATATTTAAAGCTGTAATAAAAATAAATATAATTATTTGCTTTTATTTTATTCAATTTTAAATTTTTTCATAAGTGATTAAATTAAAGTAGAAAATACGTAAATTTACATAGTTTCATTTAAATATTTGAAACTGAATGCCGGCGTGTATACAATTTAAAACAATTTTAGTTAAAAAAATAGCAAACATAATTTTTTGAAGAATTTTCTCTATTTCTAACAATAAAATAGAAATTGAAGGACATGTTTAATAATATTACAGGTATTTTTTCATCAAATGAAATATTTAATTCAATAAAAAAACAAGCAAAAAAAAATATACGTAACTCTGTAGATTTGTTCAAAATTACACCATTATAAGTAGATAGTTTTTAGTAAAAAAATATACGATACATATAAAACTAATTTTCTTACCTATTACTGCATATCCTATAGCAGCAATTCCATATAATCTATGTTCTTTTAAAATTAAATTTAGGCTTCCAATCAAAATTACAATACATTCACATAATTTTAAACATACCCATGGAATCATGTATTTCTTGTACGACTATAAATAAACAATAACAAATATATTTTTATTTTATTTAATATAGCCGCGCAACTGCGAAGGTCATATGCGGCAAGAACAAATATTAAAAACAGCTTTAATAATACCGATGTTTTTAAAAATTTTATTTGCAGAATTAATTATACTGAACTATTCTTTTATTTCATAATTTTTTGAAGATAATTTCTGAAGATAAAATAAATAAAACAACTTAAATTTATATGTGTTAGTTCACAAATTAAATATAAATTTAAGATATAGTACTTTATTCTAAAGTGAGTTTTTATAGGAAGCAAATATTTACCTTTTTTAATCCCCAAATAAGCATACCTATGCTAATAGCACATATTAAATAAAATTGCTGCGACAACGTGTTTTGAACCAAATGTTCTGCTGCTTGAGAACGATATATATCATATTTATTTTGTGGAAAAATTAAGAGAAATATACAGTTAGTCCATATGGATGCAAACTAGAAAACAAACATACATAATTATAAATAAATTACATATTAATAATGTATTTACTTACTAATCCTAGTGATGTGGTAATTAATGCGCCTCTAAATGTATCACATTTTATAAAATACATTTCGAATGAGATAAATAAAAATATATATCTAATATTTTATTTACATCATTTATATAGTTATATTCACAGGTTATACTGAAGATACGTCTAGCAAAATGTTTTGTTGCTAACTAAAATGTTATTTATGTGTTTTACAAATTTGCGCAACATCGGATACATTCGTATATCACCGGAATTACCATGTGTTTATTTATATAAATAAAAATATTCTACGTCATTTGGGTGTTCCCGTATAATTTAAATTTGGTAGTTTGCAACAACATAAATGTATAATATGTTGTTAGTGAAAGTATGAATTTAATAGTCTGACATACATATTTATAAAAAAATATTTTTTAGGTTTTTATACAATATTTTCACATCTTTTAAAATATAACGTTTAACCATTTTGCAAATATTATAACGAGACGATTGGATTGATACAGAAAAAGCTTTATAAACTGGATGAAAAATAACAAATAAAATGAAATAAAGTAAGTAATGAATATATTTACGTCATACAGTGATATTTACATTACTATTTAAATTACTTCAGTACAAAGTTCGAATTTAAATTGTATGAAGTGTAAAAATCTAAATGTTGTATTCTGTATTATTTTTGATATAGATTATTTTATGAACGATTGGTTTAAATAGTGTTGGATTTCTCTGTAGTGTGCGTAAAATACTACTTTTTGGCTATGTTACAGTTATTGTAATTACTTTATGTAATTTTTTTAGCCCTCAGACTACGCTTCACTATTCTTTTTGGCTATAAATATACTTTGGGTCTTACGATCTTGGTACATAAATAAATATTTTTAATTTTCATTAGACGCGTACATTTATTGATAAATATATGCTTACTCTACTTTCAAGATTAGATGAATATTTATTACAGAAAAATATAAATAAATGATAACCTCGTAACGCATCAAAAAACAAATAGAAATGAATGCAAAATTAAACAAATATTATTATTTGAGAATTATAAAAAAATATTTTATTTACTAAACTAATAAAAAATTATAAATAATTATAATACATGTATAATTTTTTTGTTCCCAGTACAAGTTATTACATCAAATTCTTTAACAACAATTAATAACTATAGCCTTATCTTTGGTAATACTGGCAAATCTATATTACTTAAAAACATATTAAATTATTATTTAATTTTATTACATTACAAAAATATATTTTATTATTTTTACATCATCGTTAAAGTACGTATAATTAGTACAAATACAAAATAAAATATTATCTATGTACATTTTTAATATTCCGAATATTTTACATGAGCCGCCATTTTATGGGACAATAATATTATGAATTTGACGTAATATTATATACAAATTAATATAATCGTATTTAACTAATTTTATATATAAAAGTTTTATATTGATAATATGTCCCGGTTTGTTTATAAAATTTATACAATACACAAAGTCGTATCTTTACAAACTGATATCTGCGCTTCTTGCATTATCCTTAAACGTGGTCCTAAAGGAACGCCCATTTTCTGAAGTCGTTCTTCTGTCATATATGGCAGTTCTACCATTCCAACACGTTCATTCTCAAAAACATTTGCATATTTCTGTAAAAAAAAAACGATAAAATTAGTTCAGAAACATTTTAAATTACTGGTTTGTTTTATAGAATATAATATAAATTATTCAACTTACTTCATAGCCTAATTTCTTTAAAAACAATCTGAGCAATGGCGGCTCATCACCAAAAAACTTCGTTAATTTTTTTACGCGAGTAGGATTAGCTAAACTGGGGAGATCTTTCGATCCACTGGGTACCCTGCTTGCTGATTGTGATCTGACGTTTAACATATTTGTTTGCGTTCTAAGTGCCGATATTTCACCCCTTATATTTTCCATTTCTTGTATCATCAGATGTTGTGTTCGCATCTCTGATGATAGGTGGGCTACTGATCTTGCTAAGGTGACTACATGAGATTCTAAACGCTGGAAGCGTTTATTAATTCCACGAATGTCTTTGACTTTTTTACGCTCATCGTGTGCTCGTCTTTTGTCACGAATCGGACGACTGCTCACTGAACTTGAAGGGAGGGAGGACATGCTGCCATACCTTAAAAAAAAAGTCTTTTTTATAATATTTATTAACTAGAGAAGTTATTACTTAATGCAGTTTATGATAAAGTCAAAATGAAAAACTAAAGTTTAATATTTCAATTTTGAATCAGTAGGTTATTGAAATTGACCAAGTATTATTAACGTAAATAAAATTAAAAAAAAAATAGATTACAAATTATATTTATAAATGTTACTTTACGAAAAAAAGACATCTACTGTTTTTCAGAGGCTAGCAATCATAATATCTTTGTTGTACCATATTATTAAGAAAAATGTTAAGTACCAAAATAAATAAAGTAGAAGAAATGAAATAACTCTTACCTTCGTTTACTAAACCGCGGATCAGACGGTTGGTAACGACCAGTGTGTTTTTTTACCCCTAGAAGCTTGAGTACCTGCACATTAAATAAAAATTATCAGGAGAATTATAGCATACTCTGATTACATTTATAGCAGTTTTTCTATGTTGCTTTTTACCTCTGAATACATGCTTTCCAAGCCCTCCAGTTGTTTACGAATAGTTCTTGCATCTGTGGTACTTATATCACCATCAGAGTCAGTTTGGCCATCTAGCATAGATTCGAGATCAAGTGAACGTGTGGTTGTCGATGTTATATCTGTTGTATCTAAACCAAAAACTAAAACACGAAAAAAATTATTATAAAATAAATTATTAGTATTTAAAATAGTCTTACTTTGTTTGCTTTTTGAAATGGAACTGTGTTCTAATTTTTTGTTGGAACGATGTTTTTGGGAACTTCCTCCGTGCCATCTTGTACTTCCTACACCAGGACCTAATGTTCCTTTTATGGGTTTATTGTAGCTGTCCAAACCATACTCTGGTTTACTTCCATATGGAAGACTGAAATTTTAATATTAATTTTTAATATGCTTAAATTGTATATAAATTCCAAACATTATCATTAATAATAATATAATATATGTATAATGCCACATAAAATATATAATTTATAGTTGATTGTATAAAAACAATATAATTTCTACTTATACATTACATTTAATTAGTAAATAAATTTATTGTAAATACCTGCTATGTTTATACCGTGTAGAATTTCTAGGTGTTACATTTGGAGAAGATCCTTCTCCTGGCGATAATGGTGGAAGTGGGGGTGTCATTGATGAAATACTTTCACTAACAGTAGAATTAGCTACACCCACTGTATTACCTTGCAGTGATAATTCATGTAATTTCGGTTCTAGTATGTGCCGTAATTCATTCTCGACAATATCCACCCATTCGGGATCATGACCTGAAATAATAACAATTAGTATGTAAACGACTTTAAAAAATTGGCCTGGGAAAACGTATTTCACAAAACATACCTGACGGTAATGCAGATTCTCTGTAATTAGCGGATGGTAGCTGATGCGTATCTGAAGATTCCGTGCTTGTGTCATTTCCTACCCGTCTCCCGCTACTGTACGCTGCACTTCCTCTCCCAGAATCAGCATTAGATGATTGTCCGCCGGTTTTGTCGTAATCAGAACTTGCACCTGATCCGTTTGGTTTTCTGTTACTATTTCTTTTATCTGCCAAATCCATTGCTTCGCCATTTAAAGCTCGTATCCTTTGTCCTACGTTATAAACTCCTTCTATTTTACCAATTTCTCCTTCTAATTTTTTTCTTGGTGCTCCTATTAATGTTTCAGTTACTTTTGGTTCTTCTTTGTTGTAAACGTTCTCATTTTCTTGTTTCTGGTTTTCCTGTTCTTGACCATTTTCTTGCAGATTACCATTTATGTTATCTGTAGATTTTGAATGATCAATTTTACGATCAGTATAATTATTTCGTGAAATGAAGCCACCATCATCACTATCTTTCTCTGATTCGTTGTTAACAATTCGAGATTTACAACTTTCAATTAAATTACCATGAGAACCTCTGCGTATTGGCGTTGCTTGATTTAACAACTTACTGCTTTCATTTCTTGGAGTTTTTTCTTCATCGAAAGCCAACTGAGGTTGAGAAGCTGCTCTTCTGGCTTCAAAACTTTTTCTTCTGATATCTCGTTCCAGTTGTTGAGGGCTACGTGGTTCAATTATTCTGCGATCATCCACACATCTTTCGTTAATAACATCACGTGTGTTCACTTTAACTTCACCAAACTGCGGATGATGCATCATAACGTAGGTTTGATCGGGAGTTTGTTGAATACCGTAACGGTTAGGTGGTCTTTGTGGTGTTGCTCCGTAATTGGCAGCATGGTAATAAATAGAATCTTGATTGACAACAGTTGACTGATGTGATCTTGGCGTCAGTACTTCCTGAGATCGTGCCAGTTGACTGTAAGATTGTTGGTTTTTAAACTGTTGATTTTGCTGATACTGTTGTTGCTGTTGCAGTAACTGTTGGTTGTGCAGCATTTGTTGTTGTATAACGTGTTGATTGTACTGAAGTTGTTGCTGTTGCATAGACATTACGTCGCTGCTGCGTTGTTCTGTACGTGGTTTTCCGTAAATTCCTTGTTCCCCTGCTGTTTTTTTCATAATGTTATTACTTGGATTTCTTTCTTCTAGTTCGTCGTTTAATCGATCCACGCTTCGTACACTTTTTCTGAGTTCTTCTGCAACATTATTTAAACCTAATTCTTCGATTTTATCGCCGATATCGTCTTTGCCACTTTTAAATCTACTGGAAATCATATCCTTTAAAGTATGATAGGTTTTTGTTACAGATTTAGAATTTTTCTGTCCATCTTTTTGATTATCTTTCGATTGTTCAATAGTCACCGAAATTGATTGAGAGTTTGAACCGTTGGTTTCTTCGGTAGGATATTGTCGGCTGCTTGCAGATTTGCTTGCACTATTGGCAACTTCTTGCCATTGTTGTGTCGTTCGTGGTACCGCGCCTGTTGACGAACTCGCGTTTTGTCCACCATTATACATGTATTCATGCGAGGTGTGGTATGCCGCACGATATAATACTGCACTGTGGTCGTTTGAATTTTGTGGCGTATTCAACTGCGAACTTTGAATATGTAATCCAGAATGATTCTGTAAACAGGAAACGAATATTTCATTTTACAACTCACTGCGTTTCAAGAAATATTTCTCTTGTGACTCATAAGCGCTACAGTAATTTAAGTTATATATTTTGTTTACATACACATTAATATTATTTATAATAAATTAATAATGAGATAATACATTATATTAACGATTAGCTATTAAGAAGCTTTTCACTTTAATAATAATTTTATCTAGATCATCAAGATTAATAAAATGAGAAAGCAGCACAAAAATAATTAAATTATAAAAGAAACTTGTTATTTTAATTTAAACTACTTTTTATAAAACATTATTTTCATTTTTCATAACACAAACAAAATTATACATTTACTAAAAAAATGTATATATAATACATCGAAGAAATTAAGATAATTAATTTAATAAGTCTTTTAACATGTAATTATTGTTTTCCACAAATATTTAAATTATGTTTCAGTTGTTTTGGCACATAATAATATACGTTATTAAAATTTGGAAAAAAAATATTTAAAAAGTAATATTTGATTATGACATTTCATATTATTTATATATATTTTTCTAATTATATATTTAAGAACATTTAGAATATATTAAAAAAAAAATACTACGCTTCAATTAACTAAAAAAAAAAAAAATCAAAAAATTTCAAAATAGTGTTAAGTAACGATGGGTTTTTCTCTATTCTTAATATTTCTATCGTAATTTATCACAATATATTAATAATTTTTTCACTAAAAAAATCATTTCCATAATAATAAGCATTTCTTCAAAATATAAATAAATTCACTGTCACAAATCAAAATAAACATCACAGAAAATCCATCAACAAAACCAAACATCACTCGAACAACCAAATTCTTAACACCAATTAACAATCGAAAGTGTCTAATAAAAAGACATAAGAACAGAAAAAAACTATTTACTGTTTGTACAGCGAATTCGACCATCGTCAGGACACACTACGCCTGCGATCTTTTCAGTTCCACGTCGTCGACAAACTGTCGGCCAAGAACAGCCAAGCCACTACAACTCACCTCCAGTGCACCGTGCTTAGACGTATTCGTTCATACTGGGGCTCTGTTCGTACAACTGCTACATGAAAACGTGCCGTGTATGAACAAAATACATACGGTGACTGAATGTACACTCAGGACACTGGCACTTCAAGAATAAACAATTCCCCGCATGAGATTCTATCTTTCCGTTCGCGGTGTGCAGTCGACCAGCGGAATATTAGAAACGAACAAAGTGGGAGTTACAATAAGGATGGTACCGATACCACTGGTCGACATTGATAATTTTTGGATTTCCTGTGCGGGCATTCGGAATGACATTCAGACCGAAGATTGACATTCCGATTGAAAATACACAAATACGTTGAGAACTTGTGTAACCTTAGATCACTGACGAGGAATTTAGCTCTATCTTTTGTTATTGATGATGAAAGCTTAGCTTTCAAAATACGTATATAGCTTTTTTAAATTACTGTTTGTAGTTTATGGCAAATTATTTTATTTTATAAAAATTAATGTAGCTTTTTTTTGTAATTTTTATATTTTTTAGAATTTTGATGAATTCTGAAGGTATTTTATATTTGTATTCCATAATAACTACTAATAGTAATATTTTAATATGATTAAAATATCTTACAAACACCTATTGCTCTAATTTTGAGATCGAATAAGGAGAATAAAATTTACAAAAAAATAGAAGTAACAAAATCGCTGCATTAAACAATTAATTTATATAAAAATATATATAAAAGACGTCAGTAAACTTTTATGACAACTGCATTAATGAAAACCTTTTGTGACTAAAGCGTAATACGAATCATAGAAATAATCATCAACACTTTTCATTTTAAATTTCTGAACCATTAAAAACAGATCAGTAGCATGAATTGGTATTATCAAGACATTAACTTCTGGTGAATAGAGCTTTAATCTTACGTAATAACAATTCCTTGTCTGTTCAACTGGCCAATAACAATATCAAGCTTATTTCGAATGCATATTGGATATGAAAATCCATGTTGTTTGTGTTGCATATGCAATTACTTTGCTCTTACTCATTATCTTTTTACGATTAGGGGCTTCCCCCCCCTCTTTATTTTCATTAAAACTATTTAGCTAAACAATTGTTTTAATTAAGTAGTGATGCTCAATTGGTTGTTGCTAATGAGAATTGCAGCTAAGGCATTTTGATAGCTTTATTTTAATTATTATAGTTTTGTTCTTTTTCAATTAAAATGTTAATATTTTTATAAAAATTATCATTATTTTACATATTTTAATGAAAGTGGAAAAATGTTTTATTAAATTTACATATTTATAATCATTGTTTTAAGAACGGAAAGTTATACATAACTTAATCGTACTGATAATAAAAATAAATTAGAAAACATATTTAGCGAGCATGTTTTGTTGGCTATAACTTCTGAAGTTAGTCGCCTACGGCTTGTTAAATTTTATATTGTATGTTAGTATGTTATAACAATAACCTAAACGTAGAATACAAATACTTTTTCTACAACTATGCAATTAAAAAATAATCACTTTTGTGTGATTTCAAAATAATTTGACAAATGCAAGGTTTTTTTTTTTATAAACTAAACAGTATCTTAGCAATTGCGCTATTGAACGAGTTATTTATTTTACAACTGTGTAGTTAATATTTTAAATAATTGGTCAGAAAACATGATTTATGATTTTATAACTTAATAGAATACACATATATTAAAAACGTACTATTTCAGCAGAAGTGGAAAAAGTATAGTTTCTAGTAATTAAACTTTATATTGCAGTAGTTTGGAACCCGTTATAAACTGCACATCCTTTCAATCAATAAAATTTGTTTATTGAATTTTATGTTAAAAAATATGTAACTTGAGATTTCACATATAAATTACAAGAACCAATAATTTGTAGCCAAGTGTGTTTAAGCGTCAGGTATTACCGAATATAATACTAGATTCGGTGACTGGAATCCGCTGGCCGGCGTTTCTGTTCGTCGTAAAAATAAAAAATAAAATGTCACAAGGTCAGGCATTAATTAAACAGAATCGGACACAACAGTTTGTCTTTAAAACATTAGTAGTTTAGATTATTTTACGTGAATTCACGACTTGCAGTTTTAAAAAGTGTCTAAAAGACAGATCACAAAAGTATTTCGATACTTGAGGTCGACTCGCGTAGGGCTGTCGCACCAGTTATGATGATTATAAATAATTTGTTAACTTAATAAAACAATTGGAAATAAAAAGAAAAACAATTTCATTTTATTATTGAAAATTGTAAAAAACATATTATTCTGATTAATTAATCAGCAAGCGGAAGAAAACAAAACTAATAAATCCTGCAACGTTACAATAATATTTCATTGAACTTTCCGTTGCAAACTATCAATTAAATACTTAGTGTGATTCTTCAACAGACTCCATCTCGAAGACTCGACTTTAATCATTGATCTTTTATCGAAAGATCGGATCTTTAACATTGGGCGGACAAGCGTAAAGCATAATCATCGTAATCGACAACATTTCATAGACTTGTCGAAAAAATTTGCAAAACAGGATTTCATAATTCTTTATGTTTAAGCTTTCTACATTCTTACTTTGATTTCAAGCTAAAAAGATTTGTGTCAGCATCAGGTGACAGATATTTATTTAAAAGTAATTATCAATAAAATATAAACGGTTTTAGAATTAAATTCTGTTTAATTATTTTATAAAAATGACGTTTCGGCGAGACTAAACGCTTGTTTTCTTTTATAAAATAATTAAACAGAATCTAATTCTAAAACAATTTATATTTAATAAAATGAGTTCTGAAAAATATTTTACTATGTAATTATAGATATTAATTTTTAATTGAGAAATGTAAAAATTGATTTTATAATAAACACTTTAAGTAAAGTCTGCAACAATAATAAATTTTCCATTAGATGTTCAAAAAAATTGACAAAAAGCATGGTTTTATTGAAAGCAATCATATTTATGCCAGTAGAATTTAAAATCGATGCTGTTTTTGCAAGTCTAAAATCAACTTTAGTTAAAATGTTTATTGTTTATTAATTTTATAATCAAAAATATTATTAAAAAATTAAATTATTGTAATAATTTCTATTTGAAAAAGAGATAATATTAAAAATATTTTCTGTTATGCAAATAAAGTATGCGTCGATGTAAACGTCCTTGTCCATTGCGAATTATTATCTGTCAATCGATACAAAAAAAGAAAGAAAGACAAACGTAAAACTTGAAGAATTGAAGAACAGTGCTGCGTTGCTTCATTGTGTACGACAACCCGCGGAACTTGATCGCTTGGTCATGATAACTCTGCGTGCTTTTATTCATTCATGAGCCGATAAAACATAGATCTGTCCGTCATTTTTACGCTTATTTCTGTGAGATATGTTTTTTCTTCTATATCTTACTGTTTTAATCTTATACATAAAAAAATTACAAGTTATTTTCTGTACGAAATATCTGTACAAAATATAAAAGCTACTACGAACCAAATTTTTGAGATAAACAAAATATATAAATATTCTGTAGATGTCAAAGTACTCTATAAGAATTTATTTTACACATCTGATAAATTTTCTAAGCAACAGGAACTTATAAATCCTTACTGATAAAAATGTTGAGTAACAAAAAAACGTTTGAAATTTAAAAGACAGATTACTTAGGAAACAGAATTAAGATTATTGAAATATTTCAAGTTCTAGAATTTATAAAATGCAATATAAAAAAAATACGCTACTTGATTGGAATTTGATATAACTAATTATGAGTGAGTTTTGCGTCATAACAGACGTTAAGAACTTAAGTAACATGTTTTTATTTTTACACCTTCTTATATTTTGACAACGACCTTGATCGTTATCAAGATTTTTAATTAATTTATTAACAAAATTCTGACAAGAATGTTGTTACAGTGAAAATGTAGCTAATGAGATCTGATTTGTTTGTTTTTACTTTCTTAAGTGTTTAAAAATAAATATTAATGTTGAAAAATATATTATGCTGCCATTTTTATAACCTAGAGGTTATGTATAATCACTGTAGTTAATATTGAGTTGTTCATAATAACGATAAGTTAAATTTTACGAAAAACAGAAAATTAATCAAAATTTCTGCAGAGATTATGCACAATTCTTAGTTGAGCGCTAACCTGCATTTCACTGGCAATTTGTTGTCCCTGAGTCCACGCTGCCATTTGTTTGGGCGGTACATCCGGTGCGATAGCCACCTTTGATCGTTTTTTGTACTCGTTCAGGATGGGAATTTTCGAATTCTTGTCCGCACTCGATAAGATTACTTCTCTTTCGATCTAGAAGAGATAAACAACGATGTTTTAATATATATATATATATATGCATACATATCACGTACTGGAACGGTGTTTTACAGTATTTATTTTTATTATTTATTTATAGTAGGATGGTTGTGAAATCGTCGATCATTTATTATTACGTACGTTTCTCTGAGTGTATTAATTTATTACTTGTCGATCAGTCGGTAGCTAAACAGGTTGCTAGATTCAATTCTTTATTTCTTATTGCTTTCATTTATTTCAATGCTGAGATGTAAAATATGCAGATGGATTATTGATAGAAATAGTTTGAAGAACATTAACTTGTTAAGCGTTTGAACATTTGAACTGCAGAGGTGATTTAAACATAAATAGTAAAAAATCTTTCAGAACTCATTATATATAATAAAATGGCTTTAGGCTTAAGTTCTGTATTAATATTTATTGATAAACGACGTATCGACCAACTCAACTCAGGAAAATTGATGAAGATAGACGTTGAGTTCATCGAAACGTCGATTATCAATAAATATTCATACAGAACTTAAACCTAAAGCCATTTTATTGCTAATAACTAATAATTCTTTAAACATTCTTCATAAATAGTAAAAAAATATTTAAGAACTCATTATATAAAATAAAATGGCTTTAGGTTTTAGTTCTGTATTAATATTTATTGATAAACGACGTATCGACCAACTTAACTCAGGAAAATTGATGAAGACAGACGTTGAGTTTATCGAAACGTCGATTATCAATAAATATTCATACATAATTTAAACCTAAAGCCAATTTATTGTTAAAATATATTAATTCTCATAAATATTTTGAAATCCGAGCTTCAATCACGGAAAGTGAAAGGGGGTGACTGACAGTTTGAATGCTTCTTCCAGTCGCAAGAAATCTTAAAGTAACCCCTAATATTTCTCACGAACTGATATTAAATCTCTCATAGCTCTATTTATTCTGGATAATATGTGTTAAAAAGATTTTCGTCCACACGGGAGTAATTTTTATAGTCATTTAAAGTATTGCGTTGCTGAGATCTCAGTTTGTCTCAGTTGATCTCAGACTGTCAGTTTAACTGTTTAACTGATAAGTTTAAGGGCTTTGCGATTGAAGTCGGGAATGACAGTCTGATTTTTCAGTCAGACTCATTTCTGATTAACTGTGTAAAATTCGCTTTAAACAACGTGTATTAGAAAGCGTATATATATATATATATATATATATATATATATATATATATATATATATATATATATATATATATATATATATATTATATTAATGAATGCTTTTAAACAAGAGAGTCAGCGGTTCTTCGGCTCCGGTGAACAAGTTCCGTACGTCCGGGACTGATTTACGTTTCACGGAACAGTGACGTGAGACTCACGTAGAAGTGTACGGCGGGCGTCGTCTTCAAGAGACGCAACAATGGGCCGCGGGAGTTGAAGGCCACCTGCTCGGCCACATGTTTATTAAGTCGGTTTTGTCTCTCGTCTTTGCGACGAGAAGTTGAAGTTGAGGTTTTTATGAGGTTATTAACTTGTGCGGGCGTTGGAGTCACCTTTTTTTTTATTATTTAATGTTTAAAGTTTGTTTGATGTGAAATTGAAATTGTTGCCGATAAATTTATGCTACTTTTACTTTTATAATTCTTATTATTAGACTGTTCAAAATTTTTGGATAAAAGAGTAAAAATTTCTGTGAGTAATTGAACGTGTACCTTTATTAGTGTATTATTTTCTATGTAAATAAAATATGTAATTTTTTACACTAATATAAGAGCAAAAAAATTAGGAAAAGCAAGAGTAAATAGTTGCCCACACATGAATGGACCGGAGCAGGTTAATTGCACACCGATGTCATAAATCCTAAAGTTTGAGTAACCAAATTGCACACTGGTCAACCGCTGAATGACCTAAACGGATTATCGGTTTATAAGGGTTTTGAACCCTTACGCAGGTAGTTTTTTCAGTGAGCGTTCGTTTATTCTATAGCATATTTCTACGCCGGTCAACCCGCCACTGTTGACTTAGGGTAGGCTAGGTTATAGGATTTAGGAAAATTTGCGTGAAAAGATTCGTAGGCGTTTGTGGTACGTTCTAGAGATGAACTATTTTCTATTCTACCTGGTTTTAGGTTGAAATCTTAATCCCTTAATCTGCTTATGACCGGTGTGCAATTTGGTTATGCAAAATTTCGGTAAGGGATTAAAACCTAAACGCCGTGTGCAATTGGTATGCACTAACTATGCAAAACTAACACACTAATTATGCAAAACTAACCTAAAGCCAATTTATTTTAATATAATGAGTTCTGAAAGATTTTTACAATGTTAAAATAATTATCATCAACGACGAAACCCTTAGGACTTAGGTAGATTCCAGTTCATATTATTTTTACAAAAATAATAAAATCTAACGGTCGTGTATATTTTTGTCTGATCTACTTTGAACCTAATAATAGATATTATCTTTGGAAATAATTGACGGTTTAATTTACTGTTTGTAGCAAGTGTTTAGCAAAGATCATGAATATAGGTAACTGATAAGTTACTAAAGTTACCGTTATTCGATAATTCTGTATGTTTGTTTATCGATATTATTAAATATTATATACTTGAAACTGGCAATAAAATAACATATGTAAATAGTCTGTAGTATGCAATAAACTTATGCATATTCCTTTCTTGGTTAACTAAAAATTACAATGAATTAGTACGTATATAAAATAAATATTAGATAATATATTATAAGCAAGTTTGTTTCAAAACTGTAATTTAATATTTTAAAGTAATAAATATATCATATAGTTAATGCCTCAAGTAAATTATAAAAATTTAAATAAGCCCATCTAAGATATAGGTTTTTACCGACCATCATATAGCATATAATGAGGGAGGTATTGTAATCATACCAAAATTGGAATTATAGAGATTTTTACAGAAAAGCACGAATTAAGCTTATAGTAATACGAATCAATGTTTTTAGCGTGATGTTCGTCTGTCGATCTGTCTGGTTGACTGTGGATTGTTATAAAATTTCATATTTAAGCTTCGGAGATGAATATCTCAATTTAATCGGTAAAGATTTGCCAAAGGAAGTAGAAATTTACTAATATTTTACGAATATTTCGCAACAGAGATATATTTCGAAAAAATTATTTAACAAAAGTTACTAAACAAGTTTCATTTGGAACATTTTTCGATACGGTTAAATAAGTTTTTTACATTTTTAATAATTCAAGTTATTTCTATATATCTTAAAAAATATATGTACATATATGTATTTTAATTTTGGGAACCTAACTCCCTGTTTTCTATTGGCTCTGGGTCTCATATAACACGGTTTCACATAACACGCCGTTTTCTTGGGACCTATCTAAGTATCTACCGTGATATAGGAGGGTTACCTGTATAAGAAAATGAGTACAAATCTAAAATTATAATATTTTTAAATGTTTTTATTCAAAAATTACTTTTAATATATGTTTTAAAATTTTGTAATTTTTGTAATAAATAAAGTAGAAAAATATTGTTATTTATATAGCATTTGAGACCAAATAAATCAAAAAAATAATCTGAGAAAGAAACGTATACAAGAAATTATGTCTCTATATTAAATGGTTTGTATGAATATTAATCGTTTCGCATCCAAGCAACGCTGGATGCGAAGATGTAAGATGTAAGAACAAAGAAAAAAATCAAAAATTTCAGAACAAAAACTAAGTAAAAAAGTATTTTCTTCCCACATTTTTTAATCTATTTTGTGAAAATGTGTGAACAAAACTCCGAAGCAAATACATCAAGTATAAATTGAATACAATAGAGCACACTCAACACGAGTACAATTATAACAATTTGTACACTGTGACAAGATGTTACAATAACAAAGACAAGATAGAATCGCCACAAAGAATCGAAAGAGTGCTACGATTTACTGGCACTTGTTGAAACAATAGTATTTGTCGCAATACTTGCTAACATGTTTTACATTTACTTACAGCCATGTTTCATATAGAATTGAATTGAATTGAAAAGAGTTGTAAAGAGCAGTTAAAAAAACCTAGGCCCATATTCCCACTTCTTTTGGGCTTTTATTTTTAACTTTTATACAAATTTTTACTTTCTACCTCTTATCAAATATGATTGGTATTTCTATTTTTGATATATTTTCTTATATCTAATATTATAAAATTCAAATAAATTGATTAAAATTGCTTAATAAGTAATTTTAAGTAAACGTTAAAAGTAATTTTGACAAAAATCACTTTTAAAAGTGAGATGAGAATATAAATTATTTTTCCGATTTTCATTATTATTATAATGTTAATTAATATAACAGAAAATCTTTTCAATTGTTTATGTCATTAATTAACAAATTAATTACTCAGATTAGGCCTTTAATTTCAGGCAACTTTTTTCTGGTTTTCTACAAGAAATATTATTATCGAATTACTATCAAACATTCTGTATAGTCATTAAAATCTAGTAGCCTAGATTCTTGAGAAAAAGAGTAAAACAGACAAAGAGAAACTTAATGTTTAGAAAAAGAAAATTTAATGATTTTATGTAAGTTGTGAAGAAATAATATTATATAGTATTAACATACACAGTAATCAGTAATTATGCACATAATACGTATCTAGTCATATATTTATGTTCTTCAATATGCTTTGTTCCATAAAATTATAAAATTCTTCGACGCCTTTATTTTGTAATAAATAATAAATCATTAGCATATTTTAATTAGGCAATTTGCTAGGTGTTATAATAATTTTAAATTTAACTAATTTAGCTGATAATATTCAACGAGAAGATATAATTTGCATAACTAGTATATGAATTTTATGTTGATGAATTTATTTATAAATCAAATAATTATATTTTTCTTTGGAATGTGGTCAACAGTGGTCAAAGAGTACTTTGTTCTTTAATCACAGGGTACGTTGAGTATCTGGGTAACCTTAGTTTACTGATTGAGACTTTAACTTTAATTTTTGCTACAGATGATAAAAACTTAGCTTTCGAAATACGTATATAGCTTTTTTAAATTATTGTTTGTGGTTTGAGGGAAATTATTTTATTTTATTTACCAGATTATTAATTATTATTTTTTAATATCACTAGATTCAATTTATTCCTTCTTGTTAATATGAAAATTTTTCATTCTACAGAGAAAAACGAAATATTCTGTAACGCGACATGTAAATAATATTTTTTAATTTTTTTTACATTTAAGGTACCGTAAAAAAGGAGTAAAAAATGTTGTTGGAACGTAAAAACGAACGCACTTTAAGTAAATATAGGTCTTAGTTTCGCTGTTGAGACTGACGTCACAATCGATCGTATGAGAAATCACAAACTTCTTTAATACGTTCTCTTTCTTTCTTAAAGCAGCTCTTATAGTAATTTCTTTATAGGTAATGTCTGCAAAATTCTGTCCTTTATTATTCAGTAAGTAGAAAAATGATAAAAAACAGATAATATATTCATTTTTTTTTACTAATAATGTTTTCCTTGCTGCTTGTAATATTAGAAAGAAAATGTAAGAAATATTATAGTACACAATAGCTGTATATGCTGTCTTTGTTTTACACAATATATTGCATTTCATTTAAGAATGTCCAAGTATAAATTAAAAAAATTTAACCCCGCTTAATTGATGATGCAGGGGGTGCATTGCGGTTAACATTTTCATAACGTGAGAGTTGTAGCTAAAGTCATTGATGGGTATAATTTACACCCCGAAAATTTGACTTAAGGCCATTTCAAGGCAAATAAAAAGCTATATTCAGACAGGTGGTGGGAATACAAAAATGAATAATTTTACATTCGATTTATTCGTTTAATACTACATATTTATGGTAACTAATTATTGGAAAAATTTGCTAATTTATCTACAATTAATAATTTAATAACAATTTTTATATTCAGACAGAATTAGCATATAAAAAAATTAATCAAATATATAATTGTCAATATTTTCTTTGTTTATTATTATTTTGATTGCCAAAAAATATATATGTTGTTAATTGTTATTATAGTACTTATGTATTAATTTCAGAATTTATTTATGTGCAGTTTATTTGTAAAAAAATAATTTTCATTATTTTCCTTGAAAAATGCGATTTTCTCTTATCTCACACATGTTTTTTATTTGAAAAAAAAATATGATTAATCTTAATAATAATAACAACACATATATTTTTTGGAAATCAAAATAATAATCAACAAAGAAAATATTGACAATTAAATATTTGATTAATTTTTTTATATGCTAATTCTGTCTGAATATAAAAATTGTTATTAAATTATTAATTGTAGATAAATTAGCTAATTTTTCTAATAATTAGTTACCATAAATATGTAGTATTAAACGAATAAATCGAATGTAAAATTATCCTTCTTTGTATTCCCACCACCTGTCTGAATATAGCCTTTTGTTTGCCTTGAAATGCCCTTAATTCATACAGTCCCAATAGTGGCGCTAAAATCCTATACCCATGGTTTTCATCGTTTTCATTCTGTTACTTACAGGAAACTTGCTGGAATGCGTATGAAGTCCATGGGGTGTACTAGCTCCGTTAGGTGGTGGCTGGCCATCCATGCCGGCCGTAGTGCCGGGGATGCTAGGTTCGCTGTACAGAGGGTACGGCGGCATTCGGTATGGGGGCGGTGTAAAACAACCGGAGGAAGACTGTTGCTGCTGCTGCTGTTGGGATGGCAACGGCTTCGGGGGCGGTACGGGCTTGTACGGCCCATAACCTTCCACCTCAACTACGAAAAAAAAACAAAGAACAGTTAATAAGGTAAGTCAGTTTTTATATATAAGTTTAAGAAGTATATAAATGAAAATTTAAGTTAAATTAAACAAATTAAATTAACCTTCGTGTTACCTAAACTTTAATTAATAAATGAATAATGAAAAAGTAACAGAAAAAATTGTTAATTTTTAAGATTTATGTACATATGTTTGGAGACTTCAATACACGGTCAACCTACAAAATATTTATATATCTAATAATTTCTGTAAAAAAATCTATTGGCACAATATTTTGAAGATTTATAAACAAATTTTTTTTATTTTACGAAAAAACTAAATTAGTATTATAAATTAAGTAACTTCAATACACAACCATAATAATAATTTCATAATTTTGTTAAAGAAAAAAGTACAACTTTGAAATAAAATTATAAATTTGTCTTTTAAGAGAAGTATTAACATAGTTTGTACTATAAAAATAAATTATTTTGAAAGCGAAAATCCTAAATGCCGTTACATAAAATATTTTTAAACATTTTGTAAGTTAATGGTTAGGAATCTTTAATACATATTAAATACGCAACAGATACTAATGTTCTACAGTGATTGTATAGAATCAATACTTCATTATAACATCTGTTTTTGGGGCTCGTCTTCTCATACAACTAAAAGTATTTATAATGCAGAAGAGAATCCTTAGATGCATTGCTAATGTTAATTTAAAATTTTTACAGTATGCGATTTGATTTATATACGAAGTAACTGTCTACACATATACATATATATATATATATATATATATATATATATATATATATATATATATATATATATAAAATTAGACAATGATATAAAAAAAGATATTAATATTAAATCGTTCAAACAAGCTATATAAGTTTTTATTAAACAATAATTTTTATTTATTATATGAATATTTATTTCAATATGTAATTTGTATATTTGTGACAATTTCTATACGCATGTATTTTGGGTCGAAAGAAATAATTAAATTAATATTAATTAGTATTATTTAATTATCTCGTTAATTTACCAACTGATCAATGAATAATTCGCTTCTAAAATAGTTGACAAATTTGTTGCCTATATAGTTAACAATGTTTTATGCAATTAGTTTTAAATATCTAAACTTCACTCAGGCCCGGTTTCATAAAAGCTAGTTAAATTTACTTTACAAATAAATATATTTATTCTGCAGATTTTCGTGTTAAAAAGAAGGAATAAATTAAATCTAATGGTATTAAAAAATAGTTATTATTATCAATAATAATAATCTGATAGAAAATTGGTAAAATAACATTTGTTTTCATGGTATTTAGCAGGAGTATAAAATTTAATTGTAAAGTAAAATTTATTGTTTATGAAACCGGGCCTTCAGAAGAGTAATATTATTAATTTTTACTTATTTATAAAATGGGTAATTCTCGAAACAAACAATACTGAAAGGATACTCGATACCTTTATAAATATATTAGCTACAAATATATAAATTACCTATTTGACCTTAAGTGTACACGCTACCCGATATCAAATTCAGACAAGGATATTTGATAGCAATACTATAAGCAATCAGTACACAAGTACATTTGCTACTGTACGTAAATACACATAAAATATTACTACTATAAAACAAACCTGCAGTTAATGTTTTTCTGTATTTCTTTAACATATATATGTAATTATAACCTATACATTTGTCGTAGAATTGTTTGTTATGGCAAATAATATAATGTAATATATATATCTGGCTTATGTTCTTTGGTTCTGGAAAAGATATTCTCAGATTAAATTAATTTCTGAAAAAAAAAAATGTAATTTTCACAACCAAATACTGAATAACTGTTGTAATTTTTTTTATAAATTTTATTATTTTTCTGCTGTATTTGGACATTAAGCGTAATAGTATATTTTTATGTACAATATTTTCAAGATTTATTATTTATAAAAGATTCCGGATTTTTTTTTTTGTTATAAAAATATTGTGTTAAGTTAAGTTATATTTATTAATAACTTTCACGAAAAAACTAAATGTAACATTTTCAGATAGGAAATAACGTACAAAATAAATTTATATAATATGTAACAATAATAAATTTATTATGATTAATAAAATTTCGCGGGATTCTAATTTTCATTTTGGTTCCTTTCGTAGCAAAAAATTAAAAATGTTTGTAAAAAATACATGTTATATTAAATACAAAATAAATTTTATTCTGAAAATATAAGATTTTAATGCAATAAATTAATGTTAAATAGGACAATCGCTTTTAACTTGTAGGCAGATCATTAATTTTTGTCACTAAACGTGTGACGTCAGTCACTGGTATGTTTACATGAGCTTTCGTATCGAAATGAAATTGTTTTGCCATTGTACCATCTTTTGTACTTAACCTAGTCTCAAACGTAATAGAAGTAACGCCCAATATAAACAAAGTGTATTATATATCTTTATTGATATATCTTTCAATATTTAACTTGAACTTTCTTAAAATATTTGAATGTACTTATTTTAGCAAATTTTGTTAATTTCCTGCAGAATAAAAATAATTAGTTTTTGTTCATTAGAAAAATTCATATTGCAAAGTTTTCCCCTTAGATTATGACTTGCCTATAAGCTAACTATATACTAAAGATTCTTTTATATTATGATATATTGATACATATACGAAAATAAACTAAATTCTAACATTTAACATGTTCTCAAGACATAGTAATATATGAATTTAAGTTGGCTATGCATGGAACAGCATGTGGTTTACTGCACATGCGTGTAAGTCTTACGTCACACATATGTTGAAAATATTCTGCGTAAATATCTGCGTAGAATGCGGGTATATTATATTTATCACATGTGTTATATTGTTCTTTTGCTTTTATGCATAATTAAGAATTATGATGAAAATTTATAATACTATTTTTACACACGTGTTATTGCTTTCACCATATTGTCTTCAAATTCATATTTGTGCGCTAACAGTTAGTGTACGTGTAGTATATTTATGTAAACGATAAAAATTCTCTTCTAAATTTTCAAATAATCCTTATAGATAAAATTTGTCTATTTCACATAATATTTAAAAACATCTACGCATAACTCTAAGTCTATTGAATAAGTTTATGTCATTTTATGTTCTGTGGCACATTTTACAAAAAGACAAAAAAAAAACTTTTTTAAATTTTGATAAAAATGGAGCATGATGAATTTAAAATTCAGAATATATAAATTTAATTTTCTTTTTAATTGTATTTATAAATTTTTATTTAAATTCACGTGGTAGATACGAGTAATATTAACCTTATTATAATACCGTAAATTTATAAGGGTTTTGTGTTGTATCTGCAGCTCATATTACTAATCTTGCATATAACACTGATACTGAACTAGTTCAGGGAGGCAATACCGCTAGGAATGTAGGTATACCATGAAAATAGATACACTAATCTAGTATACGTATATCTTAAGATAAAGTAACCTGTATTTCCAATGTAGCTCCGTTAGATAAAATTATATTTACAAGATTTTGTTGAGAAAGTTGTGTTTTAACATTCCTACTTTAGCAATTTGCTTTTAAGGTACAGTACGATAAATATTAAAATCAGTGTATATGGAGGAAAATAAATTCAGAAATATTCATATATTATAAAGATTTTCGGAGAATATTATACTAAGAATACATACATAATCACGCCATGTATCCAAAAGAGTGTGACACAATCTTTTTCAATTTTCCCGAAATTAATTTTCTCCAAACATTTCTATCCAGATAAGTAACTCTATAGCTTCATCCGCATTCACGATACCTCTCATACATGATCTTCTATTCCTACTATTTGGAAACTTTCGCTCACACAAAACACGCTAAATCATACCACTCCATTTACTTATTTGTGGTTTAACGGAAATTATTTTATTTTATTAAATATCTTGTTTTATATAATCTCCATAATTTTTTTTCTGTGTATTTATCTTATTAAAATATAATTTATTACTTCTTCGAGTTGTCGAAAACCTTCTAAAATTGCTAGTTAAATTAAGTTATACAAGTAAATCATGGTTAATAAAATTTATATTGTATAAAGGAAGTAATAAAGATAAAATAAAAATATAATCTATTATTTTTAATTTATTAATAATCTTATTCCGTTTCCAGAACGATAAATTAAGACACAAAATAGAAATAAAATTAATTGAAATTTTAATTATTGTACATGCTTTTAACGATATATTTTTATTATAATTTGTTATTACAAATCATGTAAAAACATACTTAACATAAATTAGGACACACTTTCATTTATATATTTTTTTGTAGCACTATGATTGCGTATTAATCAGCATATAAGAAATACTTTTAAGACTTTATATTACAGATTAAAATCGCTTGTAATTGAAAATATACAAAGGTTATTAAAATAATAAGTAAATTAATTTTTGCTAAAATAAAACTGTTGTAGGTTAAAGTATTAATATTTAGATTATAAATAAATATAAATAATCTGTTTATTTACTGTAAATGTCATTTGTATCATTTTCCCTGATGAAGATGTACGTTGAGTACGATTTTAATAAATATTAATACAAAATTACAATCTAAAGCTGTTTTATTTTAAATAATAATTTATTCAAAAGTTGTTAATGAAACTATGTGATTCAAAATCTGTTATAAAAATTATGTTCCTTCATTTTATTTGACTTTTTTTTAAATAAATTATAATTATATAATATAGTAAAAAATCTTTCAGAACTCATTATATTAAAATAAAATGCTTTAATAATTATTGCAAGACCCAATAATATTAACAGTAGATTAATAAGAGAAGCAATAGAAATTTATAAAGAAAAACATAAAAGTCTGTAGGCACTTATTTAAATAAAATTTAGCTTCCTTTAATTAATAATTTATAAATTTTATAATATAGTTACTTATTTTGTTACCTAGTAACTTGTTTCTATGTTCTGCTTACTGTATATGTCATTTGTATATTTTTTTCCTGATGATGATGTATGTAGAGTACGTCAAAACTTCGATGAATTAAAATTTATACAGAACTAAATCCTAAAACTTTTTATTTTATATATAAATATGTACATACGTTATAACAGCTATAGATTCTACATCAAGCATTTTCGTTCTGTTTACATTTATAATATCTCTCATACAAAGCCTTCAATTTCTTTCTTTGACAAATAAAACATTTGTTTACACAAAACGAATATTATTCGTGCTAAATAAAATATAAAATATATTCTTTCAAAAATTTCTTTAATACCTGAGGAAGCAGTACAACCATAAGCGTTTTGTGACCTCCGCAATCGTTCACCTTGTTTGACCTGACGCACTGTTCGACCCGATGCCATCGGGGTCACATGGTTCCATCCCCAAGTTACTTCAATTTGTGGAAAATTTTAAAAATTCACCATCAATCCACCAAACATCATTGCATATTTTGAAACTACACCAAATTGTTCATGTTTAACATTTTGAAATATTTGTAAACATTTTAACAGCAAGGTTTTTACACTGTTAACAAATGTAAAACAGTCAATGTTTTTAATTATTTAAAATGTATTAACATCCTTTTTTAATCACCTTCAGTTTGTATAATTTGAATTGAAGAATGAAGCAATGTATTTTTATTTTTCTATTGGTAAATCACGAAGTAATTTTTCGCCGTTAGCTAACTTTCAAATTTTAGCTTTTAAATGTTGTATTTTAATATAATTTATTTATAAATAATTATATGTATGTGTTCATAGAAGTAACATATGAAATTTTTAATAATAATTCATTATTTCTATGAAGAGAAACATTAAAAATTTATATAAATATTTAAGAGAATTGATTTGTTTTTCATTTAACAAACGTGAATATGCAAAATTTACTGAATAAAATTTTAAATATAAACTGTGTTTGTTAGAAAATATGTCAAACAAAAAAAAAGATTATTTTAATTTCAACGTAATAATTTTTGTTTTTTGTTGTCCTTGCCTCATGGCAGGTAACAAAAAATTACCTTGAGATTAAGACAATATATTATTCTAAAATTTTTAATAGCATTTATTGACAAATACATATGTTTTGTTAAACTACAGTTTAATATAATAAAATTTTTATTTGTTTTTGACTATAACTTTATTTGTTTGCATATTGCAAAATAATGACGTCACATTATTGTCACAGTTTTTAGCTTGTGAAACTAATTTTTAGAATTATTTGAAAAAAATACATATTTTTAATATTAATCAATAATTTCATTTTATTCAAAATCACATCAAAATATAGAAATATGAAAACATTACTTTTAATCAATTCCTGCTGAAATTTATTGTTATGTTATACCAATATTAATATGAAAATAAAGTTTTAAATTTACAATTAATGTCGTCATTGCAATATATTTTCAAAAATTTTTGCATAGAAATTAAAAAATTAACAAACATATATTCCTGCAAACGCCTGCTCTATTAAATTTACACTTTTTCACTCATTTATTTGCATTTTAATTTTCAAAATACATGTAAATTTCACTCTTCAATATTCACTAAATTATATACACCAATATTTAGAAAAAAATAATTTAAAAAACAGAAAAAAACTCAATCCACATGTTTTTCAATTACAATTATTTGCACTGTCTCAGTAGCACTCGGCAGGAATTTCGTCCACCGTGAATTGTTTCACCACACTACCAACTTTCACCATTAGCACGTTCTTCGCTTGTTTCTCGATTTTTTGTATATAGTTTTTTTTTTAATCGGCGCACGTCTAACATGACATGGGGAACGTCGAAAAGAGTCGCGCACACTTCACGAAAACTGCCTTCGAAAGAAGCAAAACTTTACCGGTGAAGTGAACGCGTTTGAAAGAAGAATTGTGACGATAGTAACGACATGCCAATCTAGTGGGGGCATCTAATTCACAT
The DNA here is from genome assembly GCA_963966155.1 of Clivina fossor. NCBI lineage: Eukaryota > Metazoa > Arthropoda > Insecta > Coleoptera > Carabidae > Clivina > Clivina fossor. The sequence goes on from OZ014563.1 coordinate 1,370,332, forward strand.
TAACACGCGAGGCACGCGCGTACGTCGCTGCTAGCATCAGGCCAAAATGACTCGGTCACGGTTTGTAAGACAATTGTGTGTATGTGTGTGGGGTGATCCAGCCACGCCAACGTTTGGGTCATAATGATTTTGGTTTGGGTCATAATGATTTTGGTGTGCTGGAGACAGATTTAATTTTAAGTTTGTTTTATTTGTTTATTTATTCATTTTTTGATTTTCTCATAAGATTATTTCTTTGATGGTATATGATGTTTGCTAGATTTTTACAATAATTTTCTTTTTATTTTCTAGAATTATCTCCAAAATTTTTTATTAATGGTAGTTAAATTATTTATTGTAACATATTAGTAACTTTCAGTTATTCATTTATTTTAATTAAAAATTAAAAATTACTTGTTGAATATCATAAGTAAGAACAATATTTAATTATTTCATTCAAAACTGTACATTCAATTTTTATTTTTATATATTTATAGTATTTATTAATTATTTAATGTAGCCTAAAAAAACCTTTTGATAGATATAATAAATCTTGCTGAATTTTGTATTTTTAACTTTAATAATATAAAAAAAATTAAATTCCGTTTTTCTTAATTTTAAATAAATTTCTGTTGTAATTTTGCATGTTGTTACCGTTTTGTCGTGGGTAAAATTGTACTTATTTCGGTCATTCATATATTTGTATATTTTTTGTCCACATGTGTTTTGCAAGTTTTTCACACGTTTTTTTTTTGTAAACAATGTTATGTAAATAAACAAAACTATATTCAGTTTTATTACATATGACATTTTAATGAATTTCTACTTAGATATAGTTGAAATTATTCTAGAATTTAAAACAAATTTTACAAAAATACCTCAGATCAAATTATTCCTTTATTGAAATAAAAATAGTTAATGGTTTAGAAAAAAGTACTTTAATACATTTTAAATTCATGTGAAAACCAAACCCACAAAGATTCATGTAAACTGAAAATGAATAACATAGTGTTGTTATGAGTTAATATGTTTCAGATCGGATGCCCAGTATTAAATCGTTACACTCCGTGTATTTTGAACGTTACAGTCAGTATCTTTAATGAGTTCCGGACTGGTAGTTCTTGCGGCTGGCTGACTACCACTGGTTTCCTGTGCCCTCACCAGTCTCGCACAACTTAACTTTACTTCAAGTTTATTTTACCTACGTACGTACAGAACAACATAACAGATAGATGTCATATTGAATTTGTAATGCAATTGAAATTAACTAGCACAAAATTTGCATACCTCTGTTTTGTTTCGTTGCGCATTTGTTTCAACTCTATTTTACCTAAAGAAATTCATTTATTTGGTAGAAGAAGTTTATTTTACTTTTATAGAATAAAATAACAGATAGACGTCATATTGAATTTGTAATGCAATTGAAATTAATTAACATAAAATTTCCGTTGGGCATTTGTTTTATCTGTAATTTAGCTAAAACAATTTATTTGTTTATTAGATTAAAAAAGAGAACGTTCAACTTTGATAATGTATTATATGAATGGTTTTCAACGTTTTTAATATCTCCGCCCCATTTTTCAAAAAGAAATTTAGCCCCCTTTCCTCACTATTTTCCTAACAATACTGTTTTTATACTTTGGACGCAAAACTTTTATTAAAAAATGATATTGTGGTAAAAGGAGCGCACCCCATTGTAAAAATTTTGGTCCCCCCGCGGGGGGCGTGCCCCATAAGTTGAAAAACACTGTATTAAGTGATTTCGACGTTTAATAAAGTTAAATCTATATGTCAAAAACTTGATGGATTACATTTTTGTTGCCCAATTTTTCTTTCAATATAAATGTAAAAATAAATATGTTATTAATAAAAAAAAATGGATAATTGCTTAAAGAGATTAGCTGAATGAAAGTATAAAACGTAGTAGAGGATTTACAAACATTAGCAGTTGTATTCTTCTTTTTAGAATGATGTACAAGTTTTTAGATATCGTGCTGCGCAGACAACCACTTTCTGTTACCTAAAGACATACTTAAAATATTATACAAAAAGTAAGTGAAAACAATATAACACGTATAATAAAGTTATTAAATTTTATTCATTTAAAAAAATTCTCCACGCAATTTAAATGTAATTTTTAAATCAGGAAATATCTTTGAAATGTTTTCTAGATATAAGTGTTTCAAGATATTTCGTATTAATTTTAGAATTTCATAAACGTCAATCAATGAAATTTATGACTTGTTTCTATTTTCTGCGTTTGTAATTATTTGTAGTTATTAAAATAAAACGCATGTAAAGATCAGTAAGATATCTTTCTTTAACAATTAGTTTGTGTACTTGTACATTTCGAGATTTCAAGTTTTATTTGATTTATTTATACTTATTTTTTGTGAAAATATTTGTCTGTTTTATTTATTCTTTACAATTTTTTTATTTACGTTATTATCATGCATTTGTAAATTATAATCTATCCTTAGTTTTAAATATTTGTTGTTGTTTTTATTAATTTTTGTTTAAATTTCTTCATAATTTATTTGATTTTTTACTGTATTAAAATTCTTGACATTAAGTTTTATGCAATAGTGATATCTTATGATAATTATTGCATCTTTTGTTATTTGTTTTTAGTAATCAAATTTTAAAAATAAATTAAGAATAAGTTTTTAAAATTTTTCCATACCACAACTGAAATAAAGTCTTTAATTGATTTATTGATTTAAGTGATATATCATTATTGATCATGTTCACTCTGAAAAAATATTTTTAAAGCGATTGAATTATATATTTAATTACTTTTTGGTTTTGTATGTTGTGCGATTAAATAATGTTGTTTTATCTGATAATAGAACTGTTATTTCAATATTATTCTTAAAACTTGAATAGTACAATAGTTTGATGAAAATGTAGTGCTCTGAATAACGCTTGAATGTGTAAAAGTGTTAAAAAAAATAAAACTGTATTGGTCCATCCTCTCACATTGTTCTTACAATGAGATTGAAAATCGCACCTCATCATTCATTTTACCATGTATTGTTTCTTGTTTTAAAGATAATTACAAGTCGGTTATGCAGATTTAGATCGTTACTCATAACCTGTAGCCGTAAAGATTTGTATTGTTATATTTTTTCTTGTAGAATCTCAATGCAACATTGAAACGCCACATCAAAGCCAATCCATGTTGCTATTTTTTTTTTTTGATTAATATCGTTTATATAAATGGTGGTTAACCAGTTAACACTGAGTTAATATTAATTTAAGTGGAGTAATTCTGTATTGAATACTAAATTAAATTTTCCATAAAAATTTCAAATATAATTTCTAAAGCATTATTAAAATTTCTTATAATTCAACTTAATTGTTTGGCGCGAGGTCACAGATCATTCTTTGAAATTTATATTGCTTAGATCATTAAACCAGTAAGTTTCAATAACATTACTGTACAGTAAATACTTGTAAGTAATATTGTATATCTAAAGAACTATCATTTTTATTTTGATATGCACAGACATTATAATAACACTACATTTTCAAAAACAATTTATTTTCGAAAAATTTAATATTGCACAGTATTATTAATCATGGTTATAAGGTCTATATACAATTGAATACGTGTCGATTTTCTAGCGTACATCCACGCTAATGTGTAGGGTCTCTAATGTAATATAATATTTACAATTATTTTTTGTATCATGAATGTTTATAAAATAATTTTGTCACAAATTCATATTGATTGAAATTTTGCGTTCGAAAAAATTTGAAGTCTCATCTTTAAGGCCATGTAAAATGATGGATCATTTGAATCATTCTACCTCCTACCACACTCCACAGAAAAAAACATGTTTTGACTTAAAAATTTGTTAAACTTTGACAACACACAAAAAAATTTTTTGTCTCAATTTGCTAAGTTGGTTTTTAGTAAAAAAAATAATTGGTATTACCTTCATTTTAATAATTTTAATTGTTGTTTTCATAAATTTGATTTTTATTTTTTACTGATCAAGAATTATTTTTTTGTTATTTTATAATTAAATGAAATAATGACTTCTGTGTCATACAGTATCAAATCAGTAGCTTATCAAATGGATGAAGTAAACCAAATAGAAATTAATCATAGTTGAACGTGCAATATCCTAACAAAGCAAAATATCGTTAACAGTAAATATTAGATGGTACGCACCGCGTTAGTGTATGTGGGGTAATCGACATTAGCGCGTGCAATCAAAACTTATACGTTAGGAGTGTAACAATAATAGGCGCTCTTGGGCTTTTCGTAATTTACTTTGTAATATACTGTATAATTTACGTTGTAACAGTACATGAATCTTTTTTTTTTCTCAATTATATTCACTTTATGTACGCTCGATTTTGTGTAGGTTTACGAAGATATATATGATTTGCTTTAGTTCTAGAATTATTTAGATAGAATTTGCACAGTAAGTTTAATATTTGTGCAGTGTGACTGATTCGATTTTGTTACGCATTAAAAAAATATTGTATAGAATTCATGCATAAAGTGTCTTTTTTTCACTCATGACATACCTATTTATTACTTTATGTACTTGTTATATAAGTTACTGTTTATAAATTTTGAATTAAAGTAAGCCAAATTTTATTTAAATCAGCGCCTTTACTCTGATTGATGTTATCTCTTTCTATATCAGTGTGAAGACACAGATTTAAATAAAATTTGGCTTGCTTTAAATAAATATTTATAAATTTCTATAATCTAGTTGCTTATTTTATTACCTAGTAACTTATTTCTATGTTCTGTTTATTTATCTGTATTTGTATCATTTTTCCAGATGAAGATGTACGTTGAGTACATCAAAACGTTGATTATTAATAAAAATTAACAACCTAAAGCCGTTTTCTTTATGTAATTTTATATCACGTGAATTATTTGTCACAAATATTGTTGAATCTATCTTTCTACATGCTATTAATTAGATATATTTAAAAAAATTAAAAATTTTGCAAGAAAATATTAATATACTAATAACATGTTGACTATTACAAATTAATCATGTAAATATCTGTTAATGAATAATAAAATTAAATTTAATATGCAACCTATTAAATTATGTATTATAATAATTTGAATACTTTTGATCTGCGAAAGATGTAGGAAGCTGTATAATGACACTTATAATTAAACTAAAACAAACAATTACCGATATTAATTACTTTGTTTATTAATTTGATTAATATGTTTATATTTCTAAGTCGATTTGCAATAAAAATTAATTAGTTGTATTAATAAATAGAAAGAAACTAATTAATAGTAATTAATTTTCATATTAGATATTTTATTTTGTTTATTTTATAATTAAATTGTGTACTGAGACAGTAGTAAAATATTTAGATGCCGACTGACCTATATTTTAAGTTAAAATTTCTAAAAAAATTTGTAATTATATATGTTAGATTTGTATGTCTGAATACGCGATTTCTATTTTTGTGCAGTTCTTTGCAGTGTTGAGAAAATCAAACAGATTTTTTAGAATTGTTTTTGTGTTTTTCCGAAGAGATAATAGAGTGCAATATTTGATTACGTTAAAAAATATATTGCAAAGTTCGTGTAATAAATCAGGTTTACAAACAAAAACAAAATTAAAATTCTTGTCATTTCGTTACAACTAAAATTATAAATAAATCTATTGCGTCATTACAAGTACTGAAGAAACCATTAAAGGTATAGCACACAACAATCTTACATCAAAGAGCTTAAACCAATCTGAATTATTTATGTCAAACTTAGTAAACATTGCCGATTGGCCATTTTCAAACAAATGATAAACTCTCTGTTTGATGTCTCCCAACATGGCGTGCGTGCTGAGAGACAAGTCTTTAAAAAGCGAAACAGTTGAATTCTTTTCATGTACGTATACGCATAGAGACCGAACCGCCGAGCCACTACAACAACGTATTTTTAATTAGTTACACCACTAATTGGCCAACAATAATTATGCTTAAGGTTAGAGATGTGCCAGTACAGTAAGATAAGCGATATAATTGGCCACGAACGGACGTGAAAAGTTTATTTCTTCACACAAGTTGTCGTTGAATGCGTTTTAATATAGAGTCGTTTTTAATTCTAATGGCCTTTTTTTTCTGTTGTTGGAAAATTAATTTTAATTATTTCATCAAACTAATATTAAGACTACAAGATAAAAACGAAAATCATTAAGGTGTTTGATAATGTTGGAAGTTTCCTTTTTTACTTGCTATTATTTTATAAAACAAAAACACTGAAAGATTTTTTACTATGTTAAAAATACTGTAATATAATATGATTGAGACAGCCGAATGGTTGCAATTACTATTAATTTGAAGCTAAAGACGTTGTTTTAAGTTAAAATTCAAACATTTTTATTATATTTAAGTAGACAGCTAATAAATATATACATTTTGACTTAAAAACATTGTCCAGGCTTGCTTAGGTTATATAACTTTTTTATTTATATATAATTTTCTGATTGAAATCTATTTTGAACGCATATTAATGAATAAACTAGTTTTACAATTGCCAGTGTACCATTACAAATATAATTGTGGTTATTCGAAATGTTCACTACAAATTACTGATATAAGTTTGTAATTCTATAAATGTGTTAATTGCTAAAGTTATAGTAATTGCAAATATTTTCTGTCAATTAATATCTAGTTTACAATCTCTAGTATGTGTTAAATATTATCGAACTATTAGTAATTTATTATAAAGTATAATTCGGAATAAATATTTTCAAAATGAATATAAATTTATAATAAAATAAAAATTAAATTGATAGGATAAATCACGCTTTTAACATATATTTTATCTTAGCATTTCAATTTTAATTTTTTTTCGAAATAATTTTTCTTAATGATGCTAATATTTATACACAATATGTGTTTTACAATATTTTAATGTCATCACAAGGCGATTGGGTCTTTTATAATAAACTAGAATTTAAAACAGTCGCCATGTACAAATCTGTTAACATAATTCTTAAAAGTTTTAGCATTTTAAATTGTCGACAATGACACAATATCTGTAGATCAATTTAATTTTCAAATCATCGTATCAAAATTATAATATACGTATAATACCACTTAGTTACTACATCACAATATACAACTTTCATTTCATTCAAAATTTTAGGAAAAAAGATTTTTTTTAAATGTTGTTACAAACCATAGAACTAGACAAACTAGATATCACATGTTTTGTCATACTTACCTAAATATTATTTAATATTTTTGAGCATGTAATGTCTATTTTTTATTTCCATAGTCAAATGTTTGTACTAATCAAAATCATATAATGATAACAAAATTTTTACTTGATGGTTTAATTTATTTATCTCAAAGAATTAGTCTGATATTCATGGTCAATAATTCAACATTATTATATTCATATTCAAATTGAAATTTATATGAAAAATACACAATTCAAATGCATAAGATTCTAGGTGCTTCATTCCGCATAACTAAACTAAATTATCCATACAAGATTCATAACAATAACGTCAAACTACAATTGAAACACGCATATTCAGTTTGTTAGTGACGTCTCACTGTTATACCACGCATCCGACCATAGTTCCCATTGTCTTAAAAAAATTCTCATATATTTAACAATGCGTATAAAACAGTCTATTTCCTTCTTCCTTATTTATTATAGTTTTTCTTTTACGCTAAAAGAGATAGAGCACCTTACAGCATTCGTAACTTATACTTTACAGAAATATAAAGGCGTACAGTTGAAATACAGTATTAAAAAAAAAATAATTGTTCATTGCGTTAGTTTTTTTTTTCCTTCTTCTAATGGATAATTTGCTGGCAATAATTGTAATTAAAGATAATTTTAGTAACTGGAATGATGCTGAACGAATTGTACTTGCTAATAAGAGAACGAATATTGTAATAAATAATTACTGACAATGAGATACGTTAAGTAAGAATTAAATTACATATCTCTTTGAAAATGTATCTATAACAGTTTTTAATTGCTGCAGCGATAATATTTAATTTCATTTGTATTTAAATTAACTGTTTCTAATTATAGTGAATCTCTCAATAATCGCAAAGATTGAGTTTTTAATGCACGCATGTTTGAAATAATTGGCTGGTAATACAAGCTCAATTTCTGGGTGTTTTTGTTTAGTTTATTATTTCTGGTTTTATGACAATTGTATTACCTTAAAATTGGTGTCCAGATTCCATAGCATTTTCGAAATGTTATTTGTTTGTAAATGACGCCATTTACGGCCGTGTGACCAATTGCATTTATTTTCGAACGAACAACATTTCGAAGATATTATGGAATCCAGCTACAGTATTAGTTTTAATTTTAGGATGAATACGCAATTGGCTATTTATACCTACTAAAAAAAAATCTAAACCAACCTACTAACCTAACCTACCTTAAATAGCCAATTGCGTAAAAATACTGTATGTATAAATAGCCAATTGCGTATACATACCGTATGTATAAATAGCCACTTTCTTAATTTTATGCTAATATAGAGATTGAGGCTCATATTCCCACTTCTTTTGTTTATGAAAAAGTTCTTTTCCTTTTTTCTTTAAAATCAATTTTTACTTCTACATTTTATCGAATATGAATAGTATTTATATTTTTGATATACAGTAGTATCTCGGTATACGTCTGATTTAGAATACGTCTAAATCGGAATACGTCCTATTTGGGCAAAACAAATTTTGCTCGGTATACGACGACTTAATTTAATTATACGCGCCATTTATGAACTAGGGCTGGGAAAAAATCTCGATATATCGATAATTTATCGATATATCGATATATCGATAATTGATATTAAAAATAAAAATTATCGATATATCGAAATATCGATATATCGATATATCGAAATATCGAAATATCGATATATCGAAATATCGATATATCGATATATCGATATATCGATATATCGATATATCGATATATCAATATATCAATATATCGAAATATCGATATATTGATATATCGGTATTTCGATATATCGATATTTAAGATAGATGATATCCTCTTTGTAAGCTACAAATATTTGATCTCGCATATGGATGAGACATAATAAAAACGATTGGTTTTAATTGAAATATATAACGGTTTACAATAACGATATTTAATATACAAGATTAATCATTTTTATTTGCGCTTGATAATAAAGTGTATTTTAAAATAAGATAAAATTAAAATTATCTATCTATAAATTTTTGTTATAATTAGTTCACAAGTATAAGTATGATATGTCAAAGTAATTATGAAACGTTTTATTTATTTTTTAAATTAAATATTCCGAAATGTTGATAATCATTTTTATTTTCAAATAAAATTTTCATTCATTCACTTTATTTAAAAATAAATAACAAAATGTTTGGCGATTATTTCATTTCATATCCATACTGTTATTAGCATATTATAAATTTAAAATTTTTCTGTTAGTGTTTCTATTTTAAAAATTAAATTATATTATCCATTAGCATTAGGGCTGGAAAAAAATCTCGATAATTTATCGATATATCGATATATCGATAATTGATATTAAAAATAAAAATTATCGATATATCGAAATATCGATATATTAAAATATCGATATATCGATATATCGAAATATCGATATATCGATATATCAATTTATCGATAATATCGATATATCGATTTATCGATATATCGATAATTTGATATATCGATATATCGATTTTTCGATATATCGATATTATCGATATTTTTTGAATATAAAATATCGATATTGAAATTCCAATATCGCCCAGCCCTATTATGAACAAGTAGCACTATGATATCTATACTATTCACGAATTTATATTGACTTCATTTGGTTTGAAACTATGTACATAATTTCTGGTGTAGAGAATTGTTGGTTGGTGTATATACCGCTCTTTCGATGTACTAAACCAGATTAGGCCTTCGCGGTGCCACGTTCTATAACTTTGTTAAATTTCTTCGATTTTAATTTTTAAGTAAAATTTTATTATTTTTATTAATCATGAATTGCAAAAAGGTAAATGAAAAGCAACAGAAAACTAAAGAAATATTTTACAACCCCATTAATATACCATATCAAGAGGAGCTTTTTTACATAAGAACGGATTAATCATTTTTACATTACTTCGTATGAGAAAGGTTAGTTTAGTATACGTCCTTTTTGGTATTAGTCCAAATATCAGGAACGGATTAAGGTCGTATACCGAGGTTTCGCTGTATATTTTTTATATCTAATATAAAATTCAAATAAAATAATTAAAATTGCTTAATAAGTAATTTTAAGTAAACGTCAAAAGTACTTTTGACAAAATCACTTTTAAAATAATATAAACATATATTTTCTTTTTTAATCACCAAATTCAAGTCATTATTGGGTTCATCAAAACTAGCAAAATTTTCTGAAAAAATAAATTGAAAAATGTGTAAATTAATAAACATTATATCAAAAAAGGAAACTTTATTTTATGCTGATATAATACAGAAAAGTACCGTATATATCTAAATATGTTTACATATAATTTACATAAAATATTATTAAACATCATAAGAATTACTCTATAACTAATTTCTCTCATAATACACGTATTTAATTTTTTTTCTATTTTAATTAGTAATCGTTATAGTTTAACAAATAGCTGCAAGTGTTTAACTGTTTCTTTAAATAGCGGTTTTAGTCTCATTTAACTCAGTTAATCTTGCGTTGAAAAAAAAATATCGTTTTTCAATCGCACAATATGCCATGTAGTAAATTTGTCAAATTAAATATAATTTCATAGTCAGCTTTTCAGTCTGACAGATTTACCATTAATGATGTTCAAATAATACTATGAATTTTATCATATATTTTATGATAAATAATCTTACGATATGTCGTCGATAATTTCTGAAAGTGTTTTAAAAAAGCCTTATTCATTTGTCATTCATCTGTCGGTATTTAAATGCACAGTTTGAAATTAAGATATTGAAATATTCTATTAAGCAATGATGTATTATTAAAGATTGAAATATTATTGGATAATATTGAAATTAAATGCTTTTATTATTACCTAAGTATTAGCATTGAAATTGGAATAACTATCTTGGTTTTAATTACGGTGTTAGTTAATACTAGTTTTAAGACAATGTAACTATCATATGATTAAGAGGAAATAATTGAATTAAAAACGCATTTTTATTTTTTAGTAAAGTGGAAATATATTCATGTTTTTAAAAGATACTTAATTAAGCTTATATTTGTTTACAATTGACGCAAGTAGTTAAAAATTTGATAATAATAGTAACAATTTATATATTACAGATTTAGTATAAATGTGCTGTTTTTGATAAGTTGAAAAAATAATCAAAAAGACATTTATTTACATATATATTTCATAATTTTCATTTGATTTTGACCTTTGGTCTTAATTGTTAAACAATCATAAAATGTATTGTATCAAAAGAATGTTAACAATCAAGGTTTTTGCTGTGAAAGTTTAAATAAATATTGTATATTATTTCTTAGTAATCCAAATTATGTTAAATAAAGTTTGTTTAATATTTTTTTTATAGTTAAACACTCCTTTTTAGTAATAGTAGTAGTTATTAACTGAAAAATATTAACAAGTAAATTATATACCTATATATCTTATCGTAATATTCAAATTTTTTGAATATTTATATATTTATATTTATTTTACAACTTCCTAACAGAATGTTTGTTTTAATTATAAAATACTTGTTATTTATGCAGAAAAATTAACCAAATTACTAAAAAAATTCTATGGAACTCACTAAATTTTTATACAAATTTTAATTTTTACTATGATTTTATATAAAATGTAGTGTCAAAGCTAACACGATTATAATAATAATATTATACTATTATTATATAATTAATATTAAAATTTAACCCACTATGTCTCGTATTATGAGCTTGGTTTTAAAATTGGTTTTAACTGATACCTGTTTTAAAACAACGTAATCGTTATAATTAAAATACTGAAAAATCAAGCTAGTAATACTAAACAATATGGCAATATCAGTAAAATATTTAATAAAAATTCCAAAATTTTTAGCAATCTGAAACAGTTTAAGATAACTTATCTCAGAATTTAAATTTGCAGGTCATGCTTCTTAGACAGAAATAATAGAGTTTTGATATTATTGTGTATTTTAAAAACTCAGATCTATATAAAATTTAAAATATGCTGAATTTAATTAAAAGTACATTATATCTATATTTTATATCTACGGCATAACTCTGTTTTATTCATATGTTATAATTGTGTATAATTATAAAAATATTTAAAAGAACGATAACTAAATATGTTTATGTTATATCTTCTTTTTTTTTATAACAAACTGAATACAGTTTGAAACTTCTTTAAAATATTACAGTTCTGTACAGAAAGATCGTGGAGTAACAGATAAATTCCAAAATCATCTAAGACTATAATAATAGTTTCAAAGTAAGCCCAGAGGCTAAATAAACCATGATGGTATTTTTAAATGGTCTACCTCTGTCTGCACACAGGTACATTTTTTTAAAACCATTGGTGGGCCAGACATTCATTTAACCTTCCTCTTCATAATCATTTTCTCTCGTGATGACCAAACTCAATAATTATCAGCTAGCGTAGCTAAACTTTTCTTAGTTTAAATACTGTTGTACAACATTTTTTTCACGTAACTATAACACTGATGTGTTATTAAAAATATAATTGGTGTGGTGTAAGAATTTGTTAAAGGTTTAATATGTTCTTTGAAATTGAATTGCAAAATATTGTTTTAGAATATGATGTTAAAATAATAAATGTTATTAATTTTATATTACATGTTTAATAGTAATTATTATTTATACATTTGTATGTCAGTACATATGTACTGTACATGTATGATGAAATTGGAAATTTAAATGTATGATTTAAAATAATAAATAAAAATTTTTATGAATGATTTGAGTTACAGCAATAACTTGTTTGAGAAATCATAAATTTATATTATTTCGTTGATGTTTTATGTCCGTATGTTGAAACATTTTCGTTAAATATAATGGGTTTGTTAAAATAAAAATTCTTGGATCTTGTACAAAATTTTGTTGCAGTTTACATAGAAAAATTTCTCACGGAACTATTCTAACTTATAAAATATAGGAAAATTGTTTTTTTTCAATAAAAATTTATAAAAATATTAACAACAAAATTAATTTAACAAATACAAGTAACAAAAACAGAAAACAGCCATAATTTTTAGCCAAAGAACCGAAGTCTTCAAATTTATGAAACTACAAATTGTGTAATAGATTGTTGTAATTTTGTGCTAACAAAAGAGAATTAAGATCGACTTGCCACTTTCTAATTAGTGTACGGGGGAAAACAATATGAAATAATTCATATTTACGGCACTATGAACAAAATGTGCGAATTCCTAGATGAGATTAGTACGCTATTATTTTGAAACAATAACCGGTTTGTAACACAATCGATAATTACCGGTTCAAAATAGGTTTTTGTTGTTTTCCTGTAACAATACAGGCAAAATTTATATATCAACAATGTATGTAGAATTACTTACATATGTGCTATGATTAGCTGTTTGGTAAAACGTTAAAAATTCATTATTAATTGTTAATTAAAACTAGTTATTTACAGGTATGGACTGAATAAAAAATTAGGCCCGGGGAAAGTCGTAGGATAGATCTACTTTACATCCAAAAAATGTTCAAATAAGTTATATTTTTTTAATTGTAATTTACATGGAAATGACATTACAGAAAAATAAAAATAAATTGTAAAAATTACACATATAAAATTAAATATAATTAATTAAATCTGAGATAAAAGACGATATAATAAATGACTCGTTTCACAAATTGATGATTTTTGGGTAATCAATTCTTAAATTTTTGCAAAACTTACAGATCAGTTTTAATTTTTTGACTATCGACTATTAGCACAAATTTTTGAAAATCATTGTATAATAATACAAAGTATATCGCGATCCACTTTTTTTTTTATTATAGTGTGGTGTTTTTATTTTTTCTACAAATTCTCGCGTTATATGAGATATTTCTGTAATAAAAATAATTCCACTTTCTTTATTTGTAAAATTTTTTTCAAGTTAGAAAATATGATACTTTAATAACATCAAAATTCTTACCATATTGTCTAAAATTGACAGGTGAACAAGTGTTTCCTGAATAAAAAAAATAACCGAAGCAGGTGTTTCCGGTTATAGTATTTTATGTGTGTGTGAACTTATCTTCGTGCATTATATAAATTTACGTTCAAATACTATACATTCATACATAACTAGAAACGGTATATTCAAATACTATTTATTTTTTCTAGTTTTCTCATAGTTAACATTATTCTTTCCTAGTGCATATGATTATACTTTAACATGCAAATGCTTATATTTTGTCTTTTTCTATTCAATAAAATTTAATTTACTAGAAAAACATAAAATATTCTGTAAAATTATTGGTTTGTTCAGAAATCCACTATAAGTGACCGTAGTTTTAAAATTCTCAATATTTTTCAATAACAAAATAATATTATATGAATTTATTTAGTAATTATATCAAATTTCTTATTTTAATACAACACTTTGTATATTTAAATAATGTATCATGTGTATTTGTAGATCTTTTATTTTTTTCATAAATAAAAAGAAATGTTTTCAAATTATTTAAAAATATATATTTTTTGTCTTTATTTAACTTATATAAAAAACAAATTAATAATAATTATATTTATTCTTGTCTAACACATGTATTTTTATTTTATTCTAAAGAAACTGTTTTGTACAATTTTGTTAATTAATAAAATTGACCTTGTTTAATTTTGTCTAATTTGGTTTGTTAAAAATAGAATAATATTTAAAAAAAATCGATAATGAAGCAAAGAATATTTTATAATAACTGTTTCTAACATGTTTATCATATCACCTTAGCACGCATTTTAAACAATTGAAATGTTTGACCAATCAAAGCCTGCCATACTGATAGTACAAGTAAAATTATGTTTTGCATGTTTTAGTTTAGGACTGCTTTGACGCTACAGAGGATCTTTTTAACGTAATAATAGTATAAATTTTTGTCTTTTAATATAAACAGTGTTCAAAATGTATTTTTTTAACGCTTTTTTATTTTATTTAACGTGCGTATGTGTTTTGTTTATTATAAAAAATATTTGTCAAGAAACTTTAAAACAAACAGACAGAATGTGTTAGGTTAGATTTAATTTTTGTGACACTTGCAGCAAAATGTGTGAGTTTAAATAAAAACAGTGTTTAAAATGTATTGTGTTAGTGTTTCGGTGACTTTTGCTAGTGCTTCTTGTTCAGATGTAAGAAGAATTTGTTAATAATAGATGAATAGATCTGTATATTTGTTCTTTTAGTTTAATGTTTAGCTTATGAAAAAATAATTTTAGGTTAGATAATATTTAAATGAATTAAAACAAACATTTGTTGTTACACATATTTGGTATAGTCTAGTAACCTTTAACATAGAATATAAGCAATTATTTTACCGTATAATTTACAACGCAAACAAAAAGAAATATGATACAAGTAATTAATAATTCAATCAATATCTGATTAATAGTTCCGATAACTATTTTAAATACAAATTAAAATCAATTAAATTTATAAACAAAAAAATTATAAAACTAACAAGATTCAAGTGGGCTATGAAATTCATTTAGTGTCAAGGGCTGAAACATAATCTATAAATTTTACGTCCTTCAACAGCTATATTTGAATTACTTATTGTTTTATTGTCAATATTTCTCTAAAAAATACACAAATCAATTCTAATTTTTTTAAGGCTGAGTAGGATTACGAACAATAAATAATTTGAACATGACAGAAACGATATTTCCAATAATTTATATTTCGATTTTCATTTGTTATTACAGTTGTATAATATATTTGCACAAACAATAATATTAATCGCTCGCACGATTGCAAAAATTTGCATATGAATAAACATATTTAATAATGACATAAAATGTTATAGTAAAATAAATCATCTATCCTGACTTTCATTGCTTGGGATTACTTGAGAATAAAAAATGCGAGCATCGAATTCTTACCATGGATCTTGGTGTGCTATGCTGGTGTGTTAATAAGTACCCCGGTCAATTTAAATAAATTTATAGTACTAGTATTCTGGTACTGGCTATATAAGAGATTAATTTTACGATAACATAAATTAAAGTAATATCTTAATTTTTTAAGTCAGCTTTGGAAATGAAAATCTTGTTTTTGTCACTTGTTTGACCTTGGTTGTCTCGCAAGTTAAAGTATTAAAATTAATAGATAAAAAAACGTTTGTTACTTTTGTTTCCTATTGACAGATAAAAATGTGTTTAATGTTGTTAGATAAAAACGGTATTTTTATGAAAAAAGATACATATATTAACATTAATTTTAAATGACGCAATGTGATTTATGTGATTTTGAGGAAAAAAATCTAACAGTATTTTGAAATATTTGTATTTTTTTTAATTTTATACAAAGAAGCCCGTTTGAGTATATACAATGCTGTTTTGATGCCAACGGTGATGTATGGTAGTGAATGTTGGATTTAGCTGCAAAAACATATAAAGAAAAATTATGGCTGTGGAAATGAGATTTTTACGTAGGAAAAATCGACTATGCTTAGTGTGTGATGAGTGTGAAATTGAAAAAATTTAGTTGCAAAAGTTGGTGTTACTCAGTTGATGATTTTCTCATCTTGAGCTAATGTCTAATAAATGTTTGGTTAAAAGAATTTATATGAATGATTTTGAAGGAATATGTTTTGCGTGGACGTCCGATGAGTTGCTGGAGTGGTATGATTGAGAGTGTTTTGCGTGAACGAATGTTTTCAAAGTAGTAGAAATAGTAGAGCATGTATGGTAGGTATTATGATTGTGGATGAAGCTAAAGTTGCTTGTCCGGATAAAAATGTTTGGAGAAAATTGATTTTGGTATAAAGGAAAGAGTTTGTGCCATATACACGCGGAGCTGTAAATTTTAGTATTACAAAACATCAGTGATTCTTTATTTAGTTTTGTGTTTGCATAAATTGTTTTTTTTTTTTTGTAAAATATATTATTTTGCATAAAGGATGAGTGAAAGAATTAATTTAAGTTTTACATATATTATTGTTACATCAGTTTATGACTTCTGTGAAGTTCTAGTATAGAACTGTTCGTTCAATGAATGTCCAATATTTTACATTTACCTATTCTTGGTTGTCAGATTTAATTTACCGAGTGTTTTTATGCTTCTTTATTTTAAATCTATTCTGTTTTGTGGTTAAAGATTTATTTTTGCAATAACCACAACACAGATTTAATTATTTTTCTATTATTTAAACAGTTTGTAATTATAATTTCGTTAAGATAAAATTATTAAAATATGTTGCTGGTATTAGATTATTCGTACAATATACTAAATATTATTTAATTATATTTTTAATTAAGTGTATGTTACAGAATATTGGATTGATTTTGTTCACATCTGTAAGACACGTATTTTATGTTTTCTTCTATTAAATAAAAATAGCATCTATTTAAAAAGAAATTCTGTAATTGAAAGATTTTACTTGTTTAATCACAATCAACTGATAAATATCATACATCTTATAAGATTGGACAATACATTGGATCTGGCATAATATTGTAAAATGTATGCGATATTGTCTCATATGCAATTCGTAAGTTAATTTCTTGTTTGTTCTATGTCACAAAACTTTACTTTCAAAACAATGATATTTAAAGTTTCTGAACTAAATTATTTATAGTATGGATATGAAATCAATTAAAATTTATATTTTTGAAATTATTAAAATTATACTATAACATTTACGATTGTTATAGATAGAAAACAAACAAATATTGCTAAAATAAGCAATAACTCAATTTGACCAAAAATGGCGTATGGAACTAACAAGAAATCGATTGACGAATTGTATATTAGCTATTGGTACCAAGCGGGAAACTATTTCTAGCGGTATAAACTATTTTTAATTTCACTGTAACTTTACGACAGATTTGCAAGTCACTTTTAACTTTGGTTTAGCAATTCATATTAATGGCAACGCTAGTAAAATTTGTTTTTATTTATTATCATAAATATATAGCTTCAATTTACTTAGAAACTAGTGATTATTAAATATATTTATTTCTTTTCCAGGTAAAATCATAATTTCAATACATCTTCACGGTTACAATTTGGCTGGTAAGAATAAATTTTAATTGTATTTCAGTATTTCGATTTAATGATTCTCTTGAGTAGGAAAACTATTTTAACTCAAATTATTTTTTTTTTTTGTCAATAGTGACAAATATTTTTCTAAAATAAAACGACTTTAGATTGTAGTTCTGTATTAATATTTATTAATAATCGACGTTTTGACGTATTCAATGTACTTCTACTGTAAATGTTATTTTCTCGATGAAGATGTACATTGAGTGCGTCGAAACACCAATTATTAATAAATATTAATACAGAACTACAACCTATAGTAGTTTTATTTTAATATAATGTATAGGTATGCTTAAAGGAACTGTATAATTAATATAAATCAATTTATAATTAATATAAATCAATTTATAGATAATTTGTATTGAATTTATATTATTGAAAACATTTTCTTCGTGTATGCGAAAGAAATTAATGTGCAAAAGTTGTATAAGCAAAAATATAAAACAGAAATATATGGATCTTTATAAATCCACAATCATAGAAAAAAACTTTTTTTTCTGTAGTCGATATAATTAAACGAGCAAGACAACCGATATAAATAATCTATCTTCATCTAACAATCTATAATCAGCATCTCAACGTCCCTATAAATAAGAGCTACACACACACGAGAGTGCAGCATCAAATAATCCAATTTAGAACAGGTTTCTTATATCTGTCAAAGCATCCTTTCTCGATCAGCGACCTTTTCCTGCTTGAAGAAAATCACACAGAATCGATAAACTTTGTATAAAAAGCTAGGAATATTATTGCTACTGAATCGATTGACAGAATTTTTAGTCTATTTGTTTTTGTTGTTATTTTAATACATTAGAAAACTGAAGAAATTTGCAGTGACGTAAAATTTTCTTTCAGTCAATCATTATTTTTACTACTTTGACTGCAAGGAAAAGTAGTAAAGCGTTTGGTACGGTGTCTGTAACATTTTCAAAAAAAAAAAAAAATTGTATAGAAATCCTTCATATAGCCTGTAGATGACGAATCTGAACTTAGTTTATGAGGGTGTATGTGTGTGCGTCGTCAGCTCGCTCGCTCGCTCGCTCGCTCGCTCGCTCGCTCGCTCGGTCGTCAGACAAAATTTTGTGATCGCAACTCCTCCTAGACGGTTCAACCGATTTTAATGAAATTTTCAGGATAAATTTGTCTAGTGCCCAAGATGGTCATGTGGTTTTGGTTTTTTCCAGTGATGCCAACTTTCCGAGAAAAAAATTACTAAAGTTTTTAAAAATTCATATTGGCTACATTATTTATCCGATTTTGATCAAATTTTCAGAAAAGATTTCCCTAATGCTCCCATTAATTACATAATTTTATTAATATTCAGTGTTGCCAACTTTCCGAGAAAAAAATTACTAAAGTTTTAAAAATTTTATTATGGCCATGTTATTCAACCGATTTTACTCAAATTTTCACAAAAGATTCTCCTTGTGTTCATATAATTTATGTAATTTTAACAAAATACAGTGTTGCCAACTTTCCGAGAAAAAATTAGTAAAATTTTTAAAAATTTATTTTGACCATTTCGTTTAACCGATTTTAATCAAATTTTTATAAAAGTTTTTCCTAGTGCCTAAATAAATTATGTAATTTTAACAAAATACAGTGTTGCCAACTTATCGAGAAAAAAAATCACAAAATTTTAAAAAAATTCATTGTGGCTACATTATTTATTCGATTTTGATCAAATTTTCAGAAAAGTATCTCCTAGTGCCCACATAAATTATAATATTATTAAAATACAGTGTTGCCAACTTTCCGAGAAATGTCAAAGTAGTCTATATATGGGTTTACCCATATACTTCTAATCTTGTTATTTTTATAAATAACAAATGGTTTTTTTTTTTGTTATTAAAGTAGTTCTAGAATTAGAAATATATTTTCTAATTTTATTAGAAAAAATTGTTACAAAAGATTTTTTAAACAAAAACTAAATAAAATTGATTGTTTATATTTTAACATAGTAAAAAATTTTTTTGAACTTATATTAAAATAAATAGTTTTAGGTTTAACTTCTGTTTTATTTTATATTAAAGTTTGACGTTTTTATATTCTAAACGTATATCATCAGGAAAAATATATACAAATGACATAAATAATAAACAAATAAAACAAAGAAACAAATTACTAGGTAACAAAATACGAGTAACTTGATTAAAAAATTTTTATAATTTATTAATTAAAGCAAACCAGATTTTTTTAAATCAGTGATTGATATTATCTTTTTCTTTGTAAATATATATTGCTTCTTTTATATATATATATATATATATATATATATATATATATATATATATATATATATAAAAATATTAAAAAAATACATAAATAAATAACAAACAAAACATAGAAATACGTTACTAGGTAACAAAATACAAATAAAGACGTAATAAAATTTATAAATTATTAATTAATGAAAGCAAAATGTTATTTTTACTAATTGATGCTATTTTTATCTTTATAAATTTTTATTACTTCTCTTATCAATCTACTGTTAATATTATTGGGTCTTGCGATTATTTTAGTATCTTCAAAGTTTATGTAAAAAAGAGTAAATATTGCACAATTATCAATATATTTCGTAGATGAAACAACACAAATTCTTTAATAGCTATTTTGAAAATACGTTATCATTAAACATAAAACTTCTGCAGTCTGAAAAGAATGGGCACTTTTTAACCTTAACCTATTAATAATGTGTTATCATCAGACAGCTGATGTGGTAGAGTCCAAAGGAAACAAATGGTTTCCTTATATGGTGTGGTGGCCTTATAAAACACTCTATAGAAAATATGATCACAAATCTTAAAAATTGTTTCGTGTACTATAAAAGTCGATTTGTTTTTCTGTACGTTACCCGGCTGGATATAGAAGTACAAGCTAGATAATTAACTCAGTTTCACGTTGGAACAATTGCATTAAAACCGGAGAAAAAATTATAATTAAAATAGTTTCTGTTTATTTATTGTTTTATTTTATTAAAAATGGAAAAAACAAGAGATAAAGTTAACAGTCGTATTGTCAAAAGAAGTTGCTTATTTATTATTTACTAAATATATGAATCAAGTTCTGTTACAAGTTATGAACATACTTGGATTTTTTTAATTATGTGCTTGCACAGAAACTTTGTTATAGAAAATGACTATTTGCAAAATAATTTAGTATAATTGTTGGTAGATATTCTATTTGAAATTATTTATAATTGTCAATTTTTTATTATGTTTTTTTTTTTTAAATTGAAAAAATGAACAAATAAAAATAAATTAAATTAAAAATATAATTGGATAAATATATTGTACATATCAAAAGTTTTTTTTATTTAATAAAGAAAAAATTGCTAAATTTTTAATAACATTTTTTAAATAAAATAATTACTTATTATAATGTTCCACTTTCTAAATATATTAACAAATATTTACATAAATGAAAATATTTAATAAAATTTAATGACATAGCATTATCAAGATGTTACTAAAATATTAATTTTTGTAAAAAATATTTAGAAATTTTAAATTTTAATGCATCCTTGTAATAATTGTGCAATAATTTCAAATATAAAAATTATTAGTTATTTTCTTTTAATAAGTAATAATAACAGTACGTAAAATACAATATTTATATTTATATTACAAAATTTATAGTTTACAAAATTGTTCCTAGATGTACTGTTAGAAATTTATAGTAAGATTTTGTCTTTTTTTACCATATGGAATTTTCCATTCGATAGTAAAAGACGAAATAGCTTGTAGTGCTACAGATCCGTTCAGAAATCCAGCCTTAGTCCTGTATTTGCAATATTCAGCTGGTTTCAGGTGGGGGGGGGGGGCACAACCCTGATATTTTAAAAATGTAGTTTTTTTTTGCATTATCTGAAAGTTTATAGTTTATAGAATAATGTGTCAAAACCGTTTTCCAAAATTGGCGGAGTTACAGCGAGCAATACAGAGACTAATACAACGTACAGATAGCACAGTATAAAACTAAGTTCAAATTTTACATACATTTTTCTTGAAACCATGTTTTTCAACTTTGTCTGTATGTATGTATTTTTATGTAGGTACAATAAAAATATTATTTTAAAATTAATTACTTGAATTTGTGGTCTTTTAAGAAACTATAAGAAAGGTTAGAAATTGATGAAAAATATAATATAATTTTTGTTTTGATGCAATATACCGTTGAGCTATTAATTTCAATTTTAAAGTGTGCGTACCTAAAGGCTGTTGTTACTAGGTGTTGCAAATTACCCATTGCAAGTACATGTAATATATAAAATATCTGGATAAATTATATGAAAACGGGAAAGTCAATACATAACTGTTATTATCAATTACTTTATACAGCAAACTACAATTCCTTGATAGCTCGACTAACGGTTTGATATAATTGAATGATATTAAGATCATACCGAGAAATAAATTTATATTATTAATGCATTTATTTTAGACTATTTATTCATAAAGATTAACTAGTATTATAGACTCTGTAATTGATTTTATTTGGAATTTAAAATATTAAAGTTAGTTGTACTTTTATGTATTGGAAATATACTTTTTTCTCTTCAAGCGTATCATGATATTAAATTACGTTACCTATGTAGAAAAAGGTTATTATGTTACGAGTACAAAAATGATATTATTATACAGTAGTTAGTTACTATATACAGCACTAGTGGCAGCACCAAACATAACTACAACGTCAAGTGAATTTGATCTGACATCTTCGGTGGCCATATTACGTCAAGTTAAGTTAATTGCCAATTGCATTGTTTATTTTTGCTTGCATTTTAGTTTGTTTATTAAATATGTGAATAAATGCAAAAAATGGTCAGAAACTGTATTTTCGACCAAATAATAGCACTTTGTTTACAAGATATGTACATAAAACTCTTTACTTGAATTCGAAAACAAATGACAATTCTAAAACATCTATATCATGCTTTTACGCAATTATTTTTGAAGTCGAAGACATAAATAAACGAAAACAGTCATAAATAGCGATATTTTATACTTTATTTATTTCTTACGTATGCATTGAATATAATGCACAGCATGCAATATTTTATAACTTAATCAGAATACTGTAATATACTCGTATATTTCGTGACGCTACAGTAATTATAGATGAAGCAATACTTGAAAAGAAATTAATGTTAATATATTTAAAATATGAGTATATAGGGAGAGATCGAGTGCGTAATACAATAGAATTGATTTGTAATATTACAAAATAAAGTATAAATTCATTCAGATATTTTTAAATTATCCAATATTAATAATTAGAGTAACTAAAGGTATATTCTTTTATGTGTGAATTTTTCGTATCTCGCATATTTCCAATTTATCATTTTCATATGAAGAACATAGGCGAATAACTACACTGTATATGTGACGAATAATTTTTTAAACCTTGACGCAAGAAAACTGGTATTTCTTCTCGTTGAAGTACTCCTTTAAGACTGTATTCCGTGCTGGCCAATTATTGGCCGGCATTCTCGGCAATTTTACGATGAAGAGTGGAGACGATGCCACTCCATTTATAGTCATTACCCTTAAGATGAACAGTCAGAACCAAACCGAGCACGTATAGAAGAAGCAAAGGGTGCAACTGTTATTATATTCAATTGATAGTTTTTGAGCTGTTCGTGTTTTTCTTGTTCACGCGTAAACTAACTAATGAATTAATTACAATCTATGCCGCTTGGGTGCAGTAGCTTAACGGCGGGATTTTTATCCTCTTTTTTTTGCTTTGCCTTCCTGCTACCGAGTTTAATAGTTATTTTATTCGTTTTGTACGCGAGAAGTTTTAATAATATGAGTTATTTATACGCTGATGTTTACATAATGTAATTATAATTGCAAGAAACTAAGAATATAAACACAAAAAAAGCTCTATGTGAAATAAAGTACAATTATGGTTTATAATGAAACTTGATTTAAATTTTGTTTTTTTTTTACGCAGTGAAAACGAAATTTAATGTAAATTACTTTTCATATTTAATTTTAATACGTGGAAAAAGTTAATTTTGAATTTTTTACAAGTATTTTAAGATGTACTCAGAATGTTCTCAGACAAGAATAACGAATAATGATAAAAAAGAAATAAGAAAAAAAGTGTTAGAAAAAGAGAAAACTGTATATCTAATATTAATTGAAAAATAGCTTTTGAGTTTGCAAACTTTCTTAGAAATATTCGGTACCTTTTCTCTTTTTTTCCAACGGTTTTATCAACTATATCGATTGCATAGAATGTGTTATTTTTTTATTTGTTTCAAAGTGTTCTTTGAAATAAGAAAACAATATTAAATTAAAAATATGTATCAACTATGCTTTTTATTAGAGAAATAAAAATTTGTGAGATAACTATATCTACAATGTATGGCAAAACGTCTGCGATAAGGATAGATCAATCACAGCATACCATCCCAGAAAGTTTTGTAAATTCAGTGGATACTGGCCGTCAAAGCCTGAAGATCATTGCTACAAGCCAATTTTGTTGTAACACAAAAATAGAACATTTGCACATTATAGTTCTTGCATTTTTGTTTTCAAAGATATTATTTTTACACCTTTCTCGTCTTTAATTACAAACAAAATTTATCTAAAGAACCGCTAATTATTTTGTGCATGTATCTGTTTGTAAAATATATAAGTTTCGATCTAATCTACACTCAAACAAGTTTGGGAATAGTTCACAATTTTATACTTTACTCTAGTAAGTAAATTGCTTTGTATAATTGCCTTTCTGTTACAGATTTAAGATTTTAAATAATGTAGTCAAATAATTTTTATTTGTCTTTTTTAATGATACACAATCCAACTAGACCTTCAACTTTTAATGGATTTTGTAACCAATCAGACACATAATTTCTCGTAAGATAATAAGTATTTAATTAGTATATGAAACAGTAAAATTAGAAATGTGTTTACAATATATACGTTTTGTATACAAAATTAAAGTAAAACGTCAATTATAAGACAATTTAATGGGTTCATGTTCATGCTTATTGAAATGTAATAACATTAGTTCTACTTTTACAACGCATGAACCGACTTTCAAAGATATATTGCTATGCAATATATTAAAAACTGTTTTAATACATAAATTTAAATGTTAATAAGTAGGTAATGACATAAACAATTGCATTTTATATTTTTGGTTGGAGTTTCATCCACACTATCCTACTTATCACGAAATTAGTTTTAAAATTTAAAAAGATGTAGTTTGGTTTTTCTAATGAGATACATTTTTTATTTTAAAAATTACAAGTTAGACATTATAGTATATTAACAGAACATAGAAACAAGTAGTTAACAAATAAGTAACTAGATCATAAAATTTATAGATTTTTAATTAACAGAAGCCAAATTTTATTTAGTCCTGTGCCTTCACAGTGATTGATGTTATCCTGTTTTACTATGTTAATATTATTATACATTTTAGAAGGAATCTGAATATATTTATACTTTAATAAAATATATCGTTAGATTTAAAAATAAAAGTACACTGACACTATGAACATTACGTTATTTTTATTGAAGGAAAAAACCTGGTCAAACCAGATCATCAGTCATATTTTTATAAACTAAGAAAATATGCATTTTTTTTTGTTTGCATTAATACGTTTCAGATTAAAATACTTTAGAAGAACCGGTTATTGAATTACAAGTTAGATATGTGAGAATATTAACTCTTTACCTGTTTATAGATTTCTGAAAATGTGGTTATGAAAAAAAATACCGATATTTAAAAGAAATTCTTGTCTTATTTTTACTTAAACTATCGTGAAATATCTAGTTTTTTATATCAATATCATTACTAGAAATTGAAATTAATGTTGATATTTAAAGCTAAGTTTTTCTATGGTTTAGTGATTATCTCGTCTGTCTGGAAAATTAGAAGTTGTTATAGAAAAGAATCTGCTTTATGGGTCTATTCGGTTCACACCTCTAAGATCTGTAGGTAACAGAATATTTTGACTTTCGAGTAAATGAGATTTTTCTGTTGACAGAAAAAGCTAAAATATTTTGTAACGCTACAGATCTTGCAGATGTGAACTGAATAGACCCATTAGTTGTTTTATTTTAAAAAATAGATATTTTTTTTGTTTTCTAATCATATTAAATCAAATATTTAGATCAAGATTACATTGGTATATAATATGATTAGATTTATTCTTGTTTATTTTATACGAGGTATTTTATACTGAAGTTTTTGATTATATATATAAATATTATTTGAAATAACAATTTTGTATCAACGAACTTTTTATAAGTGACAGAATTAATGTTATTATAAATAATAATAATAATAATATCTAATTAATTCATCTAAAATTTAGTCATTTAATTCGAATTAAATAAAATAGGTAGAAATTTTGTTTACGTAGGTTTAACCCATTATATTAATATAAAAGATAACATCAATTACTATGAAGGCACTGATTTAAATAAAAGTTGGCTTTCTTTAATTAAAAATTTATAAACTTTATGACCTAGTTACTTATTTTGTTACCTAGTAACTTTTTATTTACTATTCCTGATAAAGACGTACGTTGAAGTCGTCGAAATGTCGATTATTAATAAATATTAATACGGACCTACAACCCAAAGCCGTTTTATATTAAATAATATGTTTTTTAATATATTTTTTTTAATTATTTATCTTTTATTTATACCACGGAAATAAAAGCAACTGCTTTTGATGAATTTGAAATCCACTATGAGCTGTAGGCTGAAATTCAATAGGTTTGTTCGATTGACTCTCTTGCGGTTTACTGTTAAACGCTGCCGTAAATGACACAGCTGTTTGTCATTTATTTATTATTTATTATTAAACAGTGAATAAAACAACAAACATTGAGCAAACAAGTGTGCGAATCGAACAGGACTAATATTATTAACAATGCAAGTAAAAGTTGTTAATAAATTTTATAAATTTATTTCAATAATTATTTAGTAAGAATATTTAAATTTAATCTTCTAGCTAATAAAATATAAAAGGAAACTATTTATTTTACTTTTATTAGAACGTTAACGTATTTTTATCGTTCTGGATCAAGTTATGCGCAATATAAAATTTTTAAGACTGTTTTGTTTATTTTCCATTTTAAATTAATGACGCAGTTGTTTTCTCCACGCACAAAAACTTGATTTAATTTCCTAAGATGCAGCATCTATATCTTCGCATTGTAAAATATGTCAGACTCTCTTACGATATAATTATAATTATTTTATAAATTGCAAGAAAATAACTCATTATTAAGTCAATAGTATCGTATTTTTATTTTGTGTTTGATAGTAAAAAGTTTATAAATGCTTTTTTTTTTGTTTCTGAGAAATACTAGAATTAAGTATGAAAACTGTTGTTTGAGAAGGAATAATTTCGCAATTAGAATTTGTAATTACTATAAAAAGTAATAATTTTGTAATTTATTTGTTAAAAGTTGAACACAGAAATATATAATATGTGAAATACCATTCAGAGCTTTATTTTTACGTTTCAAATTTTAATCTGATAATCTACAGATAAGATGTGCAATGATAAACTATAGAATAAGTGTTATGTAAAAATATACATAATTATTCTGTAGTTAACTATTCCATATTTTATTTTGAATTGGAAAAACCAACTGTCCATAGACAGACCGACAGACGGACATCACGCTAAAAACAGTTGATTCGTGTTACTATAAACCTAATTCGAGCTTATCTGTAAAAATTTCGATATATCAACTTTGGTATGATTACAATACTTTCCTTATCGTATGTGATATGATAGTTGGTAATAAAAACAACAAAATTAACTAATAATTGTATTCAGAGCAAAACATATAGCATTAATTTTTGCTTTTATTATTATAATAACACATTAATAAACAGTGGCCGGATTCCATAGTATCTTCAAAATGATGTATGTTTGTTATAAAATAACATCATTTACTGGTCACACAGCCATAAATAAGGTTATTTTCAAATGAATAATTTTTCGAAGATGCTATAGCATTTGGCCACATAGGTTCACTACTAACTTAAGAATAAATTCAGGTTAAGTTACTCCATCAATGTTAATTGAATGGGGTTAATCCTAAAATAGTTAATTGGAGAATAAGAAAATATTTATTATTACCAAGGAATATTTACATTATAAAGTTTTTTGATTTTGTTTTAATTTTAGTACAACAGTTTACATATTTAATCAAAAAATAGAAAAAAATCAATATATATATATATATATATATACATATATTACAATTTCAAATAAATTTTTGTAAAATTTCAAATAAATTTATTCAGAACTATTTTTAAAGTATTTAGATTTTTAAACTACAAAAACACGCTTTGTAACTATTATATATTTAAATATAAATTAAAATTTTGTAATCAATACGGTAATAGCAATAAAAGTTATAAAAGAAAAACAAAATTACTTTAAATTATGGCTAAAATAAAAATACTTCTAGTTTCTGAATGTCTACCAAAAATTCCACAACTCGTTTGCAACAATTTAAATGTATAAGTCCTAAAGTTAATGAGCGAATTTTTGTTAGTTTACCGACTTATGTAAATTACTCTAATAAATCATGGGCCAACTATCCAAATCTGTACGAAACGAAACAAAAATATGCAAATTGTTTGCGTGTAACATGACTCTTACCGAGAGAGAGATTAGACAAAATGAATCACGATATATGTGATTATTTCTTGTCTGTAAAAGAAACAGAATTAAAGAGAAAGATTCCAAATGTTTTTGGTCGATTTTCTTTTGTTTGTATCTCCGAAAAGGAAGGAGGTCAAAGAAGAGCGAAAGAATGAAGTTGTTTTTTATATTTTTTGTGATTCTTTTTTTGGTTTTTCTACATGGATGTTTAATCTGACATGTAACATGTATTGTGCATTACATTTTGGATTATAAAAATAAAAAATGAAAAATAACTTGTAATGGATTTTTGATATAGTTTTAATTATGTTGATATATAAAATATTTTTTTATATCATGTAATTAGCCAAACGTTTTATTTTGTTTTCAATTATTTTTTATTGACGTTTATAATTTTTATCAGCAAATCTAATGATAGTATAAATAAAAGTTTTTTATGTGATTCTATTTGAATGAATCATAGACAAACTGTAGTAATAAGTATTTCAAACTATTCCGTAATAAAATAGAAAACTTTGTTTGTAAATAATTAAAAAAAAATAAAACAAATAGAATTTATTGTAATAAAATGCAGATGGTAAATGATCCATCAACCATGTGTTTATTTTAAGAAAAAATACTCAACAAATCATTGTGAAATATGTACAAATTTGTAAAACATGACGGTCTGACATGAAAACTTATCTTTGTCACATGTACCAGTTTTATTATATCAAATATGGCGATAAAGATGTATACATATATCCATCAATATATAAAGCTTATTTTCTGTGAGAAAGATGTTGTAAGTTATAAAATTATTTACGACATTACATACTAAAAGATCTCAATACTAGATCATAACATATAGTTATACTTTTAAAATGAAAATTGTATAATATTTTATATTAATAATAACTAATAATATTAAAAAAAAAAATAAACTATTATATATTTGAAGAATTAAATTCCAGCTTCGAATACATTATTTAATATTAGAAAATAACTTTTTATTTTAAATATTTAGATTTATTTTTATATATTTATAAAATAAATCAAAAATAAATCTTACTAAAGAATGTTAATATAAGAAAAAATGTATTCTGAATATTTGTTTTTATTAATATTAGCAAGCTGACTTAATACCAAGACAAGTTACGCTATAATGAAGTTTATAGAGTGCCAAGTGATGTTGTCAATATTGTTTAAGTTGGTAACATTTAATTAGTTTTCCTGTCAAAAGTCACATTACTATTGCATTTTTTCTATAAGTTGGCGAATTTTTCAATTTGTTTTTGAATTTAAATCTAAAACATCAAATTTTATTTTGAAATATGTGTGGTAGATATTATAAATTTAATTATTAGCAATGTGATAAATAGTAGTTTGTCGTTATTACGTAAATATTATTTATATTTGTTAGGTAATTTATGAGAATAATCTTTTTTTGGTTGAACAAACAATTTCTAACAAATTGGGCGGTATACATTGCATTTCTTGTACTTTTTCATACATTTTTAATAATCAAATTCAAATTGAAGCGAAAATAAACAATGCAATTGTCAATTAACTTAACATATATTAGTTCTAAATATGACCGCCGAAGATATCAGAATAAATACACTTGACGTTCTAGTTATGTTTGGTGCTGCCACCAGTGGTGTATTTAGTAATTAACAAGTGTATAATAATGTCATTATTGCACAAGTAACATAATGTCCTTTTTTTACATAGGCAATATGGTAACGTAATATTATGATACGCTTGAAGAAAAAATGTGTTTATCTACTACGAAATATTTAAAGACTACAACTTCAATAAAATACTTCTAGATGAGATTATAAACTTCATTCCTTCGAAATCTCTTTTCTACTTGATTTATAACATTATTTTACGTATTCCCCATAACAATAAACAACGAAAAAAAAAAAACCGTTTCAAATATTTCAAACACTCATTGTACTAGCCATAATTCGAAAGAGACTACAACTCTCGATCAGAATACAAACTTCATTCCTCATCGCGCACCAAACAATTCTCGGGAATTATAACTTAGTAAAATGTTGACTTGTAACATTTAAACACGTACATATGAATATAAACAGATAAAAAGTGTGCGATCGGAACTTGTTTCATTCGAATCACCTCTCATATTCATACGATTCAACGGTAGGAAAGTGATAAATGTTGAGGGTATTTTTTTGTCTCCGCAAATATGTTGTTACAATTACTCTCTTTTGAGTATACGTTGTACGTTACCTGAATCTTTAACGTGAATTACAAAATTTCTTCTTAGATTTGTCGGGAAATAGTATTTTATAAGATTGCTTAGTTTGAATTGTTTCTAGGAAATTAAATCATAAATTTTTGTTGAATTTTACGTTATATGTAAAGGTTTTTTTTAAATCTGCCTATTGTTTATAATTTTGATTATTTAAAAATAAATAATATCTAATAATTATTATATTAAATTTTACAATGACAATATGAACATTTATTTGTTCAAGGTTCATTATCATGTAATAATAGTTGAAATCTTTTAAAACATTTTATTTCATTTAAATATTTTTAATGTCTCTTACAAGTTTTGATCAAATAAATAGATATACATCGAAACCTTTCATTACATTCATTGAAACCCGATAAATCAAAAATCTAGAGATTGTTTGACTCAATAATCACAGCATTCTTTAAGTTTTTCTGTCTGATAATAACAAGGTAATACACCCACATTTTCGTATCGACCTTTATATGCCGTTACATCTTAAAGGCATAATATTTTTCTTGTTCTCCTAAACCATTCATTGCTATACAATTGAACTAACATAGAATCAGCTTATAAACTTGTAATCTGTATAATGTTAATCCGATTTAATTCTATAATAGAATTATTTAAAGCATATACAGTCTTATTAAAAAGTAAAAGACTAGAAGTATTACTACTAATAATATATTTCACAATGGATTACTTGAATATAATAAATTGTCGAAATATATTAAAGATTCACAAAAATTTAAAAACTTTTAAGTAGGTATACAATTAATTTTTTTTTTTTAATAAAGTTAATGCAAGTTAATAATTAAGTTAATAATTTAATAAACTATACAGGGTGTAACAGAATAACTATTCCTAATTTTCAGAAATGATAGAGTGCACTTAGAGAAACATTTTTTATTAATAAACTAGTGTCCTGCAGTAATAAATTTCCTGTAATTTTTATAATTTTATAAATATGTATTGCAATGTAATTAATTAGCCAAAAAGATAAATAAAGTTTGATTATTATATATTACTCCTATATTTTAATTATTATTTTACTATTTTTGTGCATTGAATCCAATTGGATTTATATCAGCTTATTTTTATTAATAAATAACAAAATATGTATATAATTATCAAAAACACTTATATGTGTTACTTATAATTATTATTAAAATATGTAATGATATAATATTTTTAAATGTAATGCACATGTTATGGGTCTAATATATTACTACATATCCAGAAATTAAAGCTGCAATTGGTAGAGTAGAGTAATTTGAAAAAAATGTATGCTAATTTACGCTTAAAAGATACGCACAGAATTGCAGCGTGACTGAGCCATTGGATTCATACTGCAGTTGGTATACTTTCGTTTTACCGTGAAGCTAAAGATTTAAATATTTATTTGGTCTTTACTTTAAGAAAACATAAATATATTAAACGCAAAGCTCTCTCTTAAAAGCTATAAATATCCAAATTACAAGTTGTATAAATTTACTACAACCATTTTTGACTACTAAAACATGTCGGAAAGCACGTTTCGAAAACAAAACAACAATCTGAATTGAAATAAAAAAGTGTCGTGTTAAAGTTAAACTTAATGTGGTCAAAGAAAAACAAAACACAGTCGCTTGTACTTGACAAAAGAAAATCGGTAATTAATGTCCGTCTCCAATAATAACAAACGACTGAACATAAGAATTTTTGATTTATGCTTAAACTTAAAATCAAATATAAATATTGTTAGACATTTGTAAGGGCTGTTTTAGTACGAAATAATAATAAACACACTTTGATATATTTACAAAAATAGTACGATAATTTACATTTCACCTTGTTTGTTAAAAAAAATTATAATAATCTTTGATAATATAAATTCTTTTTTATAAAATTAAAAAAAGAATTCCGTATTGAATAATAACGGTAAATTGTTTTAAAAAATGAAAGTATTTTATGAATATATTACATGTACTAATACTTTCATTATAAAGATATCAAGTAACCAAAATTAATGGTAATTTTTTAATAAATTATATTTGTTTTTTATAAGCCAGTATTCATCAAATTATTTGTATATATTTATAAAAAAGGATATTTCTTTAACAACATCTGATTATAGTAAAAGAAATCTAGCTTTTTCTCTGATTAATTTTGACAATAAAAAAAATAGGTAACAACCGTCAAATCACACTTAATAATATACTACATTAAAAGAACTGACTAACAATTTTTTTCATAGCCATCTTTCGTTAACAAACGGAACTATATTATTAATGTATCATTGTTATGAGGCATAACACGTACTTCTAACAACTTGAGTATCGAACTGTCAATTATAAATGGAATAAAAAAAGAAGAAGTTTATTATTTATGGTGTTGTCACTCGGGCAAAATATAATTAATATTTTTTTATTCTTTCAAGACTAATAAGAACGATGGTATAGAGTTTACAAGACGTCGTGGGATTATTTAGAATTTACAGTTATATATTGTTGAAATTATTTGAAGAACTCAAGCATAAGGCAACTTAAAAGATATTTTACATATTTGTACGTAAGTTTCATTAATTAAATGTTAAAATTGTTTTAGAAATATTTTAATAAGATATTTTTAATTAGGTTTTTAGTATATTTGATACAAGGCTCAGCTGCATAAAACGTTGCTAAACACATTATTAATAGTACTAAACTAATTATATCCACTAATGTAATTTTAACCTTAAAATAACAAAATTATTTGTATTTGTATTATGAATTTTTGGCAAATAATTGATATTCTTTTGTCTATATTTGATTGAAATTTTTTATTATTTTTATCAAATAATGTTTTGCGAATCCGGCATTAATGAATTAAAATTTTTCATATTTTTTTATGATTATTAAAAAAAAAAATAAGTACTATATTTTATTATTTTTTTGGATAATAGTGAAAAACAGAAATATGTAGTGTGAATTATACAAACACATATACCAAAAACGTGCATTAAAAAATCAATGTTCTTTTGCGATCTTGGCGTTAAAAACATCAAATTTTATATTTGTGTTTTGATGTGTGTGTCTTAATTCTAATTTCAGACAGTATTTGAAGATACATTTTATGGAGCACATGCATAATGTGTTTCTGTTGCATAAATTACTATTTTTCAGTAATTTTAATAAAAAAATATAGTCATTGAAGATAGAATTAATTTATTATTATCTTTATATAAGTATGTATTATAATCTTCAGTATCCGGTAAACAGTTTTTGCAAGAGAGATGAATCATTACTTAGGCATAGATAAACTGTAATTATTTCAATTACCATACATTAATTTTATGTTTTATGTCATTTTTCTTACTAATAGTTTAAAAAATATACTTACAATTAGATATTGGTTCTCACAGTTTGACTATAAGCAAAATTTTAGATGTACCTAGTTGTTTAAGATTTTATACCATGTTTATTTATAAAATTGTAAATTATATTTAATTTCAATGTTTTCAACGCATGTTGAAGAGTGTAAAATATATTATTCCTTTTCAATTTTCGGGCATATATAGAACCTCTTGCAAATGCGGTAGGGTTTATGTTGGACAGACAGGTAGAGCTGTTTCTACTAGATTAACTGATATATTTTATATTTTATTTTATTTTAACAAAATAATTTTTTTAAACAAATCAATTAAAAAATTAATCAATTATGTAGAAAAACACAAAGACGCTTATGTATTTATTGTTCTACAAATTATGCCTCAAAGTACGAATATAAAATTAGCAAACTTTTTTCATTATACATCACTTTCCGACAAATTATAATTTCTGTGCAATAAAACCTAATTTTACTTTTATAAATATACGTTAAACAAAAAATTTTTAAATTCTAACAAATTCAAAAATCTTTCAGAACTCATTATATTAAAATAAAAACGGCTTTAGGCTATAGTTCTGTATTAATATTTATTAATAATCGATGTTTCGACGTACTCAATGTACATCTTTATCAAGAAAAATGTATAAATTACTAATAAAGTAGAAATGTTAAAATAAAATGGCTTTAGGTTATAGTTCGATATTGATATTTATTAATAATCGACGTTTCGACGTACTCAACGTACATCTTCATCAGGAAAAATGATACAAATGATATTTACAATAAAATTCGAAAATACTGTAATAATTGCAAGATCCATCAATATTAACAGTAGATTAATAAGAGCGACAATAGTAGTTTATAAAGAAAAAGATAACAAATAAAATTTGGTTTCCTTTAATTAAAAATTTATAAATTTTATGATCTAGTTACTTATTTTGTTATCCAGTAATTTGTTTCTGTGTTCTGTTTATTTAATGTACATATCACTTATATTATTTTTCCTGATGAAGATGTACATTGAGTACATCAAAACGTTGATTATTAATACAGTATGTACAACCTAAAGTCGATTTATTTTAATAGTTCTATTTTCTTAGTAATTTATGCATATTTAAAGTACCCTATTTAAAAATGACGTATTCTTTTTAAATACACAGAAATTCGTTACAGTTCTGCTTGTTCTAATAGACAAACAGATAAGAATCAAGAGAGAGAGAAAAAAACAATTTAACTAATCCCACGGTAATTTAAATTAGATTCATTCTTATATGAATTTAATACATACAAAACTCTCTTACCGGTGTGTAGAAATGGGGATTGATCCAGTTTTATGCACTAATTTTCTGATCCCTACTAATAAGTTAATATTCGTGTAAAATAATCCTGTAGGATAAATACGGCACTCAACTAAACTGTGTTAAAGCACAAGCACTGGTGTTTAAAGATCGTTGAAGTCATTTCACTGTTTTTGTTTAGTTTTCACGGCCGGAGACTTTAACGGTAGATGAAGAAACGCGCGGAGATATCAACTCGACGTGAGGAACGAAAAACTTTTGTGTATGCCCCGTTTTTTGGTTATGTTTGTTTTCCGTATAAAAACTGAGTAATGATTGTACCCAGTACACACGGTGCTTGGTTAGTAAATATACACCTGGTTTCATGTATCGGCAGGTAACAGGTTGTGAGCGACTAAGTTGCCACTTTCAAACCGTAGCTCGGTTACGTTCCCCCGGTGAACCGGGCACGCCGTAGAGTAATGCGGCATCGCTGTACAGGACCGTATTTTCTGTTACAGTTTTATTGGAAAACAGAATTTATGGTTTAATTCTTTTTTATTTGTGTACTTACAGTATTTTTGCATTATCAAGCAATTAGAATAAAGTAGTGGATGTTGTAAACTGTTTAATTTATTTTTTTTGTATTTTATTTATTATTTCCTTATGTAATTTATTTTATCTACAACTGCTTTGTTATATGGTCATTATATATATAAAATCAGATAAATAATATTAGTCTTTATAGCCCAAGGGAAATAAAATACTAGTCTTTATTAACCAAGGTTAATAAAATATTAGTCAATATTAACCAAGGGAAATAAAGAAACGATCTTTATTAACTTGATTTCCGTACGCACGCTTTGTTGCTAGGCAACATCAACAAACTAAATATCTCTACGCCAGATGGCAGCAGTTATCAGTCAAAGTAATAAAATGACAGTTGTAGTTAGTTAGTTAGTTAGTTGTTGTTAACATCATAGATTTGAATAAGTAAGTACAATATTAAAAATATATAAGCAGTTGTAGATAAAGTATAGTATTTGACTTGCAAATAATACCTACAATGTACTCGGATGTTTTAGTCCCCTCGCTACGCTCGTGGACTAAACAACATTCTCGTACATTATAGGTGCCATTATTTGCTCGTTAAATAATATACTATTATTGCTCAATCTATAAAGTATCAACTTTTTTTGAATTAGTGTATTTATTTATCTAAATTAATTACATATTAATATACAATGTTTGTTAATAGATAATCCTTATTCTATTAGATGTATTATCTAATTTATTAATCTTAGTTACTAGTTATTTGTAATATTTAGGTGAGATATTTTATTAGATATAGGAAAAACAATGAAAGAAAAACCTATTTGAAAAATGATATAAGGTAAACATTTATAAATATCATTTTCTAGAAATTTACAGTCCATTAAATTTTCACTTTATTCTCTTATAAAGTACAAACCATAGATAAAATATGAGTTATGCATAGTAAGTTTAATCAAACTGTCCTCTAAAATCGTGCATATGCTATTAAATAAAAGGTTATAATAGTTACACCAATTAAGAACATAAAACGTCACAAATCCCTAAATGGAAATCACAGTACTTAAGGGGGTTAAAAACAATTAATCTTAAGTCTGTTTTCATACATACACAATCAAGCCTTGTACCCAAAAAGGGTGTGGCATAAACTCTTTCCACTATCGCACTATCCCAGAATCAGTTTTTTCCAAACATTCTTATCCAGACAAGCAACTTTAGCTTTATCCACATACATAATAGCTATCATACATGCTCTTCTATTCCTATTACTTGGAAACTATAATGTATCAATTAAAGTTCTTTATAAATATTTATTTGGAATCGACGTTTCGACGAAACTCAACGCTCGTTTTCATCAAGTTAAAAGTTACTAATGACAGTACAGTAAATAACAGTACATAGAAACAAGATTATAAAAATTATAGATTTTTAATTAGAAGAAGTCAAATTTTATTTAATTCATTGTCTTCACAGTGATTCATATTATCTTTTTCTTAATAGATTTTTATTGCTTCTCTTATCAATCTGCTGCCAATATTAATTGGTCTATTATTACTATGTTTGTTTAAATAAATAATATTTTGACCGTGTATTTGTTTGTAATATTATCCAGTATCTAAGTATTAGTTTAGTATTTGTGTTACAAGAAATTAGATCTAAATCCCGTTCTGTATTAAGCCGGGCCAGGTGAGATCACCAGCATGCGTCCAGTCACTTCGAGACCCGCCGACATCACGATCGGTTGTTCTCGGTTCATTTCGTGATCAAATACGCGGTCACTTTACTATCTCCTGATCGATCTCTTGCACTATATAAACTATATCGATCATCAGAAATTTATAATATTATAATTACTATATTATTCTTATTGGCATCTGCATTGTGATGGAAAAATTATTTAGAATTAAAAGAAAATTTATTTTTACAAGCAAAATTTCACTTTATTTGAAGGTTTTTAATACTTTCACGAAATTTATACAATAATTATTTAAATTGAAGTGATGAGCAACAAATGGAACGAAAGTTCTGTAAAAGTATTTTATTTTTGTATTTTTTAAGTTAATTTTTCATATTCTGCTAATCAGTATGTTATTCAAATAGTTAAGAAATAAAAGTAGATTTAATTGTATTTGTTATTGGAATAAATATTGATTGTTTAATAACTGATAAAAAGAAATTAACGTATTTACAATTATAAATACTTAAATTAAAATTTAAAATTAATGATAGGTTTATTATTCATTAAATGAACGTTTGATTAAAAAAATGTATATGCATGATTTTGAAGCTATACGTTTGCGTGGACGTCCAATGAGTAGTTGGAGTGGCATGATTAAAAGTGTTTTACGTCAGCGAAAGTTTCTAAGTAGTAGGAATAGAAGAGCATGTATGAGAGAAATTATGAATGTAGATAAAACTAAAGTTGCTTGTTTAAATAGCGATGTTTGGAGGAAGCTGATTTCTGGATAGTGGAAAGAGTTTGTGCCACACCTTTTTGGGTATATAGCGTGATATGTATGTATGCATTTATCTTTTGTCATTTCATGTACTCGTATTACCGTATTACTTTGTTCAGATTAAAATGGTCAATTTTATAATTATGTTTAAAATATCAATTTAGTAACCCTGGAAAATAATAATAATAAGAGGCCTTTTTGTCATTATTTATTCAATGGTTAAACAATTTCGAATTGGTACAGTTGGGCGACTGTTGCATAAAACGCTGTTCAACACAAGAAAATATATAAATAGCTGTAAGGTATAATATAAAAAAACAAATACATAAAATATTTTATATTATAAAATATAAATAATAAGTAATACACGGAATTCAGTCAGTTATATATTTTTATTATCTTCTATGCCAACGTTTCGGCAATCACTATTGCCTTGTTCAGGGCTGGCAGAATATATTATATATTATAAAATATATAAATATTAATATATAACTTAACTAATTTTATTTAAATGATGTTGTTTGATTTTAATTTAGAATTTACTTTGATAAATCTATCAAGATATGCATTTATGGAAACCACTTTCATCTACAAAATAATATGTTAGTATTATTATTTTTCTTTTAGAAAGTTGAAGCAAATACACAGTCAAAATATTATTTATTTAAACAAATATACTACACCTACTAATGTTTGTTTATTAATTTATTATACAGTATATTTCACTTGTAGTACATTAATCAATCTTTAATTATGATTCATTTTTAAAAGATTAGTACCATAATTCTGTTCACAGAACAATCTAATTGGTTTGAGTTGTAACGAGTTTCAAACCACGCATGCGTTATTATGCTGAAACTCAAATCGGTTGGAAATTAGTTCTATGAACAAAGCTAATATTGACCGTTTAGGCTTAGCTTTAAAATGACTTCAATATTTTAAACGAATGCTACTTCAATAGTATTTATGGTAGGTTCCGTGGTACAACATTAATTTATTCTACAAAACATGTCCACTTATAACTCATTTGTAATATAACCTTGAAACTGCTCACCTGTTGCGTGACCATTCCTCACGGGCGGTTCCGGTAAGGGGGTGAAAATAATAGCAGCCCGTGGTGGAAGTGGTGGTGCATATTGTTCTACGATTGTGGTATTTGTGGTAGTTGCAGCGACCTGGTTTTTCTGTGGCAACGTCGCCAGCAATTTCTGCAATTTGTTCCCATTGTCTTGTTATTTTTGTATTGTATGAGCAGTTGTTTGTAAAATGAGAGTATGTTGATTTTTTTTTTAAATAATGTACTTTGCTAGATTTATGCCAGGTTTGTTACACTGATTGTATGAGAAAATCTGATTGTTTTGTTGACTTACCTGATTCACGTTATTCAATGGAGCTTGTTCGATGTTTATGTTTTTTGTTTGCATGGTGAATGATGGTTTATAATTCTGGAACAAATATATCTTATTATGATTTTGCAATTTTTTAAATTGCGAGAAATATTAACAAAAGACTACGTTTATTTTATTAAATATATTCTTATGCGATACATTTTTCTATACAAAAATCTATATAATTTTTTATACAAAATTATATATAGAAAACATACAAAAATTAATACGTTTTACACGATATGCATGCGCAATTATATTTTACATTTTGACAATTTATATCTAATCTGACAATTGCAAATTGATCAATAATAATATTTATTGCTTCAACTAAAAAAGAAATATCAAAAAACTGTACACCAAAATATGAATAATTGATGATAATACAAAACATAAATAGATTTTGACATTTTTAATACTGATACGCATTCTATTTCGCGTCGGAAATGCAAAAAATAGGTCGTGTTCTAATTCGTATATTTTTCTGTATAGATTATCAGGGACAAACTGATTGTGTGCATGTATAAAATATTTTGTACAGATTTCTATATAGAATCGAATACTTGATCGTGTAATACAGAAAATTTTGTTTTTACAGAAAATTATAAATTTTTTTATACGGAAAAATGCATCGTATAAAACCAGCAATATATGTAACATACAACATATGTGTCTGTACATTTGTGATAAATTCAAGAACTATTGCATAAATTTAAGTACAGCTTTATCATTATGCGGAGTATTTTTGTTATATTTACGTGGGATATGTGGTGTAACTAGGAGGAATTGGATACGAAATAAATTAGTGTATGATGAGTGTGAAAATGAAACAAATGTTGCAGCAAAAGTTTATGTTAGTCAGTTAAGATGGTTCGGACATGTTGAGCGAATACCAAATAAACGTTTGGTTAAAAAAATTTATATGAATGATTTTGAAGCTATACGTTTGCGTGGACGTTTACGAGTAGTTGAAATGGTATGACTGAGAATGTTTTGCGTAAGCAAAAGTTTCCAAGTAGTAGGAATAGAAGAGCAAGTATGAGAGGAATTATGAATGTGGACGAAACTAAAGTTGCTTGTTTGGATAGGAATGTTGAGAAAACTGATTTCGAGATAATGGACAGAGTTTGTGCCACAGCCTTGACGTGATTATTTATGTATGTATGTAAAAATAAAATATGAAATAAATAAATGTAAATTAATTTTATGTAATTTCTTTTGAATCAATTATTCTGATAATAAAACAAATGTAACATAAAAATCAAAAGTAACAAATTACTACAATTTAAAATATAATAATGCACATTTATAAAATGAATGCAAGTTATCCTATACAAATTATTCAAACATATATATCACTACAACAAAAAAAAAACGACCTAAGTATGCTTTGATCATAAATGATTAGAAATATTTGTAACAAATGAGAATCATTTATAACTTCATTTCATAAGCATATCCGGAACCATAAATATTAGATTACGTATGTTATGTGATGCTAATGCGCCAGTTAGGCTGCAGTAAAAACTTACAGAATTAGATCTCGGATTGAAGTTAGCCGTTATATTGTTACGGTCTGTTGCCGTACACACGTTACAGGGTTTCTATAAATTAGTATCAGGTAATTATATTAATTACCATGTCTTATATATACTGTGAAATTAAATTACTCGCTGTACACACAACTATTTGCCATCTTAGAGTAATAATATGAATTTTGTTGTATGGCACCAGTATTGAAGTCTAGTTATAAAGTTAACTACGGTGGAATTTAAAATAAACAAATTTCTTGTTCTACTTACATAGTTTTATTGCATGTTATTCTAATTTCTTGAATGTGTACTTTGTTTTAAATCGTTTGAATAATTAGTGAAACAATAATTCATTTGAAACAATTTAATTAGAACAAACAGAAAGCATACAGGTTTATTTAGAACATTATTATTTGTTTTTATTTATCGAAACTAATCTTAATTGTGTTTCGAGATTTAAACCTTAAATAATTCTAATCAGTGAGAGTATTTGTAGCAATAAAACAGTATTGATTTTCGATTTGAATGTGTACAGGTATTAATAAGATTTCATTAATTAAGGTTTGGTTTCATAAATGCTGGTTAAATTTAGTTTAGAAGTAAATAAATTGAAAAATAGTTATTATTATAAATATGTACAAAATTTATAAATTTTTTTATATACATTAATAATTTTTTTTGGTGATCATTTTTTAGCAAAATTAATTTTTTTATTTATTAAAATAAAAACTGTTTTATGATAAAATGCTTTTTAATGATTTATACAAAAACGACGTTTCGACGAAACTAAACGTTCATCTTTATCAAGTCAAAATTCATCAATGACATTAAAGTAAATAACAGTACGTAGCAACAAGTTCCTAGGTAACATATAAGTAACTAGATCATAAGAATTATAGATTTTTAATTAATGGGAGCCAAATTTTATTTAACTCAGTGCTTTCACAGTAATTCATCTTATTC
Organism: Clivina fossor; assembly: GCA_963966155.1. Lineage (NCBI taxonomy): Eukaryota > Metazoa > Arthropoda > Insecta > Coleoptera > Carabidae > Clivina > Clivina fossor. The sequence continues at coordinate 1,412,975 of OZ014563.1, forward strand.
TCTTTTTATAAATCGATATTACTTCTCTTATTAATCTGCTGCTAATATTGATTGGTCTAGCAATTATTACTATATCTTCTTCTTTTATTTATTATATTAAAAACAATATTTATTTTATAAAATGTTTAGAATTATAGCATTTAGTGGAAAAATGACGAGTACACCACTTGATGAAAATTGAGATATTTTTTACTAGCAGAAATGTTGCAGATATTTGTCAAATATTATAATATCTATTCCAATTTGCAAATATTAGATGCGATTCGCCACTTTCTGATACTTAAATGCCATTATTACTTTTTTATTTACATAACAAGAATTGCTATAATTTGTCATTAATACATGAAAAAACAAGGAAAGAATTATTGCACCTATCTATCAGAACTTATTATATTAAAATAAATAGCTTAAGATCGAGTTCTATATATATTTTATTTAAATATCAACGTTTCAATATACTCTAAGTATATCATCTTTCTAATGCAGATATACGTAGAGTATATCAAAACGTCGATATTTAAATAAAATATATACAGAACTTAATTTTGTTTTTTATTTTAAGTGTCATGTACATTGAAATTTTCAGGTAATCTCAGTTGTAATTGATAAATTAATGAGACATTGAAGAAAATAATTATACATGTAAATTATTATTAGGTACATATAAGTATTATACCGTTAATAACAAATTAAATTACACTACATATTCCATAAATCAAATTCAGAAATTTATCCTGTAATTATCAATAATTAAATGTTTTTTTTGTATTTGATCAAATGTCATTTATAATTTGTTTTTGTGAATATTAAACGTTGAAATGTTTTCCTAAGTGTATGAGATATTCAAATCATACTTTTGCCATCTACCGGCAGCTTTTTGTACTCTAGTTGGTTTGCATCTAAACTAAAAGATGATGGAAAGTGGTTTGTTTACAATTTTAACGCTAGATGCTCTCAGTTGTACGTTGTATCACATTTTTAGTTTGTACACCAAATGTTTGGATTGGTCAAATTCTTGTGCTTGTCCGTAAAACTAAAACTAAAACGGCAGTGAGAATGAGACTTTAATACTGTTAACTCATATGACTTCAGCAAAAATAAATAATATCAAAAACATTAGAACAATTTTTGTATAATCTAATTTCAGGTATTTTTGATTTATAGTTGTTTATTACATTAAAAGATTATTAGTTATGTTCTACTGTCAATTAAGTAACAAAAATATATTACATGTGATCAAAGTAAAAAAATATATCTGAAAATATTAATTAACGTTTTCAGTTAATCAATTAATCATTAGGTGACTGTCTGTTTCAAAATTCGTCATTATCAATACAAGTATCTGTATGTAAATATTTAATTAATTAAGACTAATAGCTATATATCAAAATACAGTAAATACTAAATATAAACATACTTTAGAAAAATTTGTATTCTAGTCGTCATACTTATAATAAATAATTACGGATAAATGTTCAGTAAGTAATTAAAAAAAAAAAGCTTTATTTACACTACTTTACTTATCATTAAATTAGTGTAATGTTTTAACGCAGAGTTATTGGTTTTAAATCAAATCACTTTATGAACTTATAAAAAAATAACAGTAATCTTCAAGCTTTCACGGTCGATATCCATTGAATTTATAGACTTTTCTGTACTGATATGCCGTGATCGATCTATCTTTGTCGCAGATATTTTTCCGTACATCATAGATGGCATCCTCAGTACTTGGTGACTGAATGACAGTTTCTGGACCGCAATATTCTCCAATATTCTCTACGAGTGTCGTTAGGCAATTGGCCGATTTTGGCTTTTCAATCGGACTGTCCCTTCAGTTTCCTTTGTAGGTTTTGTCACGCCATTGGTTGACCAATGGCGTGGCAAATCCTATAATGGAAATTGAAGATACAGTCCGATTGGAAAAAGTGGGCCGTCAAGGTCAACCATAATCGGCCAATGTCGTAATGACACCTGTAGAAAATTGTGGGGGTATAGCTCTAGGTATATATACCAGATTCGAAGAAGAAACTGTCTTTCATTCACATGGCACTGAAGATGCTATCTACGTTGTATGTTGAAACGTCTACGACGAGGATAGATCGACTACGGTATACTAGGCCAGAAAATATTATAAATTTAAAATAACAGTATATTATTAAGGATTATAATAATTTTGTAGATGCTATAAGTTTACTAAGTGTAATAAATTCCAATTAACATTTTCAATGATATTCTAATCTAAAATTATTTCAAAATATTTGAAATAAAACTAATCATAAAATAAGGGTTGGAATTAACTGCAATATAATTTAAAATATATTCACTTTAATTTAGCTTATATTCACTTTGATAAAAACAATTTGCACTCATAACAAATATATTGCACGAAAAAAAAAATTCCACTATAATTAAATTTGTTCAACTTTAAAAAAAATATTTTAACTTTGAAAAAACATAATGCACAAAAAAAATATTATCACTTGTATTAATTACTTTTCACTATAAAACTGATACTTTCCACTTTGAGGGCTGTCAATCATTTACGCCAGTCGATACCTATCATTTGCGCTGATGAGATAAGCGCCTATATTGAATAATAACATAACTAAACAACTTAAACCTAATCTAACCTACCCTAAGCCAACAGTGGCGCACGCAGATGATAGAATGTCGTAGCGTTTATAGTGGAATGTATCAAATTTATAGTGCAAATTATTCAAATTAAACTTTAGGTTGTTCAAAGTCCAAAGTATCTAATTTATAGTGGAAAGTATTCAAACTAACCAAGTGCATTCTATTTTAATTCAAGTGCATTTATATATTTCCCATAAAATAATATTATACAAATAATAACATAACATCTATATTTAAAATACCATCTACTAGAGTCTGCAATAGCTTGTAAAAATAAAACTGAAATAACATAGCCACCACACACACACACACACTGTAATTCAAGATAGCGCGCTGTGGTGTCAACACAGAAAAATCCCTGTAGGGTATGAAAATACGCTTTTTCCGGAAATACGGGACCGGATGTAAATGTGATGGCATCACGGTCGACTTGTTGACACGAAACAGGTGCTTGGCGCGTTAAAAGTGTCGTGTCACGGGTGGCACGAACTTTATGATTGTTGGGTAAATTTAATTTGTACCGGGTAAATTATTCAATTATATTAATTTAGCTAAATACTTAATGTAATTATTAAAAATTAGTTTAATTTTAAGGTAATTATATTTTCAATTTAATATTGGGAAAAATATTATTGAAAAATTTTAATATTTGACTCTTAACTTATTGTTTGATTATGGTAAATAATAATTAAATAAGTTAAATAAATATATTAGGCGCATTTATTTAAAAATAAATTTGGAATATATTTTTTTAACCGCCGAATTTAATTCAGTAACAAATTAAGAACAAAAGCTACAATATAATGGAAAAGCACAATATACTATTTGACTGCAGTTATATTGAGACCTGAGGACACCACCTTTTTTGACAGATAGATAGAAGGTTATAAAACTCATACTAAATGATAAAAAATAAAATACATTTAAATATACTCCTATTTAACTTCGGACAATAATTTTTGTTTATAATAATTATTTTCAGTCATGCCACCTTTACCAATTGAAAATATATGTAGAGATACATTTTCAAATGTTCAAGATGGCTGAATTGTCTTAATTAAGTACTTGTCCGAGGACAAATATACCCCAATCAGCTCTTTTTGACATTATTATTCTAAAAATATTCAAATGAATATGAATTTAATAAGTCACAATAACACTGTGTTAGTTCTTCAAACTAATTAAACATTAAATTCTTTTTCAATGTGTTGAAGTTAGACAAAAACATACTCAAGTGGTTGTAAATAATTTCTGAATAAAATTATCGAAATAGGTAAAGCTAAAAAAATATATTAATGGCGCTATTCTGTTCATTAAATTTAAAGTAAATCTTTAAATTTAAAGAAATTTAAGTAAATTTCAATTTTGATCACTACTTTAAATGTGAAATCTTTAAATTAAATTTCTTTAAATTTGACATGCATGTTTAGAATTTATTGCTCTATTAAAATTTATTTAAGATGCCAAGTTAGAGTCTCATTTAAGCTAAAGATCTTTAAATTTAAATGTAATGACCAGAATAGCAACGTACAATATATACATTTTCAATATAGAAATAAAATCTTTTAAATGGTTATGTTTAAAAATGTTTATTCAGAATTACTCTATAATTTCATCAAATTGCCAAATTAAAGTTTCATTTAAGCTAAAGATCTTTATATTATGAATGTGATGACCAGAATAGCAACATAAAACACATATAAGTATTTCAAAGTTATAACTTTATAAACAAATTTTTTGCACTACATGCTCATACATCTGTGAAATTCGTTCAGCTGATTGGGGCATATTTGTTCTCAGGTAAGTACTTAATCGATTTACACCTACTTTCACAATTATTTTGTAAAATTTTGTACTGAAATTTTATATGTAATGTATTTTAAACTGTATTTGCAAAGATAAATATTTCAAATTTAAATAAATAACTTACTATCAATATATGTAAATAATAATAGAAGAAAACTATTTCCATAGAAATAGATTCAAAAAATAAGAAGGAAAAAAATTGAAGAAAAGCAAAAAACTTTGAATTTTTATGTAGAATAATCAGTCGTACTTCACGCAGCTGATGCACTGCAAATATTGACAGATGCTGAACTACAAAAAAATAAAAGACAGACGTAGACGATATAGCAGGATCGAGAAGAATGCCAAATACTCTAAAAATAGACAACGCAAAAATTTAAGTTTGTTCAAACAAAATACCCTCATTTTTCAATCCAGTAACATTTGTGTTTTATACTTTTTTTTTATTTTCTGCTTATATATGTTACGTCTGTTCCGTTGGGAATGTTAACAATTTTCAAATATCGAATAAAGAGTAAAAGAAACGAATATCAGTATACCTTTAACATCCCAAAGAGAAAAATACATAAATAAAATATATTCTATATGCTTTCTATTGATTTTGTTTTTATTAACTGTTAACAGTATTTAGGATATTTGTTTCAGAAAAAAGATTCAGACTGATAATGATAGATATTTATTTATACTCTGATTAGTTATTCTAGATATTATCCTATTCTGTTAACATTGATGGAGTAACTTAACCTGAATTTATTCTCGAGGTAATGGTTAACCTCTATTTATTATTAGCGGGTTAAGTATTTTTATATTTAACTTTACTCTACTCTTCTTTTTTAAATTTATTATAATGGAACATGATATATTTCTTATATTTTTACATAAAATATATACCAAGTGTTGCATTGAAGCTAATATGCAAAGTAATCTTGAAAATTATAAGAAATTTGACGTTTCGTAAATTAGAAAAAAATATCTATATTACTTGAACAGATGAATCGTATTCATAAACATGATTTGAAAAAAATGAAACGCGTAGTTGAACTTTTTACTGGCGATATTCTGAACAGGCCTCTATTATTATAAATTTTTCAGTTTTAATTTTAATTTTAATTAAATAAAAAAAATAATTTTGTAGCGCTACAGGTCTCTTTAGAACTCATCATAAAATTAATTATTTCAATTTTAAGAAATAATTTTATGGTATTAGATAAAATTGTTGTTATTAAATAAAAATAATGAAGACTAAGATTTAAATCAGATTTCACTGTTTGCCAAATAGATGTTTGCAATTCTGTTGTCATCTCGTCATTATATAATATATAGTGACGAGATGACAACAGAATATTATATATATATATATATATATATATATATATATCCAAAGGTATTTCTGTTACTAAAAAAATATCTTGTAAAGTTAGGGTCTTACGATACGAGATGTGAACAGAATTGCAGTATAAACTATTGAGTTAACAAGTAACTGAATATACATACAAACACACCATGCATTTAAAAGGGTGTGGTACAAACTCTTCCCACTATACTGAAATTATTTTTCGTCAAACATTTCTATCCAAACAAGTAAGTAACTTTATTTTATCCACTTTTATGAGTATGTCCCATATATGCTTTTCTATTTCTACTACTTGGAAATATTCGCTCACGCAAAACACTTTCAATCATACCACCCTCATCTACTCATTTCACGTCCACGCAGACAAATGCCTTCAATTTCACTAATATACATTCTTTAACAAAACGTACATATATACTTTAATTATTATTATTCATATATAATAAATTATAAGTTGTATACATGTTGAAGATTACGAATGAGTTTGAATATGAATACAGTTTTCAACTTATACCATTAAATTGCAAAAAATAAATTAAATTTAATTGATGAACAGTTTCTACTGGCAATATTTAAAATATAAAAAACATTTTACGTAGCAGAGGCTACGAAAATTTTTTTTTTGACTCGTTTCTTTTTCATCAGCATCAGTATATCAGTTCCTTTTATATTTTCTTTGAAACGAAGCAACTCACGTGTACAACCGAACACTTTTTTCTCCGTAAAGAATTACTTTCTTTTTTTTGAACCCTCATAATTGAACATCTCTTCAGCAAATTTTTCGTGGCCGAATTGAAAGATTGCACACTTTAATCCAATTTAATGCGACTCGGTAAATTCTCAAAGATTTATCGAACAATCTTCAAAGAATTATTGTTACAGTACTTCAATCTTCCATAAATTTAATGGGAATTGCTTCGTGGTTATTAATATCTAATTTAAAGTTTTTTGATAGCATTGATTTACTTATATTATAACATAGTAAAAAAAATGTTTCCGAATTTATTATATTAGAATAAAAGGCTTTAGGTTCTAGTTCTGTATTAATATTTATTATTAAATCGATGTTTCGATAAACTTAACATGAAATATATCCTCAAGTTTTGATAATTCTGTGTTTTAACTTAAATTTGGTGCATTTACAAAATTAAAATATTGTATACTTATGATTTAAATTTTTAAATATGAATGATATGAAACATTATATTGTGTTGTATAATGCATTTAAGAAATTTATGGTTTCAAATTTAGATTTAGAATATCACCATATTTTATATTCTAAATAAAACGGTTTTAGGTTCTAGTTCTGTATTAATATTTATTATTAAATTGATGTTTCGATAAACTTAACATGAAATATATCCTCAAGTTTTGATAATTCTGTGTTTTAACTTAAATTTGGTGCACTTACAAAATTAAAATATTGTATACTTATGATTTAAATTTTTAAATATAAATGATATGAAACATTATATTGTGTTGTATAATGCGTTTAAGAAATTTATGGTTTCAAATTTAAATTTAGAATATCACCATATTTTATATTCTAAATCATAAATTTTAGATTTATAACCAATCTTATTACACTATTTTAAACATGAAACACTAGCTGATGGATTTATTGCCGTCGCCTGTCGGTGAATAGAGGAAACAGAATTGTTCAATTTTAATAAAAATTAAGTTTTTTTTTATTTATACTTATTACATATTAACAATATCAATATTTTTGGAATCTAGTTTTCATATAACCTCACATATGAAAAATGTCAAAAAATATACAATCACGTGATTTTTAAGCTAAACCTAGATTGTTTGGATTTTCATATTTTAAACTAATGCTTAAATTTGTAAATTTTAAATCTAAATCATAAATCTCAAATTTGTAAATTTAATTTATTATGCCACCAGGCTTTATAAGTACGATTTTAGATAAATAAAAAAAATATTACAACTGTAAATTTTTTTCAATTAAACCTCTCATAATTTTATTGTTATATATCCTAAAAAGACAATAATAAACTTGAAAAATTAAAAATTATTTGAAACTGCAATCAAGTATCAATAAATTGTATATTTTACAATTCATTAAAATTATTAAATTTGTCAATTTAAATGTTGACTTAATTTTAAACCTACAATATTAAAATATGACAGAATAATATTATATTATATATTCAATAAATAATTTATTTAAGAAATGGTAAACATTTAATGTAGAATGACAGTGTACATGAATTTCCTTTTAAATAATATTTTCTTTACCAAAGTTTCATCTATATTTTCATCAAACATTTTCATATACATTTTTTATTTATTTTAAATTTATATATATATATATATATATATATATATATAAATAAAATTAATTGGCAATATGTTGCATCACTGATTTTGTTAATTAAAGTTATAGGTAAAAGCTTTTTGGTCTGTATTAATAATTAAATTTCACATAAATTTTGTAATATGATGTGTATATTATTCATGTATATTTTATATGTGCATATGTTGTATTAACAATTTAAAAATAAAATAAATTTATGTTTTACTAAAAATCGAAACAAACAGTAAAAATAGTAAAATTGTACTACTATTTTTCTATAATTTCGTTATTTTTTTTAGAGTGTATCTAAATCATTTGAAACTATTGTGGACATGAATCGGTTTTAAGCAAGATAATATGCTTTCAGTAAATTGAAACTTTATCAAAAGACAATAACGCTGATCATTCCGTTTTAACAATGTATGTACATTCAAATTTACATCGAGAGAATAACGTATATCCGGTATTCGAAGAATTAGGTTAATCCAAGCAAATCTTAGAACCCGTTGCGAAGCTACCTGATCAGAATTTCATTTTCTGTCTACCACGTTGTTAAAAGCTCTTTGTTTTATATATATATATATATATATATATATATATATATATATATATTTTTTCTTTGTCGAACGTATTTTAAACATAAATAATTTTGTAGATAGATAATGAAATTGATACCAGAAAAAACATTATTTAAGTTATTATTTAAAAACTAAAAATTATATATTTAAATAATTTTAACACTAAGCAAAGTGACTTAATACCTAGATAGGTTGTGACATAACGCAGTTTATATAGTGTATCTGATCTAGGGAAAGGGGAAAATTAATGACGTCACCATTGTCCATTTATGTTGTCAATACTGTTTAAGTTGGTAATATTTAATTAGCCTTTTTTGTCAAAAATGGTATTAGTATGTATTATATTTTTTCCTACAAGTTGGCGAGTATTTTCTAATTTGTTTTTAAATGTAAATTTAAAATGTCGAATTTTTATTTTATATTCTAATGTATATGACAAAAATTATGAATCTATATGTTTCATTCATTATGGTAATTGTGAAGTATGAATTAATATGGAATTGTGTACTTGTACTAATGAAGATAGCATTGCTGTCGAAATATGTATCTACATAAATAAGTATATTTTTTAGTGAAGAAGTGATTAAGTGTAATTTGTCCTTTTTTCCATACTAATTATGAATACTAGGTTGCTCATATTACAATATAAACATTGTGTTCTAGATTGTCTATATGTATTTTGTACTATTGCATATGTCATTAAATATGGTGGGCAGAATGGCGAAATCTATCTTGATATTAAGTCACCTAGATACTAAGTAAAAATTCTGACAAGTACAATCAAAAATACTGTAAAAATATAAAAGAAAATAGGACAGTTGAATTTTTCTATAAAAAAATTAAATTTACAGAATTAACTTTTTATGCTTGATATTCTTTAATACATATAAATCAATATGACTGTTTTCCACGAACTTTTACAGTTACTTAAAGTTATTTTCTTTTTTGTCTTCTTCATTATATCAAAACAATTGCTCATTATTTTTCAACGTACACATTCAGAGAAACAAAAACGAAATCATTGGATAGCTTTTGTTACAGTAAATGCGCAGCACGCGTATCAAGTCACTCGACGAATACCAGATGCGGATATTGTTTCGTTATTCGATTTTTTCCGCGTTCGATTATGTTTTGGCAGCGAAACAAAAACGCATCGCGTAACTTCAGCGGCTTGTCAACAAGCATACGGCCATAAATAAAGAACGGGAAGACAGTGATTAATGTACTATACGCTTGACAACACTATAGACATGCTTTGATATTTCGTTTACTCTTTATATTAGCTACGAAAATATCAATTTTTGTGTTTTTAATATCAGTTACTTACTCAACAAATCAACAGGAGCGTTATTAATTGTATATTTTTAGAAAGAACACATTTTTATCATAAGTTAATTAATACATACATACATACATAATCACACCATAAACCCAAAAATATTTGGAACAAACTCTTTTTACTATCCCGAAATTATATTCCTATCCAGACAAGTAACTGTAGTTTCATCTATATTTATAATATCTGTCATACGTGCTTTTCTATTCCTACTACTTGGAAACATTCGCTCACCCAAGCCACTCTCTCAATCATACCACTTCATCTACTTATCGGACGTCCACGCAAACGTATATCCTTCAAAATCATTCATAAACATATATTTTTTAACCAAACGTTCACTAGACATTTACTCAAAATGACAGACTAATACCAGCTTCAGCAACAACTTTTTTAATTTTATACTCATCATACACTAATCTATTTCGTACCCGATTTCTTTTAATTATACCATCATACGCTACGTAAAAGTCTCATTTCCACAGCAGTCATTTTCCTTTTATACATTTGCAGCTAAACCGAACGCTTAGTACTATATGTCAACGTAGACACCAAAACAACATTTTATATATTCAAACGAGCTTCTCTGAAAATATTTACGTGTCTACTAAAAGAACTCAAAACCTTACAACCAGCATTAACGCTCCTTTCATCAATAAATTGATATTATTAAATAATTATTATTATTTCAGTATATACAGTATATAATAATATTAATGTGTAAGACTTGTAGCGTTACGGAATATTGTTTTTGATAGTAACAGATATTTTTCTATTTTCTAATTAGTTATTCTAGAAATAATCCTATTTTTTGAACAATGATGGACTAATTTAATTTGAATTTTGGAAATTTCTCGCATGCATTCTATCACTTCAAACTCATTTGACTGCATCATAGATGCATTTATAGTTTAGTGCCACTAGTAGGAACTTTATTATTTACCTTATTGTATTTTTCTGTTCTATTTCGATAACTACCAAGATTTTAATTTTTTGTAGTTGGTAGGATCAAACCAAATAAAAATATTTATTTAGTCTAAGTAATAATGAATACCATCAACTATTTTTAATCTATCCATGTTCCATGTAACAAGAAAACCTCACACACACACACACGCACCAGACGGCAGTTATACCCATCACATTATTTTTCGGGCGAGGCCAATTACCAATTCACCGCACGTTCGTCGTGCGGTGATGTGCGTTACATGCCCCGCGGCTTGATCACGCGTGCCTCAACGCACACGCTGACGATCAGACACACGTTTTGGGGTCGCGGCTGCGTGACGTTTGTCAACCGACAACCTGATCCCACTTCTGACCCATTGCTATTCTCCGCGCTTCCCACTTCTGATGCCTCGTTGTGCGTCGATACCTGTAAAGCGTCATTGTCATTGTGCAATGATTCGCGGTCCCTTGTGTCCGACTTGGTTTATATCCCAATAACTCAAACGGTTAATGGAGTTTCGGTTTTTCGATAATTTCGGTCACATGAAATGATTATTGTTTTCGAATAATTTAACAATTTGTTTGAAAGCTCTGTTTATAATGAAATTAGATTTGTAGTTTCAATTAAAATTTCAATAAGCTTGTAATATTAATAAATATAATTGTTGTCATATATATCTAAAATATTTCGATTTATATTGGCTTTTTTTAGTAAAATGATATAATTTCCAATTCGAAATAAAAACCATAAAAAGTTTTTACATTTATTTGTCTTTTTATATATCATATTTTATTGATGGTATGGAAACAAAAAAGAGGAAAATGGAAACGAAATTTACTATTAACACGATTATAAAACAAAAAAATTTATATTACACGGAAAAAATAACTAAAATTTTGGGGCTTTATAATGTACACCTAATAAAGCAGATGTATTTTATTTCTAAATTAAAATTAATATTTTGACAATAGTAACTGTTTTATTAGTGTTTAGTTTACCTTTGCACGCACAAGTATTTCTGTTGGGGAAACTTCATTCTTGTTTGTATGATATTAGTATTTTTTGTACATTTAGATAAACTTCTGTACGCGGGGATTCTACACAAGTTCTACTGTATGTAATAACAAAAAAATTAATTATTTTATGTTAAGTTTTATGAAATACTATTTTTGCTAAATAAATTTAATAATTATTAAAATTTAAATAAAATTGGTAATATAAATGAAATAAAAAGTAAAATTATTTTATGTAGAAGATATTAGATGTTTTATTTAAATATTCAGTTTAAAATAAACAAGGAGCAAAGAAAAATACTAAAGAATGAATATATTGTGACATGACAAATACACAAAATCTCTTAGAATGTTTTTTATTGTTTAAATACATTTATCAAATAATATGCTTATGTTTTATTAAATTTAGAAAATATTTTGTTTACAAAATATCTCAAGAATACTTCAAGCAAATAAAGAAAGAAAAAAAAACAATATGAAAACAAAATATATATATTTTTATCAAATTTATAAAAAGAAAATATTTGAATTTTTTTCACTGTTATAAACAGAAAATTCAGAAAAATTGATTTTGCAACATCGGTTGTTTTATTTTTATTTTGTGTTAATTTAACACTATATATATATATATATATATATATATATATATATATAGTGTTATATACATATAATTTAAATATTAATATATTCTAGTTGATTGTTATCATCATGCAAGATAAATTTTGTGTCACATACAACTATCTACTTCAAAAATTGCTTAGTCAACATTTTCTACTAATCTAGCGGTTGTTACCGCCCTATAACATCCAGAAATACGCCAAAATCCGGGCGAATCTGGGATCATGTCAGGGAAAATCACACGTTGAGATTCGTGGTTGACACGTCGGTAAGGTTGTTCATCTGTCACGAGAAGTTGAACAAACAATCTCTGAAGCGGTTACTTAAGATGTTTGTGGATGTTATCTATGACAAAAGTTTCCAAATTCTTTACTTTGGAATTTTTTGGTAGTGTGTCTGCAGGGTTAAATTATGATGAATAAAAAATTGTATGAACTCTGGAAAGATACAGTTATATAGTCTTTATTGTATTTTTCTAAATTTTTATTATCCGTAACAGGAATTTGATGTATATTATCGCTTTTGATGTTAGATCAGTTGGCATTAGATTTTATCAATTTCTTAGAATTCGAACATTAATAAAATTACTGTTTGTTCCATTTACAGTTTGTAATTTTCCTAGAAACAGAAACAAAGAAAGTCAATTTTCTTTTGGCTTCTTACCAAATTTTTTACAACAGGAATTAATCACAAAGAAAATTTTGAAAACTTTAAGAAATTATTTGTAATTTATTATCCAGTTTAACATTTTATTTCTTTTAAAGTAAAATTTGTACTGTGCGGAAAAATTAGATATTTATAAATGCAAAAAAAAATTATCTAGGAATATATTTTGAATTTAAAAACATGTTATTTATAAAAATTATATGAGGACTAATAATTATCTGTATAAAAATAGCTTTAAATTCTAGTTCTGTATTCATTTTTATTAATAATCGACGTTTCGACGTTCTCAACGTACATCTTCATCAGGAAAAAAGATAAAAATTATTAGGTAACAAAATAAGTAACTATATTGATAAGAGAAGCAATAGAAATTTATAAAGAAAAAGATAACAATACGTATTTCAAATTGACAAATGTGCATTAAATCCGCAGCAAAGAAGTATGTTCCCAAAATCTGAATACGTTCCAAAATGCCTGAATTTAAGTTGGGTAAATCTTGGCACTCAACTCATGTCCAAAATGAAAATAAATGAGACGGCAGAGATTTATATGACAAAAGATAAGTGTACGGAAATATATTTTTTACGATTTGTCAGATAGGTATATACTTTCGCAACCCTATCTACTTTAGCATGATAATTATGTACGTGATTTTTTTTAAATTTTTATATCTTTGCCAAAATATTCAAAATGATTTATGTACCGAAGAGAGCCAAATTTAGGGAAATTTTTTGCTGTTTCTTACAAAAACTAGATTTAATATATGTTGCAAAGTTGTACAAATAGTTATAGTCAAATAATAGTATTTTTGTTTTTGAAAAAATAATTTTTTTAAACTTTATTTTAATGTTTTGTTTAAAAGATAACGAACTTTTATCTTTATCCACAAAATATATATAATTTGTCTATTTAAAATGAAATAACAGATTTTTATTTGTAACTTTATATCTGTGACAATTTAGCAATCTGTATAAAAGAAATACATATATGATAAATTGTATTAAATTTTCTATCATTTATTAATATTTAATGATAAAATTAATAATGCAAATACAAGGTTATGCGCTGTGCCGGTCGAAAGATAATCAAATAACATAAATAAACTGTGACATTTCTAAGGAATAACATTTTATATATGTAAATACAATCTCATGTATTCTGTCCTTGCTTTAATGTTTCAAATATCCATATGAGCTTTGCGCATATATGTATTTCCCTTGCGATGGGCGACATATGTTAGATGCAGAGCGAACAAATGAAAATACTGTTTATCTAATATTCTATTCGAATTTGTGTTGTAATTTGTCAAACAATGCCGTTGAACAAACTTTTCGGAAAAGGCAACAAAATTTCATTCATGACTAAACTCAAGTGATACGGGAAGTTGACATGTTGTTTCTATTTTGCTTCAGCCATCGGTAGAATAGATTGTTGAATTATTTTGCTACAAAACGAAAACAGAAATGTGTGTTTGCTTTAATAATAGATCGTTCTAGTTAATCAATGGACTAGTCGATGAAAATTAGATGAAGCACACTATTTATTAAGAGAAACAATTACTTCTTTTTATTGTATATATAACAAAGAGAATTTTAGTTCTAGCACGAAAAAATACTTACAAATATTTTATATGTTTATATGTAAAATATGAGAAACTATTTAGTAGTAGTAGTAGTATTTATTTTTACATATGGAAAACTTTAACTGCAGAAACTGCATACTCAATCAAAGAAACACGGTCACGTGTATTTAATGTGATATCAACAACGGCTATATTAAAAATTATTAAGTCAAGTTACGTTAACTGACAATTATATTGTTTATTTTTACTCGAATTTGAATTTGATTACTGAAAATATGTGAAGAAGTGCAAGAAATGCAATGTATACTGCCTGGGCTGGTCAGAAATTGTATATTCGGCCAAACAAAAATTTACTCTCACAAATCACGTAACAAATATAAATAATATATACAAGTACTGTACATACTATTCGACAACTGTTAGTATGGTTAAGTTACTTAGCATGTATTTTTAGTTTAGTTTTGTTTAGAATGCTTGAAGAAAAAAATCATATTATGTTTCGCTCAGATTGCTTGAATTGAATTAAATGTTTGAGCTCAACACAATAATCATCGCTCTCTACACCACGTAATTTATTTTATATAACAAAATACAAATTATTTGTGGTAAAAATTAGTTTGATAATAAAGTAAATAATAAGGTAACTCGTTGACTGCATTAAGTTGTTTAGTGAAAGGCAGTGATTTAGCATACACGTGACATATCAAATTCGTGTGATGTGAAAAAATATACCATTAATTCGAATTAATCTGTGCATCTCGACAGCGATGAAAGCCCAGAACTCTTTCATTAGGTCATAAAAAATCACAGTCGTTGCTTATCGTTTTTACGGTGCAAAAAGTACTTTATTACGAGCGCTCGTATAAACCGGGTAAATCTACGTGTACCATTCCACAGAAAAAAAAAAGATGAGCTACACATATACATGACCAGCGTATTTACATATAAAGCATATGAGATATACATAAAAATGGGAAAACGATGACATAAAGTTCTTTTATTTTTAATAAGGGTTTTGAAATTTTTTATTGCTTCAAGCAAACGATATATGCTTTATTGGTTATTGTTTCAAATTTTTTATTTGTTAAAAAAATATTGAGAAATTGTCGTGATATATATTTTTTAATCAAAATTTTACAGCAGTATTATTTTTAAATATATTTTAAGTAAAACTAATAGATGACATAAAATTTTTTTTTTTTAAATAAGGATTTTGAAATTTTTAATTGCTTCAAGCAAACGATATATGCTTCATTGGTTATTGTTTCAGATTTTTTTATTTGTTAAAAAAATATTGAGAAATTGTCGTGATATATAACATTTAAATTTCTTTCTCTATATATTTTTTTCGAAAAATAATAGATTTTTTTGCAGTTTGATAAGAAAATGTTTGTAAACATACTATTTGACAATTTTAATTAATATTTAAGAAAAATACAACGACTTTAACTATAATGAAAAACTCTCAGAATTGTAAGTTTTCAATATGTTGTTAAATTCATTAAAATGTAATTTATTAATATTATTAATATTTATTAAAATTGACTTTTCGACGTACTCAAGGTAAATGCCATTTGTACCATTTTTTCTGATGAAAACATATGGAAACGTCGATTATTAATAAATATTAATACAGAACTACAACCTAAAGCCGTTTTATTTTAAAATATAACTAGAAGCTTCTCGAAATAAAATTTTATTGTCCATTTATCGTAGCCCACGCATGTAATCCACACATTATACTCAGCAAATACTCGCATGTCGTTTGGACATTTCCGTGGTGGGGGGCACATACTATAAATACTGACGGGGCACCACTCGAGATCAGCTGAACGGATAGCATTATCCTTGACAAAAGTCCGCAACGATATATCTTGTGTCATCCTGGCTTGTCCGTTTCTCTCGTTTAGGCCGTTCTGCTTTCCGCTTCTTTTTTCTTTCTTCTTCTGGTTCTGTTTGACGGCTTTATCCGCGTTATCCAAGATCCTTCATCATTTATGCAAAGTTACGTTTCGGATGGATGTAAGGAAAAGAAAAGGTTCTATTTGCTGGTTGGATTTTGTGTGTTTACGTTCTTGAAGAAGAGAGAAAGTGTTTTGATTGTTATTCAGGGTTGATTTTTGTTGATCTACAATTGAAGTCAATTGAGTTGAGGTTAGGTTGGAAATTGGACTGATTTATTTTGGCGAGTGGAAGTTTATTGTTCGAAAATAGTATTGTTTTATTTGATGTTAATCATCTTTGTATATATATTTTTTAATCTACAATTATCTTACAACTATCTTAATACATATTTTGTAACATACGTTCCTATATTTCTGAGTATTAATAAGTCAAACTTGTATTTTTTAAATGATTTTTAGGCCCGGTTGCATAAAGCAATATTAATTCTGACAATCAATGAGGCAGTTCACAGACAGTTGACAATTAGTTAACTCACTGATTAAGATAATAATGCTTTGTGAAACTGGGCCTTATAGTTATAGTTTATTGTATTTTTATTGGAACCAAGTATTGTGCAAAATTTTATCAATCGGATATGTGGAAGTGGATTATAATTGGATTACAAGACTTGAGCCTAACAAATTAACAAATAAATTTAAATAAATATTTCTATTTAAAGAATTTATAGAATTTTCTGGGCTGGTATGCTGTGTTCGCAGGCGTTTCACCATAAATCGTAGATAGCATCCTCAGTGCTTGGTGACTAAATGATAGTTTCTGGTTCGCAATCTGATATATATATATATATATATATATATATATATATATATATATATATACCTGTACCCCCACCATCCTCTACATTACATTACATTATGCCATTGGCCTGATTGCGAAGCAGAAACTATCATTCAGTCACCAAGCACTAAGGATGTCATATACGAGGTATGGCGACAAGTATATATCGAACATGACATACCAGTCCAGAAAATTATATAAATTCAATGGATATCGACTTTGAAAGCCTAAAGATTACTATTTTTAATTAGAGTTCTTAAATTGATTATTAATTATTAATTTAATGATACAATTTATAGACTTATATAAATTATGCTATCTCATTAAGTATTTAAAATTTAAAATTATTAATGTTTAGTATGATAATACAAATTAAATTTTATTTTAAATTTCAATCCAAAAACTGCATACTGCAGTCTATGATTTACCTGAAATTTCAAGTTCAGTTCATAAGGCAGTAGAGAGATATATAGGAAAATAATTAGCTTAGTTAAAATTTTATTTAACTGCAAACTGTAATAACGTACTTTAAGTATCTACTTTTATATTTCAAACAAAATATTTTAAAATAAAAATATAATATTTTAATTGAAACATAAAAATGTAAATTTGTTTTTGTCACAATTACAGATAAGAAAATTACAAAAATGCTATTGTTTTTGAAAACAAATTTATAAATTTAATGATAAATTTTTATATTTTAATTTTAATGATTTGTAACACAAATAAAATAATAATAATAAATTTATTATCATTTCAAAAAACCTTTTTCAAAATTTTTACAGATTGAATGTTTATTTATAGTTGAGATACAATACATCAAATAATAAATAAATGTAATATACCTTTATGTTTCTTTTAGAAATTATAAAACAAATTTTAGAAGATATCAAAAAGTTTTAAAATATTTTGTCATTTGAATGTATTGTTGAGTAACACTGGAATAGTAGATGGCGTTACATCCCTACGCTCGATCAATAAAATGACGTTTTATTTTATAAATGGACTCTTGCGATGTTCCTTCCACAAACATGGTCACTGTTTACTCTGACACAAAAAAAAAACTCTGTGAGAAAAAATTATTTTCATTCGCTTTTCTCCAACAAATTACCACCTTTTTAAAAAATTTAACTAACGTTATTGAAATGTCTTCATTAGAAAGTAAAATTTTATTTTTAGTTTCTCAATTGAACAAACAGTAACAAATAAAATTTTAATTAGATGTAGTTGTTCTTTCTTTCTATTTATGAAAACAAAAGTGTTTTTATCATTAATTTTAAAATAACTTTTTGCTTCTGTTTCTCACGAAATGTAAATAATTTTTTAATTTTTGATTATTTTATTATATCCAGGTATTACAAAATTTAAATAAACTATTATAAAGTACTTAACAAATAATTTTAATTTAATGTCAAA
Source organism: Clivina fossor (assembly GCA_963966155.1). NCBI lineage: Eukaryota > Metazoa > Arthropoda > Insecta > Coleoptera > Carabidae > Clivina > Clivina fossor. The sequence continues at coordinate 1,431,989 of OZ014563.1, forward strand.
AGTACTTTTGGCAAAAATCACTTTTATAAATAAAGCCTATATTATTTATCAAATTTTTAAAGCAAATAAGCAAATTAAAAATTGTTGTTTTGTTGAAATCTTGTCTTATAAAAATTGAATACCAAAGAAGTAAAAATTTATTAAAAGGTTAATTTTTAAATAATTATAATTTCTTTTTCTCAGATCCAGTTATTTACATGACATATCCACATATCTTTCAATTATTTTATTATATTTCATATGTTTCACGGTAATTATTGTGCGGGAAAATGAATAACTAAAACAATTGCATGTGAATATGCGTTTAAAAAATTTACATACATATTCTTAGAGATTACAAATTTCTTTCTATTGTTTTGAAATGTGCAAAGTCGTTGAAATTTTGAATTATAATTTCAAATTTCTCAGCGCAGAAGGAAAACAACATTATAATTCCAGTGTTTAACGATGGAATATTTTTTCTAGATCTCAACACCAACGTTTTGAAAAATTGACTCGTTATGGTAATATTTTTTAAGTCCTTCTTATCTCAGTTTTATTTTAAGGACTCTAAGGCTATAATAATAATTTTTCTTTGTCGTGTAATTTATTTATAGAATTATACTAAGCTTTTAAAAATAAACACATGAATATTGAATTTTTGTATCAAAATATACGCAATAACTAATGTTATTGGAAATATTATCTAATTAAGTATACAAATCATTTAACATTTACTTATCTAAATCTCGAATTAAATAAAAAAGCTACTTTATTTTTTCTGCGCCCTATTTAAACCTTAAAGATAAACAATAATTTTTTTAGGAAGTTACACTAAGCGCCGGTCTTTCCAACTCCAGATCAAATTACATTACATTTATTCTGTGATTAACTATTCTACATCCTATCCAGAGCTAAAAAGATTGGCGTTTAGTGTATGAAAAAACATTTGTTACAACACCGTGGTTACATTTACTACCAATAATGACTGGTTTGAAAGACGTGACTTGATCATTAAATTGCTTTCGATCAATTTGGTGGTAGAAACATTTATCACTCACCGATGTGTAATATATTTCTATGTCCTGCAACGTAAAAATAAATGTCAAATTCTATTCTTATATTTCATATTTCTTTTTTGTTAATATTCAAACAAAAATAAATGTGACAACAAAAATTTTAAAATCAATTTTTCTCGCTTTAATATTAACATGCAAACAATGGTTTTCACATGAGGAGAATTAATTTTTTTCTATCACAGCAGTATGCAAATTTATATTTGTTATATACATGTTACTGGAATCAGAGGTCGTTAACATTCTCGATGAAATTTTGATGAAAATCCGTCAATCATTTGATTGTACTATACAAATAACATTGTCACAACACAAAACTAACATGAGGTATTTCAAATTTAAATTGTAATTACAATGTTATTTTATATTTGAAATTAATAAAGTTTCACGCTCGGGGAATGCGTTTGTTATTCAGTGCGTGTAGTGAATTTAAAGGTTTATGTAACTTCGTAAGTCACAGGCTAGGATGTTAGGTTCAATTTAACTTTTCCTATTCAATGGCAGAATCTGCTGAAAGCTGAAAGTCTTCAAATAAACTTTCGAATTGAAGTTAGATGAGAAAATGAAGTACTTTTGAGTAATTCTGTTCGGATTATAATTTACGTTTTGTATGTTTCTGCTTATTTGCGTTATTTCGTTTTCAAAAGTATTTAAAATATTTAAAAAAGTTTTCAGTGATCTTCAATATAATATTATATGCACTGTTTAAAATTTTAGTGTAAACGAGTAAAAATATCTAGAGGCAATTGAATTTATACCTTAATTAGTGTAATATATTACTCTTTTTCCATGTATTTAAAATATGTAACTTTTTACAATAATAAAAGAGCAAAAAATTACGAAAAGTAAGAGTAAATAATTGACCATACGTAAATGGGTAATTATTTATTTTTGTCTTTAATATTCTTTTACCCTTTAATAATATAAAAGTTGTTTTCTGATGTTAATAATCAGTTTTTAATTGCTCTAAAGGTGATCTTTTTAAATTTACTTATTTACGGTAACAACTTTTACCCTTTTTAGAGAACGGACTTATATAAGCACTTTTTAGGGTAATTTTTTTCATTGTAGGCGACTGGAAAAGATTCGGATTCTAGAATTTAAATAAAATATTATTTCTGGTATTAAATTAATGTTTGCAAGATTCAAAATATGCTACACCGTTTACAGTTTTAGGGTAAAATAGTAACAATTTCTGAGGACAATTGGATTTGTACCATTATTATTGTAATATATTACTCTTTTTTATGTATTTTAAAATATGTAACTTTTTACATTAATAAAATAGCAAAAAATTTACGAAAAGCAAGAATAAATAATTGCTTATACATAAATGGGTAATTATTTATTTTTGTATTTTTTACCCTTTTATAATATGAAAGTTGTCGTTATACAATGTAAATAGTCAGTCTTTAATTGCTCCAAAAAGTGTTTATATTTTTACACTTTTCCTGAAGTAAAAAGTTCTCTTTTTTAAATTTACCTACTTAGGATAATACTATTTATTCTTTTTAGGGAAGATCTTATATAAGCACTTTTTAGGGTAATTTTTTCGAACAGTGTATGAATCGAACTTGTTCATTGTTTCTGGTCACACTCTGTACAATTCTAAATTTGTCTCGTGACTAATATTAATAATGATAAAATTATTGTTCACATACATAAACATTGTCTACTGCAATGTTATTATTTATTTCTGAATGTAATTAAATATCATGGAAATATTATTTTAAACATACCGTTGCAATTTACCTTTTATTGCATGAATAATTAAAGAAAAAATAATTATCGCATGCAGTGCACATTATGTACGTAAAATGAAAACAGTTTACGTAATTGTGATAAATATTTCGAGATTTAAATTAACATTGCGTGTTATTTATTTGTGCACATAATATTTAGGTTCATAGCTTGATAATTTCACTAAAATATCTAGAATAACCATCTTGGCAATCATCTCCACGCAAACCATTAACTTTTAAGCTTCAATTATTTAAAAATAAATATTGTAAGTAAAAAAAAAAACTTCTGAACCAAATTTGCTGTTGTTAAAAGGAGAAAATTAACAATTATGGTATTTGTGTCACTTGCAATTTGTTAATTTTAAGACGTAAACAACATGTTTTTTGCTCAACAGAACATTAAAAAAATATTATTATTCAAAAAAATCTTGTAGGAATTTAACAAACATCAATTTTATTCAAGTACCTCATTCAAACTATGTCTATTACTATTATATATTACGGTTATTTAATTTTACAATAAAAATTATGTAATAATTTCTTGTAAATATTGTCAAGCAACTGCAATTTAGTGATAAATTTAAATCTATAATCTAGAATTTGACAGTCATATATTTAATATTTACCTAATGATTTTATCTAATTCTGTCAAAAGTTGCTAAAGTTGCTTGGAGGAATGTTTGGAGGAAACTAATTTCGGAATAATGGAAAGAATTTGTGCCAGACCCTTTTGGATATATGGCGTGATTGTATATGTATATCATCTAATTCTTAATCAGAAAATTGTGTAGGTTTTCGTGCAATAAATAAACGAACAATGAATATTAAATAAAAGATACAATTTATCAATTATTTTTATAAGGATAATGTAGCAATAATTAATTCCTAACAAGCAGTGTACACAATATGTCAAAATTATGACAATGTTTTATTGTTTACCCAATTCAATTTTTATTTATTATTGTTTACGTTTTGCATTATACTTTTACATTGAATAGATTTAGCTAGGCGAGATTAATTACTGTTTTCAAAGTTGTTTAATCAATGTTTTTGTAAATATTTAATGCGTTTAAATATTTTAATTACGTGGAAAATTAAATAGAAATGTAGAATATTCTTTTTTATATGAACGCGAATGAAAGATTTAAATACTATATTTTATTTTATATTATTAAAATAAAAATATATAAATATATGAATCGAAAATATATATTTTTGGTTTATTTAAGCTTAGACAAGCTGAAGTAATATAGAATTTCAAAAATTTAATATAACATTTGTGGAAAGAAAAATATATTCTTTTACCAGATAAAAGTTACACTATATAATCAAGAAACAAAGTTCAATGTTGCACTTTTTTCGATGCAAGCAAAAGTTTGCAGCCAACTGAAAAGTTTCTCGCAACGAAACTAAATTTAAGTTGTATAAGTAACTTAGTTTGAACATCCAAGTTTACTTAATGTCAAATGTTATAACATTTTTGCTAAAACAAAGAGTCAGAAGCAATAAATTTTTTAAATACAATTGTCTAAATAATATATTAGGGAACAAATACCTGGGAATTAATGTAAAAGTAATCTTTTTAAACTAAAGCTGGATTTTAGATCAAATCAAACAAAAACAAAATACGTAGTAAACAATTTTTCAGAACTCATTATATCAAAATAAAACTGTAATATACTCATACATTGTTTTTTATTATATTTTATCTAAATATTTTCTTTCTTTGCGCAGTATTTTGCGAAAGATCTGTCTTACTATAATTAGTTAATTCATTAAGAATATAAAACTTAAGGGTTGATGTAAAATTATGACAAGTTTTTAATAGAATATATAAAGTTTATATTTTATTTTATTGTTAAAAAACAGTACGAAATCAAAACGAGATTGTCAGTGTGAAAAAAATGAGAAACAAATCCAATACATTTCGGTTCAGATCACATCAAAAAAAGAAAAAAATAAAATAAATGAAATTCCATCGCAGGTTATTGGCAGTGCAAAATGTAAAATAGGAGAATTGTACCTTCAAATCGAATGAGAAAATTTTCAGATTTTGCTGCTATAGAACTGCTTGCTTGTCAGCCATCATTTCTTCGCGTAAATCTAATTTAGTTACTCAGAAATCCGTGGCCTATGCATTAAGATGTAATGGGTTCTGACTAGCATCTTCATGGCCACATGTATACAATTCGCCGAACAAAATATGACAACATTACGAAAATGATATATTAATATCATTAAAAAGAGAAGTGGTACTGACAATAGTTTATGGTGGGTTAATGATGCGAAATGAAATCTAACTATTTGGATAAGTTAGTCATTTGCTTATTGTGATATCTTTACTAGTTGAAGTAACTTTTTTTAAATTATAGCTAATGTATATACATTAGTGTGTAACCCTAAAAGCAAGTTGCATGAAACGTTATTAACTGAATTAATGAGTTAACTAGACAACTGAAATTCATTGGTCAGCTGGTAAGTTAATAAAAGAGTTAATTTACATAGCATTTAACAATGTTTAATGCAACCGGATCTAATTAAAGAATTATCCTGGATAAAATGTTAAAATAAAAAGTTGTTTTATACTTTTTTATATAATTTGAATGTGATTTCAGAAATATTCAGGTGACTTGTGAGACTATATGGTAACAAAAATTCTGATACAGATAATATTTTATGATAATATATTTTACATCGATTAGATCCTTAACATATATAACATCTGTTTAAAATTAATTATCTGTAGCTATATTTACGGCAATTTTTAGCTACTTTAAAAACCAATAATCAAAATATAAATCTAGAGCAATATTTTTTATTAATTTTTGCACATTTTTAAAGATTACATAAATATAAAATTTAATTTTCAGTTTACACACATAAAACTTTTTTCTTTAATTTTGTTTCTGTCTAATTGATTTGAAATTCATTATAATAATATGTATTTTTAACTTAAGTGTTACAAAGTGATTTGTACCTTAGGAAATTCAAGTAAAAATATTTTTGGTAAATTATATAATTAAGTATTTTGAACATATATTTCCATTTTTACCTACAGAAAGTGATATAAACGATGTAATATTAGAAAAAATGTAAAATTACTTGAAATAGTATGTAATTTATCGTTGTTTTCGATTTTCTTTAAGCTTTAAAACATGCATATAAGTACATGTTTTAAAATATTTTATTAAATTGTTATTTATTTTATCCATAATATTAGATTCAGTAAATAAATTGTCTAATTTTCAATTCAAAATTTAAATTTTGTAAAATTACATGTAAATTTATAGCAGCAAATCGTACTTTTTCTAACAGTGTATTTTTACATTTACCTAAAATTAAAAATTGTAACAATGAGTTATATTCTCATATAGTCATATATTCTCACTTGTACACAAAAGCGCATATTTAATTCAATATTATCAACTACAAGGTCATTTTGTTTGTAATTTATAGTTGACATTTGCATTAAGCTGGAAAAGAAATAATTGTTTTAATTGCTTGAAATTATAAATTCGTTTAATTAAATAGTAACAATAAATCAATTGTTCATATTTTAATGAATTGCACAAAATGTTTTTCTATTTGTATTTATTTTTGATTTTATTTAACAAACCTGAACAAAATGTACGGATTTTACAATTTGTTTTAAAATAAATAATTAAAAGCAACTGACTGTCTATTCCTTTTGCATTTTATATTCTTTAAAACATTTGCAAATTCTATCATTTTTTGTTTTGTTTTTAATTAAATATTCGATTATTAAAAAAAAATTGTTTTTAATTTGTATTTTAATTACAAAGTTATATTTATTTGTTTTAATTAAAATAATGACCAGTTTTTTTCATTTTATTTTTAGTTTTTCACTATTAATATTTCTTTAAAACAATGCACTCTAATAAAGAAATAAAAAGTAACTTCTCTTATAAATATGTATATGTTTCTTGTTATTTGTTATATTACAAAAGGTATATAATAATTTCTAATTACGTTATAGAATTTTTTAATTAATGCGCAACAATGAAATGAATAGTTGTGAATCATCCAGTTTGTAAAAATTGAATATGCAAATTAAAAAAATTTATATAAATAAACTAATTATTAAAATATATTTCGTACAAAATTTGATCTCAGTATTTTAAAATATCATTTTTGTTTTTAAAATTATATTCTGAAATATTGGATCAAATTTTTTTATTAAACTAAAAAATATATATTACTAAAAAATCTTTTAGAACTCACGTACGTCTGCATCACAAAAAAAACGATACAAATGATATTTATAGTAAATGAACAGAACATAGAAACAAATTACTAAGTAACAAAATAAGTAACTAGATACTAAATCATAAAATTTATAAATTTTTAATTAAAGGAAGCCAAATGAAGGCGTACGTTAAGGTCGTCGAACCGTGGATTATTAATAAATATTAATACAGAACTATAACCTAAAGCCGTTTTATTTTTTATATAGTACTGGTTTATATTTAATATTTTCAAAGTCGAAATATTAAATGTAAAAATTACTTCATCTGGCGTTTTGACAGTGAGTGCTTTTGGCAATGAGTGCTTGGTAGAAAAAACAAACAAATATCAAATGAAATTAATACTGAAAGCTGGTGTAGTCACCTGTGGTCTAATGGGCAAGGCGCTCGACCAAAGTTCGAGAGATTTTTGGTTCGATTCCTGCCAGATAACGAAATTTTTTTATTTTGATATTTTAAAAATATTAAATATAAACTTGTAATATGAATATATATATATATATATATATATATATATATATATATATATAAAATCTATATTAACATATATTTTTATTAAATATATATTTATTAAACTAATAAAACAGTTTTTATTTATTATTAAATTAATTATTGCGAAAGCAGTTTTCTATAAATTTCATCACTGTTTGACCAGATTACAGAGTGATAAAAAGATATATTTAAAATATCTAGAACGTTAATAATAAACATTAATTTTCAAATTTTGACATTAAAATTCAAAAATATTTAAATAAATGGAAATCAGTATCCACGTACTTAATATAAAATTCATATTAAACTCGTGGTAAGAATATGTCGCTGATATTGTACTAACAAAAGACAAATTCAAATTTGTTCTTAGCTATATTTGCCCCACATGCACTGTCACTGTATTCAGATCCCCGAGGCGTATATGTTTCGGTATAAACGCTACTGCTACATATATACACTCCAATGTTAACAAAATATCGTTATCTATGCAAATGGCGGTAAGATTCTATTCAGTTTCCACAACCGTTTTGTTTGTCGTTGTATTAGACGCATTTTATCACCCTAGATTCTAGACTCGTTGACTATCTGGAACTATACAAGGAACAAGACTTGCATTTCGTACTACAAACGTTGAATTGCTGAATACATTGGTGTGGATAAAACGAATCCTCTTGAAGTTCGATGGATTCAAAGTTTCTTTCACATTAATATAAATTTATATTGTATTTTCTTTATCTGCAACAAGTCTAAATAAACTAATGGTGCAATTTCGAATAGATCTGTAGAGTTACAGATTTTTTATCTATCGAGTAAAAAATGCCATTTACTATAAAAAGACAAAATATTTTGTCACCAGAATTTCACTATAGTTCTATTTACAAATTTCCAGAGTTATTACTGAACTAGTTCTGATCTAGATCATTTCATCTTTACAAATTTAGATTAAATGATCCTAAAAGCAGTTATGTTGCGTTTAATAAATATAATACCTCATTGCCTCATCTGCTTCAGTAGAATGACTATTTAGTAGTAGGGGTCAAATATTAGCCTCTAGAATTTGTTATTTGAGATATAATATATTTGACTCATTATTATTTTTAGAAGAGATCATAAAAAAAAATTTAAACCTTAGGGAACTAATATTTGACCTGTGTACTAGATATTAATATCACACTAATTATATAAATACATTATTTATTTTACATTTTTTGTTTTGTTAAATAAAAAATATATCATTTAATTAAAATAAAAATGTAATAAAATTACCAACTTTAAATTAATTGAATACTTTGAAATCATGTTATTTCTTTTTTTTTTTTATTGCATTAAAAAAATATAAAAAATGATCTTTTTTATGACCTAAAAAAAATCACAAATTCCTAATCTGATCTAAAAAAGATTCGATTGTAGAAATTGATCTATGATGTGATTTAGAATATATTAACTGTAAGGATCTTAATCTTTATTCTTTTTAAAATGATCTGTTACAACATTGCAAATACCTGATTTAGACAATATTTATTATGTGTGTATATAATAATTTCTGTATGTTGTTTCAAAAAGAGCGAGTACACTTCTGTAGCTGACAAATACAACATATTTTTATTTCACATTTTATACTTTCATACATTGTTACATATTTCCTTTGGTTCATATTTTACGTCGACAAACGCGTACACATTAAACATGACAGCGTAAACAATATATCATGTTTTCATCACCTACAAATATTTATACGTATTTTATCAGATTTACGCTTAATAATACAAGTTTCTTCACTTTGTACAGCCTCAAAGTGCGAAGCACTAACTACAAATCGTTTCCGAAGCTTACCTTTAAGCTCCGTCACTAACTCCAGAGCATTTGTCTTGGCTTCAACAATGTAAAGTGTAGTTTCTTAAGTATTCTTTACAATGACATGGTAATGTTTTTATTTCTGGGTAGAAATATTGCAAGGGATTACATTTCTTACACAACTATTAGAAGAATTAATAGCAGTGATAAATGTAATGTTTAGTAGAAAATTTAAAAATTTTACATATTTGGTGTTTTATAAATAATTGAGACAAATATTACAAAAGTAATCTTAATCTTTATCCTTGCAATTTGTAAAGTCATAGTAACTACAAGATTTTGACTTCGTAGACGATTGGAATATTTATTGATATTTTTTTGAATCTACACGTTGCGCGTTTAATTGAAGAACGAATTTAGTTCAGTAATTTAAAATACAATTTAAGATAAAAGAAAATAAATGAATTTTAGACCTTTTTTTTTTTGACATATGGATATTTTTTTTCTGCTTTTTTTGATTAACGCTCTTAGTAATTACGTCTACAATTTAGTTGTTTAAATAATCAATTAATGAAATAATTTGTTCAGATATTTTTTAAACCATTAAATTGTACAATATATTTTGTTCAATAATGTTAAATAAAATTTCAGACAAAGTAAATTTTTCTAGAAACATTTTTAGAAACTCTTTTAAATTTGGATAATAAATAAACAATAAACAAATTTCTTTTGTTTTGCATATTACAGTATAATATTAAGCTAAATATGTAGCGTTATGACAATGATTCGATAAATGTCTGAAGCAAAATCTAATATCATAAATTTCATTATAATTTGCGGTCACAAAATGATCGAAGATGTAATTCAACATTGTGAAACTTTATGTATAAATTGTGCTAAGTACTCTATCAGTATCACATGCCTTTGCTAATGCATCTACAAAATATTCTATTCATGCGCAATAATCTAATTTACTTTGTAAAATATATGTTCATTATCTCCGAGAACAAACTTTAGAAAACTTAAATCTTGCGCTAATATTTTAATGAAATCTTAACGAGATAATTTATTGTTATTATCGGACGACTACATTTTCAAGATTATTATTATACGAGTTCTAAATGAGGTTTAATGGGCGATATGAGATGTTAAATTGTGTTAAGAACTTATTGTGTTTTATTGTGAGTTGAATAAAATTTGTTCTAGTTCCATGCATTTATTGAATGATAAAATTAAATGGTATCTTTTAATAATTCTGCTATTGATTAGTTTTTATTTTATTTATTTTCAACAGTACAAAGTAGATTTGAGCAATGATCCTTGATAAACAGCGATTTTAATATTTTCAAGAACATAATTAAATATTTATTGATTTTGAGTTATATACAATATGAAATGTAGACAATTTTTCTCTAAAATATGGAAAAGTTTATACATTTGTATGTAAGTCGACGTTGAAATTATTTTTAGAATTTATACTTCCATATATACATACACATTTACGCCATATATCCATAAAGATATGGCACAAACACTTTTTGTTTAATTACATATTAATTTACGCCCGATTATTTATCCACATCTCTGACAATTTCTATATATGCTTTTTTATTCTGACCACTTGGATATATTTGCTTTCGCAAAATAATATTGCTAGTGCCAACCCATTTACTTATCAATCGTCCTCGCTAATATATATTTTTATAACTTAAGTATATTCTTTTGTACAAATATTTATTAATCATTTGCTGGGAATGGTAAAGTCATTTTAATTCGCTTGCACTTATTTTTGCTATAATATTTTTTCTTTTTAATTCTGCACATCATACACCAATAACATAATAACACGTACTTCAATTAAAAGTTTTATTTCCATAGCAATTACAATTCATACTTACATTAAAAACTATGTTCAATTTAACTAGTTTATCCGGTTGTTTGATAATTTATATTGTGCTATATAAGTATCTATCTGTATAGTTTCTCTTTGGAACAAAATTAATAAGACTGTTAAACGTAGCATCAACATATATCCGAGTTAACTGGTTTTATAAAACCAATTGTTTCAATTGATTTACGTCATTCTGGCAACGAAAAACAGAAAAGCATCTCAAATGCTATAAAATATAACATTTGCAGTTTTCCTACTATCAAGTCTCTGTTGGAAACCAAAACAAAATAGAACACGGAGACGTGCACTTGCACTACGTAGAACGTCTAACGATTGCGATAAAATGCGACTAAACATTTCGCTGTGACAATATGATCCAGTATGCTCTGTCGTCTGCCTTGCATCTTTTCTCTTGTTTTCCATCTCTGTTTTGCTGTATCTTCCGGTTTCGGATTTCATTTTCAGCGTATCACCTGTGCTGTAGTATCGATTTTTGATGTTTGTTGCAACAAAAGTGCGGTTGGGTTTTGATTGCATGCTATAATCAATGACGAAGATTTGTAACTAGAAGATAATATTACTATAAAATACAAGAGTAATTTTAGAAGTTTCTCAAGAATCGCTATTTGCGTTAATCATTTAAGATGGTTCGGTCGTCTTGAGCGAATATCTAATGAACGTTTGATTAAAAGAATTTATATGAATGATTTTGAAAGTATATGTTTGCGTAGACATAATTGAGAGAGTGTCTTGCGTGAGTGAAAGTTTCCAAGTAATAGAATTAGAAAAGCATGTATGAAAGGTATTGTGAATGTGGATGAAGCTAAAGTTGCTTGTCTGAATAGGAATGTTTGGAGAAAACTGATTTCGGGATAGTGGAAAGAGTTTGTGCCACACCTTTTTGGATATATGGCATGATTATATATGTATGTGTGCATGTACACAGAAAAAATCAATAGATAATATTTCTAATTGTATTAATTGCTAAGTTTTTCTCGATTTTTCGGCCAGTTGTAGACATATTTAAATAATAATTTTTTTATTAAATATTAAAAATATGCATCATTTAAATATATCTAATATTTAGTTACTTTAAAAAAATAAAAATAGCTGATTTTCACTCTTCTAATTATATTAGTCGAAACATATAATTTAATAGTAAATGATTACATTTGTTGTTAATATTTCCCCGTTCTTGTTTTTTGATTTATTTTACAATTTCCAGTTAATATCTAAAATTTTGTTATTTAATTTGAATTCTATGAAACAGCTATTTTGGTGTAATTGAATTTTTGGAACTATTATTTAGGATAAATTTTGACAATTTATATTGAAATTTAAAAATGTCTGGTAAAATTAATAATGACAGTTAAACAATTGACGATTAAAATAATTAGAATTAATAATCAATTTTTTCCAAGTTTATCTCTGTTTTATTCTGTAATTTATTAGAAAATTATATCAGTCACAAACTAATATGTGGTGGTTTAACCAATTATTGATTCTCTTGAAGTGACTCATATATTATTAACCAGTGAATTAAAAAATAAAATAAAATTTTCAACATTAATATCTACGTTAAAATTTCTTTTCTGAAACATTTTCTTTTTGAAAGGAATCTTAAGTTTGACAGCATCTATGAACAGAGCTAAAATACCTGTCAGAAAGGCTAATCCGTAGCTTGGTTACTTCATTTTCTGTCAAAAACATTCGACCTAAATATACATTTAAAAAATCGATTTGTCGTTCATTCCGTGCATAAATAAGCGATTATAAATCATGAATTATATTACATTCCACGGCAGACAAGCTTATTTTATCACGAGTTTCAAATAAAATGTTATTGTCTTTGTTTGCATTTAAACATTCTAAAATTTTATTTTTGTCTGCCAACAGAAAAATGTTATATATAATATTTTTTATCATATATAACGTGTGCAAAAATACATTTTCTTTGTCGGAAATTATAAATAAAATATATATATATAAAAAAAATATGACAAAAATGTAACAAAATTTTTTTTTATGTTCTACAATATGTTTGGTTATATGTGATTAAAAATATAATTTTCAGGGCATTTTCTTTATTCAGGGCCGGTATTTTGTGTTCTGGTTAAGCGCATGAATAACTAACCGAGCTTTCAAATTAAGCAGGTTTTAAATTCATAGTTAAATTTGATAAATAGAACATATAAATTTAACCAATTGTTAATGTAACTACACTGTAAAAAATGTAATATATATTTATGTAATTTTACATAGCTAATCAGCCTGATTCACTAACGAAGTTGTTAAGTTTTAGCAACGTTGCTAACAACTATAACCAATAGAAACAAATATAACAGCTGTCATTTTAATTTTTTATTTAGTGTCAGCTAATATTATTGGTTAATGTTGTTAGCAACGTTGCTAAAATTTTGCAACTTCTTTACAGAATTAGGGTGATTAACAGTAAAATAACACCATTTTGTAATTTTTACTGTGATAATTGACGAAATATTATATTTTTTCTGTAAAAATACATTTATAGAATATGTAGGTATATTTACATAAATTTTTTACAATGTAGTAAAAAAATACAGAAAATGTGTCATTTTAATCAAGTATTTAATTTAACCAACTACCGAATAATTTTAACCGATATTCAAAATACCGGCCCACAATGTATCAAATATTGTCGTGTATCAAAATGTCCAAGCTAACCTCAACAGAGCCAATGCAATGAAAACACAATCAAACAATTGAAGCGCGTTGAAACTCAATTTTGTAGTCAATTGCATGAGACAAAGCTTTCCCGGTATTACAACATATATGATGTGATGCACCATGCATAAAGGTGTGTTTCCACCGGGCACATGTATACTTACTGCAGTAGATCAGTCAAGAAGGTGGAGCCCTTTGATAGTTAATACAATGGATAAACATGCTCGCATGTGCGTCTGTGTGTGTGTGTTGTATGCTGTAGACTAAGCTTCTAGGATTTAAATTAATTGTCGTGTATTAGGTATTAGTCTCGGCGAAATTTAATATATAGTGGAAATTGAGTTTTAGACTTTGATATTAAATTGTTAAGTGCAATTTAGCACCGTTATTATTAAAGGTGTGTTAGTAGAATGGAATATTACAAAATAACTGTTATTAAATTTTTAATTATTTTTAGATTTGGTTCTTTTTATATTTTTACTATATTTACGCTACTTTATTGTGACTGCTACAGTGTTTGAGGAACGTACTGGAAAATAAATGTATAAATAATTAATTTTACTTACTCCATTTATGACAATCTTTTTTTATTTTAAATAATTTTTTGCGAATTACTCGGAAACAGTTGGAACAATTGAAGATCGATTTGCATCATTAAATTTTTCTCAAAAAGTTCAAAAATAAATTCTATAAATTCATTGGATACCGGTCGTGAAATCCTGAAGTTTACTATTTTACCAACTTAGTCAGGCGATTAACTTGGTACATGCTATGACTTATAGTTACTAATCTTATCAATAAATTAAAAATTTATTATTTCTTACATCTATAATTAGAAATAAAAAGTGCATTAAAAAAATCTTAATAATAAATTAAAAAAATCAGAAATTAAGGTTTTTTTTGTTTTAAAATTTTGTTAATAAAAAATTAACTAATTACAATGAGGATATTATAAACTAACTATTTCCTTTATCAAAATTTAATAATATATATACTTTTTAGTTCATTGAACGCATTAAATCCCAAACCATTAATTTTACAGTTACTAAGAACTTATCTCAAATATTAATAAATATAATTAAATATTACATATAATTAAACATATATGTGTATTTATAACCTATTGTAACATTCTATTTATTTAGTAAACTATATAATTCTGTGAATAGAATATAAAACAATATGAATTGTATAATATGATTTAGTAAACAACAAAATTTGAACTAGTAAAACGATACAATAAATTTTGTTCCTCAAGGGACAAAGTTTTAACTTTGTTCTAAAGTTTGTGGAAAAAAATAAGTCCCTTGTTTTCCTTTTATTATTTGTGTATACAAGAATTTTATAAAACTTTTTTGAAATTATAACTTTATGATTTATAAGTTGCGAACAAAGACTGTTGTTTAATTATTTTTTTTTTGTAATTTGCGTGAGTCATAATTTATTGTTTATTTAATGAGCATTGAACATTCATACGTGTAATTATTTTAATATTTAACCTACGTAGATTTACAAAATGACATTTCTAGGTATTAGCTTATATTGTCCTATTTATCATTCGTCTTAAAATGTTCATTATTTACATTTGTTACTAAACTCATAAATAAATATTAATAAATTATGCAAAATCAAGCACTGCATATAGTAAATAAAACGTTTTTCTAAATTAAAAACTAAAGGATTCTAAAGGTAAAGTTTGTCCATTTAACTTATTTTATTGTAACATAGTAAAAAATCTTTCAGAACTCATTATATAAAATAAAACTGCTTTATCACTGTACTAGTTTTCCTGATAAACATGGACGTTGAGTTTCGTCGAAACGTCGATTATAAATAAATTTTAAATCAGAACTTTAACCTAAAGCAGTTTTATTCTTATTGTATTGTATTTTGTTTGAAGAAAATTTGTACCTAAAATATTTTGTAAACACATACTATGATTCAATTCATACTACGATTTTTTACTGTGTTAATTATTTATTATATATTTTATAATTAAATTTTTCAAATTGTACTTTTGCTTTGGACGGATATGTTTTATCTGATATTTGAACTACACTTCAAGACAAAGTAATTGATTAGTTTGTTTAGTTGATGCATTGATAATTTGGAAGTTTTTTGTTTTAATAAACAGAAATTTTTTCGCAAAATAATTGAATTTGTATAGCTATGTATTTTTAAATTACTAACGCAGAATACATTTTAATATATGTTTATTTTTCAGGTTTTATTCCAAATGTCTACAAGAATATCAAATTATTCTGGTGAGTTTTATTTATTATTAATATTAATTTTATAAACACAGTAGCTGTGTTTTTGAGTATAATTAGTTTTAATTATATTTTAATCCAACAGAATTACAGAAAATTATTTTAATTTGAAATAGTTTTGTTTTGTAAATACATATGTTGTTGAATATTCAATAAATAATAATTAAATAGTTATAAAATATTTTACTATTTGAATAATTTTTTAAAATCTGTTTTGAATATATAAACATACATACACAATCACGCCATGTACCCAAAAGTTTGTGGCACAAATAATAATATCAAATCAATGATTTTAATGTTTTAATCAAATTAATAAGTCAAATGGTCATTAACCTAATAAGGTTGTATTGGGTGGATGTGTCTGTCGCATCTGTGTGCAACTGATTCACACTGCCTGAGTTTATGATGCTCGCATAAACGTCATTTGCTTGTCTATGTGCGGGCATAGATCTTCTTTTGCGGTTGTTGCGAACGTAAGTTTCACTGTGCTATGTAACGTAGCTGCGATGTACCTTCACTGAACGCTATAACCACACTGTCTCACGGCTACCACCGTACCATCTCACTACCCCCCCGTCACTCTGTTGCACACCGCACCACACTCGCACGTCACACCACGCCTTCCTCACCCCTCAGCGCGCACATCAGCCCACTCACTAACAAAGGTCATTTACCTATAATAATAATGACGTCACCCAGCCGTTGATAATGAATTATATATATTTATTACCGTTTAAGAAAACACACCCATAATATATAACTAAGTAATTTATTGTATTTTGTAGTCACCTTGAAACAATAGCAAAAGCATAAGTTATAAATTTAACAATCTTGTTGCGGTTAGAAATAATAATACAGCATGGCGTCTCACATTTCTAACAAGGAAATAAAATCGCATAAAAAAAATAAGAACCACAAACATTTTATTTTGTTTTAACGATATGTTTTCGAAATTAATATGGAACATTTATATTGATAATTTATTATTTAGTACCAAACTCATATTATAGTATGTTTTAGTATCGGCTAATATAATAATTTAAATGTTATATTACATGATATTTTATGCGTTAGATGTCATGTAAGTGCATGCTAATATAAAAAGAATAACTACAAAAAAAATCCAATAAATTTTATGCAACTATAAAATAAATATATGCGGGAAATAAAATTTATATTAAGTTATACAGAAATACCATTTTAAAAATTTTATGTGGTGGTATATGAATAATGCAAGATGTTGTAAAATATAAGAATATATGATGGAGATTGAAAGTGAATATTTGTATGATCGTTTGATTAATAAATAATTAATTTTTTTGATAATGTATTTACAAAGTATGGTAGATACTTTGATGATACTAATTGTAAGCCAGTAATAATTTTTTATTATACTTACAATATAAAAACATTTATTTTGTTCATACTTGTAATACCTTTTATATGTACAAAGTAAACTGGCATATGTTTCAGACACTTTCATAATATTAATTTATAAAAGCAGCCATTTTAAATTTAAATAACAATTTTTTATTTAGTGTGTGTTTTTATCATAAACTTAAAAATATAACAAAAATAAAACATCTGCTGTGGTCACCACAGAACCGACTGTCATCGTATTAAATAAATCTATGTAATAGAAACATTTGTATAAAACAACTACTGTAGTCATGGTAACTAAAACAAAACTGTCTTGACAGAAATATGCCACCTATTTATAGAATTGTATATATCATAAAAATTTGAAAAATTATGAAAAAAATTATTTAGCCGTATCAAAAAATATTACAAATAAAAGCTGTTAGCTATAGCTTGTTTAATAAAGTTTGTTAAATAAATTTTTTCTGTTGAGAAATATTCTTTAAAGACATAAAAGTGACATCAGTAAATTACCACTTTCGGTTGGCAGATTTTTACCAAAAGTTGATCAAATTGAGATATTTAAATATGAAATTTTATAATTCGTTCAGCCGAATTTCAAAATAAAAATATTAAAATTGGTAGATGATTTAAATAAATTTTCTTGTAGCCCGTTTTTAGAGCAGAAAGAAGGAAAATTCATAAGAAACAAGTTTTTAAAATTATTTAGCAATTTTAATTAGATTATTTGAATTTTATAACATTAGATATAAAAATATGTGTCAGAAATAGAA
This sequence comes from Clivina fossor, assembly GCA_963966155.1. Classification (NCBI taxonomy): domain Eukaryota; kingdom Metazoa; phylum Arthropoda; class Insecta; order Coleoptera; family Carabidae; genus Clivina; species Clivina fossor. The sequence continues at coordinate 1,450,357 of OZ014563.1, forward strand.
TTACTATTCATATTTGATAAGAGGTAGAAGTAAAAATTTATTTTAAAGCCAAAAATAAAAGCACTTTTTCATAAACAAAAGAGATGGGAATACGGGCTTATATGTTCAGCTTCTCGAGCATGTAGATGAACTGTTGTTGATTCCAAAATAGTATTTAATTTAAACGTAAAACATTATTATTACAAATAAATTGTAGTTTATAAATATATATATATATATATATATATATATATATATATATATATATATATATGTTTTAGAAAAAAATAAAACAACTTTGTACTGTTTCGTTATTCTGTTCCTCTAATGTCCGAACTTGCTTTATCTTACAAACTTCTGATCAATTCTCTATTATGCTTTCGAATCATCGCAGCTGCGAACAGTACAAGAATAATTTACAATTATCGATTTAATAATTATCGCGTATTTTAATTAAATTTTCACAGTTGCAAGATAATAGAACGCTCGACTAATTAAAAAAAAAACTTAATGTAATTTTTGTTCTTTAAGCCGATATTAAAATCGCTGGAAATTTATTCAATTTAATGGGAATCGACATTGTTAATTAGTATAAAATAAAATCGTTAACAAACTCCCTAGTTGCGTTGAAAACCTATTAGTTGATCGTGTAAATGTTTTTCTAGTAGTTAGACAGGCAAGTTTTTGATGATTTGCTGAGTCAATGTGAAATGTTGTTACGTGTAGAGTTAGGAAGCTTTACTTGTTAGTTAGTTTTGATGTCTTCTTCATATCATCATTTTCTTGATAATTAGTCTAGCTTGAGTCATGGGATATGTTTTCATTTCGTGCTGAATACATGATATTTTATTATGAAAGTGTAATTTGAGCTCGTTTTAAGGTATGCGTAAATATTTTATTTAAAAATGTATATATTGAATAATTAACATCGTTTTTGGTACTGACTTGATTGAAATATCTTTTTAAAATAAGTTATTGTTTTTTAACTTTGATAAAGTTGATACAATTCGTCTGTTAAAACCCCCACTTGAAACCCTTTTAAATTGTTAATTAATATTTATTTATGCTATGTACAGAATAGGTCGTTATTCACAAAAAAAGATTACCGAAAAAATATTTTGAATATAATAATATTGCCAATTGTTTTTTTTTTATTGTAAAAAACGATTAACATTTTTTTTTAATTGTACAAGAATTTATAGCATAACAATAAACATGAAAACATACACTCATAAACTGTCAAAAACCGTTTTATTATACAGTAATCAGTCTACGCTCTACGGTAAGCATTTTTATTCTCTCATACATTCGCTAATGTATAATATTTTTAATTTAGTAATATTTTTTAGTATAATTTTTATTAAAATTTGATCAATGATAGCGACAATTTAATTTTCGTCAAATCAAAATTGTATCTATTATAGTTTTGAAAATTTTAAAGCAAATAAAAAAAATTAATTAAATATTTAAAAAATGTTACGACAAATTTAATCAAACAAATAAAAAAAATTAAATATACTATCTCTAGTTTTTTTATTAGTGAGTTATATTTTTGTCAGATAAATCTTTTCATTAATATGAAGTCGTTATAAAATAGTAATGTAATTCAAGAATTAATTTAAAATCTACCATTTCAAATTAACATTTACTTTAACGAAACATCACTTCTGTCAAAGCTACATAAACTACAAAAAAAATACTTCCAATATTTTATTTTTCAAAATCCAACTACATGCGATATCCCAATAGAATCACAGTCCGTAGCAGCACACCAACATCAGGGGTCAGTTACAGTTCGAACATGTTTATATGTCACATGAGCTACAAACCTTTGAGCTCGCCGCAGCCGGCTTGCACAGCATGCCGGATGGACACTTATTAGCGTTCAGTGATCTAAAGACTTCAACAGATGTGTTTGTTTGGTCCCGACTGCATATTTCCCTCTGAGAGGCGAACGAAGCAGTCAAAACGCCTCTGCACCAATGGTCGCGTTCTCTGCATTTTTGTTGTACCCTTTACATGGGAACGATTGAATCGGGTTTTGCTATGTGTATTTATGTGGATAGATGCACGAGAAGTATTCCGAAATGTCTCGGGTTGTTTCTAATTGTTTTTGTAAATATTCGCGGTGAAAATATTTTTTGTTGTTGTTGGAAAGTGTTGTGTGGTTGTTGACAAAACAGTGTGGGAACCAAAATTGGGCTTGTGAACAATACACCAATACCTCACTTTGCGTCGTGGTTACGTTCCAAAAAAACACGACGCAAATTGAAACGACGCAAAGTGAATTATGATTTTCTATAGCAAACCATGTAAAGATCGAAGATAGGTTCCAAGGTTACAAAAATACTACTTTTTAAAAAGAAAATTGAACGAAGTAAACATTTAAAAAACAAAATAAATATAAAATTTTATTACATACATACAAAAAACAAAAAAAAAACAAATTCAATTAAAACAAAATAAAATGTTCAATTAATTTATAAAAACAAAATAAAAATTAATCACTGTCTGATGAGTCCATAGTGGCTGTTGTCGTAAGTCGGCTTTCTTTCACAAAAAATTGGTCCAATGTTTTAAAAAAAAAATTAGAGACTCGAACCCAAAACAACGCAACTTCGAAAATCTAACGACGCACAGTGAAAATTAGTACTAATTCAGCAGCGACGCAACTTCGAAAAAACGCAAAACGAAACGACGCAAAGCGAGGTATTGGTGTACTAAGAAAATAATTTTTTTTTTTTTTTTTTTGAATTTCTAATAATACGAAAGTTTTACATATAATACATTATAAAAAAGTTAATCTATTGTAGTATGTTAAAATAAATAGTTTACAAATAATTTTTTTTACTCTTGTTGAATAATATGTTTATAAAATAAAAATGTTTTTTTTTATATTAAAATTCTACGTTTCGATATACTCTACGTATATCAATCATTAGGAAAATATATGCAAATGACATAAATAATAAACAAACAAAACATAGAAACCAGTTACTAGGTAACAAAATACAAGTAACTAGATTATAAAATTTTATATCAAAACGTCGAATTTTAATATAAAATAAAACAAAACTTCCATCTAAAGTTTTTTATTTTAATCTAATGAGTTCTGAAAGGTTTTTTTTCCCTATTAATATGTTTATAATAATATATATTCTGTTAAGTTTTAATGTGTATAACTCACAATCGTAAGTGAAATTATCGACCAATTGCAACTCTTTAATACTCTAACTTGTCAAATTATAGTTATTTGAAATTTCTTTTTTTTTTACACCGAAAAGTGTTTTTTCTTAACTAACAACTTGCAAAAGTTGATGTTATTTAGTTAGGTTTGGTCATATTGAGCGAATGTTTAATAAACGTTTAGTTAAAAAATATGTGTAAGAGATATTAAAGGCATACGTCTAATATGGTGGTATGATTGACAGTGATTTGTGTGAGCGAATATTTTCTAGAAGTAGGAACAAAAGAGCATGTATGAGAGGTATTATAAATGTGGATGAAGCAAAAGTTACTTATATTTGGATGGAAATGTTTGGAGAAAACTAATTTTGGTATAGTGGAAAGAGTTTGTTCCACACTGTTTTGGGCACTTGCCGTAAACCTCATCTTTGTGCGTTATAGCCAACATAACATGCATATTCAACAATATATAACAACTATTAAAAATAAATTTATTATTAATTTCGCACCTCCACCAAAAACATATTTTTTCAATAATGTTTTCAATTGTCTATGCGCCAGTTGCATAAATTAATAATTAACAACACAATTAAATCTTGAATTATTATCAAAGCAACTCATTGATTATTTAATTGAAAAACAAAATATAGTTGTTAGCTTAATATATTGCACATCAAAGTTTTACACAACTGACCTTAAATAATTTTTATTTCTCTTAAATGTTAATGTCATAAAATACAAAACTACAAAAACATATACATACATATTTACTTTTATTTTAAATCAAGATATTACAACTAATTATTTCTCCGCTAACGAATCACATAATATTAGCATAAAGACATAGACAGTAAATTTGTATAACTTACACCGCATACCGCATACTTTGAAAGATTCAATAGTTACTGATCGTTACTGTTCGATATCTTACTAACTACAAGTTAGTTGCATATAGTAGTTAGTAACACGACGCGCCGGTCGTTACAAACAGCAATGCAGGCGACAAATTACGCGAATCGTAAACACAAATTACAACCGTTTACTACGTGATGTAATTATATACTTTATTATCAGCGTGTATGTACAGCATTTCTACATATACAGTTTGTGATAAAACGGTGATAAAAAAGTATAACGGGTTTCAAAATGTTGCAATGAGTATAAAAGTAAAAATAAAAGTTTTGTTTTATTTTTTTATAATCGTAATTATTACATGATTATTAAAATCGAGGTATATTAGCAGAGAAAATAAAGAAAATTTTATAGAAAACAGAAAAAATTGTTATTAAATTGAAAATTTACTCTAAAAAATAAATGTGATTTTTACCTACAAACCATGAGATACTATGATGCCCAGTATTTCTAGGTAGAATTACTCAATATATAATTGTTTAAAAATACATAATATCAGAACTATTACCAACATTATGTTCCACATTATGTATGTGATGCAATTTACAGAAAGTAAGCAATTTTACATAATTATTAGGTCATTTTTACGTACTTTATATGATTATTGTGAACTATGTAAAAATTACAGAATTTTGAGGTAGACATAAAGAATATTTATAGTAAAATGAAATTACAAATTTTTGTATAGTAAAATTTTTTTATAGTATTATGCATAGTAATCTACTTAGCTTTTTATCCATAGTAAATACACTTAATCCAAAATAATCATTATTATTTATTAAAAACTTACTTTTAAATAAACTATTGATGTTTTATATTTAAATTGCTTATTTTCATATATAAAAAAATGGTTGACATAAATTCTATACCTTTTTTATATTGATGTGATCGTAAAAAAAATGTAAATTTATTTTTATGACTTTATTTATAACTTTATGTTCAATATCAAACAAATATTATTGTAAGTCAAAATCATGTATAACAAATGAGAACAAAGCAATATCAAGTCACCTTCAACTTTAAAAGTAATTCCAATTTATATATATATATATATATATATATATATATATATATATATATATATATATATATATTTATATGAACTGATGACATAGAGTTTACGCGACTATATACCGGCGCGTCAAAGGAATATAAGAGCTCATACTAAACGCAAAATTGCGGTACGAAATTATAATATAACAGCAAACCTAACCAGGCAATAAGCAAAACGCTCTCGAGTAAATCCTTACGACAATAAATTTCATCGTGTTTTGCCGTTGGCAACTGGCATTGCTGAGCTAGGAGTAAAACGATGGTGCTGCCTGGTAATTTAAACCTAACGCATAATCCGCTTATTTCGCACCTTGATAAACAAACAAAACGTCGCCGTCGCCCGACGACGCGACGACGGCCGTCCTGTTCATTCCGCATTTGCCGCATTGAACATTAGGTACGCGTAAGTTGCTTGTTTAAATAAGTCAAGATGAATTGTAGTATTATCACTAACTAAAATGAAAACATTATAATGTTACCAAATTTAATGAGAAGAGAATTGAACACTCACACACACTGTTCTTTGTTTAAAACAGGGCATGTAATCAATAAAAATACTTGTTAAAACGGTTAACCAGTATTGAGAACTATAGTTTAATATCGGTTTTCATTCGTTAACCTGGTTTACTATGTTTTAAACCGATTTGAACCGGTTAATTTTATAAAATGGGACTGTAAATAACGCACACATTTTTTGTCAAACTGTAAATTTATTTATGTATATTTTAAAAATATTTGTTACGTGACCAATAGTGAAATTATAACAATTAACAAAATTTATTTTCAAAAAATCAAAATTTAATTACAGGTTACTAAATAATCTTTTCTTAATTTACAAATAAATATCCAATTTTATTTACCTAGAGTTAAAATGTTTATTATAAAACTGGCCGTAAATTTGCTTCAACTTAAATAAAAGTATTTAATTTTACATTAATTTATTTCTTTTTAGACTGTAATCTGATGATATGCACTGACAAATCAAATTATGTAAATATATATAAGAAAAGAAAGTAAATAGTTATCGATAATTATTATGGGGCTTTAAAAAGTTCTCCTAGTAAGCATTTTTTAAATATAAATTATGTTAATTACAAACTTTTCTTATTGAAAATAACTGGCAATTTTATGCAGAAATAGTTATGAATAAATGCCGACAACCTTGTTATATTTTGAAATTTATATGTATACAATGCAACTTTACATTAGATTAAAATGCATTTGCATAAAAATTCTCTCAAGTTAAAATTAACCTTTCGTCGCTTATAAATAAAAAGCGCGATATATTCATACAGTGTAGGTGCAAGACATGTGTCAAAGTTACGGAAACTATAAAAAAATACAAGCGTTCTAATTAGCCTGTCACTAGCGATAACGACGTGCAGAAAAATGTAAAAAATGTGTAGCAACGAACGAAGCAAATGACATTCATTCACAAATACCATGACTTGTCCCATTCATAGTTGAGTTGATTAAATGTAGATGGTCTTCTCACAGGTTTAATGTGTGTGTGTGAGCATTTTAGAAAATTCTTAATTAAATATTTCATTACCGTTAGAGTATAAAAGCGGAATAAATCTGTATTCAAATTAACAGTGTGAATTAATTAGCATTTAATAAAATTTGTCGCAAACGTAGGCGAATGATATCTTTGCTCTCTTTAGTTAATTACTATTTAAGATATCAGTTGGCAATGAAAAATTTTTTATTTGTTTGTCTTTGATTTGACTAAAAGTTAAGTTTAGCGTTTGTTTAGTTTAGGTTTAAGTAATAAAAAAAACATTTAATTTTCAATGAAAAGATAAATTTATATTAACTATACTATGTGAGTCCAATGAAACCATTTCTTTATAAAATACTATAAGTTTCACTAAATTCCAACTTACATTATCATAATAAAAGAATAAATTACATCAGAATGAATAATCTCTTCATTAAACTAACATTTAAACCAGGAAAAAAAAAACAACAATTCTATTTAAATACAGATTAAACGGCTCTAGTATCACTCACGATAATAAATCTATCTGCTAATCAGACTGACAATGAAAAATATTTGCACAGTGGATTATTCCATCATATGTTACGTGTTCGTTTACGGCAACGCTGTGATTATTACGAGTATAACTTTAGTCTTAAGTTTTAGTGCTTTTGCCGTGACAGGAAGTGCGTGAAGTTTTAAATGGCCGCTTAGCCCGATGAGGTAAACATCCGGTTGCGATGGTGTAGTCTCGGCGTGTGGTTATTTACTCTCGAAGTACGATAAATGAGAGGAACGATTAAGAAATAGCGGGATATTTTTTTTCCTAACGATGTTCTACGGTAAAAATGTCGTCTAAATGTTTTGATCTTAACTTGATTATGATGTATTACTTCCAGTAGAATTGTCTTTTTATAATAATCATGCTAATATTCCTCATACTTGTAGCAATATCGTTTTAACGCGTTTTGAGCAATTCCTCAAAAACATCACGGATATTTTTAAAAATAAAATATTTGTTCTTAATATAAAAATTGAAACATTAAAATTTTATTTTCAATTTTAATTAAACTATTAATCTAAATTTTACTACTAACTTTTGTTCAGAAAATATTATATATTTATATTTTAATTTTCTAATTTAAAGCAACTAATAAATTTGTCAATATCAGTATTATTCTATCATATATAACTAATGTGTTTATATATTATATTATAAAATTGATTACTTCAGTTACCGTCTATTCAAGTTTTTGCTAACAAAAATAATTATTTCAAACAATATTTGATTATCTTATTTATGCAGTGTAATTACTTTTAACCGTATACAATAATAATTTATGCACTTCTTAATGAATAAATTAAGTTTTTAACAATAATTAGTTTCAGCATAAATAATCAATTATACTTCTGATTTATTTTCTCACAACCTACTAGATTCTCTTAATTTAATTTACACCTAAATATACAACGTAATGAAGTTTATAATTTTATTTGAACTTGTTTCAAATCATTCTTCAATTCGAAGAGTTTGAAATAAATTAAGTTCGACCACTTTTTGCTCATTTTAACTGAATTATTTATATGCTTAGTTTGTTTTTTTTTCTGATAGATTATTTCCGTAGACAACATTATGCTACTAAAGATGATTAATTGATCATATAAATTAATGAGGAATAGTGTAATATTGATGTTGTTTTTTTTTTAATTAATTGAGTGTAATTAATATGTACGTTCAGTGAACTGTAGCTTTTATCAACAAACTGAATAAATGAATTTTAATGTGTAAAATAAAAATAAGTTTCCTAAGAATAATGTAACGTTTAACGTATATAAAGCTTTATTAGTTATTAAAATAAAAACGACTTTAGGTTGTAGTTCTGTATTAATATTTATTTATTTCTGTATTATTACTTATTTACTTTAACGTTATTTGTAACAATTTTCATAACAACGACGTACGTTGAGTTTGTCAAGACGTGGATTATAAACACAAATTAAATAATATAACATACAATTCAAAAATATACTAGAAAATACAACGTTACAAAATAACGTTTTACGAAATGTTATCGGTTATTATAACGTTATTGAAGTATCGTTACGTTATTGGATGATAAATTACACTTCGTTTAAAACGTTATTGGATATCGTTAAATTACATTTTCCATTCTTGAAATAAACAAAATTGTCAAGTTAAATAGAATCTTTTGAAAATGCAAAGTAATATATATGTTTTACATACATAGATAATCACGCCATGTACTCAAAAAGATGTGGCACAAACTCTTTCCATTATCCCGAAATTAGTTTCCTCCAAACATCCCTATTCAAACAAGCCAACTTTAACTTCATCCACATTTATAATTCAGATATTAATATATGTATTTCAAAAATGTAATATATATATATATATATATATATATATATATATATATATATATATATTTATGTACCTAATTTTATATAACTATTAACAGCATTTTGTAATATTTACTGCAATAATTAACGTAATATTACATTTTTTCTGTAAAAACATATTTATAGAATATGTAAATTTACATCAATATTTTACAGTGAAATTGCAAATTTTAAAAAAGTCAATGATTAAAATCTAAATTGCATTATGATAATCAATTGTAGTTGTAATAGATACTAATAATATTTTTGCATAAAACATCTGGTATAAGATTTACAGCGTACAAATAGCTTTATTTTTATATTTACAAAAATAATAAAGTGTTACACAATTTCTCACAAGTTTTCCATTTCATAAATCATCTCAAACGTATTAAAAACGAGAAACAAGTTACCAGAGTGTGTGTGTATTATTACACGCTATTATTTTTCAGTTAAAAACTGACAAAGTGAAAATTATTTCCTTCCCCATTCGGGGCGAAATGTGTATGAAACATATCGTCATAAGCACCATATAAACAACCATCGGATCTGTCGGTCAGGGTCATGCAATTCCCGCGTCGATGGCTTCCGGATATATCAAAGTGGGGGGCTGGAGGGGGGGGGGAAGATATAGCAGTGGGGAAATATGTCTCCTCTTTTCGTGTCGGAGTTACAAGGGAAGTATGTGTGGCGCGCGCATCCTGTTACGCCGACCACCGCTGTGTTTGCACTTGACGTATTTCCTGTTCATCCCCTCTTCCTCCACCCCTCTTTTGTGTTGGTGACACTCGATGTTTGGCTGTATGTATTGGGTAGTCATTGGTTATAGGTTTTTCAGAGGATCTAGTAAAAAGAATGCCGAGATGTCGAAGTTAGTCGACTAGAAATATTTTTATTTTTTGGTTATTTTTTGTTTTGATACATGTTGTTTACTGGTTGTCATGCAACGTTTGTGTTTTGTTTTTTGACAGGTTACAATACAGGTTACCGTGTAAACAACTAAATATTAAGTTAAAATTTTTAACATTACTATCAATGTACTTACTACAATGCTTACTTTATGTCAAAGAAAATTATGAGCATTTTTCTATAAATAAATATTATCATAATTATCATACAAGACAATATCTGACTGGATGTTTGTGGATTAAATGTTTCTAAAAAAATAAATATAATAACAAAACCAGTAATAAATATTGCAAAGCTTCATATTTTTTTCATGAAAAAAATTCAATAATTTGACGTTATATTATTTATCATCAACCAACTAAAATAAATCTTTCAAAACTTTGTTGATTCGAGCTGTTCTTTAAGTCTTAAGTGATTTTAGATATATTTTTACCTCGAGAACTATTCAATTTTACAAATTGATTTTTGGTAGATGATTACACGCTTTGATATCAATTAATCAGAAATTCTGAACAAATGTTCTGCTCTATTCTGTACGTACATATAGATATATTTTCAGTTTTGGTTTTGAACATGAAAAAGAAAAAAATCGGTAAAAGAAAGAAAACGTCATTAATCAAAAAGTTTTTTTCAAGAACTAATAAATAATATTTTCAGTTTTATTTCAGCTATGGCATTCACATTTCGTTTTTTTTTTCAAAACTTTTTAAAACAAAATATATCTACTTCTGTATTTGTATTTGAAATGGAGTTTTGGTTTATTCAAACCTTGGAAATGTAAATCAATGAGCACAAAGTTTTGCAAATACATACGGTAATTTTAAATACATATACATATATATATATATATATATATATATATATATATATATATATATTTATATATATATATATATATATATATATATATATATATATATATATATATATATATATAAATTATAAGCAAAAGTTTTAATTACGTTCAACACAGACATTTATAACTATTTTCTACATGTATATATATATACAGTATGTCTGAAAAAGTTGGCAACAAATGGGCAATTTTTTTATTATCAATTTTACAAAAAAATTATTCTTTATAAAAATCTCTGCATCACATATAAATCAATAATCAAGAATCAAATTTGTGAAATATTTAGTGGTATACAGGGAGAATCAAAAATATTGATTTATGCTGAAGACCAAAGTGCTTTTAAATTTAAATACAGGACAAAATGTTATTTGAAAATGTTGATAGGAATTAAAAATTATATTCAAATTTAGATTCATGGCTTTCTAATAATTAATTAATAAACTTAAAGTAAGAAAAAACTACTAAGTAATTTAGCCTTTGTTGGATTATTTATTAAATAATTTAATTAATTAATTAATTTATTATTTATTATTAATAATTCTTGCAAAACGGAGTAGAAGTTTATCAAATTTGCCATGAGAAAATTAGTGATATAATCAGTAAGCGCATTTATTTTTAATTTAATTTATGATTTATTTTATTCTGAAACATTAGCTTCTAGTTTTCTGTTTAAATTATGTTTCAATATGAATTTGTTATTTTTGTAACAACAATAATAAGAATAATATGAAAATAAACATACAGTATCTAAAAGAATTATAAATAATTTTATAATTGACAGAGTTATAATTAATGTAGGTATAATACAAGATAAAAATCAACTACATTTTTAGTTTTAACAATCTTGAAAATAATAAAAAAAATTTTAATAATTTAGTTACAGAATTAAAATTAAATCATACGGTGCGGTGTTTGGTACCTTTAAACGGAATAATAAAAACGTTTGGGATATTTGAGTCGTATAGACGCAAAACTCACTATTTGGTAAATTTTATTTTCTAAGATATTTGCAAAAAAACTGTTATAGCTGGGTGTAATTGTATTTTGATGATAAAATCTTGTTACTAAATGGCACTTATTAAATAAGTAATGCCATCTAATAACAAGATTTTATCATCAAAATATAATTACACCCAGCTATAACAGTTTTTTGCAATTATTTTAGAACATAAAAACCAAATAGTGAGTTTTGCATCTATACGACTCATTTGATATATACAATTTGAGATAAATAATAATAACATTCCAGTAAGTAAATTGCGTAGCGTGCAAATATTCTTTATTTTCCCGAATTTTTTTTTAATAAAAATACTGTAATATATTTTCAATAAATAAAATATGTTATGACATTAGAAAATTCCCGACAGCAAATTTACGGAAGTTCTGTAAATTTTTACTAAAAGAGGCTTTATTAAAAAAATGTAATATTATACATACATAATGTACTTTTCCATTCCGTTGGTAATATCATATTACATAATGTTGGTAATAGTTCTGGTATTATATATGTATATATATATATATATATATATATATATATATATATATATATATATGTATATGTATATATTTGTAAAATTACAGCAGTTGAGTAGTTATACCTAGAAATACTGGACATCATAGTGTCTCATGGTTTGTAGATACAATTACATAATTTTTTTTAAAGTATATAAAATTACATAAAATGAAATTACATTCTTTTACAGTGTGCTAAAGTACAAAAGTCTGCGCAAAATATTGAAACGAAAATATGCAGAAAAAACTTTAATATTTCTGATATTATGAAGTTAAACCTGTCACACAATCCTTAAGACGTGAAACGTGATCAAGTAGCGAGAATGCCGACAATTATGGCCATAGAGTAACTCCACGGAGTGAAGTTTATGAATAATGTATTATCCATGTTTCCTCATGTGTGACCACAGTCTGACCATTTGTTAGGGTCAGCTAGTGGAACAAATTTCACTTGTTTTCTTGGCAATTAGACTCATATTAGCTTTTCTTTATAATGACAACTGCCCATAGCTAGTGCTGTATTCTTTTATCAGCTAATACAGAGTAACATATTATAGTATAAAAATAAATATTATTGCTAAAGGCCTGTCATATTATTGAAGTTAAATTATTATTTATAGAATGGTGAGTTTTATTTAATAAACAGAGTTAAAATGTTGAAAAAGTTAATAATATTGCTGTTACGCTAATATAAAATTCAGAAAATAAATATTATTTTTGAAACATGAAATTTTATTTTAAGATTTACCTTACAGACTACTGATAAATTAAGATATGGAATCAGTTTATTTTCATCCATTAAACTTGCTTAAAATATTTATATATCAATTATAAAATACCAGATTTTATTATCAATTTTAAAACAGGTTAAACTTGGTTATAAAAATCTTAGAATTTGTCAACATTTAAAAATTTTACACTCTTAATTTCAAATAATCTGTCTTACAAATAAAATAATTTTATACTAGCATCACTTTGTAAATCTCACGATAAAATAACTGCTTTAGGTTCCAGTTCTGTATTAAAATTTCATTTTATAATCAACGTTTCAATGAAACTCAACGCTCGTGTTCATCAGGAAAACTGATATAAATGATATTTGAATGTTATTTGTATCAGTTTTCCTGCTGAAGACGACCATTGAATTTCGTCGAAATGTTGATTATAAATAAATTTTAATACAGAACTTGAACCTATAGCAGTTTTATTTTATATAATGTGTTCTGTAATGTGGTTTTTACTTTGTTAACTACAATTATTGTATTTTAAATTATTATCAGTAGTTAATACAAAGATTTTGATATCAATATTAACTATTTTATGTCATACTATTGTTGTAAGCGAGTCTTGACGGTCAAGTACCGAAATACTTGTTTTGTGATCTTCTAGACACTTTTTTAGACTGTTTTTAAAACAAACATTTGATCAAACTGTTGTGTTCGATTCTGTTTAATTAATACCTAATCTTGTGGCATTTTTTTTTTAATTTTACGACGAACAAAAACGTCGGCCAGCGAATTCGAACTACCGAAACACACTCGACTACCGCGTTGATTTAAAAAGAATTTACTTAATAATAATATGAAATTTTGATATATTTTGATACCAAATAATTTATTTTGTTTTGTCACCTTTTATTTTAAATTTTTTTGATCAAGTGTTTGCTATCGTGAATCTGACCGTAAAATTGCTTGTCATATTATATTTTCACTAAAAATATCACAAATTTATTTTTAAACTACAAAAAATATATGCTGAACTGTCACAATTAGATAGATATTAATAAAAATATCTTTAAAAAATAATTTTTGTGGTGGATTTATATTAAATTTGTAAAAAAATCTGTTGTGGCCACCACACAACCAAACCATCATCGTATTAAATAAATTTATCAACTAGAAAAATTTGTATAACTACTGTACATAACTGTCTTGATATAAATAAGTCATAGAATTATATATCATACAAATATGAAAAATTATTAAGCCGTATCGAAAAATGTTACAAATAAAAGTTGTTAGTTAAAACTTGTTTAGCAACTTTTGTTAAATAAATGTTTTCAAAATTGTTGCAAAATATTCGTAAAACACATAAAAGTGACTTCAGTAATTATCACTTTTGGTTGGCAGATCTTTACCAAAAGTTAAACAAATTGAGACATTCACCTACGAAGCAATATAAAATTTTATAATAATAAAACAGTTGATTTGTGTTACTATAAGCCTAATTCGTGCTTATGTGTAAAGATTTCGATATGTCAAATTTGGTATGATCACAATACCTCCATTATCATATGTGATATGACGATCTGTAAAAAAATGACACTATTTGAAAAATAAAAGAAATGTTTTTTTCTTTCTTTAATTAACCAAAAAAATATATCAATTAAACAATATTTTTCGTTATATTTTGAATTAAAGATATATGTAGTTACAAAATAATATTTTTTGATTGATAATAAAATTTAAATTTATAAATAAAATTTTAACTACATAATTACAATCGTAACAATTAAATAAAAACAGATTTTGTCATAAAGTTAAATGACTTGAATAGTAAAATTACAATTAAGAAAATATAATCATCTGGTTTCAAATATGATTATTTAATATTAATCTTCAAGATAGCGATTAAAAGTGATTAAATTTATAATGAGAGCGGTAGCAATTCATTCCCTTATCCATGAACATAAAATATTATATGTGAAATAAATTATTATGTTCTCCTTACATATGTTAAGATGTAAATCTATAGTGCAAATTTATTGTATACAAGTGTAACTAGCATGTGAATTAATTTCACAATGCAAATCATAGTAGCCACATACGTAGTTCAGTTGTTTTCAGTATATATAATACTGTGTGTATTATTTTTAATATTTTATAAAGTGATATACGTTTTTGTAAAGATATTGCTGTGTATATGTAAAACATAATGTCGAATTTTAAAATAAATAGTAATTATATGCCAAGGATATATTATATATTTTTTCTGCAGAATCTTAACACTGTATGACTGTATATGAATTTTATATAATTTTTAAGAAATTTTATTATTATTTAATTACTATGTGAAACTAAATAAATAAATGAACAATAAAAAATATATAATAATTTTTTTATATAACGTCCGCCAAAAATCTGTTTTTTTTTTTAAATTATTATTTTTAGTTTTTAGACAAAAATTTTTTATGTAAATTTTTTGGCGAACACTGCATATAGTAAATATTTATTTAATATAATAAGCAATATGTTTTATATTATTGGATATTTTATTATGGTGATCAAGAATTTTTATTTAAAATCGATATACTTTGCATTTGAATCTTTTTCTCATATTTTTAAATCCTGTTTTAGAAATAATTATTCATGAATGTAAATCTTGTTTCTTTATATTTACGTGGTTGAATAAACACTGCTATAAAATAATACAGAAGATTCAAGAAGTTTTTCATTTTGTTTTTAAACATTTTCTCGTGTATTCGATCAATATTCGACATGGATGATAAGCCAAGGTAACAAAGAAGAAACAAAAAAACTTCGATAATCATTACGTATTCTTTTTTATTCTAGTGTTTAACCGGACTTCTCTTTCATTCATTTTAGTACTTATTCTTTTTTTCCGTTAATTTACAAAGCAAGTTTGTGACTTAAACAATGATTTTAATACACAATAGTACAATGGTCATTCATAACATTTTTTTCTTTCTTTAAATAATATTTATGTAATTAATGTTACTGTTGTCAAAAACATGTTTTGTATTTTGGACATAAAGAAAATTTATTTTATAAGAAATATTAGTTTCGAACAAAATACAAATATCAAACCATAACTAGAACTATTGCTAGTTAGAGTTACTTAGCAATATTATCAGCTACTGTGCAATTACCATGCAGTTGCTAGGTAACATCAGTCACTGCAGCTAGTAGAAGTTTCATAGAATATCAGGGCTTCGAACCGTTATATTTTTCGTTCCGGTTCAATTAAAAATATATATGTCGATTCCGGTTTTCATTCCGGTTTTCCATTCAGTTCCAAGTAATTGATTTTTAAATTTTTTAAATGTTTTTATTTGTATTAAAAACTTATTTTCAACAATAATTTTATTCCTACTTTTATAATAAGCATACTACATAAATTGATACAATAATAAAATATGAATAATAATTATTATTAATTAATCAAAGGTATAATAATTAGAAATATATAATATATAATTTATTATTCGAAACTTATATAATTTGTATATGTTTTAATTATATAATAATAAGATATGTTAATGTAACAAATTCTTGTATACAGGATTGTTATTTATTTATAATTAGAAAAAATGAAACTTTTCTTTGATTATTAAAATATTTCCAATATGTATTTTTATTTAAAATAACTAAAAAATAATTAAAAGCAAAGTTATTAACAAAAAAATACACCTGCCTAAAAGTGAGCTTTAGTTTCATTTTCAATTTCGATAACTGAGTATTAATCCATAAAAAAAACCAAATACTTTTTCGCTTAAGATTACTTGTGAATTGCGACTCTGCTATGAGACGGTTTTTTTGGTTTTCGGTTCAGTTCCGGTTCGAAGCTCTATAGAATATTATCTAAAGTTTGTAACTCTTCTTTTAATGCACGGATACGTAAATAACAACAAAATATGCTAAAAAAAAGTTATTGTATTTATTTAACAATAAAAATAAAACCAAATAAATTTCGTTAAAATTAATTTACGTAACAACAGCAAAAAAAAAAAGATTTTAAATTAAATGTTTCCACCTTTGTATCTCCGTTACCATCTCGCCGGAGGGTTTCCTGTTTTACGGATCCGTTAGAGAACGTTATAAATAACTACGGGGTTACGTTACAACTTCCTGGTAAAAATGTGCGAGGAAAAAATATATATATAAAAACTAATTCCGTTACACACACAACTATATTTTCACTGAATCTCGATTTTTATTACAACATATACTTTGGGTTGGCAAGCGCTTTAATGCTAATAATGAACGATTTGAGCGTTAAAAAGATACGACATAAGTTTGAAGTTATTCCGGATATGATGTCATCGTTCCTCCTGGATTATCGTGTTCAGGTTTCAAGTTGACAGGTTTCTGTTTTCTACTGTATACGCCCAATAGTTCCAATGGTTGATCACAGACAATAAATGGTTTGAAGTTGTTTTGGATTTATTCATTGGGATTTGTAACACTTTTGTTTTCAATTCTACTGAGTTTGAAAGTTTCGAGGTTAGTTTTGAATTTAGTTGTTTGGAAATTTTACTTATTTATATTTAAATTAACAAGTGTCTATTAAAATTACTTCATAATATTTTTGGTTGTACTTTATTTGATAATAAAAACAAATACAAAATAATTGGTTTTACAAATATTCAAAACGTGTTTTATTATTGTTATGCCTAGTGTTAATGTCATTGTTTAACTAACGAAGTGCTAAGTGATTTTGGGACAATATTTACTTACCACATTATTTTTGAATATTTTCTCATGAGAATTTTTTTCTATTTGTTAATTTCATTAAAGAATTTAGTGAAGAATGTTTACAAAATATAATTCGGAATTTTTTTATTGTTTAAATATTTTTAAAACTTATAAATAAATAGTAAATTAATTATTATAATTATAATTACAATTGTTAATGAATGTATATTATAAAATAATAATAATTAAATTTTGTAATTCTTAGATGAAATCTAGATTGGATATATAAAATTTTTTAAAAATATAAAAACTATTTTGTGATGAAAGTTCTAAGAAAAATTATGTACCTAAGTTAAGAAACTTATAAAAAATATAGTAGATATGTACAATTATCGAAAATTATTAAAAATAATATATGGATATGTAAATCTGATTTTTAAAATCAATTTAAAGTTAAATAAAACCTGGTTGCACAGAACGTTGTTAACTTTATTAATGAGTAAACTAGGTAACTAGATTGTCAATTGTCTTTGGATCGCATCACTGATTGATCAGTTGGAAAGATAACGAATTGGTCAACCTGACCTAAGACTTTACATACATAAAAACTCTTTTCATTCTCCCGAAATTAGTTTTCTCCAAACATTTCTATTCAGACAAGCAACTCTAGCTTGATTCACATTTATGATACCTTTCATACATGCTCTTCTATTTCACCAATTGGAAAACCACTTTCTCAATCATATTACTCCATCTACTCATCGAACATCCACGCAAACGTATACTTTCAAAATCATTCAGATATATTCTTTTAACCAACCGTTCATTAGATATTCGTTCAATATGACTGAACTATCTTAACTAACTACATTTTTCTTTTACTAAATACTGAAAAATCAATGCATCTTTGAGTATATGATTCTCGTTCTTACTTATACTATTATCCATATTTATCTAGTATTCTCTTATGACTATCTTCCGCAAAGTAGAGATAAAAGAAAATATGAACTCTAAGACGTTCTTGCTACAGATCTATCCAAATATTGACATAGAACATAGAGCAGGAATACGTACGTCGTTGATATGTAAAGTGCTCTGAAATTTTTATAGCTCGTATCGGCAATGTTCTCTCTATTTCACATAAACAAAATACACCGATACGTATATGTCGATACACACGAAGTGTAGCTCGAAAGATAGTCATATATGAACAGTTATTACTTCGAATTCAAATTTATGTGAATTGAAATATAATGTAACTTATAAGTGTATACAGTGTTGTACATAGATATATTTATATTTCCTGATATTATTCTGTTTATCTCTTTGACGTTTCAAGTGAATAAGAAATGACTAGTGTATTATTTATTCAATAATCGTACTAGCTTCGTTCATAAAATTTTTTTGTTATTGATTACTATAAATAGAAGGTAGATTTTTTTGTTTTGTTATAGTTAGCATAATATAAGAAACGATACTAAGGATACTAAGTTGACTACCTATTTCTTTCTTATTGGATAAAAAGAAGAATTTGGCCAATTCAAATATTTGATGTTAAAATTAAAAGTGTGTCAAGTGTTTGGCTTGGTCAAAACCTTTTGTTTGTGCGTAAAACTGAAACTGCAGTCTGTTCCAATAAAGGTAATATTTTTAATAGTTTATTCTAAAAAAATATATTTACAAAAATAAAGCTTGAGAATGCAGTGTATTGAAAAACTCTACATTATAAATTATTAAATGAATGAATTTAAAAAACAAATGTGTAATATTGTAACATAATTTGTTTGAAATGTATTTTTAATTTTATTAAGATATTAGAATAATTAAAACAAGTGGACTCAGCCGGGATTTGAACCCGGGATTTGAACCCTATTCAGGGATAGATAAATCAGGTTACTGAATGACTATTTCATCTATTATGCTGACTACACGATACATTTTTCTATACAAAAATATACAATTTTCTATACAAAATTATATATAGAAAATACGTACATATATATATATATATATATATATATATATATATATATATATATATATATATATATATATACACAATTACGCCATATACCCAAAAGGGTATGGCACAAACTATTTTCATTATCCCGCAATTAGCTTCCTCCAAACATTGCTATCCAAACAAGCAACTTTATTTTACAGAATAAAATGTACAGACGCATGCGCAATGATATTTTACATTTTGACAATTTATTTTTATCTAATCTGAAAATCGCAGATTTATCAATACAAATATTTATTGAAACATAGGACGTATTCTAATTCATACATGTTTGTGTAATGTATAAAATATTTTATACAGATTTTTATACGAGAATCGAATATTGGATCATGTCATACAGAAAATTTTGTTTGTACAGTAAATTGTACATTTTTTTTGTAGGAACCCACAAAAGTTTCTGGCTTTATGAGAAGTTGCAGGAGATTTTTTGAGAATATAGTAAAAATACAAATACTTCAATAAGAATATTTAAGATTCACTATATTTCATATTGCATAAAAAAATATAGATTTTGTTGTACACTTACGTGAATTTGCAAGAGCCTAAAAATATGAATGTTTCTAAGATCTCAAAAATAAAACAGTATCAGTATAATATACATTATTAGAGCTTCTCAAAAAAAAGGTGCCAATTGAATAGATTTTTAGAGATCCCAAAGAAACAAAATTTTCTCGAAAATATTTTATCAATTAAATAGAAATTTTAAATCTTGAACTGGCAATAATTTTTATTTATATATTTTTACACAATTTTCAATAGATTTTCGTATTATTTTGTAAACTCTTTTTGACTGAAACTACTCAGATTTTTTAGCAATAACATCAATTTATAATATTAAAATAATTAGTTATTAAATTAGTAAATCTGTTATGTTTTTTCATAATCCAAATTAATGTAAATTTAATAGTTTAAGTACAAAACTTTCTTATGTATTAATACATTTTTTCTTTAAAAAAATTACAGATATATATATATATATACGAAAGATAATAAATACATACAAGATATTTAAAAATTAAAAATATATAAATAAATAAGTAAAAAATAAATAAAAAATAACTTACAACTCATCAAGAAATAAATAAAATCCTCCCGAACAAAATCACATTATCCAAAACTGAATCGGAACAGAGATAAAAAAAATATTCACCAAACACAATATCTGCGCAAACAGAAAAATCACTATCTAAATCTAACTATCTTTGGAACCACCAAAAAACCAAACAAAAACACAACGAAATCGGAAATCAGAAAATCAAATCTAGTTTTCCCTGCACCGAAAAACAAAACAAAACAAAACACCGTCACTTTTCTTCAATTCGATTGTCAATCACACGAACGAATTTTCGCGCTTTCGACTGTCTGGTATCTAATACATCTTCAAAAACATAAACACACAGTCACGCATACGCACAAATACACACACGGATTTAAACGTTATAGCCGTACAGAATAGTTGGCCGTGTCGATTCGCCTGCCTTGTTGTTTCTTGAGAACGTCGTTCGTGACTGAATCGGTGAGTTAGGTTAAAGACTATAGAGTGGGATTATACATACATGTGGATGATGCAGTAAGGTAAGTGCCACCGTTTGGTGGTCACTTACTACCGGTTCCTCAGTACGTTTATGGGCAGTGTACTCCCTCATGATCACTCACAATCTCCGTGTAGGATGAAACTTTTTCTAGCTAGGTAGATTTATGTGATTGAAGAAAGATGAATGGATTTTAACGTACAAACGATTTTTATGGTTGCTGTTGCAGAATAGACATTGGATTTGAATATGCGATAAATGAGGAGAAACTACTTTAAGACATTTTTTATTCAGTTACATTTCAAAAATATTATTTGATAATTTAGGAAAAATAACCTTGAACAAATAAATGTTCACGTTGTCATTGTGAAATTTAATATAATAATACTTACAATATTGCCTTCTTTTTGTTATCGTTTCAAAGTACTTGGCTTAAATGCCACCAAATATTAATGCATCAGTTGTCTTCGGACACTGATCAAAGCACCATACTGACGAGCTTCTAAAGAGCGAAACACGTGTCTATAGTTAAAATGACCAGTCATTGATGCATAGTCTAACAAGCCGATTCGATGACTGAATAACTTGTGAAATTTTAGAAAAAAATAAAATCTCAGTATTTTGAGTATTATTATAATTTAGGAAAGATAATATTTAATTTATTAAAAATAATTTGTGTGTTGGTACAATAAATACATATAAAACTAACATAAATTTTTGACATACTTTTTTTGTAAATTTTTTCAAGTATATTAAACGAAAATTATATTAGTACTACATTGCTTATGACATTATTTTATAAATATTTAATTTTGAACGTATATTGCAATTTATTGCATTTATTTTTATTACATTTTAAAATTAAGAGTTGTAAATCATTTGTAATTTAATGTCAAATAAAATTATAATCTTATTTTACTGTTATTTATAGTATTGTATAAACAAAATTAATAAATATTTAATATTATTTTCCAATATGTTTCTTATTTTATCCAAAAAATATATTAAATTGAATTATAAATAAACAAATCGTACTTTTTGAACAATTTTATTTAAACGTTATATTTATTTATGAAAACAAAAGACAATATATATATTTTACGTGTTTAACTACTTAAAAAGCGTTCAAATATTTTATTATTTTCAAAATGAAAAACGTGTTTGTCCCAAGAAATGATGTAATTTTTATCTTTTGAGGGATGTTACGCTTTATATAAGTAAACAAGCTGAAATTGCAGCTTTGCTGTAAAATAAAAAATATATGAAATTGTTACCGTCAAGCGCAGAAAACACTAGAAAGACTTTTTTTATTCTCTGCTCATAAACTGTCAAAGTTTAGATGAAAAATTATTGCCGGGTTGAGTTTAATTTAATTTTAATAATATTGCTGTAATGGTGTTGTCTAATTTTATCTTGTGTTTAATATTATTAAAAGTGTAATTATGTATTTGTTTAATTTTCACATTTGCGTTTATTATTTACTGCTGCGTCAAAGTTTATATTTACTTCACTATTACGGAAAAATTACTAGATTTGCTATTATGAAAAAATTTTGCAGTTACGATGTACAGACTATGTTATTATTGCAACGTTTTGCAGTTAAACGCAGGAGTTCAAATCGCACAAACCTAATATATAGTACATATTACATTTTGGAAAACATATAAAAGTACTATATAAGCACTTTTTTTATATTTGTAGTATCAACTATTTTTATGCAGGGAAAGTTGATTTAAACAATATCGCGGCTCAGTGGTCTAGGGGTATGATTCTCGCTTTGGGTGCGAGAGGTCCCGGGTTCAAATCCCGGCTGAGCCCACCTATTTTAATTATGCATTTGATCTCGCATTCGATTTAGAAAAATTTATTTATTTAATAAGTTATAATTTTGAGTTTTTTAATATATTTGTGGCCTATAAATTATTCTCAAACTTTGTTTTTATAAATAAATTTATTATGAATGAATATTAATTTTATTGAAATAAAGTCTTGTTTAGACTGCCGTTTTAGTTTTACGCACAAACACAAGAGATTAACCAATCCAAACACTTGACACACTTTTAGTTTTAACATCAAATGTTTGGATTGGCCAAATTCTTGTACTTGTCCGTAAAACTAAAACTATTCAACCATTATATATTCAATGCTAAAACGACAGTTTGAACGACGCTTAAGAAAGTAAAAAATCTTTCAGAACTCATTATATAAAATAAAACCGCTTTAGGTTTAAGTTCTGTATTGAAATTTATTTATAATCAACGTTTAGACGAAACTCAACGCTCGTCTTTATCAGGATACCACTGATACCAGTTTTTTCAGATGAAGACGAACGTTGAGTTTCGTCGAAACATTGATTATAAATAAATTTTAATACCGAACTTTAACCTAAAGCAGTTTTATTTTTTATGAGGCTTTAAGAACTTTATTCACACTATTTATTACAAAATTTATACTAACTTAGAAAAAACAACGCAAATGTACGATTTTTTTAATTAGTTATTGTTCTTTTTATTGCTGCTAAAAATGGAGACAATTAATGTCTTTTCAGAAATTTTTATTGTATTTTACAAGCATTACGAATTAAAACATAAAATTTTAGGAATATTCTTAGGAATAATCTAATAATTACGATAAATTATTAACAAATATTAATTTACTTGATTAATAATATAATAAATTTCGTTGAAATAGTTTTTTTTATAAAAATTTCTATCATATAAAAACTGTCATCTATCATCAAACATTTCCAATATTTTTATTATAAGTTTTGTTGAACGCAGTGCGAAATGTAACAGATGGCTGAAACAAATGACTGAGTGAGATTTCGTTCTTTTGTCTAGCTTCGTGGCTCTAACTTTGATTTCGAACTGAAATGAAATTTGTATGCAGCATGCAAATTGACTTCTGACACAACCGTGTCATATGCCACAGATACCTTTAATTATAAAACCGAGTTCACTATTGTTGTTAAGAGAATTGTGATGTTTCATGCAATTTCATGGAAACTGGATAGATAGATTTGAAATATATATTGAATTTCCATTTGTTGCTTTTATTTCTTCTATATTTTTAATACTACGCAATAAAAATCATTCTTTATTTATTTTAAATATTATTGTTTTGAGATTTAAATTTTACATACTCTGTTAGAGACTTTTACTCACGAATTTAAGACAAAGTAACTGTTATAAGAGCAGAACTATACAAATGAATTAAAATACTTATAAATCGAGCATGTAATATCAGCCATAATATTTAAAAGGAAATGTATGTTACTTCCTGACTAAGTGTATTTTAGTGTTTTGTTCAATTTTGTCTAAACTGTGTGCTTTCAGTTTAAGAATTTATGAGATTTTATTTAAATGTTCCATCTACTTCTTTCATTGATTTTTGATTATGTTACTGTTATTAAAATTAAAGAAAAATACAATATATTAAACAAAGTTATAAATAATATTAGAATAACATTATATGATATTTAATATTTACATGTTCAAAAATAGATGATATTTATCATAAAAATCACATTATATTTATGCTGTTGACGTAAAAATTTTCTATTCATAAAGCAATTTATTTTTACTCTACAAGCAATATGTATTATGTATTAATTTTAAATGTACAAGACAAGTAACATTATCGGTTGATTATTTTAATTTTGTTGTACTGTAAATTTTTATATACAATACAACTTCGAAACTAAAATTAAATGAAAATGTATTGCTAAAATATTTTATTTCATTTACTGAAATCTAACATTTAAATTGAGAAAAAAAATATTATATATATATTTTTCAATGCAATTCAAAATAGATAGTTTATTATTTAAAAAAAGTTATAATACATAACTTTACATGCACATTAGAACATCTTATGGGACGCTAAAAATAATTAGCTGTCTTTAATCATCTAATTAATACGTGTCATTATTAACTTTGTAATAAAACAAACTGAAATTTTTTGTTAAATTTTATTAACATTATTTAAAAACTAAAGATTTTACTCTTCTCAATGCAATTTTGTATTTTCAATAACTGTATAAATTTGAAAATGACAGCTAGTTAGAATTTTAGCTCTGTATACAGTCTGTGGTATAATATTTTGGCTCGTTGACTTTAGAAATTCTACGTCAACATTTTTCGTTATTTGTTGCATAAAATATTTTAATACTATGCAAGTTTATTTAAACAATATCGCGGCTTAGTGGTCTAGGCGTATGATTTTCGCTTTGGGTTCGAGAGGTCCCGGGTTCAAATCCCGGCTGAGCCCTCTTATTTTAATTATTCTGAATATGTTGTTCATATTAGGAATATATTTAAGACAAATTGTGTATATTACGTATTTGTTTACTTATATAATTATTTTTAAATTTATCAAACTAAAAAATAATTAGAACTATACTCGAACCTACATTCAAATGCATAATTTTTTAATGTTTGCTGATTCACTCAAAATTATTGAATTTGAGTTGTG
This sequence comes from Clivina fossor, assembly GCA_963966155.1. Lineage (NCBI taxonomy): Eukaryota > Metazoa > Arthropoda > Insecta > Coleoptera > Carabidae > Clivina > Clivina fossor. The sequence continues at coordinate 1,476,110 of OZ014563.1, forward strand.
TCTCTATTTTTACAGTCTATATAAAAATCACATAAATCAACATAATAAAAAAATCTTTCAGATCTCATAATATTAGAATAAAACGGCTTTAGATTCTGGTTCTGCAATAATTTATTAATAAATCAAAGTTTCCACGAACTGAACGTGCGTTTTTATCTTGATGAAGACACTTGTTCAGTTTGTTGAAACGTTGATTTATTAGTAAATTATTATAGAACTACACTGTAAATTTTTATGTAATTTTACTATAAAAAGCCAAAGGTAACAAAAATTGTGTGTCATATTGTGTAATTTTACATAAAATACAATTCTACAGAAGTTATAATATTACTGAATATTATTAGTAATATTGCTTTAAATTTTTCTGTAAAAATATTATTAAAATTTTAGTGCTACACAAGTAATATGAAAAAATACATAATATTATCTGTTGCAGCACAAATTTACAGAAACTTTCGTGAAAATATACAAAAAATAATGTAAATCTGCTATTTTATTTTATGTAATATTTTAATTCCACAATAGTTTTATGAAATTTACAGAATAAATGTACTTAGTAAATTTTTAATACAGAGAAAATTATATGATTTTTACTATGAAAAAATATGTAAATTCACAAACGTTTTTTCATAGTGTAGAATTCAAAGCCGTTTTATTCTATTACATAGATTGTTTGTGTAATTTTTACACAGACGGTTTGTGTAATATTTCATAGATTTTAAACAAAATAATTTTAACGAACATTTTTCGAGCAAAAACCTATTATTAAATTGAAACTAATATATCAATTCTATCTGAAATGCTATTTAGTAAAACCATTGTTCTTATATTTCCAATTTTAATATTAAACCCGAAAATTTCCATCGTTCAGTTTATCGATAATTCTTCTATTCTTCGACCAGTTTAATAATATTATTACTATTCAGCCAAATGTTCACCTACCAAATAATAATCCATGTTTAAACTCCGCAGCCGTGTAATTCATACAACCAAAACATTTGAATAACGCTGCTTCAAGCGCGCACTGCTCCCACTGGTTATTGATTAGATGTCAGCGAAGTGGCTTAGGTGTAGGCAAAAGCAAAATACTATTGGGGAATTAGAATTGAGAATCAAAATGGGAATTACGTAAATGGTAGTGGTATTATTTGCTAATGGTAAACGATGAGGTAATAGAGAATGCTGCGTTTTGGCAAATGATAAAAATACTGTAAAATGTATTCGTGAGGTATGAGGGATTTTATATCGTAATTAATTAGAGTATATAGAGTACATTATTCTAATTAGTTCGTAATATGTCTGCTTGGTCTTAATATTGTAAATATTTGTAATATGCAGAAGTAGAGTTATAAACCCAGCAAGGGATTGAATTAATCTGATAATAATTATATTTTTAATTTGTTTTGTGGCTATACGGTCCCAATATTTCTTATAAATATAGTAAAAAATCTTTCAGAACTCATTATATTAAATTGAAACAGCTTTAAGTTCTTGTTCTGTATTAATATTTATTGATAATCGACGTTTCGAGGAACTTAACGTACGTCTTTATTAGGAAAACAGAACATCTAGTTACTAGTAACTAGATCATGAAATTTATAAATTTTAATTAAAGGAAGCCAATCAGTATCTTCACACTGATTAATGTCTAGTTACTTATTTTGTTACCTAGTAACTTGTTTTCATGTTCTGTTTATTTACTATAAATATTATTTGTATGTTTTTTCTTGATGAAAACATACATTGAGTTCGTCGAAATATCGATTATTAATAAATATTAATACCTAGAATCTAAAGCTGTTTTATTTTCTTATAATTATATTAATTAAAATATTAAATTATTACAAAATATCAATATATTATTAAAATTTCTGCTGCAATATAATGTATTTGCGAAATGTAGATAATGAAATTTAAAATTTTGCAAATAGATTTTTAACGCAATTTATGGCGGTATAAATAATTTTATTTTATTTTCATCTAGATTTGATTTTAGATTAAAATCAAATTTATGTTACGATACGTATAATATATTTGTATAGTTATTGTTGTTGTATTTTATATTTATTATTTTGTAAAATATATTTGTTTCGTTATTGAAAACAGTACTTTTTATTATTTCTTTTATTGCAAAATTGCAAATGGTTATTGTTATTCAGCATTGGTTTTTAGTGATTCTTATTACTTTCTCTTTTTAATATAAAGAATGAAAAGAAAGACCAGTAGTTACTATATGAGTAACCGCAAGTAACCACTGCTGAATAAAATTTACTGCTGAATAAAAAATAATTAATTTTAAATACTTTTGCAATAAAAATATGTAAAAATCAAATCTACTTGCTTGTAATTGTTTGTGAAAAAATAGTTTATGATTTTTAGGAATTTTGATAAGATTTCTGATATTTTCAAAATTTACTAGACGTTATACAGCTAAATTTTTTAAAATAAATATTTACTACTTTTATTTTTCTGTGTTTTGAAATGTTTCGTTAGAATTTAAATATTTTGTGAATTTTCTGTCATTTTATGCATAAGGGTAATGTTTAAGGGTTTCAATACCACTACAGCCCAATGATCTATTGTATTTTTCGTTTGATTTATCTCATGAAAGAAGTCCTGTTTTTTTATCAAGTCTAGTAACTTAGTCCACAAAAATCTGTGCCTCGAATCTGTCTCTATCTCATCTAGTTCACACTTGTATCTTTTTTAAGTTAGAGTATCACAGTCACAAATCAAGTGTAGGGTGTTTTGTGTGCCTCTAATAGTTATTTACAATCGAGCTACTGCAAAATGTAGTAATGAATAAAATTATAAAGCTTTTTACTTGTATTATTAAAAGTACGAAAAACATTTTTTTTTTCATCTACTGCCAATTAATTCAATTAAATACTTTGCAATACAATTGAAAGTTGTTAATTGTTTGATAATTTCCAAGTATAATTAATATTTGACTGTTTTTATGCATATTTAATCAATACATGTCATATCAATCTGATGTCAAAATACATAATTATTATATCAGAAATGCAGATAATTTTTATATTACTAAAAAGACTAAAACTAGTGCCACCAATAATATATTTTACAAGGGATTACTGCATTATAATAAATTGCCGACATATATTAACGAGTCAAAGAATCTAAAAATATTTAAATTTAAAATTTTTACCATAATAAGTTTGATGCAAATGAATAATTATGTTAATATATTGATAATTAAGTAAGTAGTATGCTATAGTAGTAAATTTCTTGTAATTCTTAAATGTTAAAATGTATTACAATGTAATTAACTATCCTAAAGCTAAATAATGTTTGATTTGATCAAAATTAGTATGGAAATATATAGAAAAAATAAATACCAACTTGAGGTGTTACTATTAGCAAGAGATTGGAAAATAATTGACTTTAGTAGACACTTGTATTGGTTTGATTACGTCTTGTTAGAAAATTCTAAATCAAACAAAAATGCGAATTTAATCAACATTTATATATAATATTCCCGGTAACATTAAACTTCAACTACATTAATTCTGCTTTATTTATACACTTGCAAAACCAAATAAGTCAGAGAACTGAAACTCGGTTTCTCAGTTGAGTTAACCCTTCAACTTTGGCAACGAAGCGTACGGAAGGAAGATAAATAGTATATTTACCCTTTTCACCTTCCGCGAACCTGGCATTATACGAGTATTACCTGAAGTACCAGCGATCTAATGAATCGAATATACCGTGATTGTTTGCTTATACATCGGCAGTATCAACAGCGGTGTAGGTGCTGTTACGATAGCTAATGTACTGAATCAAATCACGCTGTTGAATTTTGATAGTTTGATATAGTTTGATGTCTATTTTAGCATAACTTGCATTACGTGAAGATATCGATCGCAGTGTGCTAAGGAAACAAATGAGAAATGATTGATTTTATATTTTGTTTAATACTAAATATGTTAAGTTTTTTATACTCTCGGTGACGACGTTAAATATAAACAATTGCAGTTAACAATCAAATATTTCTAAATGATTTGTCATCACAATGAACAAATTTTTAAAATTAGTTACAAATTGAAAAAATGTATTAACTTTGCCGGAATTTGAACTCGGGTCTTTCGTCTATCACGGACGCCGGAACCAACTGAGCTATAGATATAGATAGCGATAGACAAAATTGCTTAATATGTAATTTTAAGAAAACGTAAAAAGTATTTTAACAAAAATCACTTTTAAAAGTGAGGTACGAATACGGATCATTATTTTTAGTCCAATACGTTTTTTTTTCAAAGAGAAAAATATTAACTTATTTAATAAATCTGATCCGATTTTAGCAGCATTATTAATTATTGACAATGTTATTTTTTTACTGTATCGCATTATAATATTGTTTGGTAAACGTTAATTTCTTACAGTGTTTAATAATGTGTAAAGTGTAAACTTTAGACGCGGCTTTAGATAAAATATTTTTCAAGACTTTGTACACAATTACCATTCTTATCTCAAGAAAATCAAAACAAACACTGCATATTCTAACGTAACTGTTAAATAAACAATACATTAAAGTGCAAACATTAAAAATAAACATTAAAAGTTACAATTAGGAGTAAAACAAACCTAACTTTATTTTATTATAGATAAATATCAAGCGAATAAGAAGAAAGAAAAAACTGAAATGCTCTGTAGCATTATCTCAAAGGGGCACGAATAAAATTTATAGCGCTCCACGCTTACGTGTTATTATTATTTTATCAACGATTAAAACTATTTGAAAAGTCTATTACCTTTTTATAGTACATGCTACATATTCTGGAAATTATCTAGAAATTTCTTTAAGTACATAATACGTATACTTTAAGTCTCATGACAGTATTACGATTAAGGTGTATTATTTATAACATGGTTTAATATAGGTGAAGCCATCTTGCTAGTTAATACTTACATATATATATATATAGACTTTTGCGTGACTAACTGTTATTTAATTTGAAATTGTATATACAATTGCACGAAATTATTGTGGCTACACTTTTTGATTTTTATATGTAAGACAGTAAATTATGAAAAAATTGAATTTAAATTATAAATTGCGTAGAAGTACGTCTTAATTTATATTTTGTTTATTTTCTTTTATTTTTGTAGATGTTTTATTATCGACCACAATAAATTAGTTTGATTGTATTACATTAAATAAATTACAATGCATGAGTCTTAATATGATCACATCATGAAATATATATATATATATATATATATATATATATATATATATATATATATATATATATATATATCATTATATCATTTTGTTGCAAAATGTTTCACGTGTAGACATTTTGTAAAATATTTTAAACTGTGTGTTTTAGTCAAGTACTAATTTTATTATTTCTATAACTATGTAATTTTCGTGATTGTTATGTTATAATTATTTCGTATAATGGTTGCTTTTTTAAAATGTTTCGTTCATTGAACGAATTCAGGTTTTTACTGACTTTGCAAATTCTCCCTGATGCTGATATAAATATATATCGAAGGCTTGGATAGTATTACAATTGAGTTTTATTTTTTAGAAGCCCTAACAGACTACTTTTAACCTACCAAATTTTTATATATATATATATATATATATATACAAAACTTACAAAAGAGAGACAAATTAGAGAGAAAGATTAGTTTTGTTTAAGCTGACAATATATTTTTATATCAAGATTTTTGTTTTCTCTAAAAAACTGTTTTGTATTTCTTGCTTAAGAACCACTGATTTAGAATTTTAGTTTATCAAAACTACTGTGTTAGATGACAGTAATAATTAGTATCCATTAAATTCTATCCAATAAAAAATTATTCATCTCATTATTTTTATCTGTACAAACCTACTCGTTTAAACATTTGGAGATAATTACAATTTGAACAGAGTCAGTCAATCCGGATATTATCTATGAAAGCAAACGCAACAAAAAAACACATAAAGTTTTATTGTCTGTGCTGTTTGAATAGCCGCTTGTTTTATGCTACAGCATCAACGAGAAATAAATTTATTACGATTTTATAAGACTTAGAAGTCGCCGAGAATATTTTTCAAAATGCGGCGCCGCGCAACCGTATAAAATTTTAACAACCAAGTTTGTTTTTAGTAAAAGTTTTTGTGTGAAAACGTAATTTTGAGATGGACAAAATATTCATTGGGGGCTTGATGATGAAAAATATTCGCGCTCGCCTCCTACGAGCAGAAATTTCAGCATTTCATAAATTAACCGTAAACTTATTTGCGTACTTTTGCTCCAGTTAAAAATCTAACAATGTTAAGTCGTATTATTTCCCGATTTAAAAATTGCAAAATAGTTTGCCTGTAGTTTGTAGCTAACATCAAATTTAGTTTTATTTTTAGTAATAAACAATAGTACAAATTCAGTACTCATTATATTAAAATAAAAATGCTTTAAAATATAGTTCTGTATTAATTTTAATTTAAAAAATCGACGTTTTGACGTAGTACATCAACATCAGGAAAAATTATAATTTTCTGATGAAGACGTACGTTCAGTTCGTCGAAATGTTGATTTATTAATAAATTCTTACAGAACTAAAACCTATGTTAAAAATATCTTTTACACTCTTCAACAGGCGTTGCAATTTCATGTTATATATAGTTTCAACATAATAAAAAATCTTTCAGAACGCATTATATTAAAATAAAAAAGCTTTAGGATTAAGTTTTGTATATATAAGTTCTATATAAATTAAAAGTCAACGTTTTAACGTATACTCTAGTTACATCATTATTAATTTTTCCTAATGATGATGTACATAGAGTATGTCGAAACGTTTTTTTTTTTTTAATTAAAATTAATACAAAACTATATGCTAAAGCCTTTTAATTTTAATAGCAAAAGCATTAAGAAACATTTTATTATGTTATCTAAATTGTTTATTATTATTATTTTTTTTAATCAGTAAATTTGTGTGCACAACATTTCGTTATGTAATGATATACAAAAGATGAATTTTTGAATAATTTATTAAAAACATTATAATATAACTGAATGAAAATCGTGATTAAAATAATTATCTTTTAAAACAAAACAAGAGTAAAAAATCAGTGATTTTATTTCACTTTCGACCGCGTGAATTATAAACCGAATAACAAAGAAAAGGATACATCGGATTTGACATGCAAGAACCGCATTTAACTAGAAATAATCTGGCTTCGGTTTAAAAGCGATTATTTTTCTACTGAAAATTGCTCGAAAATTAAAGTCAAAATGTTGTAGAATCCGTCAAAGGATAGAATCAAACACTGAAATTATGTTAAACACATAGAAATAGTAAAACATTAAAGATGATTACTCGGCTGATCTGATATACGGTAACCTATACTTAGAGATCATTAAGTTTTTACGTTAATTATATTAGGAGAAATTAATAATAAGTTTGCTGCATTTTAGTGTGGATCAGTTATTAATTTCTGTAAATTATTTCCACTTTTATTATATTGCATATAGAGTTATAATGAAAAAGTATTAATAATTAGAAAAATTTATTTTAGATATTAATACAAATATTCTAATTTTAATTAAAATTGTTTCGAAATGTATTAAATGCTATTATTCTAAAACAAAATGCTTAAAAATTATAAAAATATAATTAAAATACATAAATTGGAGAACAATATTTTTGAAATAAAGTTGAGCGCTTCTAAGTGAACAAAGTCTCTGAGAGGTCGCTATGTTGTAACATGTACAAATACAATCAGATATAAAAATTATAATATATAGGATAACAAAATATTTCACGAATAGTAACAACAAATAATTAAAAAAATAGCATTAAAAACTAGCTGAAAAACGAAATTACAAATTTAAATCACACAAATTACTGTCCGTCAAATCACTTTTTCCTTTCTGATTCGACTCTGCTTACAAATTTTAAATTTATTCCACATATTTTCTGGGGTTTTTGTTCGCGTAAAAACAATATATTTATTTGACAAAAAATTGAAGAAATTTAAAAAAAATCTTATTATATCACAAAATTATACAAACACAAAATAAAACAAAAATGTGATTTCAGATTAAATAGGAAGTTATATTTTGTTGATTTCATTTTTTGTCAACTAACAGTTTTTGTTGTACATTTGTACTATTTTTGGAAAAATAATGATAAATAAAAATAATGAGAAAACATCGCGTAACTTGGGTAATAAAGTAGGTTCATATCGCATTTGGAATCAAAATTGGAATAAGTCAAATAGAAAGAGTGACTCTTTGATTTTTCTTGTAAGTCAAAACAAAACTTCGACTCGTACATCTCAAAGAAAGATGGCAAAAACGAATCTTCGAACGTGTCTGAGACACGCTAGCGCGTCCTCGTATCACATCTGAAGTACTTCCGGTCCTTTTGCCGTGTCGGCCACTTGTGCAAAGCATACACGATAAGGGTGACTGGTTTTTTATGAGAGAATCTCCAAACACACACACATACACACACACGCACACATATCAACACACACACACAAACACAGATACGCATTACGTATAAAGAAGAAGAAGGATCAAGTTACTCTGGGAAACAAACGGGGCACTTTACCAACACCTTGCATACATGGATCGTGGCGATGTCTAGGCTGCAGAAATGGACATGTAGATCGTCAGATGTTTGTCACAGGAAAATGTAAGACATTGTCCCTCTGTATACAGGGGAAATAAACCTGTTTATTTTGTCGTATGACAGCTGGGCGCAAGGTTTATGTTTTTCTACTAGATCGTGCGTTCTTACCTTTTTATAGACGTATTTCTTTATTGACTGGTTGGTTGATATGACGTCATATTAAACTAGTACGTTTAGTTTTAATAATAATTTTATTACCATGCTTGTATAACTTAATAAGGTTCGATACATATTTTTTACATTGTAAAAAATTTTGATTTACACTAGTTTAATATGTAAAATTTCAGACGTCACAGGAAAATATAAAATAAGTATATACTTTATGTAAGTTTACTTTTTTTTGGTAAAAAAACATATAATTGTAGTAAATTAATTATTTTATTTAAAGATGTTTCTAGTTATAATAGGTCAATTCGTTTCACATTTGTAACAACTTAAACCTTACAGATTATTGTGTCTTTTTCTATTAATAGAAGTATTCCATTTACTAGAAAAAGACGAAACATTCTATAACACTAAAAACCGAATAGATCCATTTATTACTGCAGGAATATCTCGGATATCTCAATTCAAGCAGCGCAGATATTTATAATTAGTAAGTTATTCTGAGAGAGCCTTTATGGTAGAACTTTGTGTTTTGTTGTTGACGTATATAAATAATTTGAAACATTTTGAAATATAATTAAATTAAATACAAATGTAAAATGTCTGTATTAACACCCACAAATTTATATATAGCCTGCTGAATGTGATCTAACAATTTAAAATAATCAAATCTCAAGATTTAAATAGAGTCTACCTTCGTCAACACTACTTTCAATATGATTTTTATCATTCGAGAATTACCGGAAACAGACGAACATAAACGATCTGAACATGTTTTTTCATTTCTCTTCCACATATAACATCTATCTATGCGCTACAACCCTTTTCCTAATATTTCTTTCCCCAGTCAAATGCTTTGTCCAGAGTCATAGTGGCTATATCTGCCGTATCCTTTCAACGGTTAACAATCTATTTCCTTTTTTCTTTTCGTCACTCTCACTTTCTCTCTTTCTCTCTCTTTACCGATCGAGTGATGAGAGAACACAACCCTGTCCATGGTCTGCCTTGATAAACTCGTCCACTAACCTTTATTTCTTTTCGTACTTCTTTTATTTTATTTTTTTTCGGTGCTCGCTTTAATTTTGTTTCTCGATCAACTTTAACGCGATGGTAGCGACTTTTTGTTCTCTGTGGTCCGTACAAGATTCTGGTTTCTGGTTTTGTTCTTTAATTGAATGTACCCTTGTGTAAAATAAAATATAAGAACGACGAGTACAGTATAAAACTTGTAAAATGAAATACTGTGGATGGCTGATTTTGATAAGGGCAATCTTACAAAAATGATATTAGGATTATATTTTTATTTTCAATTTGGTGTCAGTTTTTTTTGTGCTATTTTTATTAAATTTTGTTTTTATGTTGTAATGACATCATTATGTTAAAATTAAAAGGCTTTAGGATTTAGTTTTTTATTAATTTAATTAAAAAATAAACGTTTCGACGTACTCTACGTACGAGTACATCATCATCAGGAAAAATAAACATAGAAACATAGTTACTAGGTAACAAAAAAAGTAACTAGATTATAAAATTATTATTATTTCTTTTTATAGTGGTTTTGTATATAAATATATATATATATATATATATATATATATATATATATATATATATATATGGATATCTTATCGCAAAAAATAAAATAAGAAATATGTTACCTACCTTTTAAGATATTTTTTTGATATTATACAGCAAAAATAGATTTTTGTACTGACAAATAAATTTTGAAAATGTTTTTGGGTAAAACAAATTGGCAAAACAAATATTGTAGAGTTTTGTAAAAATAATTGGTACCGTACTCTTTATATAACTTGTCAAATATGGCAGAAGATTCCAGATATTATTTTTTATCGATTCATGTATTTGAATAAAATGAACATTATAAATATGAAAATTGAATTAGACTAAAATACGTAGAGCCGTATTCTCATCTTACTTTTAAAAGTGTTTCTTAACAAAAATTCTTTTGACGTTTATTTAAAATTACTTATTAAGCGCTTTAAAATAGTTTATTTACATTTTATAATATTAGATATAATAAAAAGTATCTAAAATGGAAAATTTATGCATTAATAATAAAAATAGAAACAAAAATTTAAGTTGAAATATATTATAAGAGCAATTTTTATCTACCTAGGTTGGAGATACTAGGATATCTTACTTTTTAAATACATATCTTTAAATGAATTATAAATCGTTATTTTATCGGTATAATATTTAATTTTGTGAACAAATTTAGTTGCATTATGAATTGAGAGAATAATATTATCTTATAATATAAAATTATGTTATATTTTGATCAAATAATAAAAATAATTTTATTTACAAATTCAGATAAATTCGAACTGACATTCTTTATACAAATTTAATGAAAAAAAAAAATATTTCAAAGTTAAATTAAAAACAAAATAAATTTTGTTAATGTTATTACTTTTCCATGAAAACTTTTAGTCATTGCAAATTTTCCAATTTATTTTTACGGCACAAAGAAACCCTCTTTTATGTTATGTTATAAAAAGTTTTTTTTTCCACACCTATATGTTTAGAAATACCAAATGCGGTTTTTTCAGATGTTTTAAGCTATTTCAGCGTTTCAACGTTTTTAATCTCAAAGTCCCCTAACGGTGTCACAGCCTGCTTTGTAGATGAATAACATGGGTTGTGGTATGTTTACATTTTTAGGCGTACATCGCCATTCACCGATTTCAATTTGCCAATTTTATTTCAATGGTTTTGTATATGCGGTTTATCTCGTCTGTGTAATTGTTGGCAACAATTTAATTAATGTTTGCAGTTTTTATTTTATCATAATTTAATTTAAAAAATATATATTTACAGTGAAAATTTGCACGAGACAAAGGGAATGAAAAACAAAAACAAAATACAAAAAATAGGTCAGAAAAAAGTTTAATATGGAGCAGTTCAGTTTAGGATTATTGTGTACAGTTTTTATTTTCTACTAATTTAATTTAACAAATATAGTTACAGTAAAAACCTGACGATTTGTGTTTACAAAGAATATGAAAATGAAACAAAAAACGAAAAGCAAAATATAATATGAAGTCAAAAATACACTCAAAGTGTTGCTGTGATTCTGTATATTTTTTTAAAATTATATAATGTGTTTTAATTTTTGGAAATAATTAAAAGAAGTGGGCTCAGCCGGGATTTGAACCCGGGACCTCTCGCACCCAAAGCGAAAATCATACCCCTAGACCACTGAGCCGCGATATTGTTTAAATAAACTTTCATCGTATAAAAATAGTTGATGCCACAAAAATTAGAAAGTGCTGATGTAGTATGAAATAAATATTAGTGAAATAAATATGTGAAAATAAATGTGTGCAAGTAAATGTAGTGTTAGTTTATAAGTAGTGTGTTAATGCCAGTCTGATAGTTGTAATGTTAATTATAAGTAATGTAAATAGTTAAATATTGTTTAGCTTCGCTCGGCTAACCATTGTATTGTTATTGTACAGTATTGTTATTTAGTGTTTGTGTTGTAAATAAATGCTAAATAAATATAATATGTATCAGTTCGTTCGACAACGTAAGGCGTATATGATAGTTGTTACAGGAGTGAAAGTTAAAAATTTCATTCACTTGGTCTTCGTTCAAATTACGAATAGGATGATCTTGATTTTGTACCCGAAACGTTCCATCATAATCTGCCGCCTGTTTTCTTGCATTTATATATTCTGTCAAATGTGTACCACGGATATCGCCTTCAAATTTAATCATATGTTTGGTCGCTAGTAATCGGTAAAATTTCTTAGACGATATTTTACAGCCAAATATTTTAATTTTATGAAGGCGATGGCATCGTTGAATTAAGTTACACAAATGTTTGCTAGACAAGTTTATTTGTTCATTTGTGCCCCAGCAGCAGTTAATGCTAATTTCTTCTAAAGTTTTATTGTTTTTCGATACCTGAAATATATTGATTACTTTTATAAGTTAGGAATGTAAATGTTTCCGAAGAAGCCCGTTTATATATATATATATATATATATATATATATATATATATATATATATTAGACTGTGGCAAAAAAATCTTTTTTTTTCTAATATATTATTTCCCGTTTAAAAAAAGTTAGATATTCGAATCAAAATCTTACTTAAAGACTCTATGTCAAGCTTTCGATGATATTTTCACCCTTCTTCAGGGCATGCTTTGTTGGAAAATTAAAAAAAAAAACATAAAAAATGGTACAGCAATCATAAAAATATTTTGCAAAACATAGAATTTATGTAGGTAGTCAGTAATAAAATTTGATCAAATTTAGCAAATTTTATTATCGATTTCATAAATTCATGTTCTGCAAAATATTTTTATGATTGTTGTACCATTCATTCTTTATGTTTTTTTTTTCAATTCTCTAATATATATATTTGTTAGTTGCCAACTGATCCATTAATTAAAATTAAAATTTGAAGCCAATTATTAATATAATTGTTGATGTCGCGGTTGTTTTGGCTGAATCTGAAGAGCAACTGAGAAGGATGATTGACAGAATTAATATTTGTAGGTAAGAATGGATATGAATGTTGTGTTGCATGTTGATAAGTGCAAAAAGTATTAGTTTTAGTAGAAATGTGACTTAGCGACTGAATGTAATGTGTCTATTGATGGTACATACTCAACGTACGTTTTTATCAGGAAAAAAGTTACAAATGAAGACGTACGTTGAATTTGTCGAAACGATTATTAATAAATATTAATACAGAACTAGAATCTAAAGCCGTCTTATTTTAAAGCAAACATTTTCTCAGTGTAGTCCAATGCATTGATATCAAAAAATAAATAACTCAATTTAGACATAATATGAAAAATACAAAATTTAAGGCTAAACTTAACTTTACGGTTATGTAATCAATTTTTTTAAATTCTACATATCGTTAATTTTGCACATTTTACGAATGTTAATCGTAAAATATTAGTGCGGAAATGATATTTATCGTACAATGTTAAAACTTATTTTGAAAATTTGTTTTTAACATATAGGTTATACGTATAGTATGATGCAATGGTTGTACTTGACATATGTATATGGTGGCGCTCATTGCAGGATAGGTAAGGTAAAAAAGTTGATTTATTAATGTTTACTAAAATTAAATAATTGTAAAGAATTTTTAGCTGTTTTTAATGTAAAAAAATAAAAGTAACAGTATCTGCTAGTAGTTATGTAAACATGGACAAAATATGGCAGCAGTTTTTCAATATTCAACATGTTGAATACGAATTTTCAAAATCAGTTTTAATATTGTAAATTTTATTTCCGTACTAAAATTTTGTGATTTAAGCCCCATTCAGACTGCCGTTTTAGTTATTGCAGTAGTTATAGCAGTAGTTGTAAGCATAAGAAAATACATGTAAGCTTATGGGAATACAATGCGCATGCGTGGTTATTGCAGTAAGACATAGCAGTAGTTGTAAGTAGCCAAACATTTGAACAAGCCAAACTTTCTGGTTAAAATTTTACATAGTTGTAGGAATTGGCCAATCAGAGTTGAGTGAAAAGAGATAGCACTATTTTTTATTTAGAAACGTCAAACAAATGCCAAACAAACGTCAAATTAATAAAATATATTAAAATGGCGACTTTAGAAAGCAAAATTAATCAAATAATATTTAATTATTATTAATATTATTATTATTATATTATTATTATGATTATTTAATTATTTTATTTATTTATTTTGTGTCAAATGTGTCATTGCAGTACGCATGCGTATGTAAAAATTTCACTAGCATCACAAGCCAGTGTGAATGGTCAAGTATGCTTACAACTATTACTACGGCAATAACAAAAACTACAACCGCAGTCTGAATGAGACTTTACATTCATAAAATGTGTAAAATTAACGGTATGTGTAAAGTAATTACATAACCGTAAAGTATAGTTTTACCTAACTTACCTCGTTTAAAATTAAATCGCAATCCCCTCGCTGCCATAGGTCTAATGTTTTTAAATTTTTCGATTTTTTTAGCCATTTTACAAGAAGATTTGTTGGTACGCCTCTTTCAGCAAAGATATGTTTCCATAATGATGAGCTGTTTGTAATATTGTACCATCTTGATGTTACAAACTGTACATTACGATACAGATTTTCCAACGATATATAAGAGAAAATGTGCAATAATATTTCATTGGGCAGATCTTCAATTTGTGTTTGCATTTTGGATTGGAAATTTGACGTTTATAAATGATTTCAACAATAAATAAACAAATGAATATATGTTGATATGCAGCTCCACCAAGCAAACAAGTCCATCGGAAAATATGCGAACTAATTTTAAAAATTCGTGGCGGTAAAAGTTTAAGCCAATAAAAACAATTTCTACCGCCGTTGTACATTCCGTAACAAAAGTAAAAGTAGCTAGCAAACTGACAGATTATTGCGTGTTTGTTTTTCTTAATTTTCTCTGCTGTTGATCATCTTTATAAAAAAAATCAGTCTTTTTTAAGACTTAATCTTATTTGAAATAAGGTAGGCATATATTTTATAGATAATTTAAAGTATTTTTAAAATGAAATTATCGCATAACCTCAAAATATATATTTTATATGTCAAAGTACTATTGACACTGAGTGTACCTCTAGAATACAGAGACAACAAACCACGGCCTACCCACGAGACTTGTTTGTTTGGCTTGACTATATTTTCAATGGGATTTTTTTTTGTTTTAATTAAAAATATACATACTCGTATATACATACATAATTGCAACATGTACCCAAAAGGGTGTGGCACAAACTCTTTCCATTTATCTCGATATCACGTTTCCTCCAAACATCCCTATCCAAACACGCAATTTTAGTTTCAAGTTTATGTAATCTTTTATTTAAACAATTTAAACAACCTTTTTTAAATATTAGTTTTTTTTTTCGTACTGCTGTAATTGGTTTTATAACTGTTGGGCAATAAAAAAGTCATTATTATTATCATTATGATCTCTTTATTAACTCTTATAGTTTACAGAAGTTAAAATTTTTATACATTAACCAATTGAAGTAATACAACAAATACAAAAGTAATACAATTTTATTACTATTATTATTAAATTTATGCGGTTATTGAACAAACAAAATTAGTTTAAAATAAGGAAAGTATGCAGTTATAGGTAGAAACATAATTTTAAAAAAACGTTTGCATATCAGTTTATTTTAATTAATGAAAATCTATATAATAATAATATATGTTATATTATTAGCGTATCTTTTATCAATAAAATAATTTAATATGCAAATATTTTATTTATATCATTATATCCATTAGACACTGTAGACTTTTTCTTTTCAATAAAATTTTGGTTTTTACAAGAACTACATTTGAAAATGACAACTGATTGTTTTTAGCAACTTTCAAGGAGTACCATGTATTATATATAATATATATATATATATATATATATATATATATTAATAATAATAATGACTTTATTGCCCAACATTTATACAACCAATTACGGAACAAGATATACCTATACAAATGACAAATCAGTTAATATACAATAATATTAATACAAATACAAATATATTATTTTATTAACTTAATTATTTTAGCTATTAATTAGTGAATGTAAATTTTCATGAAAAATATCAAAATCAGATAACTAATTGTTAAAATTGTTGCACATTTTGTTGATCAAAATTTAATAAATTAAAAATACCCAGAATACTAATATAAATTATAATTCTTATCAAATTACATATAGAATTTTGTCAATTGTCCAATACTATTTCAATTACAAAATTAACCTCTTTATAAACGTTTACAACTCCAATTTTACTAAACAGCAATTAAGGTAATTTCCCACGTTCAACTGGGGAAGTGTTTACTATCGAAATAAAACCGAAATTATAATATCAAACTAAACATTCAAATTATAGATGCGCGGATGTCAACTGTTTCGGTTAAACTGTGTTAATAATACGGCAGTAGGCGTTCTACGTAACATTTCAAAGCTCGGCTTAACAACTTGAGTCTCGATTTATCGGTAGTGTACACTAACCGTGGTCTATGCTTGCTGATCAGACCAGTATTCCGGTTATGTAGCATCGTCTCGTTAAACCGTTTGCCGAGTGTTTAGGCAATTAAATTCGGTGGGTGTATCGGCTGACTCTGTGTCCGTACCCGATATTAGCACAATTAATGAAATACGAACTGATGAGATATTGATCTTCAACAATATTGAAATTATTGTTGATGTATTAAAATGGAATACCGTTGAATATGGAAATGTATTTATTTTAGAAATTATGGTCCGTATTACCATCACTTTTGTTTATGAGAAAGTGTTTTTTTTTTGTTTTAAAATAAATTTTTACTTTTACATCTTATGAAATATGAATAGTATTTCTATTTTTGATATATATTTTTATATCTAATATCATAAAATTTAAATAAACTGATTAATACGTAATTTTAAGTAAACGTCAATTGAATTTTGTGTTTTAAGTAGGATATTTTGAATAAGTTTTCACTTTGTATTTTAGTAGAATAATTAATGTAATATTGTTAAAAATTTTAATTTTTAATCATGTATTAGAACATAATACCTATCGTATAAAACGCTCTAAAATTTATATTTTCATTTCCGAAACTAATTTAAATAGCATTTGCATAAAGTATTATAAAATCCACGAATATTACAACACAATTCCAGTGAATATTGTTTTTAGTTAATCATACTCTTGTTTAAATTCTGTTTTGATTGTAAACGAGAAATTTTCAAAACGTTGAATTTAATTTAAATAGAACATTCTCTCTTGGGTTATAGTTATTTTATGAAAACATTCATTTAAAAAGAAATTAATATTACAATTATTTGGGCAAAAGTTATGTAAAATATCCTGGAATTTATAATAATGGTAAATATCCGGATATTTTTAGTATTGGTAGTATTGTAGTATGGGTATTTATGTGAGTAATTAATTAATTTATTTTTATATAAGCAGTTTGAGTTTTGAATAATAAATTAGTAATTATAAAAATTAAACTATGTATATATATATATAAAGTGAATATGAAAATTATTATTTGTATTCTTCTTAAAATTAGAAATTAACGTTAGAAGAAGTACACTGATATGTAGAATTCTTTGGCATATTTTATGACCACAAAAAAATCTGCGTTTGAAAATTGGATTAAAACAGTATAGCTAAAATAAAATTTTATATTTTTTTATTTTTCAAAGTTGGCAACACTTTAAAAAAATTATATAATTATTATGGATGCTCCAAGAAATCTTATTTAAATCGGGTGAACAACATAACAATAACTTCTTTTTTAACCATTTTACACACGTATATTTGTAACCCATTGGGTATTTACATTACTGATGTTCCTGAAGATGAAATCTGAGAAAATCAAAAAAAAAAATGTTGTACGATACATAATGAAAAAAGAATGAAATTTTACAAAACTGACATTCAAGTACAGTAGAACTTGTAAAGCCCGTTATATATTTACTACTAACACATACGTAATGCTATATTTATAAAATGCGTTTTTGTATACTATTTTCTAATTTAGTTATTTTTATTTCAAGTAATGTAACTGTTTTTCTTTTCTTACAATTTAATTTTAGTGATAGATACATACACAATTACGCTATATAATCAAAAGGATGTGGCATAAACTTTTTTCATTAACTCGAAATAAATTTTTTTTAAACATTTCTATCCAGACAAGGAACTCTAGCTTTATCCACATTCATGATACCTCTTATACATGCTTTTCTGTTTTTATTATTTGGAAACATTCGTTCACGCAAATCACTCTTTCAATTCACTCTATTTATTCATCGGATGTTCACGCAAACACATATTCTTTTAACCAAACGCATTAGACATTCGCTTAAAATGACCAAACCATCTTAACTGACATCTTTTTTTATCTCTACAAGCTGTTTCACCTAAAATTAACTAAAGTAAACTAAATACTAAAGAAGGAAACTGTAAAATAATAGTAATTGAGATATAATAACAAATATACGAATTTGCCACATATTTTATGGATATAGTAATACGTTTTCTATTAAATTTAATGATATTGTTATTTTACATATTCCTGTCGTTTGACATTGTAATATTACATATTACAGTTTTTCGGTAGAAACTTTTTTCATAACGTTTACCGTACTACATTATTCATGCTTTGTTATTTTCCTCAAAATCAATACTCCTTCTTTCTTACTAACATATCATTTTTATATTTTATGAGATATATACGTATGCTTGGAACGTCGTCGACTTTAATGTCAAATATTTACATCGCATTAAGAAACGAAATGTTTTTTTAAATATATTACGAATTTATTTATCTTAGATTAATTTCTCTAAGTAAAATTCTGTAATACTAGGACATTTGAACAAATAAATGTTCGTATTGTCATTGTGATTATCATGTGAAATTTTGGGAAAAATTGAAAATCTTAATATTTTTGAGTATTATTATAAAATTCAGTATCTAATAAATGGATGTGCGTCGTCAGCTCGCTCGCTCGCTCGGTCGTAAGTCAAAATTTTGTTGCCGCAACTCCTCCTAGACGGTTCAACCGATTTTAATTAAATTTTTAGGACAAATTTGTCTAGTACCCAAGATGGTCATGTGGTTTTATTTTTTTCCAGTGATGCCAACTTTCCGAGAAAAAAATTACTAAAGTTTTTAAAAATTCATGTTGACTACGTTATTTATCCGATTTTGATCAAATTTTCAGAAAAGATTTTCCTAATACTCCCATTAATTATATAATTTTATTAATGTCCAGTGTTGCCAACTTTTCAAGAAAAAAATTACTAAAATTTTAAAAAATTTATTATGGCCATGTTATTTAACCGATTTTACTCAAATTTTCACAAAAGATTCTCCTAGTATTCATATAATTTATGTAATTTTAACAAAATACAGTGTTGCCAACTTTCCGAGAAAAAAATTACTAAAATTTATTGTGGCTACATCATTTATTCGATTTTGATCAAATTTTCAGAAAAGTTTCTCCTAGTGCCCACATAAATTATAGTATTATTAAAATACAGTGTTGCAAACTTTTCGAGAAATGTCAAAGTGGTCTCTATATGGGTTTACCCATATACTTCTAATCTTGTTTTTAATAAATGTAATAATTATTTTGATGTTGGTAGAGAAATAATTTGTCTTTTTGGATAGCGCCCCAATTATTTCATCTTCCATCTTCTACATTTGCTGCTACGTGGCAGGACTCAAATTTGAGCCTTGTAGCATAATGATAATGGCCTACTAGCTTAGCAGATAATGTGCAATTTGATCTCTCATCTCTGACAGACAAGCAAATGTTGTTACCATTACGGTAGGTTAAGTGTCACGTGCCGGGTGATTATATAAATATCACAAAAAAAGTTTTACCCAATTCTTTTAGTTACTAAGTGCTTTTATTTTTGTTAGTTTGTGCTATTTTGTGCTCGACTAATATTAGGAGTAGAGTACGCTTTTGTGTTGTTGTTTGCTATTTTCCGTTTAATATAGTTTTGTTTCTAAATGGCATCTTAGAAGCTATATTTAGCAAAAGTTTGAGTTAGTTTAGAGTTAATTACTGCGTTGAAATATGATGCTTATTATTGAAATTTGATGTAATATTTCTATTGTTTGAACAATATTAAACTATAATTATCATAAATTTACTGTACGATAACAGCGATAAGGCGTTTATTTATTATAAAGTTAGTAGATTTGAACTATTAATATGGGAAATAATCGATTGATAGGGTAAATATAATAAGAAAAAGAGCGGTTAAAATTTTTATCTTCAATGGAAATTTGTTATTAATATAATAAAAATAAATTATTATTCTTTTTTTTAATTCTTAATGACACATGGCGTATTATATTGAAGTATTTTGTTTTTGCTTAAATCGCCATTAATTTATTTTGTTTAACTAATATTTCTGTGATTAATAGGTTGATAGAAATTGCAAATTCCATAGGTGATCAGATTGACATATTTGGAGTGTCTTTCAGTAAATGTAAAATATTGTTAAAAAATATAGTGATAGAGAAACCAACTTAGCCGTAATGTTTTCTTAGTTGTAGTATTGTTATTCTATCATACATTATATGAAATTATCGTATCATTTGGACTATAAAGTCTGTAGTGTACTTATATTGCTAAATAAATAAATAAATAATTATAATTTTAGTTAATTTTTAAATTAAGAAAAATACATTGACCTTGTTGGGGTTTGAATCCGGGACCTTCAGCTTATTATAATAAGTTATTGTTTTATTTAAACAATATCTATTTTAACATAGTTTAGATGAAAAGACTTTAGGATTAAGTTCTGATAATAATAATAATACTTTATTTATAAGTATACAGGAAACACCCAATAACAAAATTACAGTGATAGTGCATTTACAAATTATTTTTAGTACAACAAAAATATATCAATATTGTGATTCGAAGTACAGACTTTATTGCAAAGTTTTAAACAACTAAATAATCGTGAACTTGTTTCTTATATAGTTAGCTTAACTTTCTTTGAAACGTTCTCAACATTTACTCGTATTTATAATTTTATTATTTATTAGTCAATCTCAATTTTATTTTAAGAATTCAGTAAAGAAATGATAGACAAGATGGCGGAAGTAAAACAATCTAAACTTAAAAATAAAGATACTTTATTTGTTTAAATAATAGTTAATTTTCAAGTAATATATGAAATGCAGCTTGGTGGACATTCATGTTATTTGACATCCATTTTCGCCATAACAGCGTCACGCGCACCGTCACGCACAACGTCTAGCGTATAAAAATACGCGACCAGCGACTGATTACGTATCGATTCACGAAGCAGCCGTTGAGTTGCTCATTGTTTCTTGCCCAACGAAAAGCGGGCGCCTTTCATGAAAAGCTCGGCTGTGCTCAACTTTTTTCCTTAGTCGCCCGATGTTTTTTGCGTGCATTCCTCGCACTCCGGCAATCGGTAATCGGAAAAACGATTCGAACTGGGAATGCCAGTCTACCGTGTCACATACTAGGTTGGGTTTTTGCTGTTTATACGTGTCCAGTCAATGTGTAGTCAGTCGTGCTGAGATTGAAATGCAGTGTTGGTTATTTTTGTTTTATTTTATTTTTTAATAATATTTATATGTTTAAATTTATTCGAATTTTGTAAATTCAGATGCAAATGTCGACGATATTTTCTGTTTAATTAATAATAAGATACAAATAAAAATATCAAAATATTAATCATTTTATATTTATTATTATCAGAAATATTAAAAGTATTCATTTTAGAAAATTTACAATAGCGTAACTTTAAAAAGTTTTGCAGATATCTTATCTATATCGCATGAATGCTACATTTTATTGATAATTATAATTTAAATTGAAGTTGAAGTTGAAATTTATCTGCATGAATCCGGTACTACTTACAATATATTGTAAACTAATCATGTGACTGAGTGCAATAAAATTTGAACACATTATTTCTGTAACTGTTAAGGTGACTTTAAACGGTAATAATTTCTTAATAATTTACGAATAACTATTTGAAATAAATCATGAAGAAATATTTTGATTGATTAGTTTTCATTAAATGTTTGGGACAGATTTGTGAGGAAATGCTCATTCATGTCATCTACTACTGCTACCAACAGCCGCAACATCTAGCTGGCGAGTAATGGCGGCTAGTTGGTAACAATGCTAGATGACATAAATGCGCATGTCCTTATAAATCTGTCCCAAATATTTAGTAAATTTATTTCCAAATATTTATTCATAATTTATTACAATAGTTATTCGTAAATTATTAAAAAACAATATTATTTAGATCATTTATTTATATATTTTAAGTATTTAATTTTTATTTGAAATGTTTCAAAAAATTATTTCCATTATAATGAATTACACTATAAAAAAATAATAGCGAAATTACAGAAAAATAGTAATAAAAATTTACTATAAAAAATCTGTAATTTTATTTTACCTTAAATTATATGTATATCTACTTTAAAATTCTGTAATTATTATATAATTCATAATAATCACATAAAGTAATTAAAAAATGACCTAATAAGTATGTAAAATTGCTTACTTTCTGCAATCATCTACTTTTTATCACACCATGTACTCAAAAGAGTGTGGAACAAACTCTTTTAACTATATCGAAATTATGTTTCTTATTTTAACTATTTTATATGCAGATGAGAACACATGAGAAAATCTAATTAAATTATATTTAGTAATATAATATATATTAAATGAAACGGCTATTTATTTTTAATGCGAAATATTTAGACGAAAGAATCTTAATCGAGATTAGGAGAAAATTTGATAGAACGCCTATGAACTTAACACAGTTGGCATTTACCTTCTTTAGTAGTTGTTTTCGTCAACGAGTTGAGCTACAAACTAAAGCTAGTAGGTCAATAGGGAGGCTAGGCTTTTTTTTCTAACGAGGAACGAGAATGAGTCCCTTGAGTGCGTACGTTCTGACGTAGATACCCTATTGAATGGCTAGGCTGCTTAATTCATGGCTGCGTGCTTTGTTATCGAAGATAGACCACCAACTTGCTAGCTAAATGTACTTTTTTTTTCTGAACTGTAGCAATAAAAGTCTCTTTATTTCTTATGTGAAATATATTGGAAATTTTTAATTATATGAGTAATTTTATGGGCAGTTCTTTGTTTTTGATTTTAATAGTGATATTTTTATATTATTGCACGATATATGGAGTGGTATGATTGAGTTTCCAAGTAGTTGGAATAAACAAACATGTATGAGAGGTACTATGAATATGAAGTAATAAATTTAAATACAATTATTTTTACTTTACATGTACAATATTAAAATAAAGCAATAACATTTTTATCTACACTCTAAAAAAAATTCTGTAATTTTATCTACAAACTATGAGACACTTTGATCTCAGTATTTCTAGGTATAATTACTAAATTGCTGTAATTTTATATAATTGTTTAAAAATACATATTATCAGAACTATTACAAAGACTATGTAATATGATATTACCAACGAGATGGAAAAGTACATATATATGTAATTTTACAGTTTTTTTTAGTAAAGTCTCTTTTAGTAAATTAACAGAACTTCAGTAAATTTGCTGTCAATAGAAATTTGGTAATGAAAATTTTTATTTCTATTGGATTTTTCTTTTATATTTGCTTTGTAAATTTTCCACTGTAATGGTCTACACTTTGATCAAAATAATAAAATTGATTCTAGATTTTGTCAAACTTGCTTCATATTCTTTTTTTATAGTTTTGCATTTTTTACATCAGACCGGAACAAAACTTAAGTAAAATATATCCGGGAAAATGCTACCTGCATAATATAGAAACAAAAAAGAATATTACAAAAGATGAAGAAATGGTGTAAAAGATATACACCAATGTAGAAGACTGAAATAAAATTAAGTTACAGGAAAACTGAAAGTATTTTAGATGGCTGAAGTTACTTCTAGTAATTGAAGACGTTTAGGGTTTTGTTTAATTTAGTTAAAAAGTCGTGCATGTAAAGACAATTGACTATCAAATTATGCAAACGATTCTTTATTTTCTTAGAGTTACAAATGGTGTTTTTAACCTAAAAATATACGAGTACAATGTCCGTCAAGAAGTCTACATCATATGGGAAAATTTTTTATTATTTGTTTTTCGAAAAATATTATTAGGAGACTTTTTTGGTGCTTGTCTAAATACTAAGAATGCACTAATCGGAAGTACCAATAATAAAAAATATTTCAAATAAACTTACTTTATTTGTAAAATTTTTATAAAGTTATTTAAAAAAGTTTTTGCTTCAGTATTTTGTGTTCTGGTTAAGCGCATGAATAATTAACCGCGCTTTCAAATTATGCAGGTTTTAAATTCATAATGAAATTTGATAGATGGAACATATAGATTTAATCACTTATTAATGTAACCAGTATAAAAAATGTGAAATTTTAATCAAATATTTAATTTAATCAACTACCGAATAATTTTAACCGAGATTCAAAATACCGACCCTTAGAATAACATTACTATCCTTATATAACATTTTAATTTTCATCGCCAATATAAATATATAGCACTAAAAAGTTCTTTAACAATAATTTTCAAAAAACAAATAATAAAAAAATTTCCCATGCGATTTTGACTATTTGGCCGACACTGTATGTAGTAGGTTTGTTTTAAATATTATTGGCATGTTTATGTAAAATTTTGTGATTTTTATCAGACATGTGTTTTAATGAGAATTTGTAATATGTAGTATAACAATGCGAATTGTAGTTCAGTAAACTTGTAGTATTATTTTTCGCCTGGTTATGGAAACAAATGAATAACAGAACAAAAAGAACATTATTTCATATTTGTTTTGAGGCAGCCAACGATCCTTAGCTGCCTTAAACAAAAGCCTAACGCTAGCAATATATCCGCGAATGGATAATTTTCAGGCGGACTTGCCGTATTAAATCCTTACTGAAAACAATTGTCCTCTTTTTTTAATATATTTTCTTTTTATACGCCAAAATGCGGTACGAATTTAAACTGTGAAGCATTCGCTTTTATTAAATATTTATGAGATTTTTATATTAAACGTTGTTAGAGAAAAATTGTGTGTGCGATAAGAATTTAGATCTTTTTGGTTTTTTTACATAAATTCCTAATTTAATTATGATTATTTTGCTTTTCTTCGAACACAGTTTTTACATTAATAAAACAAAGCAAATTTAATTTCTACTATTTTGTTAAAAATTTTTATTACTAGTAACTAATGAAAAATGACACACCTAAAAATACATAGTGTGATTGTATGAATATATACGTATTTATTTATATAGAATTTATTAAAAAATTTAAAGTGGCACATTACATTATTTCGGTAACGTGATTTTGTATCACATGGTATGTGATTTTAATTTTAAAATTACAAATTGTTATCTAAACATCCTTTAATTAAGTAATATATTTAAAGATTAATTTTTTTCTATGTTACAAAATCCAATTAAATTTACATATTTTATAAAGGATACGGAAGCGAACAGAATATAAAAATAAAATTTAGTTATATTTTCAAGCTTTATTAATTAAATGGAAATGTCTGCTGATTATTCAAAGACGCTACCAGAATATTTAAACAATGTAAAAGAATTATTGTTTGTTTAAAAATATTATTTCTATGAAAACCATTTCAAATAATAAAATATATAGATATGCACATGAAATAAATAATATAATTGCTAATTGTACCATAAATTTTTAACTATGTTTGTTGAAATATTTATTTTAATTTTGCATTACAAATTTTAATATTAAATTAGTATAATTTTGAATAATTATTTTAGTTGCATAATAGATAATAGTTAAAAATTTGAAGATGTTATTTATGTTTTTATTTATCAAAAATTAGTCCACAAACTTATGCACACCAAACAAGTTTTAATTATAAAGTTTCATTTACACTCTCATAATTATCTCAAAATTACTTTTATTATTTAATTGTAATGCTATTGGTGTAGAACTGTAACTATTGATATATAAATTTTTGGCTGCAATAAAACCAACAACAACTGCTACAAGTGAATTTTTTTTACAATACTATAGTTATTATCTTTGTTTAATTAATAACAAGAAATATTGAAATAAATTTAAGTTGTAAATTTGTATGTATGCAATATAACAAACATACAAAAAATAAATAGTGATAAATATCTTAGAGACAATAAAACATACTTGGAAATTTAATGCTTTTTTGACCGAAAATCTTCTGCGCTATAAAAAAAAATATCATTAAGGCCAAGACAGTCGAAAACAATCATTTGATTGTTTTTTGCATGGCTAACTTTTTTTTCCACAGTTAAAACAGCTAACAAAGCTTTTGGCAAAAGCGCGGAGAAACGTGAAACTCGGAGATTTCCTGCAAAGCTTTTATCGATTATTCTTTTTTTTTGTGTGTTTTAAGCTTTGTTCGGAATTGTGTATATATGAAAAAGGAGAATGCTATGAAAACAAATTGCCGTATAGGTTTCGAAGAATTTATTTGATTTTATCAAAGTGATTTACACGTCTATATTATTTCTATTATTGCTCAATATAATTTGTCGAGAAAAACATATATTTTGGGAAATTTATATTTATTGTTTCATCATTCAAACAAAAAATTAGTTGATTTTTCTAATATTTTAGCCTTCTCATCATATTAGGTGAGTAAATGAGTACGTTTGATAAATTCATCAAATTAAATTAGATATTTATGTTGATTTATCTATAATTTTTGATTACTGTATTTTTCGGACCACAAGACGTACCCCAAATTTATGGGATGACTTTTAGAAAAGAATATTTTATTAGGTATATAAAGATATTTTCAAATTCTTACTTAATTTTTATTTATTTAATATATTCATTTATTAAGTCTTCAATATTATCTTTATATAATATATTGAAGTATAACGTTGACTATTGTCCAGAAATATTAGACAAAATTTATTTCAATGTGCCACGAATACTAGTAACATCACAGTTTTTCTCAATTTTTTATAAGTATTGGTAGAACAAAAATTGGTAAAGCAAAATGTGCGATAGACAAATTATCTAAAATTTCATTGTTAAATTAAAAATAAATGAAAAGACTATTTATTATGTATGAATCGAAAGATATGTAACTTTTTTTTTTTAGAAAACACAACGATAAAATTTTATTGTATTTTTCTCAAAAAAAGTTCAATACCCTTTACGATATTCTTTGTTCTATTTTACCCTCAATAAATCGATCAAATTATAAATTCACAAAGTAAGATAACTTGAGGCAAAAGGGTTGCTACCCTTTCTATAAACTTAGCAGTTTATGGCGTGACGTTACCATTTAAGAAATACCAACCCTAACGTAAGGGTAAGTCGTACACAATGTCCGAAATTGGTATTTGATAAGAAGAGATAGAAGTATTAGTATAATGCTTTGAACAGAGCGAGAAACATACATATATTGAGTGATATTAGAAGTAAATCCTTTGTCATGACGTTAGTTATTACATATAAAGGAAGATTGGTTCAAAGAAAACAGGAGAATGAACTAGAAAGGGATAGTAGTATATTGGAAATTGTTTGGATCATAAAGCCTGATACTGATTGTTTAGTTGTATGATTGTAGTGTACGAGTACCATAAATATGAAAAAGCTTTATTTAAAAATATATTGACCCGTAATAACATCTCACTTTTAAAAGTGATTTTTGTCAAAAGTACTTTTGACATTTACTTAAAATTACATATTAAGCAATTTTAATCAGTTTACTTGAATTTTATAATATTGATATAAAAAATATATCAAAAATAGAAATACTATTCACAGTGGAAATAAAATAATTTTTATCTTTTTACGTTCTCTTTGATTCGTGATTAGATTTTTTTGTACAAATTTTGGTTATTATGCCGCTGACAAAAATAAAAATAAAAGTGAAATAAAATATAATTTTTTTTTGTGTATTTAAAAATTAGTTATTCTTTTAAACATTTTTAAAACATAATAATAAAAATTTGTTACGCCGCTGTTTTATGTGTAATTTTTTTACAAAAGTAGATAACGTCAAGAGATTTTTGTCTTATACTTGGTACGAAGCAAACCCGGAAGTTGTTTTTACCCAAAAAACTAAGCCAAAATTTCCTTCAAAAAACACAAAAAACAATTTCGTTTGTATCGTAAATTTCGTAAAGAAAATATGTAAAAATATATCTTCGCATCTTCAGATTTTTCTGCATAACAACGCCATTCAATTACAATCTCTTTGTAAAAATAAATGATAGTATATCTTGCGAAAAATATATTTATAACGCGTCTAATGTTGTTTTCCTTGAAGAAGATGAAACAGAATTCTGTCGAGACGTGTCATCCCTTCTCATTTTATTTTTGTCTTGTCGTGTTCCCAAGAAAAAACCAAACGTGACAAGATTTTGTTTTAATAAATATGGACGACACTGGAGCTTTAAGGAAGACAGAATATTATCGTCGCGTCTGTCAGATTTAGTGTAGATTTTTTTCTTATTAAATTTGTCTCTTTTCTTAACGTAAATTTAAAAATATAAACATGATAAATTTTGCTATTATGTCAACTTAGTTTAACAGTATTTTGAAATGTTAAATATTATTTAATTATTTTGCTGAAAGTTGATGATTCTTAAAAAAAAATAAACCTGAATTATTTTAGCAAAATTCAAAACGACAGTTTCGAAATCTATAAAAAATACAACTTGAATTAAATTATTTACTATTTATTATTATTTTAAAAATATTGTTTTTGATTTTGATTTGATTTAATCAAAGTCGTATATTTTTTGGATTTATAAGATTTTCATACAAAAACACCCGGTAGAACTTCTGATATTTATAAGTTGTATAGTTTGATATATTGTAATAAACGTGGGTAGATAAAAAAAGTTATAAAACAAAACGGTTTTAGGTTCAAGTTCTTCATCAGGAAAACTGATACAAAAATTTATATCAGTTTTTCTGATGAAGACTGACGTTGAATTCGCTGAGTAGGTCGATTATTAATAAATATTAATACAGAACTTAAACCTAAAGCCGTTTTATTTTATATAATGAGATCTGAAAGATTTTTTACTATGTTAAAAAAGTTATGTTTTCGAATCAATATGTTAATTAATTTGTAAATTATTATAATTAGAATGGAGAATTATACGTATACGCATAGAAATTCAGGTAAATTTTGAATATGCAGCTGCAAAGTAATTGATATAATCAATGTTTTATGTAAATACTATGTTATTTGAAAACAAAAAAAAACATTGTTGGATTTTTATAGGAGCAGTAATTTTTGTCTATAATTTAATAGCAATTTTTTGTAAAATTTTGTAAAACGTTTTCCTTAAAACAAGTTTTAACTTTATTCTCGATATTAAGTATAAAATGAAAAAAATATTTGTCGTGAAAAAATAATATACGCCTACAAATATTTACCTTGTGCTGTGAATATATATATATATATATATATATATATATATATATATATATATATATATAAAATTATATTAAACGTTGGAATAATGATACAAGGTATAATTTATATATAAGTAAATATAATTCTCGTGAACTTTAAACTTTATATTTCCTGCATGTTAAACAAAATTAATCTAAAACAAACATTAAAAGTTATTTCATTAAATTAAGTGTAACATGTTTGTTAAAGATAATATAATATTATTGTTCTCGCTAGAGAAAATATGTATTATAAACTGCTAAATTAAGAATACTTGAAAGCATCTACACATAATTTTCATAAATATTACTACGAACTAAATTTTATAATTTGTAACGTACCACATTTTTCAGTTCCTGATAATTCTGAGTGAAAAATAAAGTTGTGTTTGTTTTGGTTATTAATTTACAGTGGAAAATATACCTAATAAGTATATATAATAAATACCAAACCTTACTTTGACATATTCAATCTGACAAAATGATTTTTTCAAAAATTATTACAATAATAGGTTACCCTGTTTAGTGATATTACTATGGAATGAAATGAAAGAAGAAGGAAAATGAATAAAAAGTTAAAATAAAAAAGAAACAAAACCAAATATTGCGTTACTAGCGAATGATAAATATGAGATGTTTGGTTAAGATATTTCATACTTTATTTTATGCAACTACGTAATTTTACAGAATAACTAGGTAATAAATAGAATAACTAGTTAAGTTAAGTTAACTACTGTATAGATCGGTATTTTATGAAATAACTAGTTATTTTGTGGAATACTGTAATTATACGCTTTAACGGTAACATATGTATACAATTACAAAACATATTCGTATTTAATCAGCAATTATTTTGTTTCTGTTTTGGCATATAACTTTTTCCTCATTTGTATTCCTGATATCTCTTGTGCAATATCTTTTCTTGCCGAAACATTTGTTTACATATTATATCTCATAAAATTTGTATTTGTTTTGTTTTAATATGTACATTAATTATAAAAAGAAAATTACAAAAGCAAAGTTTTTTTAACGAGTGATAGAGATAAAAATAATTAAAATGCAAAATTTTTGACCAATTATTTAGATTACTGCGCAACTCTCATTGGCAAACATCTCCAAATAAACTGGGTTTCGGATGGAAATAAAAGCTGAAGAGCAATTGTTTGGTTATGCCATTGTTCTTCTATAAGCAGTTAGTGGTATTGTCGTAAATTTTGCATTTTAACATTTACCAACTTTGTTCTAGCTTTTAGAGTTTGTTTTGTCTTTTTGTTTTGCGATAATAAAAGAGAATAAGTCCTTTACAAACATGTTATTATATTTGAAGCATTAATTGTATCAAGTACGTAATTACTAATGCGTATTTCTCAAATTTGTATCTAAATTATGTTATTGGTGTTAGTTTTTTTTGGTACTAAAATTTTTAAAATAAATATTATGGCGTAGAATAGTTTTTGTATTCCACTTCATAAAACATTGTGGAGTTTGTACACTGATCATAAACTCATATATACTTACTCAATAAAAACTTAGAGTTATGCAAAAATATTTTTAAATATTATGTATATTCGATATATTTTAGGTACAAATTCCTTTGTGTTTATGATTTGTGGATAAGACATACAGCATCTTACAATTTGTACTTTAACAATTGGTTTTATTTAGTGAATATTGAGATACATAGGTATTAGCGCCGTTGTTGAGAATGACATCACAGACAAGATAGTAATCACAGTTTCCATACAATCAATTAAGCGGAGTTAAAATTTTTGTTAGTTTATGCTTGGAGACTCTTAAATGAAATGCAATATACATATGTTGTATATGCCTACAACAAAAACAGCACAAATAGCTATTGTTTATTATATTTCTTACATTTTTTTTCTAATATTGCAAGCTACATGGAAAACATCATTGAGAACATTAATTAGTATAAAAGAAATTGATATATTATCTGTTTTTATTTTTTTTTGTCTACTTACTGAATAATAAAGGATAGAATTTTGAAGACATTACTTACAAAGAAGAGAACGTACTAAATTTTTTGTGATTTTTCATACGTACGATTGTAACGTCAACGACAGTCTTAACAGCGAGACTAGGCACTATACGTAATTATAAATATCAACAAAAGCTGATATTTTAACATTTAATTTTTTTTTTAGATTTATTGACAATGCATTAACTACATATAAATAATAAACTTTTATTTATTTATCTATAAAATAAAGTTTATAAAAATATAAAAGTACTTGTACTAAGTAAATAAAAAAAAACAGGTGATAAAAATATATTAAAATTGATAATATGATAAAATTAATAAAGAAATTTTATATAACATCATATCTGTAATGGGAAATAAAATATTTATGTAATATGATGCTAGTAAATTGTTTTGCAAAATGATATTGACATAATGCAACTTTATTGGCACGTTGCACAGTAATCAGTTATTGATTATATCGGAATATTAATATATAATAAATATCAATAGCAAAATAAAAAATAAAATAACTTTCTTACATTACATTAACTTGTGAATGTAACTTGTCTATGAATTTACAAAACAATTTTGTTTTGTTTTAAATATTCTAATTACGATATTAATCGTAATTACATTTCACTATTTCCGCTTATTTTAATTTTAGGTTTTTTTTTCAAGTTTCTTTTGCTTTAGAAATCACAATTAATTGTGTACTATCAAATAACTTCGTTAAAAATAGATGTATTTTTTGTCAGTGAGTGTTTTTCTAAAAGTATATTAGACATGGAAGAAAAAATACTAAAACAAAAGCATTGCGAGATTTTTATTCGTGCCGTTGGATAAGCGATACAAAAGAACCATATTTTTGTTATAAAAGACGCGACATTTGTTTACTTTAACCATACAAGCACGGTGTATTTAAATATTGATGTTTGACTGAGCTAGATCCGATCAAATAACGACAACTTTTCAATATTTTGCAAGACAAAATGACGTTCAATTTAGACAAATTCAATATATTTTATTCTATTTCTTAAATTTTATTGTTTGATTTTTGTTTGGAAGTCTACAATATTGAACTTTTTAGTTAAAATATATTTATACAGAGTGTTAAATAGTGTTACAAACTTTAGAGACATGTTATACTTCAAAAATTTAATTGAACGAAAAATTATTTACACATATACATGAGTTAATAATTTTTTTATTTTATAATTTTATTTAATTAACCAAATACATTTTTTACTAAAATAAAAACATATTGTAAGCAATTCATTTTTTTTTTGATAAAACATACAAATCTATTTTTAAATTCATTCTCTTTTGTTATCAAAACGAACGTAAAATTTACTTTGAAAACATATCGATTTCTGTTAATCTTTAAAGTAAAAGAGATGTTTCAAAAGAAAACTTATCAGACAGATAAAAAATATTCTTGTGATTCTTGTTTTTTTTTTTTTATTATTTAGAAGTAATTTCGATAATTTATCTGTATTTCTCTATAGCTGATCATTTTCTCAATTTCTAATAAATTTTATAAATATAGCATAATAAATTTTTTTTTCAGAACTCATATTAAAATATAACGGTTTTATAGGTTGTAGTAATGTATTAATTTTTATTATTAAATAACGTTTCAATAACATGCATCAGGAAGATGTATGATGAATACGTCGAAACATCGTTTATTAACAAAAATTAAAATTATCAATATATTATTTTTACTAACAATTTTTTTATTGAAAACATATTTAGTTATGTTTTTCTAAATATATTGGCCCGTATTCTCACCTCATATGAAAAAGTGCTTTTTCAAAAAAGTGCTTTTGACGTTCACTTAAAATCATTTAATAAGCATTTTAAAATGGTTTATTTAAATTTTATAATAGCAAATGTAATAAAAATGTTTAAATATAGAAAAATTATTTATATTTGATGACAAACAGAAGCAAAAAGTTATTTTAAAATTAATGATAAAAGCACTTTTTCATCACGAAAGAGTGAGGTGAGAATACGGGCCATTATTTCTAAGGTCAAGGTTAAATTTATAAAAATCAAGGAAACTCGATTTTATTTCGAAATACACTATCACCGTTTTTGTAGCTACTCCGAAAGAGTCGATGTCGTTCTAGGTTCTTTGCCACCAATTTCTCAATACCGGAAGATGAATAGTCTCAAAATGGCGATGTGACGAACCGGAACAGGAACAAATTACAATCGGTTGAAAAGAATTTCGAGGATTTGTTAAAGTACAGTGGAACAAAGTTTCGATAAATAAAATATAAAAATAATACAATAATTTTTTTGTCGCATATAAGTACTAAAATTTTAATTAACGTACATTCAAATTTAAATAGCAAAAATTATTTTGATTTATATTTTATATACTAAATATAAGCAGGCGGAACTATAGATAAGATTATGTGGTTGCGTTATAACAACAGTATGTTTTGAAATAATGAAAAAAAATTAAAAAAAGTGGGCTCAACCGGGATTTGAACCCGGGACCTCTCGCACCCAAAGCGAGAATCATACCCCTAGACCATTGAGCCGCGATATTGTTTATAACAAATGTTCAAGGTTACATTTGTGAAAGTTTTTAATTAATTTTAGAAAGTAGCGCATTTATGTAGTGTTGAGAGCTATGTATTGAGTTGCTAAAAATATATAGCGTCAGCTATTTAATGTTCTATAAAAAATAACTATGTTTTTAAATTATTTCTAATTTTATTTATTTATATTTCAATTTAATTTTCATGTTACTTTTTCCTATTATTTATTTTTTAGTTTTATTTTTTCAATTATTTAAATTATGCAAACGTTGTATTATATTTAATAATTGTTTTTAACTTATAAAGTGATATGAAGAAAATTAAAAAAATAGCCAGGTCAGCCGGGATTTGAACCCGGGATCTCGCCTGGGACTTCACGCACCCAAAGCGAGAATCATACCCCTAGATCACTGAGCTGCAATATTTGTTTTATAAATATTTTTTCTGCAAAAAATAAATTCAATAATATAAAAACGTAATTATTTTTTAATAAGGTAACAAATACATATTTATATAGATATATTTTTTAATGTTTTTGTTATTTTTTATGAAACATCATGAATTTGGTTGTGTATTTCAAAATTCGCTAATACATAACAAAACATGAAAACTGTAATATGTTTTAAGGTGCATTCAGAAATTGAAAATTTTACCTTAAGCACGAGTACTCACAAGTACTTATAAGTATGCCTATTTGTGACGAATTACTTATGAATGAAAGCAGTTCATTGGCTCATTCGTAAAATATTCATCACGGACAGGCGTACTTATAAGTACTTAAGGTAAAATTTTCCATCTCCGAATGCGACTTGAATTCTTTGCGCTTCGACTTTCAGTAATTTTGGCAACATTGTTTTTATAAGTAAATTTTTAATTTAAGATATATTTATATAATTAAATTTGTATGTGATTTCTGGTAAATATTTTATTTTAATTATTGTTATTTACAAAACATTATCTAGATGAAACATTAAGTTACATTTGTTTATATGTTTATTTGTATTTATTTTCCTGATGATGATTCATTATTAATGAAATAATTCTTCGAATTTGAAGTAAAATAAGAGAAAGTGCATATTTATACATACGGTATGTATACGCAATTGGCTATTTATACATACAGTATTTTTACGTAATTGGCTATTTAGGGTAGGTTAGGATAGTAGGTTGGTTTAAGTTTTTTTTTTTTAGTATGTATAAATAGCCAATTGCGTATACATACCGTATGTATAAATTGCCTCATCCATAAAATAATACAGAACGCCTTTTAATTTTATTATGTAAGAAGTTTTTGAAGTTGATTACTTAAAGACGTAAAAACATTAAAAGTAAGGGTTAATATTTTTGTTAATATAACAATCTACACTTGATATATTTATTGAATTGAACATAACTTATATTCATCTGGTATATGTATATTTATATTACAACATCATATTTATATAACGATTGCAATAACTAAATAAAAACTATTTGAACGTTATACATGCATTATTATTTATTACTTTATGTTTATATAATAGAAGAAGAAGTAATTCTGCTATAGCAAATATTTCTCAAAGATCAAATACACGTCGTTTGTTCTGTATAGATTTTTATATTTTATTTTTGACTCAAAGCAGGGTTAGGTTTTCTTTCGGAAAAGGGGTAGTAGGTTGAGGGAAAGGGCTGCAAATAAAACTCGCGTCAAGCCACCAAAGGGACGCGAAGCAAGATGAAAAGACGAACAAACGTAGAAATGACAGAAACCGAACAGGGAGCCTACGACTACGCTGTCTTGATTAGCATAAGAATATTATAGGATTGAATTTCATTTCGTCATGAATGTATGTATGAATTGCAGTAGCACAAAGCCGCGATCACACAGCCGAAGTTTTCTGTTCGATTATTTGAAAATTTACGAAATCGGTTTCGTTAGAAATATTGATATTTATGTCAAGGTTGATCGAAAAAACTTGAGATCTCTACTTTAATTTATAGTCAAATGATTTACAATAATTAAAATATGAATTTTTCAGACCCTAAAACTCAGAATAGAAAACTCTTTTTGTGTTTCGCCCAAATTGCTTGACTTGCCTTTACGTTAGCTACAAATACCGGGACTCAACATAATAATTATCGCTTTCTACTTTTTGTAATATGATATACTATTATCATCTTGAAATTTATAACTAAATAAATTCAACATGAACTCGCTTTTCATAAATTTTATATTTTATATTGTTTTGAATAAGATATATTCCGAGAATTATTTCAATTTGTAATGTAAATTTATAAAAGCGTCAGTAAAGTTGTACTATGCATTTTACGAATGTACAAAGTTTTCATAGTCTCATCTCTTAATTAACTAGCATTTCAATGCACTAATTGACGTCAAAGAAATTTACATAAAATATCACTAATTAATATTATAATTAGAAAATTCGAAACAATATTAAATTACTATATTAATAATATATTGTGACTATTTTTAGAAACTTCTATAATTTTTAATCAAATAGTTATTCGCATGAGTATGTTTAATTTTTGAAATGTTTAATTGACTATATTGTATTACTTGTCAAGATTTGAATTTATAACTTTACATTTTTTGAATATATGTATTTTAACCAAACATTTAATAACCTTAGAAGTATATTTATATTCATATAGAATTGTTATATATTATGTTATAAAAGTATAAAATAAAATATAAATAATAAAAATTAAATGTTTATAAATATATTTAAATAAAAATACATATATAAAAAAACAGTATTTATAATACGAACAGATAAATAAATAATTATTTAATATTATTAAAAATCGATAAATAAGTATTTGGCATACATTAGTAAATCAAATATTTAAAAATCATTCAAGCTGTGTAAATTTTAAGTAAATTAAAATATGCGATAAGATAACATACTATTGTTACATTTTTAATGTGTAATTTTTCTTATCTTTGTTAGAAATTACAGTTTTTTCTGATAACTTGTTAAATATTATTCATTATTTAATATAAACGTGTTGATTTATTTATATACTGATAAAAATTTGTTATAAATTATTTGAAGCAAAAATAGAATTTACTTAACATAGTAAAAATATTTTTCAGAACTTATTGTATTAAAATAAAAACTGTTTTAGCATTAGATTCTGTTTAATTATTTTATAAAAACGACGTTTTGACGAAACTGACCTGATAAAGACGAGCGTTCAGTTTCGTCGAAAGATCGAAACGTCGTTTTTATAAAATAATTAAACAGAATCTAATCTTAAAACAGTTTTAGAATTTATTTCTTCAAATATATTATTGATTTTTATAATTTGGAATATTAAAAAATGTACGGTATATAAGTAAATGATACATTTAGCACACAATGACAATAACAAACTATACAATATTTATTTGAGATTAAATTTTAACTTTAAATTTAAAATAAAAATACGAGAATTACGTACGGTATTTTGGGAATCACTGATAAAGAACAATATTTTATTGTAATATTTTGCTTATAACATTATTTTGATCTAATCTAAATGACATTGTATCTATTCAAATAAAGAAAAAATATCTATCCGAAAAACATGAAAACAAAACAATAACTTTCCATAAAAATACAATACGTGTTGTAGAATCTAACAAGGGACTTTATATATTTATTGACAAAGTCTCGTAGTACGGGGAAAAACAGTGTAATTAAGAAAAAAAGTTACGTTATAGCATACAAACTTTACGTTGATAAAATTTAATATTTTATCTAAATATGAACAGACGACAGGTCTACCGGTACGGGCGCTAAGCGGTAACGGAACTTGTAAGCTGCCTTTGAAAATATGCCCGGACGAAATGACATCACGTCAGTATGCCCGGATGGCAACGATTAATATGGGGCAAGGAAAAATTCCGGAAAAAATATTCGTAAAATTGATTTATGATGGGGGATCAGTTGGGTTAGGTGATACATTGAAAACGGTTTGACATTTTTAAGGACTTATTTTAAATTCAAAGTTGTTTTTGAAGTTCACGATTAATATGCACTTATTCAGAATTATTTAAAGACTAAACTAATAACTAATTAAAATATTTTATATTTTCACCGTTAGTTGTTATATTAATTTATTTCTGTTTTTAGTAGCAAATTAAACAACTATTATAAAACCAAAATTCCTGATGTAGCATAATTTAACCACTGGCTACTGATCTATAGCTAAGTAGGCATACATTATTTTTGACTTATGTAGCAAAAATTTGTTTGTAATGAAAAATGTTTATTTAGCACATATAGCGGCTCAATGGTCTAGGGGTATGATTCTCGCTTTGGGTGCGAGAGGTCCCGGGTTCAAATCCCGGTTGAGCCCATGTTTTAATTTAAGTTCTATTAATTTGCCAAATATTTATGTAAATTAAATACTAAGTATAATTAGATTTGGTGTTTTTGCAGTTCAGATTTCGGTTTAGATATGTATAAAATTTTAAAAAATGTTAATGTTTATTTTACAAATTTATATACATATTTTCATTTCCTTGAAATATTTACCATACAAAATATTGTTATTATCTGTTACATCATTTTCAAGCCAGACAAACATTCATCAAATTAGACTGGCCAATTTTCCATTAAAAGTGTTCATTAATATTTAATTAAAGTAGTTAAGAAATGACTAAAATATAACGTTAATTTCTTTAAGGTATTTACAAAAGCCGAATTTTCCGTGCTATCATAATACATTCGTGAAATTACTGTTTATTTCGTGTTCGTTCTACACTTTCCTGCTGCGGCAGGAATCCGAGGGCTAGAAATATTATGACACGCAAGCGGGAAGTATCTGTCATGCAGGCTGGTCAACCTACGTCAATTTTTAATTGAAATTCCGAACCATATATGACCACAACAAAAAAAAAAAGGGGACCATAACTGAATATTTACGATAATATTGTATAAATGAGTTTTCTCGTAAGCGCCTTCACCCATATTTGTTATTAAATATTTCGTTTCTGTTATTTTGCGGATGAAATTTAATATATTTTTTTCGAAGGTGACACATTTGTATGGATTTTCTTCGCTGTGTTTGGTTTTTGAAACAAAGAATGAATTTTTAACATTTATTCGAAAATATTTCGTCTGCGGTAAAAGTTATATTTATTCTGTGTTTCAATTTATGTGTGACATAAATTTATTTGATAAAGTATTATTATATTTTATTTGATCTGATAAAGAAAACTCAAGAATTACTAGTTTAAAAAAGAATTTTACTTACTTTTAGAAAGAATAGTTTATTTGAAATTTTGTAAAATTAATTCTAATTTATAAATACTAAATATTGTCTATAATAACCAATACAAAAACAGAATGTTTATTATAAAATCATTAGCATAAAAAAATCTGCGATAAAGACATTATTTTAAGACAATTATTTATATTGTTTATCGGGCCTATTCTGTAACATTACTTTTAAAACTAACGACATTTTACAACAAATATTCTAGAATTTTGTAAAATATTAGAATAATCATCATCTTAATAACTATAAATAATTTGATAGATTACATATGTTACCAATATTGTAAATATTATGTTACATTCGTAAATTTTCCGTAATTTTATTATTTTGTAAATATATATTACAATGTAATTTATTAGCCAAAAGCTAAATAAAATGTGATTCTATTCTGTAACATAGTAAACATTTCAATAAATTCTGGGATTTTTCTTTCAACATGTAATTAATTTTAACAATTTTTTACAGAATGGATCTGTTTTTAAGCCTGAAGAGTATATATTAGATTATAATTGTTATATTTACATACACATAATTACTTAATTTTTAAATCAAATTCTAAATAAATGTTTTAAAGAATAATGAACAAATGAGTTTTTATTTAATAAAATAAATATATATTTATATATCTGGAACATATTCAAGAATTTTTACACAAATTACAAAAAAAATATGTTTGAAATATTTATTAAAAGTCAAAAATTTTAATCTTAATTCATTTGAACAATAATTTAAATCATCAGTACAACTTTTAATTAACTGTTCTAAATATATTTAATTTGTATATTTAAAAAACTAAATTTAATACAGAATAAAAAATATTTGAATCAAATAATTGATGTAATCCAATATTAATTCTTAGAAAACTTATTAACAATAAAATGAACAATACGAAATTATAATGACAAATGTCGAAGACAATACGCTTATTATTAGCAACCAAGTCAAGGATAAAGAAAATGTCTTCCAGTCCTGATTTAGAAATGGAATTTTATAACACTTAGAGGTATCCGTTTAATGACGTTAATTTCATTGTTTAATAATTAGATATATATTTTTAATTTTATGCTTTCATTGTTTAGTATGTTACGAGTTTTTATAAGTGAATTATATATTTTGTTGGTTTAAAAATGTTTGTTAATTTTGTGATAGGATTTAAAACAGTAAGTTTATGGTAATTTTTATTTTATTTTACAAAATTACTCTCGAACAAAATTAGGTATATGTTTAATACGTCGTTTATTTTATTATCTAATATGAATTTAAAGAGACAGATGGCCGTTGGTATAAAATGTTGTTAAACACATTGTTAAGTAAACAATATTTTTTACTTATCTTTTCACTGATTAATGATACGCTTGAAAGACAATTAACAAGTTAATTGCATAGTTTACCATTTATTAAATGAACAACGAATTGTTTAATTTATTAATGCTGCTATTCTACTAGTCATAATTAAAGTTAAAGATCTTTAGCTTAACTGAAACTTTAGCTTGGCGACTTAAATAAACTTAAATAGAGCAATTTAAAGGAATTTGAGCTGAAGATTACATAGTTAAAGTAATAATCAAAAATGAAATTTCCTTAAATTTCTTTAAATTTCAAGATTAATGCTGCTATTCTGGTCATTTAAATTTAAAGATATTTACCTTAAGGGGGGAAATACATGTAAAAAAAAATTTTTTCGATTTTGCTGATATAATTGCTTATACATCGAAGATTTATCCAGCAAAATATCTAACCAATCAGAAATGTATTTACCGAGAAAAAGGCATTTTTCTACCTACGCTTTGGTAGCCGCTTTGGCTAACCGACGACTTTAAGGGGGGAGATACATGTAAAAAAAAATTTTTTTTTGATTTTTTTTTTAAATAAATTAATTGCTTATACATCGAAGATTTATCCAGCAAAATATCTAACCGATTAGAAATGTATTTACTGAGAAAAAGGCATTTTTCTACCTGCGCCTCGGTAGCCGCTTTTGCTAACGGGCGATTTTAAATAAGTTTTTTTCGAATCTTTTTTTTACAAATGGCGGGCGTGATAAGTCGAGCAATTTTCATACAAATGAGTTGAAACTTTGTGTGTTTAAAAGGAAATAGAATTTTATTCTATATGAAATTCTGATATAACGAAAATATTAACATTAAATTATTTTTAGGGGTGTCTAAAGTAAAAAAAAATGCTGAAAATTTGACCTTTTTTTTCACAATGAGTTAAAATGATAAAATATCCGTTTTTTTTGCAGTTTTCGTAATTCACATAGAACAAAATATATCAGAGAATCATGATCAGTGACTAAAAATCAAAAAAAAAATTATTTCCGGCTCCAGGAATTCCCGCCAATCGACCGGGCAAAGCGAACGCGACATCAATTAAGATTGGTTTCAAGATCACCCAGAGGTCACAGAAAGTTAAAGAAATTCATAAGTGTAGTTGATTATATGTCACATAGAATAAAAGAAACTACAGCATTGTAGCTTGCTTCATTCAGCCAAAAAAAAATTCTAAAAAACCTTATTTTTTTAGGTCGTTACATGTATTTCCCCCCTTAAATAAGACTTTAACTTAAAGAAATTAAAAAAAAAAAACGATATTGGACACTTATCTTTAAGCGTGCGTAATCATTTAAAGGATTTTATTTTTATATTGGCAATGTGTATATTTAATTTCTTATTATTAAAAATCATCTAAATATAAAAAATTGCAATCATTTTCATATTATCCATATTCATACAAATATTTTTCACACTAATTCTGTCAACTTGACGAGTCTAACCTCAAATTTAGCAGTTAAAGAATCTCTGATGGCTATTTAAATTTAAAGGAATTGAAGCTAAAGATTCACACTTAAAGTATTTAAGTAGTAACAGAATTAAAATTTACTTAAAGTTCTTTAAATTTAAATTTTTCAGCTAAATTTAATGACCAGAATAGCACCATATATTTTTATTTCTAATTTTGTTATGAGTGTAAAAAATAGATCACTGAAAAGAAATATAATTTTAATATTTGTGGATAATTTAATGTGATATATGTGATATCAATTATAATATGTTCTGACTTTATTTTTGAGAATTGTTTTTAATTTTTGTTTATTTTATTGTTAAATTATTCTTGGCAATTCAATTTTAAATTTAATTTATTCGAAATGAAAGAAATTAGCGCATTGTGAATCATCAATGTGCTTTATTATAAAACAATGTACTATATAACTTCAAATAATAATATTTTGCTAAATCTATTGTACTTGTTTAGATATTAATATTAATCCAATGTATTATTAAATTTAATTACCTATAAAACATTTTATTTTTAGAAGCGTTCTTGTCTTTCCCGATTTAATTAAATCTAAAATCTTTGTGCTGACGGATTTAAAAATTATTTTTATTTGCAAATAGAACGTAAACGAGTGCTTTAGTTAATCGTTAAATTGAGCGAATCTTTTCGTTCCCTATATACATTCTATTCCAGTTTGGATTTAGGAAATGGAGTTGTTGAAATAAATAAGACATAATCTTGACCCAGATCTTCTTGGGGTTTTTGTCGGTAGGACTGTTGAATAAAAGTAGAATACTTCTTCAATTGCTATAGAATTCGTATACGCACCTGATGCTTTGTCTTTGTGTTTGCTTTTATTTTTTTCCGTTCAGTTGTGTTCGCTTTAGTTTTTTATCGGAAACAATTGACTATTGTGACGGGATATTGCGAAAAAAATTTGCTAAGTTTTTGGAAATTTGTTACATTCTATGAAAATTTGTATTATTTAGGAAAATAGTGAAATTTTTTCCATATATTTTTTTACTACTATATTTTATTCTAGTAGAATTTTGTTTTTTAAATTTAATTATTGTAACTAGAAATTAGTTGATAGTAGATTATATGATTCTTTAATTATTTAATTGACAACTTAAGCAGATTGTTAAATAAATACTATGTAGAACAAAATATCTGTTTTATTTTTATCATATAAAAATATTAAATAATTATTTTGTCAAATTATTATAAATAATAGTTTTCATTAACGTTTATTTATTTTTCTAGTTTTTGTTAAATAATATATTTATTATACATACGTTTTTTGTTTTGAATTATTGCTAAATATCTTTGACCAATTAAAGTTTTGTATATTTATTACTTAACAGTTTTTTGACTTTATACTACAATTTTCATAATGTAATTATTTTCCAATTGTCATTAATATTAGATCTAAAAGTGTAATTTTTAATGTATAATCTAAGAAAAAGTATAATGTTTTATACGCATGTAATGATTATTACTTATTTGTATGAATTACAACACTTGCTTACGAATTATATCTTTAATTTTATTTTCATTAATATGAATAATCATTATTATATGAACAATGGGACCATTATATTTATTATTCGTAACAAATGTTAATATGTGAATAATTGTAGAAATTAAATTGAATTAAATCTGATATTTGTTGCAATAATAATAAAAATTTATATACTTCATAAAAATCATATACTATCCGCTTTTCCTTC
This sequence comes from Clivina fossor, assembly GCA_963966155.1. NCBI lineage: Eukaryota > Metazoa > Arthropoda > Insecta > Coleoptera > Carabidae > Clivina > Clivina fossor. The sequence continues at coordinate 1,520,168 of OZ014563.1, forward strand.
ACGATATTACCAAATAAAGAATAGCTCAAATCCAAAAATTTTGCATTTATATAAAATGGCACAAAACCAGCATACAAGCAAATATCGTATTTGCGAATTGAACACGGCAATTACGCGGAACTGAATAGCCCCGTTGCTATATCTTTCTTGGCCAAAAGCAGTGAACCTCTTGGGAATTGAAAAACATTCCGGCGTTCCGCTGAGCGCTTCAGTCAACGGAGCGCCAAAAACCTAACCTCAAAAAGACTCGCATTGCAGGATCTTTCAGGTTGCCCGGGCAACCAAATGGATAACTGATACTACACAAAGGTAGAAATAGTAGCCAAATATATACGAAATACTCGTTGACGGTATTTTCATAATATCGTGTTTTCTCTGTAGATACAGCTGGTTCTGATAAGAAAGGTTCATCGTTTCTTGTCGTTCGATATTTTATATTTTGATTTTGAGTAGAAAGTTGGAAAGTTTTTATCAATAAATTTAGTAATTTAATAAATTACTAGCACGCAACTTAAACCAGTGACCTTTGGAGTGTAAGTTTAACAAATACACTGTAAAAAAAATTATATAATTTGTACGAGTATTATTCAAGATCAGAATTTAAAATTTATTTAATTATAATTTTGCAAATCTTTCTTTGTAATCCAAAATTATCAAATATCTTTATTTTTTTATAAGATTTCTTAGCATATCGTACACTGAGAAAAATGGATAGTTACCGTAACGCTATTTATATTTAAAAAGGTGACACAAACACAAGATATTAAAAATAACAAAATAAGTATATTTAAAAATTAACTATAAATATAATAAAAACAAAAATTTAATACCATCAATTTGTATATAGTATTACAGTCTTAATTCTTAATATAGTATTAAAATATATATGTGAGTAGATTTTAAAAATGTATAAATTTGTGAATACAGTAAACATACTCGTATATTTCAAATAAATATCTACTTATTATTATCCAATTTGTTAAATATCTATTTTTCTCAGTGTATATGTTTAAAATTTTACAAATCAAGTGACAGCGCTTCGGAAATTTTCCTTGTGAGTCGAAATGTGATACCGAATGTGAAACGGAAAATGGAACTGAGAAAGTTTTGCTGCGTCGAGAAAAACTTCTTTAACTCGATTCTGCTTTTGCAAGCGGAACAACTCGGGACTTGCTAAACACTATGGTTTCGCCGGAAAAATTATTGTTATACAGATGTTTATAATGAGTTTAGTTTATATGTACCGGGAACAAAGATGTGTCTTGTAATCTACATGAGTTTATCTGCAGAAATGGGGTTCTTATTTTTTAATTATAAAGTATTTCAGCGCGAAATATTTCGTAGAATGGTCTCGTAAAACGTAAAAGAAAGAAAACGATGTTTTAAAATTTTTAGACTCTTAGCTTTTAGCAAATATGTTTTAGGTAGTCGGTATACTGTTCAAAATTAAATTATAAGATTATTTTACCCATTAGAAAAATCAATACTTAAAAATCTAAATAAAATTGGATAAGTAATATAACTTATAGTATTCTTCAGCTAAGATTAGTGTTTTATTCTGAAAAGAAATTCTTATTACACCTAAGTTATGTCTAGTTATATCTTTGAGTGGTCCAAGCATGACAATTTGTAGTTTTGCAAATCAAGAAATTTAAAAATTTATTGAATAACGACAAAAAAATTTTGAAGTTTCTTAATTTATAAAATTATAAATTTTTATGCACGCAAGTTACGATAATTAGGTTATGTGTAGTTATGTCTATGGGTGGTCCAACCAACGTGTTTTAATTAGCATGCATAATAATTTTTTAATTCTACAAATTAAAAAATTTCAAGATTTTTTTGAATCAAGACAAGAATTTCTTGTTTTGATGAAACACTAGCTAAGATTGTGATTGCACAATAATATTCCGTTAATTTGCAGTTCAAAAATGTTTCAATTCGTTTCATATGCAATTCTAGTTAAGCATACATCACGAGTGAAGCAATACGAAACATTCTATACCAATGTTAACGTAGTATATGAGCAGTATAAAATTATTTTCTGAACAGAGTTACGACGTATTTAACGTTAGAAACAGTTCCAATAGCTTTATATAGCAAATGGTACGTCTAATGTTGTCATTCAAAAACACTTATTTAATATTGGGCAATTACAATCACAGCTAATAATACTATACATACACTTTTTAAAATCTTAATTTTGTTTTTCTCCAAAAATTAATACAAAAAATAATTTAATTTGAGAGAGTTAATGCTGTTTTTAAAAAAATTTTAAATTTAATCAAATTGTCTATTGATTATATTTTCTTAATGAAAAGTAAAATGTTAAGACACCCACGCATTATTTATACATTTTCAAAATAATAAACTTATTGATTGAATAAAATTTCATTACTTACAATCTTAAAATGAATGAAAAACAAATGACTTATTATGATACTGATAATAAAAATAGTAAATTAAGAAAATGTTAAAATGTGTTGATTACACATTTAATTATTTATTTAAAAATAAATCATTGATAATATCTTGTATTGTTAGTTAAATAAAATTAGACATTTTTGTGTAAATACATAAATTATTTTTTATAAAAATCTATGACTGTTTAATTTGTTAGATATTTAGACATTTACATCTGATTATTATTATGTAATTATTGTGAAACAATTTTAAATTTAACGTAATACAAATATGTACTCTTCATATATATATATATATATATATATATATATATATATATATATATATATATATATTTGCTTTGTCACACTTTTGTTGGAACAACAAGCAAGTTTTTTGAAAATTAATTTTTTTTTTGTTATAAATATGAAAAATATACCAAAACATTACAAAACTACTTGTAAGAAAATACTATATTTAAAATTTTAATATTATTTAATTAATAATAATATTTATTTAGCAGAACTATTGCAATTTGCATAAAATAACATATTTTTACATAACACAAAAACTGAAAACTACATTTTTATAGTAATGGTAAAACATATAGAAAATAAAATATAGTAATTCATATTAAGATTATTAAACAAAGAACAAGATCAAAAAGAAGAAGTTATGTTAATTAATACACAGTAACCTACCACTTTAAGCAACAATAACTTTTTAAGGGTTCAACTTTTTATTCTCCGGTTAGTTATTATAGGAATAACCGATTTTTTATTAATATTGATGGATTGACTTAATATCAATTTATTCTCGAGTTAGTACTTATTACTTTTTATTCTACAAAATAATGCTAATAATGTTAATGTAAAACAAAAATTCCGAAATTTTTTACAATAATTACTAAATTTTATGACAAATTTATTATCACAAAATTCCAGATTATTTTAAACTTAATTTGTTTACGGAATATGGGAAAATTGCTTTTTATTATAAGCAGGATATATGCATTTGTTCTATTATATAAATGCGGGGCAATTTTTCTATATGGAAACTAAAAAAGATATTGTTGCATTTTATATAATAAAATATTTTATTTTAAATATGTGGTACAAATTTTATTATTATATAATATTTCATATTTTTATTGTGAGCGTTCTCATAAAATTGAATATTATCTTTATAGTTCTATTTTATTACAATATTCTTATTACAAAATTTTATATTTTTAATTTTTTTTTTACTATAGTTAAAGTTAAAACTAACATATATTGTAAAACTTAAATAATATTCTAAAAATTAGGCTTGTCTTCCTACCTCTTTTCTTTATGAAAAAGTACTTTTATTTTTTGATTTAAAATTAATTTTTTACTTCAAATATTTATATTTTTTATATCAAATATTATAAAATTTAAATAAACTGATTAAAATTACCTAATAAGTAATTTTAAGTAAATGTCAAAAGTAATTTTGACAAAAATAACTTTCAAAAATGATGTGATAATACGTACCAATGTCATTAATTATATACTGCAGAATATTTTGTTTTTTTTTAAATTTATTATTATAATATTAATTAATATAGCAGAGAATCTTTTCAATTGTTTATGTCATTAATTAACAAACAATAAGCATAATTTAATTATTTAGAATAATAATTATTATTTGAAACAAGAGAATATTCCATCTCTTGATTCATCAAATTCGAAACAGATTAGTGAAAATTTGTGGAAACGAGAGAATTCTCGGTATCAATCTAGTTATTCTTCATGGAAACATTTAAAATTCTCGGGAATTATATCATCTTTCTGTTGAAGAAGAGAATATAAATTACTGTCGAATGACGTGGCTGAAAATTTTCTGATGAAATCGTCAGTAATATCTCGCCTATCAACATTTTATTTGGAATACAGCCAGGGTATTGTTCAACAAGTTTTGGAATAATAGACTTGTATTGATTTTGTATTGTGTTGCACTCTGTTTACATTATAGTTAAGATAATTTTATTCTTTTAATTGCTGTTAAATGTTAGTTAATCTTGTAAAGGTTACGGAATAATATAATTATTAATTTTTAATTAATTTTTTTAAAAAGATGTTGATTTTATGATAAGCAAAATAATAACAAAAATAGTATATTATTCAAGGAAAATGTAATAAATGAGAAATATAGAAAAAAAATTGTTCTATATATATATATATATATATATATATATATATATATATATATATATAAATAATAAATAAATAAAATAACTAACCATTATATACGAACACAATAATATTTTTTTTATGATAATAAAGTATAATATATAATTGCATTTTTTACAGCGTTAAATTGTCAGATATTTCAAATACAATTATGTGAGAATAATAAATTGTCAAGTAAATAAATTACAAAATTTTTATAGCTCACAAGATGTTCAGTAATAATTTAAAAACTCACTAGTGTGAGTAATAAATAGCAATACTTATCAAGAAACGCATATACAGAATAATACGTACATATATAAAACAATCATGCTATGTTCCCAAAAGGGTGTAGCACAAACTCTTTTCACTAACCTTAAATTACTCATAACTTATTCATAGCTACAATATAACTTCTAATTTATTCTAATGAAAATTTCAAAAAGGAATGCAATCAATCTTAAAAACTTTCAAATAGGTCAATCTTATTAATTTGCTGTGTTTTTTTCCAAATTTTTATAAAAATTATCTTTAATACTTTCGATTAAATAATCGGTAAACAATATCGAGCACGTATCAAAATTTATCATCCAAAAAATTAATTTCGATCTACCATCACCCTATCGCAACTTTGACAGAAAAATTACTTTATCCCTCACTGAAAATTTAGCCTTCATTCACATTTACAACACGTACCAGCGTGCATACCATCGGCGCAAGTTGGCATCAGTCATTTCCGTTACAGAGTAATCACAGGCTGCCTGGCCAGGTTTATCTAATATCATCGCGTTTATCAGCTTTCGACTCTATCTCTCGCGATGTACGATATCTATACCCTTCGCTAGTAGCTTCAATAAGCGATACGCCATTAATAAATTGAAATCCATTGCGTGCCGCGTGTTACGTGACGCATGATGCGTCGGATATGCGTTACGTTCGAATCCGTAACGTGCGTCGATTAATTCTCGATGTGACGTTGTGGATTTTACTAACCGCGGTTCGGTGAACGAAAAGTGGTTTTTAAACTCTGGTACGAAATTTTACATCAAGTTTATTTGGTTAATGAATTTATTATTTAAAAAAGAAAGATCTTTGTTTCTTCAGTAATGTATTTTTGTGTGTTTGTACTATAGAATTAAGACTCATTTAGACTGCTGTTGCAGTTTAGTTTTAGAATTTGACTAACATTTGGTGTTAAAACTAAAAGTGTGTCAAGTGTTTGGATTGGTCAAATTCTTGTGCTTATATGCGTAAAATTAAAACGGCATTTTGATGAGGCTTTATTTTTAAAAAATATTTTTGTTATCATTTTTTTTAAATTCGGTTTTTAGAATTATATTATAATAGAAATTGGCAATTTCGGAATATAAACATAAATTTAATTTTTGGCAAATTACTTGTTATAAGGCCCTGATTCACAAATAATTGTTAACCAATAAATTAACTAGACAACTAAATTGTCAAATGTTTTTATACAGTCTCATTTTGGTTAGTTTGCAAGTTAATTGATAAAGCATTTAACAATGTTTTGTACAATCGAATCTAAGTTTTTACAGCTGAAATTTAAATAAAATTTAATATTTATAATTAAAACTAAATACTACTTTTGATAAATAATTTATTTTAATTTTATTTATTCAGAATAATAATGGTAATAATAAACATAATAAAAAAATCTCTTAAAAATAGCGCTTGCCTATATAAAATATTTGTATCGATTTCTTTTACACACCATAAAATACTTTGAATTTGGAGTTAGAAAATAATATGGTTCTCTATGTAACAATAATACAATTTTTATGTATAAATTACACCTTAAAATAGTATTAAAATATATTAATAACATAAACATGAAATATTTTTTATTTTGTACAAGTGAAATGTGTATTTGTATGTAAAGATTTTATTTTATATGTATATACATTACATATATGAAAATTGATTTATTTTTCTACTTTTGTGAAAAATCGATTTCTAGGCAATGCACCATTTTTGTGATGTTGCAAAGATTTAAAAATAAGTAATAAATTACTTTAATTAATGTTATTCGTTTTTTTAGTAATAATAATTTGACCAATGTTAGAATTAAATAATTTTGTTACAATTTAGTATTTGAGATAGTTTATAGAGACATTTCTAAATATGTGTACGTATTCGACAACTAACCCTAATTAATAATATTCGTTTCCAATTAACAACTTCAAAATTTCGCCTGGGCAATTCCTGCTCGTACAAATAACAATTCCAGCAAGTTCATTCAACGGAATCTACTCGTGTACGAGCGCCGGAGAGCAAAGTGAGAGAGTCAGGTAACAATCAGACACTCTGTTCAATACCCGCGCCTCGTCAACGCGTTGCTGCTGCTGCTCGCTCGCAACCCTTTTCCCTGCGGCGTCGCGGCGTCCTGCTACACCTGCGCATCGAGCGCATGCGTATGGTCCACGGCCCACGCGTCACTCGTCGCGTTCAGTTTTAGGTCGCCTGGCGCGCTGGCTACACGCCACGCTCTTGCGTTCAACGGGCCCAATCTTATCTGAACAAGTGAAAACACAGATGAATGACGGCTGTATTCGAAAAGAATTTTGTACGTTTAGTTCGATTCGGTTGCAGTTGTTGTTATGTTGATCGATTTTTATCCGAGAGTTTTGCAAACGAGTGGCTTTTGTTTTGTGAGTTTTTAATTGTGACGATGGATTGCCTGGTAGACTGTAAACGTTGAGGTAAAAATATGTTTTTCTATAAATAATTCTGTGTGTAGGAGCTTCTTATTTGTTGTGATGCACAACAAATACTTTGTTTTTTAATGTAAATGTGTACATATATATTTGAATTTCAATGTAAATAAGTGATACATATTTTTAGAATTTAGCTTAATGCGTAATGTGTTTCAATTATAAAATGCTATAAATTTATTATTTATTCCGCAAGATTATTTTAAAAATATATGATTTATAACATATATTAGTTGCTATGTATATATTAACATTTATTAATACTTAATACGTAAGCCAATTATAAAATTCTTTTATTAATTTCACTTTTAAAATATTCTAACATTATTGATCAGAAAATTAATTTTAATGCGATGTCATTAATATTTAATATTTTTGTTAATAAATAAAACGTTTTGCTAATATGTATTTAATTATATAAAAAAATTGTATAATTTATTTTGAATTTAAATATTTTGCAAATATTTTGTGAATATTTGTTTAAAAATTACTTACTGTATCATTGTAAAAGAATAGGAGTAGATAATTTTGCATTAAATAATTAAATATTAATCAAGGTTTTTCACATTTATTATCAACATAGAACATATAGAAATGTAATAAAATGTTTCTTGTTTTAAACTAATTTAAAATTTGTTTCTGTAATAAAACCTTTTAGTTACTTTTTAAATTAAAAAAAAAAAAAACTTAAAGTTTATAATATTTGAATAGTTTTTATATTTATTATAACTTTTTTCCATATTTTTAAATATTATAACTTAGTTTTTTATAATTAAAAGTAATGATACATAAAGAAATTAATTCGGTGTTAAAACTATTGTATTTATTATATAGAAACTTTAGGAACAATAAAGTCCAAAACTTCTATAAAACTTTTGATTTTTGATAAAATTTCATATAGAAGAAATCTAGAATTTGTTACTAAAAAACAATGATTATGAATTAGTTTTTCATGAGTAACATATACATATACAATTGAAATTTTTACAAATTTTTACTGTTTTTACAAGCTAGTATAGTATGATTTAGAGCTAATAATATTATGATTAAAACATAACATTAATTTCGAAATAAGTAGGAAAGTTTGAATAAAGCCTTGTTGTATACTAAATATTATAACATAATAATTAAACAAATAAATAATGTTAGAATGTATAAACATCTATTACGTATTATAACAAACAAAAATTGCAAATGCAAATGCAAAAATGCAAATAATGTAATCACCTAAGTACTTCTAACACTTAAAATTTTATACTTGTCAACATAACAACGACATAAATGTTTCATATAATTGACAGTTAATCTATTTTATTGCATTTTGAGTGTGGGCGGAATTTGACAAAGAATATTGAGTTTTATCTTCATATATCAAACAGTAAAACTTAATTTATTTTTCAGCAAAGTTTTAACTTTCCAAGTTATGAAGTAATAATGCCAATGTGGACTAGAATTTTTATAATATATATAGAAGAAAGTTTTATGTGGAGACCACATTTTAAAATTATTTTTAACTAAAAATTTCAACTATGAATTTTAATTTTAAAAGTTTCGTACAAAGACAAATTTTAGTCGCACGCTGAACATGCGAAATAAATATTTATTATTAGATTTTTGAAATAATTTTTAACTTTTTGAACTAGAATATTACTAGAAATAGCTATTTTTCAATTTTTTGCCACTGTAATAGTAAATTTGGAGCAAAAAAATGTAGATTTCATATTAAAATACGTGTAATATAATGTCATAATAACTAACTGTATAAAGAAAAGGAAATAAAATTTTGTTTGAAATATTTTTACATCAGTTTTGAAAACAATTCATTTCCTTTTTAATATGACAATGTTTTTTTTTGTAGGAAAATTGTTTTTGACTAGATGTAAAAAAAAATGTTTTAAACATTTTCAGATCAGGTTTTTAAGTTTTTGTTATTTTTAGATGGAATATAAGTATGTTTGGGAATCTGCATTATATAATTTAGTTAACAATTTATACATTTGCAGTTTCATATTGGTGGCCATTGATTCAAAACCAATCACTAGTAATATGCTAAAAATTAATTTTAACTAAAATTAATTTGAAAATAGTGAATACAAATTAATATATAACATAATATTAATATTATGGGGCGTGTTGAGGAAGCGCATATTATGATAAGCTTGACGAAAAAAGTTATTATTATATTAAATATTCAATTACTTTATAATAGTGTAGAAATTCCAGCAAATGTAGAAAATTATATTATAACCTAATGAAGAGACAATGTAGGAACGAAATTGTCAAATAAAACAGCAAAGAGCCAAATTGTCAGCTGGTTCGCATTGTTAGTGTATCTAATTAACAGTTAATTCTGTTAGAATAGATTTACTTTAGGACATTTGGACTTTGTTCTTTCTGATTACTTACATAGAGTTCTTTGTCTGCATCTATATATTACGTACGTGTGCAATAATATTATGTTATATTACCTGTATTTTATTGATTACTTTCTCGGTTACGAAGTTGTCGGGTAAGGTAGATAAATTATGCAACGTTGAGAAATTAAAATCTAGTTTATTTTTGAATACAGGTGTTATAAAAACTTTTGTATTAATAATATTTTAGCTTTTTGAATTTTTAACTAAGACATGCAACTATCTGGTAGAGAAATCTAAATTATAAATTTTTATTAATAATTTTCGTTTCCGTTGTTAGTTTATATGTTTCTTTGTTGAATTAGTTTTTATTTATTGATACCTAAAAATGAATACATTGAAATACTGAAAAAAAAAAAATGCATTAAAAGAAGTAAGTCTGCAGTATTTAATGGATATGAAGAAAATTTAACAAAATTTGTATATCAGTTTATTTTATTGATTTTTCATTTTTAAATTTTGTAGCTGTTGAAAAAACTAAAATTATATTAAAAAGAGGGAAATCTGCAGTTTTTATTAGGCGTAAATAAAATTCAACAAAATGTTTCTAAGTAAAGTAGACAACAGCTTTTATAGCAGACAATATATTTGTAGTAATAAAATTATTTTTATTTTTTAAATATTTAAATTAAAATATTGTTTAATTATTTTCACATAAAATTTAATTTAAAGAAGATTAGAAGTATGTGATTAAATTCGTATATAGACCACTTTGTCATTATTACATAAATACTAAGAAATGGAAATGAAAATTTTATATTTGTATATATATAATTGGGAAACGTTATAGACACCGTACCGAACACTATACCACTTTTTCTTGCAGTCAAAGTGATAAAAACACGTTCTATTATTTAGTAACTGATTAATATTTTGTACTAATCTAAAAAGCTTCATTAAATTCAGATCATCTAGTTTCTTGCATATAGTAAAATCTGCTTTTAATGTTTTAAAAAATATATTACAATATACAAAATTTAATTAAATTTTTACATATGCATTTCATAATTAATTTGAACAAATACTGACACAAAATATCTATTTTAAATTTTTAATTAACTAGAAATACGAATGATATTAACTTGTAAAACATCTTATAACTATGTTTTATTGATCAAATATACGGAAACTAAATATTAATATTTATGAATATTTCTCGCTAACAAGTTTAATGTATATTATATTATCTACAGTACAAACTTGTATCGTGTATTATAGTTTGTAATAGACATTTGCACTTTTATATATGATAATATTTCGTTTATATGTTTGACATAAGAATTACGTAATAAAAACGTATGTAACATATCGTCAAAATAATTCTATGACCAGATGCACTCACGTAAATTGCAACGGACGATTGTGAACAAGACTAGCCAAACTACGTCATTTGTTAGCTGTACAAAGTTGTACATGTTTTCTTGTAACTATAGATTATTCCGATTGATGTGTGTAGTGACAAAAAAAGTAGTAGTTTGATTATAGTCTGTTTTTTAACTAGTAGGAATAAATGAAAAAGTAAGTTTTACACTATAAAAGAACACCAGAAACACATTTGGTTTATTTGCTTACAAAATATCACAAAAAGAATTTAAAGCACACGAAATTAAAGAACTCGTCACAATAAAAAACAATACGGAATACTAACAGTTTGTTGACAGTTGATGACAAGATAAAAAAATATGTTAGGTGTAAAAGCGGTATAAAAAGTATATAATTTAGCGTAAAATTTTTAAATTAATCCTCCTATTTAAAAAACAGACTATAGTTAAAGTAAAGCAATTTGTCTTAAATTACTTGACTGATACTATAAACTTGTTTTAATTTCAGTTTTAACTAATATCGCGGTTTTAATTTTCTATTGCATTTTATACTCATACAAAAATACATATTTTTATTTTGTATTTACAATTTACACAATGTGATCATTTAAGAACAAATATAAAACAAAAGAAAAAAATAACATTTTGAAATAAATATATTTTTGTAGCATAAAAAATTGCATTTTAATTTTTTAAAGAATTGGTATACAAAATATAAAAGCTTCAAGTTTTAATTCTGTACAATTTTTAATTAAAATTCAACGTTTCCATATATAGATTCAGAAAAAATATACAAATAACATAAATAATAAAGAAACAAAACATAGGAACAAGTTACTGGGTAACAAAATACAAGTAACTAGATTACAAAATTTATAATTTATTAATTAAAGGAAGTCGGGTTTTATTTAAATCAATGCCTTCATATTGACTAATGTTATCTTTTTCTTTGTAAATTTCTATTGAATCTCTGATCAATTAATTATTAATATTGTTGGGTCTTGCAATTATTCTATACGAAATGTTAAATTTTCATTAAAAATAATACAGAATTAAAACCTAAAGCTTTTTTATTTTAATATAATAAGTTCTGAATGATTTTTTTTACAATGTTATAATACACAAAACTTTAAAAAATTTATGCTAAAAGAGAATTAAATCAATAAAACTGTCATAAGATTAAGAAACAATTGAACTGAAACACGAAAAATCTAAGTCATAAATACGTTATTACAATTATGAACAAAATGACGGTATTTAGATAATTTTAAAAAAGATACTAAAACAAACTATTTGCGTCAATATAAATTCGCGAAAACTATAATAGGCCAACTATCTGAAAGTGTGCGTTTAAAAGAAAATAGCTTATAGTAATTTCTCTACTATCAAACATGTCGTACAACCAAAATAATTACCCGAACATAATACACCGTTTATTTATTGTTTCAGATGATACTACATCAGTTCAGTTTTCCGCATCATCTTTCAATTTAAACAAACAAAAAAAAACGAACGCCACACAGTTTTCGTGGAATTAAAATCAAACAGTGTCAGTGAGTGTGTGTGCCTATAGTGTACTCTACCAATCAAATTTCATTATTCGAAAAAAATAAAAATAAAATAGAAAACTGATACATTTCTTTTATTGTGCAAATACACGGAATGACGTCAGCGTGAAACAAAAAAAAAACAGTGACCAATCGGCAACGAGATATATTTTTATATCAAAGGTTCGATCGCGTGTTTTTTTTGTTTGTAGTTAAGTGTATTTAGATTAAGTGTTTGATTGTGGGAGAGAGTAAAAATGGGTTGTGAATTGGGCAAATTAGCGATGGTGCATCGTGGCAATGCTAATAATGCTAGTAAACAAGAGGATCCACCACCGCCAGCACCGACGGATCCAAGGCTACCGTTGACCGCGAAACAGAAATATAGTATGCTGGCTTCTTGGAGAGGTATCAGCCGAGCTATGGAACCTACTGGAGTTTATATGTTTATCAAGTAAGTTCTTATGTATTATTACTTTTATATAAAGATATGAATAAATAAATTAATTACTTGTATGCCATAAAATGAAAATTTAGTGTTATCAAACATTGTTGAAATGCAAAATAAGTTAATCGTCAGTTTCTTTAAATTCAGCTGAAATATGAGTCTCCTTTTTTTATAATTTTTAGAAACTTTCGTATTGTACACACGTTTTTAACTAATTATATTTTAATATATGTTTTACAAGAAATTTATACAGTTTAATGTATTTTTATTGTTTATGTCAGATTAGACAACACATTTTTTAAAATTTAAAATAACTATTTGTATTTTTTTTTGTATTAGAACATACTTTTGTTTAACAGTATTTATTTTCGATATGACAAATAGCTATTCATGAAATTAATAAAATAATTATTTCTTATTTTATATCTTTTAAACTTGTCAAACATTGCACCAAATCTTAAAAATTGTTAAAAAAATAAAAGAGATAACAATTACAAAAATATTTTATATATAAAAATGTTATTTTTTTTTATCTTAATATTTTATTTTAATGCAAGGATAATATTGAAAATAAAATATGTCATTAATAAAATAAATAAGTATTTTTTCTATCATCCAACCAATATTTCGTATAATATAAAAACTAGAAATTGTACTAGTTTGATCTTGATATTGAACTTAAAAAAATAAAAGCATGCAAAGTAATCAATCAGAGCTTAAAGTGCAGCTAAGAATAAAGAAAAAAAAGCAAACAAAACACGAGCTAAAATCGTGATGTACGGAAAAAGATTCTTAGAATGCGAAAACCTTCTAAATAAATTGAATTCACAAAGTAATTCAATAAAATAGCAATCACTGTACCAAAAAAATTTAATTGTTTGCTTTACTATATGTTCAATTTATTTTCTATTTTCGGAATTAACTAGATAGTCTTAATATATTATTAAAGTAAAAGACTTGACAATTTTTTGTATGAAATTAGGTTTATTTATTTATAATACTATATTTGTTTCAATTACAAAAAGGTTGGGTGCTTCAATTAGATACTTTTTAATTTACACGTTATACAACCGAGCGCAAATTAAGCAACGATTAATTTTGTCCTATATTGCAAGGAACAAACGCAAGTAATGTTAAGGTGTAATTTAATATAAAACGTTGTTAATTTAATCGGTGATTATTAGTGGAAAACTTAAAATATATAGTAAATATACACACTATGATGTTAAGTATTTCTGGATATAATTACTCAACTGTTCTAATTTTACATAATTGTTTAAAAATACATAATATTAGAACTATTACAAACATTATGTAATATATTACCAACGGAATAGAAAAGTACACATGTATGTAATATTACAGTTTTTTTTAGTTAATTTGTTTTTAGTAAATTTAATTTGCTGTCAGGAATTTTTCATAAATAGCTAAAATTTGTTTAGTTCTGTAATATTATTGTTGGTATAATTACATACATTTCTAAATTTACATAAAGGATGTATATTGAAATGAATGAATTACACTTAAAATATTTTGTTAGTTTTATTACACAAAATATGTACTAAGTTTCATTATTTTGATGAATTATTACAGATATTAATATGCAAGCTATAATTTTACATAATTTAACAAGTTATACTAACAATATGGAATTTTACATTAAATATGTGATGCAATTTGCAAAAATTAAGCAATTTTACATACTTATTAAGTCATTTTTACTTACTTAATGTGATTATTATGAATTATGTAAAAATTACAGCAATTTGAGGTAGAAATACAGAATATTTATAGTAAAATGAAATTACAGATTTTTTATAGTAAAATTTGATTATTATTTTTCTGTAATTTCACTTTATTTTTACCGTGTAGCATTAATAAATATTAATACCGAATTTAGAGTAATAAATTTATAAAATATTTTATTGTATTTGAAGTGAAAAACAAACACATATTCTTGTTTTTTTACAAATTTATATATTTGTGAAATTTTGCTTAAACTTTGAAATTTTATACAATATTATAAACATATCTTTCTTATGTTTGCATCGATTTATAAAGAAGAGAATGAAAAAAAAATTGATTACATTAGCAACGATTTTGCTCAGATAATTTGCTTGGCTCTATGACAAATTTTTTCTACATGAATAAACGTTTTATCAGAGTGTTTGGTAACATGATTGCTACTGCGCTATTATGTTCGGATTATTCGTGCTCTATTTACTATAATTTGCCTTTGATCTATGTGCCCTTAACGTGGTTTTATCGATTTCAAAATCTATGTAGTTCAGCGAAAAAATCTAGGACAAAAGCTTTTGATATAATAACCTTATTACTACACCACAAAACTGTAAAGCATTTTGAACAAAATTGGGTTGTTTACTAAAGGTATTTTACAAATTTATAAGTTCACTAATTCATTTGTTTTTATTGTGTTATTTTTACTATTTGAAATTATTAATGAGTTATCATTCTGTTTTTAAGATATTAATATTGAGAAATCAAACTCTACCTGTTTGCAGAAAAATAAAATTGACAGTATTAAACATTTATTATTACTTTTGTTTTACGTTTGAGATCGAATAATTGAATGAAGTTTTTTTGAAATTTGTTGTTTAGATCAGACAATACTAGCAGTTAATTTAAAAACTGTAAATGTAAAATTTAGTTGTTGTTTTAGTTAGGATGTATGTTTTATTAAATGAATATGAAAACAAACAAGTTTTATGACAAATGTGATGTAGTTTGTGCAAAATTGGTGTCACAAACACAAATGAAAGACATTAGTAAACGTCATTGCAAATTGTTTGTATTATCATTAATTTCAGTAAAGTTTGAAACCGAAATTTAGGTGAATAATGTGGGTACTAAATGATTAGGAGATTAGGTGAAGACATTCAATGAAAAGTTTTGTTATTACTTTATAAAGAAATTAATATTTTTGTGGCATTTTATAAATTTATAGAGAAATAATAAACATTTGGTTTTTTTCAGGTACGGTAGATTATAATTTGAACTACAGTATAGTAATGTAAAATCCGGTTTAGAAACATTTAATATCATTTGCTCGAAAGTAAGATTTTGTGATATGGAACAAAAAATTTGACTACTACGCCTATAATTTTAACTATTAATTTAATTGGTATTTTTAAATGAAGTAGAAATAAAAATTACGTTAAACTTTTAATGATTGCAATAATATTAAGTGTTTGTTATTTTATTTCAACAGCATTGAATTTTTGTATTTGATCTGCGTGAAATAAATTGGTTTGGAATTACTACAATTTTTAAAGTTAATGATGTAAATAAAATAAAAAAGAAATAAACGTTTAAAGATGTAAACTAGAATTTATAATCAAACTTTTAATGGCTAAAACTTTGTAGTTTATTTATAGTGGCTTAGTGTAAATGTTATCAAATACAAATGTTTTAAATATGAAGCGTAGAAAAGTACATTATTTAATGATATTTTTCATTTATTACTTTTCGTAATAGCCAGTTAAACTTTTAATATTCTGAATTATATTTTATCGTTAAAAATGTTTTATTCCGATTAATATTTTCTTAACCAAATTAAAAAATGTTTAATGTAACTGACTCAAAGTATCAGTTGCATAAATTGTTGTTAAACTCATTGTAAGTTAACGATAGCATCAACTTATCAATCGATAAATAAATGAGGCATTTCTAAGAAAATTAACAATCTATTTGCGTAGTTAACTATTAATTAAGTTAACAACGTTTTATAAAATTGATTCTAAGTGTAATTAATGATATATTTTAATTCATAAATTATAAATTAATATAATTTAATTAATATAAAAAGAAGAACTATTATGATATATCTCTAATTTAAATGTCAACTAGTGTAACTTGAACTATTAATTTTATTTGTTATTTAAATATACTACTACGTTACTATTCTGTACAATTAATTCCGTATTTCATTTAAGTAGTATTTCAGTTTTATTTAAAATAGAAAAACTATTGTAAGACATTCTATTAATATTAAACTTGCATAATGAAAACTATATACAAAACTGTAGTTGTTTTATATTGTTTTTGCTAGAATAAAAGTGTTTTTAAGCTGCATATTTTAATTAAATTTGCATATTCTAAATAGAATATACAAATGTTAAGTTTATGTACATCTCTTTAACTTACAATTAGTGTAGTTTACTAAACTATTATTAATCTAATAATATATATCTCACAACTCTGTCAATGTTTGCATACCAAATCTTTGGGCTATTCAACCAAACTATTGCAATGTTAAACTGGAGAATATTACATTAAAATCTTTTGACATGTTCTAAGGAATATACTACAATTCTACATTTTTTATTTAAATACAGTTACGCCTCATTCAGACTACCGTTTTAATTTTAATTTTACGCACAAGCATAAGAATTTTTACCAATCTCAACACTTGCCATTAAATCTAAAAATATGTCAATTGTTTCAATTGGTTCAATTCTTTTGTTTGAAAGACCGGCAGTCTGAATGAGGGATATATTCTGTGCAAATTGTGTGAGTTTGTTTTAATTTGTAAATAAATTTATCACAAAAATAGTACATACAGTATTTAATAAGGAAAAAGTAAATATTTTTGAATTTTGCAAGAAAATTTTAGAAATTTGAAACCTTGTTTTATGTTGACTTTTTAAATTATGATAAAAATAAAATAAACATTTTAAAGGTTACAAAAATTAGTTACAAAAAAAAACATAAATTTCTTGTTTAAGATTAACATATTTAATTTTATGAGTCAGCGCGAATTAAGTAATAAGAGACAAACCCAGTTACATAAGATACTGTTAATATAATCAATGGTTAAATACACAATTAAATTGATTATATTGCAAAGATAAATGTTAAACAATGTTTTATGCAACTGATTTTCAGGTTATCAATATTTATTTAAACGTCTAATACTAAACCAGAATCTCTTTTTTTGTTTGGATAGGAATATTTCGCGGAAATAAGTTTCTGCATATTGGAAAGAATTTTTGCCACACTTTTATAGGTATGATTATGTATGTATATTACTAATTAAATATTTACCACAAAATTTGATAGTATAAAAATTAATATTTAAAATGTATATTTTTTATGATTAACAAAAATTAAATTTTAAACTAGCGAATATAAAAAAGAAAACTATAGAAATATATTGGTGGAATTAAAACATACGTACTAAAAAACAAAACAGCGCTACGATTCTATAATTTTGCTTACATTAACAGAAATTATTTCAAGCATGTTTTTTCGACCGTACATTTAAACTGCATTCGTTGATATTTCGATTTTCAAAACATGGATTTTAGATTGAAAAATAGAAATCATAATATTGTGCAATACAACTGTAATATATTTGTATCAATAGCATGTACACATCTGAAAGCAGATTATTTTCGAATCTGAGATTAATTTTTGCTGAGCAGTGATTCGAAACTATTTGTTGATATTAATAGAATTTCTATTTTTATGTCACTGCTTTGTATGCTAGATTCTTGTAACTTTTTTTTATAAATTATTTTAGAGATTTGTTTCAAATATGTAGTATAAAATTCTAGCTTAATTTGTAAAATTGTTAGACTGATTAAATTATTAAAAGTATTTTGTACAAAAGTAGTACTATTTTTTAGATAATATATTGTAATAACTTATATAATAGTTATTTATGTAACAAGTGTGTGAAGTTGGGTTTTATGACATGAGTTCATGAGTTAAGACCCAGTTCACTCACAAGTTGCATTCAAAATTTTACTACAACTCTAAATTACACAAAGAAATTTTTTATGAATGTATATGAACATGTTACGTTTTATGAACAAATCTACTTTACATTTACATAAAAATGCTACTTATGATTATCAATCACTGAAATTTTACTGTAGAATCTATTTTATTATTTTAATTAATTTGTTTACGGAAACTATCAATAAATAACAAACCACAAAAATACAATTCTTGTTCACTATTTACAGGTTAAAGTGCGGTCATGCTGTATAAATTAGTGTTGATAATTATCAAATAATTATCTTATTTTAATATAATTTTTATTATTTAATTATTTGCACTTAAAAATAATATAGAATTGATATACTCGTATTACACTAACACGTCTTTTCTTTAAAGAAATAAATATATAATAAAATAATAATAAATCTGATCTGATTTCAAAAGCATCACTGACATTGGCTACGCTGATTACTTTACGCATTGCATTATAACATCGTTTGGTAAACGTTCATTTTACAGTGTCTATAGTATGTAAAGTGTTAACTTTAGAAGCGGCCGTAAATAAAACATATTTTCATTATTTTTAATTAAGTATTTTAGAAATTTACTAATTTAGTCAATAGAAGTGGATTTTGTTTCAGTTTAATTGATGTCCTTTATCTTTCTGTAAAACTTATATTGTTTTACAAGAATTGTATTTTTTATATTCATAATAAAAATTAACATTTGAAACATTGCAAATATAATATTATATTTTGCTTTTAATAAATATCCTGAAGTACAACTGTATTTACTTACTTTAAAATAATAAAATTTTATTTCCGCACAAAATCAATGTATTTCCAGCGACAAACAACACTATTTTTTTAATGTTCTCAATAAAATATTAATAAAAAATCGATTGTAATTGGTGACAGAAAATATATTGATTATTTGCTGACATAATTCAATATTTTATTATGTATTTTTAACATGAGAATGTAGAAAATAATGTCCGCGTATTATTATATATTATGCATGTAATATATTTGTTTGTTGCACATTAAATTTTCAATAAACAAAACAACAAATAATTTTTATATTCATTTTTATTTCAGTGCAATAAAACAATATGAATTTTACATTCAAATGGATAACATAAAATAAATAATATTTAATAACAATAACCTGAAAATAATTTAAAATATTGAAAACAAATATATGTATTAAAATAAAACGGCTTTAGGTAGTAGTTCTGTAACAATATGAATTTTACATTCAAATGGATAACATAAAATAAATAATATTTATTAACAATAACTTGAAAATAATTTAAAATATTGAAAACAAATATATGTATTAAAATAAAACGGCTTTAGGTAGTAGTTCTGTATCATTTTACCTGATGAAGATGTACGTTAAGTACGTCGGTTATTAATAAATATTAAAATAGAACTACAATTTAAAGCCGTTTTATTTTAATATAATTAGTTCTGAAAGATTTTTTGCTATACTCAATATATATATATATATATATATATATATATATATATATATATATATATATATATATATATATATATATATATATATATATATATTTTAAGAGTTTAAAAATAAATTGAAATATTTTAAATAATAACAAAACAATTAGCTAACATATTAGTACGTTTTTCTATCAATGTACTTGACTATATCTTAACAATATTTTGGACAATGCATTGGTCGAACGCAAAGACCATTTTCAGTGTTTCTTACGTAGCCTGGTTCACAGAAATAACCTGGTTCACCTTTTTTTTGACGTGGTTGGCAGCGTGGTTTCTTGCAGGTTCTCTCAAAGCCAGAGACTTCAAATCGTTCATGAGTATCGCATAAGCTTCCTGTAATTATAAAATTTAGAATAAATTAATTTATCGTTTAGTTTTTTATTTATAATCATTAATAAAACAAACAAATTAAAAACTTTTTTTTGGTCAGATATAAAATTGTTTAGCTTTATATTTGTAAAAAGAAATATTTCCTGCAAATCTCGATTAAACTTTACGAATGTTTAGTAACTTTTAATTTAATTAAAAGAGTTTTTATTTCTTTTCTTAATGAAAAAGTTTTTGATTAAAGACAAATTTATTTTTATCTTTGAATAAAGAAAAAAAATTAATGCTTTTTCTTTTGTCTTTGATTCAAATTTAAATTTAATTTTGGTAATTGTTATTTAATTATTAGTTAGAAGATTTTACCTGGTATTGGACAAACTCTTACGCAAGCACCACTTATTTGATCTCTTGTATACCCATCTTTACAGATACATCCATTCAAGACTGGCGAATAATTATTTTGACAGGTCAGTTCAAAAGCAGCATTTGCGCTGTATACTTCATTTCGTGGACAATGACCTAAACATACGAAACAAATTAATCAATAAACGTAAAATTTTTTATGAAAATATTTACAGTACCTAATTGTGGTTTGACTTTACAAGTATCACAGTTGCATTTGAGATACTCTTCATAAATATGCTGACAGTAAGAAGCATTATGTGAAGGACAGAATTTTTTGCATTTGCAAATGCATATTGTAGTAGATGATTCCGTTGTTGTTGTAGAAGATTCTGTTGTGACTGTTGTAGGTGATGTTGTGCTTGGAGTAGTTGTTGTTTGACAGTCACATGAACAATTACATTTCTTAGTTGTTGTAGTTAAATCAGTAGTTGTGCTAGGAATTGTTGAAGTAGATGGTGTTGGTGAAGTTGTAGTGGTTGTTGTTTGGCAGTCACATGAACAGTTGCATTTTCTGGTTGTTGTAGATACATCAGTAGTTGTACTAGGAATTGTTGATGTAGATGGAGTTGCTGTGTAAGTTGTTGTAGATGGAGTTGTTGTGGTGGTTGTTTGGCAATCGCATGAACAATTGCATTTTTTAGTTGTTGTAGATACATCAGTTGTTGTACTAGGAATTGTTGATGTAGATGGAGTTGAAGTTGCAGTGGTTGTTGTTTGGCAATCGCATGAACAGTTGCATTTTTTAGTTGTTGTAGATACATCAGTTGTTGTGCTAGGAATTGGTGTTGAGGGAGTTGATGTTGTAGTGGTTGTTGTTTGACAGTCACATGAACAGTTACATTTTTCGGTTGTTGTAGTTAAATCAGTTGTTGTTTGGCAATCGCATGAACAATTGCATTTCTTCGTTGTTGTAGTTAAATCAGTAGTTGTGCTAGGAATTGTTGAAGTAGATGGAGTTGGTGTGTAAGTTGTTGTAGATGGAGTTGAAGTTGTAGTGGTTGTTGTTTGGCAATCGCATGAACAATTGCATTTTTTAGTTGTTGTAGATACATCAGTTGTTGTACTAAGAATTGTTGATGTAGATGGAGTTGAAGTTGCAGTGGTTGTTGTTTGGCAATCGCATGAACAATTGCATTTTCTAGTTGTTGTAGATACATCAGTTGTTGTGCTAGGAATTGTTGATGTAGATGGAGTTGGTGTGTAAGTTGTTGTAGATGGAGTTGATGTTGTAGTGGTTGTTGTTTGACAGTCACATGAACAGTTGCATTTTTTGGTTGTTGTAATTAAATCAGTAGTTGTTGTAGATACATCAGTTGTTGTACTAGGAATTGTTGATGTAGATGGAGTTGAAGTTGTAGTGGTTGTTGTTTGGCAATCGCATGAACAATTGCATTTCTTCGTTGTTGTAGTTAAATCAGTAGTTGTGCTAGGAATTGTTGATGTAGATGGAGTTGGTGTGTAAGTCGTTGTAGATGGAGTTGATGTTGTAGTGGTTGTTGTTTGACAGTCACATGAACAGTTGCATTTTTTAGTTGTTGTAGTTAAATCAGTAGTTGTGCTAGGAATTGTTGATGTAGATGGGGTAGCTGTGTAAGTTGTTGTAGATGGAGTTGAAGTTGTAATGGTTGTTGTTTGGCAATCGCATGAACAGTTGCATTTTTTGGTTGTTGTAGTTAAATCTGTAGTTGTACTAGGAATTGTTGATGTAGATGGGGTAGCTGTGTAAGTTGTTGTAGATGGAGTTGAAGTTGTAATGGTTGTTGTTTGGCAATCGCATGAACAATTGCATTTTTTAGTTGTTGTACTAGGAATTGTTGTTGTAGATGGGGTAGCTGTGTAAGTTGTTGTAGATGGAGTTGAAGTTGTACTGGTTGTTGTTTGACAATCACATGAACAATTGCATTTTCTAGTTGTTGTAGTTAAATCAGTAGTTGTGCTAGGAATTGTTGATGTAGATGGAGTTGCTGTATAAGTTGTTGTAGATGGTGTAGTGGTTGTTGTTTGACAATCACATGAGCAGTTGCATTTTTTGGTTGTTGTAATTAAATCAGTAGTCGTACTAGGAATTGTTGATGTAGATGGAGTTGAAGTTGTAGTAGTTGTTTGACAATCGCATGAACAGTTGCATTTTTTGGTTGTTGTAGATACATCAGTTGTAATAAGAATTGTTGTAGATGGGGTAGAAGTTGTAGTAGTTGTAGTCTGACAATCGCATGGACAATCACATTTTTCGGTTGTTGTTGTAAAATATGGAGGATCAATAATTATAATTGGAGTTGAACAAGTAGGATTGCAATCAACGGTGTGTGAAGTTGTTTTACAATCGCAACTACAGGCGCATTCAGTTATTGTTGTTGTTGAAGGTGTCGTTGTTGATGTTGTTGTCGAGGTTGTTGGTGTTGTTTGACAGTCACATTTACATGTACAATTTTTAGTTGTTGTTGTCACAGGTGTGGTAGTTTTACATTCACCGTGATAGCAAGTCCATAATGGAGTTGGAATTGGTGTTGTTGTTGTTGAGGTTGTTGTCGAGGTTGTCGGTGTTGTTTGACAATCACATTTACATGTACAATTTTTAGTTGTTGTTGTCACAGGTGTGGTAGTTTTACATTCACCGTGACAGCAAGTGCATAATGGAGTTGGAATTGGTGTTGTTGTTGTTGAGGTTGTTGTCGAGGTTGTCGGTGTTGTTTGACAATCACATTTACATGTACAATTTTTAGTTGTTGTTGTCACAGGAGTGGTAGTTTTACATTCATCGTTACAGCAAGTGCATACTGGAGTTGGAGTTGGAGTTGGTGTTGTTGTTGTTGAAGTTGTTGTTTGACAATCACATTTACAAGTACAATTTTTTGTTGTTGTTGTCGAAGGTGTTGTTGAAGTTGTGGTCGTCGAAGTTGTTGGTGTTGTTTGGCAATCACACTTACATGTACATTTTTCTGTTGTTGTCGATGGTGTTGTTGAAGTTGTAGTAGTTTTACAATCACATTTACAGTCACATTTTTCAGTAGTGGTTGTAGATTGTGTTGAATGACAATTGCATGGACAATTATCATTATCATCGTCGCAATCATAATCATCGTCGCAGTATTCAGTTTCATCTTTATTATCTGAAAAAGAAAAGCAATATGAAACATTAGAATATAATTTATTAACATAATAAAAAATTTTTTAGAACTTATTACTTATATTAAAATGAAAATCTTTAAGATTAAGTTCTGTATATATTACGTATATTAAGAAAAATAATAACAAATAAAAATAAAACAAACTTTAATAGATTTTTGTATTTATTTAAAAATAAATATAAATTAAAAATTATTTAATACAAATACAAAAATATTTGTCCATTGTTTGTGTTTTCTACTTTCTTTATTAAATTATACGTATTTGCTTATCTTAAAATTACTATCATTGTATAAAAATTACAGTTTAACGATGATCATTAAATAATTGGAGTATATAATCAAATTTAATACTAAGGAATGAAGTAAATACAACAAATTTATATTTGTTTTTATTAAATATTTAACTTTATAACTATTCTGTTAATATAAAATTAAATAATATTTACCGCATTCGCAAGCACGAACACAATTCCAGTTTTCGTCTCTTACAAACCCGTCAGCGCAATACCATCCTGGTCTTCCACATCCATGATTATGGTCGTTTCCTATTGGATGAGGATTCCAGCAAGTTGGTTCGCTTAGATCACCACATTCTTTATATACTTCGTTGTTAGCGCCAAGCGGAACTATTTTCGAAACAAATAACAATTCATATTAATAAGTAATTTATAAAATGTAAATATTATCAATTTTGAAGTTTACGAGTAGTCATACATATAAATTGGTAAATTAAATACTTGCTATTTCTAAATAATTATTCTAAATATGTTTTATTATGCATTGATTTTGATTGCTATTAAAAGTTTTCTAATTTTGTAAAATTTGTTATTTCTTGTGTTCATCTTGTACAAGAAAGTGTTGTACTGGATTCAGAATTTACGCGTTAATTGCGAATTGCATAATCTGCGCATCATTACTGATTATGATACATTTATTAACGTTATATTAAAATAAATAAAGCTTTAGAATTAAGTTCTGTATATATTTTATTTAAATATCAACGCTTTAATATACTCTATATTTTTATCAGGAAAAAAATAATACAAATGTCATAAATAATAAACAAAGAAAACATAGAAGCAAGTTACTAGGTGATAAAGTAACTAGATTAAAAAATTTATAAATTATATAAAAAAAATATTTATAAATTATTAATTAAAGGTAGCTAAATATTATTTAAATTTACTATTAATATTTTTGGGAAATAAAAATATGTACAGAACTTAATTCTAAAGCTTTTTTATTTTAAAATTGAATTTCCAAAAATTCAAAAATATAATTATCAATTATATCACTTATGTTTATATTTTTTTTACTTACCGGCTAACGCAGAACTTACTAAAAGCAATGCAATGACATAAAACATGATGAATAATCCGAAGAACTGATGCATTTGGATTCTTTGCAATGCTATTTATACGATTTTAGTTCTATCTTTATCATTAATTATATTTAATTTTTTTCATACTAACACGTAGTAATGTAAGGAATAATAAACATTTATATCATCAATAGTAAAATTAAAATTATTTCTAAAATTAATCACGTTTTATTTCATAGTAATACTATAGGTTAATAAACTTTTGTTTTAACACAGTTTATTTATAATAATTGTTTATTATTTTGTTTCTATCAGGTGTAAATAAATATTCTATGAATATTTTTTGATATATTTGCATCTAATAAATTTATGGCATATTTTAAATATTAAAATATATTAAATATAAAAAAATTAATTATAAATTATAAATTATTTTTAGTTTATTGTTTTTTTAAAATATAATAAAATGAATGACAAAATTTTAATGTTTGATGTAATAAAATAACTATTATAAATTATGATTTAAACATATTTATTATTTATATGAAATATATAATGTTTCTTATTGATTTTTTTATCGAATACATTTTTTATTTCTTAAAAATAAGTCGGAATTATGATTTAAGTATGTTTATATAAACTCTATTTGCTTCTTACATCTTAAAAACATGTTTATGTAAAGAAATTTTTAAAAGAATTACATTATTTTTTAACTGTGTAATAAAATTTTAATTTTAATTATTTATACATACTTGCTTTTACTATACACTTTATAATAATTTTTTGATATTATTAAAGGTATATAAAAAAATTGCAGTATATATTGTAAGAAGCATTTTATTATAATTTGACGGTTTTATCGGAACATGTATTAACTTTCTTATTTGAAATACTACATATTTTTACATATTCAAATTTTACACTGAATTATAAATTCAAAAATATGTAACAGGTTTGGTATATGGTATTAAAATTAGTACCAAAATAGCCAAAGAAAATCGTACAACAAAAAATTGAATATAAATTTACTGTAAAAGTTTTCTGGAAAAAAGAAAAAACATATTGTTATTTGAATATTGTTGTTTTTAAAAGTGAAAGTTAATTTATTTTTTTTTATAGTTAATTTGATAATTTAAACGGAACTTAAGATAATCGGGCTTTTAATGAAAAAAATATTTAATTAAGATAGTAAAAAATTCTTCAGAACTCATTACATTAAAATAAAACGGCTTTAGGTTGTAGTTCTGTATTAATATTTATAAATAATTGTTTCTATGTTTTGTTTATTTACTATTCGTTATTTAATATGTGTTGATTATTCATCGATTATTAATAAATATTAATAGAAAACTTTAACCTAAAGCCGTTTTATTTGAAATATTTAATTGTTTCCTTTGTAAATAAAATAAAGTAGTATTTTTTAATTTAATTAAACAATTAAAATAAATTAATATTTTATTTTATGTCAATGTTTAACTTTACTATAATAACATCCAAAATTAGCTTTTTGATTTAATGATATCGTATATTTAATATAAAATAAATCAATATTATTTCAATGCTTGCTCACGTAATATTTATTTTATAAATGAATATAATATACATATAGATTTCTACATCATATCAAAGTTCATAGCGGATGTCGTACAATATAACAGTATTTCAAATATCTTATAAATATTTTTATAATATATACAATAAATATTGCAATATATTTTAAGGTTGTGGTTCAATAGGTAGAATTTCTTCAATTTCAACGTCGATTTCGACTAATTGTGGTTTACATTTAATACATAAGTTTTCGAATCGTCCATAGCCTTTCTGGCACCTGTATCCACATTTATCCAACGGATTTATTTTGTATAGTAGTCGGTGTTCTTCTGTACAAAATCTTTCTTCATTACATTCGTATTGTTCATGGGTATCACATAGTGAGCCTAAGAATAATAATTTTATTAATGATTAGTTTATGTCGAAGATATTTTAACAATTTTGGTCATTTATTTAGATATTATTATATATACTTTTATGAAAATCATACAAAAGATCATATTTGATAGAACATCATAAAAATCAAATAGACAATGAGAATAGAAATAAATATTTATTTCTCATGTCAGACACACGTCTTAAACCGCTCGGCCATGCCAGTCGGCAATTTGGTGACATTAAAAAATAACAAGTTTATTTATAAAATATAATATAAATATATAAAAATTACCTGGAATTGGACATCTTACAAGACATTGGAAAGTTAACATATCTCTTATAAGATCCTTTTTGCATAAGCATCTTTCACTAGGATCAAGTTTTCTTATTCCTTGACAAGTTTTCTCTGTCAATGAAGGACATGTTGCAAGGAATTCATTCTCTGGACAATCTATAAAAATATTAACATTAAGAACAAACGTTTATGTGCACTGTAAAATTTTGATGTTACCTTTATTATAAAATTCCAGTAATAGTGGTTTTGTTTCTACGCAAAGTCCTTCTTCATTTCTGCAATAATTTGAATTACACACGCATTCACATTGACTGCGCCATAAATGTTCATGTTGACCACATTCTGTAAATTATTATTGTTAGAATTTAAAAAATAGTCAATTATTAAATTTTTATTTAAACATTTTAAAAGATGTGTGTTTTTAAAATAAGGAATGATTAGAAATTAATTAATTTGAACTACAATATTATTAAATTTATTAAAAATAAATAATGAATAGTAACGTCTTTCAATTTGAACTACAATATTAAACAAAACAAAGTCTATTCTAATGATACTTAAATGTTTTAATATTTTTATTTTGTTATTGACAATTTATGACAGACATATTCAGTATGTCAATTTTTTATTGCTAATTTTAAACAAATATTTAATATGCAAGCTGTACTTACTCTTTTCACACTGTTTGCAGGAACAGGTTTCTAAATCGAATTCCAAACACTTTTTGCTATCTAAAAATAAAATAATTTTACTTTTAAATTTTTGAAATAGTATTTTCAATATTTATATACTTTTGTAACATTTTCCTTTACAGTATTGGTAGCCAGGTTTACACTTAATGCATTTGCAGAGTTGTTTATCAAATTTATAATTATTGTTACATTCTAAAACATTTATAATAAATTGCATTAATTATTATTTTACAAATATATTGTGTACAATGATTTATGGATTAATGATGTTATGGATATACAGCATGAATATGTATGTAATAAATATGTATATTAATACCATAACATTTTCCTTTGCAAAGTTTAAAACCGTCAAAACATTTTATACATTGACAATTTTCGTCATATTTTAAACATATTTGTTTTTCTGTAAAAAAAATATTGTTTAAATGTTTAAACACATAAATTAATAATATAATATTATTATAAATATTTACCATAACATCGTCCATTACATAGCTTGAAAGTCGGTAAACAATTTTTACATTTACAATGTTTTCGGTCAAATTTAAGGCAGTGTTTATTGTCTGGAAAAAAATATTAATATTTAGAAATTTAAAATAGTAATGTTAATTATTATTGGCACATACCGTAGCATTTATTTTTGCAATATTTATAGCCAAAATGACATTTTAAGCATCTGCATTGTTTTGTATCAAATAAAGAACAATTTATATCATCTGAAAAAAATAAATAAAACAAAACTATGTATTTAGAGAAATATTGATATTTTTATATCATAAAATTTATTTTAATATCTTATTATACTCGTATGTGGAAAATAATAAAAACGGTGCAATTTAGATTTACATTTCTGATTATTAGTTTATAAAAAAACTATTTTCTTCAAGCGTATTAAATTATTAATATTACGTTACCATATTGTCTATGTACAATAATGACATTATTATATAGTAGTTAGTTACTAATATACACTATTAGTGGCAGCACCAAACATAACTACAACATCAAGTATATTTAATCTGTATTTAATGTGCACTGTCAGATTTATCAGAAACTGCACATTCGATCAAAGAAACACTGCCAAATGTATTTAATTTGACGTCTCCGACTGTTATATTAAAAATTATTAAGTCAAGATAAGTTAATTGACAATTGCTTTGTTTATTTTCGCTTGAATTTGAATTTTATTATTGAAAATGTGTGAAGAAGTGCAATAAATGTAATGTATACTGCCAAATATGTCAGAAATTGTTTATTTGGCCAAAGAAAGATTAATTCTCACGAATTACGTAACTTAATATAAATAATATATATTTTTATATACTATTCTACAACTGTTAGTAACTGATTAAGGTTATTTGGTATGTATTTTTATTTGCTTTTAGTTTAGTTTCGTTTAGAACGCTTAAAGAAAAAATCACATATGTCATTTGGAATATAAAGCTTTCTACTCTTCGTAACATAATATACTATTGTTATTTGTCGAAAAATATTTCATATGAAAACTATAATATTATATAAATTTTATCATATTTAAGGCTATTTTACATAAAACATTATTAACTTAATAAATTAATTAACTGGGCAACCACACTGTCAATAGTTTTGATGCGCCTCATTCATTGGTTAGTTAGCAAGATAATGAGAGCGTTAACTTAAATTTTTTGTGCAACTGGCCCTTATTGATTTTGTAGACAAGTAATGTAATATATTTATTAATTTTAATTTTTTGTTTCAGGTAAGTCCAATCTGCTCTAATTACGTAAGTTAATTTCTGATTAAATTACTATCAATTTTAAATGAATTATGAGAAATATAATTATTGTACTTATGAAGTCATAAAGTTTTCTAAATATTGTATTATTACAATTTTAAAACTATTAAATTTTATTTAAATGATGTTTACATAACGAGCCAATTATTAATTTATGAATCGCGGTTAAAATTAAATTAAATGGTTGATGAAAATGATACATTTTCTGTATTTTGTGTACTGGTTACATTATGTTCTATTTGTCAAATTAACTATGAATTTAAAACCTGATTAATTTATGCGCTTAACTAGAACACAAAAAATCGGCCCTCTGAGTAATTAAAATACAAAGAATTTGTTGTCATATACAAATAATAGTTTTAGCAGTATTCATTACAAAATTAGAACATTTTTTTCCGTGTGACATAACAAAAAATATTTACTGTAACACGTTTTCCTTTACAATAAATATTAGTTAGTTTACATTATAAACATTTACAGTTTGTCCTGTCAAATGTCAAGCACCTCTTCGCTTTTGTAAACAAAGAAAAAAATTAAATAAACATTACTGAAGGTTAGCTTAGCCGTTAAACTGTCACAGATTGGTAAATAAATTTTCTTTACGAATAAATAGTTTTTTTAAAAATATTGGTTTATAATTTATTTAAACATTTGAATGTTATATTTACGATTCATTATTTACAAGTTTTATATTTAACTTATTAACATTAAAGTTGATAACTATATTCGCAATTATTTATCTAAAATGAAATGTAAAACAAAAACAAAACACTCACCACCATGGCATTCGTTGTTGCATAAGGAATATCCATCTTTGCACTGAGTACATTTACAAGATTTTTCATCGTACGTCAAACAGTTTTTAAGAGCTAAAAATAAATTGTTTTAATTCAAATTGAAATCGAAGCAATTTTTGTAATCAAAACGCGCTTACTAATGCATTTGTTGTTGCATAATTTGTAGCCGGCATCACACTTAACGCATTTACACTTTATAGGATCGAAGGCCGCACAGTGTTTGGTTACTACAAAATTATGTGGAAACTTTAAAATTAGAATTATAAATATTAGTTTTATTTTTTTACGTACGATAGCATTTATTTTTACAAAGTGTGTAATCCGAGTGGCATTTGTTGCATTCGCATTTTTCTTCATCGAAAACTGCGCAACCAGTTTGATCTGTAAATTAATTTAATAAACACTTTAATTAAAATCGATTTTAATTTAACAAATAAGCAAACTTCTAATTATTTAATTATTATTGTAGTTATTTGCTCAAATATTTTAATAAATATTTGCAAAAATTGCATATTACCGTAACATCTATCTCGACAGAATTTGAAATTTGGTTTATCGCATTCGTTCTTGCACTTGCAAGTTTGTTTGTCAAACGATACGCAAAGCTTCTTACCTTAAAATAAAATGTTTATAATATTATGTTTGTATCAATTCATACAAAATATAGAATAAATATTAATAACTCATAATGAATTTAACAAAATATAATATTGAATTACTTACTGTAACATTTTCCTTTACATAAATAATATCCAGGATTACATTCAGAACAGACACATTGTTTATCATCGTATGTTACACAATTTTTAGTACCTGAAATTTAATTTATGTTAATTTTTTGCTATATATTTCTAACTTAATCTTTGTATTCTACTTTATTAAAAAAATTAACAAAGTGTAGTTATTTAAAATATATAACTAATTAGTTAAAATAAATAAAATTACATACTGCGGCATTTTCCATGACACAAAGTGTAACGAGGTTTACATTTCCTACATAAACATTTCTCTTCGTCATATTCGAAACATCCTGTAGTTGCTAAAATAAAAATAATATATCGTTAATTTTATAAATAAAATAATGTGTCTATAACTTACATCGGCATTTTCCTTTACAAAATATTTCATTGGATTTACATTTGTGAATACATTTACAAGTTTTAGAATCTATGGCTATTTCACATTCTATAGATGTAAAACAAAATTTTAAATTTACAATATTTTTATTAAGTTTAGTATTACTTACCATAACACTTGTCCTTGCAAAGTTTATATTCTGGTTTACATTTTACGCATTTACATTTTTTTTTGTCAAATTCCAAGCATTTATTTTGATCTGTAAATTTCAAAATTATGTAAATATATACTACACTTTAATTTACACAAATTTTGTAAATTACTGTATTTAAAATTAAAGTAAATTAATAAATAACAAAAATTTTACTAACCGTAGCATTTCCCATTGCAAAGCCAATTTTCTGGTTTACATTTAATACACTTACATTCATCTTCGTCAAATTTCTTACAATTTTTCTTGGCTAAAAATTAGTTATATTTTAAATAAAAACATATATAATAAATTATTTTATAATACTTACAAACGCATTTGCCATTGCAGTATATTTCAGTTTGTTTACATTTTCTGCATTCACATGTGTCTTTATCGAAAAGTCCATCGCATACTAAAAATAAAATTTGTTAGTAATCGAAAAATAATCAAAGTAAAGTAAAATTATTTGAAACTTAACGATAACATTGTCCATTACAATATATTTGTGGTGGTATACATTTTTTGTTAGTACATGTACAACTAGTAGTATCAAATTTATTATCACAATCTATATAAAATTAAAAACAAATTAATATTTTTAGAATATTAATAATAAAGTATCATTCACACTTTCCTACTTATTTTGAAATTAGTTTTATGTTCTAGTCGTAATGCTATTGGTTCTGACTTGCTTGTAAAAACATTTCAAAAATGTTTAAAAACTAATATTCCAATTTTCGGTTGCAATAGAACCAAAAACAACTGATAAAATAAAATTGTGTATATGTATAATTTTTTAAATAATTAGTACCTAAGTAATTTGGTTCAGAATCACTTACTTTGTACTAAAATACTAATTTCGTGATAAGTAGAATGAAACTTAAGTTACAATTTTACTTACCATAGCATTTTCCTTTACACAATTTAAAACCGTCTTTGCATTCTTTACATTTACATTTTGTTTCGTCGTAAACAGCGCAATATCGATTATCTATAAATTAATATTTCATTTTAGTAATTATATATATTTCAAATCAAAAAGTTGTTCATACCTTGACATTTTCCTTTACAGAAAATTTCATCAAAATGACATTTTTTACATTTGCATATTTTATCATCGCAGACTGTAAACAAATAAATAGCAATATTTTTATTTTATATTAAAATCTATTTAAAAAATAAATAATATATAAAAATAAAAGGGCTTTAGGATTTAGTTTTGTTTTGAAAAATAATAATAACAGAATAAAACAACTTTAGGTTCTAGTAATAATTTATTAATTCAGTTTATTAGTTCAGTTTACCAAAATATAATGAGTTCTGAATTTAAGAGTAATATTAAATAATATATAGTTTTAACAAAGTAAAAAATCTATCAGAATTCATTAAATTAAAATAAAATGCTTTAGATTTAAATTCTGTATAAATTTTAATTAAAAATCGACGTTTTAACGTACTTTACGTTCATCATTATCAATTTTTCCTGATGATGATGTACATAGAGTATGTCGAAACGTTGATTATTAATTAAAATTAATACAGAACTAAATCCTAAGGCCTTTTCAGTTTAATATATAGTTTTACTTACAGAGATAGTAATTTGGAATACATTTCTCACATTTACAAGATTTTACATCGAACTTTTTACAATGTCTGTTATCTGAAATAAATCATAAATTTATTTACAGGTATTTGATAAAATATTTAGGTAAAAACTTACCATAGCATTTGCCTTTGCAAGCAATTTTTTCAGGCAAACAATTTGTTGGATTTTCAATATCTACACAGTTACAATCATCATCTAATTGATCACATTCTATAAAATATTTCAATTAATAAATTAGATTTTGTTTGTTTATATAACAAAAAAATTAGAAAATTACCATAACATTTTCCTTTGCAGATTTTAAATCCTTTTTTACATTTTTTGCACTTACAATTTATATCATCGTATTTAGCGCAAGCCTTATTGTCTAAAAAAGTATTTTTATTGTACTAATTTATAATAAATAATATTTATTATATTTACCTCGGCATTTTCCATCACAAAATATTTCGCTCAATTCGCATTTTTTGCATTTACATATGTTTTCATTGCATGCTATAAAAGTTTTCAGATAAAAACTAAAATAAATAGATTTTCAATTATACTTACCTAGATGATAAGGTTTTTCGCATTTTTCGCATTTACAAGTTTTTTTGTTGAATTTGATGCAATGCCTTTTATCTGGAAATTACAGAAAATTTTACAGTTTGTCATTTGTAAATTACGACAATATTTTTACCATAACATTTTCCTTTACAAGGTATTTTATCGTCCAAACAATCTGGATTATCTGTAGCATCTACGCACTTACAATTTTCATCAATTTCTTTACTGCATTCTGAAATAAATAACAAATAAAAAATAGAAAAACAAAATTAATTATTTATATATTTACTTACGGTAGCATTTGCCTTTACAGACTTTAAATTCCGGTTTACATTTTTGACATTTACAATTTAT
This sequence comes from Clivina fossor, assembly GCA_963966155.1. Lineage (NCBI taxonomy): Eukaryota > Metazoa > Arthropoda > Insecta > Coleoptera > Carabidae > Clivina > Clivina fossor. The sequence goes on from OZ014563.1 coordinate 1,554,944, forward strand.
TTTGTCATAAATTTTGCACGCTGTCTTATCTGAAAATTAATATTTTTTATTGAAATAATATTTTATTTAAAAATATAAAATGGTTTATACCTCTGCATTTTCCATCACAGAATATTTGGTCGAAATGACATTTTTTACATTTACAAATATTATTGTCGCAAACTAAAATAAATATTTGAACAAATCAAATTATAACGTAATAAAAACTTTTTCAGAACTTATTATATTATAATAAAACTGCTTTAGGTTGTAGTTATTAATATTAATTAATAATTGATATATCAACAAACTCAATTTACGCTTTCATCAAATACAAATGATATTTACATAAAAAAAAATTATAAATTTTATGATCTACCTACTTATTTTGTTACCTAGTAACTTGTTTCTATGTTTTGTTTATTTATTGTATATGTCATTTATATTATTTTTACTGATGAAGACATACATTGCGTTTGCCAAAACATCAATTATTAATAAATATTAATTCAGAACTGCAGCTTAAAGCCATTTTATTTTAAATCGAATTATAATAAAAAATTTAATATAGTTTTTACTTATACAGATTGAATTAAAATACAGATAAAATTACTTACAAAGATAATAATCTGGTGTACATTTCTCACATTTACAGGTATTTTTGTTGAATACTAAGCAATGTCTATTATCTGAAATATTAGATAATTATAAAAATTTTGTAAATTACTTATTTAGCTAAATTTTACCAAAACATTTTTTTTTGCAATATATTTTCTTTTTCAAACATACTGGTGAATCTGTACATTTACATTTTTTCTTATCAAATATACCGGCACAATCTAAAATATTTAACAGAAAGATTTAAAGACATAAAGTTTGATAGTTTTTATAGAAAGACAAAAAAAAAACTATTACCATAACATTTTCCTTTGCACTCGATTTGGTTAGATTTACAATTTATACATTTACAAGTAGTTTTGTCTATTTTATTGGCACAGTCTAAAAAAAATTAAAAATTACTTTAAATATATATTTGATTTATGATAAATAAAGAAAATTACGAACCATAACATTTTCCTTGACATAATTTGAAATTTGGAATACATTTTTTACATTCACATTTCTTTTCATCATAAATTTCACAATATCTGTTGTCTGTAAAATGTATTTTTAAATTTAAATTTTATAAACTAAAAAAAAAAATTTGAATTTTTACCTCGACATTTTCCTTTACAAAAATGTTTTCCTAATGGACATCGTTTGCATTTACACAACTCGTTAGTGCAGTCTATAAAAAATCATAAGTATATAATTAAAATAAGTAATAGCTGAAATTCAGTCAGTTATATATTTTTAGTAACTTTTATGCCAAACGTTTCGGCATTCACTATTGCTTTCTTTTGGACTAGCATATTAGAATATTAACTAAATATATTTTGCTAGCCCTGAAGAAGGCAATAGTGATTGTTGAAACGTTGGCATAGAAAATAATAAAAATATATAATTGACTGAATTCCGTCTATTACATATTATTTATAAAAATTATATTAATTGACTATTTTATAATTAAAAGTTAACAAATTTACTGAATTTTTTTTTTTTAAATATTTACTTACATAAATAACCATGTGATTCACATTTATCACATCTGCACGTATCTTTATTGAAGTCTATACAGTGTCTATTATCTGAAAATACAAATTACTATAAAGTGAGCATTTATGTGGATATTCGACTAGAATTCAAAAAGTATTTTTAAGTACTATAAATTGATATATGTATCATAAACAGTAGTTTATTTGGCTAGGCAAAAAAGTGACAAATTTACTGACAAGGCTTGTATTTAGAACCAAATTGAAACCAAGTATTAAAACACTATGAAAGTGATACTTTAGTGACTGTCAATAATCTGTAAAGTCATACTTTTACTATTAGTCAGCGAAAGAACAATATTATTAATGTATACAAGGTAATAAAAAAAAGTTTCTGGTCAAGTTTCTTCCATTATCTCTGAATACTTGGTTCGATGTTGTGTGCTAAATTATTATTAAAAATAGTTAATTTATAATCTTACCATAGCATTTTTTCTTGCAATATATTTTATTTTTCAAACATACTGGTGAATCTGTACATTTACATTTTTTCTTATCAAATATACCGGCACAATCTGAAATATTTAACAGAAAGATTTAAAGACATAAATCTTGATAGTTTTTATAGTAAGACAAAAAAAAAACTATTACCATAACATTTTCCTTTGCACTCGATTTGGTTATTTTTACAATTTATACATTTACAAGTAGTTTTGTCTATTTTATTGGCACAGTCTAAAAATAATTAAAAATTACTTTAAATATATATTTGTTTTATGATAAATTAAGAAAATTACGAACCATAACATTTTCCTTGACATAATTTGAAATTTGGAATACATTTTTCACATTTACATTTGTTTTCATCATAAATTTCACAATATCTGTTGTCTGTAAAATGTATTTTTAAATTTAAATTTTATAAACTAAAAAAAAATTAGAATTTTTACCTCGACATTTTCCTTTACAAAAATGTTTTCCTAATCGACATCGTTTGCATTTACACAACTCGTTAGTGCAGTCTATAAAAAATCATAAGTATATAATTAAAATAAGTGATAGCTGAAATTCAGTCAGTTATATATTTTTATTAACTTTTATGTCAAACGTTTCGGCATTTGCTATTGCCTTCTTAAGGAGTAGTAGAATATTAACTAAATATATTTTGCTAGCCCTGAAGAAGGCAATAGTGATTGTTGAAACATAGAAAATAATAAAAATATATAATTGACTGAATTCCGTCTATTACATATTATTTATAAAAATTATATTAATTGACTATTTTATAATTAAAAGTTAACAAATTTACTCAATTTTTTTTTGAAATATTTACTTACATAAATAACCATGTGATTCACATTTTTCACATCTGCACGTATCTTTATTGAAGTCTATACAGTGCCTATTATCTGAAAATACAAAATTACCATAAAGTGAGCATTTATGTGGATATTCGACAAGAATTCAAGAAGTATTTTTAAGTACTATAAATTGATATAATTATGTATCATGAACAGTAGTTTATTTGACTAGGCAAAAAAGTGACAAATTTACTGACAAGGCTTGTATTTAGAACCAAATTGAAACCAAGTATTAAAACACTATGAAAGTGATACTTTAGTGACTGTCAATAATCTGTAAAGTCATACTTTTACTATTAGTCAGCGAAAGAACAATATTATTAATGTATACAAGGTAATAAAAAAAAAATTCTGGTCAAGTTTCTTCCATTATCTCTGAATACTTGGTTCGATGTTGTGTGCTAAATTATTATTAAAAATAGTTAATTTATAATCTTACCATAGCATTTTTTCTTGCAATATATTTTCTTTTTCAAACATACTGGTGAATCTGTACATTTACATTTTTTTTTATCAAATATACCGGCACAATCTAAAATATTTAACAGAAAGATTTAAAGACATAAAGTTTGATAGTTTTTATAGAAAGACAAAAAAAAAACTATTACCATAACATTTTCCTTTGCACTCGATTTGGTTAGGTTTACAATTAATACATTTACAAGTAGTTTTGTCTATTTTATTGGGACAGTCTAAAAAAAATTAAAAATTACTTTAAATATATATTTGTTTTATGATAAATAAAGAAAATTACGAACCATAACATTTTCCTTGACATAATTTGAAATTTGGAATACATTTTTCACATTTACATTTGTTTTCATCATAAATTTCACAGTATCTGTTGTCTGTAAAATGTGTTTTCAAATTTAAATTTTATAAATTAAAAAAAAAAATTAGAATTTTTACCTCGACATTTTCCTTTACAAAAATGTTTTCCTACTGGACATCGTTTGCATTTACACAACTCGTTAGTGCAGTCTATAAAAAATCATAAATATATAATTAAAATAAGTAATAGCTGGAATTCAGTCAGTTATATATTTTTATTAACTTTTATGCCAACGTTTCGGCATTCACTATTGCCTTCTTTAGGACTAGCAGAATATTAATTAAATATATTCTACTAGCCCTGAAGATGGTAATAGTGATTGTTGAAACGTTGATATAGAAGATAATGAAAATATATAACTGACTGAATTCCGTCTATTACATATTATTTATAAAAATTATACATTGACTATTTTCGTATTTATAATTAAAAGTTAACAAATTAATTCAATTTTTTTTGAAATATTTACTTACATAAATAACCATGTGATTCACATTTATCACATCTGCACGTATCTTTATTGAAGTCTATACAGTGCCTATTATCTGAAAATACAAATTACCATAAAGTAAGCATTTATGTGAATATTTGACAAGAAATCAAGAAGTATTTTTAAGTACTATAAATTGATATCTGTATCATAAACAGTAGTTTATTTGACTAGGCAAAAAAGTGACAGATTTATTGACAAGGCTTGTATTTAGAGCCAAATTGAAAACAAATATTAAAGCACTATGAAAGTGATACTTTAGTAACTGTCAATAATCTGTAAAGTCATACTTTTACTATTAGTCAGCGACAAAACGATATTATGTATACGATGTATACAAGGTAATAAAGAAAAATTTCCGGTCAAGTTTCTTAACTAATCTCTGAATACTTGGTTCGATGTTGTGTGTCAAATTATTATTAAAAATAGTTAATTATATTCTTACCATAGCATTTTCCTTTGCAGAATTTTTTGGTTTTAATACAGTTTTTGCAGTTACAATTTTTATCTAAAGCTCCTTTACACTCTGAAAAACAAAAAAATCAAATGAATTTACATAGTAAAAAATCTAAAAAAATTATTATTAATTTGAAAATAACTTTTTGCTTTTGCCTTTCATCAAATATAAATAGTTTTTCTATTTTAATAATAATAATAATAAAGTGTTTTATTTCCAAAAAGTCAACTTATTGACTTTAATAACTTTCATTATAATTGATATTATAAAATTTAATTAAAGTATTTTAAAGTATAAATAATTTTAAATAAACGTCAAAAGTACTTTTTGGCAAAAATCACTTTCGTAAATGAAGTGAGAATACAGGGCAATGTATTCAGATTTCACGTATATAATATTTTTCAAAACGAAACTTACCATGACATTTATTCTTGCACAGCTTAAATTTAGGCTTACACTGTTTACATTTACAATGTTCTTTATCAAATTCTTTACAGCCTTTAATATCTGAAAGCAAATTTACCAACTTAAATTATTAACTAAAGTAACTTTGAAATTCTATGAGCCTGCTATTTTACAACATGCGTATTTACTGAAAGTTATAGTTACGTATAGTTTATAAACTTGTAAATATTTAGTAGTGTATTAGACATATTTCACAAATAATTTTGTAGATAAATATTTTACAAACTTACAATGGAAATTTGTGGAATGTTGCCACATAATTTTAATTACTTTTCAAATTATAGTTCATAATTAAAATGTGGAAAAAAATAGTAATAATTTGCAAACTTTTCTTGTTAATTATAATCAATAAATTGTTGTGTTTATAAATTAGAATTTTTGGTGTCAAATTTTAAGAAAAAGTAATATATGTAATTTTCTCAATATTACTTTAACTTTTATATTTAAATATTAATTATGATTGTTATAAATAATTAATATTATAAAATGACTTGTATGTTTATTTTTTTGCTTTAAAATAAATTTTTACTTCTACCTCTTGTCAAATATGAATAGTATTTCTATTTTTGATATATATTTTATATCTCATATTATAAATTTCAACTAAACTAATTAAAATTACCTAAGTAATTTTAAGTAAACATCAAAAGTAAAAATCACTTTTTAAAGTGAGGTGAAAATACGGGTCAATATTATTTTGGAATGTGTCTTTTATTAAAAATACGTGAATATTTTAATTTTAATTTTTAAATGTGATTGTATATTTTTTTTTATTAGATAATTTAATATTACCGTAACATTTTTTGTTGCATAATTGGAAGTTTTCTTCACATTCCTTACATTTGCATTTTTCTTTATCAAATTTTATACAGTGTTTCTTTTCTGTAAAATAAATAATTAACTATAACTACTAATTATTTATAATTATTAGTTTTACTTACCGTAACATTTCCCATGACAAAGTTTATAATCAGGACTACATTTTACGCACTGACAAGTTTCTTCGTTAAAATTTAAACAATGACTGATATCTACAAAGTTAATATTAAAATATATTTTTGATTTTAATTACGATAAAAAATTCAAATAAGTTACAAATTTATTAAATTTCTTACCTCGACATTTTTTATCACAGAATTTTTCGTTTGATTTGCATTCTACGCATTTGCAGGTTTCTTTATCAAATATGGTTTTACATAAATTTAAATCTAAATACAAATTAATACTTTGAAATGTTTTATAAAAATATATAATAGGTAAATATGATACAACAATGTTTAAAATTGATAAATATTTAAAAACCATGTACCAAGATAGTCGCGCTACTAATTTGGTACATGCTACTATCAATTGTTTTTATTTTTGTTATATCTTTTATCTTTAAATTATTGACTATTTTTTGAAATATATTGTAGGTATAACTTACCATGGCATCGTCCCTCACATAGGAAAAATTTCTTTTTGCAGTCTAGACATTCACATTTTTCTTTATTGAAAGTAATGCAACGATTGATATCTAAAAATATTGATATTTATTTAGAAAAAGTATTATACTAACATATACTTACACTCATAATCTTACTGTAACATTTTCTCTTACAAATTACCGAATTCTTGTCACATTTTTTACATTTGCAAGTTTCTTCATCAAATTTATTACAAAATTTAGCATCTATAAGTAACAAATAAAATAATATTTTAATAGATTTCTAAATACAAGTATGAAAATATTATTTTTCTTCAAGCGTATCATAATATTAATATTATGTTAATATATGTAGAAAGTGGTCATAGTACTAGTACAATAATGACATTATTATATAGCAGTTAGTTACTAATATACACTATTGGCTGGCAGCACCAAACATAACTACAACAACAAGTGCATTTAATCTGACATCTTTTGGCGTTCATATTAATACTATTACGTTAAGTTAAGTTAATTGACAATTGAATTATTTATTTTCGCTTGAATTTTGATTTTGATTATTAAAAATGTGTGAAGAAGTGCAAGAAATGCAATGTATACCGCCCAGGGTGCTCAGAAACTGCATATTTGACCATAGAAATACGATCAAGTGCATTTAATTTGACATCTCCGACGGTTATTTTAAAAATTATTAAATCAAGTTAAGTTAATTAAAAATTGCATTGTTTATTTTTGCTTGAATTTGAATTTGATTATTGAAAATGTGTGAAGAAGTGCAAGAATGCAAATTTATACCACTAAATTTATCAAAAATTGTATATTCGACTAAAGAAAGATTAATTCTCACAAATCACGTAACAAATATGACTAACATATACAATTATACATACTATGCTATAACTGTTAGTAACTAGGCAAGGTTACTTAGCATGTATTTTTATTTATTTTTAGTGTAGTTTTGTTTTGAACGCTTGAAGAAAAAAAATCATATGTCACTTAGAATAGAAAGCTCCTTTTGTGTTTCGTTCAGATTGCTTGGCCTTAGCTTTGGCCCGGCCACAAATATCTGGACTCAACACAATAATCATCGCTTTCCACTCCTCGTAACATAATATACTATTACCGTGACATTCATTGCGACAAAGGTGATAATGTAATTTACATTTTTTGCATTTACATTCTTTTTCATCAAACGCCAAGCAATTGGTGTTTTCTGAAATATTAGAAAAAGTAGGAGTATGTATATATTTGCTTCTAAAAATTAACAATTTTAACACTTACCGATACATCTGCCATTACAATTAATGAAGCCAAGTTCACATTTTGTACACGTACAAGAGTCATCGTCAAATTTCAAACAATGTTTGGAATCTACAATTATTAATTCTCTAAATTTTCGAGTTATAAAAATACTTACATAAATTTAATAAAAATTATATTACATCAGTAAGTTTCTTGTACTAATGAAAAATTATTGTAAAATTTTAATTATATATTTAAGTATTTTTGCAGAATTTCAAATTAAGAACTTTCAAACATTATATAAGGCAAGATGAATTTATATAAATTATTAATACGTTAAACGCTAGAATGCAGACGATATTTTTTCTTTACTAATATTTCATTTGTGTGCTAGCGACAACACAGATCTTAAAATTACAAACTAAAAATACTATCGAGTTTGCTGGGCCATGAAAATAACATATTCCATATAAAAGTACAGATATTATAAAACATTATTGTACCACGAAACCCCAACATACACTAATACATGAGACGCACCAGGTACTACTCGTGATTTTAGAATCTTGGATATGCGAGATGCACACCTTGCTTCTCGTGACAGTTAACGTGCTAATGTAATAAATTAAAATTTATTTTTGTTTTTATAAAATGAATCAATTTAATTGAAAATTAAATAATAAATTATTTGATTATATGATGTTTAGAAGTTTGTTTTTTTAATACAATATAGCAGTCATTCGCCGAAGTTCTATAATATTTAATTTAATGCGAACATTTATATCTTTAGGATTTATGAAAATAACTTATTTGAACTTAAAGCTACGTTGACATAGGGCTTGAGTCAAGCGTAATTTTTTTGTTTTAATCGTAAATATGGAGGAAATATCATCAACAAGTGTTGTGGCTATAGCCGAAAAAAATAATTATTACACAAAATTACTTCATTTCTGTATAATTCTAAAAATCTAATTTATTTTGCTAAGTTTTAAATTTGGAACACTTAATTTTAAGTCAATCATACATACGTATTGTACACTTCCCGTGTCAACGTAGCTTAAATTTATATTAATAGTAAAGCAACAGAATACTTACAAAGACACTCGTTATTGCAATATGTATAATGTTTATCACATTCCAGGCAATGACACAAATCTCTGTCAAAATTTGCGCAATGTTTCGTTGCTAAAATAATTTAATAATAATTTATGTATTAAATAACTTTGAAATAGAACAATATACGTACAATGACAAGAATCATCACATAATTCTTCATGCTTCTTACAACTTATGCATTGACAATTATTTTGATTAAAAAATCCAGGACATTCTACATAAAACAAATTAATTAGTTATTTAAATAAATTTTTTAAAGCAGTTAAAACTAAATGTAGAAAATGAAAATTTAAAACTATGTATTACCGTAACATTTGCCTTTACAATGATGATATTCCGCTAAACATTTTTTACACTTGCATGTTTCAATATCGAATTTTTTGCAATGTTTATTACCTAACAAGAATCTAGTATTAGACAAGGTATTTCTTGATAAAGTTAAAATTACTTACTACGACATTTTCCACGACAGTAAATTTCATCTGGTTGACATTTTACACATTTACAAGTTTTTGAGTCAAAATGATCGTGGCACTCTGTGTATTTATTTATCAAATATTAAATTTATTTAGATAATTATAATATAACTTATTTAAATACTTACCATAGCATTTTCCATGGCATAAATGAAAATCAGGCGTACATTTTTCACAATAACAATTTTCAGCATTCCACTTTCGGCATTTTTGGGTATCTTAAAATTTAAATATTAGAATGAATAATTACTTAAACATAAAAAATAATTATGACAAATTTTAAGTATTATTTTCAAGATATTGCAAAAAACATTTCAATTTTTGCTAAAAAAATTTTATTTATACTTACCATAGCATTTTTTCTTACATAATTCAAAAGGTTTATTACAATCTTTGCATTTACATTTTTTATGATCAAATTCAACACACCGTCGTTTATCTACAACAACATTAATAGTAGTAATATATAAGTAATAATAAAAATATAAATTTACCAAAACATTTTCCATTACAAAGTATGTAATGTTTTTTACACTCAGTACATTTACATTCTTCAGAATCGTAATTCAGACATCCTTTCGAATCTAAAATAGTATAGAATTTAGTTTCAAGTTTTTGTAATATTTGTATACCTGTATTACAAACTGACCAAATTTAACGCATTCGTCGCGACATATTTCAAATCCTGGTTCACATACACAATGGCAAGTATCATAACAACGAGATAAGTAATGATTACAAGCTAAAAAAATTTGAAATAACATTGTTTATATAATGAAATTGAATTTGAAATTTTATTCTTACGTTCATGACATTTCGTTCCACATCTTTCTAAAGGTTTATTACAAACGCAGTTACAATGTTCATCGCGATGTTCATTTTTTGGACATACTACAATAAACAAAACATGATTCAGCATAATTTTGATATCATCATCATTTTTAAATTTACGACAAAGAGAAATGTCGGCCAGCGGATTCGAACCACCGAATCTAGTATTATATTCGATAATACCTGACGCTTAAACACGCTCAGCTACATAATTTTGATATATTATTGTAAAATTTAAACTGAGTTTAGAGTCATGAAATTTGTAATTTCAATTTTCCGTCTAATTTGATACATACAGCAGTATTGCTATTTTATATTGTCGAACTTACAATCGTCTTGAGCTTTTATTTTTTTAAATGCTTTTTAATATCCCTTTCTATTCAATATTAATCTTTAATAGATAAAATTTTAAAAGTCATTTTGCATCTTTTATTTATGAATCAATTCACAGTGAAATATACCAAACGTTTTAACTAACACGCTTTAAATTAAATCTTAAAATACAAAGTAAAATTATGTTGTGAACAATTTTATTTCATAAAGCATGAATTGAAAGAGGAAAAATTTAAATTATATAGTTTTGATTGACTATTAGTTACTTGTATGACAATGATTATTGCATAATTCTTGTCCGATTGGACATTCACACTGACAAGTTTTCTTGTTGCGTTTTAATCCTGGTGGACATTCTACAAAAAGAAATAATTATATAATAAAATTGTTTATTTAAGATATTTGTTTTTGACAAATACTTTTGTAACATTTATCTTTGCAGTGTTCCTTGCCACGTTTACATAAACATTTACAAATTCCCAAGTGAAACGTATGTTCTTCTTTGGCATTACATGCTAAAAATAGTAAATAAATTTTAAATACAACATTAATTTTTATGTGAGAATTTATCAAAGATATTGTAATAAATTATGTAGAAAAACTCTCATTTGACTGATGTCTGTTCAGAATACCAAAATCAAACATTTTTATAAATAGAAACAGTAATGTCTAAAACACATAGTAATCTTCAGGCTTTCACGGTCGGTATTCATTGAATTTATAGAATTTTCTGCACTGATATACTGCGATAGATCTATCCTCGTTGCAAACGTTTCACCTTACATCGTAGATGACATCCTCAGTGCTTGGTAACTGAATGACATTGTCAATGGCGTAACGTAAAATTTTATTATATAAATTCAATCTAAACACATATTTATGAATATAAGCAAACAGGTTTCAAATACCTGGCTTATTAAAGAATAAAAATATAATTCGTAAACTTAGTGTAAAAGCACTTTTTTTGTTACCAAGTTACTTGTTTTGTTTGTTTCTTATTTATGTAATTTGTATTAATTTTTCCTGATGAATATATACGTAGATTATATCAAATTGTCGATACTTATCGTAAAATTATTATGTTTTAAAATATTCAAAAATAATATTGAAAAAAATATTTACCTTTAACGTCATAACATTTACTTTTACATCGTTCAAGTGCCGGATTTTTGCAATCGCAGCAACATCGTTTTTGATTCCAATTTTGATCAGGTGGACATTCTGAAAGATTGCCATAATAAATAATAAATTAACAAATGTTTAAACATAAAATTTAATGAATCAGTGACTTGAAACAAGATACTGGCTAAAATATTCAATTTTAAATCTATTAAAACCATCTGTTATTGCAATTTATTTTTCTAAAAATTTAATACATTTTTGATTAATTTTCGTTCGTTTATAAAATTGTTGTTTATAATACAAGTTATTGTAGTTTGAGCCTTTACAGCATGTTTTTATTGATTTTGAATCTGTTTTTGGCAATTGGTTTTTGCTTTATGATTTTCACTGATCTAGATTATTAAAAAATACAATAAAAATTTTACAGTTAATATTTATTTAGAAAAATTTACCTGGACTAATGCATTTGTGTTGACACTGAATATAATGCTTTTTCTTACAAACGCATTTACATTTTTCTTGGTCGTAAATTTCATCTTTTCTACATTCTGTAAAATTTAATATATTTAAAAATTTAAATATATAATTAAAAATAATAAACACGTACTATTTTTTCTGCATTTTCCATTACATCTTATATAGCCCGGAAGACAATTACATTTACAAGTTTCTGTGTCTAATTCTTGCCCTTTTATTATTGCTAAAAATTACAATTATATTTGAAATTATTACTGTTAAAATAAAATTTATAATTTTAGTAAAGATAAGTTGTACAATTTTAGTTAATAACAAAATATGCATGAAATATAAATGTACTCTAACAAAAACTTAATTATTTCATATAATTAACAGTATTAAAATGAAAAAGCTTTAGGATTAAATTTTGTATATATTTTATTAAAAAATCGACGTTTTGATATACTATACGTATATCATTATCAGGAAAAAATATACAAAATACAATATACAATTGTTTTTTGATGATTATATATGTACAGTATATCGAATCGTTGATTTTCAAATAAAATATATACAAAACTTAATTCTAAAGATTTTTTATTTTAATAAATTTAGTTTTGAAAGATTTTTTACTGTATTATTACTGTTAATTAAATGAAATCATTAAGTCATAAGTGCATTTACATTTAATGCATATATTCTTACTAACTTTTACATGTAAAAGTTAGTAAGTTGTACAATCTCATGCATGAGATTGTACAATTTAACTTTACTAAATTATAAATTTAATGCATTTAAGATTAGTTGAAAAACATGTTACATACATTCATAAGTCAAGTAGTTTTTAAAAGTAATTCAAATGTATCTAAGTTTACTTACGACATTTCACACAACTTTCTTTACATTTTCTGAAACCGTTTCTTCTGTCACAAACGCATTTACAATCTTTTCTAATTTCGCCGTTTTTACATTCTACAAAAACATGAATTAATTAGTTTACATTTTAATTAAAATTGAGAAAAAATAATTAAAAAAGACTTACTTCTAACACATTTCTTCTTACAAAATTCATAGCCTTCTTTGCACACAAATTTGCATGTAGTTTTATCCAATGTTTGATATTTTCCCACATCTAATAATTAAAAAAATTAATTAATGAAAATCTTATCTTACTAATTTAATTATATGATTCTAACTTCAAAATTTCTTTAGCATGCATATACTGTAAGAATATGTACTTGTAGTATTAGTAAAAACTATAGAAATTTTTATAATAATAATTTATATATTTACACTATAAACAATATTTTTCTTAGAAGTAATTTTTCAGGAATTACTAGTTAATATGTTTTGTACATTATCAAAGATGGAAGTCAATATTTTTATATTTATATGAGAAATTTATACTTACTTTTTGTAATGCATCTTTTCTTGCATGGTACATATCCTTCTTTACAAACGCATTTACATTTGACGATATCTAGTTCTTTATTTTCATCCTCACATTCTAAAAAAAATTGAGATTTAGTTAGAACAAGTAACTTTTTAATATTTAAAAAAATAAACTAGAAAAAATAACTAGGTTAATTTTTTTAATAATTTATAAAAAAAAAATCTATGTTTTATTTATTTATTATTTATGTCATTTATCCTAAACCTTTTTTATTTTATTATAATGAGTTTTGAAAGATTTTTTACTATTTTTAATATTTATTTATGTTGTACTTTTATAGGAATTATCAGAAAACATATCCAGGCAAATTTTATTACCAAAGAAACATTTTACAAAATAAGCAAGAAAATGAGTTGTTTATCTAAATTATTTATGTCTAGTTCCGTAAACTGTTAAAATTTAACGTTTCGCTAAATACGCTTTAAAATTGTTCTTTTTTAACATCGATGTTTAAAATTAAAATTTCTTTATGAAACCGATCATAAAACCTTGATATAATTATCTTTTTGAATGAAAGATACATATAAAACAATTGCTTACCATCAGGAGACTTTTGACAAATAGGAATACATTCATTAAATGATCTTTGATATCCCTCGTTACATTGGCATAAAACTGGACACGAATCGGTAAAAATGGTTAAATTTGAAGTTTCAAATTCACTGCATTGTTCGCCTAAATACATGCAAAAGTACTTTAAAAGTTTCATATTAAAAATTAAAACTTAAATAAATACATATGCAAATATGAGATTGCATAAGTAAATAAATATGGATTCAGAGCTGTACTAGTACTGGCAAAAAATACGTACATAAGTATTAAGTACCAAACAATAAATAAAGATCAAGTACAAGTACCTATTTATATTTTGTGAAATATTTAAGTATTAATTACATATACATACAAAAGTACTTTTCAATTATTTTCATATAAAATTTGATTTATCTGCTGAACTGTGGAAATATTAAACAATATTATTTAGAAAATTTAGTTTTAATAGCACTTTAAATGAGTACACTATATTTCTGCATAAAATAACATAAAAATAATAAAAATTCTGTTATATCATAAAAAATATTTAGTTTTATACTTTATTATTTTAACAAATATTATGTACTTTTCAATACGTAAGTATTTTATATAGTAGTTAAACACAAGTCCTTTTCATAAGTTCTTGTAAATAATGAATTAAAATACAAAATACAAAAAAGTACTTCAAAAGTTAATTAAGTACAAAAGTATTTAATTAGTGCCTAGCTCGGTATGGATTAATATGATCTAAAAATAATAATTTGAATTTATATGAAAGACGTTATAACGATAAATGAAACAAAATTTTAGATACTATTTTAGACATAGGTAATTGATTCAAATGCAGTCATTGTTTTTATAATATTTTAAGTGACAAAACGTTTCTAAATGTAATTCATTTACACATTTATATAAGAGGTATGATAAATATAAAAAAAATAAAAATTGTCAAGCTAAAAATGTTTGATATAATATCCATTATTTTGGCATTGCTATATTTTATCATTAATATATGTCACCGTTAAAGCGTGTAATCCGATATTCTGCAAAATGACTACCATAAAACACCGATCTACGATAGTTAAATTATAGAATAGCTTTATTATTTAATACTTTAACTAATTATAATTTAGAGTATTGGATGCGCTTTATTTCAAGCGTGTAGCACAGTGTAAATAAATGATTACAATAATAGTCGCCCTGTTTAGTGATATTACCGTAGAAGGAAATGAATCAAGAAGGCAAATGAATAAAAAAATGCTAAATATGTGAGATTAGGTTAGGTTATTTTGTACAATTACGTTATTTTACAGAATAACTGGGTAATATATAAAACAACTAGTTAAAGTGTTAAATAACAATACTATTCTATAATTTAACTACTGTATATCGGTATTTTATGATATAACTCATGAAATACCGAAGTTATACGCTTTAATGGTAATCAAATCAAATTAAACTTTATTTAGCTTTAAGCTAGTTAGTTACATTGTAATATATTTTAACATTTAAGAATTACAGGAAATTTACTACTATAGCATACTATTTTCTTAAATTATCAACATATTAACATAATTATTAATTTACATCAACCTTATCATGGTAAATTTTTTTAATTTTAAATTTAAATGTTTTTAAATTCTTTGACTCTGTAATATATGTCGGCAATTTATTATAATATATGTGATGGCACTAGTTTTAGTCTTTGCAGTAATATAAAAATTATCTGCATTTCTGATATAATAATTATGCGTGCTACTATTAAATTTCAGATTGTCAGTCAAATATTTAGGAAGCAAACCATGTTGTATTTTAAATATAAAAATCATTACCGACATTTCTAAAAAAGGATTTAACATCTAACATATTAACTAAATTAATTAAATTTTTACAATACTTACTACATCGGTCATACGGTACACATAGATTCTTACAATTTCTAGCAAAATTCGGCTCGCAAACACATTTTGTTTCGACTGTTTCAAATCGTTTACGATCTTTAACTGTACAGGCAGCCTCACAACGCTCCTCACTATCGTTATAAATTTCATTGACACCGGGACAAGTTACATTTCCTTCATAATCATAATCCTCTGTAACAAATATTTTAGTTAACGAATAAATCAGTAATGTTTAATAAACTGTATTTAAATTATGTTAAATTTACGATAAAAATTTTGGTCATTTTTAAATATGTATTTGTACTTTTTTACAGTTAACAAAAATTGCTGTCTAATAATAAATATATCTCTCATTTGTTTGTCTCTGTGAAACAGATTTTAAAACTTTTATGCTAAAAAAAGCACTAAATTTTACTAAATTTAATATTTTTTTAATAACTGGTTACGTACGCCCCAAAGTTGTAGCCGTAAAAAATATTGCGATTATAAAAATATGCAACCACATTTTGAGTGGTGTGAGACAAATTACCAAAACTTTTCATATATAAATAAGAAAAAAATTATCAGTATTTTAACTAAACAACACGTTTTTCTCATAAAACTAGTTCAATTTAAAATTTATTTTAGAAATAACTGTAACTGTTTATGTTTTTAGCAGGTTTTAACTCTAAATTTCACTAAAATATATAAAAAATTTACTGATTTACTTTACGTTGAATTATATTTTGTGTTTTTCGGTAATTAATTTATAAATACTGGATTGTATTTAAAAAAAATATTATTAGTTTTTTTTGTTCTGCAATATTTATTAGCAAATAGCAAGTAAGCTAAATCAATATTATATTTGTATTTTTTTACCGACCGTTATATGACATATGATAAGGAAGGTATTGTAATCATACCAAATTTGATATATTGAGGTTTCTTATAGTAACGCGAATCAACTGTTTTAGCGTAATGTTTGTTTGTCGGTCTATCTATCTGTACGGTATAAGTAACGCAATACGTTCATTGTATTATGCTTAAAATTATTAGAAAAAGATAAAAAATAATTTTACTGGTTTACATAATGTTTGTATGCTTTATTTACATTTGAACTGTAAATTTCAATATATTAAAAAAAAAGCAAAAAACACATTTTAATTTTTATAGTAATTTTTTATTTACTTTAAAGGGATAGATTGTAAGAAAGTATACAAAATATTAAATAAGTGAGTTTGAGTAAAATTGCTATATATCTGTTATTATAATTTATCAAAAATATAGTTGCCATATTTTGCCCAAGAAGCAGAAATTTTTAATAAATTAATTATTGAAATCATAAATAATAATAAAAAAAATACTTTTTTATTTCTAATTTATTTTTAATGGTATCAATGTTATGTAGGTTGTTGATATTGAATTATGGTATAATAAATATAATAATATTAATAAATAATAATATTTTGCGAAAGAAGCAGAAAGTTTTTGTGACTTAATTATTAAAAATCGTAAATAATAATAATAAAAATACTTTCAAATTTTTTATTTCTAATTTATTTTTAATGGTAACAATATGTGTAGGTTGTTGATATCGGATTATGGTATAAATATATTGCAACTATTGTAATATAATTATTAAACAAAAAAATTTTAAGGTGTTTATATTACATCAAAATAAAATGAAAGCTACTGTATTTATACTTTTTAGTTTTGGTAAGTGTTAACATTTTACTTTTTAATTAAAAACTCTCACAATTGTCAAAATAGTTTATAATTAGTTTTCGATATATTTTTACCACTTTGAGTGCAAGGAAAACATGGTATAACGAGTGGTATGCTGTCTTTAACATTATATAAAAAAATGTATAGAAATCTTTCATGTAGCTTCTAGATGACGATTCTGAATTCAGTTTATATGAATGTGTGGATGTGCGTTGTCAGCTCGCCTACATAAATTATATAATTTTAGTAAAATTCAGTTTTTCGATTTTAAATAAAATTTCCACAAAAAAATTCTACTGCTTACAAAAATTATATAATTTTATTTCAGTATAGGGTTGCCAACTTTCCAAAAAAACAATTACGTTTTGAATATATATATATATATATATATATACCGGGTGTTTGTTCGTTAAGTTCGTATGGGCGTTTAACATGCAATTTCGATAATTTTCGATATACTTCTTTCTCGAGTTAAATTCAGATAAATACTTTTTGATAGACAATAAAAAGTTCTATAAATTTTTTAAAATAAAATATTTTTTAATAATATTTACAAACTTTTTTCTGTACTCTGTACAGTAAAAAAATAATAAACAGTAGATATTAATAACTTCAATAATTTTCTGTTTTGTTACAATATTGATGAAAATTTTTCAAATTAATATCTTGTAGTCCATATTAATGTCCACACATTTTTTACTATGTAAATGTGAAAGTTTTCAGTTTTGTTATTTTTTGAGATATAAGTTATCACAGAGACAGATACAACTATATTTTTACAGTGTTGTTGATTTTTATAACGAAACATTGATGTTTGTTTATTTACTTTTGTTAATTATCATTTGATAATTGTAGCTTTCGCGTTGGTGCTTAGCCATCCCGAGATGCGTCTCGAGATGCATCCCGAGTGCCCACCAAATTCAGAATGGACTAAATATGGTTCCCCGTGCCGTGATATTAGTTGTACAGAAAAAAAAGAAGCCTATGTTGTTTGTGCTTATGTACATCATCCTCGATGTATTTGTAAACCAGGTTTTATTTTAGATCATTTACGTGAAGGTAGAAAGTGTATTACAAACGAATTGTGTCAAGAAATTTTAAAATTATTATAAGTTTTGCAACTTATGTATTAAATAAATTATATCAAAGCAGCTAACTGGTTTTGTTTTTATTAATTAATCTGAATCGGAATTTGTTGGTACCGACGAATATTTACAACTTTTATGCACGATTTTTATTTTTATAGAGAAAATCATGTGTTTTGATACATAATTATCTATGTGTAGACAATTGTCTATGTTATTACAAATTAAGTGTAATCTATGTAGGCAATGTAGATATTAGAAATGATATGAAAACTAGTATAATGTTTGTGCTTCACTACTTTAAACCCATTTTAATTTCACTTAAAAAGAACACAATATTAGAGAACAACAAATTTAGCAAATTTACCTATTTTCCGATCGGGAGATACAAATTAATAATTTTACTATATTATTTCAAAACTTGTAAACATAGCTAATATATTCTGCAATCTGTGTGATTATAATTGCTTGTGGCTCACACTACATTTCCCTGTAGTAAAAAAATATAATTGTAATACATATTGTAATATAATTAAGACAATGTTTATTTAGATTTTTAATATTTTTCCGGCCAAACGGCAAACTTCATAGTTATAAAAACAGAAACAAAATAGTTTACATGTCACAAAATCAATTTTTCATATTTTAATAAAACAAAATCGTAGAGCATTATTTACAGCGTAAAAAGAGTGCGAGATAAAATGTTTCATTTTAATACAATAACGAGATTGAGAAAATGTAATCCAATATTTTTTAATATACAATATAATTTTACATTACTGCAATACACTTATATTTAAGAGAAGCTACATAAAAGATTTAATAATTTATTAATGTTAGAGAAAACATCGTGTAAAAATAGTTTTAGAATTTTTATGTTAATTTTATTATCAATAATTTTAAAATGATTATTTTTTTTGTCAAATTTTAATATAAAAGTGCAGCTAGAGTGTAAAATATTTACTTAAAAGAATTTTTAAGTTTTTGTACAAATTTATAACAAAATGAAAGTTACCGTATTTATATTATTTACTTTTGGTAAGTGTTTATTTATATAATTTTAGTTAATTTTTTAAAAAATAAATAATTTGGAATAAACTAAATAGTTGTTTAAGGCATTACAAATTTAATCTTTAACCATTTCACTTAAAAAGAAGTTGTAGTAACATTACAAAAAGATCATTTTGATCCATTTTTTTTTGTTATAAAAATATAATAAGCAAATGTAAATTATGTTTTATACATATTTGACAACAACTAGTTTTACAGATGACTTCAATAATAAACATGTTAAATAAAATCAACTTTAAGCCGACAAAAAGTATCGAATTTAAAGTCTACTGACATTTATTATTACTATCAATAAAAAAATATTATTTGGTGAACTTTTAAAACTTTTGATGGCAAAAATATTTTTTGTTGCCAATAAAACGATGTTTTTTTGTCAGCTCAAAGTTGATTTTTAGTTAAAGTGTTTATTATGAAACCGGCATTTAATGGAACAATTTTCTTTAATAAACAACCATTACATATATTTGAAAAACAAGTATAATATATATATATATATATATATATATATATATAATGTTTAACAAACTCATTTAATTGCTCAAAAATTATATATTTAATTAGCACAAAATTTTTATTCGTTTTTTTTTGCAACAAATATAAAATTTAACACATTATTTTGTATGCGTTTGTACGAAACAAATAATTTCGTTTTGAAATTGATATTATTTTATTTTTTAATACACTGTAAAAAAATATAGCGAAATTACAGAAAACTAATAGTAAATGTTACTAAAAAAATTTGTAATTATATTTTATTATAAATGTTGTGTATTTCTATCTACCTCAAAAATGCTGTAATTTTTGAATATATCATAATAATCACATAAATTAAGTAAAAATGACCTAATAAGTATATAAAATTGCTTACTTTCTGCAAATTGCATCATATACTTAATGTAGAATTACTTTGTTGATATACATACATACATACATACACAATCACGCCATATACCCAAAAGGGTGTGGCACAAACTCTTTTTATTATCCCGAAATCAGTCGCCTCCAAACACTCCTATCCAAACAAGCAACTTTCGCTTCATCCACATTCATAATAACTTCTTAAATTATGTAATATCTTACAGCTTGCATTTAGTATCTGTAATAATTGTAACATACGTTTTTTATGTACTTACCAATAATAATATTACAAACTAAACAAATTTTACCTATTTATAGAAAATTCCCAATAGCAAATTTACTGAAGTTCTGTAAATTTGCTGAAAGAGACTTTTTAAAAACTGTAATATTACATACATATGTACTTTTCTATTCCGTTGGTAATATCATATTACATAATGTTGGTAATAATTCTAATATTATGTATTTTTAAACAATTGAGTAATTATACTTAAAAATACTGGGTATCATATTGTCTCATGGTTTATAGGTAAAATTATATAGTTTGTCTTTTTTATATACTTAGTGTATTTGTTATATTAACAATTGTCAAAACACATTATTCGGTCTGATTCTCTAACGAAATTGCTAAATTTTAGCAACGTTGCTAACAACATTAGCCAATAATATTAGCTGATACTAAATAAAAAATTAAAATGAGAACTGTTATATTTGTTTCTATTGATTATAGTTGTTAGCAACGTTGCTAAAACTTAGCAACTTTGTTATAGAATTAGGTCAATTATCTGGTTAATTATTTTAACTATCGTTAACTATTTGATAATCGATAATAATTTGAAAATTTTAGCTTTGGTGTCAGTATTTTCTTTCGAAAGTGCTGTAGCTGAGGAATGTCCAGCAAACCAAGAATGGACCAATTGCGGTACTGCATGTCCTGATACATGTTACACTAAACCCGGGCCCCGTATGTGTACAATGGAATGTGTAGTTGGCTGTGTTTGTAAGCCAGGATTGGTTAAGAATAACGCGGGTGATTGCGTTCCACGTGAACGATGTTAAACTATTGTTACAAAACTATAATTTGTAACTATTATGCATTGAATAAAATATATAAAAAATAGATTAATTATTTTATTTTTACACAAAACTCAACAGTAATTTTTTGTTTTTTAATTAATGTTATTATTGTTTATTTTATAAATTTGCAACAAATTTGATGATTTTGTACAAGTAACTGTTTTGAAATTGATATTTGTATTTATTTAATCAACAATGGACCACTTGAGGTTTTGCGTGTCCTCGTACATGCCTCAATTCAGTAGGAAAATTTTGTACAATGCAATGTGTTGTATTGGTTGTGCTTGCATGCCAGGATTTATTTTGAGTCGAGTAGGAACAGTTTGCGGTCTACCTGAAAACTGTTAAAGTATTGTTACAAATTATATTTTGTAACTATTATGCATTGAATAAAATATATGAAAAACGAATTAATCATTTTATTTATACATAATACCTTGAAATGCCTAATTTAAAGAAAACTTTTTTACAGCCCGTATGGCACGATGCATTTTTTTTTGTGCATTAAAATGCGCATTATTTATGTTTATGAACTGTAAACTGACATCTCATAGGTTATATTTATAAAAATTTATGAAAATATAAAAAGCGAAAAAATAGGAAAAAACTTTGATGCAGATACTGGTTAAAAAGACGAGCAGAAGAAAGAGGTGTTCTTAATCTGTTAAATAAAGAATTACATGTTGAAGATCCTTTATCATACAAAATTTTTAAATTTTTATTATAGTTCGTCGAACCTGAACAAATATTCATAATTTTTATATTGATTTATCAATGCACGAACTTGATCGCGAATTACATACGCGCCAAAGTAGTTTCCGTAAAAAATATTGCGATTATAAAAATATTCAACCACATTTTGAGTGATGTGAGGCAAATTACAAAAACTTTTCATATATAAATAAGAAAAAAATTATGAATATTTTAGCTAAACAACACGTTTTTCTCATAAAACTAGTTCAATTTAAAATTTATTTTAGAAATAACTGTAACTGTTTATGTTTTCAGCAGGTTTTAACTCTAAATTTGACTAATATATATATATATATATATAATTTTTACTGATTTTCTTTACGTTTACGTTTTTATAAATACTGGATTGTATTTAAAAAAAATATAATTAGTTTTTTTGTTCTGCAATATTTATTAGCAAGTAGCAAGTAAGCTAAATCAAAATTAAATTTGTATTTTTTTACCGACCGTTATATGACATATGATAGGGAAGGTATTGTAATCATACCAAATTTGATATATTGAGGTTTCTTACAGATAAGCACGAATTAGCCGTACAGTAACGCAAATCAACTGTTTTAGCGTAATGTCTGTTTGTCGGTCTACCTATATTTGTACGGTATAAGTAATGCAATACATTCATTGTATATGCTTCAAATTAATAGAAAAAGATAAAAAATAATTTTACTGGTTTACATAATGTTTGTATGCTTCATTTACATTTGAACTGTAAATTTTAATATATAAAATAAAAAGCAAATAATACATTTTAATTTATATAGTAATTTATTATTTACTTTAAAGGGATAGATTGTAAGAAAGTATACAAAATATTAATATAAGTGAGTTTGAGTAAAATTGCTATAATCTGTTATTATAATTTGTCAAAAATATAATTGCCATATTTTGCCCAAAAAGCAGAAATTTTTAATAAATTAATTATTGAAATCATAAATAATAATAATAAAAATACTTTTTTATTTCTAATTTATTTTTAATGGTATCAATGTTATGTAGGTTGTTGATATTGGATTATGGTATAAAAAATATAATAATATTAATAAATAATAATATTTTGCGAAAAAAGCAGTAATTTTTCGTGACTTAATTATTAAAAATCGTAAATAATAATAATAAAAATACTTTCAAATTTTTTATTTCTAATTTATTTTTAATGGTAACAATATGTGTAGGTTGTTGATATCGGATTATGGTATAAATATATTGCCACTATTGTAGTATAATTATTAAACAAAAAAATTTTAAGGTGTTTATATTACATCAAAATAAAATGAAAGCTACTGTATTTATACTTTTTAGTTTTGGTAAGTGTTAACATTTTACTTTTTAATTAAAAACTCTCACAATTGTCAAAATAGTTTATAATAATTGGTATAATAATTTGTATAATAATTGGTATAATAATTTGATATATTTTTACCACTTTGAGTGCAAGGAAAACATGGTATAACGAGTGGTATGCTGTCTTTAACATTATATAAAAAAAATGTTTAGAAATTTTTCATGTAGCTTCTAGATGACGAATCTGAATTCAGTTTATATGAATGTATGGATGTGCGTCGTCAGCTCGCCTACATAAATTATATAGTTTTAGTAAAATTCAGTTTTGTTAATTTCCGAGAAAAAATACTAAAATATTTAAAAATTCTACTGCTTACAAAAATTATATAATTTTATTTCAGTATAGGGTTGCCAACTTTCCAAAAAAACAATAACTTAGAATACTTTTTGATAGACAATAAAAAGTTCTATAATTTTTGAAAATAAAATATTTTTTAATATTATTTACAAACTTTTTTCTGTATACTGTACAGTAAAAAAATAATAAACAGTAGATATTAATAACTTCAATAATTTTCCGTTTTGTTACAATATTGATGAAAATTTTTCAAATTAATATCTTGTGGTCCATATTAATGTCCACACATTTTTTTCTGTGTAAATGTGAAAGTCTTCAGTTTCGTTATTTTTTGAGATATAAGTTATCACAGAGACAGATACAACTATATTTTTACAGTGTTGTTGATTTTTATAACGAAACATTGATGTTTGTTTATTTACTTTCGTTAATTATCATTTGATAATTGTAGCTTTCGCGTTGGTGCTTAGCCATCCCGAGTTGCGTCTCGAGATGCATCCCGAGTGCCCACCAAATTCAGAATGGACTAAATATGGTGTCCCGTGCGGTGATATTAGTTGTACAGAAAAAAATGCCAATGTTTGTTATCATAAACATTATCCTCGATGTGTTTGTAAACCAGGTTTTATTTTAGATCATTTACGTGAAGGTAGAAAGTGTATTACAAACGAATTGTGTCAACAAATTTTATTCGAAAGTGATGTGCTAAGTGAGGAATGTCCAGCAAACCAAGAATGGACCAATTGCGGTACTGCATGTCCTGATACATGTGACACTAAACCCGGGCCCCGTATGTGTACATTGCAATGTGTAGTTGGCTGTGTTTGTAAGCCAGGATTGGTTAAGAATAACGCAGGTGATTGCGTTCCACGCGAACGATGTTAAACTATTATTTCAAAACTATAATTTGTAACTATTATGCATTGAATAAAATATATAAAAAATAGATTAATTATTTTATTTTTACACAAAACTCAACTGTATTTTTTTGTTTTTTAATTAATGTTATTATTGTTTATTTTATAAATTTGCAACAAATTTGATGATTTTGTACAAGTAACTGTTTTGAAATTGATATTTGTATTTATTTAATCAACAATGGACCACTTGAGGTTTTGCGTGTCCTCGTACATGCCTCAATTCAGTAGGAAAATTTTGTACAATGCAATGTGTTGTATTGGTTGTGCTTGCATGCCAGGATTTATTTTCAGTCGAGTAGGAAGAGTTTGCGTTCTACCTGAAAACTGTTAAAGTATTGTTACAAATTATATTTTGTAACTATTATGCATTGAATAAAATATATGAAAAACAAATTAATCATTTTATTTATACATAATACCTTGAAATACCTAATTTAAAGAAAACTTTTTTACAGCCCGTATGGCACGATGCATTTTTTTGTGCATTAAAATACGCATTTTTTATGTTTATGAACTGTAAACTGACATCTCATAGGTTATATTTATAAAAATTTATGAAAATATAAAAAAGTGAAAAAATAGGAAAAAACTTTGATGCAGATACTGGTTAAAAAGACGAGCAGAAGAAAGAGGTGTTCTTAATCTGTTAAATAAAGAATTACGGGTTGAAGATCCTTTATCATACAAAATTTTTAAATTTTTATTATAGTTCGTCGAACCTGAACAAACATTCATAATTTTTATATTGATCTATCAATGCACGAAATTGATCGCGAGATACATACGCGCCAAAGTAGTTTCCGTAAAAAATATTGCGATTATAAAAATATTCAACCACATTTTGAGTGGTGTGAGGCAAATTACAAAAACTTTTCATATATAAATAAGAAAAAAATTATCAATATTATAGCTAAACAACACGTTTTTCTCATAAAACTAGTTCAATTTAAAATTTATTTTAGAAATAACTGTAACTGTTTATGTTTTCAGCAGGTTTTAACTCTAAATTTGACTAAAATATATAAAATTTTTACTGATTTTCTTTACGTTTACGTCTTTATAAATACTGGATTGTATTTAAAAAAAATATTATTAGTTTTTTTGTTCTACAATACTTATTAGCAAGTAGCAAGTAAGCTAAATCAATATTATATTTGTATTTTTTTACCGACCGTTATATGACATATGATAAGGAAGGTATTGTAATCATACCAAATTTGATATATTGAGGTTTCTTACAGATAAGCACGAATTAGACTTACAGTAACGCGAATCAACTGTTTTAGCGTAATGTTTGTTTGTCGGTCTATCTATCTGTACGGTATAAGTAACGCAGTACGTTTATTGTATTATGCTTAAAATTATTAGAAAAAGATAAAAAATAATTTTGCTGTTTTACATAATGTTTGTATGCTTTATTTACATTTGAACTGTAAATTTCAATATATTTAAAAAAAAGCAAAAAACACATTTTAATTTATATAGTAATTTTTTATTTACTTTAAAGGGATAGATTGTAAGAAAGTATACAAAATATTAAATAAGTGAGTTTGAGTAAAATTACTATATATCTGTTATTATAATTTATCAAAAATATAGTTGCCATATTTTGCCCAAGAAGCAGAAATTTTTAATAAATTAATTATTGAAATCATAAATAATAATAATAAAAATACTTTTTTATTTCTAATTTATTTTTAAAGGTATCAATGTTATGTAGGTTGTTGATATTGGATTATGGTATAATAAGTATAATAATATTAATAAATAATAATATTTTGCGAAAGAAGCAGAAAGTTTTTGTGACTTAATTATTAAAAATCGTAAATAATAATAATAAAAATACTTTCAAATTTTTTATTTCTAATTTATTTTTAATGGTAACAATATGTGTAGGTTGTTGATATCGGATTATGGTATAAATATATTGCAACTATTGTAATATAATTATTAAGCAAAAAAATTTTAAGGTGTTTACATTACATCAAAATAAAATGAAAGCTACTGTATTTATACTTTTTAGTTTTGGTAAGTGTTAACATTTTACTTTTTAATTAAAAACTCTCACAATTGTCAAAATAGTTTATAATTAGTTTTTGATATATTTTTACCACTTTGAGTGCAAGGAAAACATGGTATAACGAGTGGTATGCTGTCTTTAACATTATATAAAAAAAATGTTTAGAAATCCTTCATGTAGCTTCTAGATGACGAATCTGAATTTAGTTTATATGAATGTGTGGATGTGCGTTGTCAGCTCGCCTACATAAATTATATAATTTTAGTAAAATTCAGTTTTTCGATTTTAAATAAAATTTCCACAAAAAAATTCTACTGCTTACAAAAATTATATAATTTTATTTCAGTATAGGGTTGCCAACTTTCCAAAAAAACAATTACGTTTTGAATATATATATATATATATATATATATATATATATATATATATATATATATACCGGGTGTTTGTTCGTTAAGTTCGTATGGGCGTTTAACATGCAATTTCGATAATTTTCGATATACTTCTTTCTCGAGTTAAATTCAGATAAATACTTTTTGATAGACAATAAAAAGTTCTATAAATTTTTTAAAATAAAATATTTTTTAATAATATTTACAAACTTTTTTCTGTATACTGTACAGTAAAAAAATAATAAACAGTAGATATTAATAACTTCAATAATTTTCTGTTTTGTTACAATATTGATGAAAATTTTTCAAATTAATATCTTGTAGTCCATATTAATGTCCACACATTTTTTACTATGTAAATGTGAAAGTTTTCAGTTTTGTTATTTTTTGAGATATAAGTTATCACAGAGACAGATACAACTATATTTTTACAGTGTTGTTGATTTTTATAACGAAACATTGATGTTTGTTTATTTACTTTTGTTAATTATCATTTGATAATTGTAGCTTTCGCGTTGGTGCTTAGCCATCCCGAGATGCGTCTCGAGATGCATCCCGAGTGCCCACCAAATTCAGAATGGACTAAATATGGTTCCCCGTGCCGTGATATTAGTTGTACAGAAAAAAAAGAAGCCTATGTTGTTTGTGCTTATGTACATCATCCTCGATGTATTTGTAAACCAGGTTTTATTTTAGATCATTTACGTGAAGGTAGAAAGTGTATTACAAACGAATTGTGTCAAGAAATTTTAAAATTATTATAAGTTTTGCAACTTATGTATTAAATAAATTATATCAAAGCAGCTAACTGGTTTTGTTTTTATTAATTAATCTGAATCGGAATTTGTTGGTACCGACGAATATTTACAACTTTTATGCACGATTTTTATTTTTGTAGAGAAAATCAAGTGTTTTGATACATAATTATCTACGTGTAGAAAATTGTTTATGTTATTACAAATTAAGTGTAATCTATATAGACAATGTAGATATTAGAAATTATAAGAAAACTAGTATAATGTTTGTGCTTCACTACTTTAAACCCATTTTAATTTCACTTAAAAAGAACACAATATTAGAGAACAACAAATTTAGCGAATTTACCTATTTTCCGATCGGGAGATACAAATAATTTTACTATATTATTTCAAAACTTGTAAACATAGCTAATATATTTTGCAATCTGTGTGTTCATAATTGCTTGTTGCTCACACTACATTTCCCTGTAGCAAAAAAATATAATTGAAATACATATTGTAATATAATTAAGACATGTTTATTTAGATTTTTAATATTTTTCCGGCCAAACGGCAAACTTCATAGTTATAAAAACAGAAACAAAATAGTTTACATGTCACAAAATCAATTTTTCATATTTTAATAAAACAAAATCGTAGAGCATTATTTACAGCGTAAAAAGAGTGCGAGATAAAATGTTTTATTTTAATACAATAACGAGATTGAGAAAATTTAATCCAATATTTTTTAATATACAATATAATTTTACATTACTGCAATACACTTATATTTAAGAGAAGCTACATAAAAGATTTAATAATTTATTAATGTTAGAGAAAGCATCGTGTAAAAATAGCTTTAGAATTTTTATGTTGATTTTATTATCAATAATTTTAAAATGATTATTTTTTTTGTCAAATTTTAATATAAAAGTGCAGCTAGAGTGTAAAATATTTACTTAAAAGAATTTTTAAGTTTTTGTACAAATTTATAACAAAATGAAAGTTACCGTATTTATATTATTTACTTTTGGTAAGTGTTTATTTATATATTTTTAGTTAATTTTTTAAAAAAATAAATAATTTGGAATAAACTAAATAGTTGTTTAAGGCATTACAAATTTAATCTTTAACCATTTCACTTAAAAAGAAGTTGTAGTAACATTACAAAAAGATCATTATGACCCATTTTTTTTTGTTATAAAAATATAATAAGCAAATGTAAATTATGTTTTATACATATTTGACAACAACTAGTTTTACAGATGATTTCAATAATAAACATTTTAAATAAAATCAACTTTAAGCCGACAAAAAGTACCGATTTTAAAGTCTACTGACATTTATTATTACTATCAATAAAAAAATATTATTTGGTGAACTATTAAAACTTTTAATGGCAAAAATATTTTTTGTTGCCAATAAAACGATGCTTTTTTGTCAGCTTAAAGTTGATTTTTAGTTAAAGTGTTTACTATGAAACCGGCATTTAATGGATCGATTTTCTTTAATAAACAACCATTACATATATTTGAAAAACAAGTATAATATATATATATATATATATATATATATATATATAAAAATGTTTAACAAACTCATTTAGCAAATATAGCGAAATTAGAGAAAACTAATAGTAAATGTTACTAAAAAAATTTGTAATTATATTTTATTATAAATGTTCTGTATTTCTATGTACTTCAAAAATGCTGTAATTTTTGAATATATCATAATAATCACATAAATTAAGTAAAAATGACCTAATAAGTATATAAAATTGCTTACTTTCTGCAAATTGCATCACATACTTAATGTAGAATTACTTATTGTAGATATAACTTCTTAAATTATGTAATATCTTACAGCTTGCATATTAATATTTGTAATAATTGTAACATACGTTTTTTATGTATTTACCAACAATAATATTACAAACTAAACAAATTTTACCTATTTATAGAAAATTCCCAATACCAAATTTACTGAAGTTCTGTAAATTTGTTTAAAGAGACTTTTTAAAAACTGTAATATTACATACATATATACTTTTCTATTCCGTTGGTAATATCATATTACATAATGTTGGTAATAATTCTAATATTATGTATTTTTAAACAATTGAGTAATTATACTTAAAAATACTGGGTATCATATTGTCTCATGGTTTATAGGTAAAACTATATAGTTTGTCTTTTTTATATAGTGTATTTATTATATTAACAATTGTCAAAACACATTATTCGATCTGATTCTCTAACGAAATTGCTAAATTTTAGCAACGTTGCTAACAACATTAGCCAATAATATTAGCTGATACTAAATAAAAAATTAAAATGAGAACTGTTATATTTGTTTCTATTGGTTATAGTTGTTAGCAACGTTGCTAAAACTTAGCAACTTTGTTATAGAATTAGGTCAATTATCTGGTTAATTATTTTAACTATCGTTAACTATTTGATAATCGATAATAATTTGAAAATTTTAGCTTTGGTGTCAGTATTTTCTTTCGAAAGTGCTGTAGCTGAGGAATGTCCAGCAAACCAAGAATGGACCAATTGCGGTACTGCATGTCCTGATACATGTGACACTAAACCCGGGCCCCGTATGTGTACAATGGAATGTGTAGTTGGCTGTGTTTGTAAGCCAGGATTGGTTAAGAATAACGCGGGTGATTGCGTTCCACGTGAACGATGTTAAACTATTGTTACAAAACTATAATTTGTAACTATTATGCATTGAATAAAATATATGAAAAATAGATTAATTATTTTATTTTTACACAAAACTCAACTGTAATTTTTTGTTTTTTAATTATTGTTATTATTGTTTATTTTTTTTTAAAATTGCAACAAATTTAATGATTTTGTACAAATAACTGTTTTGAAATTGATATTTGTATTTATTTAATCAACAATGGACCACTTGAGGTTTTGCGTGTCCTCGTACATGCCTCAATTCAGTAGGAAAATTTTGTACAATGCAATGTGTTGTATTGGTTGTGCTTGCATGCCAGGATTTATTTTGAGTCGAGTAGGAAGAGTTTGCGTTCTACCTGAAAACTGTTAAAGTATTGTTACAAATTATATTTTGTAACTATTATGCATTGAATAAAATATATGAAAAACAAATTAATTATTTTATTTATACATAATACCTTGAAATACCTAATTTAAAGAAAACTTTTTTACAGCCCGTATGGTACGATGCATTTTTTTTGTGAATTAAAACGCGCATTATTTATGTTTATGAACTGTAAACTGACATTTCATAGGTTATATTTATAAAAATTTATGAAAATATAAAAAAGCAAAAAAATAGGAAAAAACTTTGATGCAGATACTGGTTAAAAAGACGAGCAGAAGAAAGAGGTGTTCTTAATCTGTTAAATAAAGAATTATGTGTTGAAGATCCTTTATCATACAAAATTTTTAAATTTTTATTATAGTTCGTCGAACCTGAACAAACATTCATAATTTTTATATTGATCTATCAATGCACGAACTTGATTGCGAGTTACATACGCGCCAAAGTAGTTTCCGTAATAATAATAAAAATATTTTAAATTTTTTTATTTCTAATTTATTTTTAATGGTATCAATGTTATGTAGGTTATGTAGGTTGATATTGGATTATGGTATAATAAGTATAATAATATTAATAAATAATAATATTTTGCAAAAGAAGCAGAAATTTTTCGTGACTTAATTATTAAAAATCGTAAATAATAATAATAAAAATACTTTCAAATTTTTAATTTCTAATTTATTTTTAATGGTAACAATATGCGTGGGTTGTTGATATCGGATTATGGTATAAATATATTGCAACTATTGTAGTATAATTATTAAACAAAAAAATTTTAAGGTGTTCATATTACATCAAAATAAAATGAAAGCTACTGTATTTATACTTTTTATTTTTGGTAAGTGTTAACATTTTACTTTTTAATTAAAAACTCTCACAATTGTCAAAATAGTTTATAATAATTGGTATAATAATTTTATATATTTTTACCACTTTGAGTGCAAGGAAAACATGGTATAACGAGTGGTATGTTGTCTTTAACATTATATAAAAAAAATGTATAGAAATTCTTAATGTAGCTTCTAGATGACGAATCTGAATTCAGTTTATATGAATGTATGGATGTGCGTTGTCAGCTCGCCTACATAAATTATATAATTTTAGTAAAATTCAGTTTTGTTAATTTCCGAGAAAAAATACTAAAATATTTAAAAATTTATTATGGCCATGTTATTTAACCGATTTTAAATCAAATTTCCACAAAAAAGTTCTACTGCTTACAAAAATTATATAATTTTATTTCAGTATAGGGTTGCCAACTTTCCAAAAAAACAATTACGTTTTGAATATATATATATATATATATATATACCGGGTGTTTGTTCGTTAAGTTCGTATGGGCGTTTAACATGCAATTTCGATAATTTTCGATATACTTCTTTCTCGAGTTAAATTCGGATAAATACTTTTTGATAGACAATAAAAAGTTCTAATATTTTTTAATATTATTTACAAACTTTTTTCTGTATACTGTACAGTAAAAAAATAATAAACAGTAGATATTAATAACTTCAATAATTTTCTGTTTTGTTACAATATTGATGAAAAATTTTCAAATTAATATCTTGTAGTCCATATTCATGTCCACATATTTTTTTCTGTGTAAATGTGAAAGTCTTCAGTTTTGTTATTTTTTGAGATATAAGTTATCACAGAGACAGATACAACTATATTTTTACAGTGTTGTTGATTTTTATAACGAAACATTGATGTTTGTTTATTTACTTTTGTTAATTATCATTTGATAATTGTAGCTTTCGCGTTGGTGCTTAGTCATCCCGAGATGCATCCCGAGTGCCCACCAAATTTAGAATGGACTAAATATGGTTCCCCGTGCCGTGATATTAGTTGTACAGAAAAAAATGCCAATGTTTGTTTTTATATGCATCATCCTCGATGTGTTTGTAAACCAGGTTTTATTTTAGATCATTTACGTGAAGGTAGAAAGTGTATTACAAACGAATTGTGTCAAGAAATTTTAAAATTATTATAAGTTTTGCAACTTATGTATTAAATAAATTATATCAAAGCAGCTAACTGGTTTTGTTTTTATTAATTAATCTGAATCGGAATTTGTTGGTACAGACGAATATTTACAAATTTTATGCACGATTTTTATTTTTATAGAGAGAATCAAGTGTTTTGATACATAATTATCTATGTGTAGACAATTGTCTATGTTATTACAAATTAAGTGTAATTTATATAGGCAATGTAGATATTAGAAATTATATGAAAATTAGTATAATGTTTGTGCTTCACTACTTTAAACCCATTTTAATTTCACTTAAAAAGAACACAATATTAGAGAACAACAAATTTAGCAAATTTGCCTATTTTCCGATCGGGAGATACAAATAATTTTACTATATTATTTCAAAACTTGTAAACCTAGCTAATATATTCTGCAATCTGTGTGATTATAATTGCTTGTGGCTCACACTACATTTCCCTGTAGTAAAAAAATATAATTGTAATACATATTGTAATATAATTAAGACAATGTTTATTTAGATTTTTAATATTTTTCCGGCCAAACGGCAAACTTCATAGTTATAAAAACAGAAGCAAAATAGTTTACATGTCACAAAATCAATTTTTCATATTTTAATAAAACAAAATCGTAGAGCATTATTTACAGCGTAAAAAGAGTGCGAGATAAAATGTTTCATTTTAATACAATAACGAGATTGAGAAAATTTAATCCAATATTTTTTAATATACAATATAATTTTACATTACTGCAATACACTTATATTTAAGAGAAGCTACATAAAAGATTTAATAATTTATTAATGTTAGAGAAAGCATCGTGTAAAAATAGCTTTAGAATTTTTATGTTAATTTTATTATCAATAATTTTAAAATGATTATTTTTTTTGTCAAATTTTAATATAAAAGTGCAGCTAGAGTGTAAAATATTTACTTAAAAGAATTTTTAAGTTTTTGTACAAATTTATAACAAAATGAAAGTTACCGTATTTATATTATTTACTTTTGGTAAGTGTTTATTTATATATTTTTAGTTAATTTTTTAAAAAAATAAATAATTTGGAATAAACTAAATAGTTGTTTAAGGCATTACAAATTTAATCTTTAACCATTTCACTTAAAAAGAAGTTTTAGTAACATTACAAAAAGATCATTATGACCCATTTTTTTTTTTATAAAAATATAATAAGCAAATGTAAATTATGTTTTATACATATTTGACAACAACTAGTTTTACAGATGACTTCAATAATAAACATTTTAAATAAAATCAACTTTAAGCCGACAAAAAGTATCGAATTTAAAGTCTACTGACATTTATTATTACTATCAATAAAAAAATATTATCTGGTGAACTTTTAAAACTTTTAATGGCAAAAATATTTTTTGTTGCCAATAAAACGATGCTTTTTTGTCAGCTTAAAGTTGATTTTTAGTTAAAGTGTTTATTATGAAACCGGCATTTAATGGAACAATTTTCTTTAATAAACAACCATTACATATATTTGAAAAACAAGTATAATATATATTAATATTATATATAATATATATAATATTAATATATATTAATATTAATAATAATAATAAACATTTATATATATATATATATATATATATATATATATATATATATAAATGTTTAACAAACTCATTTAATTGCTCAAAAATTATATATTTAATTAGCACAAAATTTTTATTCGTTTTTTTTTGCAACAAATATAAAATTTAACACATTATTTTGTATGCGTTTGTACAAAACAAATAATTTCGTTTTGAAATTGATATTTTTTTATTTTTTAATACACTGTAAAAAAATATAGCGAAATTACAGAAAACTAATAGTAAATGTTACTAAAAAAATTTGTAATTATATTTTATTATAAATGTTCTGTATTTCTATGTAGGTACCTCAAAAATGCTGTAATTTTTGAATATATCATAATAATCACATAAATTAAGTAAAAATGACCTAATAAGTATATAAAATTGCTTACTTTCTGCAAATTGCATCATATACTTAATGTAGAATTACTTATTGTTGATATAACTTCTTAAATTATGTAATATCTTACAGCTTGCATTTAATATCTGTAATAATTGTAACATACATTTTTTATGTACTTACCAACAATAATATTACAAACTAAACAAATTTTACCTATTTATAGAAAATTCCCAATAGCAAATTTACTGAAGTTCTGTAAATTTGCTGAAAGAGACTTTTTAAAAACTGTAATATTACATACATATGTACTTTTCTATTCCGTTGGTAATATCATATTACATAATGTTGGTAATAATTCTAATATTATGTATTTTTAAACAATTGAGTAATTATACTTAAAAATACTGGGTATCATATTGTCTCATGGTTTATAGGTAAAATTATATAGTTCGTCTTTTTTATATAGTGTATTTATTATATTAACAATTGTCAAAACACATTATTCGGTCTGATTCTCTAACGAAATTGCAAAATTTTAGCAACGTTGCTAACAACATTAGCCAATAATATTAGCTGATACTAAATAAAAAATTAAAATGAGAACTGTTATATTTGTTTCTATTGGTTATAGTTGTTAGCAACGTTGCTAAAACTTAGCAACTTTGTTAGAGAATTAGGTCAATTATCTGGTTAATTATTTTAACTATCGTTAACTATTTGATAATCGATAATAATTTGAAAATTTTAGCTTTGGTGTCAGTATTTTCGTTCGAAATTGATCTGCTAAGTGCTAAGGAATGTCCAGTAAACCAAGAATGGACCAGGTGCGGTACTGCATGTCCTCATACATGTGACACTAAACCCGGGCCCCGTATGTGTACATATCAATGTGTAGTTGGCTGTTTTTGTAAGCCAGGATTGGTTAAGAATAATGCAGGTGATTGCGTTCCACGCGAACGATGTTAAACTATTATTTCAAAACTATAATTTGTAACTATTATGCATTGAATAAAATATATAAAAAATAGATTAATTATTTTATTTTTACACAAAACTCAACTGTATTTTTTTGTTTTTTAATTAATGTTATTATTGTTTATTTTATAAATTTGCAACAAATTTGTTGATTTTGTACAAGTAACTGTTTTGAAATTGATATTTGTATTTATTTAATCAACAATGGACCACTTGAGGTTTTGCGTGTCCTCGTACATGCCTCAATTCAGTAGGAAAATTTTGTACAATGCAATGTGTTGTATTGGTTGTGCTTGCATGCCAGGATTTATTTTGAGTCGAGTAGGAAGAGTTTGCGTTCTACTTGAAAACTGTTAAAGTATTGTTACAAATTATATTTTGTAAATATTATGCATTGAATAAGATATATGAAAAACAAATTAATCATTTTATTTATACAAAATACCTTGAAATACCTAATTTAAAGAAAACTTTTTTACAGCTCGTATGGCACGATGCTTTTTTTTGTGCATTAAAATGCGCATTATTTATGTTTATGAACTGTAAACTGACATCTCATAGGTTATATTTATAAAAATTTATGAAAATATAAAAAGCGAAAAAATAGGAAAAAACTTTGATGCAGATACTGGTTAAAAAGACGAGCAGAAGAAAGAGGTGTTCTTAATCTGTTAAATAAAGAATTACGTGTTGAAGATCCTTTATCATACAAAATTTTTAAATTTTTATTATAGTTTGTCGAACCTGAACAAACATTCATAATTTTTATATTGATCTATCAATGCACGAAATTGATCGCGAGTTACAAACGCGCCAAAGTAGTTTCCGTAAAAAATATTGCGATTATAAAAATATTCAACCACATTTTGAGTGGTGTGAGGCAAATTACAAAAACTTTTCATATATAAATAAGAAAAAAAATTATCAATATTATAGCTAAACAACACGTTTTTCTCATAAAACTAGTTCAATTTAAAATTTATTTTAGAAATAACTGTAACTGTTTATGTTTTCAGCAGGTTTTAACTCTAAATTTGACTAAAATATATAAAAATTTTACTGATTTTTTTTACGTTTACGTCGTTATAAATACTGGATTGTATTTAAAAAAAATATTATTAGTTTTTTGGTTCTGCAATATTTATTAGCAAGTAGCAAGTAAGCTAAATCAATATTAAATTTGTATTTTTTTACCGACCGTTATATGACATATGATAAGGAAGGTATTGTAATCATACCAAATTTTATATATTGAGGTTTCTTACAGATAAGCACGAATTAGCCGTACAGTAACGCAAATCAACTGTTTTAGCGTAATGTCTGTTTGTCGGTCTACCTATATTTGTACGGTATAAGTAATGCAATACGTTCATTGTATATGCTTCAAATTAATAGAAAAAGATAAAAAATAATTTTACTGGTTTACATAATGTTTGTATGCTTCATTTACATTTGAACTGTAAATTTTAATATATAAAATAAAAAGCAAATAATACATTTTAATTTATGTAGTAATTTATTATTTACTTTAAAGGGATAGAGTGTAAGAAAGTATACAAAATATTAAATAAGTGAGTTTGAGTAAAATTACTATATATCTGTTATTATAATTTATCAAAAATATAGTTGCCATATTTTGCCCAAGAAGCAGAAATTTTTAATAAATTAATTATTGAAATCATAAATAATAATAATAAAAATACTTTTTTATTTCTAATTTATTTTTAATGGTATCAATGTTATGTAGGTTGTTGATATTGAATTATGGTATAATAAATATAATAATATTAATAAATAATAATATTTTGCGAAAGAAGCAGTAATTTTTCGTGACTTAATTATTAAAAATCGTAAATAATAATAATAAAAATACTTTCAAATTTTTTATTTCTAATTTATTTTTAATGGTAACAATATGCGTAGGCTGTTGATATCGGATTTTGGTATAAATATATTGCAACTATTGTAATATAATTATTAAACAAAAAATTTTTAAGGTGTTTATATTACATCAAAATAAAATGAAAGCTACTGTATTTATACTTTTTAGTTTTGGTAAGTGTTAACATTTTACTTTTTAATTAAAAACTCTCACAATTGTCAAAATAGTTTATAATTGGTTTTTGATATATTTTTACCACTTTGAGTGCAAGGAAAACATGGTATAACGAGTGGTATGCTGTCTTAAACATTATATAAAAAAAATGTATAGAAATCCTTCATGTAGCTTCTTGATGACGAATCTGAATTTAGTTTATATGAATGTATGGATGTGCGTCGTCAGCTCGCCTACATAAATTATATAATTTTAGTAAAATTCAGTTTTGTTAATTTCCGAGAAAAAATACTAAAATATTTAAAAATTTATTATGGCCTTGTTATTTAACCGATTTTAAATCAAATTTCCACAAAAAAATTCTACTGCTTACAAAAATTATATAATTTTATTTCAGTATAGGGTTGCCAACTTTCCGAAAAAAACAATTACGTTTTGAATATATATATATATTTATATATATATATATATATATATATATATATATATATATATATATATATATAATTATATATACCGGGTGTTTGTTCGTTAAGTTCGTATGGGTGTGTTTAACATGCAATTTCGATAATTTTCGATATACTTCTTTCTCGAGTTAAATTCGGATAAATACTTTTTGATAGACAATAAAAAGTTCTAATATTTTTTAATATTATTTACAAACTTTTTTCTGTATACTGTACAGTAAAAAAATAATAAACAGTAGATATTAATAACTTCAATAATTTTCTGTTTTGTTACAATATTGATGAAAATTTTTCAAATAAATATCTTGTAGTCCATATTCATGTTCACACATTTTTTTCTGTGTAAATGTGAAAGTCTTCAGTTTGTTAGTTTTTGAGATATAAGCTATTACAGAGACAGATACAACTATATTTTTATAGTATTGTTGATTTTTTATAACGAAACATTGATGTTTGTTTATTTATTTTCGTTAATTATCATTTGATAATTGTAGCTTTCGCGTTGGTGCTTAGTCATCCCAAGATGCCTCCCGAGTGCCCACCAAATTCAGAATGGACTAATTATGGTATGCCGTGCGATGATATCAGTTGTACAGAAAAAAATGCCAATGCTTGTTATATGAAAGATTGGCCTCGATGTGTTTGTGAACCAGGTTTTATTTTAGATCATTTACGTGAAGGTAGAAAGTGTATTACAAACGAATTGTGTCAACAAATTTTAAAATTATTATAAGTTTTGCAACTTATGTATTAAATAAATTATATCAAAGCAGCTAACTGGTTTTGTTTTTATTAATTAATCTGAATCGGAATTTGTTGGTACAGACGAATATTTACAAATTTTATGCACGATTTTTATTTTTATAGAGAGAATCAAGTGTTTTGATACATAATTATCTATGTGTAGACAATTGTCTATGTTATTACAAATTAAGTGTAATGTAGATATTAGAAATTATATGAAAACTAGTATAATGTTTGTGCTTCACTACTTTACACCCATTTTAATTTCACTTAAAAAGAACACAATATTAGAGAACAACAAATTTAGCAAATTTACCTATTTTCCGATCGGGAGATACAAATAATTTTAATATATAATTTCAAAACTTGTAAACCTAGCTAATATATTCTGCAATCTGTGTGTTTATAATTGCTTGTAGCTGACACTACATTTCCCTATAGTAAAAAAATATAATTGTAATACATATTGTAATATAATTAAGACAATGTTTATTTAGATTTTTAATATTTTTCCGGCCAAATGGCAAACTTCATTATAAAAACAGAAACAAAATAGTTTACACGTCACAAAATCAATTTTTCCAAAAAAAAAAAAAAAAACTGAAGGACAAAATAATAAAAAAGTATCATATTTTAATAAAACAAAATTGTAGAGCATTATTTACAGCGTAAAAAGAGTGCGAGATAAAATGTTTCATTTTAATTCAATAACGAGATTGAGAAAATTTAATCCAATTTTTTTTAATATACAATATAATTTTACATTACTGCAATACACTTATATTTAAGAGAAGTTGCATAAAAAATTTAATAATTTAATAATGATTAATGTTAGAGAAAACATCGTGTAAATATAGCTTTAGAATTTTTATGTTAATTTTATTATCAATAATTTTAAAATGATTATTTTTTTATGTCAAATTTTAATATAAAAGTGCAGGTAGAGTGTAAAATATTTACTTAACAGAATTTTTTAAGTTTTCGTACAAATTTATAACAAAATGAGAGTTACCGTATTTGTATTATTTACTTTTGGTAAGTGTTTATTTATATATTTTTAGTTAATTTAAAAAAAAAAATAATAATAAAACTAAATAGTTGTTTAAGGCATTACAAATTTAATCTTTAACCATTGCACTTAAAAAGGAGTTATAGTAACATTACAAAAAGATCATTTTGATTCATTTTTTTTTGTTATAAAAATATAATAAGCAAATGTAAATTATGTTTTATACATATTTGACAACAACTAGTTTTACAGATGATTTCAATCATAAACATTTTAAATAAAATCGACTTTAAGCCGACAAAAAGTACCGATTTTAAAGTCTACTGACATTTATTATTACTATCAATAAAACAATATTATTTGGTGAACTTTTAAAACATTTAATGGCAAAAATATTTTTTGTTGCCAATAAAACGATGCTTTTTTTGTCAGCTTAAAGTTGATTTTTAGTTAAAGTGTTTATTATTAAACCGGCATTTAATGGAACAATTTTCTTTAATAAACAACCATTACTTATATTTGAAAAACAACTATAATATATATATATATATATATATATATAAATGTTTAACAAACTTATTTAATTGCTCAAAAATTATATATTTAATTAGCACAAAATTTTTATTCGTTTTTTTTTGCAACAAAAATAAAATTTAACTCATTATTTTGTATGTGTTTGTACAAAACAAATAATTTTGTTTCAAAATTAATATTATTTTATTTTTTAATACACTGTAAAAAAAATATAGCAAAATTACAGAAAACTAATAGTAAATGTTACTAAAAAAATTGTAAAGTTGAAAGTTTCAGCTGTAGGCACTTGGTGAAACATTTTTAATAAAAATAAACAATAAAACACTTGGTGTAAGTTTCACTATTTAGTGAAACTTACACCAAGTGTTTTATTGTTTATTTTTAAAAAAAAATTGTAATTATATTTTACTATAAATATTCTGTATTTCTGCCTCAAAAATGATGTAATTTTTGAATAAATTATAATAATCACATAAATTAAGTAAAAATGACCTAATAAGTATATAAAATTGCTTACTTTCTGCAAATTGCATCACATACTTAATGTAGAATTACCTATTGTTGATATAACTTCTTAAATTATGTAATATCTTACAGCTTGCATTTAATATCTGTAATAATTGTAACATACGTTTTTTATGTATTTACCAACAATAATATTATAAACTAAACAAATTTTAACTATTTATAGAAAATTCCCAATAGCAAATTTACTGAAGTTCAGTAAATTTGCTGAAATAAATAAAGTCTTTAATTAAAAACTGTAATATTACACACATATGTACTTTTCTATTCCGTTGGTAATATCATATTACATAATGTTGGTAATAATTCTAATATTATGTATTTTTAAACAATTGAGTAATTATACTTAAAAAATACTGGGTATCATATTGTCTCATGGTTTGTAGGTAAAATTACATAGTTTGTATTTTTTATATAGTGTATTTATTATATTAACAATTGTCAAAACACATTATTAACTGGTTAATTAATTTAACTATCGTTAACTATTTGATAATCGATAATAATTTGAAAATTTTAGTTTTGGTGTCAGTATTTTCTTTCGAAAGTGCTGTAGCTAAGGAATGTCCAGCAAACCAAGAATGGACCACTTGCGGTACTGCATGTCCTGATTCATGTGACACTAAACCCGGGCCCCGTATTTGTACAATGCAATGTGTAATTGGTTGTGTTTGTAAGCCAGGATTGGTTAAGAATAACGCGGGTGATTGCGTTGCACGCGAACGATGTTAAACTATTGTTACAAAACTATAATTTGTAACTATTATGCATTGAATAAAATATATGAAAAATAGATTAATTATTTTATTTTTACACAAAACTCAACAGTAATTTTTTGTTTTTTAATTATTATTATTATTGTTTATTTTTTAAATTTGCAACAAATTTGATGATTTTGTACAAATAACTGTTTTGAAATTGATATTTGTATTTATTTAATGTTTTATAATAAAATAATTAGTGATGTACCCAAAAGGATCATGATATCTCTCGCACATGCTCTTCTATTCCTACTACCTGAAAACTTTTGCTCACGTAAGCCACTCTCTCAATCATACCAGTCCAACTATTCATTG
Organism: Clivina fossor; assembly: GCA_963966155.1. Taxonomy (NCBI): domain Eukaryota; kingdom Metazoa; phylum Arthropoda; class Insecta; order Coleoptera; family Carabidae; genus Clivina; species Clivina fossor. The sequence goes on from OZ014563.1 coordinate 1,597,676, forward strand.
AAAGTCCACGCAAACATATACCTACAAAATCATTCATAATAATTTGACAATTTTAGCTATGGTATTAGTATTTTCTTTTGAAAATACTGTAGCTCAGGAATGTCCACTAAATCAACAATGGACCACTTGAGGTTCTGCGTGTTCTCGTACATGCCTCAATCTAGTAGAAAAAAAAATCTTAACATAAAAATGGTTGTTTATAATTTTATTTCTTTAAATATTAAATAGGTACTTTTTATTTATAAATTCAGTATTATTTAATAGTTATATATACAAATTATGCAAATTTATTAATTTGTTGTACATTCGACAGGAGGAATACATTTGCTCGTCGCCTCATCTCTTACTAATCCATTTCTGCAAAAACACCCCATTGCATATTGCTTTATACAGTTTTGGGGAGTTTTATTTTTACAAGTTGGCGGACTTGCAGAGCCACAAGTTTTAAATTCTTCTTGATCTGAGCAAGTACATTTTGCGGGATGAACGCAATCATTTTCATTATTTCTTACTGTATCTGCACTACATGCACAATCGGGTTGAACATTTCTTTGACTAATTGCAGGATTTGGTTGCGAACAAGTTTTGTCGCACTTTGGACCACATTCTGTGTAGATTTGATTTTTTGGACAGTCTACACATTTTTCTAAATAAACACATTTACCTGTTGCTTCGTTTCTAACTTGATCATTTTGACAAAAACATCCTGCTTTACATTGCATTGTACATATTTGTGGATTAGGTTTTCTACATGTTCGTGGACAGGCTGTTCCGCATTTAGTATAAGTTTCATTTGCTGGACAGTCTACTGGACATTCTTCTAAATAAACACATTTTCCTGTCGATTCATCTCTAACTTTTGTATCGGGGCAAATGCATCCTTCTTTACATTGCATTGTACACATTAATGGATTAGGATTTTTACAAGTACGTGGACACGCTGTACCACAATTGACATATTCTTCATCATGTGGACATTCAGGTTTTTCTGTTGTAAAAGAACAATCTTCAGGTGCAACACATTTCATTGAATTCAAATCTCTTACAGTTCCATTAATACAAAAACATCCCGTTTGACATTTTGCTCGACAAGGACCGGGATTTAAATTATCACAAGTTGCAGGACAAGCAGTTCCACATACTTCAAATTGTTCTCCTTTCGGACACGTGCAGTTTTCAAGTGGAACACATTCATTAGTTAGTTCATCTCTTACTGTACCGTCTGGACAAAAACAGCCAATAACGCATTGTTTTGTGCAAGGTCTAGAGTATGGGTTTTTGCAAGTTAAGGGACACGCTGTACCACACGTATTAAATAATTCACTATTAGGACATGTGCAGTTTTTAAGTGAAACACATGCTCCAGTAGCTTCATTTCTTACTGTACCGTCTGGACAAAAACAGCCAGCGTTGCAATCTTTTGTACTAGATCCTGAATATGGTAACTTACATGTTGGTTCATATTCTATTCTACAATCATCGTAAATTTCTCCTTCTGGACATGTACAGTTTTCTACTGGAATACACTCTTTTGTCAATTCATTTTTTACTGTACTATTAGGACAAAAACAGCCAATAACACATTGTTTTGTGCACGATCCAGGGTGCGGATTTTTGCAAGTTAATGGACACGCTGTACCACACGTATCAAATACTTCACCAGTTCACTTCACTTCACTTCACCAGACATGTGCAGTTTTCAAGTGGAACACATTTTCCAGTAATTTCATCTCTAATCATATCATCTGGGCAGTAACATCCATACGTACATTGAATGTCTGAACAGTCCCAATATGGATTTTGACAAGTTCTTGGACAAGCAGATCCGCATGTTTTATATATCTCTCCTGCCGGACATGTACAATTTTCTAACTGAACACATTCCCCAGTTATACTATCTCTAATAGTACCATTTTTACATGTACAGCCATTATAACAAGGTTCATCACAATATCGTGAATGCCATGTATATTTGATGATATAGTTTTGACAGTTTGGAGGACACGGTGATGCACAATCAGTATATTCTTCATTTTTTCCACATTTAGAACAGTCTTCTTCAGCAACACATTTTCCAGAAATTTTATCTCTGATTGTTCCATTATTACAAAAACATCCCGAATTACATTTGTTTATACAAAATTCGTTGATAATTGGCTTTTGACAAGTTGGATAACAGTATGATCCACATTCGTTGTAATATTCATTTATCGGACATGAGCAGTTTTCAAGTGGAACGCACAATCCAGTTCTTGTATCTCTAACTGTACTGTTTGAACAATCACAGCCAACAATTGTGTTGTTTATTGTGGAACAATCAAGTAGAGGTTCCTCGCAAGTTAACGGACAATATATTTCATCTTCGTAATACACAGCATTTTTAATACAATGATATTCTGGTCCAATTCTAATTATTAAATGTACTAGAATAATAAAATAATAAATATAAATATAAAAATAAATAATAATAAATTTTTTATTTTAATCAATGTGATATTATTTTTAATATTTAATTTTTGCAATTATACCTGACGAAAAAAATAAAAGCAATATAATGCCAATGCTTTTAAAAATCATATTTTACATTAAATATATTTTTATTTTAATGAGTCAGTATATAAGCAAAAATATAAATATCTTAAGAAACAAGATTTCTGCATTGTTTACATAAACAAATATAAATTTTTCTAAATAATATATACATTTTTAATAAGCTGAAAGTTATAATTTTAGCGTTCCTGTTGTAGAGATATTTGATTAATTATTATGTGATTATAAACAAGCCAGTATTTGAAGTTTGCATATTATAAGAAATACGTGCTGAAATGTCTTTTTAACTCATAACTCTATTTATCGTTTAATAAACATAATACATGATTTTTCATGGCAGAAAACTAAGAAAATAAAATAATGTAAATATGTTTATTCACTGGAAACACTAAAATAAAAACACATTTCAAATGACAATTTTTATTTTTATTAATAATTTTGTTAGGGTATTCAATATATTGAAAAGCATTTTTTAATTGCTTTATCTCTGACTAATTTATTTTTGCAAAAACATCCAGTTATAAATCGTTTCATGTAGTTTTGAAGATTTTGATTCGTATTACGAGCTTACTTTTAAAATTAGTTATAACTAATATCGATTTTAAGAAAATGTAACTGTCATAAGAATTGAACTATACAAATTAACTAAAACACTAAAATTTCGAGTTGTAATATCAGCCTTTGTTTTTTTACAAGTTGGCGGATATACTGAACCAATTATCTGGAATTTTTTTAGTTTGCGCAAGTACAATTTTCAGGATTTTTTTTATTTGTTACTGTTCCTGAAGTACAGGTATATACACAATTTTCAATGAATACACATTTATTTGTTACTTTATCTCTTACTGTGTACCATCAAGACAGAAATAACCCATTACACATTGTATGGTAGGATATGGACTAGGATGTTAATGTAAATAAAAAAATATATTGGAATAATCTGAATTTTTTCAATAAAAATTATTGTTAGATTGCACCAAAAAGTTATAGTAATTTAAGGCATCAAAAACATAACTCATAACCACTTAAAGAAAAAGTTACATTTACGTTACAAAAAAGTTATTTTAATATAACTTTGTGTTTCAGTTTTGAAAATAAAATAAACAAATATAAATTATATTTTATACATATTTATTTAACAAATAAGTTTTAATAATACGAAATTTATTAATAAATTTTTTAATTAAAAATACAGATTTTATGTTTTATAAATGAAAACAAATTTAATAAAAATATAAAAGACACATTTAATTGCTCAAAAATTAAATATTAAAAGTCAAGAATGGACCATTTGCGGTTCTGCATGTCCTCCTGCATGCAACAGTCCAGTAAAATTACCTTGTTTTACATTTAATTTGTTGTACATTTGGCAGGAGAAATACATTTTCTCGTCGCCTCATCTCTTACTAATCCATTTCTGCAAAAACACCCCATTACACATTGCTTTGTACACTTTTGAGGAGTTTTATTTTTACAAGTTGGTGGACATGCAGAGCCACAAGTTTTAAATTCTTCTTGATCGGAGCAAGTACAATTTGTGGGATTAACGCAATCATTTTCATTATTTCTTACTGTATCTGCGCTACATGCACAATCGGGTTGAACATTTCTTTGACTAATTGCAGGATTTGGTTGCGAACAAGTTTTGTCGCACCCTGGACCACATTCTGTGTAGACTTGATTTTCTGGACAGTCTACACATTCTTCTAAATAAACACATTCACCTGTCGCTTCGTTTCTAACTTGATCATTGGGACAAATACATCCTACCTTACATTGCATGGTGCATATTTGTGGATTAGGTTTTCGACATGTTCGTGGACAGGCTGTTCCGCATTTAGTATAAGTTTCATTTGTTGGACAGTCTACTGGACATTCTTCTAAATAAACACATTTTCCTGTCGATTCATCTCTAACTTTTGTATCGGGGCAAATGCATCCTTCTTTACATTGCATTGTACACATTAATGGATTAGGATTTTTACAAGTACGTGGACACGCTGTACCACAATTGACATATTTTTCATCATCTGGACATTCAGGTTTTTCTGTTGTAAAAGAACAATCTTCAGGTGCAACACATTTTATTGCATTCAAATCTCTTACAGTTCCATTAATACAAAAACATCCCGGTTGACATTTTGCTCGACAAGGACTGGGATTTAAATTGTCACAAGTTGCAGGACAAGCAGTTCCACATACTTCAAATTGTTCTCCTTTCGGACACGTGCAGTTTTCAAGTGGAACACATTTATTAGTTAGTTCATCTCTTACTGTACCGTCTGGACAAAAACAGCCAGCGTTGCATTCTTCTGTACTAAATCCTGAATATGGTAACTTACATGTTGGTTCATATTTTATTCTACAATCATCGTAAATTTCTCCTTCTGGACATGTACAGTTTTCTACTGGAATACACTCATCTGTTAATTCATTTTTTACTGTACCATTAGGACAAAAGCAGCCAGTAACACATTGTTTTGTGCATGGTCTAGGGTGCGGATTTTTGCAAGTTAATGGACACGCTGTACCACACGTATTAAATACTTCACTATTAAGACATGTGCAGTTTTCAAGTGGTACACATGTTCCAGTAATTTCGTCTCTAACCATATTATCTGGGCAGTAACATCCATACGTACATTGGTCTGTACAGCTTGAATACGGATTCTGACAAGTCCCTGGACAAGCAGATCCACATGTTTTAAATATCTCTCCTTCCGGACATGTACAATTTTCTAACGGAACACATTCCCCAGTTATACCATCTTTAATAGTACCATTTTTACATGTACAGCCAGAAATACAAAGTGCAATACAATATGGTGTTGAAGATTTTTGACAAGTTGGGGGACACATTGATGTACAATCAGAATACTCTTCATTTTCTCCACATTTAGGACAGTCTCCTTTATCAACACATTTTCCAGAAATTTTATCTCTGATTGTTCCATTATTACAAAAACATCCAGAATTACATGCACTTATACATAATTCGTTAATTATTGGATTTTGGCAAGTTGGAAAACAGTATGATCCACATTCATTGTAATATTCATTTATCGGACATGAACAGTTTTCAGGTGGAACACATTTTCCATTTCTTGTATCTCTAACTGTACCGTTTGGACAAAAACAACCAGAAACTGTTTCGGTTATTTCGGAACAATTACGTACAGGTTCTTCGCAAGTTAGCGGACAATAAGTTTGATCTTCTAAATACACTTCCTCTTCATTACATATTGGTCCAATTTTAATTCTTGAATGTACTAAAATAATATTAATACAGTTTTTATTGTAATCAAAATTTTATTATTTTTAATATATAATTTATGCAATTATACCTGACGAAAAAAATAAAAACAAAATAATGCCAATGCTTTTAAAAGTCATATTGTTTATAAATGCAAGTATTTTACATTAAATAAATTTTTATTCTAATGAGTCAGTATATATGCAAATACATAAATATGATAAGAAACAAGCTTACTGGATATATACATGTCATTCTTTACATAAACAAATATAAATTTCTATAGATAATATATACATTTTTAATAAGCTGAAAGTCATAATTTTAGCGAACCTGTTGTAGAAATATTTGATTAATTATTATGTGATTATGAACAAGGCAGTATTAGAAGTTTGTGTATTATAACAAATACGTGCTGAAATGTCTTTTTAACTCATAACTCTATTTATTGTTTAATAAACATGATTGTTCATGACAAAAAAACTAAGAAAATAAAAAAATAGTTTATTCACTGGAAACATTAAAATAAAAACACATTTCGAATGACAATTTTTTTTTTATTTAAAATTTTGCAAATAAACATTAACATAAATTACAAAGTTAATTTTTCCACAATTTTATAAATATTTGTTAATTTATTATACTTAATAGGTGCACATATACATATTAATTATATTAACTAGTAGTGTTAGGGCAATCAATAATCTAAATGCATTTTTTTTTGCCCTATTTCTGACTAATCTATTTCTGCAAAAACATCCAGTTATACATCGCTTTATGCAGTTTTAAGGATTGTGTTTTTTACAATCTGTTTCTTAATCTGAGCATGTACAATTTTCAGAATTTGTTTTATTTCCTACTCTCTCTGAAGTTTATGTACAATTTTCAATGAGTACACATTTATTTGTAACTTCATCTTTAACTGTACCGTCAGGGCAGAAACAACCCATTACACATTGTCTGGTAGGATATGGCCTAGGATATGGCCTAGGATGTGGCCTAGGATGTGGCCTAGGATGTGGCCTAGGATGTGAATGTCTACAAGTTAATTCATGAGCATGGCCACACGTAGTAAACACTTCACCGTTAAAACACGTGCAATTTTCATATGAAACACATTTGCGAGTTACTTCATCTCTAATCATACCATCTGGACAAAAACATCCATACGTACATTGTTTTAAAGTAAATGCATATGGATTTTGACAGGTTCTTGGAGAAGCAGATCCACATGTTTTAAATATTTCTCCCGCCGGACATGTACAATTTTCTAGTTGAACGCATTCTCCAGTTATTCCATCTCTAATTGTGTCATTTGCGCAAGAACAGTTTGTAACAGTCTGCAGAGGATAAACAGCAGGTGGATAGTTTTGACAAGTTTGAGGACACATTGAAAAAATACAGTTATTATTATTATTATTCATTGATGTACTATTTCCACATTTCGGGCAATCTTCAGTAGGAATACATTTTCCTGTGATTAAATCTCTGGTTGTTCCATTTACACAAAAACAACCAGCATGGCACATGCAGGGACTTAGACAATAACCGTTAAACATTGGCAGTTGACAAGTTGAATAACAATGTGATCCGCATTTATTATAATATTCATTTTTTGGACATAATTCATTTTGTATTGGAACACATTTTCCAATTTCTATATCTCTATATGTACCATCTGGACAAACACATTTAGATATTTTATTTGGACAATAAGGATAACCATGTATATATATGATTGGTTTTATTATACAGCATGTTCTTTCAAGATATATTTCGTCTTCGTTACATTGTGATTTAACTTGAATATTTAAAAACGCTGAAATAATAATCAGTGTTTGTTTAATTCATATTTCTTAACTATCAAAATACTCGTTAATATATATTCATACCTGATGAAAAAAATAAAATAAAAATTATACCAAAATAATTACAAAACATACTAAATGTACATGCAAATACTTTACGCAAAACTAATTTTTATTTTAATGACAGTATATATAAGCAAAAATACAAAATTGATTAAAAATAAAAATTTTCTATGTATACAATACATATTTTTAATCATTTTAAAGTTATAATTTTTCAAATTTTGTTGGATTTATTATGTTGTTTACAAAAATAGTACAATTGTTCAGTTTTATTTTTTACAAAAACATATTTTGAATTTAGGTATTATAAATTTTATTATTTTGAAAAATATTATAGTTGATAATAAGCTATTTTTAATTTAAATGAAAACAAGACTACTTGATGCGAATAGTTTATTATAATGTATTACAATAAAAAGTTATGGTTAATAATTATTTCTTTTAACACAATTCAGGTCGTACACATTTATTGGAAATCTCATCTCTAATAGTACCTCCTTGGCATACGCATCCAGGAATACAAATAGTTGGACAGAAAGTTGGATTAGGTTTTAAGCAAGTTGGTGAACAAGTTTTACCACAATTACTCCATATTTCTCCATCTGGACAATCTCTTATTGGTTGTATTCGTGAAACACATTTACCAGTACCGTCTCTTACTTTTCCTTCGGGACAAATACATCCACTTCTACAAACTTGTGGACAAAATCTACTTGGAGGGCAACTAACCGGTAAACACGGCGTAAATATTTCATCGTCAGGACAATCGTTGTCTGTTACAGAACATTCACTTCGTGTTACACAATTGCCATTTCTATCTCTTAGGTTTCCGTCAACGCAAAAACAGCCAGTTACGCATTGTGCGGTACACACTTCTGGATTAGGATTTTGACAAGTTGGTGGACAGGCTGTACCACATTGTTTAAATATTTCTCCAGCTCGACATTTAATTGATTGTGTTTCAATTGGCAGAGATTTTTCAGAACATCTTTCAGTTGGAATGCATCTTCCAGTTCTTGTATTTCTGATTAAACCTTCTGCACAAAAGCACCCTTTTACACATTGCAAAGTACAAATTTCTGGATTAGGATTGTTGCAAGTTGGAGGACAAGCTGTTCCACATTCTTGGAATATTTCTTCAGCCCGACATTCATCTTCTTGTCGTCTTGGACAATTTCTTGGTAAAACGCAGCGTCCTGTTTTATCTCTTAACTGACCATCTGGACAAAAACATCCAGGTTTACATTCTTCAGTACATATGGGGTTTGGATTATCACAAGTTGGAGGACAAGCTGTTCCACATTCTTGGAATAATTCTCCAGCACGACATTTTCTTTCTTCTCTTGTAACAGAATTTTGACAACTTCTTGGTGAAACACATCGTCCTGTTCTTGTAACTCTCAACTGACCTTTTGGACAAAAACATCCAGATTTACATTGTTTGGTGCACCTTGGGTTGGGATTATCACAAGTAGGTTGACACGCCGTACCACAGTCCCTGTATTCTTCTCCTTGTTTACAAATAGAACAGTCTGTAATTGGAATACATTTTCCTGATATTTTATCTCGTATTTTGCCACTACTACACACACATCTTGGGACACATTGATCAATGCATATTGGAAATCGATTGTGACAAGTTTTTGGACAACCTGATCCGCATGTTGTAAATACTTCATCTGGTGGACAATCGATTGTAATTTCAGTATCAATTGTATCATCGCGTAAAAGACATCTTTCTGAAGGTACACATTTGCCAGTGTTGTCTTTTAATGTTCCTTCAGCGCAGTAACATCCTGGAACACATTCTTTTGTGCAAGCAGGCGGTGTTGGTAGTTCACATGTTGGAGGACATCTTGATCCACATTTATTATAAATTTGTCCACGCGGACAGAGTATAAGTGAATTACTCACTGAAAAATAGTATAACAATATTATTAGTTTTATGTTTTAGGCTTGATTATTTCTAATAATAATAACTAATAATTAATAATCAATAATTTTAATTAAAACAATTTGATCACATTCCGGCAATATTTGATTTAAAATATTATAAAAATATAATAGCATTTATTTGCGCAATTCTTAAATATAATGTGCTAAATATAACTGAAAAAAATTAGTTACATTAATGATATTTAATTAGTATAATTATTTGAACCAAAAATTTACTTAAACTATTTGACATAATTATTTTTTTGTTTTTGTTCAGTATTTTATAAATAATTTGTATATTTTGTAGCAATATACTACAACATAAAATTTACCATTTGTGTACTATTTATTAATGTTTCAAAGTTCTGTGAAGTACATTATATAAAAAATAGATAATTTAAAAGTTATATTTTACCAAACAACTATGAACATATTATATTAATACGATAATTTTAAAAGATAGCACAAAAAAACGTAAATATAATGAAATATACTACTAGATTACAAAAGAAATTACTTACAATATACTTGAAACGCAAAAATGATAATAGTTGATAACTTCATACTTGTAGTTAGATAGTTAATAATAAAACAATTTATAAGAGTAGTCTTATATATGAAGAAAATGTAAATAGCAGTGAAATACAATAATTGCTTTTTATTTAAATAAATGTTTTTCTTGTAATCGTACATTCAACTGATATTATTATTAGTATTTTATTAATAAGCATTATGCAAATATTACGGCGTAAATAAAACTGTGTTCTTCTTTATGACATTTTCATTATTAAACAGATATTATTAATACAGAATTAAATAAAATACTGATAAATAAATTTATTTAAAATATAATTATTATTACATGTTTTTCTTTTAATATATTTACTTATATTTATTTATTTTAATTTTATGTGTATAAAAATATGAAATAGACTGCAATGATTTATAACTTTTCAAAAATAATTCTAGGACCTGTTGCATAAAGCATTGTCAAATACTTTGTAAGTTAACGTTTTTTTTTGTTAACTTGCCAACTGGTCAATCAATGAGACGGTTTGAAAACAGTTGATAATCTACTAGACCATTTTAAAATCAAATAATTTTTTTTATTTATTAATAATTCATAATTATTCTCTTATAAATAGAAGATACACTTCTTGGAAATAAATTTGGTTTAGTTTCGAATATTACATTTTGAAATAACCACCATTTTGCTTGTGGATAGTTATTCGAATTTTAGGGCCAGCCTGAAGTTGCGTAGTTAACTCATTGGTTAAGTTAACAATGCTTTGTATAAATAAAAATTATAATAAAATCAAAATAAATCTAAATATTATTTTGACAGTTTGTAACATTAGTGGGCAGTTTCAATTTAACACATTACGCACTACCTTAAAATCAAAAGCAATTTCTGTTATTTAATTACTTACTAAGTAATCACTTCTAAACTTTTAATTTATTATAAATTTTATATTTTGTTTGAGTATATACAATACTATTTTAGTGGAAAATGAGATTTTTACGTGGCGTATATGGTGTAACTAAAAGGATTCGAGTACAAAATAGATTAGTGTATGATGAATGTAAAATTGAAAAAAATGTTGTTGCATAAATTGGTATTAGTCAGTTAAAACGGTTCGGTCATCTTAAGCGAATATCTAATAGGCGTTTGGTTAAAAGAATATATGTGAATGATATTGAAAGTATACGTTTGTATGAATGTCCGATGAGTAGATTGTAAGTGTTTTGCGTGAGCAAATGTTTCCAAGTTGTAGGAATAGAAGAACAAGAGAGATATCATGAATGTAGATGAAGCTAAAGTTGTTTGTCTGGTATAGGGATGTTTGGAGAAAACTAATTTCGGAATAGTAGAAAGAGTTTGTGCCACATTTATTTGGATACATGGCGTGATTGTGTAAGTGTGTACCATTTTATTTATACATTTTATATCAACAATATTTTGTTGAATACATAGAATTTTCTGGGCTGGTATGCTTTGTTTGATCTATCCTAATTGCAGACGTTTTACAATACATCATAGATGGCATCCTCATTATTGAGTTTTATTCACCAGAAAATTCTATAAATTCAATGAATACTTAAAGATTAATATTTTTGTTTATTTTATTTTAAAACATGGAAAACAAACAAAATTTGCTAGGTTATATTATGATATAAAAAACAACTGCCAATAAACAGTAGACATCTTTATTACAAATACAAAATACACAAAAATTGTTTATTTAAATTTACATACAAAAAAAAACATAGACATAAATATAAAACTTGTCCTTGACTTTTGATAATATATTAACAGATTATTTTTTGGAAAGTTTTATGTTAAAAATAGCATTTTATAACTTTAAATTTTAGTTTTACGGACACTGCGAAGGGCTGACACATTTTCCAGATGATTCATCTCTTAATAAACCTCTTTTACAAAAACATCCACTCTGGCAAACTGCTGCACAAGCTTGTGCTTGTTCTTTACCACAAGCTGGAGCACAGGGTGACCCACAATCGGTGTACTCTTCACCCGGACCACATTGTGCAGATATTACTAAACAAAATTAATAATAAATTAAGGCCTGCTTACATAACACGTTATTAACTGAAACAATGTGTTAACTAGACAACTAGATTTAAACTGTCTTTGAAGCATCTCACTGATTAGTCAATTATTAATATATTTGTCTAACTAATTGATTCAGCAAACAACATTTTATGAAATTTTAAATATTTTACAAATATTAAATTCGAATAAAGTATATATTTTTAAAAGTTATATTTTATTCTCATTGTTTACTTAAAAGTGACAAAATTATAAACATATACCTGAAAATTCGAACAGTAAACATTATTTAGATAAATAAAACTGCTTTGGGTTAATGTTCAGTATAAATATTTATTTATAATCAACGTTTCGACGAACTCAACGTTTGTCTTCATCAGTTTTTCAGATAAAAACGGACGTTGAGTTTGTCGAAACATCGATTATAAATAAATATTAATACAGAACTTTAACCTAAAGCGGTTTAATTTAATATAATAGGTTCTGAAAGATTTTTTAGGTTTATTAGGTTTATTATGTAGATAATTTGTAAACATATTTTGAAATTAAATTATTTAATAACAAGCAATTTTATCTTTTTAAACTGTGTTTAATTAAAATAAATAAACACAATATAATTGGAAAAAATGTATTTGTCTCATCGTGGGCTCGTTGTCCAGTTGGTAGGACGTTCGCCGCGAAAGAAAAACTTCCCGTGTTAGAATCTCGGCGATGCTAATACATTTTTCCAAATTTATTAAATTTTTTAATAATATATTATTTACAGCATTTTTTACAAAAATTAACAGATTACCAAATATCACTCAATAAATTATAAAATATAACTTTTTTAATCATGTAGGTGTCAAAAATATAATTATAATATAAATAAATATTACTTACACGAAATAACTGCAGATATAAGAAACAAAGTGATCAAAAAATTTTTAGACATCATTTTACTGTGTTATTAAAATTAGCACTGGCATAATATTTGTTTGAGATAATTGTTTATATACTAAGAAAAATGTGACAAAAAATCAAGTTTTTTTGTGTGTGAATCCCAGTATTTAAATTACACAATATAGTTGCTACCGAGAACATTAAGATGTAAATAAATTTTATATTTTTTTTTTACAAATGATACTACAATGAAGTTTTATTAAACATTGTTTATTTATTATTAATATTTAATATGAATTGCGTGTGATAGTATAATTTACAAAATAAATTCTAATTATAATATTGAAGGACAATATTTATACACAGAAACGAGAAATAATAACTAGCCAATTTTTCTAATATTTTTCTAAGACTATACTGAAATTTGTCACTTATCATTGGTTAGTATATATGGTATATTATGCAATACTACCCAAAAATCTGTACTACATTATATATTGTAGTACAGATTTTGTTTCATTATAATTTTGTTGATTTATATGACGTAACAAGTTGCTATGATAACGTGTATTATGCAGTTTCGTCACTGATAACAGAATTTGAGTTTTTAATTGAACGAAAAAAAAAATCTATTTAATATTTTTAACTAATATTTATAAAATATATAAAATAACCTGAAAAAAGGAATTCAAAGATACTAAAATAATTGCAAGAATTTTACAGAAAAAAGATATCATTTGGCAACTTTTAATTAATAATTTATAAATTTATAATCTAGTTACTTGTATTTTGTTACCTGGTAACTTGTTTCTATGTTTTGTTTGTATATTATTTGTACATGATGATGATATACGTAGATTATATAGAAACGTCGATTTTTAATTAAAAACTATACAAAACTTAATCCTAAAGCTTTTTTATTTTAATAATAGTTAGACTTACATTTAAGTATATTCTATATTTTAGTTATAAACATTTAAATTAATAGTCAAACACAACATATAGCAAATAAACTAATATAAAACTAATATTTGTCAAAAAGGAACTTCAGCAAATAAAAGGTTAATTCAACAAAGTTGTTTATTTTGTAAATTTTAAACATATAATATTTTCCCATATACTTATATTTATTATTTATACAATTATAATGTCATCAGTAATTTAAAATCTTTATATTAACGAAAAGCAATACTATAATAATTCATATTATCAATTTTGTGGACATTGCAATGGATTAATACATCTTCCAGATAATTCATCTTTCACTAGTCCATTTTTACAAAAACATCCCTGTACACAGATAGCTGGACATGCAACTCGTCCTCTATTTGTACATGTTGTTCCACATGCTGAACCACATGATTTGAATTCTTCATCTGAATTGCACTCGGCAGATATTACTAAAAATAATTATATAATTAATTAAGTTATTTTGTATTATATTATAATATATATGTACAATATAATTAAAATATTAAAATATCAAAATTTTTAAATAAGATATATAAAAATCTGTCGAGATAAGTTTATTTTTAGTTGATGTGGAAACTGAATTAATATATTAGTAGTGAGTAGAATCTAATCTTTTTGTAGCTTTAATATTTAGAAGATTTTAAAAAATTATTTTAGTGTGAAAAATTATAATTCACCAAAAATTTTTGAAAAAAATTTAGTGTGATTTTCAATAAATTTATCTTTTATAATTCTCAAAATACTTTACTTAACATTTACTTACAATATGAGTAAAGCTGAGAAAAACTTATCATTAAATTTAGAATCAATGTTTTAATAAAAAAAATTGCACTTTAATTAAAGATTAACCTGCCCCGAAATAATGCTATATTTCCACATGTTTCTGATACTTTTGAATGGAATAAACATACTATATATGTATATATATATTATATCAACTAAATATAAATAATTTTACCTTGAAAATTAAACTAAATTGAATAAAATTAAACAATTTCCTTTAAATCACAAAAATAATTTTTAAAATATTATATACGTTTTTCAAAAATTAAGCTTTTATCATCAGTAGCACATGATAAAGTACTAACTAAATTGCTTTCACAGAAAATAATATAACAATAAACAGACATTTGTTTAAAAAATAATAAATTTGCTGCTACATATATAAATTGTATTATAAGATTGTAGCATAGAAATTTGAAATCTAATTATTATATAAAAACCTAATTGTTACTTACATGAAATAACTGCAGATAGGATAAACCAAGTAAATAAGATTTTTTTGGACATCATGTTGCTTGTACGTACTATATCAAAATATGTACAATATGTACTGTATCAAACTGTTTTTATTTATATACTCTGCAGCAGACAAATAATAACAATTTTTTTTTTCGCGGAAATTCCCGTATTGATTTTATTATATAAAATAAATATTTATTAGCTTAAATTTTTTTTATAGCTAAATAAACAAATACTAATTTTTTATTATATTCTGTAAATTCATGATTCATATACATAATAAATTGTAAAATATTTTATAGCCAACGTTGTAATTATATAATTTTTAAGTAAGGTCATTATATAAAGTACAAATTTGATAATTTTATACATATTTTAATAATAAGTACTAATAGATAAGCTAGACATATTAAATTTGTTATAATTAAAATATCCTAAAATTAATTACATATTTGATGGCATAACAATTATGTAGATAATTTTTATTTTTACTGTATTTATATTTTATTACATTTCTATTTAAATTACGTATTTATTAGAATTGGTCAGATAATGATTTCAGTATTATAATATGATACTTTTTTAGATATCTTTTAGATTTGTTTAAATTATTTAATCTATGTACTTAGCCTAGTATTTTAAAATTTTAAAATTAGCCAATGAAATATTGTCATTTATTCTGAGAATAGATTTTTAACTAATTACATCTGATCAATTTCGTATTGATTGTGAAATTGAAAGAAGAATTAATGCTAGTTATAAGGTTTTAGGTGCTTTGGGTACTTTTGCTAAGAATGTAAAAAATGTTTCTAAATAGGCCAGTTTGAGTATGTGTAATGTATGTGTATCTACGTTGATGTATGGTACGGAATGTTGGGTTTAGCTGCAAAAGCGAAATAGAAAAATGACTGCTGTGGAAATAAGATTTTTACGTGAGGTATGTGGTGTAACTAGGAAAAATCGGATACGACATAGATTACTGTATGATGAGTGTGAAATTGAAAAAAATGTTGTAACAAATTTGGTGTTAGACATTAAGATGGTTTGGAAATCTTGAGCGAATGTCTAATGTACGTTTGGTTAAAAAGATTTATATGAATGATTTTGAAGGTATACGTTTGAGTGGACGTCCGATGAATAGTTGGAGTGGTATGATTGAAAGTGTTTTGCGTGAGCGAAAGTAGTAGGAATAGAAGAGCATGTATGAGAGGAATTATAAATGTGGATGAAACTAAAGTTGCTTGCCTGAATAGGAATGTTTGGAGGAAACTGATTTCTGGCTAATGTAAAGAGCTTGTGCCACAGCCTTTTAGGTATATGGCGTAACTGTTGTATATACGTCTGATTTTTTTACTTATCTTAAGAACAAATAAAAACTAGAAATACTGGCCGTTAACAGCTAAATAATCATTATGACATTAATTATTGACTAATGAGTCAGACTTTTTTGTAATATTGTTTATTCTAAATTTTTTACTTAAGGTACGTTGTAGTGGTTGTAGTCATTTTTATACAAAGAAATTTGAAATAATTTATCATTTTGTTAATAATAAATTTTAAAGAATATGATTTATATTTCACATGTAAAAATAAATTATTTTTGCAAAATAGACCGGTAGTTGATAATAATTACTAATTTATAGACAGAGTCATAATTATCAAATCAAATTAACAGTTATTAATTATTGAACATATTTATGAAATAATAATTTTAATATACTAATAACCGACCAAAATAAAAAAGTTATTTTTCAATATATACTCGTATATATATTAAATATGTTACAGAGTTTGATATTGGATTTTTGCCTGTATTTTATCAATAAATAAAAACAAAGTATAATTAATATTTGTATTTGTTACATTTTTTTTAAAAAACACAATACAGAATCTTTTATGTTATACAAATATTTTACAGTAGTTGATATTTCAAATAATTTTAACACTGTTCGGCTGGAATGCATTTTTTGGTATTTTCATTTCTTACGAAACCAGATTTACAGAAACAACCACGACTACAACTTATTGGACAGAGAGGCTTAAATCTAGCGGCACATGTTGGCTCACAAACCGGGTTAAAACATGATTTAAATTCCTCATTTTCCCCGCATTCTTGAGCAGCTGTTACTGAAATTTAAGATTTTTAAAATTACTATTAGTGCAAAAAATACAATTTTCTTTAGGATTAGTTTCCAACTATTCTAGGCATGCGCAATGTGAATTTATCATACTGAACAGTTGCAAACTAGTTTCAAATAAGTAGGAACAAACCTATGTTAAAAAAATATTACCTTGCAATCATGCATTAATAAATAAATAAATTTGGTTTTTATAATATATAACATAATAAAAAAAATCTTTCAGAACTAATATTAAAATAAAACGATTTTAGGTCGTAGTTCTGTATTAATATTTAATAATTGACATTTTGACATATTCAACGTACATCTTCATCAGGAAAAAAGATACAAATGACATTTACTGATTTAAATAAAATTTGGTTTCCTTTATTTAATAATTCATAAATTTTAATCTATTTACTTATTTTGTTACCTAGTAACTTGTTTCTATGATCTGTTTATTTACTGTAAATGTTATTTGTATTTTTTTCTGACAAGACGTACGTTGAGTATGTTGAAACGTTAATTATTAATAAATATTAATACAGAACTGCAACTAAAAGACGTTTTATTTTAATTTACATTATAGTTTAATAAAACATATGAAAGAAATAATGATTTCATTATTCTAATATTTCACAATCGTAATATTAAAAAAAAAACATTCAAAATAAATATTTAATTTTACTTTTATAATTTCAAATTTATCAAAAATATTCATTGAATTCAAAAATACATTCTTTTTAACTAATTTATCTGATATTAATTTACAATATTTTTACAATTCATAACAAACTCAACATAAGAAATAAAAATCTATATTTTTATGTTTTACAAAATAAAATTTTCAACAATTTAGTTGAAAATATAATTGAATAAAATAATAATTAAATAATACATTATTTATCAAATAACTTACAAGTAAATACTGCGAAAACACAGATAAAAGTGATTAAAAATAATTTTGACATATTATCGCTGTGAGCTATCACTAATAAATACTGTAAATTATTAACTCATTTTTTTTCCAGTTCATGTTTATATACCATGATATAAAAATAAAAAAATTATTATTTTTTTTTTATACTAAAAACAACTCTGTTACGTAATGAGTTCATCTTTGTCTACATAATTGTTTATAAATAATATTATCGTGTGTGAATATACAACAAAAAAAAACTGTTTGCTTTTTTATGTTTACTGTTTAAATTCAATTAATTCGTAGAATTTATTATTCAAATAAATTTGTGTCCTTGTAAATATTAATAAACATCTTCAGGTTATAAGTACTTTCTACGTAATGTTTTTTTTTCAATATTTAATATACCAACGTGAAAAACCAATAAAACAAAAGTATAATGTGAATTATGAATAAAATCAATTAGTAAATATTATTTTTTTTAACTTTTTTTCAGTAAAACTTTTGATTATTATTATAAAGAATTTGATTTTTAACTATAATTTTTTAATATTAAAAAAAAATAAATAAATAAATTTCCATAAACAATTTGTGATAATATAAAAATACAGTACTTGGAAAAGAATAAATATATTTGAAAACAAATCTAAATAAACAATAAATAATTATCACCAAATAATTATAAACAAAAAATCTTAATATGTATCTCTGGTTTGCACCTTAAACATATTTTTATATTTATATAAAAATAGAATTTTTAAGTTATTCAAATCTTGTTTATGAGGTTTTTTTTAATAAACATTTTTATTATATGCGAAGAAATGCAAAAAATGCAATGTACACTGTCAGATTTGTCAGAAACTGCATATTCGATCAAAGATACACGGTTGTTAGTAACTGGTTAAGGGTACTTGGCATGTATTTCTATTTATTTTTAGTTTAGTTTCGTTTAGAACACTTGAAGAAAAAATCGTATATATCTGACTCGAAATAAAAAGCTCTTTTTGTGTTTCGCTCAAATTGCTTGACCTCGGCCACAAATATCGAATCTCAAAACAATAATCATCGCTTTCTATTTCTCGTAACATAATATACTATTATTATCGCAACTTAATTAACTGCAACAATTTTATTCCATCATTTTTTAAATTCAAGTTACTAACTATCTTAATTAAATTATTGAAAAAAAAAATACATTTAAATTTTTTTATTAGATTATCACAACAACAAATTACATGTCACTGTAATAATATAGTATACGAAAATATTTGTCTGCTCATCGCATTTCCTCCATTAATTTCTTCATTGCACCACCCATCAAAGTAGGCGCATTAACCACAACAACACCTGCCGATTGCAACGCTTTAATTTTATCTTCAGCTTTTCCTTTTCCACCGGAAATAATTGCGCCCGCGTGCCCCATACGGCGACCGGGCGGTGCTGTTACACCCGCGATAAATGACACCACTGGTTTTCGATTCAGGCCCGCGTTGTGTTTCTTAAGGTATTCGGCGGTATCTTCCTCGGAACTGCCACCAATTTCACCGATCATTATTATGCCCGTGGTTTTTGGATCGTTGAGGAACAATGATACGCAGTCTGTAAACAGCAAATAGAAATTGTAGAAATTTTCTTAAACGATTAAAATATTCTACTATTTGGAAAATAATATTATTAAAAATTAAAAAAGCTATAGGATTCAAAAAAATACAAATGACATAAATAATATAAAGAAAAACATGACAAAATACAAGTAACTAGATTATAAAATTTATAAATTATTAATTAAAAATTATACAGAACTGAATCCTAAAGCTTTTTTATTTTAATATATATTTCAGTATCTTCAAATTTTACGTCTCTCTTTTATTGGAGTAATCAATAAATTAGATAAGATTAAAAACGTTTACATGAAAAGTTTCTATTTACTTACATTAATAGTGGTGTTAGTTATATAATTAAACTAAAAAAATCTATTGCGTACTACTGATAGAAATCTAATAGATATTAGATAAAAATCTAAAAATATCTTCTGAAACTCATTACTCTGTATTTGATCTCACTTATTTAACAAATATTTAGATTTAGTATCTAAAAATTGTAATAACTTACCAATGAAGTCAGTTCCTTTAAAAGGATCACCTCCAATACCAAATACCCTAGTCTGTCCAAGTCCATGTTTGGTTGTTTGATCAACAGCTTCATAGGTAAGCGTTCCTGATCGGGATACAACACCAATTACGCCAGCTTTATGAATAGCACCTGGCATTATACCCATTCTACATGCTTCCGGTGCAATCATACCCGGACAATTTGGACCAATCAATCTAGTTGAGTCCTGACTTTGGAGTTTAGCTAATACCCGACACATGTCCGGTTGTGGTATACCTTCTGTAATGCAGACAACTAGAGGTACCTTGGCATCTATAGCGTCGTGAATTGCCTTTGCTAGAAAAAAGATTGAAATATTCAGTTTTTAAATCTTTAAATTTAAAGAACTTTAATTAAATTTTAATTCTGTGGTCGATTCTCGACCGGTGAAATATTCTCAACGAGTAAGAAAACTGTCATGTGATTATTTTTTCACCGAGTGAAATAGAAATCTTGTTTTCGAACATTTTTTCATTTTATTTACGTTTCATTTCATCTCATCGTACATAAATATCTCATCATATTTTAGTACGTGAGATTGTTGTAAAATTCAGTGAAATTTGACAGCTCAAAATAATAAAAATAAATAATTTGATTATAACATTTAATTGACTTTTAAAGGTGTGAATTTTAGTTAAAAATATTGTTGTTTAAATTTAGAAATAGTTGATGAATTAGAAATTGCAGCTGCAATTTAAATGATATTTATATTATATTAATAAAATATAATCAAAAAAGCTAGTTTTCATTTTTCTGTATCTGTCAATGTATCTCTTACGATTTATTTATATGTAAATTTTGACAGAAAACAAATATGTAAATTTGGCATTTAAATTTGAGCTAAATAACATCGAATTTCGAAATTATAATTATCATTTACGATAAAACAGATGACCAGTTAATAAAGTATATTTAAATCTATTTTTCGACAAACACAAATTATCAAAAAATTTATTATATCGAATTAATACCAGCAAATGGTGGCGGCACAAATATAACACTTGCATCAGGTTTCACCTTATCCATAGCATCTTTGACCGTGTTAAAAACTGGTAATCCCAAATGTTGTTGTCCGCCCTTCTTAGGAGTAACTCCACCAACAACATTTGTACCATACTCGATTGATTTTTTCGCATGAAACGTAGCTTGTTTTCCTGTAAATCCTTGAAAAATTACTTTAGTTTTTTTCGTTACCATTAAATTTTGACGAGTTTTATCATATCCGCTTGCATATCGATATACAGTTACTAGCAAATTATTTTGGATCGTTGAAAATAATGATGAGATTTTAAAACATGACTTTATCATGATCAAATTGATTATGTTGTTTTGCATATAAGTATTAAAAGTACAATATATTAAAATAAACTATTATAATATGTCAAAATGTTTAATGTTTTCCGTTGTTTTTTATGCCAACTATGTAACTGTCACATACGTAATTTACGTCAATCAAGTTAGCACCCCCCATTCTCCAAAAATTAAAACAAATTAGCTCATATTTATGAGCTATTTATGAGCTATTTTTGAGCCACAATTAAAATTTTTGAGCTGCAAAATTATGCCTAAAAAAAATGTTTTTCGATGGGGGGTGCTAACTTGATTTCAAGTTAGCACCCACGCTATGAAAAAATTTTTAAAAATTAAAACAAATTAGCTCACATTAATGAGCTATTTATGAGCTATTTTTGAGCCACAATTAAAATTTTTGAGCTGCAAAATTATGCCTAAAAAAAACTGTTTTTCGATGGGAGGTGCTAACTTGATTTCAAGTTAGCACCCACGCTATGAAAAATTTTTAAAAAATTAAAACAAATTAGCTTACATTAATGAGCTATTTATGAGCTATTTTTGAGCAACAATTAAAATTTTTGAGCTGCAAAATTATGCCTAAAAAAAATGTTTTTCGATGGGGGGTGCTAACTTGATTTCAAGTTAGCACCCACGCTATGAAAAAATTTTTAAAAATTAAAACAAATTAGCTCACATTAATGAGCTATTTATGAGCTATTTTTGAGCCACAATTAAAATTTTTGAGCTGCAAAATTATGCCTAAAAAAAATGTTTTTCGATGGGAGGTGCTAACTTGATTTCAAGTTAGCACCCACGCTATGAAATTTTTTAAAAAAATTAAAACAAATTAGCTTACATTAATGAGCTATTTATGAGCTATTTTTGAGCCACAATTAAAATTTTTGAGCTGCAAAACTATGCATGAAAATAATTTTTTTCGATGGGGTTGCTAACTTGACTTCAAGTTAGCACCCACGCTATCAAAATTTTTTTAAAAATTAAAACAAATTAGCTCACATTTATGAGCTATTTATGAGCTATTTTTGAGCCACATTCAAAATTTTTGAGCTGCAAAACTATGCACAAAAATAATTTTTTTTTGTTATCAAAATTTACCTTTAAGTTTACATGAATAATAATAATCCTTATTTAGTTCAAATGCTTTACCAAATACAAAATAATAATATAAAAATACTAATATATAAATGTAAATCATATATATAAATATTTTTTCAATCTATTATAAACACAAAAATACTTTATTTAAATAATAATCCTTCAGGCTAATTTTGAATATTTTTACCACTTTGACTGCAAGGAAAAAGTGGTATAGCGTTTGGTACGGTGACTGTAACATTTTCAAAAATAAAAAATTTGTATATAGAAATCCTTCATATAGCCTCTAGATGACGAATCTGAAATTAGTTTATGTGGGTGTATCGATGTGCGTCGTCAGCTCGCTCGCTCGCTCACTCGTCAGACAAAATTTTGTGATCGCAACTCCTCTTAGACGGTTCAATCGATTTTAATGAAATTTTCAGGATAAATTTGTTTAGTGCCGAAGATGGTCATGTGCTTTTGATTTTTTCCAACTTTCCGAAAAAAAAATTACTAAAATTTTAAAAAATGCATTGTGGCTACATTATTTATCCGATTTTGATCAAATTTTCAGGAAAGATTCCCCTAGTGCCCACATAAATTACGTAATTTTAATATAATACAGTGTTGCCAACTTTCCAAGAAAAAAATTACTAAAGTTTTTAAAAATTTATTGTGGCTACATTATTTATTCGATTTTGATGAAATTTTCAGGAAAGATTCCAACTTTCTGAGAAAACAATTACTAAAATTTTTAAAAAATTATTACGACCATGTCGTTTAACCGATTTTGTTAAAATTTTCACAAAAGATTCTTCTGGTATCCATATAAATTAGATAATTACAACAAAGTACAGTGTTGCCAACTTTCTGAGAAAAAAATTACTAAAATTTTTAAAAAATTATTATGACCGCGTTATCTAACCGATTTTAATCAAATGTTCACTAAAGATTCTCCTGGTGCCCGCATACATTATGCAATTTGAACAAAATACAGTGTTGCCAACTGATCGAGAAAAAAATTACTAAAATTAAAAAAAAATTTATTGTGGCTACATTATTTATCCGATTTGATCAAATTTTCAGAAAAGTTTCTCTGAGTGCTCACAAATTATAATTTTATTAAAATACGGTGTTGCCAATTTTGAGTAAGGCAGATTCGTATTTATTGGCAATCCTGAAACAAGAATTTCTTATACATATGACACCTGATAGGGTGTTAGCTAAGATGGCAATTCTGATGACGGCGATGTAAAATGAATGAAACTGTATTGGGATAAGGCAAAATGTGGGAAATTGGGAAGGTAAAGTGCTCGAGTTATAATTACTTTCTAAAAAGCATAAAATCGAACACTTTTTAAGAGAATGAATTGGTTTCAACCAATATCCAAATAATAATAACAATAAATAACAATAACAACAATGCATAGTTTTGCAGCTCAAAAATTTTGAATGTGGCTCAAAAATAGCTCATAAATAACTCATAAATGTGAGCTAATATGTTTTAATTTTTAAAAAAATTTTGATAGCGTGGGTGCTAAATTTGAAGTCAAGTTAGCAACCTCATCGAAAAAAATTATTTTCATGCATACTTTTGCAGCTCAAAATTTTTGAATGTAGCTCAAAAATAGCTCATAAATAGCTCATAAATATGAGCTAATTTGTTTTCATTTTTAAAAATTTTTTGATAGCGTGGATGCTAACTTTAAATCAAGTTAGCACCCCCCATCGAAAAACATTTTTTTCATGCATAGTTTTGCAGCTCAAAAATTTTGAATGTGGCTCAAAAATAGCTCATAAATAGCTCATAAATGTGAGCTAATTTGTTTTAATTTTTAAAAAAATTTTGATAGCGTGGGTGCTAACTTGAAGTCAAGTTAGCAACCCCATCGAAAAAAATTATTTTCATGCATAGTTTTGCAGCTCAAAAATTTTGAATGTAGCTCAAAAATAGCTCATAAATAGCTCATTAATGTGAGCTAATTTGTTTTAATTTTTAAAAAATTTTTCATAGCGTGGGTGCTAACTTGAAATCAAGTTAGCACCCCCCATCGAAAAACATTTTTTTTAGGCATAATTTTGCAGCTCAAAAATTTTAATTGTTGCTCAAAAATAGCTCATAAATAGCTCATTAATGTAAGCTAATTTGTTTTAATTTTTTAAAAATTTTTCATAGCGTGGGTGCTAACTTGAAATCAAGTTAGCACCTCCCATCGAAAAACAGTTTTTTTTAGGCATAATTTTGCAGCTCAAAAATTTTAATTGTGGCTCAAAAATAGCTCATAAATAGCTCATTAATGTGAGCTAATTTGTTTTAATTTTTAAAAAATTTTTCATAGCGTGGGTGCTAACTTGAAATCAAGTTAGCACCCCCCATCGAAAAACATTTTTTTAGGCATAATTTTGCAGCTCAAAAATTTTAATTGTGGCTCAAAAATAGCTCATAAATAGCTCATAAATATGAGCTAATTTGTTTTAATTTTTGGAGAATGGGGGGTGCTAACTTGATTGACGTTACAAATTTTGTTAATTTATAATACAAGTCGCTAGACCATTTAAAATTCGAATAACTTTTTATAATTAAAATGGTGGTTATTTAAAAGATGTAATTTTCAAAACTAAATAAAATTTATTTCCAAGAAATGCGTTTTCTGTTTATATAAGAATAAACGATTAAAAAATTATTAAAATAGTTTAGCGACTTTTGGGCCAGCCTGTACTAGCCAAACTAAAATTAAAAACTATTTAAACATTGCAAAAATTACTGGTATTAATGCAATTTTTTTTTTTCTGTATAATTAGAAATTTTCAAAATCATCGTATTTACTTCTCTGATCTACAATCCACATAAAACAATAATACTCTGAGATTTAATCCTATAAGCGCACAATATTCCTGGTAACGAAAACGATAACTGTAAACCGCAGACGTGACCACCGTGACTATGCGTCAGCCAGCGTCGTGGGACTCAAAGCGGCGCGGCGGACGGTTTGAGCCGATGCGCTGCGACGCGACCGACGCGACGATCTGTCTAGGTTCAAACGGCCACCCGTAAACTTTACGTTGCCGGCGCAATGCTAAGTTTGGAATGATTTTACGCTTGACTTGATTGAAAACGATGCGACGTTGGCAACCTTATCGGGATAACGAGACGATCTGGAGGCTGTCGTCGCGCATTGCCATGACAACGACGCATAGTAAATACACTAGGACTAGGGCATTAATCGATTTTTAAAGCGTATGCATTGAATTTGATGGGATAGTTTTCGATATAGTTTAGTTGTAGATTAGGTGATGGATCGGTTGAATGAAATGGATTGTGTGTACACTTAACCGATTTCTTCTCAATTTTTTTACTAAAGATACTTGAGAAACATATATTGAAATTATTTTAATAATATAGTTAGACATCAAACAAATGTTAGTTATTAAAATTGATTAGTTTCTGAACATTAATTTTTAAATTTCGTTATAAATCTAGAATACAAACTAGAAAACAAAGCTCGTATTCTCACCTTACTTTTAAAAGTGATTTGTTTTTTTCAAAACTATTTTCGACGTTTATTTAAAATAGCTTATTAAGCAATTTTAATCAATTTATTTAAATATTAAAGTTAAAAATAAAAAATTTTTTTCATAAATAAAAGAGGTGGGAATACGGGTTCAAGTTTCTTTCGGATTTTTTTAAAAAGCACCAATTATTTTTTCCAGAGACGTATGAATGTCTGTTGTTAAATTTTTTAATGTGATTTTTTTACTCATTATATACAAGTAATGCAAGTTTTTTTATATATATAAGCAATGTGTGTTGAAAACATAAACTGTATTATTTCATCGAGATGCTAAATAAGTATAAGTTATAAGACAATAGTTACAAGCTGTATTATTTCACTACCAAACAGCTAATGCTTGAAATTAAAATTGTAATTAAGCATTTTGTTCAGAAGAGATTCGTAAATATTATGTAGATAGACCGATAGGCAAATAGATTTTACAGCGGAAATGCTATATGAGAGATATTTTCAATATTTTTATGTCATTTTGACATTTTTAAGAAGATAAAATTCGACAATTTGGGGAAAAACATTTTTTTCAAAGCTACTAATACCATGCTAGTCTACTATTTTTTTAATGCAATAATTTTAAGCATTACATACAAGTAATGTATATGTTTTTTTCTCTCTGTCTTTATATAAGCTGTATTATTTCACCGAAATGCATTGGTTAGAGGCAATTATATACGATGTGTCTAAAATAAAAATATATTCAATATGTTTTTTTTATATATGGTATGCAATATATCTCAGAAACAAATATACTTAGCAATGTGTCTAAAGTATTTTCTATACAATATATAAAATAGACTATATATATATATATATATATATATATATATATATATATACAATGTACTTAAAGAATCATATATACAATATGTGTCGAAAAGCATTTGTAATATATATAAATCAATATTTCACCAAGATTTTTCAATAAAATATCTGTGTTAAAATTATATTATTTTTCTAAAATTCTCAAGTCTAATCTTTAAAAAATCACACAGTTTATTTTTTTTTTTTGTCTGTAATACTTACTCGTATTCTTATATGTTCTAGAATCTAGGTTGTAAAATTTAAACAAATTTATGAAATAAAAATTGTAAGTAGGAAACTGTCTGTCAACGTCAGTTACAGACATTCATTTCATTTTTAATTTTTCTGATTTTTATTTTACGGATACGGCAAAAACCGGTAATGAAAAGTCATACGGGTTTTATCGGAAAAAATGACAGTTAATATTTTCGTAATTCCTCGTCAAAGATAGATGGCGTTTCGTTTTGATAATATCGTATTCCATTTGACATGTCGTTAAATTTTCGTTACGTTATTTCGTACAGTTGCGGTAATTGAATATCAGCCGTGAATTACTTTGTTAAATATTAATATGAACGAATGAAATTGACTGTGAAATTTAAAATACTGTTTCCATGTTTATTATTTATTAATAGAATTTTAGCTATTTATACATTTTTATTGCTAGTACTTTAAGTACTTTAAGTACTTTAAGTATTAAGTACTTTCCTAAATTCTTAAGAAGGTATTCCCGTTTGTAACATCAATTTTTTTAGATGTTTTTTTTTAACATTTTTTGGGAACTTTTACAACAAATACAGTAAATAACTATTACAAAGTTGGAAAGTGTATTTATTGAAGTTATGAGCAGTATTTTTTTTAAGTCAAATTTTTACTTAAGAAAATGGCGTGAAGTGATTAGGTCAAAATTCAGATTTGCCGATGGTGGCAGATAAAACTCGCATTTTACATTTCTGCAACAAAAATAAATTAGATGTTAGTACTTGAAACACATGTATTTTTCGTTGGAACTTACAAAATGTATAATTTTTATCTTTAAACAAACAAAAAAAAGGGTCAATTTTAGGCACTTTTTTTTTAAAAGGCCGAAATTTTAAAAATAATTGTAAAAATATTAATATGTTCTTAAATATTAATAAAATAAAATTATTTTCCTTAAGATTTAAAGGAAATATTTTTATTAACAATACATCATATTTTAATTTCTTAAATATTAATAACAAATAATAACAAAACATTTGAATGATTAGTCATTTAGCAACTTAATATGATTATTAGCTGACATATATTTAACATCGTTTTGTGCAACCGGCCTTTAGTATGTTAAATTTAATACAACACTAATTTTGTGTAGTTAATCTATCATTTTAATATATTTAAACTATAGTTAGAAGAGATACAATATCCTTTTATACTTTTGTAATAGCAAATATTTACTCAGACAGTTGTAATTAAAAAACAAAAACAAAAGAAAACTGTAAAACGTATTTAACGTAAGTAGCTAACAACATTTAGCACTTACGTAAACCTGAATCCTTGTAAAAGATCTATTCTCTTAGTTGCTAGGCTGCAAAGCTGGGAAACTCAAAACTAATACCAAAAACGAAATTGCTATTTTAACAAGTTAATCGTACTACGAATATATATATATATATATATATATATATATATATATATATATATATATATATATATATAATGTTTCTCTAACATAATACCTATTTGTTCTAATATCAGAATAGTATTTCAGATTACAAGTACGTGTATGGTATTTGATAAATACCAAAACGTAAGATGTATTTGATGAAGAAACGGAATATTTTGATCAATTTTTCTTAATTACTTTGTAATTCTTTTGCTTGACTTATTTTTCAACATACATATATTACAATAAACATACAAAATTAAAAATCAAATTTCTATGTTGCTCTGCTAAAATTAAAAATCGTATCTTCAAAAATATAGTTTTGAAATAATTAATATTTTTACAGTTTAAGCACACAAGTAATTAAATCTTGATTCAATTTAATACAGTAACTATTTTCTGACTTAGTAATAAAGTATTTCTATCAAGCATAGGAATTAAAAACACGATTTTTGCAAGTATGTCCTTTTACTTTAGCAGGAGAGTTCACATGAACTGTTATAGCTATTTATATAACAAGTGTGTAAAAATGGGTTTTATGACATGAGTTCGGAAACATCCCGAAACATCCAAAAAATGTCATAAAACTCAGTTCACTCACAAATTGAATACAAAATTTTATCTACGACCTAAAAATTAAAATGTTTTTATGAATATATTAAGATTTCTGAATAAATGTAATTTACAATAATATAAAAATGCTACTTACAATTATTAATCAATATTATTAACAGTTAAATTTACTGTAGAGCCCATTTTATTATTTAAATTAATTTGTTTAGAAAAAATATCAACAAATAAACCGCAAAAAAATACAACTTTTGTTCACTATTTACAGGTTAGATCAAAATTGTTATAGTAATGAGCCAACAAATGTGTAACATTGAATAACTATGAATAGTGTTGTTAATTGTCAAATAATTATCTAATTTTAATATAATTTTTATTATTATATTTTTTGAACTTAAGAATAATATAGAAATATTATTAATACGTCTTTGCTTCAAAGACATAAATATTAATATACAACTAGTAATGAAATAATAATAAATTTGATCTGATTTTAACAGCATCACTGAAATCGGTAAGGCTGGTTACTTTACGCATCGCTTTATAATATAATTTGGTAATCATCAATTTTTCAAATTGTGTATAATGTATAAAGTGTAAGCTTTAGATACATATCCATTGAAATATCTTGAAATTAGTTAATAATAATGAAAAATAAACTATCAGTATATAAAGTATTGTAGTTATTTCCAAAAAATTTTCTAACATATATTTATCTAAAAACTGCAGCCAAAAAAAACAAAAAGTTGTAGGAATTTAGTAGAATTCTATAAGCATACCACATGCAAAAAGAAGTAATAAGATTATAAAGACAATCTCTTTACATGTGCATAGTTGAATAATGTGAGCACAGAGATATGAAAAATATGTAGAAATATTCTTTTTTCACTTAAAGTCCTAGGGAAAGCAAATATTTCATTCCGGGCAGAGTTACCACATTACTAAATAATATTCCTGACATTGGAACACAAATTCTGTTGTCCCTGGAACATACACATATTTATGTCATGGTCGTACTGTGCGTGGGAAACTTTTATATATTTTATATTCAGGAAAATGGATAAAAGAAATGTATGATAAAGTATTTATTATCTGTGTTAAGTGAAAATGCTATAAAATTTTTTTATGGTTATAGTCATGTTATTGCTGAATTATTAAATATAAAGAATGAAATAATGTAATATATTAAGTGTTTGACTAATCTGTTTGTGTATCTCTATACCTGCAAAAACTGAAAAAACTTCTGTATTGATTTAAACGTAGTTTTTACAGTTATATAAATTATATTCAGCGAGTGTGTCAGGGAGTATTTTTTGGTACTACAAATTAATATATACCATTTAATACTTAATATTTGACTAGGCACAAAAGTGACAAATTTTCTGGCAAGGCTTGTATTTAAGAGGGGACACCACCCCAACACTTTTTCTCCATTTTCTGAAAGCTTACAGTGTGTTATACGATTTTTCGAAATTCGAACTTTTGACGGAGTTACAGAAACTAATACGTCCTCTCGAGATCTCTGGAACTATTCATCCAATTTACTTCGCTTTAAGACGTAATTATAGACAATTAAATTATCTAAAATAATACAGAATATCTCATTTTTTCGATTTTTCATTATTATTAAAAGTTGACTTTTTACTCTGAAAAAGAACACTTTTTCAAACAGCTGCCATTTTCGTATTTTTTCAAAATTCAAAAATATTATACGTGTCATGGTGAACTTTTTATTTTAGTTTTAGGATAAGGAAACTTTTGTGTTATCTTTCAGAACTTCCCGGCAAACGTAACAAGTGACCAGAGTTTTTTGACAGTGTTTCTTTGGTCGAATATGGAATTTTTGACAAATCTGACAGATTGCATTTCTTTTACTTCTTCACACATTGTCAGTTAACAAATGCAAATTCAAGCAAAAATAAATAATACCTTTGTCAATTAACTTAACTTGAGGTAATAGCTTTTTTGAATATGGCCGCTGAAGATACACTTGACTTTGTAGTCATATTTGGTGCTGCCACCAGTTTTGTATAGAGTAACTGAATGTCGTATAATAATGTACATTATTAATATCAATATTTCAATACGCTTGAAGAAAAAACTACATTTTGTGCTTTTTTATAATAAAATATAACTTTAAAATTCATTAAAAATCAACAAATAAACAAATATACAAATTTGTTATATTTTCAATATAAAAAAAAAATAATCGAAAATTGACAATCAAAAAATGCAAGTGACAGAACCCGCTAATATATCTATAAAAACAGATTTTTAATGATTTTTTACAATGATGTAGTTTACGCACTAAAATTATTCTATTATCACTCAGCTTTTAAAATATAAATAAACAAAATAATTGTAGCAGGTTTTGGTTATAGATTTAATAACTCACTGTAACTGAAATATTATGTAAATGACAGATTTAATCACATTTTAATTGAGACAAAGGTTATAATACACATTTCAATTCCTCATTTGTAAGCACAATTTAAAACAATTTTATTATAAACTTGTCATCTTCATAAACCACAAAATCTTATATCAGCAGTATAGAAATTTCCTCACTCTACCAGCCCTAATATGGTTACAAAATATATTTTCACGCTCTACAAACCTTCTCCGTTGCCTAATGTAGCGTTCATGTATACAAATGTACACATAATTTGCTACAAAACGATTCAGAAATGTACGAAAATGACAGCTTGGGGTTTTTGTAAATTGCTGTTGGGACTTCTTCGCACATACACGCATCTTTGTTGTAGCCGCTACGTCATTTAATAATAATGGCAATGAATAAATTCTTACTCCTTTTCAACAACATAGCCGGTTATAGTTTTATAAATTAAAATGAGATAGCCCAAATTTAGTTGACTTATGATGAGGAAAAAACTACACTGTTCGGAAATTATATTTAATTGATTACCGGTTTCGAATATTATGAATATGATGATAAATATTAAATGTCAAATATTAAAACAGTGTAATTTTTGGCTTTTATTGGATTTAATAAACCCTTACACTTTTCCTTATCAGTTTCTTTAAATATATTTATTTTTACTATTATTCCAGTCAACAAACACATCTTATGATTTTATTATAAAAATATTTTATACTTATAACACTTGTAATGGGTCTATTCGGTTCACATTTGTAAGACCTGTAGCGTTACAGAATATTTTGTCTTTTACTAATAATAGAAATATTCCATATACTAGAAACAGACAAAACATTCTGCAATGCTAGAGGTCTTATAAATCGAATAGACCCATAAATCTTACATTGCTGTAGTTTATATTACAATTCCTAACTGGCAATAAAAAAATTTGGTTTTCTATTTTGATTGATTAATTTGTTTATAATATTGTACTCTGCTATACATATATATACACATAGACAATCACGTCATGTATTCAAAAGGGTGTGGTAAAAACTCTTTCTACTATCCCGAAATTAGTTTCTTCCAAACATTCCTATTCAGACAAGTAACTCTTGCTTCATCCATATTCATAATACTTCTCATACATGTTCTTATTCTATTATTTATTTGATAAAAACTTGCATTTGTCAAATTTTGAAATATTATTACACCAAAAAATAATTGTTTCTAATATATATAGTCGTAGAAAAAGTATAGTGTTTTATAGTGTATAGAATAGAAATGATATTATTATTAATTTTTCAACGCGATTTAAATCTTTTGTCGATAATTCAAGGTCAATGTAGCATTGCAAAGTGTACAACAAAACTTCAAATAACATTTTTGTAACTTTCTATAAACTTGACTAAAATTTATTATTAAAATCGTTGTCAGTTGAGTTTGAAATTGCTATTTTATTTTATTTGCTAAATTTCTAGAAATAAATTTTTAAACATTTTAAAAAATTTATTCAACAAAGAATATTTTATTTTTCACAAACTTCAAAGTCCGTTTGCGATGTCTGTGTAACTTTTCGTTGAGAAAAAAAAAGAGGAAAGAAACTACAAAGTTTTATTGGAATCTGGCCAGAATACAAAATTATCAGAGCGTAGTTTCGTATACGGCAGACGGAGTGAGCAGAGTACGATGATTCTTTTTAAATCCAAGGGCGGTATGCTTGTACTACCCTACCGTACTTTGCAGGAATTTGAAGTACCTGCCTGCTTTTGAAATGACACCAGCTGCCAGAACTCAAGCACTGCCGAGAATTAAAAAAGAAACACTTTACTTGCTTCTGCATTTTATTGTAGATGTTTTCTATATGCAGATTTTTTAATATTATCTTTAAAATGAATTGTTTAAGTGTATGCATATGAATTTAATTTTGCAAAGATACAGCAAGTGATACTACAAAATAAATTAGGTTTTACCGTTAATAAGTTTTTGAAATAAAACTTCTTTAGGTTCAAGTACTGTATTAAAATTTATTTCATGGAAACGTCGATTATAAATAAATTTTAATACAGAACTTGAACCTAAAGCAGTTTTATTTTATATAATGCGTTCTAAAAGATTTTTTTACTATGTTAAGTTTCTTGAATATTATTTGTAAAAACATACTAGAATTCATTGTAAAGACAATTGTGGTGCAGTAGTAATGTATTTAATTGGCAACTTTTAATATTAATATTGCAGTTGAAGTTCTAGGATAATTCAAAACTAGCGTATATAATTCAAAAAGCGAAATAACCAATTCATAAATAAATTTTCATAAAAGATTTTTCTAGTACTCTCAAGAATTTCTCGTAGGTATATAATTTGTATCTAATTGCAGAGGTACTGGCTGTTAAAGTATGAAATATATAGTGTCATTTCAAGTGAAAAATAAATAAATTAAATATTATAAATCTACAGATTGTTATAATTTTTTTAAATTGATTTTTAATCCATTTCAGTAGCTCGAAAAATGTCAAAAAAAAACGACAAATAAGAATTTACCTCTACGAGAACCTATTTCAGATTTTTTCACATATTTTTTTTCAAAACGTTTTATATTAAGATTAAATAAATTAAATAAAATATTTATTTGCTATGTGAATTTATAATCACAATCACTAAATAACGAAAATACCCAAAACATTATTTTGGCATGGTATATTGTTAACTAAAAAATTAAACAATATTTTTACAAATTTTTTTGTTCTCAATTTAGAACCTATTTAAAATTCAAAAATCGAAAATCACCCTAATATGTATAATATAGATTATATTATGAAGAAATTGAAACAATTGCCTACTTAAAATGTTTATTATAACATTTGCAAGCTAACAAGTTTTTCTATTGTTTCTATAAAAAATAAGGCGATTATTTATTATTGATTAGTTATTACTTTAGATATCTTTGTATATAATATAAATGATTAATGAACTTAATGGTTTAGTAAAAGTTAATGATTAATTTGTCAGAAATTTTTTTATTTCATATAAAACAATACAGTTAGAATTACTAATTATATAAAGATTAGTAGCTTTTTTTAAATTATTGTTAAAGTAATTTTTATTACATTTTCATTGCATTGAAATATCGTAAAAGTTAAAAAAGTAGGTATACTATATATATATATATATATATATATATATATATATATATATATATATATATATATATTGGACCCTATGTCATTAAAATTAGATTTATTTCCTACATTTTTGTAATAATTTTTTTGTACAAAACCACAAAAGGTTATAATGCTTTTTAAGTCATTAAGAAAATTAAGAATCAAAAAAATTTTAGCTCAATTTTCAAATCGTGTACATTATAATAACATACATACATACACAATCACGTCATGTATTCAAAAGAATGTGGCACAATGATTGTAAAAGTTTAGGCAAATGTGATTTGGATTAAATTTAGCTTATTTAAATTTATAAGTGAAATAGAAAAGTTAGATTTATTTCATATTTCATTTATTTCATACAGTTATATTACAGATAATTATGACAACTCGAATTTAGATTTTATAGTAACATATATAATTTACATTATTTCATTTCGTAAAAATAACACATTACAAATTGAAAATGTGTTTATTTTCTTCCTCTCTACAGAATGTGGTCAACATAAAATACAATTCCACTTTGCTATAAATAAGTAAGAGCCCAAACATAATATACAAAACCCAATATACTGCAAGATTCCGTTATTAACGTTAAAACATATTTCAGTGCTGTAAAACGATCACGCAACTACGCTATAATAACGCTTCAAACTGCGGTAGTTTAGAATTAGGAGCGACGTACAAAGCATAGTCGTTTATTTTAGTTTATTTTAGTAAAATAAATACGAAATAATAAATATTAGTTCTTTATGCTTCGAATTGAAATTAATTTACTTTGTTTATAATTAAAAAGAAGTTTTGGTGCGTACGTTGATGTATAATAGTGAATGTTGGGTTTGGCTGCAAGAACATAAAAAGAAAATGACTACTGTGAAAATGAGATTTTTACGTTTCGTATGTTCTATAACTAGAAGGAATTGAATATGAAATAGATAAGTGTAAAATTGAAAAAATGTTGTTTTACAAAGTTTAGTCAGTTGAGATGGTTCGGTCATCTCGAGCGATTGTCTAATGAACGTTTGGTTAAAAGAATATATGTGAATATATGTAATGAGTACATGGAGTAGTATGATTGAGAGTGTTTTGCGTGAGAGAAAGTTTCCAACTAGTAGAAATAGAAGGGCATGTATAAGAGGTGTCATAAATGTCGATAAAGCTAAATTTAATTATCCGGATAGGAATGTTTGAAGAAAACATTGCCAAGTGTTATTATTAGAAAAGGTTGAGAAATACTGTGTGAGGCATTTATTGATTTATGGTATTAAATTTTCAATATCTAATAAATAAATAACAAAAACAAAGTATTTTTATTTTGTTGTTTATTTTGAGTTCATTTTGAACATAGAACAAAATAGCTTTATGTACAATATCTAGAAAATATTGGCTATAAAACTTATAAGTGTGAAAGATTAATTGAGACATTTATATCCTGAATTTTATTGAGTGTATTTATCGATAGAATACTGGCGTTAACCAATTTATTATTTAAAAAATATAAGAATATGTATATGTATTTAAATTTATGCAACGTTAAAATATATTGATCTCAATTGAAAGTGATCTTTTAATGAAATTACTTGTTACTTTTTGTAATTCTCACTTAAATGTATATCCTATAAATTCTGAAATAAATTCTTTTTTTAATCCACTTGGATTAAATCTAATCCGATAAATTTATTCTGCATTATTCATTATAATTAATCAAATTAAGAGTTAAGTGACTTAATATCATTTCTGTATCATTTCTGTAATTGTTTTAAAAAGAAATTATTAATTTGACAAAATAGATATGCTGGGTGATGCAACTGAATTATTGTGCATGAAAATTTCGAAAACTATAAAACCTAGATTACATCAGTAAAGTTATTAGTAGAGTACACTAGTATAATTGTTCCCGAAATCATTCTCCTTGACTAATTTTGCCACTGTTTACACAAACCTAATAGTTTGATATGGGTATCTTAGATTTTATGGCATAAAGTTATCAAGTTGTGCGATTGATCTAAAATCGAAAATCGATTGTGGATTATAAATAGTATAACTTAACAGGATATACATATAATATAAACATATTATTCAACAGAAGTAGAAAAATATGCTTTCTAGATAAGAATCAGTTGTAGAGTTTATAAAAAAAAAATTTGGTACTTTCATACATACACATATCTAACTATGCCATCTAAAAGGGCACATTATCCACTATCCCGAAATCAGTTTCCTCCAGACATACCTATCCAAACAAGCAACTCTAGCTTTATTCACATTCATAATACCTCTCATACATGCTCTTTTATTCCTACTACTCGTATTTGGAAACTTTTACTTATGCAATACACTCTCTCAATCATACCACTTCAACTACTCATCAGACGTTCTCTCAAACGTATACTGACAAAATCATTTATATAAATTCTTTTAACCAAATGTTTATTAGACATTCGCTCAATATGACCGAACCATCTTAAAAGACTAATATCTACTTTTGCAACAACTTTTTTTCAATTTCACACTCATAGGCTGTTCTTTCAATTTCACGATCAAAGTTACCATTTTCAGGTAATGAACTACCCAAATACACAAAAATAACATCACAATATTATAAAAATAGTAAAATTTAATATGTTCTTTATATCTAATAACATAAGAATTTTTTCCACACATATATAATGATACATTTAAATTAACTAAATTCGCATGTATTTACATAACAACTTATATAAAATACTAAATACTTGCTACATGCACCATTAAAATATTTTGTTTCTAATATCCATTTCATGTTCTTGACTCATTCATTTCTTAGTATTGTGGTGTTTACTCGTTTATATCTTTTTTTATTATTATTATTCCGCTTTATAACATGCGATGAATATTTTAGAATGTCGCCCCCGTGCATATAAATATGCAATGAGATAAAAAAAAAAACAGGACGAACAATATTGGGATCTTAAATTACCCAGAGATAACGGTAAATTTATGAAAATTATCATGACAAGACTCTAGCACATGTGATATTTGTCAGTATACGTTTAATAATGCAAAGCCGCTGTAATTTTTACTTTCGTATTTTTAAATATTAAATATTATTTGATTTGTGTTTTGAAGCATCATGTTTTTTTTTAATGTACATACATCGTTCTAGAAATTTTATTATAAAATATTTTTAACCTAATTAAAAAATATATAAATAATAATGCATAAATTGCCGCTGTTATTTATTCAATTGGGTCAGGTTTAAATTTTGTTTTGAAGTTGAGTTTTTGTTGAGAAGTTACTGAAATTAATTAGATTATTAATACGTTTTTATTAACTCGCTAGAGATTTGAAACTTTAAACATAGCTCAGAATTAGATGACAATGCAATATTAACTAATTAATTATTTAACTGAAAAATTAATAATATTAGAAATAATAAAGTTAATTAATTTACTTATTTAATTATAATTATATAATTATAATTAATTCAATTAATTAATTAGGTTAAAGTTAAAGTTAAACAAGACTAAAAAGCAGAAAATAATTATTTAAATAAAAAACAATTTAATATACCACGTTTTTAACACTGACTAAAAAGTATAAAATAATTTCTCCTAGTCCCATACAGATTTATAATTCCATATCGAAAAAGTGGGGCGCATGCAATAGATAATAGTAAGTAGTGTAGGGAGTAGCTGTCGTTGCCCCATGTTTTTCTGTATGGGTTTATAAATCTGTATGGGACTAGGAGAAATTATTTTATACTTTTTAGTCTGTGTTAAAATCGTGGTATATTACATATTTTTATTTAAATAATTATAATTATATATTATATATTATTATAGTAGAATTTAAAGTTGACTTTAGTTAAAGTAAGTAAAAACTGACTAATTTCACAATTGTATTTATTCTCTTTTGTTAGGTACTCAAATCTCTGATGATTTATATAAATTTTTTTCTTTGTA
Organism: Clivina fossor; assembly: GCA_963966155.1. NCBI lineage: Eukaryota > Metazoa > Arthropoda > Insecta > Coleoptera > Carabidae > Clivina > Clivina fossor. Next base: position 1,636,601 of record OZ014563.1, read on the forward strand.
TCATTAAATATCTGTTATAGGAATGTATCTAATTCTGTTGAGTAATAAACATTATTATTATTATAATTATTATTTATTATAAAATTGACAGAAATTTTTCTTAAAACATAAAACATTAAAACACTAAAAATATCTATGAAAATTTGAACTTTACCATTTTTCAATCTTTTTTGATATCTTTAAATCAATTTGGCTACAACCAACCCTAGTATTTTTGACATTTAAGCCAGGCTATCATAAATTATGCAAATTTGCGGGCTCGTTTACGCGTTCGTTAATCCGAAGAAAATAACCATAAATAATCAAATACAATTTTGTATTATTTACGATTGTCCGATAGTTGGATAGGTAATCAATACAAACACTGGATCTCGCCGGGGGTTTTTTTTTTTCAGCAAATAGAATTAAAATAGGTTACAGAAATGCTTTCAATTGAATCGTTATTGTGAATGGAACTTTGATTATTTTGCTGATGGATTTTCTGTTCATTTGTTTGCTCCGATTCGTTTCTGTTTTTGTTTTACGAATTATTTTTTTTCGTCATTTGCTTTATCTGGTTAACCGTTTTTGTTTTGTTTTTTTTATTTAGGCTTCAGTTTTTAATTATTATTATAATCCTCTTAAGCTTTGTCTTTTGTGTGTTACTGTTCGAAAATTAAACTTAATCTTTTTATATTTGGTGTGAATGATTATTTAAAAAATATATCAATGAAATACGAATTGCGTTCAATGGAATATTTTATACTGATAACATAAAATAAAATAATTTAGTAATATAAAACAAAATGTTCTTTATTCGTAATAATAAAAGATTTTTGTTCTAATATAATATATTTTTCTTATATTTAACGTTACTAAATTTTTTTGTAACTACACCGTGTGTTCCATAAAGTATGACATCCTAATTTTTTTTCTTTTTGTTAAATTATTTTGAAAAAAATTATTAAAAACATTATTTTAAAATAAAAAAACTTTATTAAGTTCTATTTATATTTTAATAAAAAGTCGACGTTTCGACGTGCTCGACGCATGTTATCATAGGAAAAAATATACAGTTAATAAACAAAATATAGAAGCAAGTTACACTGTAAAAAAAATTTGTAATTTTACATAAAAACTTGGTGCAACTGATTCATACCAGTTTAATATGTAAATTTTTACATTATGTAAATATAAAATACATATATTTCATATAAGTTTATTTACATTTTTAGTAAAAAACATAACAAATAATATGGAAAAATAAATATTTTACTTAAAATTACAAAATTATATTATTGTTACAGAAAATTTAGTAAACCATCATTTTGCTGAAATAATATTTAATTTTTTTACTATGGTTTTTATATAAAATAGCAACTTTTTTACAGTGTAGGTAACAAAACAAATGTCTAGATTATAAAATTTATAAATTATAAAATGAAGGAAGCAAAATTTTATTTAAAATTTTTTTTATAAATTTTTATGTTAACATTATATTATTTCCTTTTAACAAAAAGTAATTTTTTTTCAATATTTACAACTTAAACTGTTAATCTGTCTATACCAATCAGGAACAGTGCCATTCAAATACAAATAGATTTTTTTTACAAAACTTTTATTATGAATTTAAGATTTCAGGACTACAAAGCCTTATAGACCAGACAAAAACTATAACATTTGACTGATTACTAACATTTTTATTAAACTTAACCAAACTAATAACTATTTCTTAAATTGTATTAATGTTCTATAAATGATTTGCTACTAACCTCTTTATCAATTTTGCTTTTGAATATGATTTTTTGTCTGATGAGATTTTGTCTATTGGCTTTTAGTCCAATCTCAAAATTTAATAACATAAATCTTGTAAGACGCAAACTAAGTATATTTCTTTAAAAATAAATAGTACGAATATCTGTGTAGTTAAACGTACTTCTAAAATGTCTTTTACTTTTTATGTTAAAAATACAATCAGAACGAGATATCAGATAAATTCTATTTCCGAACTACTGCTAATAAATTTTCTTTCTGTCAAGATAGTAAAATTTATGTCAACTACATTGTAAGAATATAGTTTTTATCTCGAAACAAATTAAATAATTACTTGGGCGAAACATTTCAAGTAAATTTATCTACAATCTAAAAATAATCTTAATAATTTAACTAGGTCAGTGTTTTCTAATTAATATTATTATTATTCATTCTTTATTTTTATATTTTTTTTGTTTACTTCTAAAGTTATCTCTATAGAAATCAATTGTTTTTTAATATAGTTTTTATTTTTTATTCATTTCAGAACGATTTATCGAAGTTGTACCAATTACTTCTTTATCAAAAAACAACTTGCTGTAACAATATCCTTTCGCAACTCTAATAAGCTTTAGTGATAAAACAATACTTAAGTTATAATTTGGTTAGTTATACTACGCAATTAGTAGTTTCCTGTGGTTACATTTGCAGCTTCCGGTCTTTGAAAGGATCTGGGATGTTTAGGATAATAGGATAAAGAGTAAACACTAGATACTGGAACCTAGCATAATTGTATCCAATAAGGAAAACTCAAAACTATCGTTATAGGAACTAATTTTGTACTGTACATAATATTCTACAAATTGGTTATTAAAAAGATGTAGTAGAATAAGAAGTTTGTAATATTAACAAAATAATTTTGGTAGATATTGCATTTTGTTTGATTAAATAAAAAAAAAAACAAGAAATACAGAGATGAAATGAGTCGTTGAATGAAAAAAAAAATGAAATAACTGATAGTGAATAGTGACTAGATAGTGAATAGTTTGAAAATAAAACCATTCAAAGTTTTTATTTTCTGCAGTTTCTTATGTTAAAGTAGAATTGTTTTGTTTGTATAAATAAATATTTTTTTAAGTATTACAATAGTATATTATATTGCAAGGAATAGAAAGCTTTGATTATTGTGCTGGGTCCATACATTTGTGGACAAGGCTAAGCCAAGGCCAATCAATCTGGATGAAACACAAAAAAAGCTTTCTATTGCGAGTGACATATATGATTTTTTCTTCAAATGTTCTAAAGCGAAACTAAACTGGAAATAAATAAAAATACATGCCAAGTAACTTTGACCTTAACAACAGTTGTAGAATAGTATGGATATGTATATATTATTTATATTTGTTACCTGATTTGTGAGAATTAATCTTTCTGAATATACAATTTCTGACCACCCTGGGCGGTATACATTGATTTCCTTGCACTTTTTTTCACATTTTAGATAATCAAATTCAAATACTAGTAACATAATGATTTCTTTCTACATAGGTAATATGGTAAAGTAATATTAATATTATGATACGCATGAAGAAAAATACTTTTATTTTTCAAAGCTTGAGTTTCTAAATAGGTTTCAAGTCATAACACAATTTCTAGAAAATAAAATTAGTTATTCCACTTTTTCCTCAACGACTCATATATTCTCATTAAACATAAAATTACTTTGGGAATACAATTAATAGATTTTAGCGCAGTATACTAATAATTTATTTTATCTAAAAATCTAATTTAGATTCTTAAAGTAGATATGCCGTTACTTAATTGATTATATGACTTATAAACATTGAAAGAGCCCGACAATTTAGACAAATATTATATATTAAAAGATTTAAATTTAATAAATGTAGTTCATGTAATGTAAATGAAAATAATAATTAGTTTAAATTTATTAATATGAAATACTTTATAAGTATTGATTCAAATGTATCAATAAAAAATTACATGTAACATGAAATTATTTTGCTTTCTTGCAGGAAATAAATTATTTATTTATTTAATTTATTACAAAATGTAGATAAAGGTCGTAGTATATAAATAATTTAGTTGTTATTATACACTGAAAAATAAAAATAAAACTTCATAGTTTTGTGTTTACATACTCTAATAACAAAATATAACAATAGCCAACACAATTATTTTTCTTAAGAATGAAAATAGCAAATGTTATGAGAATTTGCATATTTCATCATATAGATACAGTAATATTACGAGTATATTTCAAAATTATTTTGACAAGTAAGAGATTTGCTATCAGCAACCCGGTATTTATAGTTATATTTGTTATATTTATAATTTCTGTCACAAACTGCAAAACAAACAGTTCACGTTTTCAATGACGGTGGAGGGAATGAACCAACCAGAATCGACCAATGACATGGCAAAATCTATAAATTTACATTAATTCTTTACAGTGTGCGAAAAATATAAGCAATAATATTGCTTCGTCAACCATTTATCCAAATTTCAGTCAAATTCAAAATACTGGCAAAATCTATAAATTTACATTAATTCTTTACAGTGTGCGAAAAATATAAGCAATAATATTGCTTCGTCAACCATTTATCCAAATTTCAGTCAAATTCAAAATATCAAAATATCATTCTATATCATTTATCATTCCTACATCCCAAAAAAAATCATTCAATAAAAATTACTGTCACTCCAACATCGCAATTACAATATGTCACAAACCCGGGCATCTGGTCTCCGTAAATTTTTCCATTGCGTGTAGCAGCAACCCTCTGTCGACTGTTTACTTCCCAGGACTTCAACCCGGCTCTCAACACATGAACCTCCAGCATTCACACTGTTGATTTTGATTACGGACACGTTCTCCGCGACCATACATACAAAGCGCGTTCGAAAGCGTGTTTATGCCCTAATTAACAGACGAGAAGCGGCCGCTAAGAGGCCTGACGCCATCTACTCAAAGCACACGTGCTAAGAAACTTTACTACCGAACAAATTTGAAAGGACAGGTACATTCGATGGAAGAATTTTCAAATGTGGAGAAGCGAAAATGATATTTTTATTGCAGAAATGATTATTGAATGAAAATAATTGAATACAAAGTCAAATATGAAAATAATATTTTCCTACTTGAAAAAGTTTAAGTATATAGTACTGCTACACCCATTAATTCAATCCAGTCATTATTTTAAACTACTATATATTATATATATATATATATATATATATATATATATATATATATATAAACTTAATTATTATATGACATATAATATCTTTCATCTTAGCAAATTAAATTAAAACTATATATATTTGTATTTACTTATTCAGAAATCAACATCTAAAATGCGAAATATGTATACGATGTAGTTAACGTTCTAGTAAACCATTACTGTACAGCCAGTCAGTTAACTGAAAATCTCGTTAATATTATAAAATGCGAGTTAACATTAAAAGGAATATGAAATTAACAAATCGCATACAGAATTTACAAGCTACTTTCTGGGGGCTTGAGGCTAAACTTCCGTATGCGAAACGGAGCTTAAAAGCATTGCCTGCCTCTGTGATCACTTACCACTTACCCAGTTAGACTTTCATCTCTTAATATAACTAAATCGTTTATTTACGGGAAGTAATTAATTTTATTAGCGCCTAGTTTATGAAGAACTATGCGTAATAAGTGCAAGATGCTCGGAATTAAGGATTCATTCACAAATTGAACGTAAACTGATAATACACTGTAAAAAAAAATTATAATGCAACCATTTATCACTTATGTGGTTTATATTATATCGAAAAAAATGAAATTATATATTTTTTGCAGAAATATTATTTTAGCTTTAAAATTTATTTATTTAAATTTACGTAGTGGTTTATTTTTGCACCAGCTCTGTATTACATGATATATGTGTATTTTTGGTTTTAAATTTATTAACATAGAACCTGGTTAAAATTTACTCAAAAATAATGGTTAAAAATTAACATCAACCAATGTACACGTTTTTATTAACTCGCTTGTCTGTCTGTTTAGTTAAAAATTTTCAATCGATTTTTAAACAAACTTCCCGATGAGCTAGAGACTTAAAACTTGAAACATAGCTCAGAACTTAATGACAACGCATTATTAACTAATTAGTACTTAACTAATTAATAATATTAGAAATATTAATTTTTATCTTGTGCTATATCTACGAATTTCGTACATTCGTGTATTCAGCAAATTTTTTTTTTTTTCAAAATTCACAAGTACAGAAAATACAGAACACACACATAAGACTAAAAAGCAGAAAATAATTATTTAAATTAAAAAAAAATAATATACCACGTTCTTAAAACAGACTAAAAAGTATAAAATAATTTTTCTTAGCCCCATACAGATTTATAGTCCCATGTAGATTGCTGACCCTCATACAGATTGTCCTGAAAATTTATGATTCTGAATTTTTAATAGCTATGATAATACTTGTAAGATTTAAAACGAAAAACGTGGGCGCAACGACAGCTACTCTTTACACTTCTTACTATTATCTACTATCATAGCTATTAAAAATTCACAATCACAAATTTTCAGAACAACCTGTATGGGGTCAGAAATCTGTATGGGGTTATAAATCTATATGGGGCTAGGAAAAATTATTTTATACTTATTAATCTGTTTTAAAAACGTCGTATATTAAATTTTTGTATTTAATAACTATTTTAAATCATTTTTTATTTATAGTTATTGTTAATTGTTATTTTGATTATGCAATATTAATATTTTTTATTAATTTTCTATTAGGAAACTTGTCTTTACAGTTGATATGGAATTTTGAATATTTTCATTAGTAAATCCCTAAAACTTGATAAAATAACTTTGAATATTTTTTTTAAATATTGTATGTAAATTACAAAATATTAAGGAAAACAACAATTTCATTAAAATTTTGTATAATTATAGATATGAACGATCCTTCTGCTACAAACTTTATACGCTACTGCTAATAGTTATATTATAAGTTTATATCTTATTATGAAACACTTGAAGTTCTCAATATATTTTAACTAATTAATTAATAATTTACTTAATAAAGTTTATAGGAAGTTATTTGATTATAATAAGAATTTATTCATTCCCTAGAATTCCAATTATAATTTTTGTGTTTGCTAATTAGTTTAATACACAATTTAAATTCAAAGCTGACAGTTTTTCGTTCTAATTAAAAACAATTAGTGAAATTTAATTACTCGGAACTAGAAACAAACTGAAATGGGTATTGGATAATTTATCCAAACATTTTTGAACGAGTATTGATGCAAAATATCACGAAAATTCAACTAGTACATTCAAAAAGAGATTAAAACATAGCAACTTTTTTATAGCAACAAAAACAACAAACGCATTAGTTTTTTATGGCATACAACATATGTATGAAATATTTTTTTGCTATTGAAAATATCACATATTTCATCTGTATTTACGTAAATTTTTTATTTATCTTTGCTTAATTGAAAAACTTTTCATACAATAATAATCATAGTTTGCAATAAAGCTACAAATTACATTGGTCCAAATAACGTTTATTATATGTTGAGTAAAAATTCAACTGATATTTTTGCACAATAAATGTACTTGATGAAAAAACAATAATTTAAATAAAATTACAACAAATTTCGTATAATACACAAACATTTATTTATTCCCGTAGGTCAATTTTATTAATTATAAAAATATTGTTTGTAATTGAAATTGATATACATTTTATCTTTTTTAACAATATATTATTCAAAATAAATAAATGTTTGTCAAAATAAAAAGACTTTTAGGATATTTTAATAAAAATTGATGTTTCGATTTATTCGACGTGAAACATCAGGAAAAATTATATCATAAAAAGTTATAGGTAGTAAAATAAGTAAAATAAATTATACATTATTAATTAACTGAAGCCAAATTTTATTTAAATTAATACCTTCTTACTAATTGATGTTATCTTTTTTTTTATAAATTTCTATTACTTCTCTTATCTTCTTCTGTTAATATTGTTGGACCTTACAATTATAATACAGTGTAAAAAATCATTTGAAATTTACATTGAAAACTATAGTAATTTTACTATATTTTTTATTGTAATTTTATCTTTTAGTAAATTTTCAATAATATAAAAATAACTGTTTCTCTGCAATGTATTGTATATAAAAATATATCTGAATTTTGTAAAAAAAATATTTAATTAATAAATTTTAAAATAATTTTAGAATTTAATTGTTTATTAATTTTAATACAAATAATACAAAATAATACAAATTTTTATTGTATATGTCATTTGTATCATTTTTTATGATGATATACGTACAGTACATCAAAACGTCAATTTTTTAATTAAAATTAATACAGGATGAGTTCTGAAAGATTCTTTACTACGTTAATATATTTTATTTAAAAATTATTTAATAACCATTTTCTATATAAAATAAACTAAAATATAAAATTTTTATAGTGAATTTCAAGGTAAAACTAAATATATAATTTTTTTATAGTTTTTTTTTTTTTAGTATAACATTTTTTTATTTGGTAGAAATGGCTGTAGTTGATATGACTATTATCATGTAAAATAATTACCTAATTAAAATAATTTTTTTATACTTAACAATTGACAGTCAAGTTTAGATAATCTAGCTCTTTATACACCATTTTTTTTTTAATTTTAAGCTTAAAATACTAATAAATAAAATGTATTTTAAGAACTCAATGTTCACATAAATACATGGTACCTACACTGAAAAAAATATTACTTTAAAACCAAAATCATACTTTTAATCTGTAAAATTGAGTTTTTAATAATAGAAATAAATATTTTAATAAAAATAAATAATAGTAATTTGTAGCATAACTATTTTGAAACCTTTTTATACATTTTTTTTACTATTCAATTTGAGAAAAAATATATACTTAATTGAATTGAAAATTATTAATAATTTTTTTTACTTTAATTTTTTCTAAAAAACACTAATAAGTAACTAATTTCATACAAAACTTTCAAAATAGTAATTAACTTATTTTAACTTACTGTTATTTATTTAAAAAATTAATAATAAAACGTTGATGTCAAAGTAATATTTTTTTCAGTGCATGTGAAATAGAAGACAATTTTCTGCTAATAACAAATCATACAATTACAATTTTCCATTTTCTCTGTTTAAACCATTAATACAAAATATAGATTTATACTTTTGCAAAAAACAAAATAATTACATAAAAAAAAACTATAATTAATAAGCTTTAGTGTTGGATTCTTTTCTGCTTTTATTCCTTTAAAAAAATTAATTAAAAATACAACCTTCTATTTACTCCTTTTATACTAATTTTCAAAGAGCGTTTTGCTAAAATAATATACGAAGGTAGATTAAAAAAAAAAATTAATCATGCGAATTTAATAAACTACGCCGTGAATTCGGAAAATATCAAGCCAATTTTCATAACGGTCGGTCGTTTTATTAAAGAAAATCGGAAATCAGTGGAATTTTAATTAGCAAAGCGAGAGATTATTTTCTTCTGCCTGGGAGAATTGTCGTCGCAGATTTATTCGATTTTATAAAAACACACAGAGCACAGTGGTGTACATTTAGAATTATTTATTTAGTTATATTCACTCTAAAAAATTATAAGTATTATTACACAAAATATGTACTAAATCTCATTATTTTGATGAATTATTACAGATATAAGCTGTAATTTTACATAATTTAAGAAGTTATACACAGTTATAGACAGTTTTTTTTAGTTACTGTGACTACAGTAGTTGTTGTTATACACATTTTTCTATTTTATACATTTATTTATAAGGATGACGGTTAGTTTTGTGGTGGGCACAGCAGATTTTTTTAGATAAAACAACTAAAACATTTGAAAATTATGTAAAAAAAATTTCACTCAAAATATAATTTATCATACTGCACAAACTTTGTATAGTTCAGAACTAGTTCAAAATTTGATCGGAACAAACTTAATATGAAATTTTTATTTATATTTCTTTATTGTAAAAGTAGTAAATAACAAATTATTAACAATAATACTAAAACATTTATCAAAATTATAAGGAAGAGACAGCATTTAACATAATTTATACATAATAATTTATTATGGCAACAATAACATAACAGCATGCATACAAACATTTGCAAAAATAAAATTTAGTTACATATCACGAACGCATGTTCGTTAAACAACTAAGCAATGAACACGTTTTTTACATATATCATTCGCACGCGATTCTCATATTTTTTAACTCGATCATAACACAGAACATTGCTTCTAAATGACCTCGAATAATATGGTTGCATGAAAACTTAGGAAAAATACGATAAAACTGTACAACAAAATGTATAATACGTGTTTTATTTTTTAAGTTTTTAACTGTTCTTATTAACAGTTTCAGTTGCAGTAAGAAGTAATTGTGTGTTTTATTTAAATTCAACAAACGTTTGTTTGTATGCTACAATTACTCATACTTTAAATAAGAGATTTTATTTAACTTTATCACAAAAAAAAATTACTTGCATGTCCGTTAAAATTGTATAGTTTTGTGATATGCCACAATAATTTGATTAATTAAAGCGTTAGTGAAATATTATGTTAAATATATTAAAACTTTTGAGTTGTTGATGTTTGTGTAAAAATCACGATTTAAAATCAAATAAATTATGTATTGTAGACAAAAAAATTAGCTCTGCCTGTTAACAATTTTTTTTTAACATTTTAGAATTGATTATAAAAACTAGGTTCATATATATTTGATTCAAAGCCTTTTTCAAATTATTAAAGCAATGTTTTCTGCGATGACACTAAGAGTTTGAACAAATATTTTAATAATTTACACTTAATTTTAATTTACATGATGATAAACCCCCCACCCCCTTTAAATCAGTACAGTAGATTTTGGGTTTATCGTGAACAGATAGATCAGACAAAAATAGATTATATTAAAATTAAATTCTTTACAAAAAAAAAAACAAATTTAAGTATATAGAAACAGTAATTTTTTTAATAAACTAAAACAATACAATAAAAATATATGACATATAAAAAATACACAAAAATTTGTCACAAGCAATTTTGTTGTTTATGCTTCCAGGAAGAATGTCCCACATAATTATGTTTATTGAAAAATAGCGTGAGCCATGAGATATATTAACTTCTCCAAATAAAACAGCGTCGTTGTTTAGAAAGCTAGATAATAAAGCACTGAAACTAATTAAAGACGAAACGATTTTATCAATACACGAACTTTTCCAAACAAAAAACTCTTTCGAATTTATTTTATCAGGTTTTTTCGTTTCATATCATGCGATCACTTTTGATTCATATCAACAGTTAGATTATAAATATTTTGTTATATTTTAGATATTAATTTCTAATAATCACCGGGTTTGAAATATTTACAAATATTTTCTAGATAGGGGAAAATTTATTAGTCACGAAATATTGATATTAAATTTATTGTATTTTCTTTGTTTAAATAATGTTTGAAAATGTTTGAATAAATACTGAAACAGACTAAACACTTAAGCAAACATCGAAACATTTTTTTGCAGTTGTTATTATCTGTGATTAAATCAGTAGTTAATATTGCTTTTTTTTTTAATAAAATTTATAGAAATAATTTAGCAATATTGCACTGTAAAAAAAGTTCGCATTTTACATAAATACTCTAGTAAAAAACTATATATTATTTCAGCAAAATTTTCTGTAAAAATATTATAATTTTGTAATTTTAAGTAATATAATTAATTTACCATATTACATATAAGATTTTTACCGAAAAAGTAAGTAAACTTACATAAAATATAAGTATTTTATATTTGTATAATGTAATTTTTTTTGTTATGACGCCTGTAAATTTACATATTAAATTGATGTAAATCAGTTGACCCAGGTTTTTATGTAAAATTATCAAATTGTTTTTTACAATATAGCTATTGAGTAATTACAAATAGAGCTGGACACTACGTAATTACTTTTGTATTTAAGTACTTTTTAGGCACATTCTTTGTACTCAGTACTTATTACTTAAGTATTTGTAATATTTGAGTACTTACTACTTAAATTTCGAGTACGTATAAAACTTAAAATTTGTACTTAAGTAGGTATAATAAAATTAATACAAATTCGATTTACATTTACTAAATCTGTTTTGTAAACAACACAGTATTATTGTCTGTTTTTTATAAACACAAACATCGAGAAATTAAACTTATTTGACACAATTTTTTTTAACGCAAAATTAAAATGCCACAACATATAAGCTGGTTCTACAAGTTTTGGTTCAGTTCTTTAATCTAGTGTATGAATTCCATAGTAAAATTAAAAAATACAATACTCAGATAATGCGTAAACGACCAGCTATAATAAATGTTGGTACATCAGAAATGCATACAATAGCAAATGAGCACTTCAAACGTGTTCGACTAAACCAGATCAAATTTATTTGTTTGCATTTTTAGTTTGTTCCCACTCATTGTAACTCTATAGTTTGTGCGCTATGTGACAGTGATTTATTTTGTTTTAAAACATAATTTAGATGTTCAGACAAGAATCATATAGCTTGCTTTAGACGCACGATTTAAACTCTCGAAGAGTGTCTAGATGAAATACTACTACTCAATAGTCTCGACAGAATAATAAATAAAGTCAATCAGTGTAGAAGTTTGAAACACATTATAGATATAATGTGCTGCATACGCGTCTGATAACTAATGAAGTGAATTAATATTGCTCAATCGTGAGTTTGCAACTAAATTACTGGTATGATACCATAACTAATTACCTATGTTAATGATAGACATGTCTATGTATCTAATAGAATACACAGTAGAAACTGTACACAAACGTATGACGTAAAATTAACATAATAAGTAAAATTTCACGTTTGATACAAATATTTGCTTTATTTATGAAAATAATAAGTCATCTGTTTGTTTAGTAAACTTGTTAACAATGTTTGTGTAAAAACAAATCGAAAATAAATTGCTGTTGTTAAAAATAGAGCGGTAAATTAAAATGATGCGATAATGATTTATATGATGTAAAGTTTTAGTAAATAATTAATTAACATTTAAAGATAATTTAGCTTATAATTTTTAGTCACATAGATTAGTTTTAATCAACTAATGAATGAATAGATAGAATCAAATATATATATATATATATATATATATATATATATATATATATATTATTATATTACTAGTACAATAATTTGAACATTATTATACAGAAGTTACTAACTGGTGTCAGCACCAAACATGACTAAACGATCAAGTGTATTTAATGTGGCATCTATGGCAGTCATATTGAAAATTATATAGTGACAATTGCAGCGTTTATTTTTTTTTTGAATATGTATTTAATTATTGAAAATGTATGAAGAAGTGCAAGAAATACAATGTACACTGCCAAATTTGTCGGAAATTGTATATTCGGACAAAGAAACATTAATTCTCACAAATCACCTAACAAATATACTATTCCACAACTGTTAATAAAGTTGAGGTTACTTCGTATGTATTTTTATTTATTTTTGGTTTAGTTTTATTTGAAACGCTTGAAGAAAAAATAGTATAGGTTACTTGGAGCAGAATGTTCTTTTTATATTTCGCCCAAATTGCTTGGCCTCGGCCGTAAATATCTGAACTCAACAAAATAAAAATTAACATAATATACTATTGCCAGTAACTTATTAAAAAAAAAAAACATTGTAAAAATAAAAATTAGATGCATAATCTTGATGTGTATTTAGAAACTATTATATTGTCTATTTAAATCATCATATCCTGTCACTATCAATATGTGAATTTAATATAAAATATTTTCGTCCACTAAACATTTTAAATATTCTTAGTGAAAATCGACCAAATTGAAATAGGAACTTGGGGGTTAAATACATTTTAACGTGTTCGTGATATATATGACAATCATTAAACCCCAATTTAAGGGAACGTTTGTACATGAAACTGAACTCAGAGCGATGTCTAAAAATATTAATTTTATCGGGCGGTCGGTCGCACGTCACACGAGAGCGCTGGTTACGTGTCGTAAAATGCTACGCCGCCTATTCTCATGCCCTGACGTCGAAATGCTATGAAAACGACGCCTGCCGACCTAAACACTGACGTGTGATAGTAAATGACTTGAGACTAAGTCTGTAATTATGTGAAACTGACAGATTATTTTCCGAATTAATGAGAGTATAATAAACTTAAATAATTAGACACGTTTTAAGGGAGGTTTTGCGATCATATCACATTGTTTATCAAGGATATTCCAACGAGAACTCTAGAAATATTTTTGGTAAATATTACATGTTTTAATTATTGCGACAAATGTAAAATGCCACATTTACAAAATCTATTAAAAATATTTTAGCACAGAACATGTGGGTAAAATACTATACTTTTTCTACGATTGTAATATATTTTTAAAAAATCACTTTTTGATGTGATGTGAATGATATATAAAAATAATAATATAATTAGACAATTGTACAATGTCTTATGAACAATAGAGTATCATAGCATTGATGTTTATTTACGAGTTATCTATTTTAAAACTGTAAAGTTTAAAGAGTTATGATTGGTCAAAAAAAAATCTTTCAGAACTCATTCTACTAAAATAAAACGACTTTAGGTTATAGTTCTGTATTAATATTTATTAGTACAAAACAATACTTAACGTACGTCTTCATCAAGAAAAAAGATGATGAGAACGTACGTTGAGTTCGTCGAAACGGCGATTATTAATAAACATTAATACAGAACTATAAAGACTATAAAAACTAAAGCCGTTTTATTTTATAATTTGATAACTTAAAGTTGTGAGTTCTGAACCGACTATAACTAAACAGAAGTAGAAAAATATAATATTACATATTAAGGAATATGGTTAACTTCACAAATTCATAACTTTTTTCTATGTTGATGAAAAAAGCTGATTTTTGCAGAAAAAAATACCATTTAATTATTTTTAAATATCCCGAAAATATTAGGCTTGGGAATTTTTTGACCCAAAAAAATTTGTTAAAAAGTAATAGAAATGCTTATATATATATATATATATATATATATATATATATGTATAATTTATACATTTATAGTATACACATGATTAAAAAATAAAATATAAACATTAAATTACATCTAGCATTTAAACGAAATATTCTATAATTAATTATAGTGCAAAACAATATAATTTGACCACCATCCATTAATTAACTAAAATAATGTAAAGTACCATTATGATATTAACGAAAATTTAACGTATTGTTTAAAATACATATGCTCATTTCATATACACATTATTTATGCTATTTTGTCGACAGTTGTTTCGTATATGAATAGAAACAATATTGCATTTAATGAATTTATGTTTTATATATCTAAAAATAGAAATAAAAAGTGAAATAAAAAGTATACTGAGAATTTGGTTACATATACTATACAAATGTTATAATTTTTTTTTTTTTCATGGAATAAATATGTTTTTGGTTATTCCATTATCATGTATTTGATACATTAACAATATTTTTTGTTGTATTAAGTTACAATTTAGATTACAATTGACAAAATAAATTTTTTATTTATGATGGAAAGTATCGTTATTTAAATTTCAGTATTGATTTTTCCATTATAAATTATTCTTTTAAAAAATATAAAAGATTTCTATTTGAAGCACAATTAAATAACAAAAGCTAGTTATTGCTGTTGTACACTTTAAAAAAAAAATTATGTAATTTTATCTACAAACCATGATGCCCAATATTTCTAGGTATAATTACTCAACCGCTATAATTTTACGTAATTGTTTAAAAATACATAATATCAGAACTATTACAAAGGATTTGTTTTAGTAAAGTTTCTTATAATACAATAAATTTACAGAAATTCAGTCAATTTACTGTCAGAAATTTTCCATAAATAGGTAATATTTGTTTAGATCTGTAATATTATTGTTGGTATAATTACATACATTTCTATATTTACATATGTATTTTGAAATGAATGAATTACATTTGAAACATTTTATTAATATTATTACACAAAATACCATATGTACTAATTGTAAGTCCCATTATTTTGATGAATTATTACAGATATTAATATGCAAGCTGTAATTTTATATAATTTAAAAAGTTATACCAACAATGTGTAATTCTACATTATGTATGTGATGCAATTTGCAGAAAGTAAGCAATTTTACATACTTATTAGGTCATTTTCACTTACTTTATGTGATTATTATGAATTATGTAAAAATTAGAAAATTTTGCGGTAGAAATACAGAATATTTATTTTAAAATTAAATTACCCATTTTTATAGTAAAACTTCACTTCTATTTTTCTGTAATTTCGTTATTATTTTTTTTACAGTGTATGTATAAAGAAAACATAATAATTTAATATTTTTTCTTTTTATTTCGCATATATTTTTAACAAGCGTCAAATATTTTCATATAGTTTATAGGATAACTCAAATATAATAATCGCAATTCGGATATTTTTAGCAGTGTGTCAAATGTAACATAATAAATAAGGTATCCTTTCCCTAAGGATATAGATGAAATAAAATATCATCCCGAGACTATAAATCGCGTCTCCCTGCGACACAAAAAAAAAACGTAATGGCAGTATAACAAGACAGGATAAAGCGTTGTATTACAAAGAAATGTTTTAAACTAATGGCATTTGCATGAAAGAAATATTTTTTATCCTGCCTTTGTAAAGATCCTGTTTCGGTTTTAATTTGGGTATAGCTGACGTTTTGAAAAATATTGCAAATTTGGAAGAGTAAAATTAGGCCATTCGGCGTTTAAATGCTGATTGTGTATTTTTATAGTTGTTGGCTTTTTTTTTTTTTCAATAAAAGACAAAATTTTGTAAGTTAAACATGAAAAAATTATATCTTAGTAGTCAGCTAATAATATATTTGATTACTAAGATTTATAAACAGACTTTATATAACATATAATTAAAAACTTTAACATTATAATAAAATTATTATTTATTAAGTATTAAAATTTAAAAAGAATATAAAAAATTTTCTAAATTTTAATATTATGTAGAAATATTTATTGAGCTATAACATTTTTAATATCTTTAACGTTTACATATTTACAAAACCATAATGATTCTATTAAGTACTAAAGCGAAAATATTAACTTTTATAGAATAATGTACATAAAGATAAATCTGAAATAAATTTATTTAACAAGAAAATGATTTTCACTATACGATGTTAAAAATAGACTAAATAATTTGAAATGTTTGCGTTAGATTGATAAACTTATCTTCCACGTAGATTTAATTGGAATAAAAAAAAAGTTCTGGTAATTTTGTAGTGAATAAAAGGCGCAGATGGCAGATAATAAAAATAATTATTTTTTCTTTTTTTTGTTGTTTGTTTTTTTATGAAAAAAAAATAAAGTAAATATAGAACATATTTTATTAAGAACGCATGTTCTAAAAAAAAGTATAATTTCTCTATTAGTTTGCTGTTATTTAATTAATTTTTAATTATTTTGAATTATTTAAAATTTTCTATTTGCATTGTAAATGGTACAATTTGTTAGTCAGACTGAATTTCATACTCCATTTTGTGTGTGTCGTAATTCATCCAATGAGTAATAATCATTACGTGCAAATAGAATACTATATTTTTTCTACGACTATACAATATGATTGTTTTACAACATTGAAACAAAAGTTACTTGTTTTGTGGAAACTAATTTCAGCATAGTGGAAAAATTATATATATATATATATATATATATATATATACAAATAAATACAATTCCAAAATGTTTATTTTTTCATTTAGTATACGTGCACAAATGACTTCTCTTTCATATGTTGCAACTTTATTACGGCGCCTAACTAATTTTATGCTTTTAAAAACATCACTTTTGTTATACGATTCGAGATTTATTTCCGAGCGGACATTCACAGTTGTAAATGACCGAGAAAAATAAACCAAATAACCTAGTAGAGGGGTGGACATTAAATTATCTCAACTGGGTAAAGCTTCACTGAATACTAAATTGTAAATGGCTGAATCCCTGAAACAGGGATTTTAATCCAATCTAAACACTGGGCAACAGCAAAAGGGATCATCAGGAGGACAAAATGAAAACCGAAGGACTAAGTTTTGCAGTACTCGCTCTGGTCACAGCTTGCCTGATTTTCTCTTTAGTAAATATTAAAATTTACTCAGCGCTTTTAATAGTCTGTGTTGAATTTAGGATTTGCTTCAAATTTATTTTTACGATATTTATGATGTAAATTTAGAAGCGTTCGTATACTTGTTAATTGGATTTGCACAATCAAATGGTTGAAATAAAATTAATTGCACGTGTTTTTACAGAAGGTTTATTTATTTTTCAGAAATATGTACAATTTTAATAGTAGACAATTATATCAGTTTTTCAAAAAAAAATGTTTATTTTTAATAAAATAATTTGTTGTGTTAAAATATTTTATTTGTATTGCTCTATATTAACTAACGAAATAAAATTTTTCATTTTTCTTTTCTCCTGCAACATATAACAATAAACATAACAAAATACTTCAGTGGTCAAAGAATCACTTATTAATTTGTAGTTTAAGGGAAATCATTTCATTATATTATATGACATTTTACTTAAAACAGCTTCTACCCCTAACCTGATAAATTTTGTAGCTCTGCTGTAAATCATCTTGTATATAATATAAATTTAGGTAGATGGTCTCTCGTGTGTCAAGACGTATGAACATGTATTATGAAACTATAATGGTGGGTGTAAACAAAATTAATTAAATGCATTTGTAGTTAATTATATTGTATTGTACATTTTCAGGGTTGTACAAAATGTAGGCAGATAATTGCATCCCATTAACGGCCAAACATCAACTCATTTAGCAATAGATGTACAAACCAGATACACATGTTCAGTTTGCAATGCATAAGACATAAATTAATGTTCAACCATTATAAATTGCATTTCAGATTAGATAAATTTTGTTTGTTAAATGTTTATTAATTTGTTTTGTTGCTATATTTTACTGCAACGTAGAAATACAAATTGACATCTTTCCGTAAATGCATCCGCCAGAAACTGCACATAATGCTTTTTTTTTGTTAATACTGGGATTTTAAATATTTTACGGGTCACTACTGCCTCAGTACGTTTTTTATTTGAAGAGCTACAATGTTAGTTAAATTAAACAAATTGCTATAAATAAAAAAATTAAATAATGTAACAAAATATTTTTTTCGATCAAAATATTTAATGCAACTTTTACCCACCGTCATATCATATATGATAAGGAAGGAATTGTGATGATATCACATATGACATATCGAAATTTTTAAAGATAAACACAAATTAGGCTTATAGTAACACGGAATCAACTGTTTTTAATGTGATGTCCGTTACTTGGTCTGTGGACACGTGTAGTGCAAATTCGACTGAACAGATTGTTATAAAATTTCATATTTAAGTTTTAGAGGTGAATATCTCAATTTGATCAACTTATGGTAAAGATCTGCCAACCAAAAGTGGTAATTTACTGATGTCTCTTTTATGTGTCTAATATTTCGCAAGAAAGATATTTTCCGAAAAAAATTATTTAACAAAAATTGATAAACAAGTTATAAGTAACAAATTTTATTTGGAACATTTTAATACAGCGAAATATTTTTATATAATAAAAAATAATTTTGTAAGTAAGTGATATTTATGTCAAGATAGTTTTGTTTTTAGTTTTCATGACAACAGTAGTTTTTCTATTTCGTCAATTTATTTAATACGATGACGGTCGATACTGTGGTGGCCACAGCAGAGTTTTTATTCTAAATGACGTAATATATTTCGTATTGAATAATTGTAAAGTTGATTTGTTTCCGAATGTAGTATTATTATATAATTCTATATAACGCATTTTTTAAATACTAGTTTTGTTTTTTATATTTCCATATTCTACTTAAAACAAGAATATTTTTTTATATTTTTTAAAAACCATCAGACGGTTACCTCAATTACAAGTCGGTTATGTCGATAAAACTTTTATCCAAACACAGTAATAAAACTCTTCTAATAATCTAAAATTCATAAAATTATGGAAAATATCGTTTCGGTTTGTGAAATAATTTTAAAATGGTGTTCCTGCTTGTGAAATTTTCCATTTCGAGTCTTAATTCAATGAATTTGATATTTTCATTTTTTATGAGAATATTATCAACAGGCGGCTTCAATTTTTCGATCTTTGTAATTTAGAAACTTATAACTTTCATGACAAGTTATTGATTAAATTTCTATTAATATTCTATAAAAGTTCAGTATGCTGTCGTTAATTTTAGTAAAGAAATAAAATTGCTCTTCTTTGTGTTTCGTGTAATAAAAATTAATAATTAATAAATAAAATCATCAAAGGCTTTTGTCGATAGATCTTTACACAAAAAAAGTATTTCGCTTTGAACAAATTAATTATAACTTTTTACTCATTACAAAGAAACTATATTATATTTCTGAAACAAACAAGTATATTTATGTTGTATAAAATTACAAGCTACGTGAAAAATATTTGTCATTTAACAAAATTAGAATAATCAGCCATTTGTTTGCACAATTATCATAGTGTATGTAACTTTATTACGTGATCTCATTACTTTAAAAAGCTTCGAGTCATACCGATACATGGAAAGAATTTTAATTTACCTAAATGGTTTTCATAAATATTTTTTTGTATAATTGAAGGTAACATTGTATTAATATTAGTTCAATGTTTTCACTGAAAAAGTGTTATATATTTTCACGCAATTTTATCAATGTGACACAAATTTTGAATATTAAATTTTGCGGATGTGACAAAAATACGATTTTATCGCGATATTTGTGATAGATATGATAGGATAATTTAATTTCAAAATTATTGATTTTTTTAACGTGTTCTGATTATTTGTTTTTCATTGGTGTGTAATTAGTAAAATAGGTCAGAGAATTTTATATAAATAACAAATATTTTCTCATAGAATGTATATAGGTCATTTTATGAAGTTGTCTAATATTGAAAATTTTATTTGAAATGTTTCTTTAAACAATAGTCTGTTGTAGATTACCCCGACTATATGTTGTTTTTTATACGTTTTATTGCATTTTCAGTATTCTACTTTACCTATTTATAACTTTTAATTTTAAAATTCAGCTAATGAATAATCAAACAATAACTTATCTGAACATACATGTATACTTTACAGATTAAAAAATAAATTGTTTTGTAATTGGAGCAAGTATACTATTACGACGTTTTAAAACAAATACTTCTATTTTAAATCTATTTAAACATAGAATTTAATTTTATTTCCAACTCATATTGTTCAATAATTCAATTATTAAAGAATTATTTAGAATTTCGAAAATATAATCTATGTTTCAGCTGAAATATGAACTAGTATTTATCGGATTCAGTTAATTTATATTAACTATCCGTAATTGCAACAACAAAACAATATTTTATCTTTTAATTACAATATAACCATCACAAATGTATTTCATACAATAATCCTGTAATATTTAATACCTACCAATTTATAGTTGTTATTACAACATAAAGATAAATTTTAACTGCAAGACATCAATGACATGTGTCGACAAAATAAATAGGTTATTTTCTGGTCAATAATTGCCAATTGTTTCCGCAATAAAACGCTTTAACTGCAAGAGAAAAAAAATAAGTAAGAAAATGGTGACAGAGAGAAAAATAAATGCATATACTTCTCGACTTGACAAAATTTGTTTGTATTTTTATTAAAATACTGTGTTCAAAATGAAAAGTAAATATAATTATAATGCCAGAAAATTAATTATATGTTTTTTTGTTGTTCTCAGTCTTGTTTTACGTTTTTGTAATTATATCAAACAAAATGAACATTTAAAAGAACCAATTAGCTTTGTTCCGGCATTTATTTCGCTGGTATTTTGCAAGAGTTTATTACTCTTCTATTATACATTTTCGAAATTGTGTATTTTAGTACTTGTCGCATATATAAATTTGTAATTAAGTTTAGAACAAAATAAAATTATGCTATTTAATCTACTTACATTTATACATAAATTCAGTAATTCAGTTTGTAAAAAGAAAAAATGAAAGAAATAATTTTAGTTTTACAAACATTTCTTCCAAAGATTATTAACCATTTGTATAGATTTGGAGTATAGAATTGATACTAAAAAGTTCATCACTTACAATAAGCTGTTTGGAGCAAAGTTTGTCGTTTTCTTTAAACTTACTCATTTAAATGGCTATAGAACTTTTGTGTGATACCATCTTTGTATAGTGACTACTAAATCTTTTTTATTGCAATTCGAATATTCTTAAAACATAAATTTCCTTTTTTAAGGAATTTGAAAAAAAATGATATTAACATAAAATAAAATAAATAAGAGAAATAAATCACTTATAATGTACCTTAAGATTGAACGTATTTTCTAAAATAAAAAATTGAAAAGAAAATCCCGAACAGTTCTTGATCAGCAACCTTAATTCAATAACAGTATCGTTCCACGCAGAGAAATGATACAAACTCGACGTCCTGATTGAGATATTCTTCCATTTCATTGCCCTAAGGGTAACCATTTCACCTCTGCCGTATTCCTTTGACCCTCACCCCGACGAACTATGTGACGTCAACCGGTCTAACATGTCCTGCTAAACACCCTCGCCCCTCGTTTGCCAAACGTACAAATTGAACTCGTCCAAATGGCAATGGTAAACTGATCCCAATGTCGTAAACATTTCTCATACCTTTTATGAACGATGAAAATTACATCGCCTCCGAAACAGTAAATTTCTTGTTGGAGGATATATTTGTGGTGCCATTTCGCATTAATGCTCTGTCGGCAAGATATGAACGTTGGAAAGGGAAGGTTTTGTATATTACTGTTTGGTTACATAATGAGAGATTTTCACTTTGTTGGGTTTGGTTGCGCTAGTGGGAAATCTATTTTCGCGTTTCTGTTTAGATATGTGTTTGCTTTGACATTAATAGCTTCCTTTATGCAAATATGTTGAGTTTACAATTTGTGGATTGTTGGCAATATATTGTAGCTAAGTAAGATGTATAATGTATAATAAAAAAATAAATTATTATCATATGTAATTTGAAATTATATAATAATTGTAATCGTAATTTTGTTTTCTTGCACTTTATAATATGTTCAGGCTTTTTCAATATATACGAGATGATAAATTAATATAGAATAAGAGTACAAAAAAAATCTAATGAGTGAAATATTTTAATTTTCAAATATAATTAGTTTTATTTTACTTCAGACGAGTTAAATTTTCTTTATTAAAATAAAATTTCATTAAATTTACATTTATCATTTTATATTTACAAACTTTATGAACAACAAATTCGATTGTAAACAATACTTGAAAAATACATACTTAAGAACTTAATACCTACTACTTAAGTAACTCAGTTGTACTAAAAAGATATACAGTTAACAGGTACTAGACAAACAAGTATTTATAAATTGAACAAAATAATTTTTATATATATATAAAGTAATATAGCAAATATCTGAAAATGTCACTTTTGAAGATGATAAAAATATTTTTCATTATTACTTATCTAATTTAAAAATTAAATAATAAAAAGAAAATTCAAAGGAAGCGGAGATATTAAGAACACTGCATTAAAATTTCATTTCAAAACCTAATACCTTTAACCATGATTAAATTTCCTTTTTCCAAAATTCTCCTCAGCAATAAAATCTGAAATGTGTCAAAATACAGTATTCTCTTCCATTCGTAACAAACTCATTTAGAACATTAAATATTTATTGTTCACGAAAACCAATTAACTCGCAAATCTCCGAAATAGAAAATCGCAAAATTACCTCCTACCTTCTTTATAGTCTGGTTTCATTAAAAACAACACACAAACGCAACCTTAAGGTGAAACTAAAAACCGTATTTCTGTATCTTTCGCAGATTGTTCGAGGAGCATAACGAATTACTCAACATGTTTGATAAATTTAAAGAACTACGAACCAAAGAGGAGCAGGCAAACAGTATGGAACTGGCCGAACACGCTAACAAAGTTATGACGACCCTTGACGAGGGTATTAAAGGTCTAGATAATTTGGACGTTTTCTTCGCATACCTTCATCAGGTTGGCGCTTCGCATCGAAGGATACCCGGATTTACAGTGGAATACTTTTGGGTGAGTTGCTCTATTTTACTCGTAAGTATGCAAAAAAGACGCGTCGCTGTTAGATTTACGAGAATTTTTAAAACGGACAAGCAAAAAGATAAAATTTAAGTTTGTAGCGTTTTGAAAAATATTTTTCCTGTTGTGAGGATTATGAATGCGGACTGCGCTTCTACAGTATGAGTGTATTAAATTCTGTTGTGTTGTTACAGTCTCTTGATATTTTTATTTAGTTTTGTTTATATATAATTAGATTTCTTTATGTTTTAACTTTAATACCTACTGACTTTAAAAGTCACGTACTTTTAAAACAGAAATGATGCATATTAAATATTTCTTTTTAAAACGTAGTCGTTGTTTCCATTTTATACTTACATTTATCTCCCATTTAAAAGACCGCTCTAGCTCTAAATAGGTTTTTATACTTTTGTGCTATGTTTTTTATGCCTAGTACCGAAATTAAATCTTTATAATATAAACATTTTTCTATTTTATTTTGTTAATATTACTGTAGATATCAAATAAAATATTTGTACAATGTATTCCTAATCATTGTCTAAATTTTTAAACATTTATTACAGAATTATTGTTAATTGAATATGTTTAACTACTATAAATTTAAAGATAAACAATTTCGTGGAAGTTTATTAAAATGATTAACAATGTAAATAGCATGCCATAATACATTTTATATTTAATTGAAAATATAAGAAATATTTTAAATATAAACTGAATGAAAATTAAATATTAATTTCGTTGTTTTCTATATTTACAAGAATAAAAATTATACTTTTTCAAGTAGAGGAAAAACAAACAAATTAGTTTCGAATAATAAAATTTTATTTCTAATCCGTACAACTGATTAGCAGCTAGGTTTATAATCAAGATTTCTTTGCCGTTCACGAAAATGAAAGCAAAGGAAAGTCAATAGAAGTAAATATAATCAAGAAAATTTAATTTTTTTCTACGACCCAAATTTACTGTTTGCACACAATATTTGAAATGACTGTCTGAAAAGTTACAAAATCTTATTATGGATTCGCTGTATACAGGGTGATTTGTAATTAATTGGAAATATTTTAACTGGAGTATCCTGGGCTCAGAATATGAAGATTTGACCCAAAACACTTAGATAAAATGTGGCTCCTTACTGAGCTACAGGGTGTTTTATTTAAAAATTTAAAAACGATTTTTGCCCAGTACTTAAAAACTATTTGACGTATCCTTATCATACTTGGCAGAAAGTGTAGGTACCGTACACCATACTAAATTATGTTAAACAAAAGTTTCTGGCTAGTGCCAGTGGCGTACAACAGGGGCAAGTGAGAGGTTGATCCTTCCTAAATTCTACGCCACTGGCGGAATTGTCATTTTAGCACAATTTTTCGATTCTCCAACACTTTCTGTGTAAAAAACATACTCTTTCTTCGTAACGATAAAGTCACTATTTTTCGAGATATTTAAAGTTAAACATAAGCTGCACCCTTGGGATTTTTTCAAAATTTGCTCAAAAAATCTGAAAAAATTCAGTATAATAGAGAAGAAAATTACCTACATAATAACTAAGTAACTTTTTTCTCTAACTTATTCTGGTTTGGCAGGAAAAATTATTGAAAATAAAAAATTAAAATGCAAAAAATATTAATTTTTATTAATTTTTCCTGCCAAACCAGAATGAATTAGAGAAAAAAATTACTTAGTTATTATGTAGCTAATTTTTTTCTCTATTTTACTCAATTATTTCAGAATTTTTTGAGCAAATTTTGAAAAAATCCCAAGGGTGCAGCTTATGTTTAACTTTAAATATCTCGAAAAATAGTGACTTTATCGTTACGAAGAAAGAGTATGTTTTTTACACAGAAAGTGTTGGAGAATCGAAAAATTGTGCTAAAATGACAATTCCGCCAGTGGCGTAGAATTTAGGAAGGATCAACCTCTCACTTGCCCCTGTTGTACGCCACTGGCACTAGCCAGAAACTTTTGTTTAACATAATTTAGTATGGTGTACGGTACCTACACTTTCTGCCAAGTATGATAAGGATACGTCAAATAGTTTTTAAGTACTGGGCAAAAATCGTTTTTAAATTTTTAAATAAAACACCCTGTAGCTCAGTAAGGAGCCACATTTTATCTAAGTGTTTTGGGTCAAATCTTCATATTCTGAGCCCAGGATACTCCAGTTAAAATATTTCCAATTAATTACAAATCACCCTGTATATCCCTCTTTGATGGGATTTTAAAGTTTAAATTAAACCTATACAAAAACAAATTAGAAAACTGCATTGTACACATAAATATATTATTTTATAATTGATTTTAAAAACTAATTTTATAATTGTACCTATAACATTTAAAATGGATGCGAATTAACAAAATATGAACAGTTATATTAAACAAATTACTATAATTGAAATTGAAAAAAAAATCTATTGCAAACAAAAGAAATAGAAGTATAACTAAAACTCGATAAATAAAAAATCAATTGAACCTGATGACCTAATAAAAATATATCGGTTCATTTATCATAAAATATTAACGTTATTTTCTCGAAAACTATTGATAAAACTTTACTACCACGCCATTCGTAAAGCAATAAAAAATTACTAAGTTTGTGTCATATTTTATGTTTCAAATAAATAGTTTCGCCAATATCTTTATCCGCAATATTAATCTTACGATAGTTTAAATTTATGAATAAACTAATTTAGATATTTGTATTTTAACGATTTAATATTAAAATATGTGACAGACTGACCTGTTTTCTTTAAATACAAAAATTAATTTAAAAAAATAATTGCTTTAAACCTATAAATAATCACTAGCTGGATTTATAGCAAATCGAAATTTGATTCGAGATCAAAACCGAACTGACAATTAGGGTTACCACCTTTTTATTTTAAATGACCCGGAGATTTTGATGAGGAGGGGGCTAGAAAAGCCAATACATTAAAATTACTATTTTTAAATATAAAAACATTTTAATTTGAATACAATCATAAAATTTTGAAATTCGTTTCAAGGCTTATACATTAATCTAAATAATATTTTGATTTGAGTATAAATTTATCACTGATCTTAGTAATGACTTTCTTATTTTTTTTAACTTAAAATTATATAACTACATTTAAATTCAGTTTAATCCGGAGATTGCAACAAATAACCCGGAGACCGGAAATTCAATTGAAAAACCGGAGACTCCGAGTGAATACCGGAAAGGTGGTAACCCTACTGACAATGCAAATATAAACTTGCATTTTGCTTAGTACCAGTCAAAATTTCTCGCCTGTATTCTAACAATCGGAACGCTATAGATAAACTCAGGCCAAATTAATTTTTTTGTATTTATAGTGTATTGCCACTCATTGGTACTTTATTTTTTATATTTTGCTATGAAATTAAGACACAGATGATTTGTGAAGTAAGAATAGATTTTTGAACATCATACTGATTTTCCATTATTTTCTGTCATACATTTTAACTCTATCTTTATTTCGACTTATAAAATTTGAGCAAACTATTTTATAAATAACATTAATTAAAAATCTTTCGAAAGATTTTGAAATAAAAACTAGATTTAAATTCTGTTTAATTTTATATGAAAATTCGACGTTTCGATATAATACTATTAATGTTTTTGTACAAATGTTTACAGAAAATCGAGAAGCCTTTCTTGGATGCAGTGAAAACAACACTTGGCGACCGTTACACCGAGAACGTAGAAAACATCTATAAAGTAACAATAAAATTTATTATCGAAACTTTGATCACCGGTTTCAACAATGCGAACAACACCACCATGCCCGCCTCCGAAGAAAACGCTACGTGAACACCTAAATACCATCAACTCCAAAATGGACAAAGAGTGATTACGAACTCTTAATCTCTCAAAATAGCCACAAGGAACGCAATTGTCTGCGTCAAATTCTCACTAAGTGTTCGATAGCAAAAAACAAAATAACAAAAAAAAAAACAACCAAATATTCGGAATTTACTTTTCTACTGGTGAGGTCCAATAAACTTACTGATTCTGTAAGTGCCTCCTCGAAGCAAATATCGACGTAAAATGTGCGAAATTTTATGTCAAATCGCTGAACAACATGACAGTTAAATTGCGTTTATTTTTCTTGTTTTCATTTGCGATCATTATTTGAATTATTATTTAAAAACTGTAAAGTGTGAAATGCTAGTCTGGTAAATGTGAAAACAAGTTTTTATTTTATAATTGTTTTAAAACACTATAACGCTAGATGTTCATATATAGATTATGTATTATTGAAGTCGAAAACTATATTTTACAAAACAGTGTATTCCATTCAAAATTAGGAATTTCGCACTAATTTAGAAAATTTAAAAATTGATGCTAGCGTATATCTATACTTTCCTTCTGCTAATCGCTATATGAAATAGATAGGTCTACTTAAAACTAGATTGAAATGCTATTATTTGGACTAAATTAGATCGTATTCCTGATTTAAATGGAACGCACTAACTTTACAGGATATTATCGCAAATTTGTGGATAATTCTGGAATTTATGTCTTGTATTTTAAAGTTAGAATTTACTCTTTAGTATAACACTGTTAAAACATTTTTTTCTTTGGTTACGTGAAACAGTATAATTCCAGAATCTTCAACAAAATAAAGTATAACACACTGTTTACAATGATCAGTTCTATTTCGTTAGATTGGTGGCATAAAAAAAAAATTTCTCGAAATGAAAATCTATTTGATATCAAAGAAATTAAATTGAACTGATCATTATGAATAAAGTATAACTTGGCTGCGATTTTCTATATAAAATACAAAGATTGTTTGAACAGCTTCTGTTTTTTTTTTAAATAAAAGATACAAAATTTTACAAATAAATTAAAAGACAACACTAAAATATATTACATGCGTTGATAACAATTGTCTGTTCTCGAAGAAGATAAATACCAGAATGTATAAAACTGGTCATTTACTTTTATCTTTAACAAATCGTTGCCAAATTTGTAGATTCAAACAGCATCTTAATAAAACATCACGCTATCTTGTAAATGAAATAAACATCAATTTAAAAAATTGTAAAATAAATATTAATAGATATTTTCTAAACTGTCAAATGCAGTAATTTTGCAAATCAAAAGATATGAACTTTTTGAACAATCTTTGTAAATAAAATAAGATATTTTATATGTTTTTAAATTATATTATATATCCGACTGATTTATACTCTTCCATAATTTTAAGTAAAAATGAATGTTACGTTTCAAAATATTGATTTAAATATTCATTGTAACAAAGTGATCCATATACTACGAGTTAATGAAACGAAAGCTAGTTACAGATTAATGTAATAAAAAAATTATAAAAGACGTATTTTTCAAAAAGAACTAATATCAATTATAAGCTTAAAGTGTTTGGATCAAACCCAAAATTATTTTAGAATTTTTGTTAACATATTTATAATTCAATTTTATGTACCTTTCTGCAAATTTAATTCAGTGTAATGTGTCACAAGTATAAACAAATATTACGTTAAAAATTTTGTTTTTAAATATAATTACCTTAAAAAAAAACTCGTGAGAATGTCAATTCATATCTGTACTCACAATTTAATTGTATTAAAATGAAATTCATGTGTGTAATTAGCTATCATGAATGTTTTACTTTCTGTAACCATGCACAATAACACTTCTGTCACTTCGTATATGCGTATTTGTTAATAAAATTACAGAAATTATAGACCTTCACAATATGGAATAATTGCAAAAATATTTAATACAATTTTATACTTTCTTGATATGAAGTTATCCTAAGATATTACTGATTTATTTATTTTTTTTAAATATGTATAATAAATAAACAAAATATTGAATATTAAATATTTTCATATTTATTGTTTCTTTTGAAAACGATACGTCGAAGTTTTTTAAACAAATGTTTGGATATTTCTCAAGGAATAACAATATATGGGAACACATTTTAAAAACCATGTAAATTTATTTCTAGATTATTAAAGATTCACCATAGATAGAAAAATATTGAATATACAATTATAAAGATCCAAATTGCTTTTGGAAATGGACAATTTCAGAACAACTGCTGAAAACAATGTAGCAATACGTTTTCAAGCATCTTCTAATATCTGTTTAACACAATGTATAACATCTAGAAAAACGATATGTTAAAGAACACAGTTTTTCCTTTTTCGTAAAAATAATAGGAATTCTACTACTGCGTCGTTTCTCTAGAGAATAATTCTTCGATAAATTTTTTTGTCATAAATTTCAATAAAAGCTTTTGATTCATAATTATATCTATGACAATTCTCTTGAATTTAATTAGTTTTGTACGGTACTGCATTAATCGTTGATTGAATGAAGCTTTGTATCCTTACATCTAACAAGATTGTATAAAATTGTATTAAAACATTTGTTACATCCAATACATTGATTTTCTTTAAACGAAACTTTTTTTATACATAAGTTCATTAATATTTAATGAAATTTACTTGAAAATCTGGCTTTCCTAATTTTTATTTCAACAATTATTAACTGTATATAGTGTATAGAAGAAAAATGGTATAAAAAATATTGTATATGTATATATTTATACCTATTTGGGCCGTTCAGTCATAGCTGTTAGATTAAATTAAAGATATTTCTCAATTATAATTCCATATGTTTGGACGCTTTGATTTTGTTATAAATTGTACTGTATTGCAAAATATTTGCAAATAACATTGAAATGAACATAAAATCTAACAGCTATGTTCATATGTTTGTTATAACTATATGTTTGTGTTATAATTAAAAACAAAAATTAAATATAACGAATATATAATTTAGCATTGTTATTTATGTACCAAATGAAAATATAGTCGGATGTAAATTTAATTTTTTAATTAATTTTTTATTATTTGTATTGTATTGATTTCCCTAATTCCGAAATGGAACGTTGTACTTTATTTATTATTCGAAATCATGCAATTTTACTAACAAATTTTATTTTGCAATAAAGGGGTCTTATTTCTGGTACTATCAAATGGGTTTGCCTTCTTTATTTTTTTAAACTAATACAACTAGAGTCATCTATTTTATTTTATGTTGATTAGTTCGTATTTATTAGTAAGGAATTTATTCATTAATTTATTAACAAACACCTAATTTTTAATGCCTTACTAGTATTATAACATACGACACCCCCTAATTAATTAAGTCAACCCCCAAAACTGCGATAAAAAGTTAACAAATTTGTGTGTACAAATTCAAAAACTAAAATTGCAAGTATTTTGAAAACGGCAGCAAATTTCGCAAAAATAACGAGACCTTTCCGAAACACTTAGTGTTGCTATAACATATTTCAATCTCAAGCCCGTACAACCCCATGGCTATTAATTATTAATGTTTGCAAAAAAAAATCTTTAATCGCAAATATCTCGAAAACGGCTGGAAATTTCGCAAAAATAACAAAATTTGCACCTCCCCTAACAAACTAACACCTTTATAAAGCAGGTACGTACTACAACATATCCAAAAATTAACCCCCTACGACACCCCCTTATTAATTAAGTCAAGCCCCCAACAAAATTGATGAAAATATTGAAATTGAAATTTTGGTGAAATGTATTTTTCTTATTGTTGAATAAAGTTCGTTAAAAACAGATGATGTGTTATATTTATTTATTTCCCAATTTCATCCCTTAAAATTAGTTAAAATCTTTAATCGCAAATATCTCGAAAACGGCTGGGAATTTCGCAAAAATAACAAAATTTTGCCACCCCCTTACAAACCTGTAATAAACACCAGGTACGTACTACAACATATCTAAAAATCAACCCCCTACGACACCCCTTTATTAATTAAGTCAAGCCCCCAACAAAACTGATGAAAATATTGAAATTGAAATTTTGGTGAAATGTATTTTTTGTCATTGTTGATTAAAGTTCGTTAAAAACAGATGCTGTGTTGTATTTATTTTTTCCCAATTTCATCCCTTAAAATTAGTCAAAATCTTTAATCGCAAATATCTCGAAAACGGCTGGAAATTTCGCAAAAATAAGAAAATTTGCACCCCCTAACTTAACAACACCCCTATAACCAGGTACGTACTACAACACATCCAACAATCAACCCCCTAGGACACACCCTTATTAATTGAGCCAACCCCCAACTTTAAAATCTTCAATCGCAAATATCTCGAAAACGGCTGGGAATTTCGCAAAAATAACAAAATTTGCCGTCCCCTTGCGAACTCACGTTAAAGCAGGTACGTACTACAAAATATCCAAAAATCAACCCCCTATGACACACCCTTATTAATTAATCCAACCCTTAAAACTTTAAAATCTTCAATCGCAAATATCTCGAAAACGGCTGGGAATTTCGCAAAAATAACAAAATTTGCCGTCCCCCTTACGAACTCTCAGTTAAACCAGGTACGTACTACAACATATCCAAAAATCAACCCCCTACGACAACCACTTATTAATTAAGTCTTCCCCCAAAACTGTGATAAAAATATAGAAAAATCTCAATTTTTTTTTTGTTTTCTTGATCCAATTTCGTTAAAATGTTTCATTTCTCGCTTTCCTGATACAAATCTTGCATTTTACGCTTTCCTGATACAAATCTTGCATTTTACGCTTTCCTGATACAATTTTGTTAATACCCTTTAGCTTATACATTCCCGCAATGCACTGATGTTAAACTGGTTGCCAATAAGCAAGTGATATATTTTGATGCATTAATACATTTTGATACATTAATACATTTTGATACATTGATACATGTATTTTTGTATTTTTTCTCATTATTGAATAAAGTTCGTTAAAAACAGATGCTGTGTTGTATTTATGTTTTTCCCAATTTCATCCCTTAAAATTAGATAAAATCTTTAATCGCAAATATCTCGAAAACGGCTGGGAATTTCGCAAAAATAACAAAATTTTGCCACCCCCTTACAAATCTGTAATGTAGACCAGGTACGTACTACAACATATCCAAAAATCAACCCCCTACGACACCCCTTTATTAATTAAGTCAAGCCCCCAACAAAACTGATAAAAATATTGAAATTGAAATTTTGGTGAAATGTATTTTTTCTCATTGTTGAATAAAGTTCGTTAAAAACAGATGCTGTGTTGTATTTATATTTTTCCCAATTTCAGCAAAAATAAAAAAATTTGCACCTCCTAACTTAACAACACCCCTATAACCAGGTACGTACTACAACACATCCAACAATCAACCCCCTAGGACACACCCTTATTAATTAAGCCAACCCCTAACTTTAAAATCTTCAATCGCAAATATCTCGAAAACGGCTGGGAATTTCGCAAAAATAACAAAATTTGCCGTCCCCTTACGAAACCGTGTTAAACCAGATACGTACTACAAAATATCCAAAAATCAACCCCCTAGGACACACCCTTATTAATTAATCTTACCCTTAAAACTTTAAAATCTTCAATCGCAAATATCTCGAAAACGGCTGGGAATTTCGCAAAAATAACAAAATTTGCCGTCCCCCTTACGAACTGCTAGCTAAACCAGAAACGTACTACAACATATACAAAAATCAACAACCTAGGACACACCCTTATTAATTAAGCCAACCCCTCAAAACTATAAATATAAGAAATATCTCAATTTTTTCTTGTTTTCCTGATAAAATTTCGTTAAAAAAATGCTTGATGTAAAACTGGTTGCCCGATACAAGGGGTTACTGCATTTTTTGTGCTTCATTTAGGAGATTTAATTAATATCAAATTTGGTTTTCTAACAATTTTTTAAAGAATATAAACAAATTTGACAAGAATTTTGACAATTTTGAAAAATTTACTTAAATTTGATATGGACGCGCTGTTATTTTTTTAATATTTGAGGAACTGCGGAAAAATTAAAAATATACACAGTTATTTGTTTAAGGACTTTATTGAAAAATAGAAAAAATACATTTATTACAAACAAATAAGTATAATACGTATTTAACTTTATTATTTGGTTAATCACATTATTAACCATGTGATTAAGTTCGCAAAACTCACATAATTATCTTGTTAATTTAGCAATGAAATTAACTATGTGATTAGATTGTCAAAACACACTTTAATAATTTAAATAATTAAAATGTAAAAATTTCATAAAAATAAAAATATAAAAATACTAAATTTAGTAACTTAATCACATGGTTAACTATGTAATTAAGTTCGGAAAATACATTTAATTATCTTATTAACTTAATCATGTATTTAACTATGTGATTAGATTATCAAAACATAATTTAGTAATTAACTAATTAAAACGCAAAAAAAACGAATTAAAATTTCTGATAAAAATACAAATTTAATAACTTAATCGCATGTTTACTATGTGATTAAGTTTGCAAAACACACATAATTAACTTGTTAACTTAATTATGTGTTTAACTAAGTGAATAAAAGGTTGAAACATTGATTAAATAAATAAAAACATAAAAAAGTTAATTAAAATTCCTGATAAAAACAAATTTAGTAACTTAATCGCATGCTTAACTATGTAATTAAGTTGTCAAAACACACTTAATTATCTTATTAATTTAACAATGTAATTAACTATGTGATTAAATTGTCAAAACACACTGTAATAATTAAATAATTAACAATGTAAAAATTTCATAAAAATAAAATATAAAATTCAAATTTAGTAACTTAATCGCATGTTTAACTAAGTGATTAAGTTGTCAAAGCACACTTAATTATCTTGTCAACTTAATCATATGTTTAACTAAGTTATTAAATTGTTAAAACATTAATTAAACAAATAAAAACATTAAAAAAAGTGAATTAAAATTTCTGATAAAATAACAATATAAAAAGACAAATTTAGTAACTTAATGGCATTATTAACTATGTGATTAAGTTATCAAAACACACTTAATTAACTTAATAGTATGATTAACTACTATATATATATATATATATATATATATATATATATATATATATATATATATATATAATATATACAATTTTTCTCCAATCAAATTTCTTCTCTCTTCATATTATTTCATCTCCCCTTCTCAAATTTTTGTACAAAAAAAAAATTCCACATTGAATATTCTCTCTATAACCAAATAAATATTTACTTAAAAAATGAAAATTAATTAATTTAATTATCTCACCTTATCATTCAATATTTATTGGAAATATTTCATTAATCCAGGTGAAGTGATAGGTTTGTGCAGCCGCGGTCGGACACCCGTATCACCCATGTACATCTATTCCTTCTGCATGAGCCCTGTAAATGTAAGAAATAAAAGTATAAAGTTCAGTACTTAGTTTAAAAAGTAAATTATAATTTGTCGTAAGAAAGGGTTGAAGATAGATTTGTATTTAAAAGAAAATAGAATGAAATAGAAAAATTTTCGAACAGTTAGTAAAAAACTAGAAGAAAAAAATTCTTATGTGATAAGCTATATAAACATTATAATAGTTTATAATTATTTTGTATTGTAATTAATAACTCTTTAATATTATTGACCAAAAAAATGTTAAGTGTTGTTCCTGCGTTGTTCTTAACAATATCACGTTTCGCGTCTTGCTTTTATACTGTTCCGTGGAACCGTGATTGATTCTGATTGACTGTTATTGAATACAAATAACCAGTCAACCAGAATCAAGCACGGTTCCAGGGAATAGTATAAAAGTGAAACACAAAATTGAAACCGTATTAGTAAAACACCCTATATTTAATTGGTAAGAGCTAGGTCATACAGCGGAAATTTTGATTGAATCAAATAGATTTTAACGTGCTGAATGCAAAACTGTTATTGCAAAAATTCAAGGTTAAATATTTTGTGTATCAATGATAATTTCAAAATTTTTTAATTGAATCTTACAGATTTTGATGCGGTAAACGCAATGGTCTAAATCGGAATTGTTTATCTGTTATAATTCAGCCAAAAATTGCATTTTTGCTGGGAATTTCACAAAAATAACAAAAAATTTCCTACTCTATATAACACAATTAAAAAAATTGATATATTTATTTAACTTTTGACTAAAATAATTAATTTTCAAATTAATTAAAATTATTAATACCCCATTAATACAAATAAAGTTAGTATTACTTACTTAACCAAAAAACATGTTTTAATTTTAATTAAAAAATAATTGCAAAAATATACAATTTAAAGAAATACAAATAAAAAATCTAAGTATGTTACAAAAATACACATAAAAATAAATTTTATTATATTAAAAAAAAGTACATGCGTAAATAATTAAAATGTTATTATCTAACAGCTTTCCAATATTGTAGAAATTTCGGTTTGTGAACATCTTTAATATAAGGTAAAAGACCTAAAAAAAAAATTGCGAAAATATTATTTCGTTTTTATTCGTATATTAGAGAAAAACAAACCTTGTATTAAATATGATAAATGAGGTACTGGATTAAAAATGTCTTGTAAATATTTTATAAAAATATCGATATCGGATTTCGATTTGTAAACACCTAAGGCCTGTATAAATTTTTGAAAACTTTCTCGTTCTAAATTTTTTTTCATCTAAAAGAAACGATACCCATAAACCAATTATACAACAGTCAATCAATATTAAAAGATCAATTTACCAGTTCTATAAATTCGATTGTATCATCTTTATTATTATCACTTTCTCTATCAGTATTTGAATAATCCGGCTTAACTAATACAAATTTTGTTCTCTTGGCTGATGATGATTGAGCCATACTTAACAATCGCTTGTTTGAATTGGTCGTTGAATCATTACAATTTGTTAAATCATGCATATTTGCTCGACTTGAACCAGGTGCATTCAGCAAATCAATTTTAGTTCGTTTGTGAATTTTCACTTCGCCAAATTCGCTTGAAGTTTCAACTTTAACTGTACTACAAGCTGATTTCGAATCCAGTCTA
Source organism: Clivina fossor (assembly GCA_963966155.1). Taxonomy (NCBI): domain Eukaryota; kingdom Metazoa; phylum Arthropoda; class Insecta; order Coleoptera; family Carabidae; genus Clivina; species Clivina fossor. The sequence goes on from OZ014563.1 coordinate 1,673,487, forward strand.
AGTTTATCCTGAAAGTACACATAAAATGCGTCGATTATTTTCAATTGATATATATATATATATATATATATATATATATATATATATATATATATATATATATATATATATATATATATATATAACTATAGTATTATTCAGTAAAAATTTGTGATTGCGCAATATTAAATGAGTGATTCTGAATGACATACGTAATTGTGAAAGTCTCATTTGCTACAGAAGTTATCGAAAGTGTTTATAATGTTACGCACGTCGTAATCCTGTTCAGAAAATAATTCTGAACTACCAATTTACATTCGTGGCTTAAACTGAATATAAAACAAATTGAAACATTTCGTCTTGTGAAACTTATTGTTTATATCTGTACTATCAACTGTCAACAATTGCTTAGTTTGCGTTGTCGTTGTATAATTGGTTTTTTTATATTTTCTAAATTGTTTTATTTGTTTGAAATTTAATTTAACTGCGATAAATTAGAATTTTTGACGTCCGTCGCTTACGATGTCATTATATGCAGTTTCTTCAAAATAATCAGTCTCCTGCACGTTAACGGAATGTTATTTGTACAATCACAATCCCAACTGAAGAAATATTATAACTTACAAATTGCACGGCATTAACGAAAAACAATCGCAGTCCCCGAACAATTTCGGAAAAATTTTTCGCTACTGAAATGTGATTCCGAACCCAAAACGATAATTGACTTTTAATCGAACTGTAATTGAAACGATTGTCAAGCAATATAATCGCTCCATAATCATGTCGGTGTCTTATAACTCTCCCAATCGCCTGATTAACGGCTCGTGTCGCCTCTAACCCGTACCAATCTTGGCCAGACAGATACTGGAAAAATAATCGACAATTAGTAAATAATTAAATTGTAAAAATAGTCGACTGTTCATATTTAATAAATAGTCAATAGGTGGAATTTTTATGTTTTTGTTGTTTACAAAGCCGACGTTTAAAAATGTTTTTTTTTTGACAAAGTTTTTATCAAATAATGTGCTTTTGCGCGATGTATGTCAGACCAAATAAAATATTCTGTTAGTCCTGAAAAAGGCAATAAAGATTGCCGAAACGTTGGTTTGTAGACAATATAAACATATTCCAACTATTATTAATTACTTATTAGTAAATAATAATATATGATTAAAAGTAAATAAAAATACTTCTGAATTTTTGCTGCGACACAAATCCAAATATTTTCGTTTTAGTACAACCCTGGGATCTTTGTAGGGCGGATAAGGTATGCCGGTGACAATTACGGCCCGACCGTTCGTATCAACAAAATCTAAACCTTCCGACACTTTGCCCCGACATACGGCCATAAAAATGGCTCCTTTATAAGCTGGATCTTTAATACGATCGTAAAAATCATTCATCACTTTTGTGAATGTATCTTTAGTCTTTGGTTCGACGAAAATTGTCTGCAAAAAACAATCACCATAAACTATAAATGTTTTTAATACTTTCTGACAAGATTGGGCTGTCAAAATTTTCATTTGTAAAACTTTTTAAATATTATTTAATATATTTTGAATATTATCATTTTAATATTATTACATTATATGATTTTTATTTTAATATTTATTTTGTGCTAGATGTATCTAAATATTTTAATTAATCGATTGTTAAAATAAAATTTAGTGAAAAAAAAGCTAGTTAATTAAAATTGATTTAAATCATTGATTATTATTATTAAAAAAATCAAATGATTAAAAATTGTGATTTAAATCGAATGATTAAAATCACAGACCAACCCTATTTTTTGATAGAGAATTTTAAAAAATTCAACCTACTTTTATATCGTTGATGCTGCTCCAAATTCCGGAAGCTTGCCAACTTTCTTGACATTTCGATAATACGAAATAAGAAGGAAAAAATATCAACAGACCATGTGGAATTTGTCGTGAAACATTCGATATAGTCATTCCCAAAGAACTAACATATTTCGCATTATCTCGATTTTGAAAACTGGAATTTAGTGGTTCGCCATCCGGTCCATTGTTTACAATTTTAACGTAAATTTGTTGACTGGTAACAACATGGGGACTTTCTAATCGAACATCGACTTTAATTCCCAATTCCGATATTAGTGGCTTTAATGGAGCAAGTGTACCACTTGTTAATATTATCGAACGTACTCCTAGTTCTAGTAACATTCCCATTCTGAAACAATTCAGTGTTAATATACAATAATAAACTCATCAACATGTTAATTAATTAATTAATTAATTTACTATGCAACAATTAATTTCAATACAACAGTTCTTTTTTACAACATTAATCTAATTATTATATATTTACCCAAAGTTTGGACTAAAACACCAGTAATTTAATATTCTGCATTTTGGTTTCGAAGTTGTAGCTTTGCTTAACCATGTTCCAACAGTCTTCTTCTTTACTTCTTCCTCTTGGATTAGATGGACCTGAATTTAAAAAAATATTTAAAAAAAAAAATTCGAGTAAATAACATATATATATATATATATATATATATATATATATATATATATATATATATATATAAATATATATAAATATATATAAATATATATATATATATATATATATATATATATATATATAAATATATATAAATATATATATATATATATATATATATATATATATATATAAATATATATAAATATATATAAATATATATAAATATATATAAATATATATATATATATATATATATATATATAAATATATATAAATATATATAAATATATATATATATAAATATATAAATATATAAATATATAAATATATAAATATATAAATATATATATATATATATATAAATATATATATATATATATATAAATATATATATATATATATATATATAAATATATATATATATATATATATATATATATATAAATATATATATATATATATATAAATATATATATATATATATATATATATATATATATATATTACCTTATAGCATTGCTTGATTTTTTCTTTAAATTCTACAGATACTTTTTGAAAGACAATTAACAATATATCTTGTAAAATCTGTAAACCAACACCAGTTCTTTGGAATGGATTCTCTTTCGATGTACTTAAATATTGAATTAAACGATCCAGTAATGATAGAACGTGGACTTGTGATTGGTCATTTATCTGAAATTAGATTAATCAAATAATAGATACAGAATAATTTAAATATGTTTTCTTTTCTAATCAATTTTTTGTTTTCAAATTAAGTATAAAACAATTAATAAACAAAATAACGATTTTATCTAAATAATACTATGTAAAGAAAACAAAAAATTATAAAGTTTATAAATTGATTGATATTAAATGTAACACATCAAAAACTAAATAAGTTTTTGTTTGAAACATTTCCACTTTAGATTTTACCAAATTACAGATAATTAAATGCGAAGCTGTAAAAAAAATAATATCAATTCAAAAATGAATAACTTACTCCAGCCTTCTCAAGAATTTCAAAAATATAGTTTCCTTCAAAGGTTTTTCCTTCGTTGCCAGCCGGTAATGATATATCATCAATCGCTGTCTCCAGATTCAAAATCATCGTTTTCAAAAGAACCAAATCTTCAGCGGAAAAATCTTTACTAGCATCACCGGAAAACATATCACCCAATACTTCCATTTGTTTCATGACGCTCGTTATTTCATCGACACACAGTGCAATATCGGTCGATTTTAATTGAAACGAAGCCGAATCTTCGCATACACGTTCAACATTATGCGCTTCATCGAAAATTATCACAGAATTTCTTAAATCTAACTGATTCGCTCGCCTCGCTTTAGGATCCAGTAAATAATTATACGGTAAAAATACAATATCCGCGTTCTTTTTCAGTTCCCTAGCCATATAATATGGACAAAAATTATGTTTCTTTCCCAATTGAAGTAAATCTTCAATATCAGATATATTTCTTTCCATTATAACCTTATCATTTGTCATTCTTTCAACACGATTGTGTAGGTAACATGTGCGTGATTTTACCATTGCTTGGCACATGTGTGTTTTATTGGCATTACTAACCTGTTGCACAACATCGGGATGAATGCATAATTGTTCGCGAGAACCGATAATTGTGGCTCTAACATGCGAGTAAGATGTTCGTTTCAATTCTTGCATCGCTTGTGTCAACTGAGAATGTGTTCTAGATGCGTATATTATTGTTGGAACGTCCCACATGAATTTTGGTACTGCACCAGCTTCGTTATTCTCTTCTTTCGTGAAAAATGCACCACATTGTCGACTTTCGGCTTGATATTTGGCTTTCTGTACTGTTAACCAAGCGAGCGAAGAACATAATAATGATAAGGTTTTACCTGTACCAGTCGGAGATTCTAAAACGCCGTTGGTTTCGTTCTGTAGACATTCCAGTACCTGGAATAAAAATTATATTATCTATTTTTGAAGCATGATTTATTTAAAAGATTTACCTTCTCCATATAATTTTTCTGGATGTCATATGGTTGAAAAGGAAAGGAAATTGGAATACCTCGAATTGTAACGCTCGTCATTTTTATAAATATTAGTATAATATAAACTTACTCAATAAAAAATATTTGTTAAAACTTAATTTTGATTGATTAACCTCAAATGCTGCTAAATGCCGCCAAAACTGGCATAAAAAGCAGTTATTGGCGGTTATCATATGGTTATCATCAAGCATACGTCAGTTTGGTTTAAATATGACCGTCAGAGGCGCTGCATGCTGCATGTAAATCTGGTTTATTATTTAAAATTATTACCATAAAATGTTAAATTTAAAAAATAAAATAAATAACTACTTCTATTTTAATGACAAATTTAAATAATAATTTATGAAAAAAATTATTTTAAAATTGCACATTTCGAATGATATTCCACATATCTATGCGCCTATCTGACAGCTGTCAAAAGTAACGAAAATCTTTTGGAACTATGTATAACGTGGCAATATAATTTTGCTGATGTTACATAAAATTTTAGTACGATTTTATTTAATCTAAAATGTATTTTACATTACAATCTCTATTACTATATATTTTAGTTATAGGTTTAATTATTTTTATCTTGGTAAGTACATGTAGTTTAACCTCACTACGGTGCATTGATGTATTTATATTTTAGTTTTGTATACTATTAAAATTAACAACACATCCATATCCTAAAGTTTATCGAAGTAAAAATGAAAAATATTTTATTGAAGCGGCTACAGGAAAGCAAATTATCTTTCCATCTTTACGTGATGCGTCTTCGGTTAATTTAAGTGTGATTGTACCTGCTTATAATGAAGAAGAACGATGTACATGTTACGGTAAATGGGTTAAATGTTGTTCATTATTAATTTTTTACATTTTCAGTGCCTCCAATGCTAGACGAATGCATTGAATATCTTGAATCTAGACAGAAAAACAGTGATTTTCAATACGAAATTATAATTGTCAGCGATGGTAGCAAAGATAAAACTGTTGCTGTTGCAAATAAATATGCTACGAAGTTTAAAGATAATAGAATTAGAGTTTTAGATCTGGAAACTAATCGGGGAAAAGGTGGAGCAGTTAGACTTGTAAGTATAATTATAAAAATATCAGAATATCAAACGTAAGAGTTCATCTATTATAGAAAAAAAAAATAATAATTTGGCGGCTTTGTGGGTGCCCAAACGATTCCGAATTTTTGAATGTACCAATCCAAATGTCGAAAAAATTCTTTCCACGCTTGCTGTTAAATGTTGAACTACAATTCGTTTTTCCGCTTCAGAAAGAATTTCTTTGACATCCTACATGCTATCCTACATTGATATTTTGTGTAAAACTAGTCATGATTTTTATTTGATTTAAATAAAAAAAAATTTATGCAACTCTGATTTTAAGATATTTTTTTCTTTTTTTTAAGGGAATGCAAAGTGCAAGAGGTTCCGTTTTATTATTTGCTGATGCAGACGGAGCCACTAAATACTCTGATTTAGCTAAATTGGAAGCAAGCTTAACGGAAGTTCTAAAATGTAAATATAATATATTATGTTGAATTTGACTTTATATTTTTTTCAGTAAATTACTTTTCAATTACGTAAAAATATAATATTTAATAAATAATAATAATAATTTGTTCTTATATTGAAGTATTTCACTTATGTAATATTGTTATAGAAATGTTTTTGCAATAAAATAATTTGTTTTGTACTTTTTTATAACGCAAGATTCTTGTGTTCTGCTTTTTAAATTCTAGAAACTACTTTATCTTACAATAATTACATATTCAGCATTTAAAAACTTATATATTACTTTTTCTGTGCAGGTGACTATATGAAAGAGCCTGAAAAAGCTTCGGAAAAGCTTGGGATTGTTATCGGATCCAGAGCACATCTGGAGGAAGAAGCAGTTGCAACCAGAAGCTCTTTCCGTACATTCTTAATGTATGGTTTTCATTTCTTAGTATGGTTTTTCGCAGTACGAGGACTACGCGATACACAATGCGGTTTCAAATTACTTACTCGTCAAGCTGCTCGAATTTGCTTCGAAAGTATGCACGTTGAAAGATGGTAAATATTTTCTAATATTAACACGTTTACCGCTCTCACTTATTTGTGACACAAAATATAGAAACAAATTGTAACATTAAACATTATAAATTTCTTTTTTAATATTTTTTTGATTTACTTTAGTCTTTGTGAATACATGATACTTATTTGTGTTGTAACAGTTTCTGGATAAGACACTTTTAACTGACAAGCACCTCCAGCTGTGAACTGTTAAGTCTGTTCAATGAAGGTGTTATTTCGAATAACTATCATTGGACATAGAAGTTTAAATTAAACACAAATGTTACTTTAAATATATTCTCGTATTTATTTATTTTTCTATCCAGGGCATTTGATGTTGAAATACTTTACATAGCGCAAAGATTGCACATTCCAATTTCGGAAATAGCGGTAAACTGGACGGAAATAGAAGGTTCTAAAGTGACTCCAGTCTGGAGTTGGATTCAGATGGGAAAGGATTTGGGTTTAATATGGTTAAGATATAAAATAGGAGCGTGGAAATTAGCTTCTGATAAATTAAAATAGGTTTATATTTTTATATGCAGCAGTTGTTTATACTGCGGTATTTTGTACTGATATTATTTTAATAAAGTGCATTTAGCAAATATATATTTGTTCTTTTATTTTTGAAAAATACATTTAATAGACATAATATTACATAGCATGATAAAAAGTCTTTCAGAACTCCGGAAAAATAATACCTGATGAAGACGGATGTTAAGTTCGTCGAAACGTCAATTATAAATCAATATTAATGCAAAATTTTAATCTAAAGCAGTTTTATTATAATTATACATAGTTCTATAATAAATATAATTATTCTGACTTAAACTTTTCTTTCATTTATATTATAGTCAATAGAAGCTTTCTATTTCTCACATTTAGAAATCTTTATATGCGTTTATCGTTTGGTCTATAAGGTAATCGATAATAATTGAGGTAACTATAACTTTTATGAAAAATATTTGTAATAAATACGAAATAAAGCATCTATTACAATTTACAATGAATTAATATTTTTGTACACCATGTTTCAGAGAAAGATAATCCACATTTGATTTTTAATGTTTTATTAATTTTTACCGTCAGTTCAAGTAACTGTTTTTCTTTAAGATATTTTATGTATTAATAATTAAATGAATGTTTTAGAAATATATTGTAAAGAAAAATTATAGATTGATAGTCAAATATATGTATATTAGGCGTGATTTCATTTTTCGTTCAGAAGTTATTTTAATTATGATTACATTTACCGTGGGTTCAAAAAAAATTTACACAAAAGTAATTCTTTAAAAATGAAGTTAGGTAAACAATAATTTTTAAGTAGGCTTGTGTTTATTCTTTATTATATAAACAAAGTTCCTACATATAATATTTTCTTTAGAAATAAAAACGTCTGAAAATATATATTTTTTTTTTCATAATATATATTTTATAGTGACAAAACAAACGAAAAAATACCTTTTTAGTACTGGTATAAATTTATATAAAAAAAAGTAAATCGTCATTATTAAGACTGAAAAGTATAACGTACTATAATATAAAAAGTAAGCATATCTATTTTAGAATTTCTAGATTTTCAAATTCACATGAATAATCAATCCGTTATTTTTTTTAAAAGAAAATAATACATTTTGGCATGATCTAAAATATATTAATGCATTCTTGTACATCACTTTTCCGTTTTTTGTATTAAATACATAAATAATTATTATTTTAAAACATTTTTTCAAAATATTTTTTAAAGTAGTTTGATAATAAGTTGTTCTAGAATAGTTTCTGAAATTATTTTAATTTTTCAAATTATGATTGTAATAAAATATATATCACAAATAATTAAAAATTGTTAATTATTATAAAAAAAATTCAGAAATTACAAGATAAAATTCTATGCATTGTTTTGGAAAAAAAGGAAAATAAATGAGAGATATGGAACTCAATTTGCAACTAAAATGATAAAAATAGACATAATAAATTTAAGTGTTATTGTATTACTTTTTAGTTTGCACAATAATGATTTTTTGTAGTATTTATTCAACTGAAAATATTCAATCAAAATTTGCCCGATGCTTCAAATAAAAACATATATAGAAGCATATGTCAAGACAATACACTTAATATGTCTACGTAGAAATTAAGCAAAAACAACAGATAGTCAAAACAAAATATAAACTTAAAATTAAATGTATTGGAAATGATTATGGGATGTACATATAAAAATATAAAATTGCACATGACGCAAACACAAACTCAACGTCATATTTACGTTAGTTGATTATAATCTCCTACGCGCATATCTTTCTTGTATTGGTGGTTGCGTAATACGGAATACGCAGGCGCAAATCGCGCCCTATACCTAACGAGACCCTTGTAGTACGCAGTTTTCATCGTTTTATCCAGCATTTCAGACGTTTTCCTTCGTCTACCAGATTCGAAAATGCAGTTTTCTTTTGTCAACTAGGTAAGTCCACTATTATTTTTATCTGCCTTTGTTTAGCTCAAAATATTGTATTATAATTGTGTTTTTTATTTAACATATTTCGAATTTTGTTAAATTTTCTATAACTTAATGCCGAAAATGTAGGTACATATTGATTTTTAATTCTCGTATATATTTTTTTACCAATACGTGTTAAATAAAGTATATATTTAACTAAAAATATTTTGGTGTTTTGGAATAAAGTCATCGGCGAATTCGTATTATTGATCGACTAGGCGAGGCATGTTCTATATATGTACTTCTAATACACATGTAAATATTTTATCTAATTTTTATAATATATAAAAATATTTTTTCATAATTTTACTTATAATTTAAGGTGTATTTCAAATTGCATTTATTAAGCGCAAACAAAATATTATTCAGACATTTATTTATATATTAGTAATAATATGTGAATAGTTGTAACAACAAAAATTATTTAAAAATAGCAAAAATTATTGGTCAATTAAAAGGGGTCACACAAGGTCAGTTAGGGAATACTAGTGAAGTCAATAATGCACAAGAAATGTCCATACAGATGGCAGTGCTAAATTTTAATATTTTTTTATACTTTGTTGCATTTTGTATGTAGCTTTTGACCTATTTTTCAATTTAATAATTTTGCCCTAGTTACAATTATAGGGCTATTAAAATGTATATATCAATTTTAAGTATTACAATTTAATTTATATTTTATATCTATGTATGTTATTGTTGTCGAACAATTTAGTATGTATAATATTTTGTTTCATATAAATTTTTATTTTGGTTAAAATTTGAAACATTTGAATATTTTTAAATTAAGAAATATGTTTAGGAATATCTATATTTTAAAATCTATTAATTATTTGGATATTAATTTTGCATTTATGTTTAATTGAAATCTGTGATAATTTTATCAGATTTATATAAATATTAAACAGAATATTATTGTCCAAGTTTTAAAAAAATCAAATCATTACTTTTTATATATTGTGTTCTAAGAAAAGTAACCTTGTAATGTATAAAATGCTTGTTATAAATATTTGTATGAAAGAAAGCTAAACGTGTAACATAATAAATTTCTATATTTTTGATTAAAAATACGGAATTGTATGCTCGAGATTTTGAATAATGATTTAGTAGTAATTTTTTATTATATATATTCTTTAAAACTTTGTGTTAATTTAACACTAAAATTTCTATATAGATTTACACTTTTGAGTAATTAACACATTTATTAATGTATAAAATACAATTTGATGTTCAAATGCATAACTTATAAATAAGAAATTCTAAATATTAAAATTTTATGTATATGTAAGATATGCTAATAAAACGAATAATGTATCTTTTTCCACAAAAATTTCGAACACATTTTTATTTATAGAAGCTCTTGGCTTATCTGAAGTCTGTAAGTGGGCAATTTCAATTTGAAATTTTCTTAAAGCGCATTGAACAAATGTGTGGGAAGTTACAAGACTTACTATTTATTATGGATTTTAAACAACTCAACGTAGGTACTATCAGTTCCAAACTATAAAACTAAAAGATCAGAATACTATTTTTGGTCCAAGTTTCATTTGAACTGATACTTTTTGTATTTTCTTGTAAGACTACTTGTATTAATTCCAAATACACATAGTAATAATATTTTATTTAATATCTTTCCAAAAAATCTACAAAATCTAAAATCAGTTGCTTGCATATCATGGACGTGTTTTATTTACCTAAAAATGTATCGTTTTACTAGTTGAAAGGCATCAAAGAGAGAATCAGTTTTTTTTTTATATCCTTAGAAAGATGTAATAACATTAGTCTTCGAAGGAAATTGAATATAAGTTGGAAGGAAATGGGTTGCCTCGGGCTTGCAATTGTCAGAACTCGTAATTGAATTGAACCTTAGAGAGACGTGATAACCATTTATATTTCGTTCTATTCGATATATTTTACATATTATCTAGAACTAAGTCTGTAATAGAGAGTCATGTTCTTAATTGGGGATTATTGGAATTTATTTGTATTGATTTTAAGTTAAGGAACTTGGGATTAGTGCGGCATCGAATGTCTATTTTGGCGAAAAGACACGAGGCAAACATTTCACATATAGGACAAATTAAATGTTGAAAGTTTCAATCAACCAGTATTCTTTATACAGGGTGTCTTCATACTTCGAGCAAAGAATTAAAGGTATATATACTATAGAACATACTGATCATGGAACAAAAATAATTTTTTGATAATTCGCAAAATTAATGCTGGTTTACTTAAAGTGAACATTTTCAGGACTACTGAAGTAGCGTACTTTATTGAAATTTACATAATCAAAATTAATTATCAATATTACATCACCTATTGCTCAAATGTTCTGCTTACAAACGTCGTGCCAATAATGAATTTTGTCTTGCTTCTCCATAAAGTAACAGCATATCCACTAACTCATTATCACTGTATGCATTCATTTTCATAAACACTGCACAACACTGTACACTCAGTACTAACAATAAAATAAGACTAATAATAATAATAATAATAATAATAATAATAATAATAATAATAATAATAATAAATTAAATTAAATTATTAATGAGTAATTACACAACATCGGACATTTATTAGGCGTTGTGTAAACAATTACTTGTAGTGTAGTAAAGTTAAATAAAATTATTAATTATTAATAGCTATCAACTAGTGGTAAAATAAATGTTCACTTTAAATACAATGCAATTTTTTTTGTTCCATGATCAGTATGTCCTTTATACCTTTTAATTCTTTGCTCGAAGTATGAAGACATTCTGTATATTGAAAATAATCATTAAAAGTTAAATCTACTGTTACAAAAAAAAAAAAATAAAACCATGTTTATCTAATATTTAAAAATAATAAAATTAATGAAAAGGAACATATCTTGTTTGTTTTGAATATTCTTCAATCAGACAACTGTGGATCTCTAAGCCTAATAGAATGTATAATTTTTTGTATGGCTCTTAAAATAATTAGACTGTAACTTATTATATTTGTTGTTATTAAAAAAATAATTTCTAGACAGGAAAATCTTTATTATATAATTTGTCTAATTTATTAATTATTTTATCTAAAAAATTAGATGATTTTTAGCCCTTTAATCATATTCAAGAGTAAATGATTAAGTTTGATGTATTTATCTAATGTAATTCGATGTTTTTTTTTTAGTTTGTCGTATATTTATCTATTCTTGTCCGTTATTGGGTCTTACTAAACAATAACTTCATACTTAATAAATTTAATACTAAATAATTGTAAGTGCTATGTTACAAGTTATGATATAATATTCAAATAAAATTTTTGAAAAACTTATAAGTAATATTTTTAACTGAAAAAAATTTAATAACAAAATTCCGGAAAAAATATAAGCCTTCTGACCTATATGTGAACGGAAGATCGAAAAATAATTAAATTTTACGAAGACTCTTCAGGTCATGCCGAGAAAACTGCAATACATCGTCAAGCATATACTTAAATTATTTTCTATCATATATTTTTATTGCCAATAATTCAATAATAGCATTTCGCTTTAACTTTGTATCTACAATTCTCAAGTAATCTTGAATAAAATAGAAGAATATGAAGCAACATGTATTCATGTAAGCTATAAGTATAAATGTACCTATTGCTCTTAAATCGATTCTCGCAATTTCCTATTAAAAGTTTTATATAAATATTTATTACAAATAAGTTTTTAAATTATATAGCTCGTCTTATTGTTAGATAAAATAGTTATAATTTGCCAACAAAATATTAATTAATTCTTTGCTCAATGTACTTCGTTATCGACGGGTAAACCACTTATACAATCTGGTGTACAAATTAATTAAAATCTTTGTAAAATTCTCTAAAGTTCGTCGAAACACTTTTGTTTGCCGCGAAAGGAAAAGGTCCCGGGTTCAAACTTCGGTAAGGTCAATTAATTTTTCTTCATTTAAAAATTAACTAATAATTTAATTAGTTTATCAAAATAAATTAATGGCGATTTAAGCAAAAACAAAATACTATAACCTTAAAAATATTGTATAAAATAAAATTTGTACAATCTGATGTAGAAAATTTAAGGAAGTGGTTTCCCTCCCATTTATTACATACGAAACAAAAAGATATAGTTACCAAAATACGTATGTGCGATATAATTACTGTTTTTTGAACATAACCTAGCGTAATAAACTTATCATTAATACATATTTGTTCATAAATTATGACCGTCTAGGACGTGTATAACAAATAAATTTATTACAGAAAGTTTCTAAACATTTCTCGTTATTACATTCATGTGCAACCAACATCATATTGTTTATCGTCATTGTGGAAAAACACAAACTTTTCAAAATTTCAGCAATAAATTCCTTTCAACCTGTAAATTGTTTTAGATTTATACATTGACTTCTTTAGCAAAAAAAAAAAAATTACAAATTGCGAAAACTTTTACGTTAAAATTGTTTGCACTGAAAGAATGCTCCAGCTTACCATCTACTTTGCGTTGAAAAATTTAATTATATTTTCCAAAAAAAAAGAAAACTTTGCTAAGAAAAATAAAACGAATTTTGGTGAAGCTTTTTGAGTTAATTTTTTCACGTCTTCGTCTTCGTGTTCTCTTAAAATAGTTGCTCGGCTTTTGTTATTTAAGAAGAATATTGGTTTTTTTTTATTAGCCAACCTCAACTTTGTCCTCCTTAGGGAGTTTTATTTATAGATGTTGGTATCATAGGTGTATTAAATATTCTACGCTATACGTTGAACATAAGTATTTATTACGATGATTTTTGAAATTATATTTACGACACTAATATTTTACAGTTTTGAAGTATATTACACCATATTTTAAAGTATTTTTTTGTTATGTCTCTTTCAAATTTAACGAGTACAGTTATTAGGAATATTATACCCTAATCATATGACCAGCGGCGTAGCTAGGTGGGGGGGTCGAGGGGGCGGCCCGCCCGGGTGCCACCATTTTAGGGGTGACACCATTCTCGGGATGACACATTTTACCAACTGAATTACTTTAGTGAATTTCTGATTTAAACACATATAATAATTTGAAATTTTAATCTCAAAATCAGAAAAATATTTCTTTTTATTTAGTTTATATTTACTATCTGATAGCAATAATATGTAATTTTAGCTTTAAAATAATGTTTCTGCTATAGAAAATACATTACTTTCAGTATTCATGTATATAATTTGCTGCTGTAAATTGTTATAAAAGAGACATAGAATCTTAGTCAGTCATTATTGTTCTTATTCAATGTTCTAATCTTTCGTGCAATAAATAAAAGAGTACATTTGTCAATAATTTTATTGTTTTATGATTGTATAACTTGATTTACTTTATTGTATTATTGTTTTTGATTTCTTGCGCTATTGTATAACTCTCTAAATTTTTCTTAATTTATAGGATTTCAATTTTTTTTTTCAACTATTTAAGTATAGGGGTGAAACCATTACTTCCGTCCCGGGTGACACCCACCCCAGTTACGCCACTGCATACAACTACCCATTTTGTTTAAATGGGCAATTTTTTATCACATATGGAATAAAATAGTATAGAAAGCTATCTTTTGCGGCCGATGCAGAGTCGAGACTAAGCAATCATATTACATACAATTTTTTCTTCAAGCGTTTCAAACAAAATGAAACTGAAAATAAATAAAAATACATACCAAACAATAACCTTAATCTTACTAACAGTTGTAGAATAAATGTATCTATTATTTATATTTGTCACGTGATTTTTGAAACACTACATAGGCAATATAATAACCTAATATCAATATTTTAATATAGTTGAAAAAATAAACTATTTCATAAATGAAACAATTACATAATTGAAGCGCAACATATAAATTTATTACATAACTTTACTATTTTATTTACTTTTAGCAATCATAAACTGTATATTTTAAAAAATAAATTACAATTACTTATAAATAATACTATAAATGTCAATTACTGTTCCATGATTTTGTGCATAAAATTTTAATGAAATTTTTAAAGGCACATGGTTATAAAATGTATTATAAAACCGTAAAATAAATTTATAACAAAGATATAAAAAATTATTTTTACTTGAACAATATTGTAAAATGCTTTTAGCAAAAAGCCATTATGATTTATTAAAAATTTACGCAACTGCTTTTAACGCGCTGAATTTTAAAATATTTATTAAAATCTATTCGCTGTCATATTTTGTTAGTTGAAAATTGAACTTTTAATATTTTATAAACACACTTAACAAATAAAATATGTTTGTTAAACAAATATTTAATAATTCTATCTTTCAATAGCATTTTAATACATTTCCAAAACATTTATAAATTAATTAGTTTAAAATAATAAAAATTGCTTGTAAGTACAACTTTAACAAAAAAATAAATAAAATAATTGCAGTGTATTACTATATATAAAATTACATATCTGAACAACAAAAATATTTTTTAAATATTTTTAAATTTATGTTTTTCAATTGACTAAAGTTTTAAAAATTTTCTGGAAGTGAGTTATACAAGTTTAAGCCTTTGTAAAACAATGCTGAAACAGTACTTGCTTTTTTACAGTAATAATTGAAATGTGGATAAAGCTAGAGTTGCTTGTTCGGATAGGAATGTTTGGAGAAAATTAATTTTGGGATAGCGGAAAGTGTTTGTGCCACATCCTTTTGGGTATATGGCGTGATTGTGTATATATGTAATTAAAATAAAAATATAATATTAAAAAATAATAAAACTTTTTTGTTTTGATATTAAATTATATAAAATAGTAATAAATTAATGAAATTGTGAATTCAGTATTTAATAATATAGAAATAAGTGCGATGTATATGTATTTGAAAATCACTGGCATAATTGAATTATATTTTTAAAAGGTACAAAAGTAATTAATACACATCATAACATACTCATTAAATCAAACAAATGTTTTCCAAGTATCTTTTTCAAAACTATCTGGCTTTTCTCACGTTAAAAATATTACTGTATGTAAATCATATTCGTTTTGTAAAAATCAATAATTTTATATTAAATATATAAAATATAACGTAGAATACATATAATTAGAACCCTCATCAGGAAAGGTTATTTAAATTGCAAATTATACAGAATAAATTATTATCACTCCGTTGATAATATAGTACAGTGGTTCCATAACTGTAATTTACCGACTCCTGGCTGTTTAATATTAATTTGATGTTTAGAATTAGCAATTTAATTTCACAATAATAATTATTAAAATGAATCACTCAAAGGTTAATACTAAAACAAGTGATAATTAAAGAGTTTGCTGAAAGATCTGATAACATAAAGGTGTTCATCTGCAAACCAAGTTTTGGTAGCACTGATAAAGTGGTTGATAGCAACCCACACATACAACAGTTGATAAAATGTTTTAACGTACATTATTTATGTTATTCATGTATATTTACTAACATAGCATAAGCTTTTAAAAGTAAATGTGCGTTGACCTATTTGTTGTGTAATTCACTAGACCATATATGATATTCCACATTTGAAAATATTATGACAAAACAGTGATATACACTTTAATCTATATGAAGTTGTATGTATGTAAATTTTGCTAATGAAGTAAAAGGTGTGTTTGTTTTGATAATGTGATTAAAAATTTACAAATAAAAAAAACGAGATGACAGGTTTCCGTGAAAAATTGATGAATTTGTATAAGGTATTTAAAATGATATATATTAATATTTTTAAGTTTTAAATTTACATATTCCATGAATGTAAAAATGGAAAATGCTGTTCTTTTACTGTTAAAAACTATGTAAAATTATATACTTAAATTTGAATTTCATTTTTTACATTGCATAACTGAACAAATTGGAAATATTTAATTGAATTGTCATATTTATAAATTAATAAAAAAGATACAATTATTTTTTAATCTGTTGATCTGTTACAAAATTTGAAGTCATACTGTCATTTATTTGATGAGATTTTTGTTTAATGTGTATTTTCTTTACGTAATAAAAATGTGAATTTCATTAAAATATAATAATCAAAAAATGATGATGATGTACGAAGAGTACGTCAAAAGTCGATTTTTAATTAAAATTAATACAGATCTAAATCCTAAAGCCTTTTTATTTTAGTATAATATGTTTCAAAAGATTTATAATATTTTTTTATTACTAGTAGATTTTAAAATCCATAGTTAAATTTATTTTCTTGTAATTGCAAATTTAGAATCACTTGCATATAAGTGTTTCATAGAAAAAATTTTTTTTAAAAGAAAATACATAGTTAAATACAAAATAACTTTTAGGAATTACATTTATCATATATTTTTGAAAAATATCACGTTTACTTCTAAATATATAACTTTAAACTTTCCTATACGAACTATTATATTATTCAACTTTTGCATGTTTATGAAAACATAATTTTAAAGAAACTTACAACTATTATTCTATTTTTACTCTTTTTAAAAGTTATTTTTCTTAGTTTACAACCATTTCTAAAATATGTTTAACCTATTTTACATTTTATTTTCAAATGTTTATCAAATAATCTTTTCAGTTTTTTTTTACGTATATTCAAAATATATCAAATAAAACATACTTTAAAATGTCATTATTGGGTTTTATATATAAAAAATAAAATGGAAAAATATGCTAAATTGTGATTCAATATGTCAAGTAAAAAAACAAATTTGCTAAACAAAATCTGAAAATCCATTTTTTACCACGAAACATTTTATGATAGAATAAAAATAACGTAGATTAAAAAATGTTAGTTATTTTTTTTATATAAATTTTAGTGAAAATATTGAAATACATTTCTAATATTCTTTCTGTTTGAATAAATTATAATGTAATTAATAATGAGAAATACGTATGCCAGTTGAAATAAGATATGTGTAATAATAAAGTCTATTTTTTCTTTAGCGTGTCACAATAAATAGTTAATATAGTAAGATAAACAGGCTTTAGGATTAAGTTTTGTACACATTTTAATTAAAAATCGACGTATCGATGGAAAAATTAAACAAATAAATTTGTTTAATTTTTCCTGATGATGTACGTAGAGTAAGTCGAAATATAGATTTTTAATTACAATTTAACAAAACTTAATCCTAAAGCTTTTTTATTTTATATAGTTTTTATTGTTTACTTTAAACGAAAACCCGCATAATTAAATATTTATTTTTCTCTAAATACATCGTAATTGTAATATTGTAAACATTTAGGCCCGTATTCCCACCTCTTTTATTCAAGGAAAAAGTGCTTTTATTTTTTTGCTTTAAAATAAATTTTTACTTCTATCTCTTGACAAAAATCATTTTTAAAACTAAGGTAAGAATATTGTTTAAAATAAAAGAAAAGTGACATATGTGTTTATAAATTGTTATAAATTGTAGAATGATTTTTATAGTTTATTAGAAAATAATAACAATTGTGTGTTTATTCTATATGTAATTCTATATGAAATCAGAAGATATAACTTTAACAGATTATACACATTTTAATAAATAATAGAAAATAGAAAAAAATAAAATGTTTTTTTCCCTGTATAATTATACATATAAAATCACGCAATACACCCAAAGGGTGTGGTGGAAAATCTCTCCACTATGCCGAAATTAGTGTCCGCCAAACATTTATATCCAGACGTTTGATTCATCCATATTTATGATACCTATCTTTAATGCCTATTCCTATCATTTGGAAACATTCGCTTACACAAAATAATCTCAATCATACCACCCTCATATACTCAACGAACATATACTTCAATATCACTCACATATTTTCTATTAATGAAAAGTTAATTGGACATTCGCTTAAGATCGTTATCTTAACTGACTATCAGCAACTTTTTACTGAAGACGCAATTTCAGGTCTTTCACTTTTATTGATCGTCAATTCCAAAGATATTGATATAGTTCATTAATCTCACTTAAAACTAAAATAAACCACAAAACCAATATTACTAACTAAACATAAATATAATAAAATTAGTATTACATGATTGAATTTTATATTTACCAACGAGAACTTATTGTTCTCAGGTCTAATATTAAAAAAGACCCACGCGCAATTCGGTTCGGCAATCTGAGTAAACTGAGAGTGACAACTCATGCGAAATTTCCTTGATTGGAAAACAATTACGTCCACGCAAGTTTCCCTACATTTCATTTATATTTTAATTGCTATTAATTACATCTAGTAATTAATTTTTACAGCCAACTCACATTACCTTAATGAAAGTTCAATTACCTCGATAGAAAGCGAAAAATAATTTACGAAGAAAAAGTAATTTACGCGAAAAATGGTATTCTTCAAAGAATTTTGTTTGATGTTGGTGTAATAGCTGAAAGGACTAATGAGTGTATGAAAAATAAATAATGTCTAAAAACATGAGTATTAATTAATCAAGTTTGAACAGAGTAGATATGTAATCTGTTTCATGATAAATCGTATATCAAATTGCTCAATCAAAGTTATTGTTGACTATCTTGAATACATGATTCTTCAAAATTATTTGAATGAAAAATCTATTTTATATCTATATCTATTTTGCAACGACAACTCCAGGAGAGCCTTGACCTCAAGTACCGCAGTAGTTGTTCCGCGATCGTTTATTTAGACACTTTTCCGAAACTGCAAATCGTGGGTTCGCGTAGAGCAGCAACAAGTTCCGACCAGTAATCTAAACTACTGATGTTTATCAGACAATCAGTTAATCAAACTAATGTTTCCGATTCTGTTTAATTAATGCCTGACCTGTGGTATTTTATTTTTTATTTTTCGACGAACAGAAACGCCTGCTAGCGGATTCGAACCATCAAACCTAGTATTATATTTGGTAATACCTAACCAGGGATGGACACGAATAATACATCCATGTATTATATACATCATTTTTTTACGCGAAAAATTATAAAAAATAATCGCAAAATCAGGTACAATTATTATTGTAGAAATGAAAAAAAAAAACAGAATATTCTATAAAATATGGTAATATCTACTTACTTTGTGTCCACATTTCAGATTCAAAGCGCAATATTTTTTAATATTTTTGACAACTGAAATTAAAAAAAAAATTACTAATCTTAAACGTCCCATTATTTTAAAGAGCTGATACGTTTGTAAAAAAAAGTTTTATACATATATATATATATATATATATATATATATATATATGTATATGTATATATGAAAGTTACCTAATAGCGTAATAAAAAATCTAAAATATTTTATAATATTTACGTTTTTATTTTATTTTTTTTAAATTACTTATTTTTTACATGTAAACGTAAGAAATATTTGCTTGGCTACCACGCTGACAAGTTGTAAAAGTATACGACATTTATAATATGAAAAACACATTTTATTAATAAAAGTGACAAAAAAAATATTAACCCAAGAATAAATTTAGATTAGTTACTCTATTAATAATAACAGAATAGTTATCCTTAAAATGACTAATTGAAAATTAAAAAAAAAAACTATTTTTAAGATTGGCCTCCCTATTAATATATCTTTTAGTTAATAAAAATGATAGTCGAAGTTTTGATAATTTCTAATTTTTCAATAGTTAACTGGGTAGGTGAATTATTATAAACATATATACAAGGTATAAATATTTAATGCGTCTTTGTCGCTTGTAATTTCAAAGTATAATAAAATTACACGTTTATAATATCACAGGTTATTTTCATTACAAGAGTTATTCCGTAAGGGAAGTAAAGTTATATAAAACTACATAAAACTTTAATATTTTAAAACGACAACCATTACCTATATTTCAACGTTATAAGTACAATTTTATTATTATGTTTTCTTTTCATAAAACTTGCAGAAAATACTAAATTTATCTCTTTATCCTTAATGTGACATCCTTGACACATTAATACAATAACATTTATAAATGTTATCAAATTTGTTCAATATTTCATTGTGATATAAAAAAAGTACTAACCGATAAATAAAACAGGCAGAGAACATGAGTAAATACATGAAAAATATTAGAAATATACTGATATAAATATCTCATTTATAGGATTGAATAATGATATGAATTTTTTTCAGTGTTATCAATGTTACAGATAATATAAAATATATACCAACTCGAATGTAAAATCAATAATTACCGACGCGAGTTTATATAAATTTATTTACTTGTGTTATACTAGCGTAATTATATCAGGACATTATTTTATATCGTTGTTTTGAATAACATAATTTACTATAAATGTTTATTTTGTATTGATTATCACGAAATTATAATTGTACTCATTTGAAGGGTAAATAATGTTTCATTAAAATAGTATTAAATACGAAATAATTTTAAAGAGAAATATGTAAAGTGAATTTCAAATTCAGTAATTTAATATTAACGATTTTTTTTCTATGTAATAAAAAACTGAAATATCAAATTCTATGCTTCAATTTTCAGTTCAGATTTTGCTTCTATATTCGTACTGAAAGATAATACTTTTAAATCAGTCTGAGTTAAAAATATTTAAGATAAAGGCGCCTAAAAAACTACTTTTGTTTTTGATTATAAATAAATTATATTAAAATTTGAAATAATAAATTAAGAATAAGTTTTATCAACCATAAAAATTAAAATATAATTAACACTAAGCTAAATATGTATTATTTGGTAGTGGAGCTGCCGTCATCAGCAGCAAATTAAAATTTAATTTAAAACTCGATATTTGTGTAATCTGAGAACTAACTAAGACTTTAGTTTTTAAATTAAATGAATACAAAATTAAAATGTAGCATTATATTACAGACTCTTAAACTGATAGTATCAAGTTTAATTTAGAAATTACAAAATCTATTAATCTTATTTTAAAAAATTATAAAAGTAATCTGTATATAATATATTGTTTATTAAGAGATGAAAGTGTTGCTTTTGTGCTTGAACAATTTGTTTAAAAAATAACAAAAAGAATAATTTAACATCTTTTAAATTTTATCATTTGAAATCATTTATTTCTAATTAGCCATGCTCAGAAATGCAAATTTTTCCTTTAAAACGGTTAATACTTTACTTTTCAAATTGGGTGTAGAAAAAAATCTACTTTTCCTATTTTCTGATTTTTAAAAAACAATTTAATATCGATTATCTTTAATTGGACAAAAGATTATTTGATATGCAATATCGATCGCATCGTTATTCATTATAATTAAAGAAATTGTAATTTTGTTTAATTTGTTAATTAATAAAAGATTTCTCCAAAAAGAAAACTCCAAAACTATTTTTTAGATATTTTATGGTAGAATTTTAAGTAAATCTGTAGCGTTTAAGAATATTTTGATTTTATTAACTAAAGAATATTTTTACTTGCAATTTAGTAGAAGAGAACAAAATATTTGCTGGCATTCCAGTGTTTTACAAGATTATCAAGAATTCTATTATTAAGTATTATTTAGAAATTTACCAGTAATTTCTTTTTCAGCAAATGTAATCTATACCATGACGACATCACAATTATTTCTACCAAATACATCGCGACCAATATTGTCGTGCGAAAGCTTCGCCAACCCACCGGTAATGGTGATAGTAAGGTGACGCCAAAACTTGTGCAGACGTCCTCAAAATGTCAACGGACGCTGAACGGCAGTTTCTCTGCCCGAGGCTCATTGATTATCTAGCCATTGTCGGAGCGCGGCCGCATCAGGGCACTTCCCGATCGCACAGCAGCCCGCCCGTGCAGGTTTGTAGTCTAATCTGGTTGTTTGTTCGACTGAGCTTGAAGTTAGTTAACGTAAGGATGCTGCTGTATGGGATATATACATATTCTAATATGTTTAGCCTTAAGGGAAAATTATTTTGTATAATTGGGTTAGGAAGGGTTAGTTTGGATAGAGGTAAAGGATTAGAGAGTTGAAGTGTTTTGGGATTATTTTTGATATAAATATATGCGTTTTAAGATGGGATTAAAACGACAAGATTTAACATCATTTGGATTAAAATTCAATCAAATTATGCTTTATCTTATATATTTCCATTTTGGTTAATTATTATTTTATATAAATATTATATTTGTCCAATATACCTATATTTATATCTAATATAATAAAATTCTAATAAAATAATTTTCAGTAAACGTCAAACGTACTTTTGACAAAAATCACTTTTAAAAGTGAGGTGAGAATACGGACTTATATGTTTAATTTCCAATATAAATTATTTTTCCAATTTTCAATGAAATTAAATTTTGAGAAATAATATTTTATTTAAAACTTTAATGTGTGTATCAAGTGAATCTTTCCAAAGACTGTCATTTTTAAAGTTAAAACAGTCGTCAAATATTTATGTTACGAAAATACAGTTAGAAATTTCTTCGGAGCAAGTATTTACTTCACCCGCACAAAATAAATCCCTGACATTTTCACATTTTCCGTCTTTGTCGTATTTGTGGGAGATAATGTGTTTTTGTTTTTATCTAACGACTCTATGATTAGTTACCTACGTCAATAAATTCTGTACGTGTAAAGCCAGGACATAAAATATGTACGTATTAACAAACATTTTCATCTGACTGAATTCAAAGGATATCAAAGCTTTTGATACGTGTATATCTAACAAACTAAATAACATTAAACCCTCCTTTAATTATCTACCTCTATATTTACTATTTTAATAATAATATCATCATTATATTTAAGGAATTCACTCAGTAAAATTTGTATCTCAATTAATTATTGATTTATAAAATTTATTAAACTACTTAAACAATGTGGTTTTTCCATTTTGTTTTTTATTCAAATCAGCATCTTTTCCAGTTTATTTAGTTAATATAGTATAGATCTAATCGTATAAAAAAAATCTACAAAATATTACTAATCTTGAAATCCATTTTCTTCCGTTAATATCCAGGCTCCAGAGCTGCTCCGTCGCTACCCAACAACGGACCACAAAGACTTTCCGATGCCCCTAGATATGGTGTACTTTTGCCAGCCAGAGGGTTGTGTGTCCGTGGGTCCTCGACGCACAGCTCTCCGGGATGCCTCATCCTTTGTGTTCACCCTTACAGACAAGGATTCCGGACGAACACGATACGGAATCTGTGTCAATTTCTATCGGCCCATTGAAAGGGTCACTGGAAATATGGCTGCTGCAGCAAGAAGAAACGATAGAAACAGTACGTTCAGAAGAGATTCCTGGAGGAAAAGCATGGAGAAAAGTTCGGATTCTGCGTTTTCTAGGTGAGTGCTTTGAAAATTATTTATTTTCGGTTATGTATTGGTTTCCAGTGAAATTAAATTGCAGTTTTGATTCAATATTTAAATCAGGATTGTCAAATGATGAAGATATAATTTTTACATCTTAAATAATTTTTAGACCAAAACTAACGATTAAAGTAGAATTATAATAGTTATTGGGATTTAAATCTGAAAAACTAATGCCAACGTTATTAAACTATTACAAAAAGGATATTTATATATGGAATATATTACGATATCTAATACATCAAATTACTAATTACTCTCTAGCCGAGAATAAATGCTATAAATAGATTGTAGATGAAAATAGGCTTATCATTATTCAGTTTTGTATAATATTGATAATTTTGTTAATGATAATAATACTCTACACATACGAGTATGTAGCAGACTGGTAGTTCATAAATACAAAGGACTTTAGTTTACGTAATTAATCCATATATTATATAAATTATTTCGATGATTTAATTACCAAATATGATATCAACTTCAATACTAATCCTATAATTTCTGATTTCACTGCTTGCCTAGTTCAACTCATTTTATTTTATTCTCTTTGAAGTCTATATTATTTGCCAGTAGTTGTAGAAACTGAAAATGTTTTCGGTTCACCTTTAAAATATAAAGATCGAAAAATTTAATCCGTCTACGGAAACATCTATGAGTTAGTAGAACAAACTCGGATATAATGGAACTGGTCACTTTATTTTAAATCATAGACTGCCATACTGCTTGGACACACGATTTCTAGATTTCAAAAATAACTAAATGCGAATCCCACTTACTTTGTAATTGAGATTAATATCGTGTTAGAAAGCTGTTCCTATATTGATCATTGTTCATTTAAATTACTTACATAGAACAGAAAAAGTTGAGATTGAAAAATATTCTGCAAAAATGGCAAAGAAAGCAGAACTCGTATTTTGATTGCTAATTTATAAATAATAAACATAGAAATTTACAATCTGGGAAATACATAATGCTTAAGCCGCAGTGCCAAAATAAAATATAAAAATACAACGCTATATGTTTTTAAACCAGTATAAATATGAAAATATGGATTTTAGTACGCAATTTAATATTTATTTCGTATAAAGACTAGAAATTTTCACTGCTATTTGCATACAATGATGATCCAATAATAATTAAAAAATTGTACATTTTTTCATCTTTAAAAAGTATCACTATATTAAAGTGTATCAAAATGTACATATATTATTATTATAAATACTAATAACACTTTACAAAATAATGATATTCTAATAGCTAAGAGCATTTTTCCAAATTTACACGTGAAATAGTTCAGTTAAACCGTATAATTCCCGTATTCCATAATATAGTTATTTCATAGAATATTGAATTATACGCTTTAACGTTGACACATATCTTAGTATACACTTAAAATCTAAAATCTTAACATACTAAACTAATGATGTACGTTTAGTGGTTACGTGGTGCAATATTATTGGGGTATTTGAGCATAAAGAAATAAATACGTAACAAAATTCGAGATTAAACCAAAATTATAGACACGAATATTGGGACATCAATGGAAAAACTGGAAAATTTTGCAGTGATTATCGGAGCAGTAATGTGGGCCCTAGTGATTCGGATCGTGACTGTCCCAGCAGGCGCGACTCGGACACGCTGACCTCGGCCGTTGACCGGGGCGACCGGGATCGGACTGGGGATCGAGAACGAGCATTGAGCGGCGGCAGTAGCAGCGGTCAGCAAGCGCCTCGGCTCGGTGTAACAGCCCCTAGTTGCGATAGCGAGAGCGGCGGCAGTCATTCACCGTCGCCGCGAGCTAGCCGCCGAAGACAGGTAATTCCGACTAATTATACAAAATTTTATTTTGAATTTTTTTTTTTTTTTTTTGTGGATGTATTTCATTAATTTGGATGCTGGTGGATTAATGAAATAAAATATTTAAGAGTGCTTATGTCTTTATTAGTATTTTTGTTTTTTAAATTCTTAAATCATAGTTTTAAAATATTATTATAAATTCAATTTTAATACAGAAATCCAACCAATTGACTGCGTTTAGTTTTTGATATTTGTATAGCAGCTGCAGCTTCTAATAAATCTACTTCCTCAATATACATAATAAGAATTATTGTGCACATTTTTAAAGTGTATTAACAAAATATTTATTTTCGTACCCATAAATTTTTATAAAAAAAGATTTTCTGTTGCCGTCTTTGATTACTATAATATTAATGTTTCTGAAAGATTGAAATAAAATGTTTATTTAATAATTGTGCAAAAAAATATATGAAAAGAAAAATAGCCAAAGACAGATGATAGGTAAACAACTGTCAAAAGCAGTGACAATATGTTGTCAAATATTGTGATATAATTGGTTCGATTTATAATTTAATATTTAGAATATAATAATATTTGAAATGATTCATAAAATGCAACGTAGCCATCGTTCTATACAGTTCCATAATGTTTATTTTACCGATTAGTTTTATTTAACAATTTTTTGATATGAATACGGGAATTAGTTTCACAGATTTTTAAATATTATTGTATATTCTGAACAAAACGTTTTATCTTTTTATACAAAAGTAATCTTTTCGTCCTTGGAACTTTATCATTATCTTACAAATTAAGTTATGAAATAATTATTATTAATATATAAAAATATCATGTCAACTCAATATTTGAGAGAAATATTTAGTAATTCGAACTAAAAAAATTAAATTAAATTTTTATTTGAAAATTTTCATATTAATTAGTATAAAATTGTGATATAAGATTTGGATATGTAGTTATTTTTTTACAAAAATTTTTCAAAAGTAAATCTATTTCTTCACCAGCAATTTTAAATAAAATATCTAGTTTATTTTGTAACATATTCAAAATACATATTTATGAGTGCGTACAGATAATCCCCAAATACAGAGTTAATTTAAATAATCTCTATATCAATTTTGTCATTTTAAAACAAATATCAATGATTATTTATATGTAAATATAAAATTTGCAACACAAAACATTTAATAATGTTGATATTTTAACTAGAATATTATCTTTGTTTGCATATAAGATTAGTTTTGTAATAATGTAACAATGTATTAAGAGCAAAACACACTAATAAATTTACATCTAATTTTCATCGTGTAACAAACTTAAAACTTAATTTCAATATTAGTTTAAGAACTTTTAAATTACCTTTACTTTAAATGTTAATTGTGTTTATAAGTTTTATAACTTTGTCGTCACTAACCTAAATTTTCTTTCGCGTTCAATTTATGACATAAATTTGTTTTTTATTTAATTAATTATGTGACGTTTCAAGTTTCAAAGGATTTTCATTAAAATTACTAATTACCTGCGTAGTTACCTTGAACGAATACGAAAGATACACATTATAAGTATTTAAATTTTGCACGTCGTTTTTTCGATTGCTAAATTTTAACAAATCAAAACGTTTTCGGGTTTCTAAAATATAAGAATATACAAAGTGTCTGCTAAGTAATTCTTTAATTTTAAATAATTATTTGGTTCCAATTAACCATGAGATCTGTTTATAATAAATTCACAATTATGCTTCTTTATTTTTAACTGATTTTGTTCGAACTAATGTTATTATACAATTCATTCTTTTAGGTTTTATTTGACAAAAAATTAGGAGAAACTTATTAGAGATCTTGTAGTTTTTACATTATTGTATGTGTTTCTGTCTATTTTTCTATTTGGACATATTTGTCTGAAAATTTATTTATCCGTTGCGTGAAGTTTTACATTAACTATTGTGAGTTTTAAAAAGTTTAAAAATTATGAATAAATTACGAAAAATTTTTTTACAGCAGTTATTTGTATGTGCCTTAAATGTTATTTGGAAAAATAAAAAGAAAAAATTTTATATTAAAAAATTGTAAATATGTAACGTAATTAAAAAACTGTTTTTTTTATGTAAAATTTAGGTTCTGTATATAACTTTTCGATACAAAATTTAAATACAATTATTTTTTTCCAAAATATAATTTTGTAATGTGATTTTATATAATTAATATTTAAAAATGTCATTATTAGTATATTATAAATATAATAAATATTGCTTTAAAATATTTGTTTCGAAATTCTTTATTATATTTTTTATGATGCCAACTTTATGCAACCTTTTTTTTATATTTTGAACAACTTTATATAAATAAATGTGTATCAGTGAAAAATGTAGTCTTATATTATTTTGCTTTATTCTTAATTTTATAATATTACAATGTTTTCTTTAATTTTGTACACCTGATTGAACAAATTTTATGTATAGTTGTGGAGATTGCAGTAATTTTTCGTTTATTTTACGAATTTTACAAAAAATTTCTAAGATTGTAGAGATTTTACATGATTAAAAAAAAATTAATTGATTTTACCATGATTTTAAAGAATTTCAAGGAATTTTAATTAATTTGTACACCAAATTGTAACAGTGGTTTTCCCTTCGTTATTTCTTTTATAGCGCTTTTAATTAAAAACGTAAATAATGATTTGCTTGTGTTTCATTACAAGTAATTTTTTGTTATATTTAATCTTTTCAATTTCCAAATCATTACATTTGAATTTTTAATAAAAAAAATGTCCACAAATATCGAATTAGTACTCAGGTTATTTTATTTGAATTCATTCAAATTAATGACTGCCAATCAAGAAAAAAAACTTTTGTTTCTTTTAACAGCGGATTCGAAATCATTCGCTGACATCCTTGTGTTTATTATCACATCATCCGTTCTTTACAATATTTCGAGAGTGCCTATTCATTTTGAAGAAACTTATTGATGCGTGTAATGAGTCTTCAAGTCCGCGAAGAGTTGGCGCATCGCGACAAGTTGGCAGGTAAGATTGTTGCTTTTGTTTTACCTTACACGTACTTGATTTTCTAGTTTGTTATGCTTCATAAATTTAATTGAATTTGTACGTACTTTTGCGAAAGTATACAGTGGAGAATTTTAAACGGGCGAAGGACGTTCTGCATTAAAAGATTTTATTGTCTTGGAAAAAGCAACTGTGTTAGAAAATTAAACGAATTTTTAATTGAAATGTAATACAAGAAAATGTTAGAAAAATATAATGGTTATTTTTATTTTCTATTTTTGAAAATGTAATATTTACGATTAAGTATGTTGAGATTTTATTATACATTAAATGTTTGTTATTTTTTTTTAAATAAACCATACTTTACTTTAGTATTTCTAAAAAAAAAACCTATAAAATTATTACCTACAGGTTAAAATACAAGACACAAAAATATCTACATACAATCATACATTTTGTTTTCGTTAAAAAATTGTCGGCGGTAGAATAATGAGTTAGTTTGAACTTTGAACTTTAAACATATTTACAAAAATAACATTTTGTGATTTGTAATTTTTTTATATGTAATGTTTGAATTCGTATAAATATTATGTTTCATAAAATCATATTTAATTTTTTAACATGACATTTAAATTTTTATTATATTTTTAATGTAATATTTTATGAAAAATGTCACCTATTACATAGAGAAACTCATAACACGTAAAGTTCAATCAGCAATAATATTATTTTAAATATAAAAGAAATTATGTAATTTAAAAAAGGATCTTTGTAAATTATTATTAGAATTTAGTCATATTATTTCGAACAGTCAAAAACTAAATAATTTGAATTTTTACTACTTCAGAGATACAGTCTGGAGTGTAATAGCTGGACAAGCATACGACAGTACTCCATCGATCGTTCTTCATGATGTACGAGAAATAGAAACGTGGATTTTAAGGCTGTTATCTGCTCCGGTGCCCGTTCCAGGAAAGACAAAGTAGGTTATTGTAATTTTTCTCGTCGACAAAGGGAAAAAACTTTAATCTTGTTACATTTGATTTATGCGCAGAATCGAAGTGGAGGTTCTGTCCCCTAGTGTACACGAACCGCTCATGTTTGCTCTTCCGGACCATACCAGATTTACCCTTGTTGATTTTCCCCTTCATTTGCCTTTGGAGTTACTCGGTAAATATTCTCGTGCTTTGTTGTTGTTTCATTTAGGGTTAAGGTCAAAAGGATTTTGTTTTTGCGGATATTGTTTTGTTTTTATTAGATAGTTTGGAAAAGTGTTAAGAAAGAGATTTTAAATTTCAAACTTCAACATTTTAAACCATGAACAAATAATTTTATAGAATTTCAAATATTTTTAGTCATATTGTTTCAATAAATAAACAATAAAATTATTTAGATTAGTTTTAAAATTTGTGTGTAAAAATTTTGTGTTCTACATTCAATACAAAATCAATATAAAATTGTGAGACGTAAACAAATATTTTACCTTAAGGTTATTTGATTTCGGTATTCTTGTTAGTATTTTTTTGCAAAATGTAAATTAAAGAAACGATGTTCTTTTGTTATTTAAATATCACAAACAAAATTTCTATCGGTACAAAATAAATTTTTCCTTTGTTATCTATCCGGTTAGGTTTTTGTTTCTTCATTAATTAAAATCTAACAAAAAACCAAAGAAAAGAACAGCTTTGATGTTAAAATTTTCTGAAACGCTTTTAAGAAATAAAATATTTATATTTTAATTAAGTTTTTTATATTAGAACAAAACGATACAAACACTATATGAAAACTAAAACAAATTTTAAAGAAGGTCACAAATAATATTGACTAGGTACTTGAGGAATTTAAATAATAAAAAGTATGTTTTTATAGGTGTCGACACGTGTTTAAAGGTGCTCTCATTAATACTATTAGAAAATAAGGTGATTTTACAATCACGAGATTATAATGCATTATCGATGTCCGTAATGGCATTTGTAGCAATGATATATCCTCTGGAATATATGTTCCCCGTTATACCGTTATTGCCAACTTGTATGAGTTGTGCTGAACAGGTAAATTTTTTTATTATTTATTAGAAAATATGAAATTAATACTGATAATATTTCAGCTTTTGCTTGCTCCAACACCATATGTCATTGGATTACCTGCAAGCTTTCTCATGTACAAAAAGAATTTTAGGTATGTTCTAAATTAAAATAATTCATTTTTAAAATAAATATTTTTTATATTTATATATTTAGAATGCCAGATGATATTTGGTTAGTGGATCTAGACTCTAACAAATTAAATCCATGTGGCAGTCAGGAAGAAATTCCTCCTTTGCCAGAACCAGAAGGGACCATTCTTAAGAATCACTTAAAACAGGTAAATAAAATACAATCAAAACTGAAATTTACTGGAAAATTTCATTCCCACTTTTAAATTTTATCAAGCACATTTTATATGCTAGCCGTTACTTGGATTCTGAAACATACATATTCATACATTGATGATAATGTTTAAATCTTTTTTATATCTAATTTCATGTTTGGGATTTATCGTTTATTTCCTTCCTATTTGAAACTTTCTATCTACGGGTCTTTTTATCTATTTGTTTCCTTACACCCAGGCCATGCAACTGATGGATCAAGTGGGCACAGGAGTAAATATCTATAATTATTCAGCACTACTTTGCATGAATTAATAATTGACACTGCATTTGAACATCTAGTATGCATACAATTTTATTTATCATCTTTCTGCTTCTTACCATTATTTACTGCATTCTTTAAGCATGACAGTCATGACATGAAAGCATTATTTTATTATACTTTTGCATTTCTTATTTTCATACATTAATTTCAAACACAAAAATAATACAAACTTACACTGAAGATGAATTAGATTTAGGATAGACATTAGAGTTTTTCAATTTTTGATTAAGTTCGGAACAATTTTTGAAATGATTTTTATTTTTTTAGCAAATAATATATAATTAGAATAAATTAAGTAGCTATAGCAAAAATAAGCACTGTGTTAGAAATGATAGTTTTGCAATAATAAATAGTAGATTATTATCTTTTACATTTTTTAATATAAATACAATTTTAAAGGCTTTAAGCAGCATGTCCACTCCAACTACTGCATCTTCCCAACTATTACCATCAAGAAGAGAAAGTATACCATCGCCTCAAACATTAAGGTTAGTTTAAATTTATTTAATTTTTTTATTTTAAATTTTAAAATAAACTAATACCTTTACAAATTTAATGTAAATATTTTAGCGTATCTTCAATGAGGCACAGATCTCCTGACTCGTCTGGTACGTCTCCAGCACATTCACCAGGAGTTCCGCCTTATTCAACAGTTCCACACAGAGTATCTATTTCTCAAGCACCTCCTTCGATCCCGCATAGGCAGTCTTTATCGCCACTTCCACCGACAAATTTCAATCCATTTATATATGGAAATGATGTTGATTCTGTAGATGTAGCAACGCGAGTTGCAATGGTATTTTTTACAAATAAAATAATAAAAGATATGTTTTAAAAAAAATAATTTTTAGGTTCGTTTCTTCAATTCTCAAAATTTGTTAGCAAATTTTACTGAACATACTAGAACATTAAGACTTTATCCGCGACCTGTAGTTGCGTTTCAAATTAATAGTTTTTTGAGGTCGAGACCGAGAACTTCACAATTTCTTAACAGATTTGCAAGAACTCAAGTATGTAATTTAATTTTAATGTATAAAATCAGTTACAAATAAATGTATTTATTTCAGGCTGTAGAATTCTTAGCCGAATGGTCATTAACACCATCAAATGTAGCTTTTCTAAGAGTTCAAACTGGTGTGTTAGATCCAACACAAATTGGTGATAAAGCAAAATGGTACGCTCACCAACTTGAACCGATAAAATTTGTAGTTTGGGATGACGGTAGTTCATTAAATGGTGCACTTAGAGCTTTACAAAATCTAGAATATCAACCGACAGATGAAAGTGGATCAGATTCAGAAGGTGCCGAAAGTACAAGTTCATCTTATTCTTCATTAAGCGATTTTGTTTCTGAAATGGTTTCTTCTGATCTATCACCAGGTACAAGTTTACTTTAAAAATAAAATTAAATTATTTACTGAGTATATTTGAAAATTTAGGATACACATCTGCGTATCACGATCCAAATGCTCCACCAGCAAAACCAGCAACTATGTCATCAAATCTTGATCCAAAATTAGTTTATAATCCACCATCTGCGCTTCAGTATCCCGATGGAGATGTACCACAAGATAGACCTGATTCTCCTCAATCTTCATCTAGTAGTCATTCAGATCTTAGTTCTCCGTCATTTAATAGAGATTCTGATCTAGATTTTGCTGGCAAAACTAAGAATGAAAAGGAATCTACTGTTAAAAAGGTTAAAAAAATATATTTATTTATATGCAGTTCTCATTTCTGGTATTGTTTGATTGTTTAGGATAAAGAAGAATCTGGCAGTGTAGAAAACGAATCTGATTCAAATTCTACAACAACCCCTAAGACAATAATAAGTGGTAATGCTAAAACTGCGTCACCGACAACTAGTACAGGAAGTGATACAACTACGGAACGAGTGTATGTTTCACGTACTGCCAGAAGATCTATTACACCTGTACGTATAATATTCATTTTTTATCGCCGATTCAGAAAAATAAAATATTTTTTGTAATAGGTACCTCCAATTACACCCTTATTACAGAAGCAGCCAAGCGTAGGTAACGTTCTTGCACGGACTTCTAGTTTTGGATCATCGGGAAGTAACAGTTCCGGTCCTCTTTCTGGAGGAAACAATCGTATTCAAAGACAAGGATCACAAGGATCCATCTTTGAACAATTTGCCGTTCAAGCCAAGGAACTTGTACGTGAAACTACTCGACAAAGTAGTCAAGATGGTTTATTGGCACAAATGGATAAGGTAAAATATTTCTGTCGTGTTTTAGTATGTAAAATTGATGTAAAAATGTATGTGTTTTTATTTTCTTTTGTCTATGCTTGTTTTTGATGTACCTAGTTGAAAGTACAAGCTCGTGATAAAATAACTGACGTTGAAGATTCTGGTCTTTTTAATCCTTTTGAGCAGGTAAGAATAATTTATGTGTCTTAGCTATAAATTTGTTGTACACAGCTTTATCGAAATAATCATTATGAAATACTAATATATTTATTTATAACACTAGCTTACGATACATGCAAAAAAAGCTGCCGAAGAAGCAACTAAGAGTGTTCAAGAAGCAAGCAAAACTGCATTAGAAGCCAGTAAAACAGCAGCTGGTGTTAGTAAAAATACATTAGATGATTTAACATATGTTGGAAAACATACCATTGGGGATTTAACAAAAAGTGCCAAAGAAGTTGTTTCAAAGAAAGGACTGCTGAAGGTAAAACTAAATATAAAAATAATAAAAAAAAATTTAAAAACATTATTTTCAGACTGATTCTATACAAAGTTCTGGTATGGAAAGTCGGCGAGAATCTATGAGCTTAGTTCAAACAACAGGTACTGGATTAATAGCTGGTACAGGTCGAGACTTCTTTTCCAATATAAGTTCTGACTTAAATGGAATTGCTGCTACGACAACCAGCATGTTTTCTGACTTCTTCGGAAGTAAAAGTAATTACATCAATTTATTAATATATATATATATATATATATATTCATATAGTAGTATAATAAAAATGATTTGTTTGATTTTTTTGTTTGCAGCTAGTAAAACTAATGCTCAAAAACAAGAAAAACAAGCACCAGCAGCAGTAAGTTCAACAGTACAAAAAGCGAAAGATACTCGAACTGGAATGTTTGGTCCTTTCCCACGAGGTCCTAAAGGATTAGTAGAAAGAAGTCCACTTATAAAACATAGTCCTCGACGTCAAGATGAATTACAAAGAATAGCGTCAACCGATAGAAATACGACAAATGTAGAAAATCAAGCATTCTTGAAAGATGTAAATTTATAATTATGTTAAGTATTAGTAGAATAAAACTAATTCATATTTTTAGGTTGTAAATCAAGTACTAGAAGGAGAAGGTGTCGGGTGGTTGAAATTAAATCGATTAAAAAAATTAATGGAAGATGAATCATACCGCAATTTTATGTTAAGCAAGTTAAACAAAACGTTAGAAAGAAAAGTTGGACCAGATGATCATATTGATGATGTAGTAAGTACTTATATATTTATTTTCAGTAGTAAATTAGAAAAAAAATTAAATAAATAATAAATTTTAGTGCGTTCCGAAATCAGTATGGAAAGGAATGCTAAAAGTTCTTCAAGCAGCTACCCATGGTTTGGAACATACTTTCAGTAATTATGGTTTAGGAGGCATGGCTTCTGCTTATCAGTTGCATGAAATATGTCACACACATTACTGGAGTAAAGAAATTTCTGATGGATCTCCGTTAGATATTGCAAATCAATTGTTGTCGCAAGCTTCAAGTCCATTTGGAAGTAGGGAAAACTTAAAATCTCCTCAAAGTCCCCGTGCTTCACCACAACCAGAGTGGGATGCTTCTAGAAAATCTTCCCAAACAGGTATGATGGACAAAAATATTTGTTGTAGTAATATTATTGTTAATAAATATATCAATTTGTTTTAGATACTCCACAAGTTCGTTTGCAAGACACGGAAGGTGATTCTTCTGATACACAATCAACAGCTGATATGTTTAAGGATATTTTAAATCAAAAACGAAATATGCTGCTTAGTAAATTAACCTCATTTGATTCAGATGTGAGTGTTTTTTTTTTAAATATAATAAATCCAAAATGCATGTTTTAAAAAAGTGTGTCGATGTGCTAAGTCAAGTGTAGATATACGCACTTAAGATGCACTTCATTAGGCATATTCATATTAAAAATGTTCCTATCTTGATAATATTTTAATAATATGTAGTAGTTAAATGTAGAATAGTGAATATGCTTTTGATGACGTGCAGTGATGTGATGCGTTATATGTTGTGTGGCAGGCCGAGGGCACTATGCATGGCTCTGGGGGCACTCTGTCTCCCACATCAGGTTCCATCACAACTGGGCCTGCTTGCAGCCTGAATCGTGGAGGTCCGCAAGCGTCTTTCAGATCAGCGGTGTCAGACACTGAAATTGAAGCATCTCACGTAAGTGACACTTTCATTCACTTTGCTTGTAGCATGATGATTGTTTTGCACGAACAATTACATACTTTCTTCGTTTTATGCAATAGTTTTTTATTTATTTTAATCTTTGAGAAATTTTTTAGTTTCCCAAAACTGGCAAACAACGAACATCTAGCGTTTGGTCAAGTAAATCGTCACTTAGTACGGGTTTTAGATATCATGGTGGTCATATGATCAATACCAGTACATCGCCTTCACCAGATGCTGCAAGAACGTACTTATTTGAAGGACTAGTAGGAAAAGATAGATCAACATTGTGGGATCAAATGCAGTTCTGGGAAGATGCTTTCCTAGATGCAGTGTCTCAAGAACGAGATATGGTGGGAATGGATCAGGTAATAAATTATTAATTTATTTCATATATATATATATATATATATATATATATATATATATATATATACACACATTTTTACTTATGCATTTTTAGGGACCGAGAGAAATGATGGAAAGATATAAAAGTTTAAGTGATACAGAAAGAAAACGGCTTGAACATGAGGAAGACAGATTACTTGCAACGATGTTGTATAATTTGACAGCAATTTTGGTTATGCTGAACTGTAACAAAGGGGAATTAAAAAGAAAAGTACGAAGATTGTTGGGAAAAAGTCATATTGGTCTTGTATATAGTCAAGAAGTTAACCTCTTGTTGGATCAAATCAATAACTTGGTAATATATATATTTAATGTATTAAATTTAGTGTGTGTTAAATTTACATTCTTCTAGCATGGAAATGATATCGATTTGAAACCTCTTGGTTCACGACTTTTGCACCGTCAAAGTTTCACAGTACATCAAGGTGTTGATGGTGGAGGCGAATTGAGATTTTTGGAAGTACGAGATGATGGTTTGGTACTAAGATCTGTTTCTGGAGTAATTGTTGAAAGATGGTGGTATGAAAGATTAGTCAATATGACGTATAGTCCAAAGAATAAAGTTTTATGCTTATGGAGGAAAAATGGCCAGCAAACGCAGTTGCACAAATATTATACGAAGAAGGTTGTTTAAAATTTTGTTTCTATAAATGTATTCTAGTATAAATAAAACGTGTTGTGATTATTATTAATTAATTACAGTGTAAGGAATTATACTACTGTATAAAGGAGGCTATGGAACGGGGCGGAAGAGCAGGTGTAGCGCCTGGTCTCGGTGGGGAATTTCCCGTTCAAGATATGAGTTCTGGCGAGGGTGGGTTGTTGCAAGTGTGTATGGAAGGGGTGGGATTGCTATTCGCCAACAGCAAGGTATACTAATCAATCAATCTACTACGTTCATATTGAATTGTATCTATGATAATGAGCTCGATATAGTTTTTGTACTGAGATTTCTATTATATAAACTGTGATCTACGTCACAGACACAATCTTATGTTACGTTGTTGGGAATCATGATAAAACTATTATTGAGATGATAAAAGTGAACGGAAAATGGTTTTATCATGTGCACCACAAGTCTCTTGTATCGTTCCGTGTTGTGGGGTGAGCTGGCAAATGTGCATTGATTACTGCAAGGACCACTCAAACTTTCCTATAATTTGCTGCTACTCGTGTGCCACTCGGCGGCTGCCAACTTTATTATTGTTTATTACTTTGTACTTGTGCATTTTCTTTTTCTTTTAATATTATAACTTAGGAATTGCCCGGTTTTGAGTTGAGTTGTTATTAAGTGCGTCGTATTGAAGAGTTTTTATCAGCATTTTTTGGACGCTCATATTTCAGGTAGTAGTTTATTTATTTATTTATTTATTATATTTCGAACTTCGTTTCCATTATTCTTTTGCTATTCTTTCAGACAGTATCAATGTTATACTTTGACATTGCATGTGAGCTCGATGTGCAATCAGATATTATTATATATATGAAT
This sequence comes from Clivina fossor, assembly GCA_963966155.1. Taxonomy (NCBI): domain Eukaryota; kingdom Metazoa; phylum Arthropoda; class Insecta; order Coleoptera; family Carabidae; genus Clivina; species Clivina fossor. The sequence continues at coordinate 1,711,551 of OZ014563.1, forward strand.
TTAGCTATATATACTAGCCTCCAAAATCGTATTTCTATTTTTCTCTTATTTGGTTTGAATGTTGGATGCCGTTTTCTTAATTTTTATTTCGTTTCTGTCTATACATTCTATATTAAATTACTTTTTTTATGTAAATGGGTGGTCTTGTTTGATATTATACTTTTCCATTCTTGAGCGCATTGGAGCTTTTTCATTTTATATCGCGTAATGCCCGTATATACTTATCGCGCGTCGCTTTTGTTTCGGAACGGGATCAAAATTAGGGCCGGCCGAATAACGGGGGGGGGGGGGGGGGCTGTAAAATGAAAGAGCTCCGGAGCGAGGCTTAGGAACTTTTGAGATGGTCCTTGGGTCGCACGATACCGATATCGTCACTAATCTGTTGTTTTTGTTGAATTTTCCCGTTGATCTGTCCACGTCGGACGCGCCTGGCTGCTTGACAGGATTTCGAGGTACATAGTATATTAAAACTCAGTCTGATTGGTCGTTAGTATCTAATCATTAGTATTTAGTGATTGTTTCGTAGAGCTTTTTTTCCTGTAGTATGTACTGTTTTAGTTGCATACCCTAACACATACACACAGTCTAACACTTTTTTTTTTATTTTCAATCTATATATTAACACATTCATTAAGAATTCATTTTGTTTATTTTAAACATTTAATTCACAAACGCTGAAATTCCAAAGTAGATGATGCCGATCTAATGAATATTCTTACTAAAATCCATTGGTCAGTCTGTCGCTACTAACAAGTGTCCTTGGCCTATATATTATTGATTATTATATATATAAGTTAGATTGTAGAGTGTATAAATTTAGTGCAGTTGAGTTGCTGAGCTGAGGACCTAGTACAGCATTATAAGCCGACCCGCAAAGAACATTTTTGATTTTGAACAGAGAGATGATGAGAGCATGGCACTAATTGAAATGCACAAGTTTAGGGTCACTGAGACACCTGACTAACCTTATTTTTTCTACATGGTTCACAGAAGTTGTCAATTTCATTAGCGTTAAACCATCTCTGAAGTTGCCTACAGCTTCCTAACAGGTCCCGGCGAGGGACGCGCATGCCACCGTCTGTTGCATGTTATGCTTGATTCGCTCGTTTAACTGCGTGTGATGCGTGCGTTGTTTAATTAACACTGAAATGTTAGACTGGGTGGCCGTATGAATGATTGCGTGCTTGAGCGATTGTTGCTCACACAAGCATATGCGATATCCGCTGGCGAAGACGCACTATAGTCATCCTTATTTGGACCTTTTCTCATGTTCCAGTTCTTCGTCCGATTAGATCATATACGTAAATGCTTCACACAAAAAGGTGGCATCTTTGTACTAGAGGAGTTCAGTAAGTAACACCAAAACCATAAATGCCTGTGTTTATTTAGCTTTTTCGCAAATCAATATATCCCTTTCATGAAAATATTTAACGAATGTTTCAGATCCAAAAACTCGGCAAATTATTCAACGAAAATACAAATCATCAATGGTACGTACTGTGTTGCAACATCTAAATGCTATATTTTTTGTTGATTATTCGATGTGTATTTCATATTATAATTTAGTTTGACTTTTACCCGCATGCGGTGTTGTTGTAGGCTAGCCAAATGGCCTTAACCATGCATCGGATATTCTCTATCTGTCTCGCACAACGCATACACGAGTGTCACGTACCTGCATCTGCATGACACATCTACCCCTCTCTCTTCTACTACTGCGATTTTATTTTATTTCATTATGTAAGATTTTTTTAACCATGACTTTTGTTTTTGCGAACAATCTTAATTAATGATGGCGACTCACGTATTTCATATGTTTTTTTATATGTCTAGCTGTTTTCTGTTTTTAGTTTGCAGTTGTATGATATTGAATTTTTTATTATTTAGCATTATTCTTAAATATAATTAAAAGAAAAATTTGTCATAAATTTTGTTGCAGATTTAAGTTTAAAAAATAAAATAAAAAATATATGTGCTAGATGTTTTGTATAAATGTAAATAATAATAATAATAATATTTTTTATTTTTTAAATAAATATATATTTTTTAATTTAAGTTATATTATCAAAAACATATTTTATATGAAACTGTTTTTATTTAAGTATTACTCCTACACATTTTTATTTTAAGATTAGAAGCTTTTTGCTAATTGCTAGAGTTAAGAACTAAAGTTTTAAGTTCAATTTCACTTAATAATCCTTATTCTGAAAAATTAAATTAAAGATATCACATATCATTCTAAAACTTACTGTATTTACATTGTAAATAACTTCATCGTCGAATTTTAATTAAAAATTATAGAAAACTTAAAGCTATAGCTCTTTTATTTTAATATGAGTTCTGAAAGATTTTCACTATGCTCCTAATTTAAAAAAATTATAAGTTTTTTTTTTTTAAGATTTATTACTACTTCTTTCTGAATAAAAGTGACATGTTTTAGAATTGAAATTATATCTATAACACGAACTTGTGTTAAAGGATTAATTTAGACTTTAAAATTAAATTAAATTTATTAATTGCATGATTCTTAATGTGCTAGTTATTTTAATTTCTTTAGAGTTTAACTATAATTCCAATTTTCCAACAATACATTTCCAATAGGCTGACCAAATATGCTACGCAGTACTTTGCGTATTTTCTTACGTGGCAGCCGGCCAAGATCATAGCCGTCAAAGTCAACACATTCAACAACAGCAACATCAAATTCAACAACATTTTCCTCAAGCTCAACAGTTGCAACAACAGCAAAAAGAGTTACATTTACAACAAGAACAGCATCAAAAACAACAGCAGCTGCTACATCAGCAGCAAGAGTTGCAACAACAGAAACAAGTGCAACAACAACAGCCATCAACTCCACAACAACAAGCTACTTCTATGCAACCTTCCTATCAACAGCAGTATCAGCAACCTGTAAGGAAATATTCAGGAGGATCGGGTAACGAACAAATACCTCCTAGACAGGGAGTATCTGCACAACCCCAACTAAGACATGGAACTCCTCATCCTGCTCAACCGCCAGGTGTATCTCATCCCCAGCCACCGATAGCTGGGGTCGCTTCTGCTGTACCTATGCAGGTAAGATTTGATTGCCCGAAAATGCAACTATGTAAACTTGACTCACTGTCAGACAATCGCAAGTTTTTTTTTTTTCGCATTAATTATATTTCAAATTCTATCACAAATTTTGTATAGTATAAGTTAATGATCGAAGAATAATAAATGAAAATAAACATGATATAAAACTGCTAAATTTGTTATGTTGTGATTTGTCTGATTGAAATAAGTATTTTAAAATTTATTATATTTAGAAAAATTGTACAAAATTAAGGCTCGATTACAAAAAGCATAGTTAATTACGCAATAAGATTGTCAATTGTCTTCGAACCACCTCATTGATTGCTTTATGCAACCGGACTTTAGTAAAATATTTTTTAAATAATATTTAATAAAATGAAGATCTCATTAGTTTGCTTACAATAATATAATTGATATATTATTAAATTTAAATAAAAATAAATTTTACATAATTATACTATTAAAAAATAATAAAAGCAAACGGTTATAAAATTTAGCGCCAGTATATTGATGTTACAATCTATTAAATACAATACAATAGAAGCGTCGTGATCCTATAAAGATTAAAGTAATTTAGATTTTTTTATTTAATCGTGAACGTCTGAAGAAACCAACATGTTTTCATTTCACTGTCTACAAATATTTAATATGTTCCTAATTAAAATTTTTCTTTATTAGAAAAACACACACATTTTATAATGTTTGAACTTAAACCTATAATTTATCATAGGATTAAAATAAACAAAACATCTTCAGTTTTAATTTCAAGATTTCAACACTATATCTATCGCGCTGATGCGCATTTCGTAAAATTAAAATTAAACTTAAAGTACATTTACTCACCGAAAGAAAAGACAACATCTGAAATATCTTAATTTCATCGCAGGTGCCGGCGACAGCTCGTACGTCAGCAACGGGCGTACAGCGTCCTCTGCCGCCGCTTCCCCCACGACCGTCGCAAACTTCAACGCCGCCACGTGTGACTTCTCCACAAACACCGCGTCGACACTGACCCCGGCAGGAAAGACATTCTCTACCGTTTATCTACGATAGAGATGAAGTATGCACTACCTACTGTTTGCCTTGGGTGTGAGGTACCTTGGAACACCATTTAATGTTTTTTGTGTACTTATCTGTAAAAGATTTTTATCTTAATTTGTTGATCGAAAATTGTATTTAAATTTTACAAAGAAGTTATTAAGATAAACTTGATTCTCATGGAAACTTTTAAACTTTTGTTGTAAGTCTTAATTATAAAATTTGTTTGATTTAATTAATTAATTAACAAATACTGGTGCTTTACCCGGGAAATTCATAAAATTTCTATAAAATTTGAAAAATATGTACATTTAAAATACCAAAAATCTATAAAATGGAAAAAAAAAAAATTGCTGTAATTGATATGAGATCAATGAGATATTCTTGCAATAAAATCTTTTAGTAGAACATCTATTCAAATACAAGACGATTGTTATTCATTCATTTTAAGTTACAATTTGCGCATCCGAGCTGAATTAGACAATAATGAGTTAGGATTTAAAAGTTGTCGAAGATCAGAGAAATAGACAGTGGCTCGATATTATTGTTAGCGCATTCGACTATTATGCCTTAATATATTTTCAAAGTATTTAAAAAAAAGGCAAGCTTAGTAATCTTTAGGCTTACAGGGCCGGTATCCATTGAATTTACAGAATTTTCTGGGCTGATATGCCGTGGTCGAACTATCCCCGTCGCAAATGTTTCGCCATACATCGTAGAGGGCATTTAATTTATATTTTATTGATACAAACTTTATAATATGCTCTGAAATATTTAATGAGAAACAAATTTATCGAAAATATCTATTCAATAAGTACATGAATTTTGCTACAATGTTTCAGTACTTAAAAGTTTAACAACTAACAGAATATATATGTCTACAAACACTTATTAACATATGTTTTCATAAATAATTTCTACACAGAAATAGTTCCCTAACAAATTATTTTATAATAGAATCTAAATGGAACTTATAATCTATAAATATATAAATATTCTGTTCTTTTACGAAATAGGTTTTATTTAGGAATCTGGTGTTTAATGGGATAAAGAAACCAATAGATATTATTATAAAAAAATAATAGAATATTTGTAAATATTATTGGTAGATAGATGGAAATATTTTTTAAGTTAGTGAAAATATTTATTATTAATAAATTTAATGCAGTAATTGTACAGAAGTTCGTAAAATTAATGAATAATCGTTATGGTATATTTTAATTTAACAATATTTTATTTACGATTTTGTAAAATACTGTAAATAAAATTAGCTCGGCAATAAGATAGAAAATGAAACAATAATTTTCAGTATTATAAATGTACATCAAATTTTTATTTTCCTGCAATATTTGCTGAAAATCTAATTAGGAATTCCTGCAAGTTTTTCCAAAGAGAGATGCACCATGTTTATTTGATATTTTTCATATGAATAAAAAAAAGTAAATGTATATTCTGAACATGTTCGTAGAAGCTAAAAGCTTCAAAGAATATTTTATTAAACTCTAATTTTAGTGCATTTTTCTTTAACTGAAAATGTTTCTCCTGCTTGATCCAGGATTAAAGCACAACTTTCATCTATGCGTTACTTCCTGTACAGAATATTTCTGTCATAAATTTACAATTTAATGAATACACTTTGACTACCTTACTTTGCACTGGCGAATGTTGTACCGTGGCTTTAAAAGTCGAACTTTATTTTATTAGAAAATGTATTTCGTTAGTGCGGAAAGTGCATCCTGCAGTTAGATTTTTATTTTAAAACAAGCACATGAAAGCTAATTAATTTTCAGTAATATTGCAAAAATATTCTCGAGTTTTTATACTCAATATTCAACGTTATAAAAATTACAATTGTGTTTATATTTGTACACAAACATATATATTTTTAAAATGATGCTGAATATTTTACATTTTTCTATTTCAATTATAAAAAATTCTAATTAACAAAGAAGATACATATGTTATAATTATGATTTTAATTAATAGAATATAACAATGTTATAATTTTTTTTTAATTAAAACTATTTTTAATATTGTCGCAAGTACTTTTTTTATATTACATATTATACATTCTTTTTAAATTTGTATGCAGTGTTAAATAATGTAATATGTGAGTAATGCATAACTTTAAAAATACTTTGTATTTATTTGTTCGTTCCCATTCTAGGCCACATAAATAACTAAGAAAATATCATAAAATTTTCTTAAATTTTTTTTACTGAATTTAAAACTAAAGTTGGTCAAAAGAACGTAACTTAAATAAATAAAGTAATTTGAATATTGAGTATGAAAATCAATCCAATAATTATTTAAAATTAGTTACTATAATTTTCTTATCCAATATCTATTAAAACGGAACAGTCAAAACAATGTGAAAGCATAAGTTATCACTAGATTTAATACCATACTAAAGGGAATATTTGTTTCCCAAAAAAATGCAACTAATAATAATTTGTGCCTCCAGTACTTAGCATGTTAAATCACAATGCGAAATGTATGAACGTTAATAATATAAATGAAATATATATATTTACATGTATGTATAGTCATTTTATAAATATCAGTTTAGCGAGAAAAATTATTAATCGTTAGAAGCAATATTCTTTGTGGCTCTGTAAAATAAATGCTCTTAGTCTTAAAGTTCCATTCTTGAAATTTGACATTCTGTATGTAAATTTTATAAAGTGTGGCTAATTAAAATGGAAACATATGGGAAATTTTTCTGTTATCAAAACTAGAATTATAGTTTTCTTGCTATGAACAGAAAAATGTGTTCTCCCATCAATAAAAATATTTCCTGTATGATTCTATTTGAAATAGACATCATTTAGATGTTTTTATAGTAAATTTAAAGAATGGATTAGTTATGTATCACAATATAATTGTTAAATTTTATAAAAGATATTGTATTATATATGAAATAATTTCGGTGGTATTTTTGGATGTAAAATTTGTTTTTTTTACAATATTTGCACTCATTACGAAACCACACGAAATTAAATAAATGAAGAAATGGTTGTTATTTTGAGAACACACTGTATAAATAATGTTTACCAATACTTAATATTGAAATGAAAAGTTTTATAATGTATGAGGTACATTGTAAAACGTATATCGCTTTTAGCAATAGCCTATATAATGAAATATGTTTATTTGCTAAAAGAAATGTATATCTCTAATCATATCTCAGATTATCTTTTCTACGTGGGTACTTAGTATTTCTCTAGTGAAAAATGAAATTGTACTGTATAATTGAGATATAATAAAATTATTATATAAATAATTTGTTTTTTATTTAATTTAGATATTTGATACATTGCAGATTAAGAAGAATATTTTTCTAAAACTGGATTTAATTTAATTCAGACAATGTTTTAAAATAATTTATATGTAAAATATCAAGAATTTTAAGGAAAATAAGAGTTATTATGTATATATGAAGACAAAAATGTTCTTAATAAGTCTTAGTTATTAAAAAAAAAATCTACTGATATTACATAACATTTATATAAGTATTTTTTTTAAATAGTTAATCTTATTAACTCCATAGTGAATATATTTAATTTTATTAATTTTTTTTTTTTTTTTTGGATTCGGCAACTCAGGCCATCAACCAGTAGTTCCATTTAAGTTTATAGTTTTATCTTACCGTCTATCGCAATTTTATTAATTATTCTATTACTTAAAGTTTGTAACTAATTACAAAATTGCATTTAAATTATCTGACGATGTTACTACAATTTAGCATAAATTGAAATATTATTTCCCTCAGATATATAAGTGTAATATTCAGTTGGATAATCATGAAAAAAAAATCGGATTAATTGTAAATTTTAATGTGTAAATTTTATACTCATGAGTAAAAACTATCATACAAAAACGATAACTTTATTTAAAACAAATCTAATAACGTATCACTTGTTTGAAAAAATAATTTTTTTGTCCAAAATTTATAAATTTCTCTAATTTATGTTAACTTCACAGACCTAATATAGATCAATCAATATTTTTTATTTGTATTTCCAATGGTTATGATCTAGCAATAAGTAATCTTATGATTTATAATAAACTACAAACTATTGAAGCACAATCATTGTCATTTAAACAGCACAAATATCAAATAAGGTATTTTGTTTTTTAAATTCTGAAATTAAAATATTTGATGTAACTCAAAAATTACGAATCAAATACTCAACCAAAGAATTAGTTTTGATAGTAAAAAATAAAATTCATTAAAAAAAAATATTTCTCTTTTACATTCTACAAATAAATAAACCAAAATACAAACACCACTAATTCCACTTTCAAACTTTTCCCAAATTGAATCAAAAGCCATCTTTCTCCCCCATCTATAAAATTCCAATCACTCTAAACCCTTTAACCTTCCCGGCAATCCAGCATGCATCGCTTCTATCCCCAAGTTACACTCGTTGCATTTTTATTTCCCCATGATTCGTACCAATAATAAATTCTTTAGTCGGCCGATTCTAGCGGTGGTCGACTAATTGATATGTATACTGATGTGCGTTTTTTGCTGGTAGACGGTAGACGACGATTTCGCGAAGCACTCGTGCATTCTGCTTCCGCGAGTTTGCCCGGTCGAGATCGAAGATCGTGCGAAAGGTGGATTAGTTAAGGTGACGTAAGGCTGATGGGCGACAGTATCAAGAGTATTGAGTTTTGACTTTAATAGTGGCTTTACAGTGGCGCAGGTAATGTTATCTTTTTTTGGAAAAATAAATATGTACAGAAATTCAACGTGCACTAAAGACAATATTAATAGTAAATTTGTTATAAATGAGTATTTTAAATATTTATATTGATTTAATTGTTTATCACGAGCTTTGTAATATTATTAAATATTAATATAATACTTTTTAAATGTATTTCAATTAAGCGTTCTAAAAAAATGTCTGAATTTAAAGAATTGCAGAAATAGAATGATTGTTGATTGAATTTACTAATTTAACTAATTCGACTTAAGCATATTAAAATGATTTGACATTTTTAAGTCACTCTATATTATTAAAATATTATGTACAACCAAATATTGAGTCTCCAATTTGGGCAACTGATTAAAATGTATTTCATTTAAAATGCATAAGTTTATATTCGTTAAATATTTTAGTAAAACCATATTGTGTAACAAGTCAAACTATCCAAAAAAGCTAACAAGAAATTCATTTTGAAATAGCACAAGACTTGTTCATCTTTAATACCATATCCCATCCGCCACTGTCATATCCTTACTTCGAGGCGTCGAAAGTTCGCATGGCATCGAAGCTTGAACGCGAGCGTGCCCAACATGCTAAGCTGATATGAAGGCAGGGATTTGCAATAATGACATTTTAAGTTTTGACTACTCGCGGCCCCCGACTCTGACTGTAACTCCAACTCGACGCCAACACACACAGGAGAGGGGTACATTAACGTCGAAAAGTGTTCGAAGTAAAAGTTTCGCTCTACTTTTACGTCTACCCCCACCCCCACCCCCTTGGTTCTCGCCAGTCTTTCATTTTATTTCGGTGTTGTTTTTTCTTCGTTTCTCGCGCGCGCAAAAGATACAGAATTTGATCAATATCAGGTCGGCACAATAGTGGTACGGGTTATTGGATTATCGGACGAATATGGAGAAGTTTATTGAGAATTAAGAAGCTACGGAATTTCTGTTTTGGGCTCGTTGCGTTCGAGTTTTTTTGTTTGGAATCGAGAGATTGCTTTTCGTAAGAATTAATAACTTGCAACAGAGATTGTTATATAAAGATGAACGATACGCATTTGAAGTTATTTTCGTATTAATCATAAAGAGAAATTGATTCGCCACATATATCGCTTGTAATAGATAAGTTATTAGTATTTGTAAAGTTAGATGTTGACCTATTAAAAAGCACTATCCTAAAAATATTTTTAGCTTAATAATGATTCTAAATACAACAAAATTATTTATAAATGTTACAAAAACACGTATTTAACATATTTTAATAATATCTAATAACAACATATTTATATGTGAAACTAATTTTGCCCTGAACGGTCCCATTTTTGTCAGTCATTATATGAGCCGTATAGATGCAAAACTCACTATTTGGTAAATTTTATGTTCTAAGATATTTGCAAAAAAGCTGGGTGTAATTGTATTTTGATGATAAAATTTTGTTACTAGATGGCACTTATTAAATAAGTAATGCCATCTAATAACAAGATTTCATCATCAAAATATAATTACACCCAGCTATAACAGTTTTTTGCAAATATCTTAAAACATAAAATTTATCAAATAGTCAATTTTGCATCTATACGACCCATATATTCTTCCTTTTTAAATTAAGGCGCAGTTTCATAACTGCGATTCCTAGTTTAAGATCCAGTCGCCCTATTAAATATAAACCACTTCCCCCATCATCAAAAGTCATGGTGCGCCACTGAGATTTATTATAACACTGTTACTGGTAAAACATGATTTTATTTGTTTATGTTATAAAATATTTGTTATCCTACATAACATTTTGGATACATTAAAAGTTTATACAAACATCTAAATAAATATGTACTATTTCAAATTTTTAGAATTTAATTATCTCTAACTAAAAGCAAATATTGTATTTGCGTTGAAACAAATATTCATAATTCACATTGTAAAGTAGAAATGGGAATGTAAATTAATAATAAAAAATAATGCAAAAAAGATTGTAAGCAAATTTGTCACACACGTTATCACGTAGTTTAATAAACAAAACTCATTTGTTATAGTGCGACAATACCGAAACATACGTTACACAAAGTACAAAGGAAATTTTCAATTTTAGTTTGTAATACAGCAACATAAATATTTTCAACCATTTCATCTGATACACAGGTCTCGAATCTTTATCTCATATCTTTCCGCTATGGGAAAATAGATTTTCAAACGGTTTTCACTTCTCTACGACGTGAAAGGTTTTATGAAAAAACTCGATGAAATTTATGCAAGCGGGCACACGAGTTTTCCCGCAAACGTAGCGGCCGTTCTCGTAGACATTAAGTTCACCGCGTGCGCAAACGACAATGTGTCGTTACGTAACGATCCAGTCCGCACGTACGAATTGTGTATGGGGTTTTGTTTGTCTTCGAAAACAAAGCGGAATACGCTTACCATACGAACTAATGATTCGATTGGATTCGGTATTTGGTTAAGAGTTGATAGGTGCTTCAGTTTGTTTAATGATCACTTGTGATTTACACGGATTGCTTTGATCTACCAACGAGGCGGATGTGGAGGAATATAACGCAAATGGAAATTAAAAATACGCCTTGATTGTTTCGGATGCGATTATTCGTTTAGTTTCAAGTGTGCTTCAGCAAAACGTTGTGACAGTTATCACAAATTATTTTGCGCCCGTTTTCATTCGAAAAAAAAAAAAAACAATTATTTCAAGATGATTGAAATCTGTTAATATTGACAGCTGAAACGTGTTATCGCTATGTGATGGGTTACGCTGAAAATATATATTGTTTTTACCTAACAAAATATTGGTATACATTTTTTTCCCTAATTCTGTTAAATAATACATTTATTTATATATATATATATATATATATATATATATATATATGTTTCTTAATTTATTATTCACGCTAAAATGTTTATGAATTATTAATCAACGTCTTTTGATTAATCAATATTTACTATATTTATTATTTAACAATTTATCAGAAAGTTAGCGTTGATGCTAAGATGCTGTATTTTTATATAAATGGTTTGAAAAAAGTGTAATATTTTACTCTGAGACGATATTTTGTGTTCTGGTTAAGCGCATGAATAAATAACCGAGATTTCAAATTAAGTAGGTTTTAAATTCATAGTTAAATTTCATAGAACATAGATTTAGCCAATTGTTAATGTAACTAGTACGCAAAATACATAAAATGTGTCATTTTAATCAAGTATTTAATTTAACCAACTACAGAATAATTTTAACCGAAATTCAAAACACCGGCCCTCAATATAACAATTATTTTTAATGATTAAGAACCATTTTAACATGCTATTATTTTTTAGATTTGTTTAACAATTTCCTTATAGGACATTTGTCCCAGTTATTCTTCATTTGGATGTTATTTGATGCAATATATCGTATATCCACTTTAAAACTAAGATAATCAATCTACTTTCCCAAATCTGAAGAATCAATCACCTAATCTATTGAAAAAAAATTCCTAAGCTAAGTTAATATGGAACGGCAAAACCGGCATGGAAAGGACGGTTTCTGTTCTACTAATTGGTTAAAATTTCCCGTCGTTTCTGGTAAAACTGGCTTTAGTTACATAATGTAATATAAAATTGGGCAAATTTTAAAATCAGTTTTAAACTTCAAGAAGAATTTTCTGTTTAATCATGAAATTTTTGCATGAATGTTGTTAATATTAAAATTTATTTCTGATTTAAAATTCTTCTTAAAATAAAACATCATGTAAGTGATATATCACAGTACACAGACAAAATCGAAGACTCGTATTATGTTAAATTTGGCCCATTTTACAATTCATACAAAACAAATTTTGCTAGTTATTTAAGGAGTAATAAAGAATTGAAAGCATTAACAGAATTAAGATTTAATATCGTAGATATTGATGTAGAATATAAATATGTAATTAATTCCAAAATTTGATCCAACTAAAAATAATATAATTTGCTAAATAATGTCGAATAACATGCTATTTAAAGTCCTAAAATGTAAGCAAAACTAAAATTGTGAGAAAGTCAGTTTAACCGCAAGTAGCCCGTGTTTCTTTTTGTGGAAAAACAGAGTTAGAAATGCAGAGATAAAGAGAACGAGACAGAAACAAAATATTGCCAGAGTGAAACGAAACAAGAAATACAGTAAACACATTTCAGCTCCATTTGAAAATTTCAATGGAAGTACGTCGTCGGCCGTCTGCTCCAATTTCTAAACGTTTCCTTTTGAATTTATGTCGTCGAACTTAGATAAATCTAACAACGTTTTTCTATCGATATTTGCGTTTCTTTTCCGGTAAAAAATGTTATCGTCTTCGTTGGTCGATCGGCTGGCGTTGTTGAAACGGCGGAAATAAAAATACATTTCGCAAACCGACTGAGAGGTATTTTTGCGGACGCCATTTTTGCTTTATTGGACTGTTTCTGTTTTGTTAAGAAAACTAAAAAATATAAATGAATTTTCTTCTTCATTTATTGTAAATATTTATGATAAAATATAAACACAATAATATTATCATAAAATTTTCCTACAACTTTGTTTATTATTTTAATTGGTAGAAGAAAAAGTATACTGATATATTTTATATTTTTGTTGAATAATAAGTACATATATGTGTATTCTCTTAAGTTATACAACTCTTTAAAATCTTAAGTATACATTCATAAAATCGATAATTGTTGATAGAATATTAATATTTAAAATTATTTTTAAATGTTATTTATTGTAACTTAATGTAAAAGTTTAGCAATTTGACAAATTTGTCTATAAGAAAAAAAATATAAATCCTCGTTATATGAAATTAACATATAATTATTATTCGAAACATCCGTAATACTAGGTATTTAACAAAATAAACCCAGCGTTTTTTCCAAGCTTAAAAAAACAAAAATTCCACACCGCTCGTCAAAAATCTAAATTCTTCAGCCGGTAATTTGAGCAGAAAGCAGAGAGTTTCGTTCCTGCATCGGTCAAAAGTAAATACGATCACCGAATCATGTCACGGTGTCCGAAGCCGTACCATCGGGCCACGTAAGTTCCGGCCGCGGGCAAGCACGTGACCAGACTGTCCAACGCTGTCCCAAGTTAGCGGTCGGTGCATTCGCAGAATGCGGAGGTATTAGTTTTCGATAGAATCGGTCCAGGAAAACGGCGAAGCGTGGGGCGTACGGAACGAGGTTTATTAGCGGAATAAATGGGGGTTAGTGTGCGGGATGAGCTTTATAATTTATTTGCAATGGTTGCCGAGTGAATGTTGCGCCCGAGCGAGAGCTGAATTAAATTTTTTGTGACGGCTTTAATTGGATTGAGAAATTTGGGTTAATAACTTTATACGGAAGGTTTTTTTTTATTAGAGGTTTGATTAATTGGAAATTAATTTTTAATTTGTTACCATGTACCAGTTTCGAAAGTATTTTCAAATTTAACGTTTTAATTACGATTCTCGTCAAATATAATATATTTCAGTATAGAAGAAAAATATAATTTTAAATAAATTTGATAGATTCTTTTTAATATATGCCGATTTACATATATATATATATATATATATATATATATATATATATATATATATATATGTACGTATATAGTTTATTAATAAAAGAATATCTGCCTTAGATAAAACATTATTTATTTTTCTTAATTCTAAAACCATACGAATACTTTAACAATTTCTGAAAAGAAAGTTTGAGGAACGTTATTGTTTTATCAAATAAAATAAAATAAAATAATAAATTATAATAACACTTTTTGTTGATTTTAGAAAAGTCAGTACATAACTTAATCTAATGATATTTATATTATCATCTGGTTTAGAAATAAATATCTTAACACACTGTTATCTAACAAAATATTTAAGTGTTTTATGCAACTATAGCCTTATGTATTTGCAGAAATACTTCTTCATTGACTTCTTTAAAAATTTAACCCTTTTTATAAATCTAAAAAATTTAAAATAAGTTCTTTATTTTTTTATAAATAGAAAAGGTAAAATTCTACAAAAGTAGTGTCACAAATGACATATAAATACGTTTTTAATTTGTCAAAAGGTCGCTATTTAAATATATTTGGCAAATAAAAGTCTTCCAATAATTTTAATATAATAAGATTACCTATATTATCCATTCAGTAAATTCTTTTTTTTTTATATTAATAACAAAATTTCATTTACAGATAATACTCGGAGAGTTTATAAAAATTTAATATAATTCCGTTTGGTGCGCGCGACCATTATTACATTGCATTGTGCGCAAAAATAGAAATGATTTTATTAAAAGAATTTAGAGATAAGACTAGAATAAAGTAGTTGGCGAGCAGCCCAACGTGCGGCGCGCGGATACTGGCCCGCGAACTCGACTCCGGAACACAGTGTTATCACAGTTGCATAAAATGCATCATAATGCATAATGTATTTTATTTTACGGAAGACGTATTTCACAAAAGGACTGACTGCATTTCAATTATAAAATCATACATGCTCGTAAATAAAATTGCGGCAAAGTTACTTTCTTAAATGAAATAATAAATTCTTGACATTTTATTTAGACTCTTTAGAAAATAAACTAATGTAAAATATAATTATACAATGATATTAAGTGATTTTATATATATAATATATAAATTATAACATTTATAATCAAATTTTTTTACGTCATGAAATGTGTTAATACAACAAAATTTTTTTTATAAATGCTGAGTTTTTAAATTTACAGATAATAATAAATATATTTTCAACTGTTATTCTGTCAAATTTTTTTTTATTAATGTACACTTTAAAAAAAATTCAGTAATTTTACATAAAAACCTGGGGCAACTGATTTACACTAGTTTAATATAAATTTACAGACGTCACAAGAAAATTTATATTTATATAATTATATAAATATAAAATACGTATATGTTATATAAGTAATTACTTACTTTATTAGGTAAAAACAAAAAATTACAAAATTATATTATTTTTACAAAAAATTTATGTAAACCATCATTTTTTTTAAATATTTAAATATTTTACTATGGTTTTTATGTAAAATGGAAACTTTTTTACAGTCTATATAATGTGAACGCAAGTGTCCTTTTCTCACGATTTTTCTAAAATTGCCTTTAGAGTCCCATAAACATTTTCAATCATAGTTGCATTGTCGTTGTAACGTAGTTTCACTATTACTATTACAGATATTGTAACCGTTTCAACATTTTACTTCACTGACTTAAATTGAAGAAAATTGCACTGAATGTACAATTCCGTGTCAGGTTTAAAACTATTTATTTCAAGGTGCAAAAAGAACAATTTTCATTATATTGTATTTCTCTACATTTATTGTGTTTTCATGTTTTTATATTTTTAAAAAACCTATATTAGAAAAAGTTTATCTGTTACACCTATCTACATATTAACTAATAAGATTTTTTCTTCTCTATACAATACGAGCATTACGCCAAGCAAACAGTTCTAATACAAGTCCAAATATTCCGGAGAAACATATACCGAAAACTGGAATCTAGTTGGCTGGGGGCACAAGGCTATCACCGTACTAAAATAACAGAGCATCGGGCATTGGGCCAGCACTATTGTCAACCAGCCAACAATTATAAAGGGATTACCCAACAATATGTAATTAGTTTTTGCGCAGGTCACGGGCACCATCGCAAGCACTCTCTGCGTTTCTGTTTCCGGTTATCGCGCACTCATTTCCGGAAATGGTGATTGCAACCAACCTCGGTGTGCTTTCTGTCTTTTGCCGATAAAACTCAGCCACTCAGTGTAGCTATGCGGAAGTCGGGTGCCAAAGAGATGTTTGAGAAACTCGTTTCTTTTAAGGATATATTTGCATGAAATTGACGTAAAGATTGGAGCTGATGAAGATTTGTAAAAGTGATGATGTTCTAAATATACTGAATGCATATTGGATGTATAAACTTGTTTTGTCACTGCTAAATGATGTATTAGGTTGGTGCATAATAATCAGGCGTTTTTTTAAACAATATTTATTATAAAAAAAAATATTTTTATTAAAAAAAGTAAACAAAACAGTAATTTTTATTAGACCGCACAAAAACGCCTGATAATTATGCAGCAACCAAATAGATTCTTTTTCTTATAAATAAAATTATTTTTAAAAGATATTTGTCGCATAAATGAAAACAAGAAAACCTGTTTAAAACAAGGATCTGTTCGATATTCTCAAATACTTTATTCTTGCTGAAAAATAAAAGATATAACTAAAATTGTTTTCTAAATATATGTCTCTCTATACTTAATAAATTACTGATAACAAAAAGTATCATACATTTATTGATGTAATTATTATTTCTTATTCATTTTTCACTTTTTATCTAATGTGTTTATGATTTTATTTATGTACACTGTAAAAAAAAAATCAATGTAAATTTTCATTTTAACTTACTCGCGTGATTAAGCTGGAACATGCTACGACCCAATAATTTTACTATATTTTTTAATGTAATTTAACATTTTTTTTGTAAAATTACAATAATTAAAAAAAAATAGCAAAAAAATATAATAAAATTGCTGACGATCAATATAAATTTACATTAATTTTTTACAGTGTACTAAACTTTTCTCATGGAGAAACACAAAATAAAATTACAATGTTTTTACAATATTTGTAATATTAGTATAAAATATCCGCAAAAATAAAGATTTTGTAAATAAAGAGATTAACGTATTTGTAGTTTTTCGTGCAATAGTTATAATGCTTTTTTATATTATAGCAGTTTAAAAACAAAGGATAATAACATATACCAAATTAGTCACTTGACTAACTTCGTACATGCTAACTACTGTTTTATATAAGAAATAGATAAAATTATTATTTGTGTAGTATTAAATTTAAACTAGTCAACCAATACATAGAAGTACAAGTAAATTCATCTGAATAACAATGCAAAACTAACAGTAATAACATCGTATAAAACTTGTGTAACATTTGAACAAAAAAAAAAGGGCTAGTCATATCCGTCAACTTTTGACCCAAATTCAAGACAATTACATTTCGCCCCGAAATACGAGTCAAACGTCCAACGACAATTTGAAAGAGCCGTACGACAAAACGACAAGCAAAGAATAAAGATTTCGTTTCTATTCGTGCACACGGCATGGTGCATGCTGCTGCAGTAGGCCCTGCAGCACCAGCGCAAAACGGGCCAGAGAGAGAGAGAGAGAGAGTGAGAGAGGAACCATGTCGCACTATTCATGCCACAAGCGATTTATTTTTCGGTCCATTGTGTGTCCATTCGGTGTGCAGGAATCTCGACGCAAAGTTGAGCTTATTTTCCAAATGGCAGAATAAATATATATTTTTTTTTCTATGAAATTTTATATTATTTGTGATTAATTAGAGATACAGTGCACATCGCTTAATGTGATTATATCTAAACTTGGAAATTTTAAAATCTTTATAGACTAGAAATATGTAAATAAATTATCCAATAAACTAAATAAACAAAAAATCTTTCATAATTCATTGACTCGTATTCTCACCTCACTTTTAAATATGATTTTTGTCAAAATTACTTTTGATGTTTACTTAAAATTATTTATTAAGCGATTTTAATTAGTTTATTTGAATTTTATAATATTAGATATCAAAAATAAAAATACTATATTCAAATTTGATAAGATGTAGAAGTAAAAATTTATTTTAAAGTGAAAAATAAAAGCACTTTTTCATAAATAGAAGTGGAAATACGGCCCATTTGATGATTCGGTCATCTTGAGCGAATGTCTAATGAACGTTTGGTTTATAGAATTTTTATGAATGATTTTGAAGATATAAGTTTACTTCAACGTTCGATGAATGGTTGGAGTTGTATGATTGAGAATATATTGCGTGAGCGAAAGTTTCCAAGTAGTAGGAATAAAAGCGCATGTATGAAATGTAACATAAACATGAATGAAGCTTAAGTTGCTTGTGTGGATACCAATGTTTAGAGGAAACTGATTTCGGGATAGTGGAAAGAGTATGTGCTACACTTTTTTAGGTACATGACATGATTGTGTATGTATGTATATTAAAATAAAAAAGTTTTAGGTTTTAGTTCTGTTTAGTATATTGAAATGTCAAATTTTAACATAAAATTAAACAAAACTAAAACTTAAAGTTTTTTTATTTTGAATAATCTAAAAATAGACATATATTTTTGTCAGTTAAATTTGAAAATAAATATTTCATTATTTTACATATACGCATATGTGTAATTATGAACAACAGGCTATGGATTTGAGAAAAATTGAGGCTTGGCACTCCTTAATTTTGCATATACAAATGCCCGAAAACAAGATTATTCTTTATAAAAAAAATCTTAAAAAAATACATTTAATACAAAATTGTATTATTTGCACTTATTTCGTATTAATCTGTTGCTCTAAAAATGAAGCGTTGCTGTTAAAAATTAGGCGTTGCGATTTACATATTTTCAAATCAGTTAAAAAATGTTTATATTTTGACGTCAATTTAATTGCTAATGAATTACAAATATGACTTGTGACATTTTATCACTAACAAACTTTTCGCAAATAAAACTTTATGTCAAAATGTAGAAATTTTTTAATTGAATTGAAAAAAAATAATGTTTCGCCATCTTGCACCAGCAAAATTTCATTCATATAGTTTCTCTTTAAAATACAAAGTTATATTCAATTTAATAATTGAAAACTTTACATGTAGATTAAATTATAAAATGAAATTTAGAAACTATATTAATTTTAATTTGGTTACGATATAAGTCAAGTTAAAATTAGTTGTGTTAGCAGAGAAAATGAATTGTGTTAGAAGAAAATGCAATTTAGTAAGGGGAAACTATAATATTTACAATTAGTAACTCGTGGTGCAAACGTAATAGCATGAATTCTATATTATTTTGCAAATTATCTTGTTAGTTTGTAAATTAGATCTAATTTGCAAATTAATTTGTCTGTGTCCAGTGATTTTACATTTCAGAATTGTTAGCACAATTGCTGTACCTAATAATTTGTTAAATTACTATTTGAAATTCCGAAAATTATTTTTCAAATCAACATAAAACGTTATTTTCTAAATTTTAATAGTTACTTTTTAAAGCTATTATATTTTAAATATTTTTCTTTAGATACTTTTCTGCTTACTGAATTTTTATATTTTATATTTTCTTATATTTTCTATTTAAATTAATTAATAAATAATCTTATTGCTTATTCCGTATTTACATATTATTTTACGTATTTACATTTATTAGAAGCACAAATGCATTCTACCTTCTGCAGCTTATTCCAATCTTCTTAAAAGACCTCTATTTATTTTATTTATAATTTGTATTTAATTTTAGATATTTTTTTCTTTTATTTACTCATTTTTGTGGATGTTTTGACTATTAGTTTTGTTTTAACTATGTAATATGTTTTCTTTTTGTATTATTGTTGTGGTTTTGCCAGTTGGATATATATATATATATATATATATATATATATATATATATATATACTATTTATAAAAAATTTTCTTCAGATTTTAATTTAAAATTTAATTAAGTAAAATTTAAAACTTTATTCTCTACTAAAAACATCAATGTAACACATAACATCATAGCAGCTTGTAATATAGTATCTTTGCCGTGTTCACAAAATAAACTCGCGTTCGTTAAAATAGATGATGCGGCATAATAGCTTGGGTGTGCTTTTCAGCTTTCGATTGCGCGCCTTGGCATCGCTTGGTGAATCGCTCAAGAGGCGTCTTCATGCGTCTTCAGGTAACGCCTGAAGAATGCTCGCGGGCGTAAATAACGCTCGCTCGCAAAGTCTTTCAACTTAATCTAAACACTTACGACGTTTGTTCGTTTCGCCGACAGAACGTACGCAAATTACCGTGTTTCACACTTACTATTAGTCGAAAATCTTGAGTAGCACACAGTGATAGAAGAGTGTTTCGTAACTCGAGATAAACAATAGAAACGACTTCATTTGTTTTAAAACGTGCCAGGTCATGGCCTGCTGAGAAAATGAAGACTACTAGAAGTACGTCCGGATTCAAGGTTGCTCTAAATGTCTGCATTAATTTAGATTTTATACAAATATGTTTATATGTGACAGATAGTTGAAGTCCTAACTAAAATATATTGACAGTTTAATTTAAACCGATTACAGAAAAATTATGTGAAAATTAATATCAAATTCATAACCTTTATCAGTAGTATTTAAGATTTCCACAGTTCGTGTTCATTAAATTGAAGTTTTTTCTAGCCAAGTATTTCATGGCAATTACTTGTTCTAAATGTTTTGACATACTGAAAATATCATCTATTAATAACGAAATGTTTGTAAAAATATTCATTCACAGCGAAATAACCTAATAGAAATCTTTACTTTAATTAATTAGTCAGTTAAGATGGTTCGGACATCTTGAGCGAATGTCTAATGAACGTTTGGTTAAAAAAATTTATATGAATAATTTGAAGCTATACGTTTGCCAGTGGACTTCGATGAGTAGTTGGAGCGGGATGATTGAGAGTTTTTTGCGTAAGCGGAAGTTTCCAAGTAGTATAAATAGAAGAGCATGTATGAGAGGAATTATGAATGTAGATGAAGCTAAAGTTGCTTGTCTCAATAGGGATGTTTGGAGGAAGCTGATTTCGGGATAATGGAAAGAGTTTGTGCCACACTTTTTTGGGTTGTGTATGTATGTATGTATTTTGTTCCTAGTAACTTGTTCCTATATTTCGTTTGTTTATTATTTATGTCAATTGTACATATTTTACGTGTAGAAAATTTAAAATTAAGAAACCTACACAAATTTATTCCGAAAATTATTGTCAACTTTCCGTACCTCCTTCCAACCTAGAAACACTTGAAAATTCTTTATCATCCATTTGCCAGCATTCAGCACACCAAAACTATCGTACATTCGTAGAATCCTAGTGTCAGAGGCAGGAGGAGAAGGCAAAAGCGCGCTAATCTATATTAGGAAAGTTGCTTGAAATTGTTATTACCTCGCCAAAACCGAAAGCAGATACTCGTACATTTGGGCTTTGGCACAACTCCACGCGTACTGCTTCTGCGGTAGCATGTACAAGATTAATATCGCGCGTCGAAGCTTAGGTAAATCCGGCTCGCGCGCTCGAACGCCCGATTTCCACTCCGGTGTTTATCGACGCCCCGGCACCGCGATGCGATGTTTGTTGCCGGTACCGTCGTTCCGAATCGAAACGTATTAAATGTGGTTACGTGTCTGTCTGTGTGTGTGCTGGTGCTTCACTGTGCCCGCCGTACGACATGCATATTGGCGTTTGTGTGGCAGATGGAATTCGTTCAAAGATGATTTGTATTGGTTGTCATGTTTGAAGGATGCAAGAGAATTTTGTGAATATTAAAATAAAAAAACCTTAGGTGAAATTCGGTGTTTCGATAAACTAAACGTATATCTTCATCAAGAAAAAATATATACAAATGACATAAATAATAAACCGTTCTCTACGTTATAATATAAAGCCTGGAAATGAAGTAAAAAAAAACTTTTCCGACCTTATCTCTAATAAAACATTTAATATATTTTTGAAAATTTTCTAATATATAATACAAATTTTCTAACAAAACAAATATAAACACATTATTTTAAATATAATTAAAGATAATGAAAAACAAAATCAATGTCAATTATTGTCAATAGAAAAATGCATTTTGGGCGTTAAATCACTAATGTTATTTATTCATTAATAATAATAGAAGTAAATTCCAAAAAAAATCTGTTATATTATTACATTAATACATTTTTTATACAGTAAAATATGTGTATTTATTTGTATTGAACCAAACAAAACAGATAATGTAAGACTAAGTACAGCTTACTTTTTTCTATAGTACAATGTAAACAAATTACGTAGTTTTCAAAATAATAATACGAATTTTATATTTAGGAAAAAATAAAATGAAAAATAATGTATATGTTAATGAGAAGTTTACATGACAAAATTGATATTATATTTTATTTTGATTATATAATTTACAAGATTGAAACCTGTCATTCTTATATATAATTTTTTTTTACTTTTCTATATTACTATATTTACATTCAGGCCAAGGTCAAGTATTAATATAAAATTTAGACCTGAAACTGTATATAAACAAGAAATTTGAATATGTATCTGAAAACAATCGATTGTAGGATAATATATAAAGAATTTGTATGTAAAATGTAAATATACTTTTTTGTTTTATAACGATACGTACGATGTCGCATAAGCTACGTTTTAATTTGCATTACAAATATATATATATATATATATATATATATATATATACCGGGTGTCTACTTTTTTTTTGTTACATAGGGAATACAATGCTAAAATTTTCATTTGGTGATAAATTTTCCCCTAATTATTATAGAACAAAAGTACAAATACAAAAGTTGTTTAGAATTCAAAAATGCATCAAATGATGCCAAATTTATCAATATAGGATGTTCCGATCAAGAATTAGAAGCAAATTAAAATTTCCATTTTTGCGCTCTTTACATCAAAGTGCCATGGAAATTAAACAAATAATTTCATTTCTTCTGGAGTTTGAGTTTGACAGATCGTATTTATTTTATTGTTACGTTCTGTATTATTATCATTATTATTGAAAATAATGAATAAACTTAAGGTAAATGAAAAAGTTCAGTGCGTAAAATGGTATTTTACTGGAAATTCGATACGACGAGTAAGAGATTTATTCATATCAAAAATCTTGTTGATTTGAAAAATGCCATTGTTGAAGAGTGCAATAATATAACACAAACACAATTAAGCTCTGTACGTCACGAATTTTATAACAGATTAGGTTATTGTTTGGCAGTTAATGGCGATTTATTTGAACATTTAATTTAAATTGTTAGTTTCGTTTTTGTTCTCCTATATCTTGTATTCATGAATTTTTCTGTTTTATAGGTATATTGAATATTGTAATAAATAAAAAAAGTTTTACGGAGTTCAGCTATTTACTATTTATCCGACATATCCGACGTTTCACTGCACAACTTACAGCATCCTCAGGGATAAGTTTAAATTATTATAATAAATATATTAGGCATAATGCCAGTCATCTAATTCAAATGTATTGTTTTTATAACTTGAAGTTAATAAATAAATTAAACAATTACTTAAAATTATAATGGAGACATTCACAATTTAAAACCACAACTAGTACGTAGTGTACAGCCGAGTAAAATACCCTTTCATTGTAATAAATAATAAATACTTAATACTTTTTATACTTAATAGCTTTTCATTTACATTAAGTTTATTCATTATTTTCAATAATAATAATAATAATAATAATAATAATAATACAGAACGTAACAATAAAATAAATACGATCTGTCAAACTCAAACTCCAGAAGAAATGAAATTATTTGTTTAATTTCCGTGGCACTTTGATGTAAAGAGCGCAAAAATGGAAATTTTAATTTGCTTCTAATTCTTGATCAGAACATCCTATATTGATAAATTTGGCATCATTTGATGCATTTTTGAATTCTAAACAACTTTTGTATTTGTACTTTTGTTCTATAATAATTAGGGGAAAATTTATCACCAAATGAAAATTTTAGCATTGTATTCCCTATGTAACAAAAAAAAAGTAGACACCCGGTATATATATATATATATATATATATATATATATATATATATATATTTGTTAATAACTACTTGAAATAAATATAATTTACAAACACAAATTAGAGCTTTATAAAAAAGTATAAGTGTATGAATTTCATAAAATAATCATTAATTACAGTTATATTATTAAAATTTATATTTTAGATGCAAGGTAAATTTCAAAAATTACAACTTGTAAATTGAGTCAATTTTTTTTTTGTATACCACATATGTCAAAATTTGACAATTTTTTAAGTCAAAAACATTTTTTTTCAAAGGGGTATGTATGGTGGGGAGCAAAATGACTCAAATAGTCCTTCAACTTACATCGCCTTAAAGACGATACAAATTTTTTTGTACAAAAAATTTCATTCAATTTCGTTCAAAATTGGTCGAGTTATACCTATTTGAAAAGCAGTAATTTTTCTGATTTTTCAAGTGGCGCGTTTTATTTTTTGCCGAGTGCATAATAAGATAATTTAATTATTTTACTTAAAATTACAAAATTATATAATTTTACAGACAATTTATGTAAAATAAAAAAACTTTAGAATTTAGTTCTATATTAATTTTAATTAAAAATTGACGTTTTGGCGTACTCTACTCTATCATCAAAAAAAATATAACTATAATAATTACACTTTACTTCAAATCAAAATTATAAATTCATCATTCATATAAATGTTAACTATTAATGCTAACTTTGTAAAAACATATGCGGGTAAGGAGTAAATGCATATCATCTCCGCGAATAAGCCGGCTAGTTCACATAACCTAGAATATCATAGTGGAATATGTTAAAGTTAAATTAAATCCCCTCTAAAGTTATCGGCCATTCATCGGATTATTATCCAGAAGGGAAATGAAGTAGGCACTGCCTGGTTACATCGCGAACGCACAACTGCAAAAACGAGAAAGGAAATCAGTGGCGTCATTCTCAATATCATCACAAAATATTTTTTCTAATTTAAAAGTATGTGTGAAAAAATATTGTAAAGGCTCATTTAAACCACTGTATTTATCACGAAACTAGTGGTATATTTCAGCATAGAGATTTTAGTTCTTAGTATTTACTAATTTATAAAGGAATAACATAAAATTTAGGTTTATTGATTTTATTACAATTATCATTTAAGGTGATATATATTATACATTTTTTATTGTATTTCACAAGCTAGTAGATAATTAAAGGAAGTCAAATTTTATAATAAGTCAATACGTCTAAACCATCCAGATAAATCTGCTATTGCAAACATGCATTAGAAAATATTCATGATGTAAATTTCGAAGATAATGTAATAATCACAAAACTTATCAATATGAACAGCAAATTGACAAGAGAAGTAATAAAAATTTTAAAGAAAAAGATAACAGCAATCCGTGTAAAGACAATGATTTAAATAAAATTTGGCTTCCTTTATTATCTAGTTACTTATTTTGTTACTATGTAAATATCATTTATATCATTTTTCCTAATGAGGATGTACGTTGGAGTTCGTCGAAACATCGATTATTAATAAATATTAGTACAGAACTAAAACCTAAAACCATTTTATTTTAAGTAATATATTAATTCAAGAATCGAAGAAAACTGTATAGGCAATATGTATGTAAATGTTCGTCAAGTAATTTATAAAAGATTTTCTTGTAGATATTATATAAAAATTCTATAAATTTCCATCTCCGCCACTGGATGGAAATAAGCAAAGCATTAAGGATAGAATGAAAGAGAAGATATGGCTAAGCCGATTGAATGTGGTCGGTTGTGCGGGCAGGACCTTGGGAATTTAATTTACTCCGAAGTTGGCGGCAAACATTCTCTCCTCGGTCTTTGCGAGTATGTGTGTGTGTGTGTGTGTGTGTGTGTGTATATATATAACTTGACCAGTAGCGTTCTCGGGTAACCAGCCGGACCCGGTTACACTTATATTCCATATCAATATTTGTCCCCCGATCCTTTGGGGGCGAGAAACCGTTGCGCCACGTCTCTATCTCGTGTGCAACGCTAGTGGTGAACCGAACCGTCAAAGCAAATTCACAAATTCACTCATATGTCAGGATCGGAAGAGTTTAGGCGGTCGGGTTAAGTTGACAAAAAAAAAAAAAAATTGTTGCAGATGTTTTCCGTGTAGAAAGAAGTTTTCCCAATGCTTTGACACAAGGTAAACAAACAACACGCGAAAAAGTGGCATGCCCTGGCCTTTTGTACTTTACAGCGGGTAACTTGAGATAGGTTTCTATCCTGACGCTAGATTTAAAAGCTTGCACTGTGAAGGACGATCGCGATTTATGCATTTATTTTAAAGATTATAGTACAGCGTTTACAATATTTCATAAATTGTATGTCAAAAGAGTGTTTTATTTTTTTTTGTTTGCTTCAAAGGACCAGTTGCATAAAATATTGTTAACTTAATAAATAAACGAAACAAGATAGAAAAACTAGAAATAAACAAATAAGAAAAAATAATATTCAGTCACCAAGCAATGAGGGTGTGATCTACGATGTATGGCAAAATGTCTGCGACGAGGATAAATCGACCACGAAATACTAGCCCAGAAAATTCAATAAATTTAATGGATACCGCCAATAAAAGCCTGAAGATTACTAAAAATATTATCATTTATTAATTTGTCGTACTATATATGCTAATTTTGTCTCAAATTTTCCCATTTTTTCGTGCTATACTTGTTGTTTAAAATACCAATCTTGTTGTACAATTATACATTCCCCATAAAAACTTTTTTCTTTTTAAAATATGGCGGCAAATTAAAATTTTAGTCGGATTGTTATTTATTTTACTTTATCATATTTAAATATTTCAATATAATATTTAGTTTATTTTATTTATATATTATAATATTTAGTTTATTTGTTGATATTCAAATAAGAAATATTTATATGTACTTTTCTTATTCTGAGTTTTTGGAGTGGCAACACTGTACAAGCGAAACGAGATCAAAAGCAGTCACAGCACGGCAACTTTGCCAATCTTGCCCCGACTGAATCCCATGGGATCCGAACCGGTACTAGCCGAGATGGGATAACAACTAGTTCAGCAATGGTCAACAGCTAGCCCGAATAATCTAAGAAAGCTGTGGTTAGAACTGCTGAATAGTTAACTTGCAAATCGGAGAAATTTAACTTGCGTTTTCAGGCAAACTTATGTTATGGAATATTTACAATTTTATTTTCGATAAATTATTTAAATATCTTGATGAAGTAAATGTAGTTAACCAGCCTGCATAAATGAATGGTTTAAAATATCAGACTTTTTTTTTCTTAGTGCAATTAGTACAGATTTGTTGAAATTATTGGCAAATAGCCAATAAAACAAATAATCAAAATGGTTTCGTCATTTTGAGTGAATGTCTAGTGAATGTTTCGTTAAAAGAATATATGTGAATGATTTTGAAGCTATACTTTTGCGTTAGTGAAAGTTTCCAAATAATAGAAATAGAAGAGCTTGTATGGAAAGTATCATAAATGTGGATGAAGCTAGAGTCTGGATTGACTGGATTCTGGATAAGAATATTTGGAGAAAACTAATTTAGAAATAGTGAAAAGAGTTTGTACCACATTCTTTTGGGTATATGACGTGATTGTATATATATATGTATGTATGGAAAGAGTGTGTGCCACTTCTTTTGGGTACATGGCGTAATTGCGTATGTGTGTGTAAAATGTAACTAGACCATTACTCTATTTATTAAACCTTAACCTAATCAATAATCACCAATATCAATATGAATATGCTGATTTAGCAAATTTTTTGCTTTAGACATCAATTATTTCAGAAATATTCTGAAATTCTGGAAAAGTATATACAGTGTGTCCCAGGATTGATGTTACAAGAGGTGTAATGGACTAAAATTTTTTGAATTTCATTTCAAGATTCTGGAATTAAGCCCTGCTTGGCGTGAAACGAATTTTAAGAATTTTTTCGTTTTTTGAAAAACAAAATGGCCGTGACGGTGAAGCAAGAACTATTTTCTTTTCAGGTAAAGTACCCTTTTTGTTTAGGATACGACAAAATTTTATTAAGAAAAGTTGTTTATAATGACAAATCATGGCCGTATACCAAACTTCAGGACGATCTACCTACTTTCATTAAACTGTCTGTTTTAGAAAATGATGGAGGTTGCTTTGAATAGATAATTTATTGCAGTACAATCTTGTGTTACGTTTTGTAAGTTAAATTTGTTGTAAATACTATTTGTTTCGTTCAATGGTCTACAAAAAAATTTTTTAATAAATTAATAGATACCTACAATTTATTTTGTTCAATCTAAAACAGACAGTTTAATGAAAGTAGGTAGATCGTCCTGAAGTTTGGTATACGGCCATGATTTGTCATTATAAACAACTTTTCTTAATAAAATTTTGTCGTATCCTAAACATAAAGGGTACTTTACCTGAAAAGAAAATAGTTCTTGCTTCACCGTCACGGCCATTTTGTTTTTCAAAAAACGAAAAAATTCTTAAAATTCGTTTCACGCCAAGCAGGGCTTAATTCCAGAATCTTGAAATGAAATTCAAAAAATTTTAGTCTATTACACCTCTTGTAACATCAATCCTGGGACACACTGTAGATCATAAATGTAGATATGAAACACAATTTCATATATTGTACTTATTTCTCAGGTTTATGCCAATCTTTTACCTTCAATTTTGTTATTTTTATGTAGTTTTGGTTTTTCTTGTTTATTTTTTATAGTATTTTTATTGAACCGATTTATTTTTACAATAAATACAAGTTTTATATTCTTATAAAGATTTATATCACATTTGATTTTCTGCAAAATATATTTTTGAAAAAAATATATTATATTTCATCCATGATTGTGCGTGCGTGTAATTTGACAAAAATATATTATATTTATATAGCAATTTACAAAAAAAAATATATTATAATTTATAATAATAATAATTCATATTATTAAATACTTCAAAAATTGCAATAATTAATTAATTTGAAATATTTTTATTTTAAATTTGGAAAAATGTATTCAGCGTTTTTGATATTTAAATTCAAAACCATCTTTTATTTTATATATAATAAAATATTATTTATTTATAAATAAAATTTTAAATACAATAAAAATCTTTATGTAACAAATAAAATTTAATAAAAAATTGTGACCGACATTTTTAGATAAATTTTATCCAAATTCGAAATTCATTTAGTGCCTACAACTGACACAAAAACAATTTAAATTTGAACGAAAAAAAAAGCGGCACGAACTGTCTTTTCCATTTGACATTTGATTAAAATTCAACGGAGCGACATTGAAATTAAATTATTTCATTGTTTCCAAAGAGTGAAATTGATTTAAATCATTAGTATAAATCGTATAAACTTCAAGTGTGTTACAAACCGTTCAAATCAAACACTATCCCCCTCTCGATTTAATGGCAAATATTTGAATTTGAAAGAGCTAATTCTATAAACACCAATACGGTCTTCTGTTTGTATTTGATTCTAATAAAAACTGTTATCAGTTTACGTAAATCTAATTGAAATCTATCAAATTAATAGCTACTGATGATTTATATACATAATATAATATAATAATATAATGCTTTATAGACAAATTTTGTACAAATCAGGTTTTAATTTATACTCTACGCTCACTTATTAAAATGAGTAAAATTTAAATTATAAAAATAGTCAATAACCTATAAGATTAAAAGTTCTATCACTTCATGACTGTACATCCTGAAGAAATAAATACTGAAATAATAAATATATTAACAGTCGAATATTAACTAGGAGAAGATATGAATATGAGTTAATAATGTTGGTGTTAGATTTTACAAAACAATATTATTAATTGTATCAATTATTAATTATATAAATATGCTTATATAAACTAAACTTTATTTAAAAATATATAAAAATATTCTAGAAATATAAAATTGTTAATTTAAGTTGTTAGTAAAACTATTTTTGTTAACAAAACCTAATTACAGAATCTAGTGACGAATTAATTTAAAACTCAAAGACATAGCTAACTGGTTGTTACAAATGTAGTTCAAAATTCCATCAGCACATAAATGTCCTAACAAAAACTGTGTCATAAAACACAGAAAAAAAAAACAAAAGCAACAGAACCGTGTTGTTTATCACTGAAATTATAATATTTCAAAAACACGAAATTATGTCAGAAATTTCGAAATTACTTTCCCGGCATTTAAGACAGTGAGTTGTCAGTGTGACATAACGCACAAATGCGTGCCAGCCCATTTGTATGTAAACTTGTAAGCTGTCACGGGCAGGGATTTCTAAGCGTACCTCATCAACCTTGCTGGTGCATGCGTGTTACGTTACAGGCAAAGCGACCTATTTTTCCTATCAGTTAGCGAGTTTTAAATTATTTTTTTTGTATTTATATTTAAGCAAAAATCATCAAAAATCTTAAGTGTTCTCAAAAACATTTATATTTATTATCGCCGTCAAAATTTGTCTTCCTATATTGAATTATTATATGTTTTTGACAAAACCTATAGCAATAATAGATATTTATATAACAAGTGCGTAAAAATGGGTTTTAAATGGATCAAAAATCAAGTTTACTCGCAAGTTACATAAAAAATTTGATCTAGGACCCCAAATTATACAAACAAAAACATTTTTATGAATATGTTAAGTTTTCTGAATAAATGTAATTTACAGTAACATAATTATACGATTATTAATCACTGTTATTAATAGTTAAATTTACTGCAGAGTTTATTTTATTATTTTAATTAATTTGTTTCCGAAATATATCAACAAAAACGCAAAAATACAACTCTCATTCATTATTTTCAGGTTAACTTCTAATATTGTCGACAAATGAATAAAATGAATAACCATGAACAATACTGACAATTGTCAAATAATTATCCTATTTTAATAAAATTTATATTATTAAATTATTTGCACTTCAGAATAATATAGAATTATTCATTTTATTCTAATACGCCTTCTCTTTAAAGAGACAAATGTTAACAAATAA
Source organism: Clivina fossor (assembly GCA_963966155.1). Lineage (NCBI taxonomy): Eukaryota > Metazoa > Arthropoda > Insecta > Coleoptera > Carabidae > Clivina > Clivina fossor. The sequence goes on from OZ014563.1 coordinate 1,743,011, forward strand.
TTAATAATAAAATTATAATAAATTTCATCTGATTTCAACAGCATCATTGACATTGCCATTGACATTTACGCATCGCATTATAACATCGTTTGATAAGTGTCAATTTTTCAGTGTTTATAGTGTTGTGTAAAGTGTAAACGTTAGAGACGGCCATAGATAAAATAAATTATTTACTTTCAAATAAAATAAATATATAAAATATAATTACTTTGTAAATCATTAAATTTGATTTAAAATTACTAATTATGTATCATGAAAAAAAAGGCTAATTAAATTAAATTAATTATTTAATTATTCAATACACAATTTTTCTATTATAATATAGGTAAAACAAATTTTATTAAAATTGGTTAATTAAATTAAAGTTATTGATATTTTATTTAATTTATCAAGCTACTTTAATTTTGATGCTAATAAGAGTGCAGATTCTTGTCAGCTTTTGTATTTAATTATTATTAACAAAGTAGTTCTACTAAAATATAGATGCTTCCTAATCCTTTTAGAATTTTAATTAAAAAAAAAGAAAACTGTAGGTCAAAAGATAAACCTACCGTATTTTAAGATAAAATATATATATAGTATCCCTTTTGCTAATCCATTTTAGGATATAAACACTTCTCATATTTCGTAATTACGCATTTAATTAGCGGCGCGGTGATAACGCGACCCATTGCATTTTCATAAACACATCGGACTTTGTTAATACTTCCTTACGAGGGTTCGCCATAACAGGAAATGATAATTAACGTGAAGATATACAAAATTATTTCTTGCTTTTTGCGCATGCTTATATTGTTATTCAGAAATTTTGGATGAAAAACTATTTGAATGTAAAATATTTTTATTATTAAAATACCAAATATATTTATGGAATATAATATTTTTTGTAGAAGAAATAAAAACGTCATTTTAGGTTTTCGATTTTAATGATATAAGTAATAGTACATTATGTTACGAGCAGTAGAAAGCCATGATTATTGTGTTGAGCTTAGATATTTCTAGCCGAGGCCAAGCAATCTGGGTGAAATACCAAAAGAGTTTTCTATTCCAAGTGACGTATACGAGTTTTTCATCAAACGTTCTAAACGAGATTAAAATAAAAATAAACAAAAATGCATGCCAAGTTACTTTACCTACTAACCATACTAACAGTTGTAGAATAGTATATATATATATATATATATATATATATATATATATATATATATATATATATATATATATATATATATATATGTATATATTATTTATATTTGTTACCTGATTTGAGAGAATTAATATTTCTTTGGTCAATTATACAATTTCTGACAAAATTGGCGATATACATTGTATTTCTTGTATTTCTTCACACACTTGCAATAATTAAATTCAAATTCAATCGAAAATAAACAATGCAATTGTCTATTAACTTAACTAGACTTATAATTTTTAATATATATAATCATCGGAGATGTCAAATTAAACATGTGACCGTGTTTCTTTGGTTGAATAAGCAGTTTCAGACAGTGCACATTGCATTTCTTGCACTTTTTCATTTAACCGAAGCGTAATAGTTTTTTTAATATGGCCGCCGAAGATGTCAGATTAAATACACTTGAGGTTGTAGGTATATTTGGTGCTGCCACCAGTGCTGTATATAGTATCTAACTGCTGTATAATAATTACATTATTGCACTAGTAACATAATAACCTCTGTCTACATACGCAATATGGCAACGTAATATTAATATTATGATACGCTTGAAAAAAAAATATATTATATTTTATATTCTTAATTACATATGGCGTATTATATTAGGTTATAGTATTTTTGTTTTTACTTAAATCGTCATTAATTTATTTTGATTAATTTTTAAATTAAGAAAAATGCATCAAAATAAATTAATGGCGATTTAAGCAAAAAATAAAAATACTATAAAAATATATTATTTACAAGTATTAGAAGAACGTTTAAAAAGATGTTTTTTTTTACTAATTTGTACGAATATTTTGATAAAATAATTACCAATTTACTTAAAATAATATTTAAAAATAAAACATTTGACAATATTTATATTTGATTGTACAATCTTTCATTGATATTACTTCTCAGTATCTTTGTTAGAAAATAAACTTAATTATTTTTGGTAAATATAGCAAAATAAATTAATAGAAAAACATATTGTTTATCAAGTTATAATATGAACACGCATTTCCTTTTTAATTCCATCAAATTAATATCACTTTCGTTAAAACAATACCACTTATTACAGATAGCAAATGTCCTAAAGTGCAAAAACTTGTCCAGAAATCTACCATACGCCCAAACATAAACAAAATAACAAAAGATACACACTCACACACATATAGGATCTATGCTCGTTGCTCGTCCTGGTATTTGCTTCCATTCTCTCTCTCTCTCTCTCTCTTTGGAATAGCACAAAAATAAGGTAACAAACAGCTCTATTTTCAGTAGAGAGTAAGAACCGCGGCGTAACTTCGTAATCTTTGCTAGAGCGACACTTGTAAACATTGACTGTGTGTGGAAGTTGACTATGACTTCTACGATCCGATGTAATCGTTTACTCGGCGGTTTGGTAATGTCTTACCAGTTTAAGTTATGCGAGTTTTGGTCCGTTGAAGACTGTGTGTATAAAGGTTGCCGCAGGCCAACTGATGCAGCTTTGATGGTTCGAGCGTAACGATGTGGTAAATATATGGTTTTAGAAGATGGATTTGTCACAAGTATAGCAAAATTAAATAAAGATATTTCGTAAATATTATTTGCCAAATATATGAATCTTTTTATATTATACAGGGTGCTTACAGTATCTTTTTAAGGGGCGAGAGTACAATAATTATATATATTTATATATATATATATATATATATATATATATATATATATATATATATATGAGTATATAAGAGACACTAAACTATGAGACACTATGATGCCACGTATTTCTAGGTATAATCGTAATTGTTTAAAATTATATAATATCGGAACTATTACAAACGTTATGTAATATGATATTACCAACTGAATCAAAAAATTCATATTTATGTAATATTACAGATTCTATTTTAGTACAAAACTTCAGTAAATTTGCTGTCAGAAATTTTCCATAAAGAGCTAAAAAAAAATTAGTTCTCTAACATTATTGTTGGTATAATTATATACATTTGTAAATTTATATAAAGGATGTATTTTACAATTATTACAAATATTAATATGCAAACTGTAATGTTACATAATTTAAGAAGTTATATCAACAATATAATTAATTTTACATTAAATATATATAATGCAATTTGCAGAAAGTAGGCAATTTTACATATTTATTAGGTTATTTTTACTTACTTTATGTGATTATTATAAATTATGCAAAAATTGTAGAATTTTGCGGTAGAAATACAACATATTTATAGTAAAATAAAATTACAGATTTTTTTTTATACTTAGTACAATTTTACTATTATTTTTTTTGTAATTTCGCTAAGTTTTTTTACAGTGTATATATATATATATATATATCATTTCCTACAAAACCCATCTTAAAACTGTTAATTTACCCACTCCCTTCACTACACATTCCCTCCTCCCTTATTGGTCTCCGCCGTCCGTGGTTCTCAAAACATACGTTCGAAATAAATTCTCACCGACGACAACACGAACGGCGAGCGATTTATCTTCTTAAATGTTGATACTCGTCTAGGTCGGGGTGAGAGAAAGAGTCGGGGGGAAGGAAAAGAGGTGCAAACCAAACCCCTGAACTCGACTGCCATGTGGACAGTGTCGCATCGCGACGCAACTTGACAGCGTCGCGGTGTCGAGGTACATGTCGTTTCGCCGGCGCGAAAGACGACGGTTGCTCTGCCCTTCTGATCTGATCCGGTGACGAATGAGGATTTAGAAGGTTGTTTCTACATGATTTTCAAACTGGGTTTTTTTTGCCTCGCATGTTTTGATAGGATTTCTTTTTCGTTTTGCAAAAGTTGTTTAATGGAGATTATTACTTTGTCGTTTCTACTATATTAAATATAAATTAAATGTGCAGTTGAAGGTCAAGCGTTAGTATGTCATACATTATGTATTGTGTAGCTTTTAATTATAGTATGTATTTTAAATATCATTTTAAAATGTGTTTATTTTTTCTAATTGTATGTAGTTCTAACACTATCACTAACACTAAATCAACCCAAAATAAGCAAAATAAATAAATTCTTACTTACTTTTAATAAAATAATACTTTTGTTTATTTTATTTAGAAAATGGAGAAATATCATTAAAGTAAAACACACGTTTAATATTAATACTTATTTAGATAAATTTCAACGTATAAATTTGACAATGATAAATGTGAAATAACTTCTATACATACGAATATAACCTTTTTTCCCCTGAATTCTCAATTCTCACGTTAGAGCCTTGGGAACGCTGGAATCTTTTATTTGAAATTTCTTGTTCAAATTTATTTTGACTTTTCGACACATTTTGCCCACAATATATTTATAACTTTTCAAATCTTTTTTTTATTATCATAATATTCTTAACACAATAATATGAAAAACAAGATGGAACCTATAGAAAAATCTTAGCGTAGTTTGACATTTTCGTATGATAAATTCAATTTTTAAAAAGACATTAAAAATATAATATCTGTAGGTCTGTCTCTCAAACATTTCAGAATTCAGAACTCATTACATTAAAATAAAACTACTTCAACTATTTTTATTTTTGCATTAAACACCATTAATTTTTATTTTTATTTATCTAATTAAACATTAGACAATTTTTAAATTAAAGAAAAATTGTCTAATGATTAATTAGATAAATAAAAATAAAAATTAATGGTGTTTAATGCAAAAATAAAAATAATTAAACATTTACACCAAACGAATTTATAAAATAAAACTACTTCAGATTAAAGTTCTGTATTTCTATTTATTTGTAAAATACAGAACTTCAACCTGAAGCAGTTTTATTTTATTATTTTATTTGATTTTATTACAAATTAAATTGTGTCATAAAAATTGAAAACTACAGAAATAAAATACAATAATTCCATTTTTTATTCATGTTTCGGAGTAAAAAACTATTAGATAAAATCCAAAAACATTTCATCAATTTTACCAACAAATTCAAGAATATATCGCGAACATATTTCCTCAAATATAATATCTAAAGACAATATAGCAAAATCGTTTGCCATAAACAAGCAGCTTAAAGTAGAACGCAGATAATATTTCAGGCGATTTTGAACGCGCACGAGCTGAAGCAAAATGTGTGACCGCCTAACTGAAAACGATTTGCTGACACACATTTCACCGGAGTTTGTATAAATTTATGAAGGGTCAGCAATTGTCGCGAGTATTTCATTATGACGACCTCACGATTAGCAATCGATGTTATATTTAAACGTTAGCATAATTTTATTATATTATTACTAATAATTTTTATATAGTACGTAAAACTTCATATTTTGATTCATACAATTTATACACACTCTAAAAAAAATTATGTAATTATGTAATTTTTATTATTTTATACAAACTATGAGACACTATTATGCCCAGTATTTCTAGATATAATTACTCAACTGTTGTAATTTAATACATAATTGTTTTAAAATACATAATATCAGAACTATTACCAACATTATAATAATAATAATAATAATAATACGAATTTTCTATAAATAGGTAAAATTTGTTTAGTTCTGTAATATTATTGTTGGTATAATTACAAACATTCAGCGCGGTAGTCGAGCGTGTTTAAGCGATAGGTACTACCGAATATAATACTGAGACTAAAATTTCAATCCCGTTAGCCGGCATTTCTGCTTGTCGTAAAATAAAAAAAATGCCACATGGTCAGGCATTAATTAAACAAAATCAGTCACAGCAGTTTGATTAACTTCTTGTCTTAAAATATCAGTAGTTTAGATTACTGGTCGGAACTCATCGCTGCTCTGTGAGAACGCACGACTGCAGTTTCGAAAAGTATTTAAATGAATGATCACGGAATAAGTACTACTCTTATCCTTGTGAGTTATAACTTAAATAATCGTAAACGTGTTCTTCGACAATAATAACAATTATAAAGTAACTTTAATATAATTTTAATATTTAATATAATATACTCTTACTAGCTAATTTTTTTACAAAAAAATCAAAGTTTATTGTTGCTAAACTGTATACTATGAAAATATCAACGGCGTAACATTACTTTTGGTAGTACCGTTATCAGTACTTTATAATGAAACACTTAATATCACTCTAGAAAATAAAAATATCCACAACGCAACGTTGAATAAGACAAAGATTTTTAAAATTGGCTCCGGACATTATTTTTGTCGGGCCGTACGACTAAATTTAAACCCGGAAACATAGAACATTTAGCCCGCAAGAGGGAATAATAATTTAGTTAATTAACCGCAGCCGTATTGCACACCGCTTCCCCTCACTTCACCCCACCTCACTGTCTTAAGCATAATAAGAAATGCTAAACTTGAAAGATATATTTGACGCAATGTTCCTATTTATAGAAATCCACTCTTGTGTTTGTTTTCTTTCTCCTGCTTGTGGGTCACTATGTTACAAGATTTATATTATTATCCTAGCTAGAATATTCACTATATGATTTTGTAAAATAAAATAAAATATAAACAAATAACAATTTTTGATTATATTATTAAGTTTCTCGAGTTTTTCTAGTAAACACAAAACTACACTATAAAAACGTTGCCATTTTACAAAAAAAAATATATATATAGTAAAAAAATTACATATTATTTCAGCAAAACGATTGTTTACATAAATTTTCTGTATAAATTTGTAATTTTAAATAAGAACAATAAATTAATTATTTTACTAAACATACAAAATTATATTACTTTTACGGAAAATTTATCGTTTTGCTGAAAAAATATGTAAATTTTTTACTATGATTTTTTATGCAAAAATAATAACTCTCTTACAGTGTAGAAGATTATTGTACAATTAAAAAAAAACAACGTATAATGGGTTTAGAACTATTTTGACACAATAAATATGTCAATAAACGATTTGGTTTTTTAATTATTTTTATATAATATTAATGTTATTTAAATAATACTATTATTTAAAGATATTTACTACGATTTTCAAGATATAGAAACAAACTGGCAAAATTAGAAATTTTCAGTTATTTTCACAAAAATTAATATGCATTTAATACAAAAACTTGGTGTGAGTTTAACTGTAAAAAATCGTTTAAAGTTTTATGAAAAATAATTTGCAATAATAACAAGTAATTTTGATTATATTTTAAAAAAAAGTACAACTAATGAATGAATTTATTTAAGCCCATTATAAATTTGTGAAAAATTCTTTAACGATCCTACATACAATTAAAGTGCAAAATAAATATTTTAAGATAATTACGTTATTTTGAAAAAATCTACATAACTCTAACGTTTAAATTTAAATAAAACCTTCGCAACAAATTATTATAAAACAATTTCAATATAATTCTTTGATATAAAAAAAAAACGAAGATTAACAAATTAGCGAAGAGTCTGTTTGTAGCACGAAAACAGCCTTAGGGCCATCGAGGACAGTATTAAAGTATTTTTTATTCCGTTAACAAAAAAAAAAGCCGAACGCTCGCAAAAATCAGGACTGAGAACCGTTCGCAGTGGTATACCATACCCCAAGCGCGCAACGGCTCATGCGTCGCTGGTATGAAACTCGCGCTCAGCCAATAACTGAAACGAAAGCTCTCTGCTAGTTCATCGTCGACGCTTGAGGCGCTTGCATCGTCCGTCGTGCTACGTCGCTGAAAACTGAAAATCAGATATACTAATACGTTCAGGTGAATAGTCAGAGAAAAACGATCCTAGCGATATTTGTTCTGTGTATCGGTGGTCCGGCATGTTGATTGTCAATTATTGTTCTATGTGATTTGTTGTGCATCTGTTCTAGTGACACTTGAAAAATAAATAAATAAAAAAAAAACAATTGGTGAACGCTTATATTGTCTGTCTGTCTGTCTGTTTGTCTGTATGTTTTGTGTAATACGGAACTAGGGAACATAGAAACCGGGTTTTCTACGTGTTTTTTTTTTGTTGCTTGTGACAAAAGCGGAAGGAACATTTCATCGGGACTGTTTTTTCAAGGTAAATATCGTTTTGTAACTTTCAATTCATTGAACCGAAACAATTGAATCACACGGCAAAAAGATTTGCTTGCGCCAACTCGATGTCGTTGCTACAATATCTTATTTACATATTTATTGTTTCTTGTTTTACATATTTTATCTAATTATTACAATAATGCTCCATTTACTAAAGACAATTCAATCAAATCAGCAAATGTTTTTGTACCAAATGTAATAGATTATTTTTTTTTTTTTGGAAACACAGATAATGTTTGCGTGATTTTATATTATTAAAAATTAAACGTCAAATATGACAGATGCTTATTTGTTGTTTGTTTGTGACATTTTTATTTACAAATAAAAAAAACTAAATATTTATTTTTCATTTCAAAAATAAATTTATAATAATATCTAGAATCCAGTTTGATTTTTTTTTTTATATTTTGATTATTAGAAATTACAATAAAATTTTAAAATGCTACTATTCTTAAATATTTCTAGTACTTCCAAATGTTAGAATAAATTTATCCTTGGTATAATTTTAAAATTTGCCAATGAGATGTTGTAATTTATTCTGAAGATACATTTTTAACAAATGGTGTTTATTTATCTTAATAATAAATAATACTGGAAATAGTGACCCTTTAAAATGGTGTTCTTCGTATGTACACAATTATTTAAATTAATTATGTATAACATTTTTTATATAAAATTTCATTATTAACAGCTTTTGCATCAATCATCTACGAGTATAAAATTATTGTGTATTTATAGTTTGTTTTTCTTTGATATTTCAAAAAATTTACTAAATTTACTTAGATCTATAATTACAACAAATAGAAGATAAAATGGTCAGTATTTTTTCTTCAGGATGTGCAGTAGTAGGGACGATAATTAATTACCTATATTTACGTTAAAATTATTTTGTTCAATTTTGATATTTCGTGCGAATTTTAGCACTTCTTCACGAGAAAAAATATTAATGCATTTGTTAAAATGATATCAATTATTGAAAATCTTTTATTAATTGTTATGTTTTTAAAATTAGATTGTATCGCAGGTTGTTTTTTTTTTCTTATTCCATTACAAAATAAATACATACATGAAAATATTTTATAGACCATACTTTTCCAAACAAATTTCTCACAAATTAATATATATATATTACAAACTTTACAAATAAAATAAAAAGGCAATGACAGAGGAAAGAACAATTTCGATTCGTTTATGAGTTTTTGAGCAAAAACTTGACGAAAAGACAATATTTACGAGTGGGTTTAAGCGCGGGATTATGTTTTTGCAATACAGAAGATTAAAATTGACTCTATATATCTGAGACAATTATTTTTAATTGCTTTCTATAACAGTAACGCGTTAAGTAATTAGTATTAATGTTGGAAACGAAATATTAATTCACCGATTATAGAGATTAAAAATTGTCAGTTTAATTATTAATTGACTAGCTTTTTGTGGTTGGCGTAATTACTAAGTAAAAAAGCGAAATGTATTCAATTAGTTCCGATCAATTAAATATTATTATGTTGTCTTATTTTTAATAATGTCAAAATAAATAGTTTCATATTAACATTAATACTATTTTCTAACATATATTTAATTTTAATTCAATTTTGATGTCAATGTATCGAAAAGCATTAGCGTATTATTATTATTATTCTAATTTTAAAATGTATAAATCTTAAAATTGTTTTTAATATTAAGATCTTAAAATAGAAAAAGTTAACATCAATCATTGCGAAGGTATTGATTTAAATAAAATTTGGCTTCTTTTATTTAATAAATTATAAAATTTTATAATCTGGTTACTTATTTTGTTGCTTAGTAACTTGTTCTATGTTTTGTTTACTGTAAATGCTATTTATACTCTTTTTTTCCTGGTGATGATGTACATAGAGTATATCGAAACCTCGATTATTAATACAGAATTTATCTTAAAGCCATTTTATTTTAAGAGTAAAAAAAAATGTTTTAGAACTCATTATATAAAAACAAAAAAGCTTTAGGATTAAGTTCTTTATATGTTTTATTTAAAAATCGAAGTCTTGATATACTCTACGTATATATCATCAGAAAAATGTACGAATGACATTAATAATAAACAAACAAAACATTATTTTCATTAATTTTTTTTCATACTTGTTGTTGCAAAAACAATATTTATATTAGAATTTTTCAGTTAAAAACCCGTGAATATTGATTCGCGAATAGATTAAACTGCAAGATAGTATTTGCTCAATTAATTTAATGAAAAATTCGAAAGAGAGAGAATATTAAAATTCCTAAACGCAAGTAACTGAAATCTGAACAGAGAACATAAGACATTCCCGCGTAATTTCATACATAAATTTAAATATGAAAAACATAATTCTAATAGGCCTTAGTACGTTAATGGCCAATAAATTATCCAAGTTGTTTTCATTACGTTTTCGGCCGTAAAACTTTTTTGGCAAGCATACAAGACAGGTTTTTTTTAATATCTTAACCATAAAAGACATCGTTATTAAAAGTTAATATATTATATTAGTTCCTAGTTATATCTAATTCTTTCTTATTATTTGTTAGTTTCCATAACTTTTAGCTAAAGTTGGCTTCGAATAGTTGAAATATCGGCCAAAAATATCTTGATATGATATATGATAAATTTCATTGTTTTTTTTTATTGCATATTAATGCCTCTTTCAATTATTTACTTAGAATAAGACCAAACAATATTAACAGTAAATTGATAAGAGAAGCAATAGAAATTTATAAAGAAGAAGATAATATCAATCAGTATAAAGGCATGAATTTAAATAAAATTTGGTTTCCGACTATGTTGTTTACTTAAATATACAAGTATTTTTGATATAACAGTGTCCGCCAAAAAGTTTTACTACCAGAAGTAATATTTAATTTAATTTGTAAAAAATCTTTCAAAACTCATTATATTAAAATAAAACGGCTTTAGGTTGTAATTCTGTAATAATATTAATTAATAATCGACGTTTCGACGTACTGTAAATATTTTCGACGTACTGATGAAGATGTACGTTGAGTAAGTCAAAACGTCGATAATTAATAAATATTAATACAGAACTACAACCTAAAGCCGTTTTATTTTAATACTTAACTTAATTTCTAGTGTGAGCATTTATAAAAATTGGGCACAATTATTGTTTACATTAGCTATAACTTTTTGAAAATAAATAAAAAATAAAGAATTTTACCTGAGAAAAAATTGTCTCTGTGTTGGCACTAATGTTGCATTAATCTGTAAATCAAAATGAGTAGTCGTTAGTGAAACTATTAAGGTTTATATATATATATATATATATATTGTGATGTCTATGATTAACTGGACGGTCATTGATGCATAACAAACCGATTCAATAAATTTGATAAATTTTTGGGAAAAATCTCAACATTAGAATATTATTATGGTAATTTCACAGATACATTAATGAACTTTTGTTCAATGTTAAAATACAATTTAATATTTAATATTTCACGTGAAAACTTAGTTTCAAAATTACTTATCTGTTAACATTACTGAATTATTAAAATTTTCTATATTCTATAATATATATCCATTAGTTTTTCATGTTTTATTTCATAATAAAAATATGTAATATATTTTAATAATAAATGAAATACAATAAAAAAAATGATATGAAATGAGTGAATTTAGAGTTAAATACTTAATCTATAATCAGGTATTACATATTTAATTTTTAATGAGATTGACGAAATGAATGGTAACACAAATTCGATGTTTACGCATCATTACAATAGTTCTAATCATGTATAATCAGTAATATTTATCAATATTGTATGAGTAAATGTAACATTATGTTTTCAATATTTGCTTTATTATTGATACTGACAAAATATTGTCGCTTAATTTTAATATGTCACAATATTATGCTACACTTATCATAAATTGTAAATTTTGATTATTGGTATATATTTGTTGCTAAAAATATGTTCAAATATTGATATAATTAATGCTGTTAAAATCATAAGTGTGTAAGTAACATTTTTTTAAAAATGAGTTACATACGGTTTGAGGCTATAGAAATAATGTACATTTTGAAAACTTATATTTGTAATAAATTTTTCATGTAAATTTTTTAGAATTATTTTATATGAGTAGCCAAATATATTTGTATGTTTTTCTCAAAATTAATATATTGTTATACCTTAATGGTTTTTATTCTTTCAATTTACATTTTTTGCAGACTTTTATATATTAATAAAGCTAAATATATTAGTTCGATAGTTAAATGATTCATTCAGACTACCTTACTTATCAAGAAATTAATTCTATGTTATAATGCAGAGTTACTAATTCTAAACTAAACTACTTATTAACTTAATGAAAGAACAACGCAAATTCTGGATTTTAGTTTTAACAGTTGTTGTTGGTTCTATTACAGTCAAATTATAATAAACAGTAAAATGGCTTTAGGTTTAAGTTCTGTATTAATATTTATTGATAATCGACGTTTTGACGAACTCAACGTTGATTATCAATATATATTAATACAGAACTTAAACCTAAAGCCATTTTATTTTTTTAAATGAGTTCTGTAAGATCGAGTATTTTTATTATTTTTTATTTAACGTAGTAAAATATTTTTCAGAATTCATTATATTAAAATAATAATAAAAAAAAATGACCTGATAAAGACGAGTGTTCAGTTGCGTCGAAATGTCGATTTTATAAAATAATTAAACAGAATCTAATCCTAAAACAATTTTTATTTTAATATTTTTTATTTGTTTATACATCATAAAAAAAAAATTCCAAGAACTAAGAGCAATTTTTTGATCAAAACTATATTGTACATACATACAGTCACGCCATGTACCTAAAAGGGTATGGCACAAACCAATAATAAAGCAAATTTGTACTGACAATCACTGAATTGTCCACCAGACATGCACCACGGGACTATAACAAATTAGTTGTAAATAATTTTAAATTAAGCGAATAAAATTGCTAAATTCAAATTATATTCGTAAGTTGTTCTCGTTTGTTCAACTAGTAAATTTACTGCACACTAATTTAGTTGGCTAGCAGCCATCTTTGTAATCAAATATCCGTGACAGAAAAAAAAACGAAAAATACAATAAAAATTATATTATTTTCTTCCATCTTTTCAGCTTATTTAACTAGATAAAAATAAAATTAGTACAAAATTACAGCAATTTAATTTTGCGTTATGTCATTTACTTACAAAAAAAAAAGCTATTTAGTAAAAAAAAACCGTCTAATGCTTTTATTTGTTTTTTATACTGAGCGCTTGGCTAGCATTTGTTTCTGGTGCCAAGTTTTGCGATAACTGGTGCGCTATAACGCGTCCTGCAATTTTCCGAAATTTGTGGAATTGCACAGCCGTACGCTGAGCAAAAGTTAAATTAAAGTGTAATTTGAATTTTTTAAAACTCAATCTACGACTAGGCAACATACACGTGCACACAGTTTGATTTATATGGATTTTAATTTGAGTCACTTGGGCATTTGATTTTGAAAGTTGCCGGTTTTAATTTGAAAAAGTTTCAAAACATTTTTTTTCGTGTTATTTTGTTTTAAAACAAAATTTACAGTTTGTTATTTTCGTTGTTCTGTTTATTTTATTTATTCTACTTCCCAATTAAAAGTTTTTATTCTATTATTTTATGTAATTAAAATTCATAAAACCGTCAAATTTTCAATGAAAACAAATATTAATATTATTGTACTTGCTAAATACAATAATAATGATTTGCGGCACAAAGAACCTTTCAAGGATCAAACCTACATTTTACTGTAAACTCAATAAAGGCGCTCAAATTTTTTTTTGTCTAATATCGGTTTCACAACAACGTAACTGTCATAAGAGCAGGACTAAACTAATGAATTAAAACACCCAAAAACCGAGCTTATTGATTATAAATATATTATTAGATAAAAGATTTATATAACTTGTACAGAAACCCGTTGTCAGGGAAAAAAAGAGTAAGATTGTTTAGGAATTCGGATACTTTTAAAATACACTGTGTAAAATTCCACGAAATTCCTGTAAAAACATTATTACACTTAAGTTAAGAAAATAAAATAAAAAAGTGTGAAGTGTTTTTACAAGCAAACACATTAGCAGTTCGTAAAAAGATAAAGTACTTGAACTTATATGACTTCATGTTAATATTCGCAAGCATAAAAGATATTATTACCAAAATTGAATTAGTTTTCTGCTTAATATCTTTCGTCTAGTTTCAAGAAAAGATTTATTAAGGACTTGGTCGACAAGCAAACGTAGAAAAATTGTTTTATATCGTTTTTACATTGGCGAAATAGATATATACTTGTTTGTGTAGTATTTTTAATTCGTGTATCTTACAAATTATGTTCACGCATACTTTCCACTTTTATTATTAAATTATATTAATTATTAGTATACTGGCCATTAGTGTCAGCGCAGAAAACGTTGCTATCATTAGACGTTTTTCAAGATGATCGAACCATCTTTACACGAACTTTCACAATAACATTTTTTATCAATTTTACATTCTCGTTACACCAAATTTATTTCACACACAATTCTTTCTAATAACGCTACATATCGCACGAAAAAAATTTATTTATATACCCAGTTATTTTTTTGTAGTTTTTGCAGTCAAATTTCGAACTCATTATTATCTCAAAACTTTGTTTGGAAAAAACTGATAATCTGATATTTAAATTCAAAACACACTTTATAATTATTTACAAAAAAGTTGCTTTTATTATTTATTATGAATAATATTTTCAATTAATTACATTCCATGTAAATTACCAAATATTTGTTTTATTTTTAATAAAAGTTCTTTATAAAGATTCATAATAAATAATTTAGAGGAAATAAAAATGTATAACGCATTTTATAGAATTATGTACCTGAAATATTTTTAATTAATAACGTATTATAGAGAGAAAACCATTGTCTACAAAGAATTAAGCAGTCTAAAAAAAATTACTCAAAAAAACTAGAAGTTTTTTTTTTAGTTTACATCTACGTAAATTTCTGATTTGAAAATTTTGTATGTTTTTTTCTGAAAATTTTTATATTTAATTAGTGTATGCTGATGACGTGGTTGTATTGGCTGAATCTAAAGAACAACTGAGAAGGATGATTAATATAATTAATGTTGTAGGTGACGATATGAATTTTATGTTGAATTTGATAAGTGTAAAATATTAGTTTTTGAGAAGGGTGACTTGACGACTGAATGTAATGTATCTGTTGATGGTGTACTTTTAAAGCAGGTAGATTAATTTGTGTATTTGGAAAGTTTATTGTCTAAGGATGTCGTGGATGTTGATGTTATTTGGGATGGTTCGGTAATCTTGAGCAAATATCTGATGAACGTTTGGTTAAAAAAATATACGTGAATGATTTTGAATGTATATGGTTACGTGGACGTCCAATGAATATATATAGAATGATATGATTGAGTGTTTTACGTGAGCAAAAGTTTCCAAGTAGTAGGAATAGAAGAGCATGTATGAGAGGCATCATTAATGTGGATGAAGCTAAGATTGCTTGCCTGAAAAAAAAGTTTAGAGGAAACTAAATTCGAGATAATCGAAAGAATTTGTACCACACTCTTCTGGAGTACATGTGGCGTGTTTTTTTTTATGTAATTCTAAAATTAGATTTAGTGTTTTAAGTTTTAGTATATATAATATTATTGTAAAAATATTTTTAGCACATGAGTAAATACTGTATTTAAGATTTTATTATTATTGTATACAGTATATTTAGTTGTAAAACTATGTAATTAGGCATTATGGTTGTTTAGTTTCCTAATAAATAAATAAATATTTTCAAATTCTATATACTATGACGTTCCAAATAAACTAAAATATTTTTAATCATGAAAATAACTCCGCGAATATTTTCTAATACTATAATTCAAAATTAATTTTATTTTGTTACTTTATGCTGCACTGTCCAAGTCTTGTATCTAGAATTGCGTTTTGTTCGGGAATTGTAAAGCACCAGTTTTAACATACTTGATATTTTAACGCAAAACTTTCGCAAATTTAAACTTAGTTACCAGTTCCTGGAATGCTTACGGAATGTTACTTTGGAAAATATGTAAAATGTAACTATGTATGCTTGTCTCCTTTTTCGGGCTTAATTATGAACTTATATTTGGGATATGTATTTCCATTAAATGTTCATTATAAGAGAAAGTTTTTGATTATAGAAGGCTCGATATTAATTTTCTTTGTTGTTTTATTAGTAATGAAGAAAATGTTTCATAAGAAGATATAATATCCTAAAAATCTTGTGTTATTAAAAGATATTTTTTGATCATCGTTTGTTATATCGTGCTGTAATTGTTTCAATTGTGAACTGATATTTTTACCTATTCTATTTGTTTAATAATTTAAAAATCAAATTCTTTGTGTGTCTTATTTTTTTCTAAATACTAAATACAAATTAACCTAGCCTAAAGTAAGCCCCACTATATTTTCACATGTGCCCATTTCATGAACTGTATAGAATTTCACAAATAGGGTAGTTATACAATTCGGTTGTAACACATGTACAAAATAACTTTTCTGATTAGTCATGAATGTATTGGAATTAATTTTAACGATTTGATATACAGGGTGTTCGTTCGCTTGGTTGATATAGGGCAATAACATGGGATTTCGATAATATGCAGAGTACTTTCTGAAGTAAAATTCGGAGAAATACATAGAATACTTTTCGATAGGGAATAAAAAGTTCTATAATTTGGTTCTACTTTTAACTTGCTAGCATGTGCCGTTTGGGCGCTAGAATTTTTTTTAAATGTTTTTTAGAATTTTCAATAATTTTTCCTGCTAAATCAGTATGAGTTAGAAAAAAATGTTACTTAGCTATTATGTAGCCAATTTTTTTCTCTATTTTACTGAATTTTTTCAGATTTTTTTGAGCAAATTTTGAAAAAAGTTATATTTTTAAAAAAATTTGAAATATAACTTTTTTCGAAATTTGCTCAAAAAAATCTGAAAAAATTCAATAAAATAGAGAAAAAAATTGGCTACATAATAGCTAAGTAACATTTTTTTCTAACTTATACTGATTTAGCAGGAAAAATTATTGAAAATTCTAAAAAACATTTTAAAAAAATTCTAGCGCCCAAACGGCACATGCTAGCAAGTTAAAAGTAGAACCAAATTATAGTACTTTTTATTCCCTATCGAAAAGTATTCTATGTATTTCTCCGAATTTTACTTCAGAAAGTAGTACTCTGCATATTATCGAAATCCCATGTTATTGCCCTATATCAACCAAGCGAACGAACACCCTGTATATGATATATGTAGGGTTTGGCTGCAAAAGCATGAAAGAGAAATGACTGCTGTGGAAATGAGATTTTTACGTGAGGTATGTGGTGTAACTAAGCAGAATTAGGTACGAAATAGATTAGTGTATAATGAGTGTGAAATTGAAAAAAAAAATTGCAAAAGTTGGTGTTAGTCAGTTAAAATGCAGTTCGGTCATCTTGAGCGAATATGTAATAAACGTTTGATTAAAAGAATTTATATGAATGACGTCTGATTTGTAGTTAGAGTGGTATGATTCAGAGTGTTTTGCGTAAACAAAAGTTTTCAAGTAGTAGGAATAGAAGAGCATGTATGAGAGGACATATGAATGAGGATAAAGCTGAAGTTGCTTGTCTAGATAGGGATGTTTGAAGGAAACTAATTTCAGGATAGTGGAAAGAATTTGTGCCACATTCCTTTGTGTACATGGTGTGATTGTGTATGTCTGTATATATGTATTTCATTCCGCACCTGATTTTTTTCTGGTAACAACACATATTTCACGCAAAATCTCAGTACTACAACATTTATTTTTAATTATGATACTGCAGCCAAACCCAACACTTACTAGTATATATCAATAAATAAACACACATTAATTCTGTTTCCTAGTTAGAGTTAGTTAGTTAGTTAGTTAGTCATTGAATAAATTTTGAGAAAAATCTCAACTTTTTAGTTTATATTAGTTTATTTCACAGATATACACTTATGAAATTTTTTTTGTTCAATATCAAATATATTAGATAAATACTATTATACAAGCAAATGTGTCAATTAAGATTTGACTAGGAATATTATGTTATTCTCGATAATGAAATGTAAACGTTAACCAGATAAAGATCGTATATATATCTCTGTAACAATATGTATCATAAAACAACCCTAACCTATACACATATGCGTATAGTATGACTAATGGTGCCATCTTTGCACGCAGCTATAAATTACAGTCACTGTATGTCAACTAATGCACGAGGAATCATTACCTTTCTTCCAATTTGCTTTCGCCCATCGCGTCGTAATATTAATACACGCCACACTCTCAACTGATTTATAATACCGCCGTTAAAATTTCGCCGTAACATAACGTACATTAACCGTAATGTAACAGTCACACGAGCCGTTACGACAACTAAGTCTGATGTAATTGATTTATTAAATTTTCGTGCGGGGCGATATTTATTATACGATTTGCATATATTGATCGCGTTTAAAGGATGTCAAACCATAGTCGAAAGTGTAATATAGTGTCCTGTTCGAGCTGGGGTTTCTGAACTGGTTCAAGGCGTTAGAATGACGCGGCTAACAAAAGGATGATGTAGGTTAGGTGTTGTCAATGTTAAGCTAGTCCTGAAAATACCTCATACTACTGCTTGACAGTTTCATATTTGAAGTTAGTTTGCTACTAAGCCGGGTTTACTTTGCATGAAGCTGATGTTTTGATATTGGGTGTGATCGTTAATAATGGATAATTAAATTTTAAACTTGGTTTAGCAAAATTTCGAATGAAAACTAAATCAATTTTTATTTTAAAAACAAAATCTAATATCCTGTTTATAATAATAAACCGTTTTGTGATATACATAATAGTAAAATGTAAAAGATTAATGTAAATTTACACTGATAATCACAGTAATTTTACTATACTTCATGTTGTAATTTTTATAAATTATTGTAAATTTACCAAAATATTATAAAGTTTAATAAAAAATATAGTAAAATTACTATTATCATCAATGTAAATTACATTAATTTTTTCAGTGTTTATTATGTTGCGAGGAGCAAAAAGTGAGTTTTATTGAGTTAAGCCCCAGATACTTGTAGCCAAGGTAGCACTGAGACTAAACAAACTGCTCCGAGTGGCATATGTTAACTTTTCTTCAAGCATTCCAAACGAAACCAAACTAAAAATACATACCAAGTAATCCCAACTTTACTAGAAGATGTAAAATTTAGTGATTTGTAAGAATTCAAGTGTCTTTGGTCGAATATGCAGTTTCTGACAAATCTAGCAGTGTACATTGCATTTCATACACTTATTTACAAATTTTCAATAATCAAGTTCAAATTCAAGTAAAAAATAAACAACTGTCAATTAACTTAACCGAACTTAATTTTTAATATTACCGCAGGAGATGTCAGATTAAATACATTTGATCGTGTTTCTTTGGTCGAATATGCAGTTCTTGACAAATCTGGCGGTGTGTATTACTTTTTTGCACTTTTTTATACATTTTCAAGAATAAAGTTCAATTTGAAGCAAAAATGAACAATGAAACTATGAGTTAACTTAATTTAACTTAATAAATTTCAATATAGCCCATCAAAGATATCAGATTAAGTACACTTAATTGTGCAGTCATGTTTAGCGCCTCCACCATATATAGTAACTAACTGCTGTATAATAATGTTATATAATTTTTCTAGTAAATAATGATCTATTTCTATGTAGGCTATATAATAAAGTATTATAAATATTTTGATACGCTTGAAAAAAAAAAACTCAAGACTTAATAAAATATTATATCACATTAAAAACTAATATTTTATCATCGCCATTATTTCTAATTTATTTACAAACCGCAAGAAGCAGCTTGCTGCAAGCAATATAGGAGGCACTATCTTCTTTAATATTCTCGCGAAAATAAATACTCAGCGAATATCGTATGTGGTAGCTTGGTTATTTCAATTTTTTTACTTCTTAAGTCGACCGCGCACTGGCGTTTATTAAAACATCGTTTTTATTCCCCAACAATTTAAACGCTAATACAGCAAGAGGGGGGAGGGGGGAATAGTGTTAAGATTACAGTCACATTATGATTCTCCCTCGTTTGAGTTTCTAATCCCCTCCATCCTCCTTCGCCCTGACGATGTTCAGATGTTTACAACGTCGTGCCCTATTTACGCTAACACTAATTTAAATTTATGTACACGATATGTTGGCTGGTTGGGTTATGGTTCGGTGGTTGACATTTGTGTGGTGATGCGACGCTCCGGTCGCAGCCAGGAAAGGGTTTGATACACATGTTTGGCAGGGTGTGTGTGAGAGGAGGATAGGAGGCGTAATACTAGGTTGGACCCAGTGTCTTGGTGATTCGCAGTGACAATAATTCGGACTGGTTTACTATTCATGCTCGGGCGTTGTTATGATTAATTAAATAGTATCTATGTACGTATTTTGGTATGGCATACCGAAAGGTTCTAAAATATATCCTAAAGTTTTGTGGGTTAGATAAAGTTTATTACGTGATATGCTTCGGTGTTATTTATGTGTTATGTGTTTGTTATTGTGGATATTTACGCGTAGTTAGAAGCAGGAATATTTTTGTTTAAATGACTATCAACAAGAATGTTATATATCCTGTTTTTATAAAACTATCGTATTCTCACCTCATTTATAAAAATGATTTTTGCTAAATGTGATTCTGACATTGACTTAAAATTACTTTAAAATACTTTATTTAAATTTTATATCAAATATAATAAAAGTTATCAAAAATAGAAAAACTGTTTATATTTGATGAAAGATAAAAACAAAAAGTTAAATTACATCATTTATAAAATATTGCATAATCTATAAAAACTTATCTATATTTTTGTACACTACAACATCAAGAAAAGATCAAAGCGACCGTCCTTAGATAAAATTAGATAATATAATTTATAAAAATCTGACAAGTTTTATTGTAAACAGTAATTTCAAACATGTGAATATGCATATGGATTTTATAATGAAAATATCATTAGGCTAATTTCAACTTTCTACATACTTTTATTTTCAGATTTAAAAAAAGTCGGGCTAATTTTATTACTGAAAACGAAACTCGGTATTTTTTTTCGAAAATAATTAAATTACGTTTTGCCTGTATTAAACAAAGGTTTTGCATTTATTTACTGAGCAAATTTTGGAAATATATGGTAACATTGTAACTGAATTATTAATTAATATAATTTATTTATTAATTTACGAATTACATATACAAAAGAAAAAATAATGAAAAATATTTCTATTTAACAACGATATTATTTAAATAAAAAATAATTTCTATAAGAAAATTTATAATTTTAAAGAAATTAATAACTAGTTAATAAGTTGGAAATTGTGTCAGTAGCATGAAGTGTTAAGATACAAGATTTAAACTTAGTTTTTGTTAAATATATATCTTGGCAGTTAAAGTTATATTTAAGTTTGTTTAAACCGTTTGTTTACATTTTCTAACAAAGTACAAATAGTGAGGTAATAGTATATTTATACATATTAGAGTTTTGGTTAAAATTGTTTGATATATTTTTTAAAAAATAGTTGCTATATATAATGTAACTACACTGTAAAAAATTCGGTAATTTTACGTAAAAACCTGTGGCAATTGATTTACACCAGTTACAGATATCTATATTTTTACAAAATATTTGTAATATATTAACAGATATTTTAAGAAAAATTTACCTATTAATTACCTACTTTTTATTAGAAAACATATAGAATATGGTAAATTAATTATTTTACTTAAAATTATAAAATTATATTATTTTTACAGAAAATTTATGTAAACCATCGTTTTTGCTAAAATAATATATATATATATATATATATATATATATATCACTATGGTTTTTATATAAAATGGCAACTTTTCTTTACAGTGTATATTTAAGGAAATTCAAAATTTGAAAAGGTCTTGAATTAAAAAAAATTTTTTCTTTAGATTCACATAACGAATTTAACATTAGTCTACTATACGATTGTTTTAAATAATTAGTATTAAAAACGTAGTTCAAAATTAATATTTTTTAATAAAAATGACAAACTTGAACTCGTATTACCACAAAGTTTGTTAAAATGACTTAAATATTTCTTGTTAAACTTCAATGATATATGATATTTCTAATACAATAATAATTTCTATCTAATTACTTAATTATTGTATTATACAAACTAATTTTTAATTTAAATCTTAATTTATTTAATTTAATAAATATATAATATATAATATAATTTATTAATTTGATATATAACTTTTTTTATTTTTATCAAATAATATAATCATTATATTTGTGCAATTCTTAAGAATGTTAATCAATACTCACATCAGTAAGTTTTTGAATTATTACTCAACATCTTTTAACCAATTTACAATTAGTAAATTCATTACTCAACAGTTTAGGACCAATCTTAAAATTGGTTTTCAAATTTTCAAATATTATAATTATTTTCAAATATCAATCGTATCAAAGCAATTTTCTATTGTATAGTTTTAGAAAAAGTATAGTTTTAACTTGCATGTAATGAATTATTCTCATAAATAATAATTATAATCATTATTGCATGCTTATTGAATATCAATTTCTTATCTGATTATACAAATTTTAAGTATGATTGTTGAGATTCTAGTAATTTTTCGTTGATTTTCAAGGATTTTATTCGAAGATTTTAGATGATTTTTTTTACATGATTTTAAGAATCGTTAATTGGTTTTAAAGAATTTTACTAAGATTTTACGGAATTTTAGAGAAATTTACAAAGATTTTAAATAATTTTGTACAAATGCAAGATTGTACAAGTGGTGTCACCTTCATTGAATATTGTATTATTACTTCCTTTAAATGTATAATATCTTGTCATACAATTTTTTATTGTATTTTTTTGCAATCGAAACAATCTCTCATTGAAACCATGTTCAATACCATTTATTGTGAAATAATACACGTTCAATTTTAATAGGTTTTCCAAAAGCTACTAATTGCATTGTTATGCTATTGGAAAAATTTTGCGTACGATTATTAAATTATATTTTTGTTTTCCGTGCTGGCAAATATTGTGTCCGAAAACAACAAATAACGTAACACGCCACATCCAAGCGTGTGGGGGATTATACGTATTTGGCAAATTTACGTCATCAATAAATATACTAATAAATCGCTTAGTTCATCTAAAATATTTGACATTTATTTTGCATCCATCTAGGTCAGCCGAAGTGATATTTTACGATTTCATAAATCTGTGGATTTTTCGAGTTTTGTTGTTTATTAATATTTCAGTTTTTAAATTAATGTACGAGAGACTCCGATAATTTTATGATAGGAATAATTTTGTAACTGTTTAAATATAGTAATAGTGTATAGGTACTTTAAAAATATTATAAGAAATATATGAAAAATATATTTCAATTTATAAATATAATAAATTTGGTATAAATTCCCTAACTTAAAATTTTTAATTAAAATGATAACGCTAAATATATATTTTAATTCTGAGCTTCATTTTTAATGTAATTGGAAAAATGTGTTTATTTTGTCGTGGGCTTGTAGTCTAGTAGTTATAACGTTTACCGCAAAAGCAGGAAACCGGGGTTCGAATCCCGACAACGCTAATAGATTTTTACTATTAAATTTTCTCTTTATATTTCAGTGCGACTAGGTGGAATTTAATATATTTGTAAAAACTCTTTGGTGTCATCATAGAAAACATTGTTTTAATTGCAATATCAATTTAAAAAAAATTTAAATCCTAATCAATGATCTAAGGTTACACAAGTATTTAATTTAGCCAGTACAACAAAAAACAATCAATAATAGATATATTATTATTTTTCGATTAGGTATTGTATACATTGTAAAAAGTTTATGCAATTTTATATGTAAGTTATGTAATTTTACATATTTTGCAAATGTAATTTTTCATAAAAAATGTAATAATACGTGAATTATCACAGTAAAATTACCAAATGTTATTATTTTTACTGTTAAAATCTATGTAAGATTACATAAATTTAAGATATATATTTTATACAATGTACATTGTTTCATTAATTTACTCTGAATTCTGAATTTATTCTCGAGTTAGTGGTTAACCTTTGTTTATTATTACCAGGCTATAGCTACTAAACACTCATACTAACAAGATTAGAAGTATATGGGGAAACCCATATATAGACTACTTTGACATTTCTCGGAAAGTTGGCAACACTATATTTTAATAATATTATAATTTATGTGGGCACTAGGAGATACTTTTCTGAAAATTTTATCAAAATCGAATAAATAATGTGGCCACAATAAATTTTTTAAAAATTTTGTGATTTTTTCTCGATAAGTTGGCAACACTGTATTTTGTTAAAATTGCATAATTTATTTAGGCACTAGGAAAAACTTTTATAAAAATTTGATTAAAATCGGTTAAATAAAATAGTCATAATAAATTTTTAAAAATTTTACTAATTTTTTTCTCGGAAAGTTGGCAACACTGTATTTTGTTAAAATTACATAAATTATATGAATACTAGGAGAATCTTTTGTGAAAATTTGAGTAAAATCGGTTGAATAACATGGCCATAATAAAATTTTCAAAATTTTAGTAATTTTTTTCTCGGAAAGTTGGCAACACTGAATATTATTAAAATTATGTAATTAATGGGAGCATTAGGGAAATCTTTCCTGAAAATTTGATCAAAATCGGATAAATAATATAGCCACAATGAATTTTTAAAAACTTTAGTAATTTTTTTCTCGGAAAGTTGGCATTACTGGAAAAAACCAAAACCACATGACCATCTTGGGCACTAGACAAATTTATCCTGAAAATTTCATTAAAATCGGTTGAACCGTCTAGGAGGAGTTGCGGCCACAAAATTTTGACTTACGACCGAGCGAGCGAGCGAGTGAGCGAGCGAGCGAGTGAGCGAGCGAGCTTACGACGCACATCCATACACCCACATAAACTAAGTTCAGATTCGTCATCTACAGGCTATATAAAGGATTTCTGTACAATTTTTTTTTTTTTTGAAAATGTTACAGACACCGTACCAAACGCTATACTACTTTTCCTTGCAGTCAAAGTAGTAAAAAGTATTCTCTTCAGCACTAATTCGAAAAATTAACAGTTTTTGGTTTATAATGAACATTTAATTTGCATGATTGAATCA
This sequence comes from Clivina fossor, assembly GCA_963966155.1. Taxonomy (NCBI): domain Eukaryota; kingdom Metazoa; phylum Arthropoda; class Insecta; order Coleoptera; family Carabidae; genus Clivina; species Clivina fossor. The sequence goes on from OZ014563.1 coordinate 1,768,398, forward strand.
TCATTTTTTTTTAAAACAAAATTAATCAATTTTTTTTATAAATTATAGGGTATTCTATATTTATAAATTTAAATTTATCAAAAATTATTTGAAAATAACCAGTGTGTAAGTATTGCTTGAGTAACCTTTCAGACCTTCAACATTAAATACTGGGAAAAAAACCATCATGCAACGTTGAAGCTTTTCAATTAAATTTCTACCAACGTAACAGTTTTTATCTGGGTCGGTTTTTAAAGAAGTAAAAATAAAAGAAATAAAAGGAAGACTAGCACAAGCGTTTGATGTACCGTTATCGTTTCGTCAGAACTTCGCGTCTCTCGCCTTTATACTTCCTCGCGCGCCTGAGCCGAAACGCTTATCCAAACAAATAAAAAAGCAATTTCTGATACTATTTACTTACAAATTCAAAATTAAACAATCCTTTTAATTGCGTTTTCACAAGACTGGAAAGCGGGGGGTGGAGGGGGGGGTGAAGGGTGCCAAAGAGGAGAAATGAACCGGCTTTTGCATATACACTGGACGGCCAGCTTATCTGCATTCGGTGTACGTTCATCAGTGCGAAGGTACACTTTAGATTTATGAAGATAAAACGGATCATGGGTCCGACCCGAAACCGGAGCTCGGCCTGCCTCTATTACCATGCAAATAGCACCGAAAAAGCAAACTAAATATATATATATATAGGTCACTGCGTGTATTTGCTGAAAGAGATCTGGACGTAAGCGACCGCGGAACGACGTTTGTGTGTGATTCTAATATGCATGAAAGTAGATCTTTATGGAGAAGCACCTCAAAATTATTTTGTTCTTAATTTGTATGATTATTATAATTTTGTGGTGTGATCTTTAATGCACCATTTTGCATACTTAACGAACATGTTGAAGGATTTTTTTGATAATAGCTCTGCATAATCACCAAAAAAGTTTACACTAATATTGTTTCATACAATTGTTTTATGTACATATTCAGTAATTCATGATCCAGTAATTTTGATAAACCTGGAAAAATTATACACTTTGTTTTCAAATTTGCGTGGATGCAAATTAAAAATAGAAAATAACTGACGATACAATTACCATAATTTTTTATATTAATAAATAAAGTATTTAAAAAAATTAAACTAAAACACTTAAAAAAAGTTTTCAGTAAATGAAGAAAAAATTGTGGATGAAAACCGATATAAAACCAGTGTAAGTTCAAATACAAAGCGCTGTTGAAAAGTTGTTCGCAAATGAAAATAATTATTCACTATTCTTATGGTAATAAGGAAACCGATTTATTCCGAAGTCGTGTGATAATGACTTTTAAGCTCGAAGAAGGAAACTGTTCGCCATTAATAAATTTGCTTCGTAACTTAAAAGAGATAAAAGTATTATAAGCATAAATTTTCATTTTCCAATAAAACCACAGCGTAAAATTAAAAAGTACGAAAATGTTACCAGCAAAATTTTATAGCCGACAAACTTTCCAAATTTAGCTATCACGTTTTTTTTTTTCGCTCTTCGGTCTTAATTAAATTACTTATATAATTATAATTTTTTGGTATTGAGCTTTTCTACAACACTACTCTAATCTTCTAAACATTATAATGAACTTTTTGTGTTTTGAAAATTTTTGCTCGAAAAAAGCTGTAATATTAGCATTTACTTTCCAAGTTTTAAAACATGTTTCTAATTAGCTCTAAGTTCAAAGGTTATTAATTTATACTAGTTTAGCTATTTTATATATCAGCACCAGTTACTAACCTCTGAAATGAAATGTAAACTGGCATAAAACCAAGACCAAATAATTTAACTAACGTGTTTCAAATAAGTTGACCAATTTAATATTCGGTAATACAATAATTTACTAAAAATTTGTTGGTTGATTTATTTAAACTGTATTTTGTGTAGTTAACAATACCGGTAATAAATAATCAAAAATAAATAACGAGTTACCTAATTTTCCTAATCTGCTGTTAATATTGATAAGAGAAGCAATTGAAATTTATAAGGAAAAAGACAGCATCAATCACTGCGAAGACATTGAGTTAAATAAAATTTAGCTTCTATTAATAAAAACAATCTATAATTTTATGATCTAGTCACTTATTTGTTACCTAGTAACTTGTTTCTATGTTCTGTTATTTACTGTAATGTCATTTGTATCAATTTTTTTTTAATACAAAACTTGAAGCTAAAGCAGTTTTATTGATGTTCTGAAAGAATTTTTTACTATGTTAACAAGAACAACATTAATATATTTTTGTTGTTTTACAAATTGACAGATTAATTATCACTGGTTTATAATAAATTAATTTTTTTTTAATAATATGAATTTTTTTTCTATTAATATGCAATTTATAAGAATGGAACTATTATTTAAAATATTTAACAATATTTGATGTATGATTACAAAATCTATAAGCTGTTTACGTAAATAATAATCGAAACAAGCCGTGGATGGCTTGAACAAACTAGAATCGAATTTCGCGAGCAGCTGTCACATTGCACAAACTGACCAGCACTGTTCAGCAGGATAATTCATCCAGACATCGCAAACGATTCCGGAGTTTCGCTTCCGGGCCACTGCACATCTGATCTGTAATTATTAAATTTGACTCGACGCGAAATTTATAAACGTACCCCCATTGTTTTGCAATCGTTCGACTGTTTGAAGGGTCAAATTGTCAAATTACATTTCACTTGGCCCCCGGTAATAGTGTTGATGTAAATTGTGTCACAATAAAGCTGGGTTGAAAACAAGATGGCCGACAGGCCATGACAAACTAAGATCTATTAATAACTTTCAGAATTGTTGAATTGTGAATTATGTTATGATATTTAAATGATTTAGTCATAAGAAATTGTAAATGGAATGATATTGGATTACAATAAGACAGCTTTAAGTTATAGTTCTGTATTAATATTTGATTTGTATTGTTAATAAAATAAAATAATTTTTCCTTAAACCACAAGAAATATGTCTTAGAGATTAGAATCATTATTTACATTACAATGACCCCATTTAACAAATAATGACTAGAAGAAGTATTTATTTTCATATTTATTCGAACCATCTTTAGTAGATCTTTTGATCAATATTGTACTTTTATCATTAGGTATAGAAAAAAAAAACATTAATTTAAAATATTTACGTATAATATATAATTGATTTTTACGTACAAAATAAATATTAAAGAACATCTATCACAAACTGAGTAGTAATTAATAAAAATTTATCGACATTTTTGACAAATAAAACATGTATATACGTCAGCAATAATTATCTTTATTTCTTCATTTTTTTTCTGTTTTGAAAATATATTCATCATTGTAATACTCGTACATTTATAACACATTGTTTTTCTTTCTTTCAAATAAAACTGTTGCTAACTGACAAATAATTTTTAAAATTAAAAATTTTGTTTACATTTTTGAAATATATAGTTTAGAATTAATATAATTAATTTATTATATTATACATGTTTTTTTTTACCGAAAAAGTAAGTAAATTTACATAAAATATACGTATTTTATATAAAAATTTTCCTGTCACGTCTGTAAATTTATATATTAAACTGGTGTAAATTAGTTGCCCCGAGTTTTTATGTAAAAATAGCGATTTTTATTATAGTGCACGTTAATATTTACGGATATATTACGGAATAGTACTATAACATTCTTCTACAATCTCAATAATTCAGAATTTATCATTTGCAATTTCGTTCAGGTGAAAAAGAATATGTGTGAATTCATACGCACACACACATACGACAACCGGAAATTTAATAACAACTTCACATATTTTCGCAGATATTCGCGCAGAAAATTGAATTCGAGCGCACCATTGCGACCCATACACACCATTAAATTCAATTCAAATTCAGTTATAATTTAAAATTATTCAAACCGAGCTAGTGGATCTCATAAGAGGGCACCGCACTGGCCGCCCCATTATATGCGTTTGTGCATTATTGAAATCTAAACAAATTATTACTAATTGGAATGCGGTTTTGTTGCGCTGCATGTAGAGAATACGAGGCGGTTCTGCAATTGCAATTATGGTTTTCCGATAATATTATTTCGTTTCGCTTCAGTTAGGTTAACAAACTGACCCCCACGATACTAACGAGTAGAATTGCAATATTGTAATGGGTCCTAGTGTTTGCAACCCAGGGCCCTCTTGATATCTCTCAATAGCTGTGTGTGTGTGTGTGCGGTCAGGCTTTCGGTTATTGTTGATATTTGATGTGACAGACGTTTGATGATCAATGTGGTACGTACAATGTATTATCTTAATTGTTATGTTGCACCGTAATGAGCATTGTTATTATTGGACAATCAGTGGATTGAATACTGACGAGCTTATTTGAACAAAGTGCCTCGTTAAATTAATTTTAAAACCTGCTGTACCATTTCGTGCCCAAGTAATTTTAAGTTATCAATATTTATTGTTATCAATATATTATTTGTTCACTATTTATTATATGTGATGTTTTTAACATGAGATTGTAGAATGGACTCTAAAGATGTTTTAATTTAGTTATTTATTCCACATGTTATGGCAGCTGGATTGTATTAGTCCAATCAATCTTAAAATATGTATGTATACATACATAAATACATACATGTTTGTCGAGTATAAGGTTTCATAGTGTTGTGCTAAAATCGAAAACGTGTTAAATACAATAACCTATAAAGCTTATTAGACAAGTTTTTAAAGTAAAAAAGAATTGTTTTGTACAATATTGAAAAAATATAAAAAACATCTTTCGCAAATATCTCATTTGAAAATTCTCAAAACCTAGATGGAAATAAAATTTTATTCAGTTCTTAAATTATAGTCATTTAAACTGGAATTTTATTGTTCAAGATGTTTATGTCACTGGCTAAAACAAGTATTAAGAAAGTTTTTAAAGCCGATTTCAAGAGCAAGACGGCCATGGTGGACCCGTCACATTTTTATTGCCCGTCTTCTTCAAAATTTTGTACTCAAATATTTATCTTGGAAACTTGAAAGAAATGCTTTCAGAATATTCTGTGATATTACCAATCTCTCAACGAAGCATTAAACAACGAGACAAATATTATACATCGATTTAATTATAAAGTATATTTGAACAACTGCTTAAGAAAATACAAAAAAAAAAACTTTTAAATTATTTTTTTACTACACTCATTGCCAATTTGAAATTTAATATTAGATAGCTTCAAAGATTTTTGTAAAATTTACGTCTTCTCTAACGTCAATTGAAATGAAATATTGAAAATTGAAAATGTATTAAATTAAAATAAAACGGCTTTAGGTTGTAGTTCTGTATTATTTATTAATAGTCGACGTTTCGACGTATTCAACGAACATAGAAACAAATTACTAGGTAACAAAATAAGTATCTAGATCATAAAATTCAATATTTATACTAGATTTGAAACTTGATCTAAAATTAAATGAGAAATTTATTATGATAGACAAAGAAAAGTACAGTGGTACCTCGGTGTACGTCTGCTTTAGAATACGTCCAATTCGGAATACGTCCTGTTTGGGCAAAACAAATTTTGCTCGGTATACGACTTAATTCAATTATACGCGCTATATATGAACAAGTAGCACTACGATACTACACTATTCACGAATTTATATTGACTTCATTTGGTTTGAAACTATATAATTTCTGGTGGGGAGAGTCCTTGGTTGGTGTGTGTACCACTCTTTCGGTGTACTAGACCAGACTAGACCTTCGCGGTGCCACGGTCTATAACTTTGTTAAATTTCTTTTGATTTTAATTTTTAAGTAAAATTTTATTATTTTTATTAATCATGAATTGCAAAAAGGCAAATAAAAGCAACAGAAAATTAAAAAAGATTTTACAACCTTCATTAATATACCATATCAAGAGAAGTTTTTTTTTACATGAGAACGGATTAATCATTTTCACTTTACTTCTTATGGGAAAGCTTGGTTTAGTATACGTCCTATTCGATATAAGTCCAAACATCAGGAACAGATTAAGGTCGTATACCGAGTTTCTACTGTATAATGTAATTAATTTAAGCGCTATAACATGTTTTTTAAAACTTGTTTTGAATATTTTATGAAACTTTTAAAATAGTTTACATTCAATTACATAAATATATTATGCATTCAATTAGTAACGAGAAAAATAACGACACTTAAAATCAAACAAACAAAAATAAAGTAAACATGCTAGGCCACTGGAAAGCATTCATTAAATTATCATTAAATTATTATATAGACGTATTTAGTAAAATATGTGTGTACGCGGCGCAACGTTAAATGTTTTTTTTTCTTTTCGAGGGAAAATCGAAAATTAATCTAGCATTAATTACAATGGAAATAAAATCCAACTGACCGTACGACCCAGCACTTTGTGTAAATGAAATAACATCAGCTACGGCTGCGTTACCATCTATGCATTGTCATTGCGGCCGCCAAAGTAATTACGATACTAGTTTGTACGTTTTTCTTTTTCTAGTATTTTTTTTTACTTTTACTTTAATGATTCTAAATTCCCCAGTTAGTTGTTTGCCTACAAAATACGGTACGAAACCTTAAATAAGTACAAATTAGATTAGATATTTTATTAGATTACCCCGTTTAAAGGTGTTCTTTATAAGATGCTTCTTACTACTTTTAACGTTGATTGTGACAAACTATTTAAAGTCTTTTTTTTTTGAGTAAAAAATAATCTTGTTATAATTTAGTATTTACTGAAACAAAATGGATTGTACAATAGTTAATAAGAATTCATATTTAAAAGTATCTATTTACTATTAAATATTTATTTGCAATTGTTTCTTTTTTGCTATTTTGTTTTAAATCAATTATGTACAATTATATTTAAAAACAAAAATATTAAATATAAAAATTATAACTTTAAACAAAGTTAAATATATTTTCTAAAATTTTTTTACAAAGAAAATGTAATATATAAAAAATAAAAATAATTGTTTAAAAAAAAGAAGTGAGTTCTAAAATTTCAAAGATACATTTCTGATGCATTGCTTCCAAAATTTTTTTAGAGGAAATTGTTTAAAATAATTGTTGTAGAATATAAAATTCTGCATTTAAATAAATAAACAAGATTTATGTTGCATTTTTTAGAACTGCAGAAATTAAATTATTACAAATTTACTCGAAAATTACTAGGATTGTCATTGTAAATTTACGTTAATTCTTTTACAGTAAATCTATAAAATTTACAGAAATTGGAAAAAAAATTGAAAAACTCGCAAAACGCCAAATTTAATCCATAATACAATATATTTAATCATATATTGGTAAATGGATATCTAGTAAATTCATTTCATTTAAATAAAATCTTATTCCGAAATATATTCAATTTCATTAATATTTACAAGCAGAAATATAAAACAAAAAATGAAAAATAAATTTGAATACAAATTTAATTAGGTGAGCTATAAATATATATGACCAGAAAAATATTAAAATTAAAAATTCTTCAATTGATTTCCCTCTTTCTCTCTCTCTCTCTCTCTCTCTCTCTCTCTCTCTATATATATATATATTACCGCATCACAGATTCAAATATCAAATCGCGTGTTCCTTTTAAATAAAGGCGAATCGCAAAGCAAACAAATCATGATTAAATTTCTGCTCCTCAGTAATTTTAAATTAAATTTAATATTTACTTAGTCCAATATAGTACACGGAGACATTCGTTTTAATATCAACTTCGAATGCAAAAACTGTTTATAAAAAATATTAATATTACTTTCACAGGCTCTTTAAACTATACTATTTAATCAAATAATAAAAATTATTTCACTTGTAATGTAATGTAAACAAATTTAAGTAAATTTGATAAGAATTATTTGTATTCTATAGTATTCTACTTCTTTTTTAGTGTTAAAACGTAATATTATTTATTTTGTTTTCAATCCGAAATAGTATATCGTAAAACGAGCACAAAATAAAATCATTTGACTTAATAATAATAAAGAACTTTATTTAGCAAAGCTATTTCAAATTACTTTTTACAAATTTTTACATATATTAATTGCAGTAAAAAAATCAACGAAATTCAATTGACGACCGAACTACCTTAAGTTGAAATTTCACTTATGTGACAGCTCAAAACTCTAATATTTTTTACTGCTAGCTTTAAAATTTTATTTATCGCTCCTACTAGTAGATAATAAAAACAATTGATATCTATCACTTTTTAAACTTCTTTGCAATTTCGCTCATCTATCATTACTGACTAATCGGTATAATAATAACTGTAAAATTAAAATTTTATAAAATTGTTGACTTGCTTTCTTATATATCTACCTCGGTTAAATTGTGTTCAAAACTGTTCTGTCTCTATATGTGTGTAAGTGTGTAAAGGTTGGCCTAAATATAATCGGTGCGGAGTGCACGTTGTCCTACAGCGGAAATTTAACGTCAGTCTTAACTAGGATTACGCGGTGTTTAGATGGGAAACTTCGGACTAAGAAGAGGACGCTAGCCGAACGTTTGTGCCGCAAACCGGATTCATAACATGGGTGATTATGAAGCTGTAAGACGACTGGCTTTAGTTCGCCCATCGCCACAGTTTTGACTGCAGCAGCAGCAGCGAATCTAACAGAAAACAGGGTAGACTGTATTAGAAGGAAAATGTAGGACAGTTACGCAGGATGTTTGTTCAGAAGGAGTAACTGGATATAATGGAAGTAATATTTGCTGTTACATTGGTTATTAAATTGTTTACTTTTTTCTGTTTCAAGTAAAATTGGTTTAATTTATAGTAATATACAAAGCGTATTTGAAACTGATTAAGTTCTGTATGAAGCAGGGTTGGGCTGATTTTAACTATTTGATTTGAATCATGATTTAAATCACAATTTTTTTTATCTAATATGAATAATAACATCTCTAACTCCTTTACATATTTTCTGGAAAGTGGCTATTTATATATACGGTGTGTATACGCAATTGGCTATTTATACATACAGTATTTTTACGTAATTGGCTATTTAGGGTAGGTTAGGTTAGTAGGTTGGTTTAGGTTTTTTTTTCAATATGTATAAATAGCCAATTGCGTACACATACCGTATGTATAAATAGCCTCATCCTATTTTCTAACTAGCCACAAACTGTTAAGTAATAAAAAAAATGCATATATGTATAATAAACATATTTATTATAATAATTAAAAAATTCGACGTGCACTTGAGTGGGCAGGGTTCAGTTGGGTGCCAAAATAATAAAACTTACCTGCTGTTAAAAGGGCAGGATCGAGTTGGGTGCCGGTATCCAAACAGGTAGATCTTATCCGAAAAGGGATTAAGTATTCATATTTTCAATTTCAATAGACGAGTATTTGTACTTGTTACTATATTAAAATAAAACTGGTTTAGTTTAAAGTTCTATATTAATATTTATTTAAAATCGTGGTTTCGACGAAAAAAATGCAAGTGGACGTTAAAATAATTTTCCTCACGACAAAGAATTAAGTAAACAACGTTCTAATATCAAAAATAAAAACCAACTTTATAACCTGACCTATCTAGTAATATCCGCAACCAAAATCTTCAGGTGTATTGATCTCTAAACAAATGAAAAATTAACCTTTTATCTCGACCTATAAGTATATTATAATAAAATTATTTTCTTAAATATGTAAAAACTACCTGCAAGGCACGGCACCCAACTAAGACCCTCCGAAAACTACCTGAAAATACGGCACCCAACTCGTCTCGTCCCCTTGAGTAACCCTCAGGTATTAAAGCTAATATTTTTTTAAAATTTCAAATATTTTTGCTGCTAGATGGGGCTGCAAAATTTGTTCATAAATTTTTACTGACGTCCTCTTTTAACAACTGAAAAATTCATTTGTTAGCAAAAGACAAAAATATAATTACAGTTTCACATTCTTTAGTAATATATATTTTTCTATCAGTATACTAAATAGCTGCACATATTTCAATAGTAAGAGAAATAGTTGTTGGTTTAGTTTCGTGAACATAGAGAGTTGATAATTTCCAATTCGTGAATTTATATTGAGGATTAAAACTAAATAAACAAAAATTCAGCAACAGATATCAGTAAACCATAATAATGTACACTAAAATTTATTGACCCCAAAATATTCGATGCATCGGATAATGGCGAAAAATATTTGCGCAACGCGTTCAAAATATCAGATTCGCTAAAACTAATTGCATAATTTACGCACAAAAACCAATACGTTTGTATACGTGGTGAATTTGCTACACACACACAAACATACATGTATAATACAAACGTACACGGTAGGTTTGTTAATTTCCGTGCGGATTCAGAGCCAGCAAATAACAAGCCAACCGACCGTGTTTAGAACGAAACGCGCTCTCTCGCTCGCTCGCCCGGTGGCTGCGGACACTTCATTACCGACTGGTTTATATTGTCACAGTTGCGGGTTGTTTATCCCTTTTCGTCCCCTCGTACCACCCCCCGACGGGACAATATAGAATGAATTCAGCGGACTTATTCATTTTCAGTTTTGAGGTTACCTAAGTTGGAGAGCTTTTACGATTTTAAAGGATAGTATTAATTTTGTAGTGCCTGTTATAATAGATTCGTTTATAAATTTATAGAAAATGCTTAGTATTCCAAAATAACTATAATGGTAACCATATATGAAACAGATATTATGTATGTGTGTTTGTCTAAATAGAAAATGTAAGGTTCTTCTGCTACAAAAATGGTGTATCCAAATTTTATTTTATATTAAAATATGTTGTAAAATAATTAAGCTTACAACACTCGCAAAATTAGTAGTACTTTAGCACGTAATTATTATATAATATTAAATATTATAGCTATATAAAAAAAAATAATCTATTCAGATGGGCGGAAAAACTTTTGTCGTATTGTAAAGATAAAAATTATGCTCTAATAGTTTCCGCGCATATAATAGAGAAAATATAGAAAGGCAAAGGTGAATACCGGAAGTAAAGTAAAACCGTTTCTCTTCCTTTCCAATGCGGTACACATGAAAAGAACTGTCAAAATTCATATTTCTTTGGACGAATAACGTATATATGCGTTTTCTCCCCACATACCTTCTTCTGCATTGGTAAACTCCGAAATGAAATACATTTTTAATAGGAATTCTCCATGTCACAATTTGTCAAATTCTGTCAGCTGTAATTTATTATATTCAGTTTTCTGTTTCCCACATTCAGACGCCGCGCCGGTAAAAAAAGAATTAAAATACAAATTTCTATTTATTATATTTGTCATATTTAGGTTTGTGTAACAGCATATCAGTTATTTTTTATTTTTCTCTATTATACAGTAATTCCTTCATTTACACGATTTTCAAATTTATTTTACAATGGTTTTGAATTTTTTTTTTAAATAAATTTCCAAAAAAAATAGTAAAATAATTAATAACAAATGATAATTACATTAAAATGCGTGTTTTTGTTTTCAGTAATCTGGTATATCAAAAAGAAAAAACTTTAGTTAAAACTATTATAAAATTAAAAGGCTTTAGTTCTGTATTAATTTAATTAACAATTGCAAGACCCATCAATATTAACAGTAGATTGATAAGAGAAGCAATAGCAATTTATAAAGAAAAAGGTAACATCAAATACTGTAAAGGAATTGATTTAAATAAGATTTGGTTTCCTTTAATCAATAATTTATAAATTTTATAATCTAGTTAATTATTTTGTTACTTAGTAACTTGTTTCCATCATTTGTATCATGATGTACGTAGAGTATGTCAAAACGTTGATTTTTAATTAAATTAATACAGAACCAAATCCTAAAACCTTTTTATTTTAAAACTATTCTATCTCAATAAGTGTGAAATATTTGAAAATATGAAATGGATCCTTATTTTAAACATACCTTTCATGGTTCTGTTTACAAAATTTTCCTGGAACCAATTACTCGCGTAAGTAGACAAAACATTTTGCTTTAATTGCAATAGTTTAATTTATTTTTTACCGAAAGAGAAAGAAATCACTATACAATCTTCTATCTTCTTCAATCTACAAAATCTTGGTAAAATCGATTAAAGATCATGTAAAATCTCGAGTATAATCTTTACAATCTAATAAATTTCGTAAAATAAATAATAAAATTACTACAATCTCAACAATCATATATAAATATTGTGCAATCTGGTGTATAAAATTTGAAAAATCGGGTTTCTTCTAGTTTTTTTATTACCAACAAAAGACATATGATGAACTAAGAATATATAAATTTGTAAATAAAAAATTATAAACATATGTTAATTACTAGGATTTTTAACAGCTTCTCTAGCCGTAAAATTGGGCAGAAAGTTTCTACATAATATAATATTTGTCAAAATAAGTTAGCAAAGCAATATAAACATATTTCTGTTAAAATATATCAATAAAACGTACGCTATACCAACGTATACCCTATTACAGCTCTTCCTGTAAAACGCTTTTCAGTCACCCGAAACAACTTTTTCTAGTCGCACAGTGTCGCAGGAGTGTCAGGCTGCCGTCTGTTTGACTTTGCTCGTGTACGCCTCGCTTTGGCCTTACACAAGCGCGTGTGTAAATCAGAGCCTTTGATCCGGGTGTGCTCGCGTGCCGAGAAACGAAAGGATTTTATAAAAGTGGGCGCCCACTCGAGCACAAAGATGTAGGACGACCGGTGTTCTATTGCAAGCGATTCTTAAAATCGCACTCTTCAAAAAAAAGTTTTTTGGTGAAGGTGCGTTGAAGCTGGAGAAATTATAATTGTGAAATAGTGGGGACAGTAATTGGATCTTTAGAAAAATGATAATATCTTAGTAATTATTTTATATATTACAAATAATATTCATAATTTAATCATTTAAGCTCGGTGTCATAAACAATATATAAATTTACTTCACAAGTAAATTTTATTCTCCTATTAAATAACTATAGAAACAATTGTTATTTCAAAAATTTACTACCAGATTATTATTAATAATAATAACTATTTTTTAAATACCACTATTATTATTATTAAAAATAATAATTTTTTTTCCTCTTTTTAACAAGAAAATTTACTTATAAAGTAAAATTAACCAGCGTTTATGAAACTGAGAGGTATTCCCGTTTATAACATCGATTTTTTAAGTGTTTTTTCAACATGTTTTTTTGGAAACTTTTTTGGTATGTATAAAAAAATAATAATTCAAAAACGAACAGTAATGTTATATATAAATATAAATTAAAAGTGATTATTTATCATAATATTAATTAAAACAAGTATTTAACATATATATATATTTAAACCATTTGAACTGTTTGAATATTAATAATTCACATTTAAATTAAATATTTTAAATAAACAAAATTTATAGAAATATTACCAATAAACCAGTAATTCTAAATAACAATACATAAACTGTTCAATATTTATATTAATAAATTGGAGCTAGCTTGTTTATTTATTTATTTAAAACGTAGCATAATGCTATAGAATGTAGTTTATCCCCCGGATAAAAATAATGCCGGATATAAATAATTTAAATTGATGTAAAATGAACTATACATGCAAGAAAACTTATGTTTTTTACATCGGGAAAAGCGTCGAACTTATCCTGTCAATAATAGATGTTCAGTTGTTTTGAAATTTACAACTGGATCGCAGTTACCATCGGACGACGGCATAAAAGGCAAAACAAAGAAAACAAAATGTACAGTTAACGGCGAGAAACAAAATTACGTATTTAAGAATTTGTTTGCTAGCGCAGCAGGGCGAGAAGTCGATCTGTATTCCGTCGAAGCAAATAATTGACTAGCAAAATGTTTTTCGAATGTTTCACAGCCGACTTGACAAGACACCCTTTTAAAACTTAATTAACGATAGCTGCCGCCCGATTTTTGCGGTGAAAAAATCTCGACCGTTTCGAACAGATAACGACGCTTGATGCTTTTAACGCGCGAAAAACAACGCTACGAGATGGCGACAAACTGGATGCTCTTTTAGCTCAGGTCCGTACTTGCTTTGTTTTTTTCTAATTACTTTATTTTAGTATTAACGATGTTCTTGTAAATTTACATAAATTTTTAAAGTAAAAATTACTATAAAATTATATGTAAAATAACTTTACTTCATTAATTATTAAAATTGGTTTAAGTAATACCGATTTTAAGACAATGCAACTGTCACTATATGACTAAACAAATGAGTCGTATAGATGCAAAACTCACTATTTGCAAATTTTAAGTTCTGAAATATTTGCAAAAAACTGTTATAGGTAAGCGTAATTGTATTTTGATGATAAAATCTTGTTACTAGATGGCAATACTTATTTAAAATCGTGAATCATTGGTTTTATACATCATTAATTCATACAAAGTAACTGTTTGCTTTCCACCAATAAAATTTTTATTGGTGGAAAGCAAACAGTTACTTTTGCATCTAAACTATCAACGCAAGTAGTGAGTTTTGCATCCAACACTAAACTTTAAAGAGTGTTTCTCATATTAAATACTGAGTTTTTTTTCTAACTAACCTAAATATCGTATTCCTTGTAAAATTCTACGTCCAAATCGCGCAAAATCTCATTTTTCACTTTTTGTCGAATAGTGAGTTTTACATCTATACGCCTCAAATGATCTAAATATCCAAAAACCAATTTTGTAATACCAGCGATTATGTTTAGTTTTATTTGTTTGTTCTAATTTTATTTTAAATTGTGTATTTTCATTTCTGACGTGCAATATTTCATTTTTATTTATACTTATCATTTTTCAAAACAATACGATACATATCTCATCAACAAAAACTTAAAAAAAAAACAGAAACCAATACTCAATTGCTATAATAATCTAAAATCGATGGCATCAATTCGACATTACTCCAAATCTTCTTTCTACCCGCGCGCTCAAAATGGGTAAAACGACGAACAACTCGTATTTAGGCCGGCGGGTCCGTCCCTGGAGTTGAACGGGCGAGAGAACAGGAACATAGCGTGCATCCGATGGGGACATGAGGCAGGCGTGGAACGGCCCAGTTTCCCGTACAATGGCTGGACCGGTCATGAATCACACGGTGACTCTGTTACCCGCCACCAGCACGGCTATGCGCGCGCGAAGCAGATATTTCAGATTTTTACAGCGTGAAACACCCCCTGGTTTGTTTTGTGCTTGCCGAGGTCCTGACAATGAGGTTTTTAACTCACACACAGGGCGATGGCATCTCGCTCTTCACGGTTTTTAGTTTGGCTGGATATTTTTTCGTTTCCGTTTTCAACATGTAAATATGTCGTTACGAATAAAGATTTTATTATTAATCTGTGACATAACGATAAGGTGCGTTTGCAAACAGTAGATATCGTGGAAATAAATTCTCAGGTTTTTTTTTGTGTTCTTAAAAATCTAACAGGAAATTTAACTCACGCGGACATATCATGTAAATAAGAGATGTGCCATTTTTCTCAGAATTGCAAAAACATTGATAGATATTTTGTAAGTTAACAAATTCGTTAACTTGATTAGCTGACCAATTAATAAGACACTTTGAAGATCTATTTTGCCTAATTAATGCATTAATTAAACTAACAATGTTGACGATGCATGTTATTACCATGGAAACATTGCTAAATTTATCATCATAGCAAAAATTACAAAATTTAAAAAAAATCCTTTTTATACTATTAAAAATTAATAATTATTTAAAAATTAAATGACGATTAATTTTAAAATAAAAAATATGTGTATAATTTTAAACTAGAAGTAACTGATTGATAAATATTACAAAATATTTGAATTGAATTTTTAATAGAATTATAAATATATAGTTATTGTTTTGCTTTAATATGACTAGTAAATAAAAATAATAATAATCAATAAAACGTGCGCTTATATGTATAGTTATTTACCGAAATACAAATTTAAAATAAGGAAAAACATCTTGTCATTACATGAAAACGTATAAATAAATATGAAAACAACACAGAAAACTTTGTAAATAGATGTTTTAACAACAGAACTAAGCGTAGCCTATTAATATAAAAGGCCTGTAATCAATGTCAAAAAATATTTTTCAATATGAAAACAGTGGCTTTTATTGCTCGCGAACAATTTAACCGTCAACTTGTTACTAAGAAAAATGAGTTTATATTACGAATTAACATAATTGAACGTAAAAGGTTGACAGTTCCGGAAAATATTTACAGAAAGACATTAATTATCCCTTAGAGAAATGATTAATTTATATGTACGACTTGTCACACATTAAAATGTTTTTATACAAAGAAAATTTATTTGTTTTAGATATTAGAAACTAAATAGGTGGAGATATTTACGTATGTCAATATTTTAACCTAGTAACATAATTACGGTTTATGTTATTTTACTTTCTGTCGATAACAGAAATAAAGAATTTATATTGTTATTGAAACGTCAATATGATTTTTGTGTAACTAATAGTATTTTAGACGGTATTTAACTTAAAAATATATTAAAGTTTTCAGTTTTTATACACTTACCATAACAAAAATATTTTTCGCTTAGAACTATCCATAAATATCACATAAATGATTGTTTTCGGTTCATTATTTATTAATACACAGATTACTACTAAGACACACACTAAAAACACTCCACAAATTTAAAATATGCATTTACAAACCATTATAAAATAGTTTATTAACAAGCAAGTGTGTTGACAGATAATGCACTAACAAGCAAAACAATTGAAACCTGTTGAAACAAAAAGTAACTAAATGAACAATAGAATAAAACAAAAAAATTTAAGTATTTTAAAAGAAAACTAATAAAATAATAATAAACTATATATTGTTAGAAATAATAGAATATTATTTATTTAAATTATTGATAAATATTTTTTTAATTTTTAATACATATAGTTACCAACTTTAATTATGTCTGCTTTATTGAAAGAAATATTCTGACGACTTAATAATAATTATAATGTTTATTAAGAGATGTCATGTGTATACATAATGATATAATATTTTATTGCTTTATCAACAAACATAAAACTACCCATAGAAGCATATGCTTGTGCGTGAGCTAACCTGTTATTTAAGTTTATTTTGTATATTTTAAACTGATATCTATGTTTAGTATTGCTGTAAGGTGGATTTTATTTTAAATATGTGTTTGTAATTGGCTTTATTTTTTGTGTAGTTATTAGCCAAGATCGCTAATCCGCGCAGTGCAGAACGCGTGGTCGTAAGAACAATATGGTGAACTTATTCGTTTGTGTGATATATATACAGTTAAATCATATTTGTATATTGTTAAATATGGTTAAATCATATACGTTTGTGTGTGATATATATGATTATATAATATTCTTATATTCTGGTTATATTATATTTGTGCCCGAAATATACAGTTTGTTGACATAAACATATGGCTTAATTTTCGTAAATATGATATATATTATGGTTATATCATATTTGTTGCGTGTGATACATCGTTATATTTCAAGTATTGGTGATTATTGTGTGGTTTTAATTACCACTAGTTCTTAAGGGCTTGTTTTCGGATTACTAAAAGAATTGTGACTTGTGACATACAGGGCTCTCTCGGCTCAATACATATTGGTACTCGCGTTGTACCTTAACATTCTCATTATAACTTTTCGTACTCTGTTATGTGATTATAAATTTTAATAGTGAATTTATGTACTATGTTTTCCTAATATATTTTCTAATGGATTATTAAATAAAGTTATGAATCGAGTTGACGATATATAAGGTACATATTTTTTAAAATTATATTGTTTCTGAAGTTTTATTTGTTTTTGTTAAATATTTGATGTTTTTTTGGCAATTGAGGAGTAAGTAAAATACATATAGGAAGGTACATGTTTTTACACAATAGAAAATTGAACTTTTGATCTTATAAATGAAAGTAGTGTAATCCATTTCTGACAAAAAGTTAGTTAATGATAACAGAGAATGCAATCTGCTCTGTGCTTTTTGTCTAACAGTTCCCAGAAAAATCCTTCAAAATTTTTATGATTTTGTCAATATTAATTTACGTAGTAATCATTAGTTAGTTACCATTCAAATACAAACCCTTAAATATTTCCATGTAATACCTATAAAATGAACTTACGCCATTCTTAACGAAAATGGCTCCAATATTTCAAAATATGTAATTATTTTATGAATATTTCAATGTATTAAAGCAATAGTAATAATTTGTTTAATATTTTCAGTACAATTTTTAGATTAGCTAAATATTGTTGAATAATACAAATTTTGAGTAATAATACAAAACTTTACTAGCTTGAGTAATAAATAGCATTAACCATCATCAAACATTTGCTATATTATAGAAATAAATATTTTACTTAGTTTTTGTAAGATAAGCTATAATCAAAACATTTTTTTTTTGACAAAAAGTATATTTGTACGTTAAAAAAACAGTAATAAAATATTAGTAAAGTTATTTACAGTAAACATGACAAAACCAATTTTAAACTGCAAAAAAGAAATATCAAAAACAATAATTTAAAAGTTATCGGTCATATCTGAAATTAAATACAGTGATATCGGCTAGCTGTATCAACAAGAGTTTTGTATTTTTTGTTGGTTTATTTTTCGGTTTTTTTTTTTTTGCGCCAATACCACTTTTTTTCATTTCGCAAATGGAAGGCTGTAAGGTTGTAACTTTATTCGGTCTAAACATATATTTGGAGAAGTTAAAATAACGTATGATATACGACATATATATTTTTTCCGTTGAAGTATGCTGTAGTAAAAACAAGAATATTTTACAAATGTTGCCCCGTTGTAAAGGAGTATTTTACTAAAAACAAAACAAATAAAAATAACTTTATTACATTCACTATATTTATTAAATCACATTGTAAAAAGTTCATAACTATAGAAATTTTTACGACTAATTTTTAAAAGTGTTTCATATTGTGAAAGTTAAGCAATAGGTATTTTATTTTTGTAATATATAATTTTACTATATTCAAAAAGTTCTTGAATATTTGAAAGAAGGGACATATTTTAAAATAATGTTTAGAATGTTTATTTCTCCAAGTTTGATCCAAAGTCTTTTGGTCTCATGTCAATCAAATTAAGTAAATGAAGAAAGTTAATAAATAAATGATTCATTTTACATAACTAAAACAAAACACACACATATATATATATATATATATATATATATATATATATATAAGATGATTTAAATTAACAGATTAGATAAAAATCAATAATATTATTATAAATTCAGAATATAGTAAATAAGTTATTAAGAAAAATAATGAATATTTATTAGTTTATAAATTGAAATTTAATTTTGTAATACTTTTTATTTTACTCTTTGTATTTAAAATAATTTATTAATTATTTTTAGATAATATTAAATTACCTTTACTTAATATCATTATAATGTTTTGTCAATATTTATAAAATTCATTATAATTTTGTTCCAATATTTCCATAAATTTATTATTTCAAATTACATTTTGAAAATCTATAATATTTATTTAAATTATATCTAATACATAATAATAATTGACATCAAACTGATATTAGTTTATTTACATTATTTGGAATCAAGTATAAGATATTTGTTTCCTGCTAGACTTGAAATAACAATTCATATCATTTATAATATTTACTGGTATTTAATGTTTTAATAGCTTTATTTTCACTGAATATTATATAATGGTTGCGATGTAAGAACAACAAAAATATTTTCCAATTTGAGTAGCCAAATTACAAAAAAATAGAGTTTTAAATTTTTATCCAATTATAATTATCCTCGCTGTCGATTCTCTTTTTTTTTCTCTACATCGAACAACAACAAAAAATGAACATCAAATATCAGGAGAATATAGCCAATTAATCGATAGAGATACGTATACATATCCCATAACCCTGCTTTTCATCGTGTCATCAGCGCCTGTAAACTTTTTGAAATTACACGTACATAGAGGAGAACGGGAGATCTCCCAGTAGCAGCGTCCATATTCAGAAACTTCAAACGTGTTATCTAAATGGAAATTTGTTTGCCATGGTATGTAACGTAACTGAATTCAGCGACATATATAAAGATAGAAGATAGGGACATTTGCTGGACTTCTGCGCGCGCGCGCGAAAAGGCTTCAAATAAATTGCGAGCTTTCGTTCTCGCTTGTGATTGGGAACACGACTCGTTTTGAATGTGATTAAAAAAATGACGAAATTTACATGATATACTCAATTCGCCACGCATTGTTTGGGCTTCGATGTCATTTTTTACAGAACAATAATGAAGGGTTTTTTAAAATTTTATTTTTGAATGAAAGCATATAAGTATTATATAGATGGATTCGCATTTTTCTTTACAAATATAAATACGTAAAAAGTGACAATTTTCTGAAATACTTTTTGATGTAGAAGTTTAAATAAATTAAATATTATTAGACAATTTTTTTTACATGATTTTAAGAAAATTCTTAATTGATTTTTAAAGGATTTTACTAGAATTTTAAAAGATTTTAATGAATTTGTACATATGTTGTAGGAGTTTCGATTAAGGTTGCAAGGAGATTTTTATAGTCAAAAATGTGAATAAGTAATAACAATTTTCTCAACTTTTTATCATGTTTTTACTACTATCATATCTATTTCTATTTAATCATTTTTATGTTGATAATAAAGTGAAAAGTTTGATATAATAAATATTTTGTTTTAAATAGCCGCAGGTTTGAATTAGTCATTTTTAAAATTTAATAAATGATTTTAATTGACATGCCTAGTATTTTCTACATGCATTGTTTATATTTTTTTTAATAACATGAACTAATATATGATATTCAGTAATAAAAATTAATTCGAGCTGTTAGATGAGTGATGACGAAAATTATTATTTTTGAGATTGAAAACTAGTTGTCAAAAAAATAAATAAATAAATCAGTAACTATTAAATATCTCACGTCAGTATAAAGTAAATTTATATATTTTTCTACAAAATACAATATTTAACTTGAAAGCGAATTACCTTTAGCTTTAACCTATATACTATATAAAACAAAATACAATCATAGCTTACTTGCCTACTGAAACTTTTACCTCGTGAAACAATTGCCTTCTTCAATTCAGATAAATCAATCTAGACATCCATGCACCCATTTGTTACCCGGGAGTAGCTAAAGCGCGTTTATATTATTTATTTTGTTTCGCGATTTTCTGCCTCCTTTTTTTCTTCTTCTTTTCTTTCTTCTTTATGATCCGCACGAATAAATTCGATTTTCCGCGCAGTAAAGTGATAACGATAAAGACGTTATTATGTTTAACGGCACGTCGCAGAGTTTTCCCGACATAGTATATAGCGGGATGGCGTCTAAAATGGAAAGTAAACTCATTATTTCCACGGTTACTCGATGGGCACGTGCGAAGGCAGGGCTCCGTTGTGTTGTTGCCCGATATACGACAATGTCGGTTGGGGAAGCTACGTCGATATTTCATATTTGGACGCATTTATTTACATGTATGTCGGGCTCTATTTTACGCTCTGACACGCCTCTTAACCCATTTATGACGCCCCGCTTACAATAAGTTATCGTTTATTGTTTATTATTGTACATTTACTGTGTCGGAGGTTGTTTTGTTTAATATAATATTTTTCCATCGATAAAGTTTGGATTTGTCTACTTTTAATTTCAGTTTATTAAAGTATAAATGAAGGTAAATGTTGTTTGAATAATTTAGCAAAAATGTTTTATTTAATATAGTTAGATGAATTATAAAATTCAAAATTTTTAATCATAAAGTTTGATTAATATATTTTTTTTAAATAATTTCTTTTGCGTTAGTGCAATTTTTTATTGCATAGTTGTAGAAAAAATATAGTATTATTACATATTCGATGAATAATACACTAATTTTCTTTGCTCAAATTTGTAACTATTTATTAGTATAACATAAATTTACTGTATCACAACTGTATAACAATTGTTTTGTTTTGGTTCTATAAACTGAATAAATGATTAATAAAAATGAATTAAATTTTAAATTTTAATTGTAAAGAGAAATATAAATTACTATATTAAACGGTGTTGGTATCAAGTTAAAATATGTGACAAGCATTATAATGTCGTATAATGCTATGTAAGTAATTTCTTGTACAAAATCGGGAAAACGGTTAATGCTACCATATATCAAATACGGTTTTAAGTTTTATACGAGTTCTAAGTACTTGCTGTCAATAAATTTACTTAACATTATACTTGTTTTGTTGTTGAACCACATAAATCAAAAAGTATTCGAAGATTTTGCCAGAAGCAAGTGTTAAAGTTTTGTGTAATAACCGCATATTTCGGTATTAAACCCCTTGGCTTAGTTTTGCATAAGAATTTTGACCTGATTTTTTTTTTATTCTTGCCTTCTATAAATGATTAATTCTCAGTAACGTGCTGAAAGAATAGTATTTCATTGTAAAAGAAATAAAAATTTCATACGTAAAAATGCTACATACCATCACGCCAAATTCTTGACGTACCTAACACAACTATTTTACTCTCATAAAACTATTTTAACGTTCTATTTTCCATTATGTAACATAGATATTTCTTTTTCAATTTACCGATATGAATATTGCTTTGTTCTATATCTGCATATCAACTACCATGCTAAATATAATAAAAACGATAAAAATGTATTTTTCATGACACATAGTTTTAAATAAAATTTTATATGAAATACAAAAATCTTGATGGAAGGCAATTTTACAATTCCTGCGTTTTTAGTTTTTAATAAAAATATTTTAAAATTAAATTTTTCAACTATAAGATATACAATATTTGAGATACTAAATCAAAGTTGCCTTTTCTTTAATTAAATTAATAATATTTTTGTTTATATGAATATATCTACATCTATAAAGATGTATCAATAGGACGCTAAAAAGCTCAATTGCAGAAAACGTTGTTAACTTAATCAATTGTTTTCGATTTGTCTCATTAATTGGTCAGTAAAAATGTAGAATTTTACAAAATTTAATTTTTATTTGTAATTCGCTCATGGGAAATGATAAATATTTTTTGTGTAATCATTTTTTAATACCAGTAGATAAAATTTATTTCGATTTTTTAATACGAAAATCTACAGATTGAACACATTTACTTCTGAAGCAAATTTAACTAGATGTTGTAAAACCGACCTTATAGTTTTTGAAATTCATATGCAACCAAAGTTTTTTTAAACATTTATTTTTATTTTATCAACATGTGATACAAAAATATATTTTAGTTTCTATGATGTATACAACTATAAATGAATAATAAAATTTAATGCAATGAATGTTTTAAATATTACTAATTGTAGCCATTAAAACCTAGTTTCTCTGCCAAGTTATTTTATTATATGTAACATAATAACAGGACAGTACTATGCTTCCTGCTTATAATGGCAATTGCAAAGTCCTTGGTATAATACGTTGTCCATCTCGGTATGCCCGAGAAAGGTCAGTTAATTGCGTGAAACTCTAGGTACGGACAGAGGGATGAGGTAATGGTAAACCCCGCTAGAAACACCAATTACATAAACTACCAACTGATGATCACCAATGACAACTGCTTATCTGCAATTACCTTGAATTAATTAATAACTGAGAATTGGGCAACTGAGTGCTTACACCATTTTGCACGGTTTGAATCGTGTTTACAATGTGATTATGGCTATAATTGATTAATATTGTTGTTGCCGAGCAATTATCACCAAGCATTAACCGTTTGAGTGCCACGGGTTTTTGCTGTTTCCCCGTCCAAAAGTGCCAAGGAGCGCTTTTGCGCTTGTCTTATTTCCTATTCTACATTATTTAATTATTTCTATTAATATAGTAATCGTTGTTTATGAGAATAAAAAGATATGCACCTAAAAGTGTAATATTACTCCAATTTTAGTTTTACTTAAAACGGAATGGTAGTCGTAAAGTCGGGCATCGACAAAAACCGAGCTTGCTAGAGCGCTGGCAAAAAAAAACAATGTACAATTTTATAATATTTTGCTAGTACAATCATGTTTAGGATTAAGAAAAAATTATTTAGAAACTGTAGTTTACTATACACTTTATGTATTTTGAATATATTAAATGCTTTTGTTTATATAGCACTTTTTTTGTTAAATAAAGTTTTCTATTATTATTATTATTTTTTACAATGTTAAACTTATAGTAAGGTAAGTAAATATTTTCAAACTGAAATTTAATATGTTTGTTTCTGCAAGCAGATCTAAAATTAGAATTTTGTTTACATCTCTGTCAAAATTAATTACCGTTAATAAACATTGTGCTTCATCTACAGATGAAGTGTTGAAATTAAAGTTTTCATCAACCGTCTTTTATCTTCTAAGTAATAAATAGACATTTTTACCTCTAGCAATTCATATTTTATACATGCTACGAGTATATTTGTTGACAAACATTAGCAGACTTGCAGGCAGTTTGAAGTTTCTAGTTTATAAGTTATGTGCAATCAGTAACCACTAATCATGTTGTTAGAAATTGAAAATAGGTAACATTAACTTTATATCGTGTTTTCATATTTGGTTTATTCATTATAAAAGCACATAAATCGGCGGAGAATTAAATTTTAATTTTCTGCTGTTAAATTACGACTTTTGAAAACTAATAGTTTTATTTTTTTTTTTAGAAAGGAAATAGATTAATTAGTCACTTAATCAAGCATTTAAAAGACAATGTGTGTAAAAACATTTTATACAATTGACTTTAAAAACGTTGTATTTGTTTTTGTGTGTTTTTTTTTTAATTATTTCGTTGCCTGGTGTAGTTTACTAATTTTAGAATGAAATGTTGATCAAGAAATCATAAATAATTGGACTCTTTTTCCTTATAACTGCATTAAAATTTAATATATCTTTTAAGCAATGAAATTCACATACAATGATATAAAGTCATAAATTCGAACACAATATTAAGAGACCTAGTGTTATAATAGATATCCGGTAGTACATGGTTCATAAACTACTTGTAGACATTCATGTTTATGTTGACTAGATTATAATGAAATTTTAATGTCTAATGCTTTGTTAATTGTTTGTTAATTAACAGCTGTTGTAATTGATATATGAATGGTAAACGCCAATGAACATAAGCATGAATTTTATCAGCTTTAATTAATCAACTTATATATATATGAAACAACTTATGTCGTCAACTTTTTACATTAAAACCATAGGTAATTAATTAATTAATCTCGAATAAGTAGTAAAGCCAAAATAATTTTTTTTAAATTTTAATAATTTTTTTCTCGGAAAGTTGGCAACACTGTCTATTAGTACAATTATATAATCTATGTGAACACGACTAGAATCTTTTATGCAAATTTGATTAAAATCGGATAAATAATGTAGCCATAATATATTTTTAAAAATTTAGTAATTTTTTCTCTCGGAAAGTTGGTTGCACTGTAAAAATAAAATAAAACCACATGACCATCTTGGGCACTAAATAAACCTATCCTGAAAATTTTATTAAAATCGGTTGATCTGTCTAGGGGAAATTGCGATCACAAAATTTGGACTAACAACCAAGCGAGCGACCTGACGACGCACACACATGCACTAAATTCAGATTCATTATCTAGAGACTATATGAATGATTTCTATTATTCCTATTAGAAATTCACTTTTAAAGAAATTAAAAAAATATATATTAAATT
The DNA here is from genome assembly GCA_963966155.1 of Clivina fossor. Lineage (NCBI taxonomy): Eukaryota > Metazoa > Arthropoda > Insecta > Coleoptera > Carabidae > Clivina > Clivina fossor. Next base: position 1,794,016 of record OZ014563.1, read on the forward strand.
GAATTAGATACATATACAAAAGCATAAATAATATTCAGGTGCGATATGTAATTTTAAAATGAAATACAATTTAAGTTTCCCTTTTATTGTGCACACCATATTCTCGAAGTGAAATGGGCTCATTAAATAAAATACAGTGTTTAGATTCAACTGTGTGTTTCAAATGTTTGTTGCGAGCAAACACACACACACACACATACACACACAGCCAAGGACTCTAACATGTAAATTATCCTACTTTATCCGGTCGACTATGGAATTCGTGCAATAAAACAATTTTTACTCCAACGATTATTTGATCGTTATTCTTCTTAATATTTATCGCTTGTGTATTGTAATAGAAATTAAGTGCTGGTATTATTTTAAGACAAGAAGGAGTTAATTTTAAACATTGCTATCGATTTTTGTAATAATTTTAATAGAACAACAGTATTTTTAGATACACTGTTGTAATATATATTCAGGATATTAATAGGTACATGCTTACATATTTAGATTAGCAAAGTTATTGATGTAATTAAATTGTAGGTATATTATTTTGTTGTATAACATTAAATACAGGTACATTGTACTTTTATTATTCCACTTTTTATATTTACTTGAAACAAATTTCGAATTATGGAGATTACAGTTGAACTGATGACACCATAAAACAAGATTAGAAGTATATGGGTAAACCCATATATAGACTATTTTGACAGTATCACATAAATAATAAGAAATAGGAATAAGAATTTTTTTCACCGAAAGTTGGAAACATTATATTTTGCTAATATATAATATTATAGGCGCTAAGGGTATCTTCTGTAAAAATTTTATTAAAATCGGATAAATAATGCGGGCATAACAAATTTTTAGAAAATTATTAATTTTGTTTTCGGATTTCATACATATGAAGGATTTCTATAAAAAATTTTTTTTGAAAATGTTACAGACACCGTACCAAACACTATACCACTTTTTCCTTGCAGTCAAAGGTAAAAATACATAATTACGAATTAGCAATAATTGATACAATTTGTGATCACCTATTGAAAATATCTATTCGTTTTGTTCTGTTTATTTACTGTAATGTCATTTAAATAATTTTTCCTTATATTGTACGTGGAGTATGTCGAAACGTCAATTATTAATGTAAATTAATACAGAACTATATCCTAAATCCGTTTTATTTTACTCTAATAAAAAAAATTACAGTAATGGTCAAGTTTATGAATGAGCTGTCACCATGGATAATATTAGTTCTTAATATTTTTGCATTCATATAATCAAAAGTAAAATCAGTTGCATAGAACGTTGTTAGCTGATAATTTATTATTGAAATATGTGAGTTGTCAATTTATTTATGTTGTTATCTGATATATTTTATGTAACTGGTATATAATATTCAATTAATACAATTTGGCATAAACAAAATTTTATTCTCCATTCAATAGAGCTTAATGTATTTATTCTTGTTTATCATTATCTTCCAGTCCATAACAGTACTTGAATGCTTTGCCAGCGCCCATAGAAAGCGGCTATGAAGTACATGCAATTCAAAGAGAACATTTAATTGTAGCAATTGCACTTATATGACTGTATTATTCAACTATGAATATATGCTACCTATGCGGTTTCGACCAATTATCCATTACACAATTCATGCAGTTGTTTACCGCTAGGTGGGGATACACTGGCTTACAAACCTGGTCATATAATGACCTATTTTGGTCCAACACCACCAGCAAATATATAGTGATCACTGCTTACCGCATGATCAAATGATTCGGACACATTTACCTATAGGATACTACAACCTGTGTATTTACTACAAATGCTATTTTGTGCAGATAATTTGAAAATTACACAGACAACCAGGGTCGAATTTTTCTCTACACTGTAAAAAATTTAATATATATTTATGTTGTTTTACATAACTATTAACAGTAAAATAGCAGTATTTACATAATAATTGCAACATATTATTAATATTATTATTGTTTTTAGTTAAGATGGTTCGGACATCTTGAGCGAATGTTTAATGAATGTTTTGTTAAAAAAATTTATATGAATGATTTTGAAGGTATACGTTTGCCTGGACGTCTGATGAGTAGTTGGCGTGGTATGATTGAGAGTGTTTTGCGTGAGCAAAAGTTTTCAAGTAGTAAGAAAAGAAGAGCATGTATGAGAGGAATTATTAATGTGGATGAAGCTAAAGTTGCTTGTCGGGATAGGGGTATTTGGAGGAAAGAGTTTGTGCCACATTCTTTTGGGTATATCGCGTGAATGTATATGTTTTATGTATATTATGTTTTTTTTAAGTCAGCGCGGTAGCCGAGAACGCAAGAATGGTCGAATGGTGTCTAAAATGAATGATCGGGGAACAAAGGCTCTCCTAGATCTGACTTACCAGATATCATGATTCTTTTTTTTTAATACTTTTGTTTTTGAATTATTGAACACATTCTTCAGTATGCAATAGTCTTATATTCATAATAACGCAAGGTAAACTTTTATATCGGCTCAAAATATTCAGTAATCTTAGGTTTGTATGATTCTTAATCCGGCCCTGCCTTTAGCGGTCAAAACATAATGCTGTATCAGCTTTAGATTAGCCAATGATAATGAAATGCGGATTGGGAATATATAAATAATAAATCCACTAATATATATTATTTACATTTATCTAATTGACATAATTATGCATTACAATGTTTTGCATTATGTCGTAGTTAATTAAAACATATAATTGGCTTGTTAATGCTAATTTAGTTCTAACCATGACATTGTTTTTACTTGTGTACAATACGAAGGGAAAATCACTTCTTCAAAATTTGTACATCATACTTTATAATATTGGAACTTATTCGTATCTTTTCAAAATTTTGCATAGGTACACTGTAAATTTTTTGTACCATTTTTTTTAAAACATTTAAACACTATGTAAAACAGAGTCGTTCACCAATTCATTATGTTCGCGTTAAGTTTAAGTTATCAAATAAGTGAAAATCAGAATTAATTTGAAATATGACAGAAATCAATTGTTTTTATCATTTACTTTTAGAAAGAAACGACGAATTTTAATAAAATAATAACTTTAATTTAAAGTTTTTTAATTTTAATATAATGTTATTTTGGAAATATAACTTAATTTTAGAAAAGCAACAAGTTAATATAATTAAAACTAGTTTTTAAATATGTTTTGGCATCTGGGATCTTAAATAATATTATTTATCTCCATTTGATATATAATTTATTGAGACGTTTCGGTCATAATTTGACCATCATCAGTCAATCGACGTATATAATAATAAAAACATAATATTTATATAATTTAAAATTGATAAAATTTAACATCGTAAAGTTTAAAATCTGGAAACAAAAATTATTGCTAAATCTCTTATCCTAATGTGCCATATGCAGATGACATTAATAATATGCCAAAACATATTTAAAAACTAAATTTAGTACCAGGATCAACCTAAATTCAACATTATATAATTAAAACTACTAAATAGCAAAATTATATAAAAATCCAATAACATCAGGATTCACCTAATTTAATTTTCAATATTAATATCAAAAAACAAACCATTTGTGCACGGGTCAATGCAAAACAGAACTAAAACAAAACAATTTGCAACAGTTCGAACAAACAAATATCCTTTAAAATGCAAGTCATTAACTGCATCTGTATGCCGTTGTCGAACCAATCCTCTACCCCCCGCTCTTCTAACCAACATTCAAAACAACAGAAAACACAACAACATGGCGTGGAACTAACCGCACTAATATCCACCCCCTTGCCTTTCCGTCCTACAACAGCAACTAATTACTAATTTTGATTACGTCCACATAGAGAGGAAACCTACACGCGTCGCGCAGTGCTTTTATAAGCACAATAACACTAAACACTGATTTACGTAAGCCTTAAATCATAAAAGCAATTTTAGCAACGGCCGTCCTGTAATAATATGCAACGTGTGTATACCACGACGAGCGTCGCCGTCGTTGCATAAGCATTGGTAAACGCGTGCAATAGTCCAATGTGAAATAGTTCGGATTCAGGTATCTAGTGTTTTCCCAGTGTATAGCAATAGTTATATACATTTGATTTAATCAATACGGGTAGTTTGAAAGGATTTATTTTAACGATAATTTGGAAACTAAAATTCGTAGATTATCTGGTGGCGATTGTGAACATAAAGCAGGGAGATTATATTGAACATGCGAGGTAATTGAAGCTGAAATTGGATTAAAATGTGTCAGATGTTAATGATGAACGAAATTTTAGTTTGATCGTGGAATAATGATTTGTATTAAATGTAAATTGTTAAAAAAATAAAATTAATTACCTAAGGTCTGTCGTATAAAGCATTTTGTCAATTTACTTTTTTATTAACTGTACCGAAGCACTTCAAAGACAATTGATAATCTAGTTATCTAGTTAACTGATTGATTAAGATAATAATGTTTTATGCTATGGAAAAGTTAAGTATATTAACTACGAAACTTATTCTATATATTTTTATTCTGATTTACCTAGTGTCAGATATATTTAGCAAAAATGTTATTAATATTAATTGTTGACGTGGTTGGTACTTGGTGAAATATGTTGATAATATAAATTATTAATGAGATTTTTACATGACATATGTGGTGTAACTAGAAGTAATCGGTTACGAAATAGATAAGTGTATGATGAATGTAAAATTGAAAAACATGTCTAATGTCTAATGAACGTTTGGTTAAAAGAATATATGTGAATGATTTTGAAGATGTTTTGTATGAGCAAAAGCTTTCAAGTACTAGGAATAGAAAATCATGTATTTCTAGGTATCATGAATGTGGATGAAGCTAGAGTTGCTTGTCTGGATAGGAATGTTTCGGGGAAACTAATTTCGAGATAGTGGAAAGAGTTTGTGCCAAATTTTGAGATAGTGGAAAAAGTTTGTGCTACACCCTTTTGTATATATATATATATATATATATATATATATATACTAATCGTAGAATAGTTTTTTAAAAATTATCAATGATTAATTAAAATTAAAAATTTAATTAAAATTGATAATTACATATTGAAACAAACTAATTTCGATTTGAAATTACTTTGAAAATAAGAACAATATAAATGGATACTTTCCACAAGCATTCATTTACAAACATAGTGGGGAATAGTATAAAGCTAAAACATCCTATTGCTTTTATCTATTTACTTTTGCTAGCTTTTTTTTTCAAAGAGAAAGAGCATTTTTGTATAAATCTTTTGCATAAAATGAAGCTTTCTGTATAAAAAAGCACGTTGAACCACATACCACCACCAACAATATCATACCATCTAGTTGAACAAGCAACCTAGGCTACATTTGAATTTTTACGAGTAGGAACGCGAGAGTCGAGTGTATTCTAGCACGGAAAAATTGACGTGAGAAATGATGATAGGTCACGTGTTAATATACCCAGCCGATATGTAATGGATAGGTGAAATGTATACATGATGCCGAACGATATTCAATGTATAACCTAGTTGGGTAAAATCGAACCAATATTTTTTATGAAAGCAATGGAAAAACACATTTATTTTATTTTTCACTTCTATCAATTATTTGTGGATGTTAGATTTGTTAAGTAATCTACGATCAAAAATTACAAGGATTTATTAAATATTATCAAATAAAGTTCAGTATTTCCATATGTTAAGATAAATTTTTGTTTGATGTAAATTTAAAATTAGTTAATGAAATGTAGTCAATTATTCTGAGGATATAATTTTAGCCAATGACAAATGATTTTTTACTTAACTTAGGAATAAATAATATTGGAAATATTGGCTCTAAAATGAATAATTTCAGAAAATGTTCTTTTTTTAAGAGTTAAGCTAAATTTGTGTTCTGATTGGTTGAAATTTTCCATCGCTGCCAACGTTAAAATTTCAACAAATTAGAACAAAAACCGTCTTTTCCGTGTCGTTCTATCTAAACTTAGCTTTAAGCTTATATCATCCAAATAATACTAAGAATTTTAGCTAGAAAATATAAAATTTTAAAACACAATATTTGAAATACATTTTTGTTTTAGAAAACAGAATATTTGACAAATGGTCTAATATATATTAATTTTTGTTATTATATTTTATATATGAAGAGCCAATCGCTTAAAACGTTGCTAACTTAATCACTGAGTTGCTTGAGCAATTTTGTTGTTTAAAAAAATTCTAGCGCCCAAGCAAATTAAAACTAAAACCAAATTATAGAACTTTTTATGCCCTATCGAAAAGTATTCTAAGTATTTCTCCGAATTTTATTTCAGAAAAAAGTTTCTGCATATTATTAGTATTTCATGTTATTGTCCTATATCAACCTGGCGAACGAATATATATATATATATATATATATATATATATATATATATATATTATTTGTATTTTTCTGATGATGATGGACGTATAGTACGGAAACGTCGATTTTTTAATTATAATTAATACCGAACTATGTAAATCTTAAAGCCTTTTTATATTAATTAAAAAATTATTTATGGTATTATTGACTAAAAATATATTCTCAGAATAAATGGCAACATTTCATTGGCTAATTTTCAAATTATTCCATGGATAATTTTTTCCAATACTTGAAAATACTAATAATACCTAATTCGATTTATTATTAGAAATAGTATATTTGTATAAATATACATTTTTAAAATACTTGGTATGTAATCAGAAAATAGAATTAATTCGTGATCAATTAGAATAAGAGAAATAAATTTTGTCACGTATCGTAGCTCGATAATAACTTAAATTTTCTCTAAAATTATTTCGAATTAATAAACATAACATGATAGCTCCATATCCAGATAGAGGCAATGGCATAAATTTTGTTTATATCATCATCGGACCAAAGGGCTTTTACTCTGATCCACTCAGCATAGTTTGATAAGCCAGCTTTTGCGTTCAGAATACAGAGCAACGCAATGGGATACTAGATTTACCGTTGTTGCGACACTAACTCACACTTGGGATGCTTGCTCTGGGATAAAGCTTTGCAGCGTCGCCCGCACGCATACATTATCGGATATAATTATTGGCAACCGGAAACATGGTCTAAGTGGTTAGGCGGGAAATTTGAAATGAGTATGTAATTTTTGTATAGGAAATAAAATATAGTGTTTTATATATATTTTTTTTGTAAATTATATAATCAGCGCGTTAGTTAACCGAACGAATATAATTCTGAGATTGATGGTTCGATCCCGCTGTCAAAATGTCACAAAGTCAGGCTTTAATCAATCAGTTTAATCAATTGATTGTTTTAAAAATATCAGTAGTTTATATTACTGGCCGGACCTCGCCGCTACTCTATCCGAACGAATGACTGCAGTTTCGAAAAGTATCTACATGAATGATCACGGCACAAGTACTTTATATTTGCGATTAAGGCTCTTCTAGAGCTGTCGTACCAAATATAATGACTAATATTATAAAATGTAGGATTATATAGGTATTTCTGAATTTATAAAACCGTTTCTAAAAAGTTAGGCATTTATTATAAATTACATCTTGGTAATATTTAACGAAGAAATTTTTTTTATAAAGTTATATGTAATGAGATCTTTTCAATTTTAACATTAATGTTAAATATGAAAAATACTAATTATTGATTAAAAAGAAAAAACATCAAAATTTTAAATATACGACAAATAGTCATTTTAACTAAAAGTGCTTTGAAAATGGACTACTAAACTAAAAAATTTTAAATATCTTTAAAGTTTTTGTTTTTTTAAAAAACAAATAACACATGTTTATATTTTTTTTCTAACATAATATTTTAATTAATTTTATCCCAGAATTGTAATTAAGTTTATTTTTTTGTTTCAGGTAAGCCGGAGTATATTTTTTACTAAAAGACCAATGTTATAAGGTAAAATTTAAAAAATATAACACTACTAAACAAAATATACATTAAAGTAATATTACAAAGGTAATTAAAAGCAGCTTCACATATGAAATAACATTTTTTAGTTTTTTTTAAAGTAACTGTTTTTTCACAAAACCCTACGCAAAATTATAGAAAAAAAAACTTTAGATTAAAATAGCAAAATGTCCATATCAAAAACAACTAGAAATATCAAACCACCATCAATTCACTTTGATCAACCGTTTCCTATCAAACGTTACAATCAGCAACAAAAGACGGTTTGGCGATAATCATTCACCGCGCACTTAATTCAAATTTCTGTTCTGCCTGTGAAACAGTGGAAATACGTTTGGGGAGAAAGCATGGTGAAAGTAATCACTGTTCCACGCTTCCACGTCGCGTCGCGATAATTTCGTAGTGCGTGCGTGTGTTTCTGAGTGTATTCGTCGTGGTATATATCGCGAGCTGGCAAGCGACTTGCGTGAATATGTATATGTTGTAGCAATGCGGGACATGTAAATCTGTACATCCACGATGTAATAACATCTCGTAGCGAGCGAGTTCGGCGTTAGATGATTTCAGATACGGCGTGGAAAGTAGGGAATTGTGTTGTGGTTGATGAGGAGGTTTTTGGCAAAATTGGGAAAAGGATGATTTTGAGATTGTTTTGTTGGAAGTACTAATACGGGAATTAAGATTCAAGGATATGTATAGATATATAGATGATATTTATTACTTACTTACTGATCATTTACTAGTTATTACTAAATTCAATATGGGTTTTGATATTGCTAAGCATATAAATTTAGGTTTTATTCACAGTTTTCTATTTATTTTAAAATTAGTTTTATTATTTATTTATTTATAATGTTCTTAGTTCTGAACTGCACTGTTTATTTATTTATGAAAACCTAGAAATATAATACAAATTTGTTGAAAGATATTAATGATCTCAGTTTTTAATTGCAACAACACAACTGATATTTGGGTAGTTTATTATCTAAATGAGAGTTAATGCTGGTTGTAAGATTTTGGGTGCTTCGCGTACTTTTGCTAGAAACGTGAATGTTTCCATAGAAGCCCGTTTGAGTATATACAATATTGTTTTGGACTGTTGTGGAATTGACATTTTTACGTGGCGTATACAATGTATCCAGAAGGAATCTGGTACGAAATAGATTAGTGTATGATGAGTGTAAAATTATAAAAAAATATTTTACAAAAGTTGGTGTTAGTACAGTTCGGTTATCTTGAGCAAATGTCTAGTAAACGTTTGTTTAAAAGAATATATGTGTGTGAATAATTTTGAAGGTATACGTTTGCGTGAACGTCCGATGAGTGGATGAAGTGGTATGATTGAGAATGAATTACATGAATGTATGTTTCCGAGTAGTAGGAATAAAAGAGCAGGTATTAAGAATGTGGCTGAAGCAAAAGTTATTTGTCTGGATAGGAATGGTTAGAGGAAATTAATTTCTGGATAGTTGAAAGAGTTTGTGCTACACCCTTTTGGGTACATGTATTTATGTAAATTTGCGTTGTTTTATCTTAAGTTAGTAGGATAACTGCAATACTAGTTGCCACTTTAAGAAAATATGTTTTATTAATTACTCATATTTGACAAATAATTAATTTATTGATATAACAAATTGATAAAAATATATTGTATTACAAAAATATTAAAATGATAATATTTTTAAAGTAAGACAATATAATTGTTACATTATCTCTATATAGCACAGGGGGCGGGCATTAGAGATTTATTTTATTCATAATTTGTAATAGCTCAAGTAAGTTTGAGAATCTATGCTATACAGTGTAAATATAAATTTTTAAAATTAATAATTTTCAAAAGTACATTATTAATAGCCTCCAAAACTTTAACATAAATATTACAAAATTTTATGATGTTTATGAACAAAAGTTTGTAATAAAATTAAATCCCTAATTAAATATTTAACCTCTACAAACTTTATAATCCTAATACTTATAACTCAGTATAATTTTCTTCTTTTAATAAGATTTAAATTTTTGTAGTATTTACTGGTACAGTAGCTACTAATGGTTTAGTTACCGTAAATAGATTAATTCAAAATCACTAGCTCTACACTAAAATATAATACTAATTTTCTGATGAGTCTGTAGATATATTAAGTTCTACTCTTTTACTGCTTACTAGATGGAACAATATTTTATGGAAATTCTTTTAAATATTAACGCACTCGATAAATGAAATATTATAAAGCTAGTTATAAATTAATACTTGAAATTTTAATTATAATAAAATATTGTAAATATTTGAAAATTAATTTACATTTTCTCGCAAAGACCTATTGAAAAATATATTAAAATAATTATAAAATGATAAATAAATATTTATTAAATCATTAAATTTAATTAAATACAAACTCTATGCGTGTATTATAAAGCACTTTACAAATTTTAAACATAAAATGTATCATTAAAATATTTTAATTTACCAGTTTTACATTGCATGGTATTACAGCCATATTATCGAAATTATTTAAAATCAAAATATACATTAATTATTAACGTTTATATTTAATTATATAAAATAAATAAAACTATTTATGTATTTTTATTTATTATTGTAATAGGGTAAGGAACAGTATGCATTTGTATGTTTGCAGGTAACTTAAGGTATTTCTAAAGTTTTGCGAATGGAACAGTAAAAACACGTAGAGAAAATGTAAAAAAAAAAACTGTGAAAAGAACCACACAAACACAAATACAAGCTGCTAATGCTTGCCATTAATTCTTTACAGGACTTTTGTTGTTGCCCAACTAGATGAAAACACAATTGTCCTTCCTGTTCACCTGATTTGTTCTGCATTACTTTTTTCATCTAGTGCTCTTGTCTAGGATAAAAAAAAGTCTGTTGTTCGTAGATAGCATTGTTCTTAATGGCTGCGTGTTTTAAGAATTAGTGGTTTTAAATAATACAACTGCATTACAAAATATTCTGAATTTTTTATTATTTTATTTTATATTTATTTTAAAAACTTTTGAAAGAACATTTTTTCAGTTAGAATTTCAATCAAAATTTGCATGCTATGTTAAAATTTGAATGTACAAATAAAATATTCAGGGACATTTGAATAGAACGTTGATAGATAATTATGTTTGTTAATTTCAAATTGTGAATTAACTTATCAATTTACAACTCAAATATCCTATTAGCTTACAATAGGTGAATCATGTAGTAAAAACTAATATTAACTTTAAATTAACATTAAAAAGTTAACATAGTAAAAAATCTTTCGAAATATTGACAATTAAATATTTGATTAATTTTTTTTATATGTTAATTCTGTAAATATATAAAAATTGTTATTAAATTATTAATTGTACATAAATTAGCTAATTTTTCTAATAATTAGTTACAGTAAATATGTAGTATTAAACGAATAAATCGATTGTAAAATTATTCATTTTTGGATTCCCACCATCTATCTGAGTATAGCCGTTTGTTTGCCTTGAAATGGCCTTAATTTGGACTACATAAATCCTCTTTATGTATTTAATAACTTTATTGTAAAATGTAGATGCTTATTGTAAACTGTTAAAAATTGTTGATTTTTTTCAAGAAGAAGAATTTGATTTATTTTGTGCTTTTATGTGTGACGTAACGGCAGGTTTACCAATGAAACAAATATGATAAATGATAAATGGAAGCAAGTACAGTAATTAAATAATATTCCAACATTAATATCAGTCTTAATATACCTTCAATTTCAATTTGCTCGCAAACGTACGAGTTACAAGTTTCGTCCTCAATAAATCCTGATAATATCTATACGTCTTTCCCTGCTAATATATTATGGTCACCTATATAAATTTTCGCCGAGACATATGTAAACACATTTATATATACCTACGGTCTAAACACATGTGCATAAATACTAACACACAAACGTATCTATAATGTAACGTTTCTAATGCGTCATCTTGTTTACTTTCACGTTGTATATACAAGGAGAACTTTTGCATTAGATATTTTTACAGAATATTTTTGTAACAATAACAAGGTAATATAATATTTTTAATTACTATAGTTAATACAAAAATAAGTAAATACAATAGAAACTAAAGATTTTAATTATTTCTGATTGTCATTGTTTAACATTAAAATTGCTTCAATATGTTAGAAGTATCTATTGAACTCATGGAATTTTCTGAGTTGATATGTCGTGATCGATCTATCATGGTCGCGGACGTTTCGCCATACATCGTAGATATCATTCTCGGTGCTTGGTGATTGAACGACAGTTTCTACTTTGCATATGTGGTATATATATATATATATATATATATATATATATATATATATACAGTCCAACTGGAAAGAATGGACCATCCAGGCCAGCCAAAATCGGCTAATGACGTAACGACATCTGTAGAAAAATGGTGGAGTACAGATATATACCAGAAACATCTGCGACGAGAATATATCGACCAGAAAAATCTATGAATTCAATAGTTAATCTTTTGGATTTGAACTGAACTGAACATTGCGATATATAATAGTTTATTGATGTCGTAACTTTTATATAATTAATAAAAACAAATTCAGTATTATATTGTTGCAATATTTATTTAATGTTTTTGATTATTTTCCTACCAAAACAATAGGCATCTGATATTTAAGTATACATTTATTAAAATATATGTTTTTTTTTTTGTTATAACATTACAAGAAAGAATCAGAGAGGAATAACCAATGCTTCGTCTATTTTCCGCGACGCAAACAGTGTTTTCCTTGTCTATCCACATAAGTCCATAGGCATAACAGTGTTGTTTCTTGTCTATCCACATAAGTTTATTTTCGTATATAAATCGTGTGTAACTCCGTAAAGATGTTCTTGTGTTCTGCCATAGCCTCCATGCCGCCTTGATTATGCTAAAATACGCTGTTATGTACCAGTGAGATTCTATCGTCAGTTTGCCGCGCGTCATTTCAAGCGTGTGTCTTTTATTATTTTTTCTTTGCTGAGAAGTCAGCGATTTCTAGATAGATATATTTGGCGTGGAAACGTAATACATCCGTTCCAAGATGTCGGATAAGAACGATGCTGGAAATAATTAGGAATTTATGGTTTTATTTATGGGCTACAAGGAAGTTATTTTTACAAAATTATTTTTATAAGTGGCCAATTATAAAGGTTATTAATTTAAGGTTAAAAATATGGCTGGTAGTTGTTAAAAAAACGATGGGAGTTTTAAATGGTTGCTACAGTTTTAATTGGACATGAAAAATGTGAAGTTATTTCTAATTTAATACTTTGTATTAAGGTGTCAAATTTTAGCCAGCTCGATTTATAACAGAAAAACTAAATACAATGATAATTTAAACATAATTTGAGCAACAAATGCATTTTTTTCGACTGAGAAGTAGACTGCAGATACCAAATGCGAGTGTGACAATCCCATGAGTGAAAAAAAGACACTTTTTGCAAAACTAATCAAAACACAAATGTATAATAACAGATTACAGCGTTTTTTAAACGCTTTTTAAATAATTTTTTTTGCCATAACGCACATAGTGAAATAAAGTACAGTTTTTTTAATAGTTGTAGAAAAAAATATAATTTTTATTTATCATATCATGTGACCAAATACATGCATTATGTTTAAGTGTAAAAGTTATATATCTAATTCCGAATTGGGCAGCAATTTATACAGTTTATTTAATAAATAACTAGTAAATTTAATTGCTCAACATAATGACAGGTGATAGGATACGTTAAAATTTTTTGCTACAATACTTACATGACATTAATAATACTTCGAACCTTATGAATATTTAAAGTTTCACGACTTTAGACTAACGTTCAATAACATAGATAATGCAGAATTGTGGGTTAGATTAAATAAATATGAGACCGGTTAAAATTAGATCATATTAAACACTAATAACGACAAGTAGATATGTAAAATTACCGTTAAAGTTTAACAAGAAAATCATAAAGCTAAGTTTTAACGATCAATAAATTTTAAAGTGATATTTCTTGCAGTCAAATTGACCCGATTTCTGATTTACTTTACTTTATAAAAGCCTGTAATTTTAACTTACCTGACAGATATAAATTATGTGTTTACTTTACAATATGAATATATTTGAATTTATATATAGGTTTTTATAATTTTTATTATTATTTTTATATTGATTTATTACGAGTTTCTCGTATAAGTTTCTCTTGGTTAACTTTTTTATTCAAGATAAATATAGTTCTAAATGGTTTATTTAAATATAATTATATTAAATATAATAAAAAATATCTTCAATAAATAAATAATATATATCTAATAAAAGCAAAGGTAAAAATTTATTTGTATCATTTATCCTGATAAAGATGGACGTTGAGTTTCGTCAAAACGTTGGTTTTAAATAAATATTAATACAGAACTTTAACCTAAAGTAGTTTTATTTTAATATAACGAGTTCTGAAAGATTTTTACAATGTTAATATTGTAAATTATTGTTAATTAATTTTGGAATTTTTTTTGTTTATAAAGGTATACTAGAATAATTGTTTAGAAGAATACTAGCTGAAATTGTTAGAATGAGTGTGTTGTACCTGTATGAAATATGTTGTACCATATGTATATTTTTAGAGCTTCACTTGCACATCACTGTGATTAATTGAGATATTTGAGTATTTATAAAGTAAGTGTTAAGCGTAGAAACACTAATTTACTCTAATAAATCAACGCGTATATACGTTGTTACTCATTACGTTCGTTTACTAATTTCTCTTCAACAGGAAATGAGAAACTTGAATATGAATTTTCTTTAATTTATTTATCTAATTTTTATTTATACAGTATAACAATTTTTACTAAAATCAGAACTAAAACCTAAATCTTTTGTATTTTAATTTTTGCTAGTTTTGTATAAATTGTTTTGCATAGAATCAAATTATTATTTTATGGATATGCAATATTTAAAAATTGATCTTGTTTTTAATTATAAAATGTAACAAAAATTTATTTAATTTTTGTAATTAAGAAACACGATTTGAACTATAGTATTTACATTGTGAATACAGTAGATGTCTCTTGGAACAAAATACAATTTACACAGCAAACTACATGTAAACGTTGAAATTTAAATGAGTTGTTGTAAAGAATTTTTATTAATAAAAATATCAATTTTTAGGTAACAAATAACAAAAATTATTTAAAATGGAAATAAAATAATGTACTTTTGAAGTAATTTTAAATCACATAACTAAAACTAACTATTTTGATAATAGCAAATTCATATACTACATTCTTAACGCGAATAGACTATAAAAACTATTTGATTTTCACTGAACTATGAATACAAATAACATTAAACTTTACAACGGAATAAAATCTAGTAACACATTTTTAATTCTATGTCAGCGAATAGAAACCTGTCGACGAAAATTAAAAGTTACATTTTCATTTCAACATGCAAGTAATAATTTTAAAATTACGTTTAACCGTATGCCTACACGAAATCGTAGAAAATGACGCAAAAAAAGAAGAAGAAAATTGATCCTAATTTGACAAAAGTTGTGTAGCATTCGCACGTTCTCGCTGCGTCAAAATAAAACTGAGGCGTTTTTATTATCGTCGAGAATGGCGCAATTAAGCGTGATGCATTTTAAATTACGTTGAAGCCAACTGACAGTCCAGTCACCTTTTTGTCTTTTCGGTGACATTCGGCTTGGCATTCGTTAAATTCCGAGCGAGCATGGTAGGGGAAAAAAATGCTCGCGTGTTCGCTTTTAATTTACGCGATTCCTCCCTGTAAATTTTTATGAAACCTGAAGTTTACAGATCGTATCTGACGACTTGGCCGGGCAACTAAAATGAATTCACGCTTTCCCTATACCGGCCCCGATAGTAATGCAAATCCAGTACGATGGGGGTCTGTAATAAGGTAGGTAGGTCGTAGGTGTTTGGAAAATAACCCCTCATAAAGTCTCGAATATAATATATGGATTACAAACAACCGGTACTGGTAAATTGTTTTTTTTTCGCAGGGTGCTTTTTATAGTCATTTTTTGCCGGAAGGTAAAATTGATTTGTTTATAATATCTGAAATCAGGTTAAGGAAATGTGGAACATTAATACTTGAGCTATTTTTACCCTTTTTTGTTATAAAATTCATTCATTAGTTTCTGTAACATTGAAACACATAATTCTAAAGTTGATGTTTTATTACTAGTGTTTAAGAATTGGTATATAATTTTTAGAATATGAAGTAAATTTTTAATATTTTTTTATTAATTGAAATTGGTTTATGACGTGACATAACGATTTGGTAGTTGCAGTGTTTGTAAATATTTATACGCAGATATATTATTAGTATAAATATGCTAACGTATTTTTTATATAAAAATGAAAATGTATATATATCGACGTTTCGATATACTCTAGATACATTTTCATTAGGAAAAATAATATAAAAGACATAAATAATAAACAAAAAAAACATAGAAACAAGTTACTAGGTGACTAAGTAACTAGGTTAAAAAAAATATAAATTATTATTAAAAAAAAAGTTACTAAAAGCAAATATATAAACGAGTTTTGTGATGTTAATATTACAACATTTTAATTTCATTTAATTAACTCTTGTATTATGGAGTAGATTATAATAGATTCAGCTAGATTGTTATGTCGTCTAGTTAACTTATTCGTTGGTTATCTGCGGCTAAATATTGCAATATTGCGTGGACGCTGACAGTTTAACTTTGGCTTCCGGGGTTAGATAAAACATTAAAACTCACCATTTATATACATATACCTTATACTTATATTCGAGAAATACGTTATAATACCGGATATATATATACGTTCCCACACAATTTACTAAAACTAGTTTCAGTTTTAATTAATTTGGATTTGTTTTGAAGTATTTAAAATTTTAAATAATAAACACTTTAACTAAAGTCTACTTTAAGCTGACCAAAAAGCATTCTTTTATTGGCAATAACAAATAATTTTACTAGTGGAAGTTTGATAAGTTGACAAAACGTCGATTTTTTAAGAAATAAATACAGAACTTAATCTTACTAGCCTTTTTATTTTAATATAATGAGTTCTGAAAGATTTTTTACTATGTTAAGTTCTTATTATTTGTTATCCGTGAAAAATTATATACAATAAAATAAATACATAAAAATATTATTAATTTATTTTTGTTACTTTAAATATTTAAAAAATGACAAACTTATATTTTTGTTTTGTTACTCATAATAATTATAAACCATGTATTTTCGTAGTTTTTAAAACCATTTTGACAGAAAAAGTTGCGGTAGAAAATATTTTTGTTAAATTTATATTATTCTCTGGTTCTTATTCAGTTCTATAAAATTTTATTACATTATGTTTATGAAGAAAAAAATATTTTAGACTGACTTTAATATCACGGATACTTGATACATCGTAGATTTAATTCGAGTATAAGTACGTTTATTTTTACAAATTGTAAAAAAAAATGCACAATTGATTTTCAGTAACGGAATTGTTAAAAATAAACACGCGTTCCATATTAATGAGATTAAAAGATACGAACGTTAAAAAAATCCATAGCTTTCTACAACATTTATAAAAATAGCATCAATATGTGGGTGCGTATATATATGTAAGTTTGTTATCGCTGTTTGTTCAGTTATATGCAAAATTTTCTAAAAATGTTTTTCAACCGAAATATTTTTATGAAATCGTAAAATATATTGTTTTCATTATAGACAATCCAAATATTTTTTTATAAAGTTTACAAAAAAAAAAATTATGGGAATATGCATTTAAAAATACCAATATAGTATAAAACAATTGAAGATTTGTGATTATAAAAAATATATTTTAAAATAAAATTAGTTTTAAAAATATGAAAAACATGCAAATATCTATTAGATTTGAGATATACTTAGATGATAATTTAAAAAAAATGACAATTTTTTTAGACTGATTTTGCTTTTCAAAAACATTTTTTGAGAATATAATTTTTTTTATTTAATTACATCGTATCATAGTTAATTTATTATTAAAGTTTCATTCACTTATTTTTTCCGAGATTTTAGAGAGATTTAATTATTTGTAAGTAAATTGAATTGATAATCTAAAGCTTACTTTAATTTATTAGCAAATATTTATTCACACGATTTATTGTTGCGCACAAAAAGGAGATGTTATCAAAGAAAGTGCTTGTGATAAAGACAGATATTGTTTTTTTATACGTAACGATCGTAGTGTGAACATGGCATTAATATATATTTTTATTTGTTACAAAAACAGGTGAGTACATGCATTGAAAAATTCATATAGTATTACGTAAACTGATTTTGTAAAATTTACACAAACAATCTATGTAATTTTTACATAAATAATTTATGTAACATTACATAGATTTTTTCAGTGTGATGTCTCAAGCTTGGTAAAAGGATTGTAATGTACGAACATCAAATAGTTTACGAGTAGCTAGCAAAAATTAAAATTTTAAAAATATTTGAAAAATATAACTAAGTAATTCTAAAGACAATTTTGACACAAATAACGATAGCTCGATGATGTAGTAATATTTCTCTGCTACAGCAAATCACATTTCGTTATTTGAAAAACATAGTACAGTGAAGTATTTCACTCTATTACCTATATACTTCGTATATAACATCGACGGTATCTATTTTGTTTTGTTTTTGCTCAACTTTCGTTTGTTTTATTTTTTTTTTGTTTTTTTTTCTTCCTTCTGCCGTAAATCGATACGTGATGTACGACAAAATGTAAACATGAGAGATAACGTTAGAAAGAAAATAGTGGAAATATTTGCGAATATGTTATTCTGCATTGGAATATGATGCGATAAAGATATTTTGAATTTAAACTAACTTGTATATATACATCGAGAATATTAAGTCGTGTATGTTGAATATAAAGTTACTTATAAAGTAAATGTACTGTCGTGTTGAAAAAAATAAAATAAAAATTTAGGTAGTTCTAGAAAAAAAAATACTGTATTTTTCCTGTGTTTCCAACTATGTTTACCGCTATTTTTCTTTATTAAATTATTTTAATGAAATTTTGGATGCATATGCTACACAGAGGAAGCTATTAAGAAACATATAAAATATAAAATATGTTGTTTCCGGTTTAACAGAAAAGAATATAAATTTTCTGACGTTAAATGAAATCAATTTAAATGTTGTTTTTTGTTAGTTATTGAAGAAATAATATGAAGGAGATTTATTGAAAACACAATTATTGTTGCAAATTATCACTTTCATTTTATATATTTTATGAATGCTTTGACTATATTTTAATTTTTAAAATAAGTGAACATGAATATATCTAAAATAAAACGGCTTTAGGTTGTAGTTTTGTATTAATATTTATTAATAATCGACGTTACGACAAATTCAACGTACATAAATTAAAATTTGTATATTTTTTTATTTATTCTTATTCAGTTCTTAGAAAATAATAATAAGTTCTTGGCAAAGAAATAAAATTATATTAATAGAAAATATTGTAGGATAAAAATAAAATATATGATATAGTTTTGAGAATATGAAATTTATTCTGTAATATTTTATGTAAATGTTTTTGTGAATTGTTTAATGTGATAGGTTGTAAAATAATTTGCATTTTATTTAAAAATTATTCTGAAAATTGTATTCATTACGTATATTAATAACTATGTTATATTTCAACACACTATGGCAGAAAATCTATTCATATAGCAAGTAACTCGGTAGCTAAGTGGTAGAGTTAATTTGCTACAGTAATTTTAACTCTATTTTATTAAATAATTTACTAAATAATTGGATCACTCTGATACAATTTACGATATATAAATTTTTTTAATTGTAAAATTTATGAATTAAGATTTTTCTTAAAAAATGTCATTTTTGAAATACTACATACATACAAACTTACACAATCATGCCATAAAAATGAAAAATAAAATATTTAAATTTGACAAAAAAATATAATTAGATTTAAGTTAAAAAAAGCTTTAGGTTTTAGTTTTGTCGAATTTTAATTAAAAATTAAATAGAACTAAACCCTAAAGCTTTTTTGTTTTAATATAATGAGTTTTAAAGACTTTTTACTATGTTATAATTAGATTTGTTTAAAATTTTATAATAAAAATTAATCACACTTTAATCTAATAACAACATCCAAATTAATAAAATTACAATAATGCTATTGTTTTTAATAAATGTATAATAAAAAATATGAATGAAATCAGATGGAAATTATTTAATTTATTAATGTTTAGGATAAAACAAGATTTAAGTATTTGTTATATTATAATGTTTAGAAAATAGTACTTTTATAAAATTAACAAATTTTGAAATCATTACATAAATTACAACTTATATTAGAACATATATTTGCTATTTGGAAAATTAATCATTCTCGAACTGTCAAGGTATTTCGACTTAAAGTCAGCGTACAATGTTTGTTATGTTAGTACAGTTATAAATTCGTTGCTATGCAACGCGACAATTTATTACCAAAGTTTATAGTTCTCTGTTGTGACCAGTGGTTGTAAGTTGTTAATTCTTTGCATTTAACTGCTTTGTTTATCACGAAAATGTGATATTAGATACGCGACGAGGTCGCTTGTCATCTTCCACACAGCCCAACTTTATATACGCTAATTACCCAAAATTTATAATCGCCTAGATTGAATTGATAATAAATTCTTTAGCATGTATCGTGAGACAATGCCGCAGAAATGAAATGAGGTTGGGTAAAGTTTAGTTGGAAGAGTAAAGGAGTATAACGAATATCCGCATCGGAGTTATCTTTAAGTTTTAACTTACCAGTTTACGTTTTGCTTTGAAATGCTGTGTCGTGTTGACAATGTTTATTCCTCTGACATGGATATTTTATGTTGTGCTTATTTTAGTTTTCAAGAAAGTTTCTTGTTTGGAATATTTTCGTTTGTATTGCGTTTAGTTTGTCAAACAGCTACGAACGAAAAGCCAAATGAAATTCCTGTTGTTATATTACTTTTTTAATAAGGTAATTATTTTGCTCTGCTTACGGTCGCGTTTCTTATTAAAATATTAATATTATAATTACATCTTGTCTTTTACTAGAGAATGAATAAATATCTCGGCATAAAATCCACCGAACACAAATAACAAATTTTGATTTTTCTAATGTTTTAGTCGTTTTATCTTTAAAAATTAGATGATTTTTCAAACTTTTAATAATAATAATTCAAGAATATATGATTACGTTTAGTACATTCATGTAATGTGATTAAACATTTTTTTCTAATTTTTTATATCAAATAATAACCATATTGTATTAAAATATTAACCAAACTTTATTCTCGTTCTATGATAACTTTTAGATTCTCTTTTTAAGAATACCAACGTCACTCAGTAGAGCTTTGAATGACATAATTTTTGTCAATAATTTTTATACTTTGTTGTGAAATAAATAAAATTTAAAACATTTTTTGTTATAGTATTTAAAAGAAAAATCTTTTGCAACATTTTGTAATATTTAACTACAAAGTTATTAAATAAATATGAAATATTCACATACTTTTCAGTTTTTAATTTCTGATAGATTTGTTACTAACATAAAAATCTATCAGAACTTATTATATTAAAATAAAAGGCTTTAGAATTAAGTTCTGTATATATTTTAATAAAAAATCGGCGTTTCGACGTACGCTAATGACATATACAATAGATAAACAGAACATAGGTAACAAAATAAGTAACTAGATTATAAAATTTATAAATTATTAATTAAAGGAAGCCAAAATATTGTTTAGTTTGTTTTACATTGTATTATATATTTATGAAAATAGATAGTTACAGTTATAAGCTGTGAAACGCTTCAGTGACTGAAATATATCTAGTTTGGCACAAAACGAGAATTTATTCTAAACAAGAAAAAAACAAAACAAAGCAAAAAAAAAACTTTAAACGTACCGCAGACGCATAAGTTATGGCTTCCGTTAGACGTTTAGAATAATTTTATCTAATTCACTTCGTATTTCCGTTTGACGAGTAGAAGAAACATGGCACTTACACACACATAGTACATCCTCGGAGAAAAATTCTCTTTCAATTTCTATTTTGTTTCGCATAAGAATGGATGGAGGAAGCACACGAAAATGACAAAAAGGAAATTGTTTTTTTCAACATATGTTACAGCGAATTGAAAAACAGAACATGCGATTTCCCCTGGTTAATATTAACGTATGAATATTGTTATTTTATATATATATATATATATATATATATACGCGCATGTGTGTATGTATTCAAAATGTTCACCAAAAAAATTCAGGATAAAAAATTCAATTTATTTTCAAATTAAGAAAAGTTTTAAGAGATATAAAAATAAAATTTTGTACTTTTAGAAATAATTATGTTTGAAAATACATTACTCTTACTTGAAATGTTTTATATTTTACATAAATATTTGTATTGTTTAAATAATTTTTTGTCGATTTACAATAAAGAATAGTTTCTGTAATTACTATACTACATGTATATTATAGTTTTTAAAAGAATATACCTACTTGAAAAAAATACTTAATATTTTTAAATGTTATGATTTTTTTTTTCATATAATTTACTGAAATATTCATAAATTAAATGTTAACTAAATAATAGTAACGCTAACAATCTTTTGTCGAGGCAAATGAAGTAAAACCATAGATGAAGTATGTAGACAAACAACAGTGTCATATAACAAGTTGCACTAACGTCAAATGAAAACAAATACTTCGCAATCAGTTGCGTCTCGTACGATCGTCTCCGTCGAAGACGACGCCGACACAAGCAAATCGTCGTCATCGAGTTTCGTCGAGTTATTCGCGAAATTAAATTTGTTTTATAAATAAAATTAATTAAGCGAACGAGCACGGATCTAAGTCTTTACTGTTGGCGGGAGACGGGTCATCCACAGTTGGAATCTTATTCTCGAATTTGTCGGTGTGATTTTCAATATTTTAGAATATTTATTCTACCTGTTTATTAAGTTTATTCTGTAGAAAAAATTGATCAAATTAGCAATATGTATATTCAAAATATATGCAACGTTATTTTTACAATTCTTTTAAAAAAAATTAGAAATTTTGTTTTAATCTGTTGTTAATTGTAATTCATGTAGTTTAATGTTCAATATATATTTAAAAATTCAAATAAAAACCTTATGTCACTTCACGGGAATCAAACTGGGCAAGTCCACTAGGCTATAGGTAAATTCGGCTAATCAACAGAATAAACTTATTATATTATAATATTACCAAGTTTTAGAAAAAAGGAGTACGTAAAAAAAAAACAGCAATTAAATATAATTTAATATTTATTTAAAAAAAAGAACAAAATCACTGTATAATAATTATTTATTAGATTACAGATAGTTTAAAAATTAATAGAAATTTTAAAAGATAAACTGCGGTATTTGTGATGTTACAACTTGAATATAAACTGCTAAATAAATTATTGAAAAGGTCACTAAATTATTAGCTTTATTGAATAAATTACTGGTAAAAAATTGCCAGTTTAGCAAGTTATTTTTTTGAATAAATGATTAATCAATTGATGTTAAGGTTTTCCTGATTTGAATAAAAAATATACATATATGTTTTTTATACAAATTACATGCAAATATAATTATACAAATTAAACTTATAACATTTGCACTATAGATTCCAAATATTTACTTGCTTCTTTTATAGAATGTGATTGACCGGCTTCTTGATTTGTGGATTGACCGGCTTCTTGATTTGTGGATTGACCGGCTTCTTGATTTGTGGATTGTCTATTTTGATCATTTGTGGATTGTCCATTTTGCTCATTTATCGGTTTTTTATTACAATTTCTAACAACAACGAAATCATATAATAGTTTAATACATATTATAACAAACATTACTATAGCACTATATAAAGTAATATTTGGACCTCCATTAGACTTTTCTTGGACTCGTACCTACAATGAAAAATAACTATTAGTATTTGAAATACATAAGTTCTGCAAAACATACATACATATACAATCACGTCATGTACTCAAAAGTGTGTGGCACAAATCTTTTTTTACCATCCCGAAATTAGTTATATAAATATAATATTTAATATTTAATTTAATCAGCTTTTACTTTGTGATACATTATAAACAGTTTAAATAAAACAAACGATTACTTTGTAGATATCACAATTTTATTAACAATTATATTTATTACTGTAGTTTTGAACGCACGGTTATCATGATGACCGTACGGTCAAAACTGCAGTAACAAATATTATTTTTAATAAAATTGTGATTACTACAAAGTAATTGTTTGTTTTATTATAACATAATAGTTTATATAAATATAATAAAATACTTACTTATTAACTTTATTTTTCATGGTTAACTTGGTTACGTTAATAAGCTATCTAAATTACTAAAAATCTATCAACTTTCAACATAGGACATGTTACATAAACCAATATTATTTTTTAACATAAAATTTATTAAATTAGTTAAAAATGGGGATTTTCATTTGAAATATATATATATATATATATATATATATATATATATATATATATATTAATGTTTTTTTGAACTTCAAGTTTACAGCAATATTCTAACGATAAGCACATTTTGAAATAGTTATAATTATTTTTTTAATGAAGAAATAGCCTAAAGTTTTTTTAATAAGACCCCGTTTATAAATTACAAATATTTGATTGCATCCTTGTTACACGGACCCTGAAAGATGTTTCCGATTTCAAACAAAAAATCAAAAAAGTTGAAATACGTCAAAAACAATTAAACTAAAGTAAAATGTATTTAATGTATCATATGTAAAATTTACTCTTAATTCAATAATAAAATAAAAAAATGGAGTATTCCATTTAAAATATCTAAGTCCGGTTAAACCATAAATAGCACCTTATTCCCAATATTTTACTTCAACTGGCCATATTGGAATATCCCTTATAACAAATTTCGTAACATAATATATAGTTTTTAAAATACTCGTCCTGGGACACACTGTACTTATTATACATACACAATCACGCCATATATCTCTAGGTGTGTGTCATATATTTATTGTTCATAATGTTTATATTTATGAAAATATTAAATTTACTTACATAAGTAAGAGTATTATTATTAATTGCATTGGAATAAATTCTTTGGTGATCTTGCTGTGACATTTTTCAAAGAATACTTCACTAAAACAAAATTGTGTACATATTCATTGTCTGTTGTGTTAAAACTATTATAATATTAAATATATTCGTAAACATAAGAAACTTGTTTTCTAGCATTGTTTCATCATCGTGTTACGTCATTAATCAAAATAGTAAGGTTAGGTTTTTAGCAAATATTGAATGCGCCTTAAGATATAGTATTTTTGGAATCTGATATTTACATATTTTATATTTATTAAATTTTTTCCTTGTATCAGTGGCGTAGCGTGGATTTTCGCCGCCCGGGACCGAGCGGAAATTCGCCGCCCCCCTATTTTAATTATTTCGGTGATTACCGCTAAAAGTGACCACTTTCAACGATTCTCTTAATCAACAGCACTTGAAATCAACTTGGATGGAATAAAATATTTATGTTACAGGGTGCCTAGTATTATTAATTATTTCTGTCACTATTAGTTAAAAAAATTAGATTAAAAATGTACTCTTGTACAAGGCTTTTATATAAAAATGTCAAAGACCATGTAATATTATTTATTAAATGTATAAAGTATTTTGAAAAATTATTGAGTATTTTTTTAGATAAATATTGAGTAGTAATGCATGAGGAACTCACAAACTATGAAAGAAAAATCTTTTATTAAATGATACTTTTTTCCATTATTGAAATATAAGACATAATTTATTTAAAAACATATTTATTTTTATTTTTATTGCAGATAATTCACCAGAATATTTTTACTTAGATTTTAGTGACGATGTACTAAAAATAAAATTATTTGACAAATGTTTAATTTTTTCATAATTTAAATTTGATTACTCAATTTTACAGGTGTATTCTGTATCATTTCCGTTAAAAATAACGGTCCGTTAAATTTAAATTCGAAGATTCCAAAAGAAATCTTACTATATAGCAATGAGCTTTCTTACGAAATCTCAGAATTTTAATTTTAACGGACCGATATTTTTATAATTTTACAACAAAGAATCTGAAGAATTATTTATGGTTTCGATTAAATTATTATAGTAATTTGTTTTCATATATCGGGGGGGGGGGGGGGTGGAGAAATAGGTTTTTTCATACTAGTTCCACTACTAACACCAGTTACTATTTTGAGAACTAACATTGAATTGAGTTTGCCTTGCCTACATGTTATAATGGTTACTGTACAGTCTATAATCACACTTCCCATTATATCAGTCGAAATAATTATGTTTTGTGTCGTATCGTATCTGTCTACTGTGCATAGAATAAAATTACTTTTTTATTATACGTACATTATTGTTTGTATACAAAATATATTCAAACCTTTAAAGAATCGCGAACCAAAAGCTTAAGGTGTGGAGGGCTAGAGGGGACTTTTGGAGGTCGATTCTAATATACTTTGTTCTGCGTTTGGAGGTCGATTTTATATTCTAGAGCCAGTTTTCTCTTCCGCGCGCTTAAAGCTTTGGTTGTGTAGTAAACATTGTCATGTAATCCGCGTAAATAACTGCCTGCTGCTAAAAATAACGAATGGGATTTCCATATAGAACGCAATGAAGGAAGAATATACAGTTTTCGTAGTATCGCTTCCAGCAAGCTATTTTGTAAACTGATATGTTTAGCAAGAAAATGTAAGCTGGGTAAATATAAATATAAAATAAAACTAGGTAGTTGGTTGCTTTTTGTTTTAGAAGGTATTTATTTAATAAATATGTTTTTCGTATATTTGTAAAAACAGCAGAAGAATTACGTATATTTAGTATATTGTATAACTAGCAGGGTATGAATGAAGTTCTTGTGCGAATTTTACACCATACTTTTTCTATGACTGTAAAATAGAAAATTGTACTTTTAAATGCAATTTAAAAATATTTATAATATGAAAATTATCCAGTATTATAGCAACAGCGCTATCTCATTAAATAATAAATATTAAATTGCAGTATGTTTTAATTGGCCACAAACTACGTACTGATAATTTATTTTAAATGGAATTTTGTAATTGCTAACATACTATGCTAATCAAACTACTATAGGTATATATTCACTAACTGATAACAGATTCGTAAATGGCACATTTTATTACAGCCAAAGAAAAAATAAATTTTGTATATTTAACTGTTCGTTACAATTAATTAACACAGGAAAGTTTAGAGCACCTCTAATTATTTATTAAATCATTTTAAATTAGATTTCTTAAACAAATTATTTTCATAATACGATTTAAAATGTATAAAATACGTACATTAAAAAAACTTCAGTGTAAATATTACGTAATATTATTATATACTATATTACATTATATATTATATTATATTATTATACCATGCGATAAATATTATAAAATTATATTATTTATATAATATTATAAATTATAATACTTATATAAATATTATATATGTCATTAACTTTTTTTTATCTACCTAATACCAAATTCTATTAGCGATTTATTTATATTTGGTCAAGTAAAAAAGTTAGTGGTTTATTTACTTATTGGTTAGATTTATCATTTAGTCACACAATATAATTGGAAAAATGTGTTTTTTTTTCGTCTTGGTTAAAATTCCGGCAAGGGCAATACATTTTTCAAAGTTATTAAATTTTCAAATTATATATTAGTTCACTACGATTAAGTGGAAATTAAAATATTTATTAAACTCTTAGAGCCAGTTTCATAAGAAACACTGTAACTAAAGTCGCTTTTAAACTTTCAAAAATGTTTTGTTTTGTTGATAAAACAAAACAAATATTTTACCATTAAAAGTGTGAAAAGTTAACAAAAGAGCATCATTTTATTGACCAATAATAATTATTATTATAGTAGAATTTAGAATAGATAATTTTTGGTCAGTTTAAAGTTGACTTTAGTTTAAGTATTTATTATGAAACCGACCGTTATTGTCATCACTGAAAACATTGCTTTAATATTTAGTACCTAATAAATATAATACTACTATTAAATATTCAGATTTTGTTCAGTATTGAACAAAATATTATTGAAATGTTTTAAACATTACATAAACCTAGTTAATTATTAAACAATTTAATTAAATTAATTTACATATAAATGGAAGAAACACTAAATAAATATTTTATGAAATTCTGACCAATTCTGTATAAAATTTAATGATAATTTTGTTTCCATTCAAATTATCAGTTATCTAGTAAATGTTAATAATTCTTTTCAATTTAGTTTCAATACGATTAAACAAATGAAAAGTAAACAATTATTTACAATTAGTCGTAACAACATTTGCATATAATTGTTTTGTAAATTTTCATTAAATTATATTTTTATCTCTCCTTTGTGGAAATTTTTTAATTAGAATAAAAAATGAATAAAATCTTTAAATTATGATCATAATTGCATTTGCTGTTATGTCAGCTAATTAGTATTCTATCAATATTTTTTCAGTACGCTTTTAATTCGTATAATACGTATGTTTCATATGCTGTGTAAACATATTTGTTTCTGTTACCCAGGTTATAATCAATTTCAATTTTTTAATGTGATAATTTAAATTTCTACGTGTATGATATACTGATGGCAGTATCATGTTTATTGACTTTTAATTTATTAATTTTTGTAAAATATGAATAAATTAAAAATATTTTCGACTCTAATATTAATATGGTTGTTTATCAGTTGCTGTTGGTTTTATTATAGCCAAAATTGAGTTGTTTTTTTTTACAAATTTATATTGTGCTATTATAATCATAAGCATAACGTCGTTATTAGTAGAATAGTCTGAATGAGGCCTAACGTGTAGAAAATTTTATTCAGATCAAATATGTATTTTAACAACAATTTTATTTCAAACCAGACGTTACAAAATGAGTATTTTATTACTTAACCGAACATTATTCGGCAAAACAAAACAGAATTTAAATCTCTGAGTAATTTTTCCTATTTAAAATTATTTATAATAAAATTACAAAACAAGGTATAAAAGACAAAATGAAACATACTAGATTTTTAATCGTTTGTCAGCCTAGCAAGTTTACCGAAGCAAACTTTAAGAAATTTTCCGCGAGAAGCTTTGGAATTATTTCATTTTGGCAGAAAGAGAAAACTTTGAGTAATTTGAGTTTTATTATTTTCAAAAGTAAATTGTTTTACGGACATTCCACAGCTTTATTTTAAAAGTTCTTCCGGCCCGAAGATGCTTTTGAACTGTGCCGAAGTTTTGTTCTTAACTAGCCTACTTGCAATCAGTTAATGGTTAAATACTAAAATATTTTTCAGAGATTTTTATGTTTTAATAAAGAAAAATATGTAAAACTGGTTTATATTTATTTAATTTGGATGAAATAAATACATAAGCTGGAATTATTGTACATGCTTGGTTGGTAATTTAGATAATTTTCGAGTCTGTCAGTTATACGTCCGAGATAAGGCTAGATATCTAAACTATAGTGAGATTTAACAAGTGACTAGTTTATTATAATTGAATTTCATTAATTTATTTTCTACATATATAGTTTTTAAATTTTTAGATACACAAACAAATGCCAATAATAAGATTTAAATTTGCTATTGTGGTTTGTACGCGTGTATAAAATGTTAAGTTAATTAATCTTGGATTAAGTAATTACATTGTCAATAAATTGTTTTCAATACGTTTTATTGCTTGGTCACTTGACAACTTATCAAATTGTTCGCTGTGTTTAATAATGTTTTTATGCAACAGAACTTAAGGGTTAGCTTTATTGATTGGTCAACTTAATTAGGATTTTAACTGATAATAAATTCATGAAAATTTTATTCTGTTGTTTATTGAAAATTTATATATAATGAAAATAAAAATATAAAGTTATTTCAGATTCTAAAAAAGGTTTTAAAATTAGATTTGAAATAAACAGCTTTCTACGTACACAAAAGCAAAATTCAAAGTTCCGTTCGAAGAAAAATGTTTTTAATTAAACGTAGAGGGAAAAAGGACTTTTAAATTGAATTTAAACTTTATTTATTTGTGTTCCTGAAACAGATCCAACGTGAATTAACGCAAACTAATTACTAATTAAAATAAAATTGTTTCAGATAAATAAGATTAAATTAAAACGTTGTAAATCTGCATTCCATTTTAATAATTGAAATTTATTTTATTTATACGCCACTTTGAAAATTAAAACAAATGTAATTTTTTATATTTACATCTGGTAAATAAAATTACTTAATTTCGCTGAAAATCAGTTTTTCAATTTATTGTACAAATTATTTAAAAAAAATTAAATCTTAGTAATATCCTCGAAAATTATAGCAAAATCATTGAAAGATTATAATAAATTAAAATATGATTTTACTGTAGCAAAAGTTTGATAAAATAAAATAATTAAATATTGTTTTTAAATCATGTAAATTGCTTTTAAAATTCTAACAATTAAAATTTTTGTATGAAATCCATAAAAATCAACAAAAATTTACTTCAATCTTAGCAATCATAGCTAATATTTGTACAATCCGCTGTTTAAAATTTGAGAAAGTGGTTTCTCCTACGTTTTATTATTTATAAGGATGCAAGCATTTACATATAAATTTTGGGCGAAATATATTGCATTTCTTGTACGGAAAATTTCCTTTGACTTGCCTATCGTATCAGTTAATTCCTTTCTTGCGTAGTCAGCGCTATTCAAGACTTTTGTCATCTTGTCTGAATATCTGTCTATCCTGTTGTTCTCTCATCATTTCATATTTAGTAATCAAGTTGAGAGGAGTTTTGGGAGAGAGTGAAGGAAAACGAACGCATCAGCTAACTCAGCGAAGATTAATACAACTATATTAACAACTTTCTAATATATTCATAACCAGTCTTTTGACAGAAAATTTATGCGGTGTATTTTGTTATACGATGAAATCTTATCTCTCCCCAGTTATCGCAATGAAAAATAATAGTAGTATTAATTGTTTCTGTTTTGGTAAAATCAGCTTAAGTGATTCATACTCATATATATTTTGTTAAAAATTTTAAATCGTAAAAACTAAATATATATTAACTAACTAATATTTAAAATTTATAGTGAAAAATTAAGATTTGGAGAAAGTCAAATGGAATTTATTTATAGTCCAAATATAAAAAAATAAAAATCGTTAAACATAATATTATAAAAATAAAAAGGTTTAAGATGTTTCGATATACTCAACGTATATCATCAGAAAAAAAAATACAGCTGACATAAATAATAAACAAACAAAATATAGAAACAAGTTACTAGGTAGCAAAGTAACTATATCATTATTTTTCCTGATGTTGATATACGTTGAGTATATCAAAACGTCGATTTTTAAATAAAATATATAAAACTTAATCCGAAAGCATTTTTGTTTCAATATAATAAGTTTTGAAAGATTTTGTTCTTTGTTATAATAATATAAAACAATAAATTAAAATAGATCTTAAATTAAAGTTCAGTATTATTTTATTAAAGTTCGACATTTCGTTTCATTAAATATGAATCATCATTAGAAACATAGATAAACAAACGTAACTAGATACAAGTAACTAGGTAACAAGAAATTATCATAAATTGTTAATCAAAAGAAGGTAGATTTAATTTCATTCAATTCTTTCACACTGATTGATGTTATCTTTTTCTTTAATAATTTCAATTACTTCTCTAATTAATCTGCTACGTCATGAAGAAATTCTGAAGCATGCTTTACAATAGTGGATTTATCAGGATGGTTCAGATAATAGATCTCTTGTGTTTTAATAATTGAAATGTTGAATTTTAATAAAATAATACAGAATTTTAACTTAAAACCTTTTAAAATTTAATATAATGAGTTCTGAAAATTTTTTTTACTATGATAAAACAAAAAATTAAAGAAACTTAAATATTTCTATAAATATATCATAAGGACCCGATTCCATAAAGCATTATTAACTTAATCAATGAATTAACTAGGCAACTAAATTGTCAACTGTCTTCAAACTTTATTGATTGGCAAGTTAACGAACTGGTTAAATTACAAAGCATTTAGCAATGCTAACCTGGCCTAAGAAATTATTATTTTACAAGATTTAGCATATGATATGTAAAGCAGCAACAGTTGGATACAATTTTTAATAGGAAATTATTATTTTGACTGATTTTATTTGATAAATCTTCGTTAGTATTCCAAAAACTTTTTTATTTTATAAATCAAAAGCAATATTGTTCAACTACAAGTACTTTGAAATTCTCTCGCATGGTTAAACTTTCCTATTCGTCAAGTCAAAAGAATTAATCTGTAATGCTTTTGTATTTATTCCATTCTACACTCTTTAACGGGATTAGAAGTCGGTCTTCCGTCTTGCCGGGGGGAGAAAAAGCAGGGACGATTCCGGTGAAAGAACCAATTTGCTAACGAGACCGAAGGACTCATGACGAAAGAAATAGCCTTTGTGCATTCAGCGAGACGAGCGAAAGGATACTTAGTGTTTGTTGTTATTTACTAGGTTTCTGCATTTTATGCTTCGAGTGACAAATGTACTTCACTTATGCTGTCTTTGTTCCTTTGCCCGAAGCATTTCACCTGACCTGTTGCTTTCGTCGACAAACCAAGGCATTTATAGAGAGTGTATGATTACATTACTTATTTTAATTAATTTAATTAGATCTATAGTGACGAAAATTATATTGTTTAATTTGAAGGAAAACAAATATTGTCAAATTTTATTTTCTGCTTTTGTAGAACAGTTGTTGGATTTTAATATAAAGTTTAATAGATAACCTATTTCAAATATTTACATATCTTAAATATTTAAATAAATATGAAAATATATTTGAAATAATTACAAACTTAAAGTTTGTTTTTATCACTTTGACTGTAAGGAAATTACTAAAAATTTTAAAATTTAATTCTGGCTTTACTACTTATTCGAGATTAATCAAATGTTTACAAAATATTTTATTATATAATTTTAGTGTCTTATAGTGTTACCAACTTTCTAATAAAAAATTTATAAAAAATTCTTTTACTACCAATAAATATATATATATATATATAATTATATTGTTGGACAGTGTTTCCAACTTTCGTAGAAAAAATATAAAAATTTTATTTTTATTTCTTAGTATTTTTATGATATGAAAGTGGTCTGTCTATATATGGATTTACTCATATGCTTTTAATCTCGTTATAATAAACACTGTAATATAATAAACATAATTATTATTTATATCGATAAAATGATGCTATTTTGTTAATTTTGCAAATTTTATTGGCACAATTATTATTTTTGTCAATAAAATAATGTATGTTTGTCGATTTGAAATCGTTCAGTTAAAGTAAAGCAAAAGAAAACGGTGATTCGTATTGTCATTCTTATTTGATAATACAACGACTACTATTAAATATAGGTGAAGAAAAATATATTATTATACTACATTATTCAAAAAATATTTGTTTTTTTGGTTTACATACATAAATTACAGTTTACGATATGAAATTGAACATGAAAATTGAAACAAAAAAAAAGAGTATAATATGAGGGCAAATATAATGCAAAATATATAGGAATGTATTATAGTATTTGATCGCGTGAGTCATTTTCGATTCATGATCACGTTCGTTTTGGTTAATAGAATTCACTCACTAACGTTTACATATGGTAATATTTATTAACACTTACACATAACCACGCACATACTACGATTCTGCTTTTTGTATAATTTTTTATTTACTGTATTAATAATTACTTTATTTTCAATTTTATATTATAGTTATAATTAAACAAACTATTTTTATACTTTTTATTAGAACTTATACTCAATCAGATTTTAATGGACGATATGTTTCAATTTTTAATAATTTGAAATATTGAATTTTTTAAAATAACTTTAAATAAAATAAAACAGCTATAGGAGTTCTGTTTAAATTTTAATTAAAAAAATCAAAAAATCTTTTACAACTTCAAATAAATTTATTGAACTTGGAAAGTTGTTTATTTTTACTAATTTACGTAGTTTATAATAAATTAAGAAATTGTATTTCAAGATTTTAAGAGTATTTGAAATATGTTGAGATTTAGTCAAAAAAAAAAAATTTATTTTCATTGCGCATTATAAGAGAAATGAAGCATATGAAATATGTCTTCGCCACATATATTCTCTGTTGTTGCTTTAAGCTTCGGGAGCGTTTATTTTAAAATCAAACACGGGACACAGGCGTAAACTAATAACACCAATAAAGATGACAAACGCGTAAACGGCTTTTGAAAGCGAAGCGGGTAAATAAAAATAATATCCATCATAATTTCACAGTTTTTGTGTCCACTAAAGATAGCGCGGACATAGTTGTATGGCTGAAGCTATTTTTGTAGTTGCAGACGCGATGATTTGATGCTAGTCAACTGCTTAGCGGGAGTGAATCAAACTTAGGATTCATTTACATTAAAGATCTATGGTCAGTTGAATAAAATGTTATTAACTTAATAAGTCAACTAGGCAACCATAGACTGTCAACTGTTTTTAAAGCATTTCATTCATTGATGAAGTTGTATATCAATGTTTTATGCAATCGGCTTATAATGTTAGTGTTTAAATAGTGTTGAGTATTGCTGGAGCAGAGATATGTTTTCAAAGGACCACTAATATAATACGGAATAAAAAAATGATTAGTTCGATTTTGTTGTTTTATATTAAGGTATAATTTACAGTATTATTCTACATTCAACTCTTCAAACAATAATTTAAATATGCAGATTGTTGACTGCCGCGCTTGATTGCATTTAAGTCTCACCAATTTAATCTATGTCTTAAATCTCTCTCTCTCTCTCTCTCACACACACACACACACACACACACATTGATACATACAAAAACGATAAATGACCACTCTACCAAACTCTCTCGGTCATCTTTTAACTATAATGTTTTGCAGGTGGAGGTGCCCATAATTGGCTAGGTACGTGACAAATAGAGTAGACCAATTTTTGATCAATGGGTGCGTTGAGCATTTGTGTAATCTTGGGTTGTGAACTAGGATTTTAATTTTCATATATATTTTGCTACTGATAATGGAAGCTTAACTTCCAAAATACAAATTTATCGTTGATTTTATTTTATTATAATTTTGTAATTTAAGAAATTTTTTTCTAAATTAATTTATTAATATAGAGTAAGACTTTTACTAACTAGCGTGACTGATTTTGCCTAACAAATTTAAATATATACATGGTAATTACATAATGGCTAATATATTAACAGTATTACGCTAGCTAACAAGAAAATTACAGAATTCTTTTACCTATTAGCTGGATTCAGGTTTGTGATCTATATTGGATTACAAACAACAGTTATTTGATTGATAATCAAATTTGGAAATTGTTTCAAAAATGTGTGTACTGTCTGAAATAATTTTATTTTTTTGAAAATAATTTGAAATAACTATCAAATTATTTAGTAAGTTTTATTGCCAAACAATAGACTGAAAATCAGTAGTAAAATATCGATAACAAACTCTATATTATGTGTCCTTGTAACTGAAGCTTTACGAAGAGATCAACAAGGATGAAAATACACGAGTAGAAACGACACAACATATCATGCGATTATTTTCATTTTCGGGTCGTTGAGTGCACCACAGAGTACCCCGAGAGTAAATCTACCAGACATAATGCATACTTCCTTTCATCTGCCACTTATAGAATACTCCACACTCCTGACATATCGTCCTTCCTGCTTCAACCCACACACTGACCCGTACGCGTGCTACCTTTCTCCGTCCACGGTTGTCATCACTGTGTTAATAAATGCAACGCGGCTCGGTAATTCTGCAGTCATTACGGGACGGGACTCGTTTTCGTTAGAGCTTAGTAATTTCTTTTTTTTTGCTAGTCGAGCAAAAAAATATTACACCGTAGATGGATTTAAATTTACAATTCCACGCGCTTTTTTCGCTCGGCTGTTGAAAATGTTCGTCGACTGTTTCAAGCCAGTTTAAAACAGTTACGTAGAATTGAACGTTTTCATCTGTAAATGTATTTTAGTTCTTTCTACTTTAAATTGTCTCCAGAGCAAGCTTTTTGTTCATTTATTTTGTACGATGCTGGTTAATTTTATTTTCATTATCACAGTTTTGTGAAACAATCATGTTCTATTAAAATTAAAATGTAAAATATCAAATATACTTTGTACTTGTAATATTGCAGGCATTCTATCGAGATTGTTAATTTGTATTGTTTGGATTTAGACGTGCAAAGATCTAGAAATAGAATTTATTTTATTTTTAAGTTTCAATTTTACGCACAAGCATAAGAATTTGATCAATCCAAACACTTGATACAATTGTTTGGATTTGTTAAATTCTTGTACTTGTCCGTAAAACTAAAACGGCAGTCTGAATAAGAGTTTAATTTGTTTAATTAAAATTTTAAAATATTAACTGCGTTAAAGTGATTTTACGTAAATATAGATCGCATAAATGGAAGTATTAAAGTATTTAAATTTTTATGTTGGCGGTCAATAAAAACAAGTATCCTACGTACATTAATCAATGGACTAAAATTTTGGTGGTGTAGACTTTTTGTTGAGACACATTGCTTAACAGCCGGGCCTGCTAACTAAATGCTTTGCTATCTAATACATCACCCATACACGCGTCTACACACGCACAGATTCACGAGCAAATGGGAGGTTTAGGCTTTTAGTCCACACACAGATTTATCACATGTTTGGGAAAGCGTATGTCTTAAATCAAAGGGGATGTATTAAAATGAACAAGGCATTCTTTCAGCGTGAGTGTTGACTGTTGAACATCTTTGTAACATGACTTTTTTTTTGAGGATTATTAAGTTTTTTGAAGTGAAATATATTTAAATTCTTTTACTCATCTGGTATAAATTTAGCGAGACAATATTTTACAAAAAATTTAGTCACCAAGTACTGAGAGTGCCGAGGATAGGTCAACCTCGGCATACCAGTCCAAAAAATTCTACAAATTCAATGAATACCGGCTGTGAAAGCCTGACGATTATAATATAATAATGTGTATTTTTTCATAAAAAAATGTTACTTTCTTCAAAATAGCTAGTAAAATTTTATACTATTTGAAATAACAGTTGATTTATATCAAATTATGTTTCACAAATGACAAAATTAGAAAGAATAAAATAAGTACATAACATAAAATAACTATAATGAATGTAAGGTTTTATTTTTATAATCTGATTAGACGATTGTATGCTTAAAAAAAACAACAAAATATCTGATTAACGTAGAACGAGTTCCATAGTATCACGATTCATTAAATTCTAGTACCCTTTCAGTTTAATTTCCAGTAAATATTTCGCTTGTCAAAAACGCTTTTTATAAAAACTGCATGGTAATACCGGAAATTAAACTTCGTGTTCGCATTAAAATATTTTCTTTTGTTCTCACTCGCCAGTATATACGAACGAACCGCGTGTACGTGAAACATAAAATTGAAACTAAAAGAAATAATCGACTGGAAAATTTAAAACTTTATTTGCTCATTGCAAAATTTATTTACTCAAATTGTAACATTTATGCGCTGAAGTTGTTATTATTATGTCAACATTTCTGTGTAGTATATTTTATAATTGCCTGTTTTTTTTTTTAATTTAATTTTAATTTTTAAGTAATGTGTACTGAACATAGTCGCAAAATAATGAACTAAATAAGTTAGTGCTAGTTTATGTGTAGCATTAGAAAATTACAGAATCAAACTTTATTTAGCTTTTGGCTAATAAATTACATATTTACAAAATTTACAAATGTAGCATAATATTTACAATATTACTAAAGTAAATTTTTTAAATTTCAAACTTAAAAGTTTTTAATACAGAATATTAACATTAATACAGAACTTAAACTTAGAGCAGTTTTATTTTAAAAAATTTGTATTCATAGAAATAGACAGAATATATTGTCAGACGTAAGTCTTACAAGATGCAAACAAAATTGTATTACAATTATATTGAAGAGAAATATATGAATATTAAAATTTGTATAAGAACTACATACACATATTCCAATCTTATAGAATACTGTTATTTGGAATTAAAATGACCAGTTACAAGTAATTTTGATTATTCAAGTATGAAATTGGCAATTGAAAAATATTTGTTAAAAATAATTAAAATTGAATTAAATTGGTATTTAATATTTAAATAGAATTGTTACAGGTAAAGAATATTTAATGATATGGAAAATTATTACAAAATATGTAATTAAAAATTAAACACTAAATAAATATGTATTTCCGGTTGACTGAATTTAATTAAAATAATATTTTTTACTATTTATTACATTGTTGAATTATTAAATATTTTGTTAACAAAATTACAATTTTTCCCAGAATTTAGCATAATGTTTATTAATATAAATTGTTGTTTAAATTTCATAGAAATTAATTGGAAAGTTTTACACTTTTGAAAAAGTAGAACATATTTTTGAGCATGTAAAAATTAGTAAATGTCTGTTAATTGAACTTAAAATAAAATAAAATGGCTTTAGGTTTGAGTTGACGAACTACTTCAGAAAAACTGATACAAATGATATTTACAATAAATAACAGAACATAGGAACAAGTTACTTTTTTTTATTATTATTACTATTATTTATTTGTTTATAAAGCTCTATAAAAATTACTTTATCATTTCTTATCAATGTGTAACAAGTATTATTCTAAAAAACTTGTCTTTTATTTTGTTAGAAAACATTTCATTTATTGTATTTGCATTGGACGCAAATACACTTCAAAATAAATAATAAAAACAAATTGTTTACTTTATTTTATGTTATGCAATCATATTGTTTAAGTTTTCTGGTTTACCTTTGGTCGCCGGGAGCAGAACCAGTAAAACACTGCTTATATACTTTTCTAGATCATACATTCACGATAAAACCATGCTGGTGCTGGAATTAAATTACGTGTTAATAAATATCATGTTTAATATAAGCTCTCCGTGTTTTTAGTAGTTATAAATAGGTAAAGAGATGGCAGCACTGGTGCGTTTATACCATAAACTCCCGTTTGAACCTGTTTTTGTATCACGTCTCGGTATCTAGGCGATAATGCTATTGTTTACCCCTCGTATTATCATAATAAAAGATGCGTTTTTGTTTTTATTCGCTTCTTATTTTCTAGAATGTGAGATAAGCGGAAATAGTGTCAACGATGAATTTGGAGAAAATGGAGGAAAAATGCCGGGAAAAGATTTTGATCGTATTTTCGTTTGCGAATGAAATTGTCTTGTTTATTTATTGTGATTAAATTTTTAATTTTTTGCTTTTATTAGGTGAGACAGAGCGAATATAAACGGTTATAACAGTAAAATAAAACTGAATTTCTGAACAGAGTATTTCTTAGTGTACTATAGTCCATTATTAACATTATAACTATATTTATTTATTCTTACATATATGAGAGAATTGCAGTTCGTATTTTTATTACCAACATAATATCCATTTATTCTGCTTTTATAGTTTTATCTTCTTAGTAGCTAAATATACAATAATGTTTAATATTTAAACAAAATATTATTTTTAATGGTGCTGCAATATTAAATTATTAACCTACATTTTGTTATATAATGTAAAATAGAGCAATTGTAACTTATGATAAGAATAATTGTATTTTTCTTGAATTAAAAGATTATGAAATTAAACAGAAAATATCATTATCATGTTAACCAGGAGATGTGGTAATTAATTATAATAACTGGATATTAAGTATAGTAACCAATTTATTATGTTGAAATTATCCAATTTGTGAACAGAAAAAAATTTATCCAGCGTCTGAACTGATTACTTTATTTTACCATTTCATCGTGAAAAAATTTGGTGGGGATTATTACAGTACAGATAATACCAAAAGATTAATTTGTTTTTGTTAAATTTTTTTTTTTTAATTTTGTTAATTTTTTTAACCAGTTTACAAATCAGACAATTTCACGATTAGGTATTATATGAATATTTAATAAAAAAAAAGAAGTTATAATTTAATTTACAACAATTTATACCAACTCTATCGTATAAACGAACTCCTAATGACTGGGAAAAAGTTTACCGCGTCAATACTGACGCAGTTCGCGACATTTGACGCATCTTGTCGGGCGGTAATTTTTGCACCGCGCGACAAAAATAAACTACCAGGAAAAGGGTATTATGACATTATGCCACCAAATTTAATAGATACAACCAAACGGAATGATGCCGGTTGACGACGCAAGTGTAGTTTATGGCAGAATGACAGTTTCGTCATTTCGCCGCGCTGGTAATTAGCGAATAAAGTTTTAATGATGCTGCTATTCGTTTGACAGGTGAGCGTTTGAGTGTTTCATGTATGTACATATATATCGTTCGCGTTGTTATGCGATGTTGAAATGGGAAGCTTTTACATGCACGTGACACACATAATGTTTTAAAAGTATAGTTTGTGGAAAATGTGAAGCGAAAATAATATTTACCAAAGTGAAATTGTATTTCTATCAATGAGAATTATGAAATAAACAAGTATATAAGGTGATTTACAACAAGTATCAGATCAACTATAATATAGATGGAGAACATGACACAATGTTTTGATATATTAATAAGAGAGAGAGAGAGAGAGAGAGAGAGAAGTTTTGTTTATAAATACGTTTGTGTTCACATTCACGATTTTAGTCTATTTTAGCCATGTAGGGATATCAGGTTAAAAAATGTAAACA
This sequence comes from Clivina fossor, assembly GCA_963966155.1. Taxonomy (NCBI): domain Eukaryota; kingdom Metazoa; phylum Arthropoda; class Insecta; order Coleoptera; family Carabidae; genus Clivina; species Clivina fossor. Next base: position 1,834,747 of record OZ014563.1, read on the forward strand.
AATATTATTTTTATATAAATAAAATATTAAAATAAAAAAGCTCTGGGATTAAGTTCTGTATATATTTTATTTAAATATCGACGTTTTTATATACTCTGCATTATTTTTTATATTTATTATGAATATGATGATGGATGTAGAGTATATCGAAACGTCAGTATTCAAATAAAATATATATATTGAACTTAATCCTAAAGCTTTTTTATTTTAATAAAATGCGTTCTGAAAGATTTTTTACTATGTTAAAAAAAATATATTTATTTTTACTGGGAACTATTTAGAACTATTTATTATTATTCGAAACTACGTTATTTCTTATTCTTGATCATAAGTTGTAATTATTAATTATTGATCAATATTTAATTTTTGATATACTTCTGTAGTTCTATTATATTTTTTTACATACTTTCTTTAAAAATTGCTGTAGTTTTTTAACTCTCTCCATACAGTAACACTGATGTTTGTTATTGAACAATTTGCGATTGTAGCACCATTTGATATTGTATGTAAATATGAAAATACAGTTTTTAGTGTAAATTAGAAAAGAAAAAAAATAGGTTGAAACATAATTCAAATAGTAGAGAGAAAAACTATTTGAGCAAACTCAATTAAATTTCACTATACGAACGAATTTACCCAAGCGAGTTCATCTACGGTTTATATAGTAACAACAAACTTTTAATGTAGTTTATATATAACTACGGTAAACAACAAATCCACGCACGCGGCATCTATCAATATAGAATCGGTTCGGTTTGAAAAATAAATTTACTCAGCTTTTGTCCCATCGTTTCGGCATTATTCAAGCGTATAGTATTTGCCTTGATCAAGCGAAATGTTTGCCGAAAACATTTTAATTTTACTCGGGAAACGCTTTTTTTCCATCGGATGTACTAAATTCCATTTCGGGTTATTTTTTACTCAGTTGCGTGCGCGCTATTTTGTTTGTTGTTTACCTACTTTTTAATCTCGGATTTTAGTTTTGTCTGTTTGTCCTCTAAAACATTATATTTTATCGAGCCACCTTTCGTGTTACATGTCACTACAGGGATGGATCATCGTATTAAAGATTGTTGCGGGAAAACAAAAAATAATGGAAAAAATTTTTTTTTTCATATTTTGTATCTGTAAAACAGTACTATTAGGTAATTATTATGATATATTTTTAATTTGATACGGGGTATCCCATAGGAATTTGCTGAAACTAAGCAGTTGTTATTTTCAAATGTATAGTTATAACAAAAATTGTGTTGAAAATAGAAGTCTGCGCTATTTAATGGATATAAATATAATTTTATATCAATTAATATTATAGATAAAAATGTGTTAATTATCTAGTTAATGAAACAAGCTATCCCTAGTTGTAGTTGCTGAAACTCAGCAATTATCATTTTTAAATGTACTCCTACACAGTTTTTGACAAAATATTTATTTGTTTATTTTATTGTTGAAAATACTTTTAATCTAATACGTAAATAAGGGAGAATACGACGGAGAAACCACTTGTACAATCTGGTGTACAAATTAAATAAAATTTTAAAGAAGAATTGTAAGAAATTTAATTGCAATATACATAGAAAGATTTCTTCCGGAATCCAAGAATTTTCATTTTAATGAACCATTACTTTTAACAAAACTGTTTATGCATACGGGCATAACTGTCCAATTTAAATTCGTTCGTTACAAGACTACACTGTAAAAAAATTCGCTAATTTTACATAAAAATCTGAGGCAATTGATTTACACCAGTTCAATATGTAAATTTACAAACGTCACATCACATCACATCAAATACGTATATTTTATGTAAGTTTACTTAATTTTTCGGTAAACAAAATATGTAATATGGTAAATTAATTATTTTACTTAAAATTATAAATATTATATTAATTTTACAGAAAATTTATGTAAATCATCGTTTTGCTGCAATATATAATTTTTTTACTATGGTTTCTATGTAAAATAGACAACTTTTTTTACAGTGTAGGCAAATCGCCGATCCTACACAGTTGAAGTGGTAATCCAAACTTTCAGCAACCGTGAACTGAAATACTATTGATTATACTACCCGTTCCTTTGGTTCACTTTCGGAATACACAAAAAAATTATCTATCTTTGACATTTTTATAACTTAATTTAAATTACTAATGTACGTCATCAAGATGATAAACAATATGGTGACACTGAGGTAACAGCGATAAACTTAATAAAAATAGTAGATTTAGAACGAATTAATATGGAAATGAACTGTTTTTTGTTGGTAACCTTTTAGTAGATTTTTATTTTATATTTTTCGCTTAAAATAACGATTTGTCTAATGAGCGTTTTTATTGTTACAGGTTAGCATTTGGGCTGTTCATAATTTGTCTTTGTCAGTAAGTTGTTTTTGTGTTATTATATATTTGTATCGCGATTAAAATGCTACGATAAGTAAGTTATATTATGTGTTTATATTATGGTGAAGGATATATTTAAAATTAGACTATTAATTATTACCGTATTGATTTTTGTTTCATGTAATAGTAATATAGTGCTTCTAAGTAAACAAAACCCCGGAATATATGTGAAGTAAATTCAAAATTTTTAAACAGTCCCATTTAAACCAATCAGAAACGAACGTATATTTTATAGAAAAGTCTGCGCACTGATAGTGTAATTTGACAGATTAATTAGTATATTTTTATGAGTACAATATAATGTTACACAAACATTTTGTTAAATTTGATTACATTTGATTAATTATAGCAATTTCCCATAGGACACCTATATTCTGTATTCATCTCTATCTTAAGAAATATTCCGAGAACAATTTAATTTGAAAACAGATTTACGATATTAGATTTGGAGTAGTTACAAGAAATTACTCGAAAATGTAAAGTCAAGTCAATGTACTATACATGGCCAACTATTTCTCCTTACATTTGCCTCTTTCATTTGCTCGTAAACAAACAAGTGAATGTAGACAGTCGTATCGTATCTTACATGGTGTGCCATGATAATTCTCGGTTTTACGTTACAAATGCTTCTAATTAACAAAGCCCTTTTGCATATGCAAGCGTAAAATATATAAATACGTTGCGTGGATACAAATAACAAACGCTGGTTTCCATATAATACACGGTAACGACTAAAGCGTAACGATTATCGATAAAGATATCGCTCGGCGGAATATAGTAGTGTTATTTTGTTATTTAATCAAGTGATGCTAGGCGAACAGAAATGTGATACTAAAGTGTGTATATAATGCGAGATGCATTTTCGATAGTGTTAGCGTAAAGGTTTATGCGCATTAAACACTTTTGAAAATTCATTTTCTTATGGGAATGCGCCAACATTTTACACTTTTTATAACTATGACACAAATTTACATTTATGTTCTTGTTTTCTTTTACTAAATTGTTGGAAACACATTCTATATTATTTATTTTATTTGTTTCAATTTTCTAAAATTATTTTATTTTATTAACTTTTCGCTACAGTGAAATCATATTTTAATTTATTGGCATCTTTTTGCCAATATTTTACTTCAATTGACTGTATCGGAATATCCCTACTAAATATAAAGTTTTGAAAAATAGTGTAAAACATTGTTTTTAAAATACAGATAGCGTCAGCTTGCCGTGGGACATACTGAATTTATATTTTTCTAGTTGTAATATTTTTTAATAGAAACTTTTTATTTATATATTTTATATATTTATATATTTCATAATACTGTATTTTAAAAAACGTAATTCTGACATAAATATAAATATTAGTAATGTGATTTTATGTAATAAAAAGTATTATTGAAATATATCCTTAAAAGTGTAACTTCAGCATTAAATTTTAACCGTTTGCTTACATATAAACGGAATATATTGTACGAGTCGATTATGAAATAATTTATTCACAGTGTAATATACCCTCGAATGTAATATACCATGTAGAACAAACATTATAGCGAGCACTGCACTGGCGCACACCGTCCGGGATTTCAAATTTAACACGGGGCCCGTCCCTGGACGGTCGGCCACAGCCCGTTCTATTTCTAATGAAATGTGTGCGTTGTGCATGCCACCGCTATTGCATATAAACAGTTTTGTTTTGTAGTTCCCATATGAGTCGTGGCGTGGCGCTGTATACCGCCTCCTTCAATCCCCCCTCTCACACTTTCCTAGCCAGCCCATCGGAATAGTTTCGCCCATTCATTAAATTAAAGTTGCTTCGGTCGCAAATAAAACGTAGCAAAAAGGTTTTGCATATTGTTTCGCTAACGTTTAACGTTTGGCGAAAACGGTAACATACGAGTTTGTTCTGTGTTTCGAACATTTATTGTCGCGAGGTTTTTGTCATTGGTTTTTTTTATGGCAGGAATTTTTCAATAAAACCGTGACACTGGGTTTTTTTTTTTTTTTTAATATTCAACGAATTAATTGTTTTAATTTTAATTTAAAAACGCTGAACAGTTTTTTTCAATAATGCAGCAATGTTTTATGGCTTAAAGTTGGATGTATCTATTATTAAAATTGTAATTTTCTGTGTTTTTCTATTTTGTTTTGTTTTCATGTACGCATTTAGATTATGATTTTACATTATCAGTTAATATTTTGTGGATTGTTATCTGTCCTGTATACCGAGTACTATTTAAATATATATATATATATATATATATATATATATATATATATATATATATATATATATATATTTGGAGAAAATTGGTTTCGGAATAGTGGAAAGAGTTTATGCCACACCCTTCTTGGGTACATGGTGTGATTGTGTTTGTATGTATGTCACAAGTTAATAATTATTTTTTTTTCACTAAAGGGCATCGACTGCTATGTTCATTAGCCCAAACAAGTTAATGATATAATATTATTATTGCTAGCATATATAACATGTATCGATAAATGCCCCGTTCCACTCCATCATAGATTAGAATATCTGAACGTTGAATTTTAATTAATAATAATAATAATTACTAATGATTAGTTACTCAATCATTGAATGATTGACTAACTTGTGAAATTTTGTGGGGAAAAATTCCAACATTTTGAATATTTATGATATTTATATTATTTTTACGATTCACTTATGAACATTTGTTCAATGGTTAATTTATTAATAATTTAATAATATTTAATCGTAGTTTTATATTGGTTGGCTAAAAACAATCTTAGTTTTCTTATTTTTTGTAATTTAGTACTGTCTTTGTATTATCAAATTTATAATAAAATGAAGTTTTGTTATTAGCTTTAAAATTAAAATTCTAACAACAATAGAGATCTCTTCATATCTTCTAATATTACTCGTGAATCTTTAGTAAAAAATAAAAAATTGTTCGATGCTGTTGCTTTTAAATGGTTGTTTGGTACACAGATATATTTTCATCACCATGTATTTATAATGAGTTGAGGGTAGTTGTGGGAAGAGGGGGAGGAACATTGTCTCTCTTGGGCTTTTTAACGAACAAATTATTTAGGAACGTGATTAAATTGTTTACCAGGTAAATGTGTGCTCGGGAATCTGATTAAAATTTTGTTGAAATTTTAACTGGGATTTAATCTGGATGATATAGATAGGTAATATGGTGTATGTTTATGTACGTGGTGGGCAGGATTTTAACGAAAAACGTACCAGATATTTGCAATTTCATTGGAAGCTATTCAATTTTTATAATTTGCAGATTTTTTGTATTTTTGTTAACTTCTGTTGAAGGTATATATTTGCTCATGTTTTATTCCAGATTCTAAAACACAAAGTCAAAATTAACAAAAATAATAAATAAATGTTTACATATTTTTTAAAGATGATTTTTACTAATTTTTTAGTTATTTTATCTAAAATAAATAAATGACTTCAGTCTTCTAAATAAATTATAGAGAAACATGAATTAGATCAGTGATCTTGATTCTTAGATCACTGACTAGACTTTTAGTGTCTATTTTATACATACACAAACACGCCATATACCCAAAAGAGTGTGGCACAAACTCTTTTCACTAACCCGAAATTAGTTTTCTCTAAACATTTCTATCTAGACAAGCAACTCATATTCATCCATATTCATCTAACCTATTTCATACATGCTTTTCTATTTCTACTACTTGAAAACATCTGCTCACGCAAAGCACTCTCTATCATACCACTCCATCTATTCATCGGACGTCCACGCAAACGTATACTTTCAAAATCATTTACATATATTCTTTTAACCAAACGCTCAAGATGTTTATCTTTATCACATGCTAGTGCTTATTTTATTATTAATTTGTTATGATAAAACTTAGCTTCCGAAATATGTATTTAGCTTTATATTTAATGAATTTTTAGGTTTTGTAAATTTTTAAATTCTTTTTGTTTAAATTACAAACTAGAAAAAATATAGATTCTATTCAATCGATGAGATAAAAAATACTCCAGTTTTCAACTTGAGCCACCCTAATGCAAAAACACTACAATAAGCTACATAAACAACTGTTTTCCAGTTTTACCCTCGTTTTTCAATTCCCTAACCAGAGCTAACCACTCTTGACCTAGTCACACACAGAACAATGTTACTGCGTCCGCAATTACTTCTATACTACACCACTTCGCTTACTCTATAAAAACGGGAAAAATTTTCATCTCTCCATTCTCGGTACACATAATTTTACGATTCTGGAGTGTTTATTCCGTCGCACTGGCTACCGCTGTGATTAAACAAGCTCAACTGAAAAGTCATTTACGGTTTTTAAAATATTTACGAATATGGATTTAGTGAGGTGGAAAGATTCTACGAATTTCTTAAGATTTTTGCAGATTAAATGTTGAGCAATAGAGATTTATAAAGAAAAGAGAAACATGAATCACTGTAAAGGCACTGAGTTAAATAAAATTAAAAATCTATAATTTTCTAATCTAGTTACTTATATATTACCTAGTAACTTGTTACTTCGTACTGATGAAGACTTTGAACTGATGAAGACGAGCGTTCAGTTTCGTCGAAACGTCGTTTTTATAAAATAATTAAACAGAATCTAATCCTAAAACAGTTTTTATTTAATAGAATGAGTTCTGAAAAATATTTTACTGTGTTAAATTTTGAGAAATAAATTTATTTAGTATAATCTGAAGGTTCAAAGATTAATATATGAGACAGATAATAAGTTAATAAAAAAATATTTTTAATATTGATATTAGAGATTAATAATACGCCGCTCTGGCACAAACTCGTAAAAATGCACGTAATATTTTAATTGCACATTTTGATATTTAAAAGTAATGTACTGTTTTATATATTATTAGCAACAAAGTTTTATTAAAAAAAAAAACAAAAAGATACTGATAAACGTGAAATATACATTTTGTCAATTTTTATTTATATGAAGTTTAGGTCATCTCTTGATAATTCACTATGCTAATAAAATTATGTGTTTTTTGAACAAAGAATCCTATTTATTTAGAATTTCATTTAGTTAAAATTTCCTAACCCTAAACGATCTAACCCCAATATTATCTAAACAAATATGTCACATGCATATACTGTGTCAGTTAATGTACATAATCAGTACATATTTGTAGTTTATGTAGTTTGGGCTATGGAGAATGCATGTGTATGTGTATATGTAGGACAAATGTGTTTGCGACAGGCTTGGAACGAAAGACGCCAAAACACTCCCCCTCCCACACCCCAGGCGTTCATGTGACCTGTCAAATGTCACCTCAACGTGTCACATGCACGCGAACAGCCCATACAGTGGCCCGCTTACTAATATCGAAACAGTTGTATTAGTTTGCTTTACTGTTTCATATTTGTTGAAAAAATTCGTATGTAATTCATGTAAATTTCAATTTTGTTCTGTAGCTGGCTTAACTGTTGGGCAATAAAGTTATTATTACTATTATAGCGTTTGGTACGGTGTCTGTAACATTTTCAAAAAAAAAAAAAAATTGTATAGAAATCCTTCATATAGCCTGTAGATGACGAATCTGAACTTAGTTTATGTGGGTGTATGGATGTGCGTCGTCAGCTCGCTCGGTCGTAAGACAAAATTTTGTGATCGCAACTTCTCCTAGACGGTTCAACCGATTTTAATGAAATTTTCAGGATAAATTTGTCTAGTACCCAAGATGGTCATGTGGTTTTATTTTTTTCCAGTGATGCCAACTTTCCAAGAAAAAAATTACTAAAGTTTTTAAAAATTTATATTGGCTACGTTATTTATCCGATTTTGATCAAATTTTCAGAAAAGATTTCCCTAATGCTCTCATTAATTATATAATTTTATTAATATTCAGTGTTGCCTACTTTCCGAGAAAAAAATTACTAAAGTTTTAAAAAATTTATTAAGGCCATGTTATTTAACCGATTTTACTCAAATTTTCACAAAAGATTCTCCTAGTATTCATATAATTAATGTAATTTTACCAAAATACAGTGTTGCCAACTTTCCGAGAAAAAAATTACTAAAATTTTTAAAAATTTATTATGACCATTTTATTTAACCGATTTTAATCAAATTTTCATAAAAGTTTCTCTTAGTGCCTAAATAAATTATGTAATTATTACAAAATACAGTGTTGCCAACTTATCGAGAAAAAAAATCACAAAATTTTTTAAAAATTTATTGTGGCTACATTATTTATTCGATTTTGATGTAATTTTCCGAAAAGTTTCTCCTAGTGCCCACATAAATTATAATATTATTAAAATACAGTGTTGCCAACTTTCCGAGAAATGTCAAAGTGGTCTATATATGGGTTTATCCATATTCTTCTAATCTTGTTATTATAGTTTTAAAATACATTATGAAATATCTATTTTTAATATTCTCTAAAAATATAAACACCAAATTATTAATAGCCATATTCCATAAATGAAAGTTCGTTCACTAACAAGCAGTATTCACACTGAAGCTCATAAGGCTAATGTTTCCTTTAACACCAACGCACGCCCATGCTTCGTGACGTCTCCGTACCCCCGAAACACCGACGCCAGCAGACGGGGAAAAACTCCACAATTAAAATTCCATCAGCGCGCCGAGCATTTCTTCGTGACACGTCTATATTCACGGGCCGTTTGTGACAATTTTGTCTTCGGGACCCAGCGTGTAAACAAAACTCATTATTCTTTTCGCCTCGAGCATTAATCAATTCGTTTCGGCGCTTGCAGACGCTCAGACGAACAACGCGCGCGGTCGAGTTGGCGTCGTTGAAATGTGTTTCTCATAACCGCAAAACGGTTTGGTTCTGTGTCGGCTGACTTTTGTTCAGTTTTTGGTTGAACGCTATGGGTGTTCTTGGAATTTTCTTTATTTACTGTAAATATTTGCTGAAAAACTAAAAAAGAATTTTGCAATTTTTTTTATAGATATAAATATTTTAATCATTATGTTAAAATGTAACATAAATACTATTATAATATATTAGAAGAATTAACTCAATATAATTCTAATACTAATATATAATAATAATAATACTAATAAAATAATGTAAAATTAAAAAAAAACAAATCTTGCAAAAGTTGGTGTTAGTCAGTTCAGATGGTTCGGTCATCTTGAGCGAATATTTAATAAACGTTTCATTAAATATATAATATAATATATGTGAATGATTGTCGTAGATGTCCAATAAGTAGATGGAATGGTATAATTGAGAGTGTTTTGAGTGAGCGATAATTTCCAAGTAGTAGGAATAGAAGAGTGTGTATGAGAGGTATTATGAATGTAGATAAAGCTAAAGTTGCTTGTCCGGATAGGGATGTTTAGAGGAAACCGATTTTGGAATAGTGGAAATAGTTTCTGCCACACGTGATATATATATATATATATATATATATATATATATATATATATACAGAGAGAGAGAGAGAGAGCTTTAGTAATAGTAATATAGTCAAAACAATTTCGATTAAATACCAATTTTGTTTTTATTTATTAGATAAAATAAAATAGTCTGGATAAATAATTTGATATAAAATTACTACATTGGTATAAAAATTACGTGAAATTTCTCTCTAATATTTTATTTTAGTATGACAATAAAACCAGTCAATATTTATGCAGCCATAATATTTGGTCATTACGAAAATGACTCCGGCTAAATTTGATATAAAACATTATAACCCTCGAGGGGTTGATAGTGTTCGAGAAACTAACGTCATCAGTTGATATCGAACTGCAGTTCTAACGGGCAAGCAACATTTAACGCTAACGTAGTAGAAAGCTCCGAGCTTTTTCTATCGTTTAACAGTACATTTTATGGCTTTTTCGCGTCTGTTCGCTCGTTAACTGTTTTCTTTTGATTGCACCAAATGCGATCAACGTGGACAAACATCCAGTACTTTTTTCTTGTTGAAGATTTGATGACACCTAATGGTTTCTACTTCAAAATACGACTTTAAATTAAATATATCAATAATATATGATATGTAGATAAATTTTCAGGTTATATAGGTCAATAAAAAACATCTTGCATCTGCTTCAGAACTCATCATATTAACATAACACGGCTTTTGGTTATAGTTCTGTGTTAATATTTATTAATAATTAGTACGTCGAAGCGTTGATTATTAATAAATATTAATATGGAACTACAACCTGAAGCCGTTTTATTTTAAATCTGTAATATTTAAATATACAAATACTTTATTTCAAAATTAAATATAAAAACTTAACTTTGACATGTTGACCATGTGACAAATAATTATCCGAAACGTCCAAGTTAACTCAAAACTTGTGTTTATTTTTCGATCTATATATTTCTGCCTTTTTACTAACTTAAAAATTATTAGATGAAAATTTCTGTTTCTAGTCACAGGACTTGAGACTTTAATTAGCTGATTTCAATTTCCTTCTGAAGTTTGATCACATAGTTCGGAAAAGAGATTTTTGTATTCACAACAAATTGGTAAGAAAGTTTAAATCAAATTACGAGTACAAGTAGTATGCTCGCATTCCTAACAAGCAAATCAAATAGCCCAAGCGAAAATGCAGAATGTTAGTATAGAGAGACGGGTGGACTCGGCTAGAGAGATAGCGAGAGAGAGATAGAGAGTAGGAGGGCTTTTGTGACATTCTCGTTACAATATCAACCGCAAACTTCGTTCGCTATGCACAGATGAGCCGACTAAATGCAATGTGACACCGCAACCGTAAATGCCATCAAACTTGCAAAGCCTTCCAGCGCAAACTCCGACCAGCCTAGCCTGTCTTCCTTCCTCGGCAAACAATATTCAGCACTATGTACTGACACTCTCTTTGGTCTAAAGCTTCATTTACATAGAATATATTTTTATCTTTAATTAAGTTGCGATGGATAGTGACAACATACTAATATTGGAATTTTGAAATAAAATCAACGAGATATCGAATTTAATAAAAATATATACATACTCAAATATTACGTTTAATACAAACAAAAACAACTACTTTAGTTTCAATTTGGTTTCAGGAATAAATTAATTTTAGATTCCGTAGAACATTAATAGTAGTCTAGAATAAATTTGTATTTTTGGGTATATATTTTACACATATAATATTCGTTAAGAGACTAATTTATATATATATATATATATATATATATATATATATATATATATATATATATATTTCATGAACAAATAAACCAAAAACATATTTGTCTAATAAAGGTTTGATTGCTTTTAATAATTTACCGAATTATATTAAATGTTCTCTTTCAGTTATGGAGTTTACATATAAATTAAGAAACTTTTTTGTAAATATATTACATAATTATACCACTTTATAATATATATATATATATATATATATATATATATATATATATATATATATATATGTTTAATTGTACAATGTATTTTTATTAGTTTAATGCTATTTAAATAAATATTAATTATTATTAGTGCTGTGACGAATAGTACTTTAGAGTCTAAAGTTTAGAGTTTAGACGAATAGCCGAATAACGAATATTCGACCAAATTCGAAAATTTAAATTATAATTGTTTGTCAACTTTGTGGGGTTGTTAATGTTAAAATGTTTACTCTGCTATTTTAATTCGTTTATTTTTATTAAACATAGGTAGTGAAAGGATTTTTAAAATATACAAAGATTACAGCCTGTTTTCATAATGTGGAAAAATACTTAAATATTTCTTATATTTTTTGATATATAAATAAATAAATAACTAAATGTCATTTTTGTTGATATATTTTTAATTATTTAACATGGTACATGCTACTATCCTTCACTGTAAAAATTGATGTAAATTTATATATTCTATAAATGTACTTTTACAGAAAAATATGTAATATTACTTTAATTATCACAGTAAAAATTACAAAATGCTGTTATTTTATAGTTAATAGTTATGTAAAAATTACATAAATATATATCACATTTTTTACAGTGTATGTGTTTTAAAACTAAAATTAAATTGTTCCTGAAAATAGCTTTTGATTTGCTGAAATATTGAACGTTTTTTAAAATAAATTTATCAATAAACGGACTGAAACTTGAGTAGATATTTTTGTTTTATTATTATATTATGAATTATAATTAGTCAATTATAATGGCAATATCAACAAAGCTTAACATTTTATTTATATTTTATTACTATTGACAAATATATTTAATTACACGCATTTTATTGCGAAGAAAATATTCATGGTGAGCGTAGCTTGAAACCATATTGAATTCGTGGAGGTTGCTTTTATCAAGTTGTGTGCGCCTAGTAACTGTTTTCGTATCCACAGACTTAACAACAAACAATATATATGCCGGGTGCAATATATATGTAACTAAATGCAAGTAATGTGTGGCATTGTACGTCTTCACTTAATCAGTGTCAGACACATGCAGGTTTATAAAATAATAGGTGTATTTCGCGTGGTTGTTATATTTGCTGGAAAAGTAGGCCATGTCTGCCGGAAACAAATTATTATCGGGGAATTATAAATCGTTGTTACTCGGACAATGTTTTTGATAAATTTTATGTTTCTATTATTTTACATTTTATTGTAAATATTTCTCTATGTTTTTAATCTATATGAATTGTTACATTTTTATTATTTTCATTAGTAATTTCTTTCGCTTCAAAGAAATAAAAGTATGTAAAAGTTTTAGTGAAACACTATTTGATTTCATCAGATGATAATAATTTTTCTTATAGTTTCTACAACCTTATATGTTATAGGAAAAAATGATAAATTTATGTATACTCGTAAAATTAAAAATACAGCATGTGAGTAAATATTTAAATTTATATAAAGCTCTACATATTTTTAGATTTCTATTCATCAGTAAAGTAAATATTCGGATTCAATATTTTTCAAGTGCAACAACATTGGCTATTCAAATATAAATATGTTCAGTGCTATAAAAATTTCAGTGTTTATCCATCAAGAAAGTTGTAAAAATTTTAAAATATAAAATACATTTATAAACATGCACAAACACCATATAGATATATCTGAGAGTATTTACCCAATATATACTTCCAAGAATATCTAGAAAGATCTAGAAAAAAAATTCTACACTATAAGCGAGCTACGAATACAATAGAATACATATGAACGTATTTTAGGTTATGTCAGATCGCGGGTGCGTATATATATATATATATATATATATATATATATATATATATATATATATATCGTATATTTGCACAGGTAATGGAAAAAGGCGTTTTATACCGTTTACGCCAGTTTAGGTAAACATAATAAAGTGTAAACAACATTAAGTTGGCGCACACGAACTTTTTCCTTCCGCCCAAAACTTATAAAGAAAACGTTTTTTTTTTATTCCTTGACTCACGCATAAATCGTGTTTTTAAGCTTAACTTATTACACAAACAGGTCCGCGGAGCCGAGCTTAAAAACTTTATTTCTTCGACGCGACAAATATCGTACATTTTTCAGATTATGTAATCTGATTATAGACGTAATTTACTTTGTTTTCGGGGTACTACCGAAAAAAATATGGACTAAGATATATAAAACAAACTTACCCCGGGCTGCTTAAGGCCTTTAATAAAGTTTTACCTGATTACTTCGAAACAAGTACAAATTACGACAAGAACAAGAAGTATCTGGAAGTGATTTTTTAAACAAGTGATTTATTTTTTTTTTAGTTATTAGTAGTTGCAGTTATATATTGTTTGATTTATTTTAAAAGAAGAGAGATATGTGGTTAAAACGGGGAAAATGAATGAGATGAAATTATATTAAAAATGTGTACAGATCTACAATTTGTTTTAACAACATAATTAATATCATATAATAATTATTGTTTTACACATTTATACAATAAATATTCTGAACATATATATGTTGAAAGGTATTCCGAAAAGCTACCGAAAACATAAATCATTCTTATAGCTTCACCCTTACCGCGTTCCCATCGAAAATTCTCTCCCCTGGAAGATTTACCATTCACATCCAACAGTTGCATCGTTGGCACTGGCATATATTAGCATTTTCAAGCGGTTAATACTAATACTAAATTCGTCAAAATTTAAACAGCAGCGAATAAAATACAGTGTCGACCGTGTGTCGCATAACGGCGGTAGGAATAAATTGCCGCCCGCACCATTATTTACGATCATTTGACCGGGGGCCGTAATATTTTAATGAGAACGACAAGTCGGCCGACCGCAGACGTAGTAGGCCATCGGGAATTTTCCACATTACTGGGATGTTGTTAAAACCGCGACCGATGTCAACAAATATTTATTTTTTTTCCGGTACAGAGGCATGTAATTATGGTACTCTTGTGATTTGTGTGGTATTGTCTATGGCTGTATATATTAGGAAAGGCATATTAGACTAGTAGAAGAATAAGAGTTGACCTATATTGGGAAGATGTTTGTAGGTTAGAATTCAGTGGACACAATAGTATAGAATTTGGAAATTTGGATTTAATTTTGTGTTAGTTTCTTTACTTATTACAACCAAATTATCGGGTATTGTTATTTCAAAAATTATAGACATGTTTTTTTTTATATTTTTTTTCTTTCCTATTTCTGAACTAATATATTTAAATACTGAGTTTGTATTGTACCAGCCATTCAGTTTTAATAGCGTACGATTTTCAATCATCGCTAGTGTTATTTTTAACTTATTATGCATTTAATAAATAAATTATAAATATCATAGAAATATATAAAATATATATTTATATTCTTAATTACACATGGCGTATTATATATTAGGTTATAGTATTTGGTTTTTTGTTTAAATCGCCATTAATTTATTTTGATGAATTAATTAAATCATTAGTTAACTTATAAATGAAGAAAAATGCATTGATCTTGCCGATAAATTGACAATGCCCAATAATTTGGTTGTAATAAATAAAGAAACTAACGGCCAGTTTAATGTATTTTCTACATTTGCAAATTAACTATTGATTTAATTAGTTCATCAGTATAAATTAATGGCGATTTAAGCAAAAAACAAAATACTATAAACTAATATAAAATATAGTTAAAACTTAAATTATTAATAAATTTTCTAATACAATTAAAATGTGTACATCTAGTTTTTGTACTGTGGTTGAGCGATATGAGTATATATGTTATTATGTTCATTGGACCAGTGAACTAGATCAAATTTGGGCGTAGCATCACTAAGCAGAAAACTTAATACGAATAGGCATGTAAATCCGATTATAAAATATACCAACGTAACGCAAATTGTTTTCTTGCGTCGTGAATTATAATTAAACCGAATTTAATTTACTTTTCGCTTAATAACTTGTTGCAATCTACAGATAAAACTAAAATATAAACATCATATAATAAATACAGATAGAAAATATTTCAGCTATGAGATATTTAAAATATATAATTTTGTTTTAACGATAAACAACAAAAATAAAATACATTGGTTTAAATATATATATATATATATATATAAGATGCATATGTATATATTATTTAGTAACTACCTGCTGTATAATAATGTCCTTCTTGTACTAGTAACATAATGATAAAGAAAAAATATTTTATATTATCAACTAGAAGTACATTTGTTAAAATAATACTAGATGATAATGCAGAAATTTAATACACTTTTTAATGTTTTTTATTTTATTTTACAAAAACCAGTTAGACACAAAACATGTACTTTATTTATTTCTAAACTTAATTATTAAAATATCAGGGTTTAATAAATAATTTTTGCCATTTTCGTAATTCAAATGCGAAAACAAAATAATTCAAACTTTTATTCGTCTCTGAAAACCCTACAACTGACGCTGAAAATACGGCTGCAGCCATTTACTCATTTCAACTTTTTCATCGTCAAATCGGTGTGAAATTAGATACACGTGCACGTTAATCACTGTGCAAGCGGTGTGAAGTTGGTCGTTTAGAATGACGCGTTATGTTCCACCCCCTCTCTAACAAGTGCTGGTCGAAGGGGGTAACTAGACACTACCATACTGCGCCGTCGTGTTGTCTCATATTTCAAGGCATCCAATTAAAATTTTACTCGGGCGGCCACAATTATTTATTTATAGAATGAAGATACTGTAGCAAGGCAGTTGAGTTTGAGTTTGTCGAAACGTTTCGTGTTTAACCGCAGATTGAAGGCGAAGTTCCTTGCCTTCGTCGGTTCAGTGTATTATGCATAACCGGGATCCCGGTCACTGCCTGGACAAACACGGACACTGACTTGTTTCGGGGCTTGGGTAAGCTTGCGGAGAATTTGCTCACGATGCGTTGAAATTTTAAAATTAACCCGAAGATAAAATTATGCCGGTTTTATGAGCCGTCTGACCTTAGTAAAACGAATTTACTGTGGAAGAGATGCTAGGGAGCCTTGACTCGGACAGAAAGGGTAAGCGAATTACTGCAAGAAGTATATTGCGGTACATGCTTTTAGCAGAGATATCAAAATCTTATTAAGGAAGAAGTAGGATATTATAAGGAAACTTAATAGATTTGTACATTCAATGAGGTTAGTCTATTAGTACATTAATGTTTGCCTCAGGGTCAGGGGCGTAGCAAGACCTTTGTGGGCCGGTGTGCCACTGGGATTAAGGGGTCCCTCTTTACTCCTTGTATTGTTTAAAATTTTAATGTTCTTTTGGCTCATTTTAAATATTAAATGTCATTTTTATTTTGTCAGTTAGTGACTTATTCGAAAAAAATTTTCAAATAAAAGTTGTTTTATTTTTATGATAATCAAAATTAATTAAAATTATTTTTTTTTAAATGCAATTTGTATTTTCAAAATTAATAAATTAAAGTGAATTTCCTAAAGAAACAACTTGCCAAGAAATATATATGTTTGTACCTAATAAAGTTGGCTTAACCATAAACAAGAAAGATGTGAAGATTTTTGATTTAACAGTTCAGAAGATAATTTTAGGGTAAACGTTTTTAACGCTAAGTTAGATATTATAATTGCACAATTAAAAGATAGATTTTCAAGTTTTACGGAAATAAATAAATTATTTGGAATAATTTTCCCAGAAAATTAAAAAAAATTATCTGATGATGAAATATTTGATTTATGCCAACCTTTACTAGACACATATACTAACGATTTAACCGCAGATTTTAAGGCACAGATATTATTTTTTAGGAAAACCTTTAAAAAACAGTTAGAAAATATTAATTCGGTATTTAAATTAAGAGAATTTATATTTACAGATTATTCTATTCTTAGTTCGGCATTTCCGGAACTTTGTACCGCTTTTATTTTGTTTTTAACATTCCCCGTATCAACTTCTAGCGCTGAAAGATCATTTTCAAAATTAAAACTTATTAAAACATATTTAAGAAACTCTATGGGGGAGAATCGTTTATCAAATTTGGCAATTTTGAGCATTGAAAATGAAAGAGCACGTAAATTAAATTTAAATAAAATAATTCGCATCTTTGCTTCAATGAAAGCGAGAAAAGTTAAGTTTAGTTAAAGTTAATGAACTATGTTTGTAAACATAAACTTTAAATTTGATTTGTACTGTATGTTTTTGTGTTAGTAAACTTAAAAGAATCTATGAAAATGTATTTAACTTACTTTAATAAACTAATTTATATAATAAATATATTTAATCCTATGAATGGTATTTTATTTCTCTTCTTTGTTTTTTATTTATTACAAGAAAATTAAAATAAACAAAAAAAATGGTAAGTATTAATGAAAATAAGGCCCTATTGGGCACTTTGGCTCGTGGGCCCCTCTCGCTCATGGGCCCGTGTGCACCGCACTCCTTGCACCCCCGGTTGCTACGCCTCTGCTCAGGGTACAGTTTACACCCTTAATAGCCGAGAAAGATTCTTCCGTCATTTGTATATTTTTTTATGTTTGTTAATTCGTGACAATGCCAGTAGGAAATATCTAGAAATATATTCGATTGTTTAAACACCTAGTATATACATTGTATTAAAATCATTTATAATCATTTAAAGTTTCGATAAACTGTCAATAATAAATTACCAAAATTCATATATTTATAGTAACTAACATATCAATTTTGTTGGCAGTGTTTAACATCATTAAATTAACTGACATCAGTAATAATTAATGAGATCATTAAGTTACATTATAAAATATATTACCAAATTTAATATATTTCGATATATAAATTAATCGAGCATATATTCTCTATTTAAAATCATTTATAAAATATTTTAATTATATAAAACGATACAAATTATATTCTAAACTAAAAAAAATTTTTTGTATAACGATGCTTTGTCATAATATTTAGAGATTAACAATTCAGGAAAAAACATGTTATTTTTCTTTCACTACAGCGCTAGTTTTGTTTGAATTTGCAACATGTTTTCTAGTGCACAAAAGAGATTCCATGCTTTTACCATCACAGTGCATAGCTTCATAGATTTGACAGTTAATTATTTCGGATGTATGCACGCGTTCCGCACCGCAAGACACACGCGATTAACTCAACTAAAATTAAACTTCTATTTATGAAACATTTTGCAGGCATACACAGCATACAAACTTTCATCTAATCCATGAAACGAAACGAATTTCAAAATATGATAGAGCTCCGGTGTATCTGCCGTTAGTTATTCTAATATATAGGGTATGTTCAAAAAAATACTGAATACTAAAATATACAGTAGTTTTAGCTTTGAGTTTTAATATGTGTTCATATCAGCTACATCTAAGTTATTTCTTGTTTGATTAGTAAATGAAAACAGTAATAAAAAAAACTTTGGTATTAGGTTCTGTATAATTTTTAATTAAAATACGATGTTTCGATGTACTCCGTGTATATATATATATATATATATATATATATATATATATATATATATATATATATATATATCATCAACAGGAAAAATATACAAATGACATAAATAATGAACAAACAATACATAGAAACAAGTTACTAGATGACAAAATACAAGTAATTATTAATTGAAGAATATTTAATTTTATTTAATTTTTTTTTTAAATTTCTATAACTTCTCTTATCAATCTACTGTTATTTTAAATTATTTTAGTATCTTCGAATAAACCTAACAAAATGAACAGTAGAAATTTACAAAGAAAAAAATAAATGCGCTGATTTAAATAAAATTAGGCATTCTCTAATTAATAATTTATAAATTTTATAAAATCTAGTTACTTGTATTTTGTATCCAGTAACGTGTTTCTATGTTTCGATTCTGTATTATTTATGTCATTTGTATATTGTTTTCTGATAATGATATACATGAAGTATATCGTCATATTTTAATTAAAAATTATACAGTACTTGATCTTAAAACCTTTTTTTTTATTTTACATAATAAGATCTAAAGATTCTTTGTCTTGTTAAAAACAGTAATAATTTTTGTACAAATGGTCCAATACTGTAATTATCTAACTCTAATATGTAATTTTTAACAGAGTTCTGAATTAAGGTTAGCATAAATTACATATTGTCAGTTAAAATTAAATCGAATGAGGACGCTATTAATTATGAAAATACTAGAAAAATATTGAAAACAATTATTATGAATAATTTAAAAAATAACTTAAACATATTTGAAATGAGATCATGAGATTTCAAACGGTAAACACCGTAAACAGTTTCAGAAACAATTTTGCTAATACAATATAGTACCGGGTCGAGTGATTAGTATGAAAATGGTTTTGTTTGTGTTTTAAAATTAGGTCGTAGAGCAAATACTTGAAGGCAGTCAGTTTAGTACGCGAGGGAATCGATGTAAAGGAAGATTTTAACTGTGTGTATGTGTATGTATATATATATATAAAGCCTCGTAGTATACGAGAGTTAGTGGATTTTAATCCCGTTGAGGAATCCACTGTGTTGATACACTGAGCCCGTCTCGGGCCCAGTAAATGATGTAGCTATCTAACCACTCACTCGCCTTGCATATAAGCTTAAATCTACGTTATTTGTAGATTGCTCGAATTATAAGCGGAATTTAGATACAAAAATAATTTTATTTATATTTTTTTTTATAAAAAAAATATATAAATATACATAAAATATAATAAAAAAAGAATAATAATAGTACCGTTTCCTTAAATATTATAAAATATAATACTGTATATAATAAAATATATATAATAAAATGCCGACTGTTAGTATATGAGATTATTTCAGTATTTATTTTCTTCGGGATGATATGATATGGATGATAATTAATTTATGTTAACATTATTTTATTCAATCTCGATATTTCGTGCTAATTTGCACACTTCTTCCGGAGAAAATATTAATCCTGTTCGATTCGCATCCTTGCGTCTACTGTTTACTGCTGCGTCAATGTTTGTTGTTTTATTCATTTTGCAGTTACATGTTATGAAAATGACAAACTGCTGCATCATTTACGGCGGCGTTCTGAAGTAAAACGCAAGAGAGTCAATCGAACAAACCTATTAACTTGTAAGTTTTCGTTGATATGGAACTATTAATTTCAATTTTATAGGTTATTGGCTATTTTTGAAATTCTACCTATTTTAATAATTGACTATAGAGTATAAATTAAAACCTAATTTGTGGGAAATTAGTTTGTAAAAGTATAGTCTATGAAATATTTTCATGTATGTATTTATTTGGTAATGGAATAACGAAAAAACGGGCTGTGATACAATCTAATATAAAATACACAATAATTAATAAAAGATTTTTCAATAATTGATATTAATTAAACATTCTTGATACACTAAAAAAATTGGTTAATAGGTATATAATAACTTGTGTAACAGTGGCATTCCTGTAGTTATAAAATGACATATTTATGAGTTTGTATTTTTTAAGCAAAACTAATTTTGCCATTTTCAAAACAAACTTAATGTTTCATTAACTTCATAAACTTGTCAAACTACATGATTAAATCTGTTAAAATCCAATCTAAAGATGAAACTTTTAACAGTCCCAAGTCCACATACTTCATTAAGTGCATCAAATATTCGGTACACAATAAAACAATTTAAAACGCATTTGCTAGATACGTTTATAAATATATCTCTTAAGCGTCAATTCTCCGATATTATCTTTCCAAATGCGAGAAAGCGTATAAAAATATTTAGTTAAGAAATTAAGTCGTTCTATATTTAAGTTCTCTCACCGTCGCGCCGCCGTCGTGATTCTATCAACAGTGAGAGCGCAGCGCCGTCTCGATAAAGTCAACATTTAAAGAGCAAAACAAAACAAAAAAACCACACAAAACAGTTGAAAACGGATAAAAAAAAAGTGTAAAACAAGCACCTAGCCGCAAGCGACGCTATTTCAAATGTTTTCATTTCATAAAAATTTCATCGCTAACCCTTTGAAGCGTTAAACTTAGCTGCTTGTAGAAAAATAACTTTGTTAATAAACGAAGAGAGATTCGGATATGAAAAATTTACTTAAACTTGAGAAATTTTTACCGCGTAATTTCTAAATTAAATTCTGTGTATTTCACGTAGAAAAAACAAACGACAAATATTGCAGGCTACGAGGCTGGTGAAATAACTTTTTAAAACATTCTGTTTTATGTTATTAAAATCGTTAATATTTTTTGCTCATTTGCTGTGCATGTACTGTAATAAAAATTCTAATTTCGTGTTGATAATTACGACGCATCAAATATATGAAACTGTATATGAATTTATAATGTGTATTTGAATATGAAAATTGTAAAATGTTTAATTATTGATGTTTTAATATCTACATAAAAACTGGACTGTAATTTTATATATTTGTAACTTTTTGTGTGAATTTTAACATGTTATTGAATGTAATGTAATATACGTACATATTACAAATGAATTATTTATTTATTTTGCATATATTTTAGAATAAATAATTAGTAAAACAAAAAACTGTATAATTTTAATTACAAATTAATTTTATATTTTATCTAACTAAACAATAAAATAAAATAATAAATAAAATAAAACACAAAAAAACTAAAATTTTATTAAAAATTTTTTTTATTGGAAACACAAAAAGAGCTTTCTATGCCGAGTGACATATACGATTTTTTTTTCAAGCGTTCTAAATGAAAGCAAACTAAAAATAAATAATAAATAACTTATACTAACAATGTAAAATAGTATGTATATGTATCTATATATTACTTATATGTATATTTGTTTCGTGGTTTGCAAAAATTAATCTTTCTTTGGTCAAATATACAATTTCTGATAAATGTGGCGATATACATTTCTTCTTCTTGCACTTCTTCACACATTTTCAATAATCACATTCAAATTGAAGCGAAAATAAACAATGAACTTTGTCAATTAACTTAACTTGACTTAATAAGCCGACGATTTTTGTATACGAGATATTTTAATCTAGAAACTAATTTCGATAATTATGTATAACATTTATACGTTCTCGTCTTATTTTAAATTTTGAAATGACAAAGTAATTTAGATACCGGTTTATATTTACAATGCTTGTTAAAACGCATAAACAAATTAAATTGCCCTCGATGCAAAAAAAAAAGAAAAATAATTTTAATGACGCTCTTTTTCCACAGTCTACTATTCATAACGTTCGATAAAGCTGATACCCGAGTCCATTATGATGGTATACTTTTATTATTCGATATTATGTAGACGGCAGATCTCTGATACCAATTTGCGATGTGCTTTTCTGAAACACCATCTGTGATTTGCTGCCGTCGGTAACGAACAGTTGCTTGGTTACCAGTCTTCAGCATTGATATAGATGTTAGACTGTCTTTCGTCGTCTTTAGTTGTATGTATGAGGTGCCTTTAAATCTACTGGTTTGTACGGTAACATTTCATGTCGTTCCAATTGTTATTATAGAAGGCATATGTCAGCACAAAAGGAGAATTTCAAGGAGTAGCATTTGGTATAGAATTATTTGTGACTAAGCTTCTCGATAAATTGCATTTGAATGAATGTATATGTTTATTGATAGCTTCTAATGATTCGATCTGTTAAAGATGATTATTAGGTGTTATATTTGTTATGTTTTAAAAATAATGACTACTAACCATTAATTTAAACAGAAAGCGCTCTAAAAATAGACAAAGTTGGGAAATATTATGCATGGAGAAATAATAATATAAATATTGCAGGTTTTTATACGTTATTACGACATATTTGAATTACGTTTTCGAATTTTATATTAAAAAATGTTTTCAAATTTAGTCGTCATACGTGAAAACATACTACAAAAATTTACTTAGAATGTCCTAAAATATAAAATAAAATATCGAAAAAAAAAGAAATTTTGTATCATTTTAGAGAATTTAATTCTCTATAATAACGTCTTAAAGCGAAGTTAGTCGAATGGATTGTTTCCGAGATTTCGGTAAGACAAGGTAAGAAAACATAGTTTTGAGAAAAACGCATTTAAAGTTTGATCTGTACATTTTACTTGCTTTGGCATAACTCTATATTGGTTGCTGTAACTCCGCTAAAAATTCGAATTTTGCAAAAACGTTTTACCACATTATTTTACACACTATATGTTTTCAGAAAATGCGAAAAAGTGTTAGGGTGGTGTTCCCCTTAATGTTTCCTACCAAATTTTTTCTTTCATTAGAAAATTTATTAATCTTTTTGACATTTGTTTTGGACTGTAAATAGTTAGATAAATAAAAATATTTGCTATTAGACAACGGTGATGTTCAATATTTTTTGTTTTCAAACTCAAAGTTAAATCGATAAGAAACATAATAACGTTATCATTGTTTTATTTATATTTTATTTATTATAATTAAGTTTTAAAAGTCTTTATTTACACTTAATATACTTTAATCTAGGATTTATGAAAAACAGAGTTAATATTATTGTAAATGATAGTAGATATAGATAGTCTACAGAATCAGCAAATTTAACTGAAATTTTGTATAAATATTTCTTAAAACAGGTTATAGGTAAAAACTCACTAAATAGAAAATTTTTATTTGGTAGATATAATTATCCATCTAAAGAAAAGAGAGAATTTTTTACAAAATTTAGTTGTAAACAGTAATACAACTTTAAATCAAAATAAAAAAAAAAATAATACTCAAAAAATATTAATAGAACGTCATAAAATTGTTGCTTGATTATATCAGCAAAACTTAATTCTTAATAATTTTTACTTTTAAATCAACGACATATTTTTTAAGGATATATTTTAAGTAAATTAACAATATTTATTAATTTATCAAAATTCACTCGCTATTTGATCATTAAAAATACATGACAATATATTAAACTTGTTTTGCGAATTTCTATTTTAGAATAAAAAAATAACACTAGCTTCAGAATGTTGTTATGAATAAAATTCTATTCCTTTCAATAACCAACATGAATGTGTAATAAGTTTTCTGCAAAACATTTCTTTACAATCCGCATTGCCGAATTGAAAAATCTCAGCATGTAGCAGCAATGTAAGTCAAATGTCAATAACAATCAGGAAAAATAAAACAAAATCGGATTTCTCAAAACATTAGTTTACATTCACGTACCCCCCAGTATTTGAGCAAAGTCGAACGATTGAAATTTGTGCGTAATCAGTCATCTTGCATTCAATCACGCGTTTAAGAGATTACGACATTCTGATTGAAAATATTGATTTCGGATTCTGTTTTATTAAAAAAAAATAAAAGAGAGAGAGAGAAAGAGACGATCATAATAAATGCGCCTTTTTTTTCTTATATAATCTCGCCTTGAAAAGCAAATTTATCATAAAAAATATTAAAAGAATACAAGATTGGCCTACAGTGATGAAATCTTTATATTGCTCTACTTGTTTTTGGCTTGAGAAATACATAAAAATTTTAAATTTTTTTATAAATTAAATGGAGGAATTTTTAAATTACA
Source organism: Clivina fossor (assembly GCA_963966155.1). Classification (NCBI taxonomy): domain Eukaryota; kingdom Metazoa; phylum Arthropoda; class Insecta; order Coleoptera; family Carabidae; genus Clivina; species Clivina fossor. The sequence goes on from OZ014563.1 coordinate 1,859,968, forward strand.
AAAATGTGGAAAGCTTATTGTGTGCGGGAAAGAGATTTTTTTTTGTCAGATTTAAAACACAAGGCAGAATTGAGATTGATACTTAAAGAAAGTATATTGTGTTTGCGGAAATAAATTAAAATTAACAATATCTTATGTACAGGAAATTTATTTTTAAAAGCAAATATATTATTTTATTTTCACTTTATTTATACAAGGTATTTACAAATTTATATAGTACATCAAAAATTTAGTCGAAATGTCTTAATAAATATGGTTCATAAATAGACGTATTCCAAGATATCATTTAATTTTTATTTATGTGTAATTTTGTTTTTTTTTAAATCAATGTCTAGACGTAGTCAACGTACATCTTCATCAGGAAAAAAGATGCTGTTTTAGATTATAGTTTTGTATTAATATGAAATAAATGTCATTTGTATCTTTTTATCTGATGAAGACTTACATTGAGTTTGGTAATATGATTTTTCTTCTACCACATGTACAATTTAAATTACGACATAGTAGAAAATCTTTAAGAACTCGTTAAAATAAAATAAAAAGGCTTTACGATTAAATTGTTCTGTATAAATTTTAATTAAAAATCGACATTTCGACATACTCTAGATACATCATCGTCAGATAAAATTATACAAATGTATAATATAATTCATTAATTTATATTTGTACAAATTTTCTCGATGATGATGTATGTAGAGTATGTCGAAACGTCGATTTTTAATTAAAATGTATGCAGAATTTAATTCTAAAGCATTTTTATTTTATTTAAATTGTACATTGTTAAAGTAGATATATTGAAAATAATTTCTTTATAGACTTAATTTTATTCAAGACTTGACGTAGTTTTTGATGTACTGTGCATCCCTAATGTTTGCAGTCATTTTTTAAACTTTTTATATGTGTAGTAATTTGATCATGAATTACTTGTTATATCAAATCCTACACCGTTATTTGACAATAAATATTATCTTTTAATGTCTTAATGTTGTTCAGTAGATTTATTTCTGTAATTCAACTGCGTAGTGTTTTCCAATTATTATTGACCATCGAGTTTTACCATCTTACTATGCAAAGTTTCTATCCTCGAATGTTGTTATCCCGGGAAGCAATGCGTTAGAAAAATGAGACGGGGAATAAACGTTGCATTTTTGTAATCAATTTCTCGGCAAATAACGCGGATAAAGTTTCCGTCAGTTACGGTAGCAAATGGAATTTATTACGCTGGTGTTTTCTCCCCAAAGTACAATATCTTGCGAAGTTATTTACTCCGTGCAAAAGAAGGCCCTTCCCTAACACCGCCATTTTCCACCGTTCAACTTGCGCGCGAGATATAAATAACTGCGAAATTATTTTTCAAAACTTACCTTTAAAGCATTAAATCGCTGATGAAATGCGACATGCAAAACTTGAGCGCTGCTGAGACTTAACTGTTGATAACAATATGGACACGAAAGAAAATATTAATTACTATCTGGCAACATTGGTTATGCCAAAACATCGCATTGTTTGCAAACTTGCGATGTTGCCAAGAATGTGCTTTCGTAATTATGGTGATAAATTTTACTAACTTACTTAATGCTTGTAACACATATTGTTTGTTTTTTATGTATTGGTAAAACTTATCTGTTAACTAATTTTTGTAATTAGAATTTGTCATCAAATATATTATGTAACGAAAATATTTAGCTACGGAAAGTAATAAATTTGTATATGTTACAAGTAAATTCAAATTCGTCATATCTAGCCTCAGATTCCAATTAAAAAAGCTAATAAAATAATATTATGCTCATATCTTGTAAAAAATTGCCTACATAATAAAATATTTATATTGTCAATAAAATATTAAATAAATATGCAAAAATTAAGGTCAATCGAAGGATATATAAAAAATAAATAGTATCTGACACTTTTGCTTTCTGATAAATATCATAAAAAAATAAATATCATCGTAATATTTTAGCTTTCAGTTTATGTTATGCATATTATGTTTTTATGGTACATTAATTTTACAATTCAATACAATAAAATATATTACCAGTAATAATAGAATAAACTCTGAATTACGCTGTAATAAAATTTATTTAATCTGCTTTGTAAAAAACACAAAATAATTGGATAACATATTTGCAATAATAATTGTATGCCAGTCACTACCACAGAAATAATTTAAAAATTGTGCATTTTAACTTGAACAATAGTATATGAAATAAAATAATAATAAAATGAAGAAATAAAGTTAATTAATAATTTTATTAATGGCTCCATCTACACAACTACTTCCTAAATACTTATTTCCTTCCCACAGACTGGAATTGCACCTCCAGTAATAATCTAATACTGGAAACATATTAAACATATTTGGATCGAAAGATATATTATCTGCTTTATAAATACCCTAATAAAAATACATTTCCTAGTTAATTTTTTTACTTAATTAATAATTGGAATATTACCTTCTTTAAAGGACATCTTAAAGGTGGTACAACCGAATCGAATAGTCCATCCCAAGCCATGCCACGTAAATTTAAGAACATGCAAACGTTTGGTGGTTTTAATGTTGTAAAATACTCGCATGTGTCCAATGCTTCTTGGCTACGACATCGTGTTATATGAATTGCTACCTAAAATGTATTTTAAATAAGATAAATTAGTAGTATGTACGATATGTATTATAAATGTGGATTTAGGGAATTAGTTTGCCTGTTTGCATGTGGCGAAAACTAGTTTTAGCTTATTGAAAAGAGTTTGTGTTTTTAGTCTTTTTGAGGATAATGATCTTATTGAAAGATATTTGATATTTAATCGATTATTATTAACAAACTATGTATTGCAAAAGGTGTAAGTGTATATGTGTGTATTAATATAAACTTGTACAACGTGTTAAAAGTTTACAACACAAATAGTTACACATACAATTTTCACATGCATAGTTCGATGTTGCTAACACCTATTATAATTATTATATTTATATGTTTTAATTTCTTTTTCTCATTACTTACGGCCGGTTCCATAAAAATACTTTAAATAAAGTCAAATTTTAGTCGACAAAAAAGCATTATTTTATTGGAAAAAAAATATGTTTGCCATTAGAAGTTTTAAAAGTTGACCAAATAATATTGTTTTATTGATAGTAATAATAATTGTGCCAGTAGACTATAAAATCGGTGCTTTTTTGTCAGCTTAAAATCGACTTTGTTTAAAATGTACGCGAATTAGTTAACAACATGAGAAATTAATTCAGTAGCTGAAAACACTTAAATACAATAATTTATAGACTTTAGTTGTCTGATTAAATTAAATCATCTAGATACTATAAAATATATCTAGAGATTGGAAAATAATAAAACAGTTTTCTACCGTTTTTGAATTTTTAGCTCAAATTACTAATTGTCTTTTAATTTGTATTGCCAAATTTGTCATTCAATTGATGTGTAAGTTATTTTGGAATTATAACCCAAATATGATATGATGACGCGATTTATGTTTCAGTAAATTATGGTTATTTTTTATGAGATTAACGACAACTTTTCTATCTTGAATAAAAGCACTAGCTTTTTAATACGAACAACATGTTTTGTGTTAAATAAAATATTCTAAAACAGGTCGTTTATGCAAAAAATTTAGTGTTTTTATTCTACATGAGTGACAACAGAATTTTATTACTAATTATTTGTGTTGTACAATAAGAAATAAATCCATACTCTTAGCAAGTCACTGATTAAGTCTCGATTCATTTTAACATGTGCCGTCAAATAGAAATTATCTGCTGTTGCTCTTACACTGCAATTATACATTATTAAAGGCATATCGGGAGCATGTCCACAAAATTCGAATCTTCCCAACTTTAGTTTATATTTATATTTTTTCTGTAAAATAAAAATAAACTTTATTTTTTTTTACATAATTATCTTGATAATACTTACAGCTACGCAAAATAAAATTACTACTGTCCAAAAATATATTTTTAAAATGTTCTTGCACATTTTTCTATTTATATTTTGAACTTATGTGAAATTATTATCTTATGGTTAGTCTATGTAGTGTATTTAAATGTCATTGGAAAAATAAAATTAAAGGTAAATTTTTATCTAGATTGAAATAGTAATAAAAGAATACAGCAAATGTAATAAATAAAACAATGTAAAAGAGATGAGTATCTTTCAAACGATAAATTTCATTTTATGTACTGTTTAACTCTAATAATTATGAACAAAAATATTGTTTATATATATTTACAAACAATATATTACAATTTTATCTTTTATAGATTTTTTTACTAGAAATGTTTAAAATGTACAACACTTTTTTCCGATAACACAATTTACTGTGTAAATAAAATTTGATGCTGGTATTTGCAACTTTTTTTGAACTATTGATGTACAAATGTAAAAACTTTTTTTGTGATTACAATATTGTCGGATATTTAATATCAAAAACTTTTTTTTTATATTTTATTTGAATATGTCCGAATGATTGTTCATAAATTTAATATTTCCATACAAATAAAAATACAAAAAAGTAATATAGGTAAATGATTCTTTGTCAATAAATGTTTTTTATTTGTTAAAAATTGTCAGGAAATATCACTCAGTAAATATTTGTTTATTGTTTATACCAATAACAAAATATATAGGAGTATTATTTTTATTTTGAAACCTTCTACCAAGATATTTATCTTAATTTCAAAGCGATTAATGTTTATATTTACTCTCGAATTTTTTAAATCTGATTATTGATTCAAAAGGAAATAAGTGATTATTAAGGGTAGTATAATTGAGTTTGGTCAATTAATGCGTTAACAGTTTTACATTTTATATATATATATATATATATATATATATATATATATATATATATATATATATATTGATTATATTTACTTTGTCATAAAATAAAAATAAATTGTAATGCTTAACCTTTTACTGACAATGATAGATATTACTTTTAGTGTTTTCTTGTTTTCAGGTTGGTAGCAGATATATAGAATTCTGTTTTATCTTCTTGACCTAAAGACGAAGCGCTTTTTATTTACATAGCTCTTGTAATCTATTAAAAGGTAATGTTTTCGTACTGTTATTTCAAGTTAAACATTGCGTTTAAACTTTTCAGGGGAATGATGAATAGTCTCTTGTCAGAAATGTTTTATATTATAAAGATGAAAAAGTTAAACAGTTTGTATGAAATTTAGCGCACGTTTTTATGTTCGTTCTAAAAACCATTTGCGTTTAAATAATTGTTTTTAGTAAACATCATAAATTCTTAATAATATTTTCTGAACTAATTTGCACTGTAGATATTTTAATTTATTGTTGTTTTGTTTTTGATCAATATTTTACAAGTTTATAATAATACAAATATTTAATTTATGATGAAATTGTGTCCCATTAGTTTTTAACGCTAAAACAATCGGACAGAACACTAGTAGTTTATGATGTTACCACAAGTGTCGCCTCAGTACATCGACGTACAACAGACAGACCTTCCATAAATCACTTCAATGTAGTACTCTCGATATTGTTCTGCTAATGACTGTGCATCAAGATCAAGAGTTACTGTTTTGCTATCTAGCACTTTATTTGTTGTCTTTTTTATTTAGTTAATCTAATATTATTAAGTTTTCAAAACTATTTGCAATTAATTCAGTGGACTGTAAGTATAGTTATGACCGTTTAAATTGTTTTTCGATGTATATATATAATATATATTTATGGGATTAAATACGATCTATACACATTTAATTATCTGATTAATTATTTAGTTAATCTAATATTATTTAGTTTTCAAAACTATTTGCAATTAATTCAGTGGACTGTAAGTATAGTTATGACCGTTTAAATTGTTTTTCGATGTATATATATATATATATATATATATATATATATATATATATATATATATATAATATATATTTATGGGATTAAATACGATCTATACACATTTAATTATCTGAACTTACTTAGTAAATGTAACATAAATAAGTAATAAACTTGAAGCTATTAGATGGATAGGCAATAAAAGAAGATAATCCCACATAAACACCGTAATTACGAAATGAGACTAAGATATTCTCTTGCATAGTTTGGAAATAGTAGGAAACTATGGTTCCAACTAAGAGAGGCCGGGTAATAATACTAGTCAAAGCTATCTGAATCACAACAACCAGCATAATGGGGAGTAAGGGAAGTTTAGACCGAGTTTATCAGATGTCCATTGTTCTAAATGTCAGTGTGCATTGATTGCGTTCATCGATGCTAGACGCCCGGTTACTAGGCGACATCGGCCAACTAATTACTGAAATATTGTATTCCTTCCCCTCTTCAATGAGAGTGTAGGAAGATAGGTAAAGCAATGCCACACCAATACAAACGACACGCCGGCTCCGAGGAAGTTTAATGAGCTATTAAATGGGCTTTAAACTTCCAAGAAGCAAATATATGTACAATGCGGATATATAGTCCGCAGGAGTAGACTTGAGACTCGAAATATTTACCGTACAGTCTGTGACACAATTTTCTACTCTTGTGAAAATGGCGTAACGATGATAAGGACGAAAAGTGGATCTATAAGAGTTTCGTTATCAGCACACAGAAAGCTTGACATATATTTATGTCCTTAATTATTCACAGCTGAATTATGTAAATACCGTGAATTTATGATGACTTTTGCAGACTTTTACGTGAGAACTATGCACGATAAACAAATATATATACATATACGACAAATTTGACTACCAAAATCAGTGGTTGTATATCTACTTAAAATATATTTCCGTTATTTGATTTTGCTACGTATATTTGAATAATTTAATTACATTTAGAAAATTATGTACGAAACAGTAACTAAAATTGAATGCTAAGAAAAGATATGGTAAATCTTTTATTAACTAAAAGAAAATGTTGAGAATTCTATTCAATAGCGATTTTACATTTCGTTGATTCCTTTTGTGAAGACTTAACCATTACTAATTCTCTTTAGAAGAATTTCAATAACAGCTAGACGTTTCTAACTTGGACTGTACAAAATGCTTTTAATCCAAAGATTTAAGGAATATCTTCCGTTGCACAATTAAAAGTTTAATATTAATGAACATTGCTCCGGATATTAAAGAATAACATTTTAGCGACTATTTTAATGGACTTGCTAGATTATAAACTAATTTAGTTTTATCTAGTTTTTCTCATCAGCTTTATCAAATGCATATTATATGTATTTAAGTTCTAAACGATAAACACGAATGAATTTGTTTTTCAATTATTTACGAAAGAAAATTAAATTTTATCTAGCGGTATTAAAATTTATTAAAGAAGCGAAATAAACTAAGTTGTACGGTTGCAACATTTTGTTGAAAATTATTACACCGCTACACGTAAAATAAAATATTTAAACAAATGTGCAGCGCAAATTAGAATCCACCAATAATAGCAGGTCGTTTTTGAAAATGAAACGTAAAAACTCGGTTTTTATAGAGCTCTAACATTGGTTTAATGCATCTGCACCAAATTAAACCGGTTTTAGTGAAGCTGAATTTTACGACACCACTCCGATCTTCTGGAAAACGTATGCGGTACGCGGTCAGGTTCGCCAAGAAGTAGCACACGCAAATAAAAGAATAACCTCCAGAGGTGCTGCGTAATTCCAACAGCATAAACTGGGCGGAAAACTCATTCTACTTGTGAATGGGGTTTTCTCTCGTCAATGTGTTCATTGTTTAATCTAAACTAAACAGATAAAGCTTGCTTATCGTTCGTTGTTCTTCAGTGTGGAAACTCAAAATCCTTGAGTTCGTTTGTGTTGTAGGGATAAGTTTACGCGCAATGTACTTTTACGGTTGTCTCGGGGAGTGCATGACAATTATGAAGCCATTACTTTCGAGCAACTTGCTGACTGTGTCCTCCAGCAAGACGAAGTGTGTTTTCAGGATGTTGTCTGTTGATGTTGTTGCTGTGCAAAACACTGTTATACTGTTTCCTTGGCTATAAAATCTTCTCATGCGTGGTTAATAATGTATTCACTCGGATTTACTCGCTACCGGGGGTGCGTTTGCAGTGGCGATGACACGACAAATCTACGTTAAGGATATGAGTTATTCGTTTTTAAACAGGAGATGCATCAGATTTAAATGAAAGGAAAGAACTATTTCTTATTGTATGCAAATTGCATTTATTTTTTTAAAGAATATTTAAAAAATGTATTTATATTTAAATATTACAAAACTTTCTAAATATTGTCATATTTTAGATGACTTGACGTACAAATAATTTAAAAAATACATTAGTAATCATAATTATTTTACGAGGATTTTAATAAAAGATTTTTTACTGAAGAAATAAAAATGTTATATTACATTCGTTTATATTTTGTACTTATGCCCGTATGCTGAAACATTTTCATTAAAAATAACGTTTCGTTAAAATGAAAATTCTTAGATTCCGTAAGAAATTTTTCTATGTATATGTTGCAACAAAATATTTTACGGAATCCAAGAATTTTCATTTTAATAAACCGTTATTTTTAACAAAAATGATTTTGCATATGAACATTAATCTTTTAAAAGCACTATTTGAATTATATTTTATATTATTTATTATAAGTTTCGAGTGTTCTATTTGTGTAGATTTACAAATGCAAAATATAAAAATAGCAATTAAGCGCATACGAAGCTTTGAATATATGGAACAATATTTTATATCTATATCTATATCTATCTGATACATAATCATGTTCTTAGAATGTTGCTTAGAAAGCGCCTGTATACATAATATATAATTTCTTTAATACATATACTAATGGGGCAGATATATTTCAAAAAATTTTGAAAACTATATTAAATAGTTTAAGTTAATTAGAATAACATGTAGTTAATATCATAACTAATAAATTAATATGTATTTTTTTGTTTTTATACAGAAGAAGTTTTGCATAGTACTATAAACATCTAATTTTGTAAATTTTGTTCTGTAATTGCATTAATTGATCTGTTGGGCAACAAAAAATTATTATTATTATAACATGATTCATTTTTAACTCTGGGTGTAATTAATCATTTATTAATTATATTTAGGGGTAAAATTTGTGGTATAAATTAAAATTTATCGAAAATTATAAATTATTTTTTTCAAATATATTGATTTACAATTATTTTTATTTCTAATTAATAGACATTTATACGTAACAATAATTAGTGTTTTATATTACATTATTTGTAAAATAAAAAAAAAACTATAAAAAGATGAAAATGAAATTATTAACATATGGCACAAATAATATTGAAACATATAAAGTCGAAAAAAATCTAGATAGCATGAGGCAGTAATGAGCATTAAGATCTTCTTTAGTACCTAATTTTACCATTACTCCAAAGATACTCGGATTAAAGATTACCTTCAATACAATTTGTCTATTAAATTTATTATATGGTAATCAGGGTGTCACTTAGTGTTTTCCATTACGGAGAAAGCCTCCGAAACGCGACATCAAACGCATCTCTCGCGTTCGTTTGTTCGCTCTTTTTATTGTGTTTCGCTGGTAGCGATGGACCTAATACGGGAAGCGCGTTGGGCCAATCAGACACGAGTGTCGGCTTCGACCCGGAGTTCGTCTGATTTAAAATGTCGTTTGGCATTCCTTTTGAATCTTAGGATTTTTATGAAGTCGCTCTGCGAAGTATTCCACAGCCCAGCTGCGATTACGGCGCCCGTGTTTTATTGTCGGAAACGGTAGCGTTCGTTTCGGACAAAGACGGCTGCTGGAAAAGGATGGGAAATACAGAAGAAAATAGAAGACGATTTCAAAGAACTGAGTGGTTATTTAGGGTTTTTGACGGTGGCTGCTCGGTGTTGAGTTTCAATAAGGTGCCATCGAAAAAAAAAGAATAATAAACTTTATTATGGATGGTATCTTGATCCTGTGACATTAAATGAACAATCTTAGTTTTTATATTAAGATGATACAAATTCAGAAATTAATGTTTAAGACACTTTTTTATATAAACTTATTAATTTGAATTACCAAAATGTTGTAATATTGTAATATATAATATTTTGTAATTTATTACAAATTATATTGAAAAATGAACATAAGTTTGGAAATATATTGACACGAATCATTCTTATTTTTTTTTCCATTTTATAATATTATTATGTTTTTAGATACACAGTTATTTTTAATATCTAAATTAAAAATTTTATTTTGAAAATAATTACAATAATATTGACTGGCTTTATTAACTTTTTTGTTGATAATTTAAAATATATATTAAACAATTTTACTAATGTCGACAATTGTCGTTGCATTTTTATAAATTCATATATTATTTAAAGTATATTTTTTAGAAAAAATAATATTTCTAATTTTTTATATGTATTCAATTTAATTTTTTCTGCATTTTAAAATAAATTATATAATTATTCATTTCAAAAAAATATTGATAAATAACTTTTAAGAAAATAAACTTTTTTATTTTTTTTTATTAAGTTATTACAATATAGAATAATACATTATATTGTTAATTTTTATGTAATCTTTAAAATGTAAAAAAAAAACAGCCATAGTATATTTTTAGATAATTGGAATGTTTTAGATCTTTACAAATGTGTTTTGTGCTTGTTTCATATCGCACAAATTTTTTTAACCTTGTTACTAGTCAATTGTAAGATGATTTACTCAATCCAAGCAACACGAACACTTTTCAGTAATTTTTTTTTTTGTAATTTGTTTTATTTAATTTCCGTAAAAATCTCAGAATTTTTATTTTAACGGGTCGTTATTTTTAATAAAATTTGTATTTTATTTTATTAAATTTACTTTTTAGATTAGATATTGAATTGCTAAAAAAAACATATTTTCAATCTGACCCACATATATTGTATTATCCAAAATACATACGAATTTATTTCCATTAATTGATTTCAAACCCTTTCCTACCCTCCGCCGCTGTTGGCTAAAAGCTTCGATCGAATTTCTAAATGTGTATAGGAGAGCTTTGAAGAGGTGTTAGCGCAACATGGCATCGTACACATCTAGGAATAAAGCGCTTCCACGCATCACTTTTACCCTGTTAAAAACTTTACAAAGTAGATTTTCAACAAATAACTAACTCGATTTTTTTTCGCTGTTTTGTGCTTTCCACCACACAACCGTGGGTGAATTTGAAAAAAGAATATAAGCCAAACCGTAGTACAGTTTATTTATATGCGTGGGTGTAAGAGTGTTTTATTTGTGCGTGATGGTGGGCCACCATCGAAATATAATCATTTTTATTCCTTGCGTTTCTAAGTTATATGTAAGTTTTTTTTTGTGTGCTTGCTGACCAGTTTGTAAAATGTTGTAAGCATGTATTCAACAATCCTAAATTGGTAGTTGTATGTTATCTGATTTTTGAAACATTTTTATATTTGGTATATTTATAACTTAATTATGCGACAAATGTAAATTAATAAACTTGTGAATTTTTACTGTTTATTTCTATTACTATTTGTTGTAATGTCACAGTTATTCTGTGATAATATACATATATATTTATTGGTACCGTAAAAATTCTTTTTATTTAAATAGAAATTAATTTTACATTAACCATATTTATAATATTTCTCATGCATTAATTATATCGAAATATATTTTGTGATTTTATGTATTTTCTATAAATATAAAAGTTTTTTCTTCAAGCATATTTTTATAAATTTTTTAAATATATTTTCGATTTATAAAATTTATCAAAGAATATTTTCACGCCATTTTCAAATAAAAATATTTCAAAAATAAACGCAACAAAGCATAATAAAAACAATAAATTTTGTTTTATTATTGTTACAGATAAGCCACAAATTTTGCAATGTACGCAACATTGCAACATTTTTTTAAAAATAAAACTAAAATGAATAAATAACAATATGTAGAGCATACCGAATTAAAATTGTATAAAATATATTTATGCACCGTAAAAATAGTACTAAATTTCAAAGGTAATTTTAGACAATAAAAAAAAAACACAATTTATACATACTATAAAAAAAGTTACTATATTATTTAAAATCAATAATATATTTATTTATATCATCAATAACTTTTATCATTTGATCTATAAAACCAGAAATACCAGTAAATTGAGTTTAAAAATATTTGTATTCGAAAAATATACAAAAAAACTGGGGATAATATCTAATAAATTAACATTAAAATCCCAATATTTGTTGAAAATCATCCGGCCGAATGTTTGATACAAACAGGGAAAAATAAATAGAACATGATAATCGAAACTCGTAAATTACGTTTTAAAATTGAGTTACCATAAAATAATAACAGTTTAATCGAATGCAATCAAGTTAGCTGATGAGAAAAACGTTTCGCTTTTGTTTCGTTAATTAGAATTTTAATTCAATGATCCGGAGAAATACTTCGTTTAGGAATTGGCAAATGTTTCTGAAAACCACCGATAGAAAACGGTTTCGGAATAAAAATCAGGAATAAATTATTGATAATTTTCAGTTATAGAATATAATGGATTTTAATATTAAAATCATTGAAATTTTACTGAACTATGTTATTTTTATTACAACAAAGTCTCATTCAGATTGTCGTTTTAAATTTACGCACAAGCACAAAAATTTGACCAATCCAAATGCTTGACACATTTTTAGTTTTTACACCAAGAGTTTGAATTGGTCAAATTCTTGTGCTTGTGTATAAATTTAAAACTAAAACGAATTTCTGAATGAGCCTTAATTGAATTTATTTTGTTTTGTAAATATAAATTATTTTTTTAGACAACTTTTCTGAAGTTGTATATACTATAGTTATACGTAACTTCGAGGACAATATAGTATACATATAATTTAGAGTATAGTGAATAAATATACAATTTGAAATAATTACTAAAATATATTAAATAACCAACAACATTTATGTAAAATTATACTAGTTGACTAAGAAATATGAAGTAAAAATGTGTTGAAAAAATATTGCTTTGGGAATTTAAAACGACTGTTAGCATAATTTTTTAATTTATTAATTTACATGAGTAATTCTCACAAGCATTTTTTGGACTTAATTACGTCATTTACGCATTTTCTTAATTTTCTGTTTATATATTAGCCTTGTTTTTACGACGAAGAACCATAGGGAAGAAGAAGCGAGGAAAAAAAGCATAGTCATTCCAAACACGCGTGTGTCGTTTTTCTCTCTGCCTAAATGTCGCTTTATTTTATACAAACAAAATTAAGTTTTAATTGTATTTTTTCTGACACCTTGAAAAATATTAGAGAAGAATTCGTGTTTCAAAACTTTTTATAATTTTTTAACAACTGCATATTTATTAAACTTTAAATTAGTTTTATTTATGTTTCGAAATTATTTATTTATAATAAAATTGGAAACCAACACGAAGTTTATCTAAAGAAACAATAATTAATAATTAATTAATAATTATTAAGCATTAAATTAAATAAGATGTGATAAAATAGGTATATAGTATAATTTATAACATTTTGAATTTTTGTTTCATAATTATGAATTTGTTAAACTCTAGATATGCATAACGGTGGTCATATGCTGTACAGACAGTGTTATGTCTGTGTTATGGTCGACGCTGGTTTCGCTTTGTGTTATGTATTTATGTATTTATATGTATTTTTATTTTAACTATATTAAATATATTCATATTAAAACTGTGTTGCAATAATAAGTTATATATATATATATATATATATAAATAAAAAAAGTGTTGAGTAAAAAAAGTGTTGAGTATAAAAAATGTAGAGAATAAAAATAAAAACTTAAAAAACTAAACGAATGATAATGATTGCATTTATTTTTGTATATTAAAATATTTTATCATGAAGATGATGTGAAATTCGAAATTACTGTAATTATTGCAAGACCAATCGTTATTAACAGCAGATTATAAAGATTTATAAAGAAAAAGATAACGTATACCACTGTGAAGGCGCGAATTTAAATAAAATTTGACTTCCATTAATTAAAAATTTATAGAAATTTTATGATATAGTTACTTATTTGTTACCTAGTAACTTGTTTCTATGTAAATGTTATTTATATTATTTTTCTGATGAAAACGGACGTTAAGTTCGTCGGAACTTAATATTAATACAGAATTTAAACCTAGAGCCGTTTTATTTTATATAATTAGTTCTGAAAGATATTTTTACTATGTTAAAATGTAAAAGTTTGTAGTAGCTCAGCAATAATATTTCACTGTACAGATATGTAACAAAACATTCATATATATTGTTAAATTTAAATTTACTGTATGACTCATATATTTGATACTATTTTATACTCCTTTAATGAAAACAAAAATTTATGTTTTACAAAACGAGAGTAAATGATTGCAGAATAATTACTCTATTTACATTCAAAAATAAAATAATATTTTCGTAAGCTTTAATACTCGTAAGGTACCTATCTAACCAGGGGAATCTATAACGATTTTATCCAAAGACCGAGGGCTGTATGTCTCTCCCCTTCGCATAACTAAAGTATAAAACGTGAGGCAAAACTTTTGCAAACTCAGTTTCAAATTCTCTGTATAGTTTTATGTAGTTTCAATGTTGTTTTTTGTTATACCCTAACGTTCTCAACTTGTATGCGTATGATACTGCCAGGTCTTTTTGTAAAGAGATAAGTTATTACTATCTTGCAGAATATGGGGTTGATATAGTATATTATAATTTACTTATAAAATATGGATTATCATGCAGGTTAGATTAAACTGTTTACTCATGTGGCTAAAATTTTACGAACGATACTTGAAAGTACTAATTAAGATTATTTCGTTAGAGAATATTATGGATTACACACTAGGATTATTGTTTAATTTAAATAAAATTTAGAAGTATTTACATTTACAAACGGTTCCGATTTTAATAAAATTTTTAGGATAAATTTATTTAGTGCCCAAGATAGTCATGTGGTTTAATTTTTTTTTAGTGATGCAAACTTTTGGAAAAAAATTACTAGAGTTTTTATGAATTCATTATGGCTATATTATATATCCGATTTTAATCAAATTTTCACAAAAGATTTTTATAGTACCCACATAAGTTACATAATTTTAATAATAAACAGCGTTGCCAACTTTTCGAGAAAAAAATTACTAAAATTTTAAATATTTAATTCGGACTTTACTATTTATCCGACATTATTCAAATTTTTACAAAAGATTGTAAGATATGTAATTTTAGTGTCTTACAATGTTGCCAACTTTGAGACAAAATACTAAAAAATTTTAAAATTAAGTAATAGTATTATTATGCAATGTTGCCAATTTTCTGGAAAAACTATTTAAAATTAGTTTTATAATACTGTTTATACGACTTGAAACAATTTTTAAGGATAGATTCTTCCATATACACAATAATTATGAAATTTTATTTTTGAACAGTGTTGCCAACTTTTGCAGAAAAATTATAAAATTTTTATCTCTATTTTTTAATATTTATGTGATAAGGTCGAAGTGGTCGATACATTTATTTTTTTTACACAAATGGATTTGGTAGTGAAGACCATTAATCTAGTAATGCTAGATAAATATCACCTTTTAAAGTGTATTTAGACAAAACAAAGACAACACAAACATCCATGCCCCAAGCGGAATTTGAACCCGGGCCCGCAAAGGTACGGTAGATACATTGATTTACTCATATGCTTCTAAATCTTGTTTAGTTAATTATTATTTTAAAAGATAAATAAAGATAGCTAATTGTACTATAAAATAATAGAATAATAACAATATTTAATATTATGAAACAAATTTATAAACATTGTAAATATTAAAAAAATAATATCAAAATTTGTTACATAATTCATTTTCAGTATCCCCGAATGTAGTGATATATTTAAAATTTATTTATTATACAATTCATAAATCAAGTTTGTTTTTTTTTATTGTGACTGAATCATAATTTAGCTAGTTCGGATTATAAAATGAGATCTTTTTGTTTGTCTTGAACGTACGTACGATTTGTAATTTCAATAAGAATTTTAATGAGTTTTATAGGAAAAATGCCATAAGGTGGTTATAAGATAAATAAATAATTAATAAACTGAAACTATTAAAATTCCGCGAATGTATAAATATCGTAAAATCTAAAAGTTTTTATGAAAACAATCAAGACAGTTGGTGCTAGCCAGACAAGTGACAGTTTACTCGGGAATCTCTTTCAAGAAATAATTAACTTCTCTTACTTTGTCCGAGAATTTTTTTCGTTGCTCGAAGTTTAAATTACTTGCCTACGTTTATCAGTCAAATTGGCGCTGTAAGAATATAAATTGCCGTTCTAAAAAGAAAAGACGTTCGCGTATATTTATTGAAAATTGTTTGGGGAAAAGTACTCAAACTTGGATTATTTTTTAATTTAATATTCAGATGAGTGAAGCACATTTCTGTTCGCAGTGTATTAATAATTTATTAACGCTGTTTATTGAATTAGCAAATTGCTATGTACTGGCGTGAATTGCCCGTAAAAACATTATTAAATTATTCTACAATCTTTTTAAATATGCTTCAATGGGAATTTAAAAAAATATTCGATACGAAATCAGTAAAACATAAATTAATTGTGAAATAATTTTAAATCTTTTTATTACAAAATTCTTTATTTGTCTTAGTTTAAAATTGCTGTTAAATCCTAACAAATGTTTTATGAAAGAAATCTTTAATCCACATTTGTTAAAACACGTTGTCTAGGATAATACCAATATTCATTTTTCACACATATTATGCGAACGAAAGACAAAACGTGTTACGCGTTGCTGACAATATGCTCTCAATCACAACAACATTCAACACACACAACGATTACTTGAGGGTTTTATGAACCCTATCCGCTTTTTCATTATCAACTTATATTGCCTGCTGATCTTTTCTAAATTTCTAACTGATATTCTACTTTTTCTAAACTTTGTAGAAATATACTTTTAACGGGAACTATTTAACAGTATCTTCTAACAAAATTTTTGTAACATTAGATTTTTACTCATTTAGTTAAATTTGAAATATATATTTAGACAAACGGTAAAATAATTTTAAAAGTAATAAAAGATATATTAAATGCAAACATTATAGATTCAGAACTAGTCTAATAACTGTATTTAAAATTGCTAACTTAAAATATATATAGATTTTGGAATCAGTTGCATTATTTGTGTTAGCAATGGTTAAGTATGCATTTGTCAATAAGGTTTGTAATGTTTGATTGATTGGTTAGTTGAAGATTTAGTTATTAGTTCAGATTGTATTTAATAACAAGTTTGATCTTTGTACTTTTTTTGATTTTCTGTAATTTCCGATGTTAAATTAAGTATCAAAGGTGATCATTTTCTTGTTATTGACAACATTTAGACATTTGTAATTGCATACATAAATAATCTACATATTCATGATAGAAAATTTAAATTTACACATTGAGTAGAGGAGTGTTGAAACAGTTTTAATATTTGTAATATTACTACAGGTGGCCAAAAAGTCACTAAACAATTTTAAAATAAAATAATTGTTTTATTTATTAATTCACATTTATTCTTTTATAAACAGAAAACACACTTCTTGGTGTTTCTTAGTTTTGAAAATACATTCTTTGAATGAATGGTCTAGCGACTTTTAATATATTTTTTTTTTTTTTATTAATAATTTACATTTATTCTTTTATAAACAGAAAACATACATCTTGGAAATAAGTTTTATTTCGTTTTGAATATTACATCTTTTAAATGGTCTAGCGACTTTTGAGCCATCCTGTAGTCTTGAAAATACTTCGTAGTAAGTATTATTTTATTTTTATTGTTATGAATTACACAATGCAGCAAGCATTTCAACATAAATATATCTGTAAAAACATTTTGCCGTCTACAATTCGTGTAGTGTTGCAACTACGCTCAATATCCACCACAATTCCTGTATCAAAAGCCTCTTTGCTGTTTTTACCCCCTGAAACCTCCACTGTCAAAGAGGACAGTCATAAGAGGTAGGAGCAACCAAGTAAATTCACAAACTCGCATGTATGTACCATTTGGAAAACACCGTGGTACTCGAGCAACCATTAGCCGTTCAGTTCCCGCTCTCCGCTTGCGGCTAAAATTCTGCAGAACATCATTCAATGAGTGCAGCAAAAACGAGAGCTTCTAGCTTGGGACATTGCTGCGCTGTTGCAAACAGAACGACCGCAGTCCTTGATGACAACATCGGGGTTGCTAGGTTTTTCTTTCTATTTTAGTTCTGTATGTGAACATGTTTATGTGTGGGTTTGGTACAATGGTTGTATTTTTCTTTACAGCAAGTGAACTAATATACTATTACGAATGGTTTGAAGTTGCTGCTCGTACAAACAATGTTTTTACATTGCAAGAGATATTGCAGATATGTGAAATTTTGAAATATTAAACTTATATTATTTTTCTAAATGTAGGTTTTTTTAAAACACCATAAAAATAATTACTTTCAAAAAAGTTTGTATTAAAAAGATAATTTATGGTACGTATTTATAATTTATCATAATTATAAAAATATAAAAATTTATTTTTGTTTTTTCCGAAATATTTTTTGTTGCAAAATGTTTTATAGACACAAAAGTGACATGAATAAATTACCATTACTAGTGAACAGTTAATCAAATCCAAAATTTAAATATGAAATTTCTTAAAAATTCGTTTAACCGAATTTACTTTACACGTATTTACAGACATACCGACAGATAGACAGACTGATATTATGCAAAGAATATAATTAGTGTTTATCTATAAGACATTTGAAAGTTAAATTGATATGATTACAATACTTTTCTCTAACATAATATACTATTTTTTGTTATCAGCCTGCACTATTGTTTTTTTGAACATATAGTAAAATGATGTAATTGTAATATTTAAAATAAAATAAAATTTAATGTAAACCGTTTTCTTGTGGCAGTAGAAAATTCATAAACGAAAAATACCAAGTTACGACAAAAACTATTCATCTGATCACGAACTCATTCCGGACGTATATATGTTTGTGCTTCCTTCGTATTTACTTTTACGAGACGCATGCATAAATTAAATATGAGTCGGATTTTATTAAAAAAAATCCAGACACATAACTTATCCACTCCGACAATCCGCGTTCCAAGACCCGTAAGCATCTAACTGTCCCGCGCGCTTTCAGACGCTCGGCGTTCTGTTGGAAAAACTTAACACCCAGCTTAAATACACTTAGCTTTCGTCCGAGCTTTTGCCGAGTGCACTAAGAGAAAGCTTGTGCGCTTAATGGGTACGTTGACAGGATACTGAACTTAGCGTGTCAGTATGGAGTTGCTATTGTTCTTTAAAAATATTTCTGTGTGGCAGAGATTGTTTTGAAATGTTTGTAAAATGAAGATTTAGAATTATATATATGAGTTTTTTTAATTAATTATAATAAATGTTAAGGTTTGCAGTATGAGTGAGCATTTTACTTAATTAAGAAATGTTTTTTTATATTTTGTTGTTCAAATTTTAAAATTAATTAGTTAAGTAAGTTGAACATAAAAATGTACTGTTATAGTTAATTTTTTTAATATTTACATCACATAAAGTTAGTTAGTTTTATCATATTTGATAAGGAAGGTATTATAATCATACCAAATTTGACATATTGAGATTTTTACAGATAAGCACGAATTAAGCTTATAGTAACATAAATCAACTGTTTCTAGCGTAATATCCGTCTGTCGGTCTGTCTGTGGACACTTGTATAGTAAATTCGGCTAAACGAATTATTACAAAATTTTATATTTTAGCTTCGGGGTTAAATGTCAATTTGATCAACTTTTGGTAAAGATCTGCTAACTGGAAGTGGTAATTTACTGATGTCACTTTTACGTGTTTTACAAATATTTGGCAACAGAGACATAATTCGAAAAAAATTATTACTGACAAATTATAACTAATACCTTTTATTTGTAACATTTTTTGATACGGCTAAATAATTACTTTATATTTTTATGTTTTATATATATATATATATATATATATATATATATATATATATATATATATATAATATTATAAATAGGTGGCATATTTATGTCAAAATAGTTTTGTTTTAGCTACCATGACTACAGTAGTTGTTATAAAAAAATTATATTCCATAAATTTATTTAATACAATGACGGTCGGTCCTGTGGTGGCTACAGCAGATTTTTTATATTAGTAACAACACAAGTATTAAATAGTACATTATTTAAAGAGCACATAATGATGGTTATTACTTATGCAGTAATTTATTCACATGGGTAATAATTATTACTAAAATATTAAATAATATTTCAAAATAATTACAATACGAAAATTGCACTGTATTATATAAAAACTGTGATTATGTGCAGAATTAAGCGCACCAGCAAGACTATACTAAGTTAATTAAACGAATAACTCATATAAAATATATAAAAGAAATGTATTTAGTATAAACAATATTTTCAATATTGACAGTTCTATATAACAACGACACATAATAATATTAACAAAAGATATAAAGCACACTTGACAATATTAAGTTTATATATTTGAACGCTTGATTGTTCATCTTTTTCAACACTCCTCCTCAATCTTAGCGTTCAAAAAAAATCTTTAAAGTAACTCCTGAAGTCCCAGTCTTAATCTGTGCTCTTGAAATCTTTTTTATGTAGTCCTTTCGGAAATCTCCCAAATCTTTCATTTTAAATTTTTGTTGTAGAAAAGAAGCAATTTTATTAATTGCTGCTTGATTGTTGCTAGCTATTAAAATATCATCTACATAAACAAGAAGATATACTATCTCCTCTTCTTGAAACTTTTTATACAAGCATTTGTCAAACTCAGATGGAATAAATCCGAATGACCGCACACAATTATCAAACTCTGCATTCCAAGCTCTGGGCGCTTGTTTCAACCCGTAAAGCGTTTTATTCAATTTACAAACTTTACCTGTGGAACCATCAAAACCTTCAGGTAGCTTCATGTAAATTTCTTCACGAAGTCTACCATGAAGAAATGCATTCTTCACATCCATCTGCCTTGTGTGAAGACCTTCATGGTTAATAATGGCCAACAACGTCCGCAGGGTAGTAAGTCTGGCGACTGGTGCGTAGACTTCATCGTAGTCGAAGCCCTTCCGCTGTAAACAGCCTTTTGCAACCAGACGTGCCTTATACTGCACTATATCTCCTTTCTCGTCGCGTTTCTCGCTAAACGACGCAGGTAAATCTTCAACAAACATCTCAGCACTCAGTGCCAAGACAACGTAATCGTTGAGATATCTAGGCATTGTTCTGTTCCTTGAGCTCCTCCTCAAATCTACATTTGGATGCTCTTCTTTCTCAGGGAGTGCTCCAGTGTTATGAAAATCGTGAACCTCTTCCACAGTATCTCCTTTCTCCGATTCCTGTTTTGTCTCCTGTAACTCGTCTCCTCCTGATCCAGGATTGCCTGACGCATCCACGTCATCATATAAGTCCACTGAGCTAGTTTTCTGAACTGCCTTCCGTGGAGTTTCATCAAAAAATATGTCCCGTCCGCAGAGAATCTTGACATCCTCCGGTGACCAAAGTCGGTAGCCATTGTTGCAATACCCAACCATGTAGCAAACCTTAGTTCTTGAACTAAATTTGCCCTTACAAAGTGGTTTTGGTAAATGAAGATAGGCTCTGCAACCGAAGACTTTAATCTTCTTCAGATCAACCTTATCTCCAAACCATAACTCTGCAGGCACGACTCCTTCCAGTGCACTCGTCGGACTCCTGTTGATAAGATAAACAGCTGCCAGCACTGCTTCCGTCCAGAGATTCTTAGGCAAAGGAGAATCAATAAGCATACATCGCGCCTTGTCCAAAATGGTTCGATTCATTCGCTCTGCGACGCCATTTTGCTGTGGCGTATGACGAATCGTGAATTCATACTGAATGCCACGCTGTTTAAAATGCTCTTTCATCTCCGTAGAGAGATATTCTCGACCATTGTCGCATCTGAAACGTGAAATCTTCAGATTGAAGTGCGTTGTAGCCATAGCTTCATAAACTTTAAAATTATGAAAAACTTCAGCCTTCGATTTTAACGGATAAGCCACTGTAAAATGAGTAAAATCATCTATTATTATAAGAATGTAACGAATCCCATTATAAGACTGTGGATCTACTGGTCCGAACAAATCACTATGTACTAATTCCAAAGGTCGTTTGGCCCGTCGACGTGGTTGTTGATGAGGAAGGCTAGTCTGTTTGCCTTGTGTACACGTTTGGCAAATGCATCTGTCATTGCCACCTACAGAGACTCCGTCCAACCCCTTAACCAGCGTCTTCAACTTTACCAGTGATGTGAGACCAATGTGTCCCATTCGTCTGTGCCAAAGTTCCGTACTTCTTTCAATCTCACAAATATTTGCCGATTCCTCAGAAAGAGTAAATACAATTTCGTATAATTTAAATTTCCTGTTGGCTATCGCCACAGTCATCCCATTCTTCTGAACAGTCCCTCTTCCGTATTTAAACGTAATAGAGTAGCCATTACTCTCTAGAACTGAGACAGATAAGAGATTAAACTGAAGTCCAGGAACATAAAGTACATTCCGGATTGTAATCCGTTTTGGCGTTCCATTCACAACAGTTTGCACGTGAATGTCTCCTCTTTTCGTTGCCGTCAAAATTGATCCCGTTTTGGCACTTTTAATTGAAATTCCATTTTCAAGTTCTCTGACATTTACCATACATTTATCTGAACTCACCAGATGTTCCGATGCACCTGAATCCAGATACCAGCAAAGTGTCTTGGAGCGCTCTGCACCCGCGAAGAAACTGTGAGCCTCCTTCTCTTCTTCTGAGTCCGCTACGACGTGGGCTTCCTTCTGAAATAAGTGATTCCTGCCCGGTTTCCTGCAGTCCTTCCGAAAATGACCATAACCACCGCAGTTATGACATTGGTACGACTTCTTGTCAACATTCCATTTGGGCTGATTTGATTTGCCAGTGTTCTTGGATGAAGTCCACTTGCGCCGCTGAGAAGGAGCTGAAAACGCAGTCGACGGCTGCGTCTCGCTATCCTGCCGCACGCCCATCCTTTTCGCTTGCTCGTCAAGCAACCGATTTTTAACGAAGGTTAGCGTCAAGTTTGCCTCAGACAACGTCTCAATGGCAGTAACCACCACATCATATTCCTCAGGCATCGTGAGAAGAAGATGACAGACAACATCGTTTTCAGCAAGTGTAGCTCCTGTAGACTTGAGATCCCGAACTAACTTGTCGAAAATCAAAAAATGGGCTTCAAGGGTACCACTTGGATTGAATTTCATTGTTAATAATTTTTTTCTGATTAGCAATTGGCTCGCTATTCCTTTCCTAGCAAAAGTATCTCTAAGTGTTTTCCAAATATCAAATGACGTTTTACAGTCTTTAATATATTCTAGTTGATTATCTGCTATTCGCTGAATAATTGCAGACTTACATTTCTTATCACGTTTCCGCACGGTCGACAGCTCCTGTGCACTTGCTTTTTCCAGAAGTTCGTCAAAAGGCGTTTCGATGAGATCCAATAAATCAAGTTCATCGAGATATGTCTCAACACGAAATTTCCAATTATCATAATTTAACCCATCAAAAAGAGGAATCTTATAACGTGTTTCCTCAGCCATAGTCTCACCTTTTTTTTTGAACTTTTAACAACACCAGATTGATAAAATATTAAACTGGGCCCATAACCTGTGATTATGTGCAGAATTAAGCGCACCAGCAAGACTATACTAAGTTAATTAAACGAATAACTCATATAAAATATATAAAAGAAATGTATTTAGTATAAACAATATTTTCAATATTGACAGTTCTATATAACAACGACACATAATAATATTAACAAAAGATATAAAGCACACTTGACAATATTAAGTTTATATATTTGAACGCTTGATTGTTCATCTTTTTCAACAAAAACAATCGTATATGTTTTTTAAGCGTTAATATAAATAAAAACAATGCAATGATATTTCAATTGATATGAAATTTGTATTTATATATTTGTGATTTACAAATCCCAGTTACCTTACAATATAATAAACATTTAAACATAAATAAAACAGATTTTGAAGACAAACTTTTATCACCCAGAAACCGGAATAGAAAATTTAATAAGTTTTATGAGTGCTCCCAACTATAAAGTTTAAGATTTCATTTAATGAACGCGAGCAAAACACGTAGCTTCATTTGCTTTCCTTTTGCAAAAATAAAACACGGACGGGCGCGCGCATGCGCATGCCGGCCTAATTACATCGACGGGACCATGCTCGTGTGGTTAATGAGTCCCTATTGGCCGACTTACAGACAGACGTCAAAGGCGCCTCGACGACTGTCGCCCATACTAGCAGTCAGTGACACGACGCCGATGTTACTAACTTACTGGTTGCCCTCTGTCAACGCCACCATTAAAACGGGGGGCACTGTTGTAAAGATCTGGGTTTTATTTTTTTGGTGCAGATAAGAATATTGGAGTATTTTAACGGGTTCAGTAACTGTAACTTTAGTTATTTCTCTGTACTGTTTTAAATAAAATAATGGAGTAGTACATACGGATTAATTCAGTGATTTTTGTCCGAAATAAACAAAAAAATTGTTGAATTATTAGTAAGAGTAAAAGTAAAACGGCTTTAGGTTGTAATTCTGTATTAATATTTATTAATAATCGACGTTTCGATGAATTCATGGTACATTTTCATTAGGAAAAATAGTACAAATGAGATTTACAGTAAATAAACAGAACATAGATATAATTTACTAGGTAACAAAATTTAGTGTAAATGTTATAGGTATATTTTTCCTGATGAAGTATGTTGAGTTCATCGAAACGTCGATTGCATGTATACCGTATGTCTACCGCCAAATTTGTCAGAAATTATAATTATATATTTATAATTATAGATTATATATTATAATTATATATTATAATAATTATATATTCGACCAAAGAAATACGGTCAAGTGTATTCGACAGCCACATTAAAAATTATTAAGCCAAGTTTATTTTATATAATTATTGAAAATATGTTAAGAAGTGCAAGAACTGCAATGTACGCTTCCAGATTTGTCAGAATTTGTATATTCGTCCAAAGAAATATTAATTCTCACAAATCACGTAACAAATATTAATAATATATACATATACATACTATTCTACCACTGTTAGTAAGGTTTAAGGTATGTTGGTATGTTTTTTATTTATTCTTAGTTTAGTTTTGTTTGCAATGCTTGAAGAAGAAATTAGTATATGTTAATTAAAGTAGAATGCTTTTTTTATATTTCGCCTAGATTGCTTAGCTTCAACACAAGAAAGCTAGCTTTTTACTCTTGGTAACATAATATATTATTATAGTATATTTATATAAACGATTAATCAAGTTTGTAGAACAAAATAAAACTGCTTTAGGTATTTATTTATTTATAATTGATGTTTCGTTTTTTCTGATGAAGACGAGCGCTGAGTTTCGTCGAAACGTCGATTATAAATAAATAAATAAATTTTAATACAGAACTTTAACCTACTTAAAGCAGTTTTAAATTTTATAATGAGTTCTGAAATATTTTTTCTATCTTGTAGAATACTAAATCTAATATATAGTAGAATATTCTGAGATAGAGCGGTGTTTTAGGCTTTGCAGTAATAATTTTTCTCCAAAATTTTCTATTTAAAGTGATTTAATTAATACGCTGTTATATTTCTTAAATCTAATTTTTTTATGATCGCGTGACAAACTGTTTCTTAGTGATGAAACACACGCACTAGTGGTTTACCAAACTTTTTACTAGGGGTGGAGGAAGTCTATTTCAATTTTCGTGACAATGTAATTAAATTATTATATATTTTGTAAGAAAATGTTATGATAAACTGATTTTTGTCTAAATGCCTGGATAAGGCTAATTTTACTGTTTAATGGTGTAACAAAAACTAAGATATGCTTGTTAGCGTTTTACGAATTTGACACACGTCATTTTGTACTTTACTTAATTTATTTCGTGTAATTGTTTTTGGAATTAGATTTTTTGCTAATTAGTTATATGACATACTGGAAATTACAATTTAATTTGTTTTCTTGAAAATTCCACAGAAATATATAACTAATACCAACAAAATATTTAAAAAAAGCCATTAGTCTGACATATATAGGTATATATATGAAAAATTAGAAATAGAAAAAACCTTATTTAAAAGATATTTTTAAATATATAACATTTAGGTATTATATAAACTATCATTTACAGTTTTACCGACCGCCATATCACATATGATAAGGGAGGTATTGTAATAAAACCAAATTTAACATATGGAGATTTTTACAGATCAATTTTTACGAATTTTACAGATTTGATCAACTTTTGGTAAAGATTTGTCAGCCGGAAGTTGTAATTTACTTTCATATATTTTACGAATATTTCGCAACAGAGATATATTTCGAAACAAAAAATTAACAAAAGTTGCTAAACAAGTTATAACTAACAACTATTATTTGAAATAATTTTGTTTACATTTACATTTTGTTTACATTTTGTTTACATTTATAATATATATATATATATATATATATATATATATATATATATATATATATATTTATGATTATTCTAAGAGTGTATATGCAGATATGGTTGAGACATCATGTATATTTGATTTTGTGTAATTCGGGAAATATGTGACCTGATAACATCTTACAACAAATTGACTTCGCTCAAACTCTACTAAAATGTTACCCTTCTATTCCACTTTAATCAAAACTATTTCTTCAGTACGCCATGCACGTTCGCTTTAAGATGAAACACTCTAAATTACGTATACTTGTTGAGTTCCATCAAACGCTAACCCTTACTAATATGGAGTATCATCAGCGCTACGCGTGGCAAAAATTTGACCTAACTCTTTTTGGAGTGGGAAGGGGGGGTTAGTATTGCTGTTGCTTCTCTACTGACGTCACAGCGGCCATCATAACAAATGACTGCGACACATTGGAAACGATCGCCACGAATTCTCTAACTCTATACGTCGGTACGTGACCCGATGCAAAAAGAAATAGAATTGACATCCGAGGGTTCTGCTTTTGTTTCTTTCGATTTTGCCACAGTTTTAAAAATGGCCACGACGAGTTTGGTTTGCTGTGAAAAATGAGGAAAAATAAAATGGTACAGTTCGTATGAGTTTATGTTTGCAATGTGACTATATTTTTAAACAAATAATACTGTTTGTGTTAATATTATGGTATTATAACATTTAATGTTATTTTAAACTGAAATTTATTTAATGCACAATTTATTATAATTTATAAACAATTCTTGATAATTATTGATATTCGTTACCTACTGTAATTTTCAAAATGAAAATTACTACTAGTTGTTTTGCAAGTTTGTTACGGTCAATCACATTTTTGTAAATTGTCACTCAACCATTTTAGAAAATATTATAGTGCAGTCACAAAATTATTGTTGAAAAATTATTGATTATGTTATGATGTTGCACAATATTTGCTTTATTATAAATGTTTTTCGCTTTAGACGAAAAAGTGTAATATCCTAACAAAGTAAAAAACTTTTCAAAACTCATATTAAATAGAAAAAAATCTGCTGTGGTCACCACAGAATGTATAACATTTATATAACAACAACTACTGTAGTCATGGTAACTAAAAACAAAATAGTTTTGACATAAATATGCCACCTATTTACAGAATTATTACATATCATAATAATATAAAAAATTATTAAAAAAATATTTAGCCGTATCGAAAAATGTACAAATAAAAGTTGTTAGTTATAACTTATTTAGTAAATTTTGTAAAACAATTTTTTTCCAAATATATCTCCGTTGCGAAATATTCGTAAAACACATAAAAGTGACATCAGTAAATTATCACTTCTGGTTGGCAAATCTTTACAAAAAGTTGATCAAATTGAGATAATCATCTCCGAAGCTTAAATATGAAATTTTGTAACAATCCGTTCAGCCGAATTTGTTCTATAAGTGTCTACAGACCGACAGACGAACATCACGCTAAAACCAGATGATTTGTATTACTATAAGCCTAATTCGTTCTTATCTGTAAAAATTTCGCTGTGTCAAATTTGGTATGATTACAATACCTCCTTTATCATATATGATATGACGGTCGGTAAAAAGACTGCGGATTTTAATTTTATAATAAATTATGTGTAGTATATGTCTAGTATTTTACAAGCATATAATGGTTATTACTCATTAAGATAAAGTACGGCATTTCTTTGCGGCTTGTGTCATAAATTTTCTCTTTATAATAACCAGTATTACATACTTATTTAATAATGTAATAATACATAAATTCTTGATAGTACATATTTTTTTAATTCAACAAAATTGAATACCATCTTCTGTAGCTAATTCTGAAAATGCAAGTCAGACTAGAGAGAGAGAGAGAGAGAGAGAAGCACATTAATGCCAGAAATTATTGAATACGGGCTTCCAAGTAGAAAGTTATGTGCTTAAAGATGCTGAAGCCGACCGTCTTTGCAACCACTAACAAACCCACGTCATACAACCCTCATATATCACCTGGGTTTTTCTATACCCATGTTGGTAATACGGGGAAACAATACTAGAAGTCTAACCTTAGTTACAACACTGTGTGTTGTATAAAAAATAAAATATCAACTTCAAATTAATGACAAATTTTCTTAATAAATAACATTCGATATGAAAAAAATATATTTCACATTTTATTATATAAATAATACCTATATACAAACTATTAATTTAGACTGAAATCTCTAAAAAAAAGAAAAAACAATTATATTAGCAATCGGTTGATTATAAGAGCCATATTAAGCTTCTATCCAAATTTCAGTCTCAAATTTCAGTTTCATCTCAAGTTTCCGTTCACCTCCGATCCAATCCGGTTTGAAGGACCGCCGCCGGTAGTACATGGGGGTCCTTCCTTCCATCACAAAGGACCGAAAATCGCCATAAAATCCTGCATATAAAAACCTTCGGGGGCCGACACAGAATATCGTTCACTTTTATTATAACAAAACACGACGCTACCGGTATCGGTGTGTGTGTGTAGACTTTGTAGAGGCGAGAGAGAGGTGCCGGAAAATTCCGGGGCGAGCAAGATTACGTCGTAACGTAGAGTTGAGAGCCGGCGTCGGTGCGACTATACATTCAAATTTCGGTACGGCCGACAGAGGAATTGGCCGGCACGTCACGAGCTATATCAGAATGTATGCGGCACACGGCCGCACGAATGGCGAAACCGAGTACACCCGGAAAGAAGAATGACTCTGGGCGTTGGGAAAATAGACGTCCCGCCACCTCTAGAATCGGACTATAAGCTGCTTTGTTACACCAAAAACCTAGTGGTTTATATGTTTTCAGATGGCTTACGAAGACGTATGTATTGAAATATGCATATAGGACTGAAGGAAAAAAAAGTTAAGAAAGAAGTTTGAGTATAAATTATACTTTTCTAATATTTGCTATAATATTTTGCGTTTTTCCAGTAAATTTTACAACATTTGTAAAACATATATATATATATATATATACATGTTGTACTATATATATATATTCAATTTTCTATTATTATTTACTTTCTCATTATCATAATTTTTAACGTATTTGTAATTTTTGTTATTTAGTTTAGTTTATATAAATAAATAATTAGTGTAGTAAAAAAATCTTTCGGAACTTATTATATCAATAAGTTTTAAAATAAAGTTCTCTTTAATTTTATATTAAAATTCGACCTTTGGATATGTTGCACGTATATATATATATATATATATATATATATATATATATATATATATATATATATATATATCAGGAAAATATTTGCAAATTTATTAAAATATTAACATAAATAATAAATAAACAAAACATAGAAACAAATAGCTCGGTAACTAATATAAGTAATTAGATTATAAAATTCTATAATTTATTAATTAAAGGAAGCCAGATTTTATTTGAGTCATAAAAAGTATTAAAAACTATAAAATATATAGTATTTGAGTAGAATTTGTATTTTTTATAGTTTTAATACTTTATATACAAAATTATATATAAAATTTGGCTACCTTTAATTAATAAATTATAAAATTTTGTAATTTAATAACTTGTATTTTGTTACCTAATTTGTTTATATGTTTTTCTTGTTTATTATGTATAATATTTGTATATTTTTTCTCCTAATGATTATATATGTTTAGTATATCAAAACGTCGAATTTTAATATAAAATAAAAAAGAACTTCATCCTAAAGCTTTTTATTTTAAATTATTAACAAAAATAGATTTTTCGGACTACAAATTCAATAATAACATAATAATTTATGATATAACAAAAAATTAAATCTAGACAAAGAGAAAAATTTGCAGATAGTACTTGAGTTCTTGTTAAATAGTTATTTATCAGGTACCTATTATTGTCGAAATTCATGTTGAAAATTAATCAAGTTTTACTTAGCACCGAGCCTATAATTTGCATTAAATTCACATTTGACCCAAATAAACTAACGTAACGTTAAAGTGAAAACAAAACAGGGTTGCGGCAACGACCACTGTCGCAACCCTCGCCAACAACTGCTTACGTCACGTCCATGTTTGCGCACCGAAATTATAAAACAATTTCACATCCGGCCACAGGTCACTATGATCGCGCATGTTGCGGACAACAACGTGTAATTTCTCGATATTTGGAAACACTTAACGCTGGTTTTCGTGTGGGACGCTGAGAGAATAATGCGTTGAAAACGGGTATTTTACTCGCTCGAATTTAACCTCGCTGACGCCTTTCGAGGAATGGAGGGGGCGGGGGGGGGAGTGCCAGCAAGGGGATATTTATTTCCCGCACGGTACATAAACCATAAAACCAACAAGTGAAATAGGATATGTAGCATCCGGTATGAATTGTGAAATAATTTACTGATGGTTGCATGAATTTTTTACGCATCCATGCTCAATTTACTCGAATTTTGTTTGGTGGTGATTCTTGGTTATTAGAACAGATTTTCATATACATTTTTTAATTATTTATTTTTAAAATCTATTGTAAAATTGAATAATATTAATTTTGCTCACTGCTCTAAGTTACTTGTGGCTTAGTGGACAAGATGACGTATGTCTATAGAACATAAACTGACATAAACTTACTCAATAGAACATAGAGTTGTTTTTAAATATTATGTATTTACAAAATATTTTAGGTACAAATTCCTCTCAAACTTAATACAATACAAGAGTTTATAAGAAATGACCAAACTTTAGAATATTTCGTATTTTAAAATTTAATTTTTACTTAATAGAAATAAAATTTAAATATTAAGTACTGAGTACAAAAAATGTATGAAAATTTTTTAATAATAAAAAAGTTTATATTGAAAGTTTTTTACTAGAATTAAAAATATTGAAACAAAACTAGGTCCTCTAAATCTACCATTTTGGCATATTATTTATGATATAGTTGATATTAGTAAATTAACAGGAATTATTTGTTAATATTGATATATATTAATTAAAAACATACATTTGTAACCCCACTTATCTAAATTAAAATAAATAAATTAACTGTTTACAATGTAAATAAAAGTAGAATTTAATAAATTATTATTATTATAAATTACTTGCTATATTAATTTTCAATCAATTAACTAAACAAGATAAATAATTAATTGAATTATAATAAAATAACAATAACATTATTAGCGTACGTTAATTTATTAAATTAAATTTTATATGTATGCATAGGCAGTACGTGGAATATAAATTTATATATACATTCTATCAATTCATATAATATTTGTATAGTTGAAAAATTATGTATTCTAAAATGAAAAGGCTTTAGGATAGTTTTCTATTAATTTTTATTAATAATCGACATTTTGACATATTCCACGTACGTTATCATCAGGAAAAATTACACAAATAAATATTACAAATTACAGTAAATACACACAATATAGAAACAAGTTACTAGAACTGTAGAACTGTTTCTATTATATTGATAGAACATAAGATGTTCCAGAAAAATATGCTTTTTAACTAGTCTATAGATATTGAGTAATGATTCAAAAAGTCACTGGCGTAAGTACAACTAACATTACTTAATGAACATATTATTAACAGATATAACAACTTTTTTAATAATATGACAAGGAAAATTAATTATTTTTTAACATAGCATACTATTTTTCTCCAACATACATATAAGTTTACTATCAATAATATAGCTGCAAAATTTAAAAAATAAATCAGAAAATAGTATTCCGGTCATGTTTAAACAATTGTAAAATTTTATTTGTAGTTTATAATCCAAATTTATATTGGTGGAAGCGCAATATATAACAAACTTATTTTGACCCACATATAATCACTTAGCGTAGAAGCATAACACTTGTATAGCATTATGCACACGTCTGCCGGAAGTCAGCTAGCTTTATGGCGTGCAAGCGCCGCGGCGCCTGACGCCGTTATTAGAGGCGTGCACTAGGGGGGGGGGGGGTTGGCCGGCCCGCTACACGTAGGTGATTTATAATTGTACGGTAGTACACTCTAATTAGCAACATGTATCCGGAATATGAGACGAGCACATCGGTACAGTGTAATGCTGACTTACTGTACGATATTATGTTTCACGTTAAACTGATCAATAAGGTGAATGAAGCTTTGTTTTAGTTTTTTATGAGAGGTAAATATAATTAAATCTTATATTAGGTATCTTATTGTGTTTATGGTTTATGTTTTATTATGAAAGCTTTTGTGGGCGCAGGTTAAAAAGAAGACAACTAGCTTCTACTCTAATTTTATTCATATAATATTATCATAAAACAAAAATATATTAAAATTTTATTTGATTTATGTAGTTCTGAAATATTTTACAGGTAGCATAAATTTACTATCGTAGGTAATCTAATTAAATTATATTTAATAAATATTATTTTTATACTAATTATAAAATATAGTTTTACACAATATTTTGAAGGACCGTTAATCACATATGATAAGAAAGGTATTGTAATCATAACAAATTTGACATACTTATCGAGATTTTTACAGATAAGCACGAATTAAAGTTATAGTAAAACTAATCAACTGTTTTTAGAGTGATATTCGTATGTCGTGTAGAACAAATTCGGCTAAACAGATTGTTACAAAATTTCATATTTAAACTTCTCAGGTGATTATCTCAATTTGATCAACTTTTCGTAAAGATTTGCCAACTGGAAGTGGTAATTTACTGGTCACTTTTATATATTTTACGAATATTTTGCAACAGAGATATATTTCGAAAAAAATTTATTTAACAAAAGCTGCTAAACAAGTTATAACTAACAACTTTTACGACTTTTTTTTTTTAAGACTAAATATTTTTTTTATATAATTAGTTATATTTTTATGATATATGTATGTAATTCTGCAAAGAGGTGGCATATTTATGTCAAGATAGTTTTGTTTCTAGTTATCATGACACAGTAGTTGTTATACAGAATGCTCTATTCCACAAATTTATTTAATAATATTTATTTCTACTGTAATTTTAATAGTACAAATTATTGACATGAATAGAAAAGTGTACTGTTTTGAACTAACAGTATTTTTCACTTTACTACATATTTGTAAAAATATTTTGATTACGATATAACCGAATTTTTATAATAGTTACAAATAAATATTATATTTTAGGATATGTAATAATTTTTTAAAGCAAATTATATTATTTTAAGTTACAACAATTTCTCATGCGTTTTAAAACTTGTAAATAGAAAAGATTTATTCCGTACTTACAAAATTTTTACAAGAAAATTTATTTATCTCTTACCGTGAGTACTATGGACAAAATTTAGAGCTATCCATTAACTATATCAGTTTGACATACCCGCCTCTAATGATCGATTTTACAGCGCCAACATCAATAAAACTAATTTATTATTTAGGTAAATGTCACAACACTGTACAGCGACATAAGATATATGGTTTGAATCGCTGATACAGCTGAACTACTGCATGTGTTTGTCACTGGCATACCACTAGGGTCGACGCTGGGTTACCGTCAATATTAATTCGCAACTAATATGTAGATAGTATGCAAATATTGAATAGAGCGCACAGAGTAGTGACCAGGTGATATCAGAGAGGAACATCAAGAGATAAACATTATTGTTTATTTAACATTAATTTAAATAAGTATATTAAGATTGTGACTATCAGTACAAAATAAGAAATGTAGATGTACTTCTTTTGGAAATATTTTAATACCTTTTAGATAAAGACTTATTTTTTCGTAAAAATTCTAAAAAGAATTTCAACAATTCCTATACCTTCTTAATGCACAAGATAGAAATAAATAAGTATTTTATTTAATTCGAATTAGTTGACTAAATTTTAGATTTTTTTAATGAATTTAATTAAATGATATTTCTAGAATAGATAAGAATCTAGCTTTATTTAGCTTATTTACAAAATTATAAAATTACAGGAAATCTATAAATGTAGCGTAACATTTACAATATAGGTGACATATGCAATTTATCAAATTATTTATTTAATTATTAACTTTGTTAAAGTCAAATTTTAAATATGTCGAAATGTCGATTATTATTAAATATTAATACAGAACTACAACCTAAAGCTCTATGTTCTGTTTATTTACTATAAATGTCATTTGTAGTATTTGTCCTGATAAAGACGTACGTTGCGTACGTCGAAACGTCGATTATTAATAAATATTAATGCAGAATTACAAATTAAAACCGTTTTATTTTTATAACGCAGAATGCTAAAACTATTCATAGAAATTTATCTTCAAGTAAGTGAAATATTACGAATATAATAATTATCTGAGACACGCTTTTATAATGCATACTGTAATGTCATAGATAGAATATTAATATTCAAACATAAACGAAAAATTTCAACAAAATTATATTTCTCTAATATTTAAAATACTATATCTTTTATTAATTTCATACATGGCTATAAAGTGACAGTTGTATATACGACATGAGATTAAAATTTAAACGAACATGAATACATTAAATAACGTAACATATAATATACATAAATTCATGCATAATATATTTCCTTGTAAAACACAAAACCGTTTTATCACCTAACCGGTAAGAACAATTCCATTTCAACTACTATACACACGTTGGCAAAAAAACAAACAGAAACGAAAACATCAAAAAAATTTCGGAACATGTGTACGGAACTGTCCCGTTTCGCCAAACTTTAAATAAAATTACAATTCGTCTATGTCACTTCGAAAACATTTATTGTGCGATTTCGAAAAATATGCGAACGTATAAAATGTGGCTGGAAGACATGGAAAATAAATTGCATTGCGCTGCAATGGGACAAAATGGTTTGTTAGATGTCACCACCTGGGTGGTGGTAATTCTGGAAAAAAGTTGCCTGCAATAGTAGTGTATGCGTGTGTATGTCATATGGTCACGTGCCGAGCTTTGACGGGAAACACGTGTTACGGCCGCGTGTCCGCTTTGCGCTTTTGACTGGTCACGTGATTTGATTGAATACGAAATGTGGTGGCGGCGCCAATTGAGAAAAATTGGAATTAAATAGTGAATATATTTTATTTTTATAATTTTTCATGAACAATATAATGTTTTTTTATTGTTTAAGAATCAGCGTTTCGAAACTTCTAATAAGTGATTGATATGTATCTAGCAAATAGTAGTTATAAAAGTACATCTATTGTACAAATAGTCATATATAGTGTGCTCTTAAATAGGTATTATAAGAGAACAAATTCGCCAAAAAATTTATCCAATTGATGTACAACTGTGATTTGTTTGTTTTGTTTTTATTTTTAACATGAACAAGTAAATAATTTGGAAAAAATAATAAAATTGAGAACATAAAAATAAAACAAGGTTAGATATGATTTTTTTATTAATAGTAAAATTATATATAATTTACAAAAGTCTAGCTAGAAATATTAATAACAGAAGTACTTAAAATTCGCAATGGTCAAAAATTGCCGATTTTTTAGAAATCTATTTTTAATACTTATAATTATTTTATTTTATTCCTGTGTATTTTGTAATTTTTTAAGAAAATATTTATTTCAAATTCTTAAGGCACATGGATCGTTTAGATTTTTGAATTTTCAAATTTTGTGTACAAATTATATTGCTGAACATTAAACATTTTTCTTAAGAATTTAAATATAATTTAAATTATTGTGAGAGACCAGTTCAAGTATATAAATTTGTTTGTAAGATTTTATTTTATACATAAGGCGACAATATTGATATGTTGTATTTTTTATATTTGTAGCTTGAGTTGTTAGATAATAGCAGATAATTCTGCTGGTGTAGAAATATCCATGAATTTACTCTTTATTAAAATAATAATAAATTATAATCAGTTTTTTTTTGTAATTGAACAGCAGAGATATAATATGATTGTTCGTTATTATTGCTACCACACCAGACAATTTTTTGAATCTATTAAATTATTAATTTTTTGAACAATTTGGTCTATTTTATTAGAAAGTTATTTATTTATCTAAATATTTCTGTGAAACAAAAAAGGAACAACATTTTAAACAGGTCATTTCTTTATAAATTCATTTTCAAAGTAAACAGCTCTGTTTAATCGAATAAATTGTAATAATACTTTGATAATTTATATCTCTATGTTACGTCTATTCTCTTTTTCTTATTCCCATCTCTATTATTGCACATATATAACCACATATAACGCAAAAGAGTGTTTATATAGGTCCATAAGTCATCATGCACTATGGGATTTCCGGCCAAATTAGATGGGACGGTCGTACAACGAAAGAGAATATGTCCTACGACAGATTTGCTTATGTGTATAGATGTATGAATGAAGCTAGGTTATATGGAATCTACAGCTATTTGCATAATTTTGAATTTTGTGGTGGTTAATGTGTTTTGGGATTTATGAGCCATTATAGAGAGTTATAGGTCTTTGAACTAGAATGAATATTTTTTCGTTAAATGTTTTTATTTAACCGATATAATATTCGACACAAATATTGGGAATAATATCACGATTTCAAATTATTAGCTATTTTAAGTTTTAATGTATACCATATTTAATACAATTGTTGAAACTAAAACTTACGTTATCTAGAGAGAAACTAATTGGCGTTTTTGGGGATAAACCTGTTCGTTTATAGTACTTTTAATAATATAAAAAATTTTTTTTTTTTGCAAAAGGCAATTATCGTATTTCGAAAAATTTCAAAACTGTAACTAAAAGTATCTGAAAGCTCCATCGTCGTGTTGAGAATCCGCAAATATTTTTTTCGGTGGTTGATTTTAATTTAGATTTTTTACACGTAGCTTTAATTGACTTTAGTGGAGGAAGTAACAGGAGGGTTTTGTGCATTTGACCGAGGGTTGCGACGCAGTTCTGCGGGCATATATCAGCGTTTTTTAAAATGTGCCGCGTACCCGCGTTCTATCTCCCTACGGATTAGTGTCGCGCTAATGAAAAGGTACGAGAGCAAATTATAGGAATGCCCCGTCAAAATGTAATTTTGAATTTATGTCAAATAAAATCCAATGTTGTGCCTAAGGGAAACTTTGACATAACTACATTTTTTTTATTTGTGATTAGTGTTTAGTTATTAGTTCTGTTTACATTTTGTTAGATTTATAGCATTACGAGATATTTTGTCAATTTCTAGTAAATGCAAAATGCAAGACAGAATATATTGTAATGATACAAGTTTTATGAAAAGCGAACATAATTGCAGCATTAGTCTAGAAAATGTCCATTTATTTTTAATATTTTTGTTGTTATTTCCTAAATGTACTTTGATTGAAATAAAACTAATTCTTTACCATTCAAATGAACATGTTGCAGTCATATATATAGAATATACAAAAACCTAACATTTCTAGTAAAACATTGTGTTATTATTATTTAATCCAATTGGGACACGCTTTCGTTGTTTCACTAACAACATCCTAATGTAGTTGAAATCATGTATATTAAATGCTTTGTTCTGTAAATTCTTTTTATTTATTCATATTTCAATCTAGAAAGTCATTCTATTTATTATTTGTAAAGAGAATGTAGAATTAACTTGTATGCAATATTAAAAATATATACGTTTAATCTACAAATAATATTTGTTGAAATAAATACAAAAGAATACATATTTTATATAGGTACGTATATTATTTGAAATGTGGAATGATTGTAATATAAATTTTAAAAATTTCTGTATATTCATATAAATATATCTTCATTTTTATTACTAACTAATATTTATCAACAATAGTTACATCTACAATTTTTACACGTGCACAGATATTATTATCAGTGCCATCTTAACGCAATGGTTCTCTGGGCACTTGCCCGGGGGTTCCACGAGAGTAGGGGACCTATACTAATCTGTAACTTGAGTTTCCATTAATAAAAATATATTTGATATTTAAATTAATTCTATGCAATATAAAGCCATTTACATTTAATTTCAATGACTGATAGAAAGTGGTTTGCTCAGTGGCCAATAATGTTGTTAAGACGCTTCTGATTATTAAGTATATATAATACTGTGTTTACACGATAAGTTGTTATTCGCGAAAACACAGATGGAGTTACAAAAAAAAAAACATGTGTGGAATTAGAGGCTTTGAGAAAAAAAATCCAATTTCGAGAATTCTCAAAAAAATTTGATTATTATCGATTCTTGTTTCTTGAGATTTTATTTATTTATTTCGAGATTCTCACTTTTCGAGATTTTGTTGCAAGAAGGAAATGTTTTATTATATACTCATACTGTATTGTAATAGTAACTTATATGCGTAATATATATATATATATATATATATATATATATATATATATTTATTAAAAAAAAATTTTAAATTTTCCAACAATCTCAATATCTGAAAAACTCTTGACAGAAAAATATGTTACTAATCAGAATTTCTGAATTAAAAATAATCAAGAATTCAGAACCTTTACGTACGATAGATATATTGGTTAGTATTACAAGTTTAGTTTTTAAGTTTTTTTTAAGTTAATTTGTTTATTTCTGCTCTTATGACAGTTACATTGTTTTAAAACCAATATTAGTAATACGGTATTGCCAATATGTAATATGGCCACTATCTTTTGAGAATGACAACATTTTTCTGTAATTCTGTCATTAATAACGTATTTATTTACGCAATAATTTTTATTTAATATTAAAGCGGTAATAGTAAACATTGTATGTTATTGTAACATACATTATTCTACATCAATTTATTACGTGTCAAATATAACCAAAATATAATAACTGACATACAAAATATCATAATGAACGACAAATTATTATTATAGCATTCAAATATCCCGAATAACAAGTCACTGATGACATACGCTTTTGACGATGAAGAACTATTAACGTCAAAATGTTGATACACAATCGTTTAGTTTAATGATATGCCGCGATGTTTAATTGGCGCTAGCATATACGTCTCGATCGATAACGATTGTACTATTAACATGATCGACAGAGCATTATCAAATGATGTCTACATTTACTAGTTGTTCGATTAGTGTAATTAACTAAACCGGATAATTATTTAAATTGTTCAGCCGTTGTTTTATGCTTGAATTTTGCCGATAAATGTTTTTGCCGACAATTATTTTTGCCATAAACAGGTCAATTTTTCACGATAGTCACATTGAAATAAATTGTATTTTATATTATATAAGGCTTTATTTTCACTTACTGAATTATTTCGAAATTAGTTTTATGTATTAGTCATAATGCTATTAGTTTTGAACTACATTATGTATTAACTTATGAAAGTAAAATAAAAATTTGTTTAATAACATTAATATCTCAAATTTTAGTTGTAATACCAACAACTGATAAAACTGCAAATATTGGGATTGTTTTTAATAAGTTATTAAATAGTTTAGTTTAGAATCGATAACTTTGCGCTAAACGTAACACTAATTTTGTCATAAATAGAATAACCCTTAATTATACTTTAGATATTTTTTATATTACATAGTAACTAATACTCTAGTGGTGCTATTCTGGTCATCAAATTTAGCTTAAATCGTTAAATGTCAAGAACTTTAAGTAAATTTTAATTTTGGTCATTACTTAAATTTTTTAAGTGTAAAATCTTTAGTTTAAATTCCTTTAAATTTAAAGGCAAGAAAGTATTGTTAATGTGTACAAGTAATAAATCATTAAAGTATGTTGTTATAAAGTAACCAAAAAACTTTTTTCTATAATATATAGCAAAACATTTTCAAGTTTAAAGATATTTATTTCTTCTAAATTTTATGAAATTGCGAATTATTTTATTTTAATTGTGAAAAACTTAATGTACATGCCATAAGCTTTATATTTGTCTTTCAGAATATCTTCTAATAGCCAAAATTATTTAAAAAAAGGTGGCTAGAAAAAATTCAATAGACTAATCAAGCTTAACACAATATTATATTACTATTGTGACTATGAGAATTGAAATTGTCTTATTTCACATTTTCTACATTTTTTACAAAATATTTTTCCGTTTTACTATTTTTATTTGATGATTCGATACAAAGTATTACACATCCATACGCATTTTTTTTTTAACCATATGTTTGAAGACTAACAATAAGTTCATGACAAGAACTTATTTGAACGTCCCGTCAAAAGCTGCTTTCTTGCGCGGTAGCCGCATCGTAGCTCACGGCCCGGCTGGCTTCCGGCACATTCCGGGCCGACGTTGCGCCCCGATTGCTGATAACGCGAACTTAAAACTACCGCTTCCGGCGATCCCACACGCGCCTTCATTCATTTTAATTAGTCAGACCTAGCCGCACGACCACTAACACAGGACACCGATTCTTCAAATTTTAGAAACTTTTTCTCACATTTCTACGAATGTTTTTTGAAGTATTTATAGGCGTCCTAGCTGAAAGTACTATCATGTTATTATTATTTATTAAATATGTAAATTGCGAAGAAGAAATAGTTATTCAGTCACCAAGCATTTAGGATATCATTTATGTTGGCATCCTCAGGAAATTCTATAAATTCATTACATAAAGTATTATTTGATATATTTTTTTTAATTTTATTTAAATTATAGCTATTTTTACAAAGATTTTATAAAACATAGAAACTATTTTAATTTTTTTTTATATAGAATAATAAATAATACTATTCTGTAATAAATAAAATTAATGCAGGATTAAATTAAAGTTTGATTTACTAAAAAAATGCTTAATAAACGTGTGCGTATATTAATTTAATATCGAAAACAATATTCCGACTTCAAGAATTACTACCTTTTAGGTTAGGTCCTAGCTCGGCTGACAAGGAAAACGTACTGCAATAAATTATTCACAGATATAATATCATTTCGCATTTCAACGCCGTGTAGCGCAAAACCGACGTCCAATGTCTGCATCATCTTCACCGTCTGCTCTACGTTACGCGTCTCTTCATAGCAAACCCGTCATATAATTCGGAAGCCGACTAATACCAGTGGTGCGTTTGTTGCAAATCGTCAACTGTCGTTGAATGTCACCCCCTACCCCGGGAGAGAGACGATAAATTAACGTACGGCCGACAAACGACGAATTACGTACGCCTAACGGAGAACAAAGACTTGGAATATGGATGTTGTTAACTGGTTCGTTATCTTTGTAATCGGATCAAATTAAGAATTATACGATTTTGGCGTTTAATATTATAGTTAATTGTTTATAAAATTTATTAAATAATATTATCTTGGTGTCATCAGTTAAAAAGTTAGTTGTGAAGTACGTATCAATATAACACTACTAATAATTATTAAAATAATAAATATTAAAACTATTAATAAATAAAGAAAATAATTTTTTCTTCGGTAAAGTTTACACTTTACACACTAAAGACTGTGAAAAATTGTCGTTTACCAAACGATGTTATAATGCGATGCGGTAAAGAATCAGATTTATTATTATTTTATGATTAATTATGTGTTAACATTTTTTTCGTAAATTTATTAATTAGAATAATAAAATAAAAGCAGTAAATTTAACTATTAATAAACATAATTAATAATTATAAGTAGCAGTTTTATGTTATTGTAAATTACATTTCTTCAGAAAACTTAACATATTCATAGTATACTTTCATTTTATGTAACTTATGTTCGAATGTTTTCCGAATACATGTTATAAAACTAACTTTTACACACTTGTTACATAAATAACTATTAAAACAACTAAAGTTTAATATGGCAGATTTATCAAATTATTTGAGTTAATTAGCACGTTTTCATATTTTTGATTTTATATCTACTTTTATAACAAAGATACATTAAGACAGTATTTTTAGTAGAACTAAAGAAAAGAAAGGAAATATCAAATCTATATCATTACCTTAATATTACGTTGTCATAAATAACATCAACAACACAACATCAAGAATACAAAAAAGAGCTAAATTGCGCAAGACATCGCCGCGCTAACAAAAATATGGCTGATTTTTCTTCAGTCACTTAACGATGTGTTATAAGTAAACGTGAATGTAACGTTACTATTGTCTCGGAAAACGTTATTATTATTATTATATTTTTGTATTGTCCATCCGACGAAATTCACGTTAGACAATTAATGGTCATACTTTGGCACACATGAGCGAAGCAGATATAGGCTGGGTACTCTGGGAACCGGCATGTGGCGCCAGCTAACGGTCGAACAATGAAAACATTGATAAATGAACATCAAACAATGAATAGGCGCGCGCGAGCGTCGACATGCCGCTTGGGAAACGGAAACGCCAAATGTTCATCTCCGCCTCGAATCTAAATGCGAAATCTTAACACGGCGGCGGATGTGCGCAGAATGGACGAGATACATCGGTTATAAATCCCTTACCGACATTGAATTAAATTGATGTTATGGCCTATTTATCAAATAAAAATATTTCCGGCCTCTTGGGAGAACTTGTATTTATTATAGTCTACTTTCGTTTTTATTTCTTTTCGAGAATGTATTCCGAAGAGCAATTACATAAACGTCTAATACTTGAGAAGATTATCATAATATATAATGTTCTTAAGATAGCATTGTCTTAATCAGTTAATGAAAATTTAAATACACCAAGATAAAATAATACACATTTATAGTAACGATGAAAAAACTTTCTTTTATAACCGAGCTGTTCTATATCTTGTTTTGTAATAAAACAAAGTAACTTAAGTATTTATATAATATTAATTAATATGATTTCATAAAATTTCGGTTAGGTAAAGGAAATAAACAGCTTGATTTCAGTGGATACATTAATCAAAAGTTTTGCAAGTTCTACAAGTTGATTATCGGAGGTGTATGCTGGAAATTAGGAAGGAATATATAATAACATATGGAGTTTCCACCCCTAGTACGGATACTATATACTTACTTCACGTGAAAAAGCATTTATCATGAGGTAGTACACGTTGCTGTAGAGGTGAACCATACATGATTAGATGTTCTTTGCCCGTAATGAAGATATTGACTTAATAATTTCTAATTTATTACAACTATAATTTCCGATATTTCTACAGAATTTAAATTATAGTTTCGTGTTTCGTGCTTTAATTTGAATTTAATACAGTCAAAAATTGCTTTAAGAATAATTAAAATAATAACGTATTTTCTTCTCAATAATATGAATAAGTTTTTTTTTAGTGATCTCAAATTTTATTATATAGATTATAACAATGCATTTTACTGTAAAATTAAATTTGCTTATATGCAAAGTTGCGCAATAAAAGATTAAAAATAAGAAACATAATTAGTCAATGGCTTAGAGGATGGTGGGGGTACAGGTATATATACCAGATTGCGGAGCAGGAACTGTCATTCAGTAATCAAGCACTGCGATGAAGATAGATCGACCACGGCATACTAGCTCAGAAAATCCGATAAATTCAATGGATATCGGCCGTGAAAGCATGAAGATTACTAGAAACATAATCTTTAATGATAATTTACATATAGTAACAACTAAATTTAACAAACATCTCAACAAAATCATCAAATACGTTCCGCAGTGTGAAGAGTCGATATTAACAAACCCTTATGCCGCAAAACCTCTTATGCGTCCTTCTCGAACGCCTTAGCTTTCCATCTTATGATGTTAAAGGGCTCGTTGGCGGTGCGACGTTTCTTTTAAGGTAAAAATCGAACGTTCGTAGGGCATAACCACGCCTCATAAAACCCCCTTAACGCCGTTTTACGTCACATTAAACGACGCAAAAAGTATGAAAATGCATTATCATAAATTCCTCCATTACGCCGGACGGTGCACACCCGTCCCGAAACACGAGCTTGTACCGTCTAAGTTAAATTATAAATTGTTGCGTGAATGAAGCGAAAAGGAAATAGACAATTTTCAGGAGCTAAATTAAAGAGTAGCCATTCAGGGTTGCTCCCCACCCCCCAGGTAGTTTCTCTGACCGTCTTTAGTTTTAACGGTACAACAGTAGAGAGGGTTGGCTTGAAGAACAATGGGGGTGCGTTACTTTTGCATGTCGCAAACAATATGTAACAAATTAGCTGTAAATCAGAGGCTCTTGAGTGATTGATGGTACGTATAACAGTGGTTGGTGGCCAGTGACGTAGTCATCTAACGATGAAATGGGGCATTACTTTTCTGCATATTATTTT
Organism: Clivina fossor; assembly: GCA_963966155.1. NCBI lineage: Eukaryota > Metazoa > Arthropoda > Insecta > Coleoptera > Carabidae > Clivina > Clivina fossor. The sequence continues at coordinate 1,904,616 of OZ014563.1, forward strand.
ATTGATTTTATTAGTACAGTTTGTTTTTATATTTAAGATTTAAACAATAAGTACATAAATATAAAGTTATTTTTCTAGTTTTTAGAACTCTCATTTAGTTCCTGTAATTTTGAAGCGAATCATTATTATTATTATATTATATAGTAACCTTTAGGCTTTCATGGCTGGTATCCATTGAATTTATAAAATTTTCTGTGTTGGTATGTCCTGGTCGATCTATCCTCGTCGCAGCCGTTTTGCCATACATCGTAGATGGCATCCTTAAACCTAATCGTTATGGCAAAACATCTGCGACAATGATAGATCAACCACGGCATACCAGCCCAGAAAATTTTATAAATTCAATGAAATTATATGCTCGAGAAACTGATCATATAGTTTTGACAAGTTTTACTTGTAATATCAATGGTGTAATGTTTATGTTTTAAAATTATATGAATGTTTACAAGTTTTTTTACAATAATATAATAGTTGAACAACCTTTGCGAGTGGGGTATCTACAACCAAACATAACAATTTAAGTTTTTCATTGTCATTTGTAAGAGAAGTCGTTCGTGCAGTGAATTACGACTCGGTCAAGACATTTGCCGATAATAAAGTTGCGCACAAATGGCAGCAAGTAGAATAAAGATTTTTCCTTATCTTTGTATTTTTCTATTGGTTCCGGTATCCATAGATGGTGGCGTCGACATTTTCTTTTTTTTTATAGCGGCCAAAGGTGACCATTTGCTCTGCTGTTTTGTTCGCATTTCCGAACGTGTATTGTTTGTGTAAATATTTGCGCTTATTTTCTCCAGTTAGAACTCTGTTTCCGTATTCTGTTTCTTCCCATTTACTTATGTAGAACAATCCAAAAGTTTTTCATTTGTTTTCTGCAAGTAACATTTACATTTATTATAGAGTATTATTTGATCAATAATATGACATAAATACACAATAAATTATGTAATTTATAAATTAAAATCTTAATATTATTTTTTCGGAAAAAATGAATTCTCCTATTTTATATATGAACCTTTACGCTACATTACATTATTATCCAAATGTATATTTGATAATTGGGAGAAATTTTCTATTAAAATGTTGTAAAACATATGTTGAAACGACTAATAGGTATGTCAAGATCCCCAATATACATTGTATTTACAATAATTATAATAATCTTGAAAATATAACTAACTTATTTTATAATTCTGTAAATGTCATATTACAATCAATTTTAAATTAATTTATTAGTGTTATGTTAAACTTCTTGTTCGTTGCAATTTTACGTACATTATTCCATATTAATTTTTTTGTAATTAATTTTATTAATATTAGATTTTTTTTTAATTTAAAATGTTTGTAAATGAAAAATGTACTTACTATTATATATAAATATTTTTTCTTTAAGCGTATCGTAATATTAATATTTCGTTTCCATATTGCCTATCTATGTTATAGTACAATAATGACATTATTATACAGCAGTTAGTTAGTGAGTACTTGGTGCCAGCACCAAGCATAACTACAACGTCAAGTGTATTTAATCTGACATTTTTAGCGGTCATATTGACAAACTATTATGTCCAGTTAAGTTAATTGACAATTGCGTTGTTTATTTTTTGAATTTGATTATTGAAAATGTGTGAAGAAGTGTAAGAATTACAATATATACCGCTCAGAATGGTCAAAGATTGTACATTCGACCAAAGAAAGATTAATTCTCACAAATCACGTAACAAATATAAATAATATTATACATATCCATACTACTGTGGTAAGGTTAAGATTATTTTGAATGTATTTTTATTTATTTTTAATGTAGTTTCCTTTTGAACACTTGTAAAACAAGATTAGAAGTATATGGGTAAACCCATATATAGACTACTTTGACATTATCACATAAATGATAAGAAATAGAAATAAAAAATTTTTTCATCGAAAATTGGCAACATTGTATTTTGTTAATATATAATATTATAGGCGCCTAGGGTATCTTCTGTAAAAATTTCATTAAAATCGGATAAATAATGCGGGCATAACAAATTTTTAGAAAATTATTAATTTTTTTTTCGGAAAGTTGGCAACACCGTATATTAATAAAATTATAATTTATGTGGGCACTAGGAGAAACTTTTCTGAAAATTTGATCAAAATCGGATGAATAATGTAGCCACAATGACTTTTTTTAAATTTTAGTAATTTTTTTCTCGGTAAGATGGCAACACAGTATTTTGTTAAAATTGCATAACTTATCCGGGCACCAGGAGAATCTTTAGTGAAAATTTGATCAAAATCCGTTAAATAAAGTGGTCATAACAAATTTTTAAAAATTTTAGTAATTTTTTTCTCAGAAAATTGGCAACACTGTACTTTGTTGAAATTATCTAATTTATATGAATACCAGAAGAATTTTTTGTAAAAATTTGAACAAAATCGGTTAAACAACATGGCCGTCATAAATTTTTAAAAATTTTAGTAATTTTTTTCTCAGAAAGTTGGCAACACTGTATTTTATAAAAATTACGAAATTTATGTGGGCACTAGGGGAATCTTTCCTGAAAATTTGATCAAAATCGGATAAATAATGTAGCCACAATGGATTTTTAAAAACTTTAGTAATTTTTTTCTCGGAAAGTTGGCATCACTGGAAAAAACCAAAACCACATGACCATCTTGGGCACTAGACAAATTTATCCTGAAAATTTCATTAAAATCGGTTGAACCGTCTAGGAGGAGTTGCGATCACAAAATTTTGTCTGAGGACCGAGCGGCGAGCTGACGACGCACATCCATACACCCACATAAACTAAGTTCAGATTCGTCATCTAGAGGCTATATGAAGGATTTCTATACACATTTTTTTTTTTTTGAAAATGTTACAGACACCGTACCAAACGCTATACTACTTTTTCCTTGCAGTCAAAGTAGTAAAAAATCATTTATGTCCGACTCGGAATAAAAAGCTCTTTTTGTGTTTCACAATAAGTATTGCTTTCTCTTCCTTGTAACATAATATTCTATATTTGTTTGTTCTTTAAATGTCCTTTATTGTTGGACAGTTATTATTATTATATTAAATAAATTGTACTAGAATTGAATTTGTGATGAAATTAGTCATGTATTTGTAAAAAAAAAGTAATAATATTACTAATTAAGAATTGAAATGTTAATATAGAAAGATAATGTTTGCCGTCAGTCAAGACTTCAATTTGTGCTCACTTTATCTTTCATGTAAAACGATCAGTCTTATTGATTAATCTATCTACTAAACTGACAGCTAAACTATCGCTTGCTTAAACTAATCGACTAAATTGATTCTTAAACATGAGAGAACGTTATCACTAGCTTAATACTTTTTAAAATTTAAAATACAATTTTTTTTCTGCATTCAAAAACTTCATTCACATCTTTCTTATTTCTAATTTTTTTTAATTACATATTTGTTGTTTATATATATATATATATATATATATATATATATATATATATATATATATGTAGTTCATTTTCGAACCTGAAAAAATGTAAATTCTTGAACCTCAATAATTTCCCTCATTGAACCGAAATCTGAAACTCAACCAAAATCAACATATTGCAACTGAATCCGAACCTGAACCGAAATAAATACAGTTTCAGGTTCCTGATTAAAACTTTGACAAATATAAATGTGTTTATGATTTATTACAATATTTATTTAACAGAAGCCAGATAAGAGTTGTTTTTTTAACAATTTTAGTATATATATATATATATATATATATATATATATATATATATATATATATATATATATATAGTATTTTTATAAAAAAATAATTCGTTTATAGCGTAACTGTTAAATGTAGCGCATAAAACAGATATAATATTTTCCTGTCATTTAATTTTCGCTTGGACATTACAGTTAACGTAAATATAGGTACAAGGATTTAATTTCTATTCACTTCATAAAACAGAGGACAGTCTAATAAAACAATTTTTTAACAGGACGGAAAATTATACGCCGTTAGTTTTTATGCTCAATAGCATTAAATATTCATTATTCCGTAAATATATTTTCATGTAGAATTGTTCAGCTAGTACAACATCATAGTTTATAAGAAATAATTTCAACAGTTATTGTTGCGCCATTAGAAAATTTTACGGTACATTTTATTATTACGTTTATCCATTAAAAGCGTAGAGAATTAAATTTTAATTCTTAGCTAATGTTCGCGTTTTTAATTGCATTACAGTGTAAAGCTTTGTTTCGTATCATCGTAAAATAAACGATGTTGCTCTATCTCCTTGCGTCTCCTTGGTTGGCATCGGGTCCACCGAACTCCCACGAGTAAAAACACACTGTATTTACTTATTTTATTTACTTGGAAATTTAATGAGCTGCTATCGATCTACTAGGCGAAGGAAACGTGGAAAAACAGCCAAGAAAAGTCCAAAACGTAATCGTTTGTTTTTTGTCAGTTTTCTCCAATTCATTTCGCGGGAAAAGCGACCAAATAAAGTTGGTAGAAAAATACTGGGTAAATATTATCAGAAGACAATTGGAAAGAAAATTTACCAACTCTAAGGAACAGAATTTTTTAATTCTTTATTAGTTTGTATTTTACAATAATTCAGTTGTAAATTAATCGTGGTTAGATTTCAAAATTAGGGTAAATATTTCGTTAATATGATGAGTTCTGAATATATTTTTATTACGTTAATTGTATTTAAATTTTTAAAAAAGAGTTTTGGGAATTTTTTACTATAAAAAATTGAAAAATGACAAAATAATAAAAGTGTACATTTTCTGACGCATCAGATATGTATTTATATTTTTGCATATATCGTGATAATCATTTATTTTCTATATATTTTTTTAGATTAAAAAGTAAAAACAAATACAATTTTTTTTACACGTTTCACTTGCAGGTATATTAAACAAAATTTTCATTTTTTCCTCGAAATAAATAACAATATTTAAAAAGTAATTCTGCAACAAAATAAAAAAAATATTTAATGTAAAAATTACATAAAAATATCATATTAACTACTAGCAAAAGTATGTTAAGCATTACATATGTGTTTCCATAATCTCTTTTTACTTTTTGTATAAAAACAGTAATAGTAACGCTAAACACATATAAAAATTCTTCTACTCTGTGTGTTGTGGCGAGCAAAAATTTCACCGCAAAAAATTCCGCAACTGCTTAATGTTTTTCGTTTACCAACGCGTTACCGGTTCCGTTCCCGTTCTCATTAATATCGCACTGTTTACTTTGAAAACACACTATATTTTCGTATACACGAAATAAGAATTAATTATTAAAGTATGTTTTTGTTTGTTCTAGGTGAGTTTTTCGTCATCAAGTTTATTTATCGGGTTGCCGCTAACGTCAACAGTAAGTTTTTTTGTTGTTGTCCTTTTCACTCTTTAGTACTCGGATATAAATTATTAATGAAATTTTAATTAAACGAATTAATTTATTAATACTAGAATCATTTGTTGTAAAATAAATTTTGTTAATTACTTTCTATATTAATATTTAATTTTTATTTTATCATAGCGAAATTTTTTACCATGCACGATTTAATTTTATCAGTATCAAATATTGAAATTATTAATGTTTTTTAACAAATTTTTATTGTATCTTCATGATAAGTGTAATATAAAATTCATAGAGATACGTGGGGTAGTCTAAATGAGGTTTTATAAAGTATGCTCAACATTATTTGGTTTTATGTTCATTAAATTATTTCAATGAAATATATATAAAAATTATAACGGTAACATTAATTTTATTTTATTCCAAGGAAATTTATTCAGCTACTTCTAATAATTTTCCAATGTTTACATTAAATACATGAATCTAAGTAAATTGAGGAAAATATATTTCGACATAGTAACACGTAAGCGTAACAAATTTGGATACTATATCTAAAGTTTGTTATAACATGACGTTTAAAAAACAATGTTTTGACAGATTATATGAAAAATACATTCGTATAACCTAAAAATAACCTCATTTATTTTTATTCCCACGTTATACCCGACAAAATTTCTCGACATATCCGTCGTTCCTGGTCTCGTTGATTTATAACACGGACATACACACCAACAACACACACACACATAGAGAGAGAGGCAGGCAAACTAACAGACACACTCATCGAAGCGTTGATTGCGTCTGATGTTTTTTACTAATGGATGTTGTTTAAAAAAGTTTCTCAAAAATCGGGAACGGCGAGCGTGGGGCCCAGCGCGAGAGAGTGCCCCGTCACTTTCCCAAAGTGGGTAAACAGCTCGACGCAGTTCCGAAAGACAAACATCGTTGCGCCTCGTCGCGTTTCGGATCGGGCGCTGTTTTGCCCCCAACCAACCCACCTCACTGTGCGGACTTTGGCTCGTGGCACGACGTAACTTTTACGCCAGCGCCAGCAGTTAATGTTGGCGGGCGGTGGTGTCGGACGCCTGCTAGGTAGATGGCGCCACTCGGCGAGGAGTGTGAACCGGTCTGGCAGGAGGCGAAGGTGCTGGACTAACACTGGACGAAAGTGGAATTCTATTCGGACAGAGATGAACTCAGTACATTTTATTTATTTTAGATGGTGGATATTGAATGAGGAAAATGTTTGAAAATATAAATTTTCATTGTTATTAAAAGCATTAATTGATATATTTTGATAATTAAGGATAAAATATTTTTAGTCCACAAAGAGATTTAATGAATTTAATTGATTTATTCTTGGTGTTATACATATAAGTAAACATAAAATAAAAATAAATATTAAAATCATTCTTAGTTTACATAAATTTAAGAAAACTGGATTTTATGTACATTTAAATAGAACTTGTTTGTTCATCCTATAATAAAAAGTTTCGTTTTTTTTTGCCTAACTATCTAGCAAAAATAGTTAAGAATTAATTTGAAATATTATTGTATGGAATTTGACATTAATCTTTAGTTACTTCACAACAAGATACTAATTTAAGAAATATTACAATATTATTATTAATTATACCGTAATAATTTTTTGAAAGTTCTTTAAAATTAAATATTATTGTTGTAAATACATGATAACAATAATTCTGAATTTATTAGACTTTATTTAAAAGATTATTAAAAATGTATAAAGTACGAATGGACTACATACATTTTTAATTTAATATGCTTGACTGGAAACCTAAATTTTCTATACATATAGAACACATGCATTTTATTTTATTACATCATCAATAATTTAAAAATGAACTTTACTTTTTTGACTTACAAATTCTGGTCCGACTACATTGATCATGATTTTTATAAAAGTTATTTTATATTTAGATGAAAAAATTTGCTTATGAAATATATTTTAAATTAAAATCACTCTACTTATTAATCGAACTTTAATTAAATAGTAAACCATTTTTTTGTTTGCAAACATACAAGATGATTAAATAATTTTAATTATTTTTTTGTAACGTTTTTCTTGATCTTGTGTTTACGATAGACTAATTTTATTTATTAAATTCCCAAGGATAGAAATCAAAAAACAGACAATCACCGAAAAATTCAATCAATTTCTACCATTTGATATCCGGAACACGTAGAGTTTCCTCATTACCATTATCACCTGCCTCAATCCTATCACGATTCCTCGGAGAATCAGCTCACAATTGTCCAATTTCCCAACGGGCTAGTCCACATCTGTCCATTGCTTCCGTTTCCTCCGTCGTCCGTACCGGAGTCGTTTCTAAGTTCCAATTCGGCTGTATCCGGTGATAAATTACACACTGCGCCCTGGCGGCTGCGTGCCAAACGACATTCTACGTAATTAATTCTCAATTTAGGTCCACATGTCACACTCAGAGATTGTTAGAACGCTGAATTCACGTTTAGGAATATCTATATCTATATGTGTGAGCGACGCTTCTTTGTTTATGGGCAATGCCAACGTTAGTCGGCGAGTCATTTAAAGGATTTTGTCTCTCGGTAACGGTCGACTAGATTTAAAATCACTATATGGAGGAACTGAACCTTTCTCGGACCGCACCCTTTATTGGTTGATGCTATTCGTAGGGTCACTAATGTGTGTATTTAACTGGTCGATAATAAATTGCTTGAGATGTACATCCAAGTATAAAATAAAGGGAAATAAATGTCATTTTCAAAATTATGTTTATTTTGTAATTAGTTTATATTTTCTTTATCAAAAGAAGACAATTTTATTCGTATTTTGATGAATTTTTTATAACACTAAATGATAATAAATGTTTATCATTTATTCTTGTAATTTTCATCTAATGTAAACAATGTTTTAAAACAATAGGTATATCTTATATAATATTTATATCAATTATCTTATCGCTTTATTCTTGTAAGATATTGGACTAAATAATCTAAAATTTCGTTTCAGTTTTGTATCCGCGAGAATTTTTTAAGAACTTGAAAAATATCTTCTAAAGATTGTAAACCAATAAATGTGTAGTAGCTATAACAAAAGTTTACAAACCTTGTCAAATTGATGGTTTTTAAATTTTTTATATTTATATTTTAAATTTTATGCAAGTATTTTTGTAGCAAAGTATAATGACTTGGTCACTACTTTCTGTACACAAGAAAGTACTTGACTGGAACCCTCTAGGTATAAGAAGAATAGGTAGACCACAAAATACATAAAGACGATCCATTATTAATGAAACCAAAGAAAATGGAAAAACTTAAAATGAATGACATTGAGATATTAGACGAGAATAGAACCCGATGGTAATCTTTTGTTTCAGCTCTTTGCTCCAACTAAGAGCTATAGAAACCTAGTACTATATTAGTGACTTTTAATAACTCGTTATACGTACATATCTCTTTATTTTCTATTCATCAGCTTTATCAAGCTGGCACAACCATGTCAGCACAGCCAAAGAAAAACATAAGAAACATTTTAACCATTTATTAACTAATTAATTACCACATTTTTAATTTTTGAACCACTATTTCAAAAAAAAAATACGGTGATCGGGCCAGCTTGATATGAAGCTAGCTCAACCATATAATCTAATAAAACAAAATCAAAAAAATAACATAACAAACATTTTTAAACATTTATTAACTAATTAATTACCACATTTTTAAATATGTAACCGCTTTTTTTTAAATACGGTGGGCGGGCCAGCTTGATATGAAGCCAGCACAACCATATATAATATAATTAAATAAAACCGTAAAATAACATAACAAACATTGTTAGCTATTTATTAACTAATTAATTACCACATTTTTAAATTTTTAATTGTTTTTTTTTTTTTTTAAAATACGGTTGTGCCAGCTTGAGCCCTATTTATCCACTTTCATTTCCGAAACTCTTCACTGACTAAATATGAAATGATGTAATTGTTGATCGGTTATCGTATGTATTTGAAATATATATTTCTACTAAAACATTATAGTCATAAAAATAAAATAATACAAACATTTCTTCGAATTAATTTTAATGAACTACACTTTATAGCTGACACAATATATCTTTTGATACCTTGAATACAAATTGTTTAGATGGAAACTTTTGTGCGAAGTATTGTGTATATATATGGAAACACTAAATTTACTATGTTTCTCTCTTCTATTGTGTTTTAGTAAACTATCTGGAATTTCTCTTCTAAATTATTTGTTATATCAAAATTAACCGAATTTGGAAAATGTTTCTGTAATTTAGTGATATAATTATTAAATTATTGTCATCAAACGATTGGATTTTAAAATATTACTGTGCTAATGTTAATTTTCTTGACAAATGCTAATTAATACTTATATAATTTAATTTTATATGTGTAATTCGAAAACTGTCTGTCTATAATTTAGGAAATTTTGTAATATAGAAATAAAATGTTTTAAGATTAGATAGTTGATGAGTATGCTCATCACGGCATTTAAGGTCTCTTGAAATCGAAATACATATGACGAGTTTCTTTGGAGTGAAATGAAGCAACTTTATAATATAGTCTTGTGTTTTTTAGAAAATTGATTTTTGAAGCTGTTTAAAATTTCATTCTTAAAGATGGAAACAGGATTTACTAATTTCAAATAGCTTTACATACCGTGATAAACATGTTTAATATTAATTAACCTAAATTATTATTTAATGATTAGTTTTGAATTGCTTATATTAAAGTCACAATATAAGTCGTATTTGTCAAGTTGATCAAATTTTTAGTTATTAGAAACGAATAGTAATAACAGCATGGTTTAATTATAAACAAATAATTAGTAAATGTAATTAGTTTGACATCTTTTTTTACACTTAAGCTATACAATTTTTACTATCTTTTTCTTTTCATTAGACGAATACTATTGTATTTTGCAAATTTATCATTGTTTAAGGTTATGCGTAACAGTAAAAGTTACATATATAATTTCCACCTTTTTATTCGTTGTTGAACACGAAGTGATACAAAAGCCGAAGCGCTATAAAAATGTTGTACAAAATTAACTTGCCTGGCATGCTTGTTTGAATTCACAATTTTAGCCCAAAAACTGGTATATATACCATGTTAATTGGTGTTTGCGTTGAATTTTAATCAGGCCCATTTGGATTCGATGGGCATGCTCGCTTGCGTTCAAGTTTTTCGCCAAATGATTATTCATTTCTTAATGAAACTTGAAACTCAACGGGGATACTCTATCTCCAGACTCGCAACCAAAATTCTGCTTACATTTTTATGGCTGGTAATTTTCTACTTTTATTACGTAATTTATTTTATGAATTTGAGCTATAATTTTCGTCTTACTTATAAAAAAATTAGTATAATGTTTTATTTATAAATAAATGTTTTCCAGAATGGTGATTTATTTGAAAGAAATATTAATTTTTAATCAAAGTTGTCATTAATATATTTTACATTTCTTAAAAATACAGTTATAAGTTATCTTATCAGCTTATCTAAATTTGCATTAAATGTTTAAATTTCTATTTTTCGTAATTCTAAAAAGATTTATATTGAAAATACGTGAATATAGTTTCTGAAAAATGTTTTCAAAAATTTTACCGAATATATTTTGTGAATGCATTTATAACGAATGGAACATAAACTGTATAATTATTTTTAAAATAACAAATTTATCAATAATTGTTTTGATTAACTATTAATTTTACAATAATAATAAATAAACTATTCAAATATTTAATAATTGAATTGTTAATATTTCGTTCTGAGACTTCTTGAATAAAAATTTACTTTTAATAATCCATAAAATTTATTTAAGTACTACATAGGTTAGTTATTTTTCATATAAGAAGAATGAGAATTTAAGTAAAAAACACTATATATTATATATATATTATAATACAATTTTCTAAATGGTTTAAGCAGAATTCTAAATGAAAAGTTTAATTTTTGCTTAAATTTATTTATACTTTTATAATGTGTAAAAAAAAATTGTTAGTTTTATATTAACTGACGAACAAGACAAGAATAATATATAGTGTTAAATAAACATTAAGATATTTTAACCTAAATATGAAAATATATTAATTCGTTGTTGATACCTTATAAAGTTAAATTAGAAAATTACATATTATAAAATGTAAATTTTAATAACAAAATTTATATATTCCGAACGTATTACATACGTTCCGGAAAGCTTTGCACGACGTAAATATTCAAGTTTAGTTTTCAGTGCGAGATATTTAATATAAAGTTATATTCGGTCTTCCCAAACTTTACTTATATCGTATAAAGACGATATCTTGGCAAATATTACCGAAGCAGCTAAATGTTAATATTTGATACAACTCGGAATTTGTGTAAACAATATTGGTCGGACAGGTATACACTTAAAACTTTGCCGCAAAGAATTCCATCTGGCTTGCAACGTCATCATTTTATTTTGTGTAAATGAAAGGAGAAAATGTATTCTCTTTTACTCGAATTTTTCTATATGTATAGTGTGCAAACTTTTTTAATTTAAAATAAAAATAAAAGCCGAATTTTTTCAGTCGCATTTTGCACAAAGACAATTACGTGTCTTTTTATTTTCGTTTGTTCTATTTAGTGCTTTAATTAATTATAACTACGTGCGCCAGTTTCTGATTACCGGGGATAGAATGGCATTCTTTTGTGAACGTGGAATATTTCAGAAATATTTTAAAACACTGCATAATTTTATTATGATGCAAAAAACTTCGGCAAGTTTTATGATAATTTATAAGTAAGTTGTTTTGTACTTTTTTTAAGCCAGTACTTTTTGATTCTTTTTGAAATTAATCAATTTAATTTTATAAGGTTTATTTTAATAATATTATATTAATTATATTTTTAGTTGCTGTAAATGAGTTAAGATATATATATATATATATATATATATATATATATATATATATAATATGAAACATCTAATTCAAGATTGGATAATTACGTTTGTCATATTTATCTAATTTAATTAGATATTAGTCGTTTATTTATTTATTCTTGTTCATTGATTTATCTAAATTGTAGATAATGTATTAAATTTTATTTAATGTTACTAATATTATTGAAAATATCATGTAATTATGTGGAGTTATCTGTAATTTAGTCATCTAATTTGAATTGATGAAATAGCTGTTATAGAAGAAAACAATTTATGGTTACTTCTACAGATATGTAATTTTAACATGTAGACTTAAACATTTTTTGAATAAATGACTTAGTTGTCTTTTGAGTGAAAAAATAAAAATTAGGTTAGGCTAGGTAATATAAATTTTTTATTATTTTTTCTAATTTGTAAATGTATCAATTCTTCTTTTTGATTTATATAAAAAACTTTTTTGGATATTAACGCTGCATAATGTTCTACAACATTTGTAATATGTAGTATATGTGTGGCATGATAAATGTAAGGGGTGAGATTTAATATTTAGTAATATATTTGTAAAGTCAGTTTATTGTACAGGCCGCGGTATCGCAGCTATTTTACGTCTTGATATAAAAAATATTACAATCATAAATTCATTCTATATTGCTTCCGAAAAACAACCTATAACTTTTGTTCTTCGGTTATATGAAGTAATGCCCACACGTGCGCTTATTTCTAATAAAAAATCCGCCGAATAAAATACGAAAATAATCTACTTTAGTTTAGTGAAAGTGGGACGGAAACGGGAACGAAAAGAATATAGCTGATATTTTTGCCAAACATTAAAAGCGTTCGGTCACAGTGCAAAAGAAAGAAAAAAAAAAGTGGATTTGTATTATTTATTTAGTCCGGCTCAGACGCGCGGATAAAAACCTAAAATGGCCAAAATAACACTCTTGCTCTCGAGATTTAGGACGGCTAAACTTAGGTCCGCTCGCCTCAAGTGACATCAAAAGAAAAGCATTGTTTTATTTTCGTCATAAATACGATTATTTCCAGCCGAGACAAAAGATATTCTTCTAAAAAGATTACAAGTACTAAAAGAACATCTAAAAGTTTACTCATATATTTTGTTTCTATCTCGTATTTCTTTCTTATTAATTAATGACATTAATAACAAGAATTTTTCTTTGTTACTTTTGGAGAGAACATGATTGATTCCTTCTAAAATATATTTAAAATAATAAACAAATGAGTACATTCCCTAGCTGAATTACGAAACACAACTGTCTGTTGTTCATTAACAAAGAAAAGTTTTGAAAGTTAATGACGCTTATGTTGGGTGCTTGTGTCTCTATCTGTGGACAAAAGTATGAATGTGACCTCCGTCCCAACTTGATGATGTCACAATTTGTACAAAAACTTTTATCATGTGCTTTAACGCAATAAAAATGCTAATTGAATTGCACGAAAATTATCATAATTGTTATATTTACAATGAAATTACTATGAAACAGCTGAATATGTCATGGTTTTCTCCAAAATTCAGAAAAATATGGATTATTCTGGAAGACTTTTATTATCAGAATTAGTATAAAGGCTTTATGCTTATTTATCTCGAAATTAGTTTTATGTTTTAATGGCAGTGTTATTGGTTATAAATAGTATTTACTAGTTTGTTAGAACTTAATAAAAATTGGTTAAAAAACATTAATAATAATTTTTAGTAAAACTAACAACAAGAGATAAAATAAAAATGGTGCATTTGCGTTATTTGTTCATAAATTAGTAAGTAGTTTAGAATCACTAATTTATTTCGTGTTTATTCTCCTGAACTTGCATATTCATGTTGCTGGTTTTTGATTTTTCTTCTGCAGTTCTTTTTAGTTTACAAAGATTGTAAGTCGACGCGTTTCGATCTTGCGATCATTATCAAGTGTGTTGTCTGTGCGTTGTCCTGTCATTTTATACTGTCAATTTTTGGTGGGGGTGAAGAATCACTAACTCTACACTAGAACAAAACAATAAATTTGTGATATAGTAGTCTAAATGAGCTATTAATATCATATATTAAACACGTAGTTAAATGGTCAGTTACAACTGGTTTAATTTTTATTTAGTATTTTCATTATTTATTGTTAATTTTTGATAGACATTACTATTTTAATATAATAAAAAATCTTTCAGAACTCATTTTATTAAAATAAAAATATTTAATTTTAAGTTCTGTTTTTAATTTCTATATTAGTTAATTTTTAATTTAAGAAACGTATATTTAGTCTTATTACTACAATACTACTTTAATATTTAATATGGTAGTAATTAAGTAGTTCCACAATTTTAAATTGTTATAGTTATATGCCATAAATTATTTTAATTTTTTCGTACTTGTATTTTTATTTTTTTTTTGTAAAATATGACTTTAATTTTTCTAGTCATAAATAAACAGATTAAAATCATAGACACCGTAAATCAAGATGTTTATCCAATTCCTCTATGAACTTACATCTTCCTGAACTATTTCCCACTGACATGGTCCGTTTTCTACAAGCGATAAGGTAGTTATGATCGCCAAAGGTATCGTCTAATGGTAGCAATTAAGAACGGTCTCGTAATTACAATTACACGATATTATTGTTGCATATCAAAAATTTATAGAACTTGCTAATTGTCCGTATAATTACTTACTAACATAAAGACCGTTACATACCTATTAGTTAGCGAGATTTAAGTGCTTCTGTTGCCTGCAGCATTAGTTCAAGTAAATCATGGATGTACTTCCGTGTTATATGGGGTAAGAGATAATAAGGGCAATGCTCTATTAAGAGATAAAGCAAGGTGAAAACCAGTAGCCTTTGCTTTTAGTTAGCGAGATAGTATACTATAGTGCTTAGATTTTTCTCTTTTATATTTGCAGAATATTGTAAATTGTTAGATAGTTGCAATGGAAATGTACGTCCTATATTTAAAAGATAATGATTACAATAATTAAATAGTTAATTTTGTTAATGATAAAATACTTTGTAAAGCAAAACTATAGAAACAAACAAATTTAATATGTTACATAGAACAATAAAACAGAATTTATTAAAAATTATAAAACTGGTATCGTGTTTTTTTAATTTAAAAGTAATATATTGTAGGTTTCTAAATTTTATTTAAAATATATAAAATAAATTATCAATTTATATATATATATATATATATATATATATATATATATACAGGGTGTTTCACAACTTAGAGCAAAAAATTAAAAGGTATATTCTGTACGACGTGCTGATCATGAAACAAAAAGAATTTTTTTAAAATTTGCAAAAAAAATTGCATCGTATTTCAAGCAAACATTTTTTTTGCCACTGGTCGATAGTTATTTTTAATAATTGTTTTCAAATCGTCTACAATGAAAGTAATTGTTTACGTAATATCTAATACTAATAAAATGTGTAATAGTTTAATTAATAATTTAATTTAATTTGATAGGTAGTGGGTAGGTAGTCTTTCGTCGACATTGCTGTTAATTATTATTATCTTTGCTGGTGCACTGTTCTCATTTTACAGTGAATAGCAGTGTAGTGTAGTTTTTGTTAAAATGAATGCATTTAGTAACAGTGAATTAGTGGACATGATGTTAATTTATGGCGAAGCACGGCAAAATTCGTTATTGGCACGACGTCTGTATGCTGAACGTTATCCTTTACGCCGATTACCCACTCCCCGTTCGTTTGTGAGGATAGTCCAGCGCCTTCGAGACACAGGATATGTGCAACCTAATCGTGGGAGAGGTGGTGGCCGCCAGCATCAACACGACAATATGGTTAATGATATCTTAGATGCTGTACATGCTGAACCAACTATTAGTACCCGAAGAGCGTCTCAACAATTAGGAGTATCACATAGTTCAGTATGGCGAATTTTAAGAGATCAAAACTACCACCAATTCCATTTTCAACGGGTACAGGGGCTAACAGAACCTGACTATCAGTTTAGAGTACGATTTTGCAACTGGCTTTTACAAAAACACACTGAAAATCCGAATTTCCCCTCGTACATCATATTTTCTGATGAGGCTACTTTTACGAGGGAGGGAGTTCATAACTATCATAACTTTCATTATTGGAGTCAAGTAAATCCACAAGTTGTTGTACGGGGCAGTTTTTAGCATCGTTTTTCGATAAATGTTTGGGCAGGTATTGTTAATGGAATATTACTTGGGCCGTACATTCTACCAAATAGGATGACCGGAGCTAATTATTTATTATTTTTACAAAATACTTTGCCAGAACTACTTGAAAATGTGCCTTTAAATGTGCGTCAGCAGACATGGTTTCAGCACGATGGTGCGCCATCACACTATGCTCTAAATGTAAGAGAACATTTAAACCAAGTGTTTGAGGACAGGTGGATTGGTCGCGGTGGACCTGTAGCTTGGCCTGCTAGATCCCCTGACCTAAATCCGCTGGATTTTTATTTCTGGGGTCATTTTAAATCCCTCGTCTACGACAACCAAAATGCGCCGGAAAACGAAGAAGAACTTAGGCAGAGAATAGAAAATTCAGCAGAAATAATACGAGTACAAAATTCGTGTCAAGACTGTACTAGGTCATTAATTCAACGTGCTGCAATGTGTGTAGGGATGAATGGTGCAAATTTTGAACAGTATTTGTAGTTTTGTGCTTCAGGTATGTTATTTCCCAAATTATCTTGATATTAAATAATACAATGCATTAATATTATAAATTATTTTGTATTCAAAACAATTATTGTCTCTAAATAAAACTAACATTACATAATGTTTCTTTGATAATTAATTTCATTTAATATTTCTTTCTATGACGTATGCTACTCCAGTGGTTCAAAAAATGTCTACTTCAAGTAAACTACCCTTAACTTTGCGAATTTTAAAAAAATTCTTTTTGTTTCATGATCAGCACGTCGTACAGAATATACCCTTTAATTTTTTGCTCTAAGTTGTGAAACACCCTGTATATATATGAAATTTAATTTTTTATAGTGTTATATCTTTATAAATATCTTTAGCAACACTATACCATAAACAGTCTATTGTTTATTTATAAAATTTATAAAAAAATTATCTGAAAAAAATTAGAGAAATATTTCCTATAAGTTAAAGTTTACAAAATCATTAACAGCTGTTCAAAAATTGAGAAGATAGTGTAAGAAAGTGTTAAGTTTGGTACAAGTTCCATCGAACATATTGAATATTGCAAAGATACCGATTAACCTAAATGCATTATGTAAGTAATGAAGATGTTTAAATTGCCAGCGTACCATTTGCTCGTTTACCCAATCGCTATATGTCTAGATTGCAAGTGGAAATCGAAGTGGAGCTGAAGCAAGTGTTGGTTGAAGGGGTTGGGGGGGGGGGTCAGACCTTTAGCCCGATGGGCCGTAATGTGATTGTGAATTCAATCCCCGGGATTGAAGCGTATCTGACTGCTACCGGCCGGGGGTTCAGGCATCTTCGCTTGGCCCATTACCCAGTCCGGAAGACCAAGGTACCCACCACAGACCGCATCCTTCCCGCTTTACTTTACCGGTACGGCCACGTCAAAGAAAGCCGAGAGCATAATAGCGTGCGCTGAAAAGAAAATACGTTTTTCAATAGCGATTGCACTATTTCCGAACGACAACACAGGATTTTTATTAAGGCCCGGTAGCCTGAAGAATACTAAAATGGTGGCGATAGTTTCAGGCGCAAGCTTTCATTATGCTTGGCAACTTATTATTGGCCGTAGAAATGAGTTTGAAATGCACCACACGTAAACCGTGACACAAATTACATGATAATCGTTAGTGTTATGTTACGCTGAGAAAATACTCGTATGGGGAAACCACTTTTTCCGGTGCTAAACGCTATAGTTTTACAGCGAAATTGATACTTACTGTATTGCAAACCGTTGAGCAATTTCTTTTGATGCTGTTCCAGCATTAGCTATGCAATACCAAACGACATTGTATTATAATAATCTACAACATAGTAATATTTTTTTTTGTATAAATTGATCCATTATGATTATGATAATCAGTGCTTATTTCTAAATGTTTTATTTAGCACTGTACATTGTTATTTAGACTGTTATCTAACTGTAATTTTGGTCTATTGTATGAATATATAATTAATTTTTACTATATAACAATTTGGATGAAAAAAAAACGTAAGTAATAATAATACATCATATTACAAAAGCTAATTAACACACTGAAAAAAATATTATTTTAACACCAACGTTTTTATTGTTAAATCAAAAGTAATTATACTTTTAATTAGTAAAATTAGGTTTTCATAATAAAAAAAATTTTTTAATAAAAAATAAATAACATTAAGTTAGTATAATTATTTTGAAACTTTTTTATAAATTTTCTTACTATACAATTTGGGAGAAAATATATAATTTGAATGTTAAATTATTAAAAATTTTATTCTTCGATTTTTCCAGGAAACATTGTACTTCCAAACCAAATACTAAATAATTTCAGTTATACTATAACTTATTATTATTAATTTTTATTTAAAAAATTAATTTTATTTTATATATCTAACTTTACAGATCAAAAATATGTTCAGATTTTAATTAACAGTAAAATCGTTGGTTTTAAAGTAATAGTTTTAATAAATTTGTTCATACAATTTTTGTTTTGCAATATATAACTGCAAATTACATGAAAGAAACAAAATAATGTTATTTTACCTGTATGATTTATACAGTTCTTCAATTTTTATCAACATTTTCACGAATAAAATAATTAAATAATAATAAAAATTATTGTTCCAAAGTACAATTGCGTAATATTAAAAAGTTATTGATCCATTGGATAATTCGCAGAAGAGAAAGAAATGAACAACGAATGAAGACTATCTTTTAATTACTTTTTAGTAGCATTGTCTCGCATTTTCAAAGGAGTGAACCGAAATGCGACTATCGTACCACACTGCGACCCAGAGTTTTGGACGCGAAAGCTTTGTGTGTCGCATCGCGTTGCGATGCTAAGCATTTATTGTGCGACAGGGATTGTGTGGTGTGATGGTAGCTACAGCCGCCCCAGTACAATCAAGCAGGAGTACGCGCGCTGTTTGGCTGACTTCGGCAAGCATAATTGATTAAACTTCGGGATAGATTAGCAAAGTCTCGTCGAACAACTCGTCCCGGAGAAGTAAACAAGCATTCAAAGCATTCGGATGCTCGAATCGCCGTCGAACAACGCGCTCCGGGAAGAAATAGTGTGTCGTTTGGAGTTTGTTTACAATTCATTTAGTTCGCGAATTGAATTTCGTCGAAGTTCCTATTGAGTACGACTACGTCTTTATTGCAGTTTGGTAATTTAATAAGAATATTTCCGGGAGATTAGCCCGTCGTTTCCGATAAGGTGGAAGAGGGTCTGTTAATTAGAACGCCAAAAGTGGCAGGAATGTAACAGTTTGAACGAATAAAGCAACTTGAAGCCACATTCACAGCAGTGGTGCTCTACCGCAAATATTTTATGTTAAGGGATCCGTTGATGTAGTTTTCATTGCAATATAAACAGTGACATCATGTCAGTATTTATTTTTATTATGACGTTGTCTTAGATTATTCTAGTAATTATTTTACAGCGTAACTACTTTTGTCATTTCACATTTGAACATGCATAACTATTATTTTGTAATTATATTTAAAGAAATATAAAAATGAGGTTGTAATTTAAAAA
Source organism: Clivina fossor (assembly GCA_963966155.1). Lineage (NCBI taxonomy): Eukaryota > Metazoa > Arthropoda > Insecta > Coleoptera > Carabidae > Clivina > Clivina fossor. Next base: position 1,924,598 of record OZ014563.1, read on the forward strand.
AATGAAGAACAAATGTGAGGATATAGTGTTTTTATTTGATTTAAAATAAATAAAACTTCGACAGTACATATACATATTGACATATTAAAACTTTTCTAATAAACACAGCGGAAAGATTTTCCGGAAATCATTTAATTTTTTTAGAGAAATTTTAAATTATTATTTTTTAAATCAATGTAGGTTTGTGTAGTTATTTCTAGATAAAGATTTATTTGTATTGTTAATGTAGCATGACAGAGCTTACTACAGAGTTCAGATAAATGTTTTTACTACATACTTTAATCTTGAAAACCTGTCTTCATCAGTATAACATGTGTTATAAAACATTTTTAAGTAGATTTCTTTTAGTTCAATAAAAGAAAACTTGAGTAAAACTTATTTAGAGAATTTTAACAGAATTGATTAGTATTGAAATGAATTAAAACTGGATCGAGACGGGAGTGAAAGCAAGCCGCCAGTGTGAATGGTATCTAAATGGTCTCATCGAAGAGTGGTAGGTTTATGAAGGTTTGGGGTGCAAGAAGTTTTCGAGGCGAGCTGTAGGTTTTATTCGTGTTTTTATTTCCCTGCGCTCGGTTTGATATGTTCTCTCTGGCAATGGTGACGGCCGTGGCCGCCCCCCAGGGAACGGGCCCCGGTTCCGTCTAGTGGCCCGACCTCTGCTTCCGCTCGTAAACAACGGACATGACGTGCAGTTCGGGCTACGCTTACCCCGTTACCTTCACCTGCGCCCACCTTCCCCGAGGTCGAATATTGACCCGTTTCGTTCGTCGTTTTGTTGCTCGATGGCTCAAAGTTTGAGTCTGTGTGACCCAGATTTTGCATCCTTTTCACTTTTACCTGTACGTTCAACACATATGCTTTTTGTTCTTTCATTATATTGAAAACCAAGAGTGTTTGCTTATCGGTTTAAAAACATTGTGTAGATATTCCGGGGTAACCGACGATAGAATCAATCGATTGTGTTTGGTTTTTATATTAAACTAAAAGCTTAATAATGTCAAACACATTATTGTATTTTATTTTATACACAAATATTTATTGATTCTAAATAATGTGTTTTTATTAAACACATTAGTTGATAAATATTGTTATTTTCAATTTATTGTCCACATAAAATAGTATTCAATTTAAAGAAATGAAAGTATATGATTATTGAAGATAATTTACAACAAATAGTTTTTTATACAGAAATAATGTTAATATTATTACAGTTTTTCTTAAATTTAAATATACTTATATGTATGACAAATTTTGAAATACTTATAGTACTGTATAGAGAATCATTGTAAAAAGTTCTAACACATACAATTTTTCTATACAAAAATCTGTATAATTTTCTATTCAAAATTATGTATAGAAAATATATAAAAATAACACGTGTTACACGATATAAAATAAAATGTACAGACACATGCGCAATGATATTTTACATTTTGACAATTTATTTATATATCTAATCTGAAACTTGGAGATTTATCAATAAAAATATTTACTGCTTCAACTAAATAAGAAATTTGAAAAAAAAAATTGTACAGATAAATATGAATTAATGATAATACATAACGTTGATGTTTGATGTTTTTAAAATACATGAAACGTAGGATATGTTGTAATTTATACATTTTTCTATATAGACTGTCACGGATAAACTGAGCATGCGCGTGTATCAAATATTTTTTATAGAATCAAATATTGGATCGTGTAATATAGAAAATTTTGTTTGTATAGAAAAACTATACTTTTTCTATAAAAAAATGTATTGTTTAAAGCTAGCATAATATTATATAAATACAATAATTTATTGTGAATTTGAAACTAGCTCAGGTTGCTTCTAGCTACCAAAATATTAATCTGGATTAATTTTAATAGAAAATAAAGTACGTTTACCACATTGACTATATTTTAAACTACTTCTATTTTATTTATTTTCATCTTTTTTAACGCCGTTTTTTTATAATCTAGTATTGATTGTAGATTGTTTTAAGAGCTTTATTTATCTTTCATGACGCCCCAACAGTAAACCTATATACAAGTTCTGCTACATTTTTATATTTAATTAGGATTTTTGCTAAGATGGAAACTCTTATTAAGAATATAATATATTTTTATATTGTTTTCTTCCAAATACCATAAGCGGATACTTGCATTTTCTGTTTAATAAATGCTATCATTAAAAATATTTTAATGACGATGCACTTCCCATTTCCATCTATCTGACAAAGTTCTTTACTGAAATGACATCGACCTGTTGATTGGCGCACGTTGAAAATACTGAAAATCATAATCCCAACGAATCCAATTATCGTTGGATTACTTTTTCCTAACGCGGAGTCCTATTATCTGCACTGCCATCGCTGATGATTTTCTCCGATGCAACGTTGACTTTACCAACTGGCCTTTCAATCAACCGAACGCAAAAAAGAAAAGTAGAAGAGAGAGCATTTGGAGGAGAAATAGAGAAGGGTGGAGTTTTTACTTCTACGGAATGTATAAATATACGAGTATGTCGCGTCGGCTCGAACAGTTTGTCGTTGCTACCGTATTCACTTGGGAATGTAAACATGTCAATTATGAAATGGTGTTATGGTCCACAGGATACGGATATTGCACGCAGTAACTATGACGATATTACTGTCAACCGTGTTGCCTATCTTTGCTTCTTACATCTAGTTTTTTTTTTTTTTTTTGAAAGTATTGGACACTAAAATGGATAACTTACTTTTCTTTGTCAAGAATAATTATTGAAGTAATTATATTTTATATAAAATGAAAAATCTAATAGGCACTGTATTTATTTACTTGTATCAAATACTAGTAAAAAAATAATTTATTGGATTTATAGAATTTTGTAGACTGATATTCCGTGATTATTCTATCTTTTTTCGCAGACGTTTTATCATCATCGTAGATGGAACTGAGGATGTCATCTACAATGTATCTAATGTAACAAATATTTTAAGGTCTTCACTATCATATTTTAAAAAAATTATCAATTTATGAGAACATTAACAAGTATTATATAATTTATTTTGTTTTTATTTTCCTGAACTTGTATATTCATATTGTTGTTTTTTGTTTGCCTTTTTACAGTTCTTTTTTCTTTTTTTATTGTACGACGCGTTTCGATCTTGCGATCATTATTGTATCTGATAATGATCGCAAGATCTAAACGCGTCGTACAATAAAAAAAGAAAAAGAACTGTAAAAAGGCAAACAAAGAACAACAATAAGTATTATATAGTTCTGTATTAATTTTTATTAGTAATTGACGTTTCAACATACTCCACGTATATTATCATAAGGAGAAATTACACAAATGCCATTACAGCAAATAAACAAGCATATCTTTGATAATTATGTGCAGAGAACAAATGCAATAGTATCCATTGTGTATTGCTATAATACTAAAAGGTATTTAGCTTAGTCTGGTACAAATATATGAGCGCACGGAGAAAAATGTATTGTATGCAGTACAATAATTATAATAGTAGATATAATATTTTTTTGTAACCGAGTGACAACAATATGGAAATTGTACAGTGTACAATTTAAATTTATTAAACATTTTAACAATAAGTTATTGTAAAAAAATATGTACAATCTTCATATTATATGTAGTATAATATAATTTATTATGCTATTATTAACTATGTATTATACCCAGTATTATATAGTTTATAGTTTTATAGGATGGGATTTGTAATAGAAATAAAATTTGTTTAGTATCATTTACAATAATTTATTATAATATGTTTATAAATTATCTTAAGCATACATATATTTTGTTATTTTTCGACAATATTTGCAATACAGGATCAATACTTAATAAATTCGATTGATTTACAGTCACAGTCTTATTATTAAATTCAACGTCATAACAAAAAGTATGAGATGAAAAACCAATTGTATTTAATTGATTACATATAAAAATTATATTATCTTTTATAACAAGAATATGTGTAATTTTTCCAAAAACTGGAAAACCTTCTATATCAATATCAATATAGATAATATAACCAATTTTATAATATGTGCCATACAATTCAGTCCAATTTACACTGTAAAAATTATTAAAAGTTTTATTTAATATTTTACATATATTTTCTGGTATTGGATTTGCCATTGAACATTTGCATAGTTTTAATTCTCGAACTTTCTTCAGGTAAATCAATGTTAATATTTGTGTCAGAAATTTTATATACATTTTCAAAATTTATAACTGAATTTTCATCTCTATTCTGTTCTTCGAAATTATTAATAAAGTGGCATGCATTTAAATGTTTCCGAAAAGAATTTACTGAACTAAATATTCTGTAACAATTTTGTTCTGCGCATTTAATAATCTCATTATTTTCATATGAATGTATTAACTGTATATGTGACATAAGTGCTTGAATTGTATGGCATTTCATATTACAAAATGAACATTTAGGCATTTTTTTTTAAATTCTACAAAATTTAATAAATCAAAAAAAAAAAAACGTAACGAAAATATTACTTATAGTAATGTAAGATCTTTTTTTTATCTTTAACAATATATTTTAAATGTGATTAAATATATCGCCATTTAGGCAATTCAAATTATTAATTACTAACATGAGAATATAAGTATATGTAAAACACTACTGTAAAAATATATAATTAAAAGAAACTAATTTTTATATTAACGAAAAAATTATGCTTCAGCAAAAAACAAACCTAATTTAATTTATAAACTGATTCAAATCAGTTAGTAATTGCGACACTGCTGGATATTGAATATCATAGTTAGTTTTTATATTATAAATGTGCAATTGCATAAAAAGCCATATTTGTTTCGATTCGATTCCTTGTGCTAGTTAGTCTTTTAGGAGCAGTTGATGTTTTTGGATGGTACGGAATAAAATAGACTGATTGTTCTTCTTTCGGAAAAATTTTAACGATTTCTTCTGCAGCTTGTGAAAATGCTGTAGCTGGAATTCTAAAATAAACATATATATAAACATAAAAATTAAAAAGTAAATAAAAAATAATAACTCACTTATAATCCGGAAATGTTTTTAATAAATGTTGTATAACAACATCTACAACATCTGATGTGGATGGTGGCGGCATTAATTCCGATGAAGAGAGAGGTATATCAAAATCTAAATCACTTAGAAATAGATCTGCATTCTCCGAAGTTATTGTAATTGTGCTATCGGAACTCGAAAGTACGGGATCAGTATTTTCTTTATTCTAAAAAGAATAAAATTAACACACCAACATAAAAATTCATATAAATATACATACAGCATCCGAATGTTGATCATCACAAATTAAAGCGTTTTTTGTTATTCTAAATTTATTTAAAAATTTTAACCGTGCGCCAATTTTTGGTATTAATTGGGTTATGATATTCTCGGTTAACAAACTGAATGCTTCACTGTCTATTCCTTGATCTACAATAAATAAATATTGATTTATAATGGTTTTATGTAATTATTTTACTGAAACTGATATACATAACCACACATGCAAATAAACATTAAACCATTCCAAATTGTAAATTTGTGAAATACACTTTCAAATATTAATTTTGTTGTGAATAAAAATTCTATATATCACATATTAGCTAATTACATACCTTGAAATATCTCAATTAATTCGAGGACTTCCCATGATATTAAAATGTTTCTTGTAGTTTCATCCATTTCACAATAATATTACTAATTTTATCACTTATTTGTATTTTTACTACTTTCAATTTGAACTTTTTTATATTTCAACACAAAACGTAAGCGATGTGATGTGAATCATACGTATGTAGATATACAAATGGCGCATTTCATGTTGTTCGTGAACACAATGCCAGCGTACAGCTGTCATAATAAAAATATTTAGTTAATTATAAAATATTAAATTGTAAATTTATTATTTTACAAATATAGTATTGTATTTTCAAATAATATTATATTGTACAATTACGTTATTACAATATCTTATAATATAATTTACAATACGTATGTTACATTTTACAATAAATAGGTTTAAATATAACCGTTTTGTATCTGTAACAAGTCAGTTTTATTTAGAGTACAAAGCATGTTATATGATGTAAAATATTTATTGTATTCAATACAAAAAATCGTTTTATAATATTTTTTTAACAATCTTTTTTCTCCGTGCGCATGTCCTGCTTTGCAACAATGCCCTAACTTAACCCTTTTCCCCCACGTTCGTCTAGAATAAGGTCAAGTGGAAAGGGTGGTTCATCCATCCTGCACACGATGCATAAACCACTACCGCGGTTCTCAACCCTTTCGTCCCTCTCTTGCATTCGCGTCCCTTTCTAAACGCGTGCGTATGTGTTATGCATGCCGACGATGAACTCGATTTATGAACATTGTTTGATATTCTGCTAGCATTTGCATACAAGATGTCTACTGCTCACTGTACCGGATCAAAAATTCGCTTATAAAAGCAGGCGTCGTTCTCATACACACCGACTGGTCGCCCGCCGCCGCCGCGTTGAATTGAATTGAAATTGGGCGTCAGGCGGTTTTTCCGTGCCGAAGTTTTTCGTGTGTGTGTATGTGTGCGACAGTGGCGACACAGTAGCTGATGCGAGGACGATGAACACAGCTGGGGAAATGGGTTGGCGTTCGATGAGGTATCTGCTCTCTTCGCCCGCAATGCACCACTGGATACTACCTATGCTAATTTTACTTATTCAAATTTAAATGAAGCTGAATTTTGATTTTAAAAATATATATAACATATTTAAAAAAAAAATTAGAACTCATTATATTAAAATAAAACGGCTTTAGACTATAGTTCTGTAATTAATTTTTAATAATAATCGACGTTTCGATGTACTCCACGTACATTATCACTATAAAAAATTACACAAATGAAATTACAGTAAATAAAAAAGTAACTAGTTACCTAGTTACATGTTTCTATGTTCTGTTTATTTACTGTAAAGTCATTTGTGTAGTTTTTTTTTGATGATGATGTACGTGGAGTACGTCAAAACGTCGATTATTATTAAAAATTAATACAGAACTATTTGAAATATTTATATTTAATGTAAAATGAGATGTAGATATTAAACTTATAACAAAACAGTTAAATTATAAATGTTACTAGTTAATATTAAATAGGTAGTTTTAAAATCGAAATATTAAATAAAAATATCACTCGATTTTTAAAATTTTTTAAATGAACATATATTAAATGAAATTAATAATGTCAGCTGATGTAATAGTGTTTGGCTGAATAGGCAAAAGCGTTTAACTGTCAATTTTAAAAATATTAAATATTGACTTATTGGAATAGAATTTTACGTGAATTATGTAGTATTACCGAGAAAATTTCAGTGTGAAATTAGCTGGTAAATAGTAGTATCAAAATTGAAAAAGAAAATGTTGTTGTAAAAGTAGTTGCAAGTCATTTACGATGATTTAGCTGTTTTGAACTTTATAATAAAAATTGATGTGTGATGTTAACATTGGGCGTGTATGTGAGCATTCCAATAGAAAGTGAGTTGCCATAATTGAGAGTGATTTTAGTAAACCAATTATTACATAAAATTAATTGATATTTAAACAAAAATTAATAAGAGAAAAGATAATTATGAATTAATTATTATTTTAATAGAAAATTCTAACTGAAGAAACTTTTATAATTACAAAATTTGATATAAACTTTATGGTAAAATTGTTTAAGTCAACTACAGAATACTTAATGTAATTAATTATGAAAAAAAATTAGAATTGCAATTTAAGAAAATGATATTTTATTTCAAAAATTGAACTTTATAATCCGCATGTTAATTAAAGAACAAGAAATCTACTAAACTTTTTTTTGTTTCCAATTTCTTTACCATTATAAAGTTACGTTTAAACTTTTCTTTCGTGAAATACTTTGCGGTAAAAATCGCTGGGTGCTCCATCTTGTTCCCATGTATGTCACACGCTAGCGATCGTACGGATGTCGTTGTATTTTGCCGCTGAATGTAAAAAGAGGGGGGTCATTTAAATAATAAATGTCGCAGTATGTTTGAAACATTTTTACGGTCGCGACGTTTGCCAGGAATGATATAGATAGGTCGAAGAAAGGAAAAGGAAATGAAAGGCTTCCCGAACAAATGAGATACTATAAAAAAATTCTATCAGACATAATTGATTCCTTTTGCGCAACTTTGCAACTGGTTTTTGTTACGTATTGACGAAATTTATACGTTTTTACTGTTTGATTTCACAGTGACTTATTTTTCTTATTTATTTTGTTAAAATAATGATAATGATAAAAAAAAACTGGTATTATTATTTTTTGGTTAAAAGTTGCCGGTTTTAAAAAAATTTAAAATATCAGTTAATATTAATATTTACCAAAATATCGGTTAACCAGTTTAATTAACCGATTTATAGTAAAATGTGGAGTGTATTAAAGCGATAGTCATTTTTAATATTCCCGTACCTCTTGTGTGCTGCAATATTCCGGTGAAATGGACAGATTCATCGCGGTGTCATAGCATCTATGTCGACGTGTGCACATCATCATCTGAACGTTGACGGTAACGTCCGTTTCGTTGCGTTATCGTAGCCGCTTTTGCGTCGTTTTTTTTTATCCCGTTATGCTTTCGACGGTGTAGTTCGTATGCGAGTGACGCGGCTTATATAAAGCGTGTGTATGCTGAGTGTATTTTGTGTGCAAATGTCCAACGGAGTGTCTCAATATTTTTTGTGGGAGAAAACGGAGTCGAGATGGCTATATGAAAGAAAGTTGAAGAGCTTTGAAGGTGGTTGAAGAATGTGAAATGGACCCTGTTTAGATATGGGTCATGAGTAGTAATGAATGGGATTATTCCAGACTGATTAAGTTAACAAGGTCAATCCGCTAATTAGTTTTTGGCGCCGTTAATGAGTAATTAATGATGTTTTCTCCTTAGGAATTTATGAAATTTTGAATATTCGTCATTGCTTTTCCTAAATATTGTTAAGTTTCTATTTAATTACACGTTATTGAATAAAATTTCTTTTTTTTTGCAGAGAAATATTTTAACTAATATATTTTTAATTATGTTGGAATATTTTAAGAATGTTGTAAGAATATTAAGGGAAATTTTTTCTAAGATTTATATTAAATAACCTTGTAATTTATTTCAATTTTAGTACTTTCTTATTTTAAAAATAACAAATTGTAAAAATACATCATTTACTTAATAGAATAGAAAAAATATTTTTAAAAATTAAAATCTTAATTTCTCTATTTATGTTTTCAAAATACTTTAACGATGTAACAGGATGTACATTAAGAATTTTGAAAGTGCAATGGAATGTTAATATAAGTTGTGGCTCTCTTAATGACTAGTATTCAAAATTAGTCAATGAATTTGCGCATATTTGAACATTTTAAAATTATTTTAAGATTACAAATTGAATGAAATAGAAATATATTTAGTATACTGTAATTAACTGAATAATGATGTTTTCTCCTTAGGAATTTATGAAATTTTGAATATTTGTCATTTCTAACTTTGGAACTGATAAATTTTAGAAAGTTTGTTATGTATTATTGAATTTTTGAATATTCGTCATTGCTTTTCCTAAATATTGTTAAGTTTCTATTTAATTACACGTTATTGAATAAAATTTCTTTTTTTGTAGAGAAATATTTTAACTAATATATTTTTAATTATGTTGGAATATTTTAAGAATGTTGTAAGAATATTAAGGAAAATTTTTTCTAAGATTTATATTAAATAACCTTGTAATTTATTTCAATTTTAGTACTTTCTTATTTAAAAAATAACAAATTGTAAAAATACATCATTTACTTAATAGAATAGAAAAAATATTTTTAAAAATTAAAATCTTAATTTCTCTATTTATGTTTTCAAAATACTTTAACGATGTAACAGAATGTACATTGAAAAAAAATTTATAACTTACAATAATTATTGAATACAAGTATTTTTCTTAAGAATTTATAAAATTTTGAATATTTGTCATTTCTAATTATAAAACTGATAAATTTTAGAAAGTTTTTCATGTGTTTTTGAATTTTGAATATTCGTCATTGATATTCTTAAATATTTCTAAAATTTTATAACTTTCTTATTCTATAATTAGATTCAAATTGGTATATATAAAACAGGATATTTTTGTTATATCATATCACTTTTGAAAACAAAGTCATTGTAAGAACTTCAAATATATTCAGTGAGTATATTATTATTATTATTATTTATTGCTATTATTATTATTATAGAATAATACAGTTTTTAAATATGTGTATATTTTGTTTTATATAGAAACATGGATTTAGAAAAATTGAATGAACTTGGCCAGTTGAAGAAACCTCTAAGAAAATTATCAACATTGCCATTTAATACAAAATTTTTAATTAAATCTATCAGACCTGTTAAAACAACTTTTGGCCGAAAAATAATAGTTGAATTCCAAGATTTTAAATCCTATCTGCCAGCTCGTTTTGATGAGTTGACAAACGATGAGATATCTACATACTCAAAATACTTGGGCAAATTAGCCCTTATGTATACAGGAACGGAAATTCAAAGGGGCAAGGAAGTCACATTAATTGAATTTGTTTTGATATAATTTTTATTTTATTAACAATATGTACATAATAATATATGAATAAAAACAATATATATATATTTGAATTATGAGTTTTATTTATTATTAAATGCGTATATACAATAACAAAATTAAAAATATATTTTAAACTTTTGTGTTATAAAAAAATCATTTTGTATTACATCATTATTAAAAACTGATAAAAAGTCATTCAAAGAACATCCATTAATTCTATATAATAAATACAATAAAGAGTAATGTCCACAGACTGAAGACAAATCATTTTGCAAAGTTTTCATATTGTATGTCCAAATTCGTGTATTTCTTCTTAAAAAAGTTGCATGTTGTAAAACGGTCGGTGGAAATCCATATGTTTTCCTATTCTGAAATCTGGATCAGTGTTTACAATTAGAGCACATGGATAGTTCACGTGAAGAGGAAGTCTGTTTGCAGCATAAACGCCATATTGACACACGTTCCGAAACCGTCTCTGCATTATTGTCTTTATGAATTCGGCGTCCATTTTTCACGTTATCAATATACCAATTTCTTATATTTAAAACATTTTCAGTAGCGCACATCATACCAATATGTGAATAAGGAATACAACATATTGTTTTACTATCATAAATCTTACGTAATGTTTTTAAATTCGGACACAGTAAATCTGTAATATCACTGATTTTTTTATCATTCAAAATTTGTTTGAGAATTTTATCATATTTCATATAACAAGAAGAAATATTCAACTTAACTTTCAGAGTATATAAAAATACTTTCATAATTATTTATTAAATATTTCTTTTTTATTAAAACAAAATATTAATTAATATAATATTAGTTTATTACTATTTATTTGTTATTATAACTTTTAATGAAATTATTCAATAATTTAACAATCTTTTTAATATTTTCTGAATTTTTATCTATGATAATCCAATTTAACGCAAAAACAGCATTTTGTTCTATTTAATTAAAAAAAATTATTTTTAACTTTCACTTTTACAAATACCTGTATTATTATTCAGTCATCAGGAAAAAAGTAATATTTGTTTCATATGCTATTCTCAGAAGTAAGTAGATTTTATTTTAAGATTGCCAAATAAATCATTTTATAAAAATAATCATTTAAATCGAAAGTTATAGTAATTGTTTAATGAAAAATAATAATACTTAACCCTTAACTGGTATGGTACGGGTCAAATCGCCGCTATTGATGCATTATTATTGTTTGTGTCTCTCTGCTGATCGCAACGGACCTGCCCCACCCAATACCTTCCTAGTATATCATACACTATCGTTTTATGATTAGTGCTGATTGTAGCTTCTCTGCGTAAAGTCGTAAATAACGTTGCCGGTCATTTTGACCCGTACCATACCAGTTGTGTAACTAAAATAGGTATGTTTGATTTGATCACCTGTGATAATATTTTTGTGTTTATGCATATATTTGTTGTTTTTAGTTTAACGAAGTTGTTAAAAATAATTGTATATATTATTTTATTTGAAATGGACGTTGCCGGATCGTCAAATATTAACAAAATAGCATTTGATAGTCCTGATTTTGAACAAGTTGTTACTGAATGGCTGAGGGAATTAGATGAAGTCGACGACCGTTCAGACTTAGAAGAATCAGACGCGGAATACGAACAAAGTAACCATGATTCTGAGAGTGAAATGTCGGGAGCAGAAGATGAGGAAATGGAAACAGAGAGAGCTCGTAACACGCAAGCTTATTATGGAAAAGGAAATAGGTTCAAATGGTCAAAATTAGCTCCTACTCGAGCTGTTCGGACACCAGCACACAATCTTGTTACAAAATTACCAGGATGTATTGGTAATGCACGCGTGTTGTCAGAAACTGCTACTGAAGAAGCTTTTTGGAATTGCATATTCACCGAAGAAATGCTCACAGAACTTTTACTGCACACCAATGCCAAAATCCAAGCTGAAAGACCAAATTATTCTGTACAAAGTAAGCACATCATTCAAGATCTTGACATGATAGAACTGAAATCATTCATTGGACTTTTATATTTTACTGGCGCGTTCAAATCGGGTCACGAAGATGCCACATCTTTATTTTCAACAGACGGAACAGGTCGTGATATTTGCCGTGCGACTATCAGTGTGAAGCGGTTCTTGTTTTTATTATCCTGTCTGAGATTTGATAATGCTCATGATAGAAATGAAAAGTTTGTCACAGATCCTCTCGCTCCTATTTCCTATTTTTTCACAGAGCTTGTAAAAAATTCACAAAAATCATTTACGCCAGGTGATTTTTTGTGTATAGATGAAATGTTAGTACCTTTCAGGGGTAGATGCAAATACAAGATGTACTTGCCCAACAAACCTGCCAAATACGGCTTGAAAGTAATGGTCTTAGCAGATGTTACCACACATTATTTCTATAACGGGTATGTATATTGTGGCAAAGACAGTGATGGAATTGGTTTGCCCGATGAACTGAAAAATTTCTCCAAGCCAACACAAGCTGTTTTACGGCTCGTGAAACCAATTGAAAGGAGTAATAGAAACATTACTGCTGACAACTGGTTTTCTTCAGTCCCACTTGTAATTGAGTTAAAAAATAAAGGACTTACATATATTGGAACTATGAGGAAATCTCAGAAAGACATTCCCTCAGAATTTTTACCAAATCGCTGTAAAACTGTCGGAACATCACAGTATGGGTTTGTAAAAGATATGACCCTGGTTTCATATGTGCCAAAAAGAAATAAAGCTGTGGTATTGGTATCAAGTATGCATCACTCTGACGATACAGATCCGGAGTCTGGCAAACCGGAGATAATTGTAAAATATAATCAGACCAAAGGAGGAGTCGACGCCTTAGACCAGAAATGTGCTAACTATTCTGTCGGTAGGCGAACTCGCAGATGGCCAATGGCTCTCTTTGGAGCTATTCTGAATATTAGCGGAATAAACGCACATGTTCTATGGTATTCTAGAAAATGTGAAAGGGATAATAGACTTACATTCTTAAAGAACTTATCTCTTCAACTTGTTATGCCTCAATTAATGCGAAGACTTTATAATAATAAACTACCCACGGAACTTCGATGCACAATAGGTCGTATATTAAAAAAAGAAGTTCCATCAAAAGGAACACCAGAAGATAAAAATGTTCTAGCATTAAAAACTAGAAAAAGATGTTATATATGTCCATCTAAAATGAATAGAAAAACATTTCAACTATGTAGAGATTGTAAAAAACCGATATGCGCTGGATGTACAATAAGGATCTGCAAACGTTGTGCTGAAAATTTGCGTCAAAACTAAGTGATGTGATTTTTTTTATTTTGAACTTTTTTCATCTGTTTTTGCAACTTTTTGAAAGTTTATTACTAGTTTTAAGTATTCTATAAATATTTTTTTAATGGAATGAGAATATTCATTTTTTTTTCTTTGTGGAAAAGATATGTTTAATTTTATATTGTTTTGAAAGAAATATATATTTTTATTTGTAAGATTTGTATTTTTGTAATAATTTATGGATTAAATAGTTGAAGAGACATATAAAGACAACCTATGTTAGTATGGAAAGAAAAAAAATAAAATTGCCTATAAAAAAAAATAGGCGGCGTTTTGACCCACACCATACCAGTTATGCGATAAATTTTGACCGTACCAGTTAAGGGTTAAATTTTATTTATCGTTTTTGTTTTGTTTATTAAGTATATTAAAATTTAATATATTCTATCAATATAATTTATAAATAAAATAAAATATTTTTCTGTTATATGAATAATAAACTAAAATATAAAATAATTTAACAATATTTAAATTTAAATTTAAAAAATAATTAATTTCTTATAAACTCTCATGTATTGATAAAAATATAACAAATAAATAGTAATAAACTATTATTATTTTAATAAATTAATATTCTGTTTTAATAAAAGAAAAAAATATTTATTAAATAATTAAGAAATGTATTTCTATATACTCTGAAAGTTACTCCGTTGATATTAAATAAAAGTTATTTTCAGATTATGTGGAAAAAAATAGTTATTTATGCTAAAATATAAATATTAAAATTAAGTTTATTAAAGATTTTTATAATTTAATAAATAGACGATTTGTTATTATATTGCAAATAAATATCTTACATAAAATTTTATTATTATCTCAAAAGCAATTTTTTTTCTATAATTTGAGTTGTAAATAAATATAACAAAAATATATGTATATTTATTTATAAAAATAAAAATTTTCGATTTCAAATATGATGCTTTAATTACAAATTTAAAAAACAAATTGATGAGAATATTTATAATTTGCTTTACCTAGCTGTTATAAATATTAAAATTATTTTGAATTTTCTAGTAGAATGTGCGCTTAAGAACAATGAATTAAAAAAATTTCAATTTTGTTACTTTTTATTAAAAAAAAACATAATAATTATAACGTTTTTAAAATATTAACATTAAAAATATGTTCTAAAAACTGAATTACAAAATTATCAATTTTATGAATTTTATTTAATTAGGTTATATAATTACATATATGTCATATTCGTTTTAAATTATCTAATATTAATAAATTTTTTTATTAATATAGCGTACTCTTGCGGAGTTGATTCGATGCTTCTATTTTATACTGCCAGTTAACATACAATAATTCATCACTGGCAGGAATAATCCTATTTACTTCTATTGAGGGATTAGAAAGTAAATAATATAATTCTTCAGGTGATGAAACTATTGTAGTTTGAGTATTATTCTCAGATTGTGCAAATTTACCTGTAATAAAAATTAAATAAATTAAAAATTAATTTATTAATTAAAAATAAGTGTAATTTACCCCAAAAACTATTTAATTGAAGTTTCGCTGCCGAATTATCAATTTCTTGTTTTAAATTTTGATTATTAAAATTGTCGTTATTTGAATTCATTATCACAAACAATACAAAAACAAGCACAAAAGAATGTATACGGAAATATACTTTTTATTAATATTTATGAGATTATTACTATCTGATGCATCATTACTGTCTGAGTTAGAAAGTTCGGCTATAGGTATTTTAATAGGTTCCCGTAATTGATTTTGAAAATGTAAATATCTTTGTAATGTATTTTGGTAAAGTGTCCATTTTTCAGAATCAGGTAAATTTGATTCTAAAACTTTTTTCATATCATTATCTAACTGTGATATTATATTTTCATTACTTTTTCTGAATTTAATTGAAATCGTTGTAACGATTCAGGTGAAATAAGTACCATTTTACGTGCATGTTCCATTTTGTATTTTTAACTTTTGAATAAACTACTTAAAACACCAGAAATTAACGGAGCCAAGAGAAGCGGAAGAAAAGCACCACCAGATTGAACTAATACCTTTTTCTTTTGTTGCCAATTATCACCACGTTGAATAAGTTTTCGCAAAACTTTCTTATGACGTGTGAGACGCGTATGTTGATTTTTATTTAGACGAATTCTACCATTCAATGTGTTATACATTCACAAATACAGTGAACTATATTACAGTCTGCTGATTTTAATATTGCTTTACGTTGTGTTGGTTTTAATTTTTGCAAAGCTCGCAATAATTCCGCATTATTGATTACGGTTTTAGACATGATTAAGGAATGATTTCGGGTAATTGTTTGTCACCATATTTATAATTCTTTTTAGGAATGTATATAATTATTTGGCCCTCAAGTGATGTTCTAAATCGTAACCAATCAGGCGTTGTCTGTTTTAAATCAAAAATTAAATAACCGTGTGGTTCTGACGTTGCATCTCTATAAGCTTCTAATATGAATTTAATATTCTCAGGAAAAATTTGACGTGCCAGATGTTGAATTTGTGCTTTGTCGCGAGGGTTTTTAAAATAAATAATATAACTTGTATTTAATGATATATCTCTCATCCCGCGACCTTGATGAAATAAATTTTGTGTTAAGAAGAAAACAGATAAATTTTTATGATGTGAATATTTTGTAAATAAATCAATTATTCGTTCGTCTGATTCCCGCATTAAATCATCAACTATTATTAACTGTGGATTGCGACCGTCAAAACTGTTCATATCAGGTAAACCTTCGATAAAATTTACTTTAGAAATTGTATTAAATAAACTCTGTTTTACACCATAATGCCACGAAATTTGAGTAAAATAAGTATTACATAATTCTTTTATATTTTTTAAAAAATTTATAAGAAAATATGATTTTCCACTTCCACTAGGCCCAGCAATTATTGCTGTAAAAGGATGAATAAATTGGTGTTCCATTGTGATTGAAAATTAAAAAACAAATGATACTGTTGATATATATGTAATTAATATATATATAATAACTTTCTCGTTTTATGTAATTTTTTTTGTGCATATATTCATACAGTAAAAATAAATAAATAATTCAATAATTAACAAAAATAAATTATTTAATATTTAACAATAATAAATAAATAAATATAATTAACAATAACAAATAATTTAATAACAATAAACAAATAATTTAAACATAACAATAATAATTAATTAATTTGTGTTGGTAAATTTTTAAATTTTTAATAATATTAGATGGAAAAAAAATTTTAACATCTGATCTAAATATGGCTTCGGATGATTTTTTGTTTCACTTAATATTATTAAAATATTTAAATATTAATTGATTAATCTTAATTTTTTTGTTCCATAAGGCACGGATATATTGTCGTCGACTAAACGACGCTTCATAAAATTAACTTTAAATGCTTTTGTTTCAGTTTTTGTAATGACAGTGTGATTTATCGTGCATCTAATATTATTATTTTGAATTTGTATAAATTTATTTCTATTTTTAACAAAATCTTTTAAGCATTCAAAGTTAATTTTCTGAGAGTTAGCGAAGTTTAGCCGAAAACCTTTCACTTTACACACCTCGCCTACTTGATTTGTTCCAGGAGTAATAAATTTGTATGCGTAGCATTTAGGTCCGCCTGATACGAATGAAATGATATAAGTACCAGGCCCGTAGCTCTCCAGCTCATCTGTTAGATCTCCAAGATAATTACCGATTGGTGGTTCATAATCTCCTGGTATATAAACATAAATTATTGAATCAGTGTCGTAATATAAGGCACGGTGCCCGAGGGGTTGTAAAAATTCATGTAAACGTAGTCTAGCCTGTGCAGTTACGTATGCTGCAATTACTACGTTAACGGTACGAAGCTGGTTTGATGATTCAGTTTTATACAGCCAATTAGCATACACTAATTCATCACCGGCAGGAATTATTCTGTTTACCTCTATTGACGGATTAGAAAGTAAATCATATAATTCCTCAGCTGATGAAATTATTGTAGTCTGAGATTTATTTTCAGCCTGTGCAAATTTACCTGTAACAAAATAAAAAAAAATTAATTAGATATAATATTTATTAATTTAAAATATGCAACTTACCCCAAAAACTATTTAGTTGTAGTTTTGCTGCAGATCTTTTTCCAGGATTTATTTCAATCTGATTAGGATCTAATTCGATTCCTTCGTTTTTGTGATAATCTGACACATATGCTGCTTTGCTGACATCATCGATACATTCAGAAGGATAACCTGTAGCTTCTTGTTTAATCTTTAAAAATTTATCAATGTATTCGGCAAACAAACCACCAGATTTAGTGTCTTTATTGTATTTTGTAACCGAATATTGCCAAACCTCGTGCACTCGTAAAATTTTATATCCTAGTTGAATTGCACGCCGTAATTCGTCTGCTACCCATGTGCCCGTAAATTGTCTCTCTACATCTGAATGAGTACAGATAGCCTGATTTAACGAGTCACAGCAGGTACGGCATAATACAAACATCAATTTTCCATGTACTTTTCTCGGTAATACAGGATGAAATAATTCCTCAGGCGGTAACACTGTACATTTTATTAAACCTTCTACTTGATCTAAATTATTGTTGGGACAGATTTTATTACATTCGGAATCTACGTATACTGTAGGGTGTCCGACAGGAAATTTACCATATTTACATACGTATGGATAAAGAGAGCATACGTCAACATACTTAATTTTTTCATTATTTTCAACATTTTTAAATAGTTGCGTATTTCCTGTACGGCCTCCAAAAAATGCATCGCGTGGATTTAACGGTAATTTAAATAAATAATCTGAAATATCAAGTTCTTGATTTAAATTTTTATTTTCTTTTAAAATTTTTCTAAACCTACATTCCCAAATAAATTCTACAGTATAGCCAAATTTGCGTAATTTTGAAATTTTTTCTATTGTATAATCATATCGCGATTGTAAAGTTTGTTTAGTTCTGTTATAAATTTGTTTCTCGCGATTTGTTTTAAAACACGATTTACATCCATGATAAAAGCAACCAAAAAATTCAAAAACTAGCTTTTCTGGTGCGTAATAACCATCTACTTTATATTTGTTTTCAAGAAGCTTCTCCCCTCCGCGACCAGCATGCTGTATTTCGATTCCCCGTTTATTTTCTTCATAAACCAACCATTTTAGTGCAATTTTAGATTGATTATCTTTTTTTCTATAACCATTCTGTGGTATAAGACCAATGGTGTTTGGTTTTAAAAATAAACGTCGGAATAATTTATTGCATGCTGATGCAATAGTTACAGCTTCTGAAAACGGACAAACTTTACATTCGCTAATAAAATATTTTTTAAACTTATCACAAGCGCGACGCAATATTTGAACATCGGATATGCAATAGTCAACTATTTCTTTTTTCATGTCAAAAATAATGTTATTATTAACTTGTGACGTATGCCATTCTAAAAATTCTTTACGTGTCTTTGAATTCATAGAATCTGCCCCAAAATATTTTACATCAGGTAAAGATCCCACATAACTTTCATTTTCTATTCTATTGAAAAAATGAGGAAAATAACCCTTTTTCAGAGAATCCTGTAAGCCGAATGCCTTAGGTAGAGATGAAAGTGGTAATGGTAAATAATTGATTGAGTCAATAAATCTTATTTTTTCATTAATTTTCATTAACAATATTTTTGAGCCATTTAATATTAATGCTGGTTTAAGTTTTATTGACTCTACTAAATATTTTAAGATAAATTGGCAGTCAAATGATTTTGCATTATGCGCAATACAAGTTATTGTAGAAAACGAATTACGGGGTAGCAATACATACGATATAAAATTTTCAAGCGGCTTATCTTTAAATACGTGCTGCCTTACACCACAAATTGCACACAACACTTTAATGTCATCAATGTCTGCACAGTATGAACAAGATTGTTCTACAACACACAAGTTCACTTCGTGTTCAAAAATATTATTATCTAGTTTTTTGTCCTGTCGTGTTTCAAAATCATAATAAATAAATAAGTTATTTTCTTTCACTTTACGATTATCTGTCTTAATATAACATAAATGTTCCTTAGGTTTATATGTTTCACAGATACGGCAAAATATTTCACCACACACATGTACGCGATTATTCTCACGCAAAAAACTTTTTAAACACTGCTTGCACTTCTGTAATTTATCACAAATTTTCAAATTAATATGATTTTGAAAACACGCTTCTCCTCGAAAGTACCTATTGCAACTATTACAAGTAATTAATTGCCGTGTTTGAGAGCATGATGGTGAACTTTTACAATAGCAGCAAATATTATCGCAATTATGATGTAATCTATTACTATATCCCTTATGACATTTTTCGCAAAAATAACTACACGCAAATGCTGCAGTTAAACTTTTTATAACATTAAAATGATTTTCGTGATATAAAAGATTTAATCTAGGAAGATTACTATCTTTTCTACCTTCAAAAATCACTTCTCCTTTATTATTATATTGATATACGCAAATGTTATATTCATTATAATAAGACTGGAAATTTGTTAACTCATGAATACCCGCACCATTTGCGTTTATATTTATCCCGGCTTTATTAACTAAATCACATGCTCTTAACCATTGCATATTGTTTTTATCACTCACTAATTCTTTTAAACAAAGTTCTTTTTTAACACACGCTTCAGCCACGATTAATGCACGAGGTAGGCATAAGTTGTCTTGATTATTAATTTCTATAATGCCGTATTTTCTTCGGCAAAATTCAGCGTATGTAAGTCCCTGATTTTGTTTGACGTTCTTTCCTTTTCCAGCGGGCATGGATACTCTACAAAGCTCAATAATAAATGGAGCGTCAGAGAACAGTTCGGCATTGCTTTGTAGAATATTTGTAATTACGTCCCACACAACGTCAATATGTAGTTGATCTGTTCTCCGAAAGCTGAGCCAGGCAGGCCCGCTTATTAGATTTTGACTAATAAACGTAAATCCTACATAGTCACTTGGCTCAGCAGAACTAACTACATATTCCACAACTTTTTCCATACCGTTATGGAACCACAAGATCTGATTTGCACCTTCAGGAGGATTTGATATTCGGAACTTAATTCGTTGTCCTGTAATACCAAATCGTTTCACAGTGTTTTCAAATTCTTCAACTATCTCAAACGGAGGTTTGACAGCATCGTTTGAAATTCCACTTCCTTGTTGTACGGCATTATTGTCAAAGTGTTGTTGGTCTTGTTGTGTCTCTTGATCATTTTCACTATTAAGAGCATTATTGATCATGTTATGACAAATTTCGAAAAAATTGTCAAAGTGTTGTTGTGTTGACTCTTGTTCATTTTCTCTATTAAGCGCATCTTCAATTATATTTTCACAGATTGTGAAAAAATTATTAAAATTTTCATTATTTGAATCCATTGCACACAAAAGTATACTAGTAGCTCGAAACTGGTTACAAGTTACTGAATGAATAACTAAATAAACTGAATATATATATATATATATATATATATATATATATATATATATATATATATACCTAACTGAATGCTATTACTAATTGTTTTTTAATGTATACTTTTTCTAAACATTGCAAATGTAAATTTTGAAAAATATTTTCATATTTATTACTTATTTAGAAAAGAACCAGGATTTGCTAATTAATTAAATTAAATAATTATTTATATTATATTTTTTTCTTTTTTATATCTATACTAAATTTGTGATAGTACATATTATACATTTCTAGCCATACATCTATATAACAACACATTCTACTTGCAATTCTAATATTGAATTTTTACTTATTTAGGGAGAAGTATAAGGATTTGTTAATTAAATATAAACATTTATATTATATTTCTTTTATTAGCGGTCATAAATTTTTTTACATTTATTAAATCATAATAAAATTTATATTGATAACAATTGAATAAATCTATAAATATTTCGTTATAAATATTATTTATTTCTATAATATTTATTATTGCAAAATTTTTTTTTATATCAATTCTACCAATTTTATTTCTAATGTAATTTAAAGATAAATTTTGAAGAACGTTTTTGTATTCTTCAAAAACATTTTCATAATTTTTACATTTTTTTTTAAAAATATTAATAATATATGGTTTTGAATCTACAATTTTTTTAACATTTTCATGGGTTATTGCCATGAATATGTTATTTTGCCGGATTTTTAATTGTTTTTTTGCTAAAACAGACATATACACATTTTCACTGCTGGTTATCCACCTACTATCCTGTATTGTCACTTTATCTTTAAATTGAAATTTTTGTAATTTTTTACAAAAATCGGAAAAATCAGTTAAAATTATTCGTTTGTTGTTTTTAACTAATGCAATAACATTTTTAAACTTTATATGCGGATTTAAACCCACCACTAAATATAAATTGTTGTCCATTGGCACACAAACTGAATTTAATAACTGACAATTTTGGTCGCGAGGATCCACATATTGATTAACTATAAATTTTCCGACAGGAGCAGCACCCAGCAGAAAATTAAGTTCATCACTTTCCCGGATAAAGTTTTCTTCTTCATCTACTGCTTCTTCGATATCCTGGGTTGTAAATATCTGCCCGTTTTCTTCAACAGCATCGTCATCATCATCATTTACAATGATGATCTCCTCGGAAGATACAGAACATGCACTTGTTCTTTCTTCTTCTTCTTCTTCGCGTTGTAGAATAATATCCGGTGTCATCGGTATATCGGGCGTTGTAATTAAATCGAAAGAGTCCCAAGCTGAACGAATTAAAATATCTTCCAGAATCCTAACACGTTGTTTTTGAGCCATAATATTAATATTAGTAACTATACTGACTAAACGAAAACGAAAGATGCAGTATGAATGACTAAAGATTTTTTTTCCAACATATATATAGGGGTAGAAAACCAATTACGTGTTCAAACTTTTAATATACCTAAATAATAAATTACAAAGTTGTCTTAGAAAAATTTCCAGCAATGACGAATATTCAAAATCAGTAACATAATTAGAAATGACAAATATTCAAAATTTCATAAATTCCTAAGGAGAAAACATCATTATTCAGTTAATTACAGTATACTAAATATATTTCTATTTCATTCAATTTGTAATCTTAAAATAATTTTAAAATGTTCAAATATGCGCAAATTCATTGACTAATTTTGAATACTAGTCATTAAGAGAGCCACAACTTATATTAACATTCCATTGCACTTTCAAAATTCTTAATGTACATCCTGTTACATCGTTAAAGTATTTTGAAAACACAAATAGAGAAATTAAGATTTTAATTTTTAAAAATATTTTTTCTATTCTATTAAGAAAATGATGTATTTTTACAATTTGTTATTTTTAAAATAAGAAAGTACTAAAATTGAAATAAATTACAAGGTAATTTAATATAAATCTTAGAAAAAATTTCCCTTAATATTCTTACAACATTCTTAAAATATTCCAACATAATTAAAAATATATTAGTTAAAATATTTCTCTGCAAAAAAAAGAAATTTTATTCAATAACGTGTAATTAAATAGAAACTTAACAATATTTAGGAAAAGCAATGACGAATATTCAAAAATTCAATAATACATAACAAACTTTCTAAAATTTATCAGTTCCATAGTTAGAAATGACAAATATTCAAAATTTCATAAATTCCTAAGGAGAAAACATCATTAATTACTCATTAACGGCGCCAAAAACTAATTAGCGGATTGACCTTGTTAACTTAATCAGTCTGGAATAATCCCATTCATTACTACTGTCATGCTCGTTTGAATATATAATATTTTATTTATTTAGTTAAATTAGATAATTACTAATAAACATGTACTTCCAGTAGAAAAATAAATAATACACAGTTGCAGAAGAAGCATGTCATTTTTACCACGCTTATATTAACTCACTCTGTTGTTGTCGCGGTCAAATTTTGTAACCAATTTTTAGACCACTTCCTATCATTTGATTTCACTGAAATTTTGCATGTAGTTTCATTCCAGGAGACAACACAATATTATATAAAAAAAACCGATTACAAGATATGACACGCTTATATTTATTTTTTTAATACAACTAATGACATCTGTCACATGAACTATTTTTTGTTCAATTAACAATTGAATAATGTAAATGACAGATAAGCGTGGTTTTTAAAAAAGTTTTTTTAAAATTGAATCTTATTTAATATTAATTTCAATTAAAAAAAAAAATTCAATTTTATTATGTGATAATTTTAGATTTAGATTTTTATTACCTGAAAAAATAGTACTTCAAAGTATTTTTCAGTATAAAATGAGCAATTGATAATATAGTCTCTTAACTTATATTCCAGAAAATAGATTGTGTTATTTAAAATGGGTATATAATAACTGAAAACTTAATGTTAAACTAAGAATTATGTAAAATAATATTACGTATTGTATTGATGTTATCTTTTTCTTTATAAATTTCTATTGCTTCTCTTATCATTTTTAACAGTAGATGATAATTTGTAAATTTTATAATTTAGTTATTTATTTTGTTACCTAATAACTTGTTTATATGTTCTGTTTATTTAATATAAATATCATTTTTATCACTTTTTCTTATCAAGATGTATGTCGAAACGTCGATTATTAATAAATATTAGTACAGAACTACTACCTATAGCAGTTTTAAGATTATTAAGGTCTTTTAACAAATTTTTGTTGTGTTTTCACAAGCTAATAAACACAATCACGTCATGTACCCAAAAGGGTGTGGCACAAACTTTCTCAACTATCCCGAAATTAGTTTTTTCCGAATATTCTTCTCCAATAGTAATAACACTAAAATAAAAAATTAATTTTGAGATTAATTAAAAAATTTGAATGACATTTTGACTTTATAATTTCTTAATAATATATAGCAGAACATGAAAGAGAAAAATACTAAAACGTAAACTATTCCATAATTTATAGCGGTTTTGAAGACAAGTTAATTTTTCAAGAAAAGATACATAATAAATATTGCCACAAGACTATTTTTATTTACTCAATAATCAACAGGTTAGAAACCACTGGAACTAACCGAACTTTGTTTGCCTCCTACTGATACAAATTCACACGCATATATACACACATGCACACACACATACACGCATGGCCCCCCGTATTGAATGGCGGTTTTCATTAATCAACGTCGCTATTCCGATGTGTGTCAAATGTGCCCGGCCTTCCGTGATAATGTCCCCGGGCTTGCTTTGGACCCAACACCCCTACGACCCCATTGTGGGTGCTGCGTCCTCCCCCCCAACTCTGGCTCAGAATTGGTGTAGCGTGCGGCGAAACGGTAAACGCACGCTTGCAGTGATAATACTCCGGGTGACGTTGCTTGGTGGCCATGCCCACGCTCAAGACAAATGACGAGCGAACGACCGGAAATTGCAACCGGGACCGGGAAAGATGTCGAGCTGTGTTGGACTTTTTCCGTTCGCAGAAAAGAGACTTGCAAGATGTGATAATGGGATGTTTGAAGATGGAGCGTAAACGTTGTTGTTGCTAACAATAATTATCGGAAATAAATTTAATTATATGAACAAGTTTCAAAAAAAAATTATTTTTGACTGATTTCAACAAATATATTTTTTGATAGTTACATTTTTTTTTATTTTTGATATAATAATGTACTACCAGAATTTCATAATTGTACTGGTAACTATTTATTAGAAATATAATTAAAATTTGTGTTATAACGCAATTTTTTTTAAATATTTACAAGTATATTTGTTAAAATAAAACTGCTTTAGTTTATAGTTCTGTATTAATATTTTTTAATAATCGATGTTTCGATGAACTTAACATATGTATGGCTTCATCAGGAAAAATGATACAAATGACATTTACAGTAAATAAACAGAACATAGGAACAAGTTACTAGGTAACAAAATAAATAACTAGATCATAATATAAGGGAAGCCAAACTTTATTTAACTCAGTGCCATCATAGTGATTGATGTTATCTTTTTCTTTATAATTTTGTATTGCTTCTCTTATCAATCTGCTGTTAATATTCATGCAATTATTACAATATCTTCGAATTTTATATTATGAAGATATTTCAACGCATGTTGAGCAATAGCAGATTTATGTGGATGGTTGTCAAACTAGTAGAAATAGTACTGTTTCTAGAATAATGTCAATTCTGGTTGGTTCATATCCTCCATCGTCCTTGATGATGTGGACTGATTGTTTTGCAGTAATGGTTTTCACGTTGCCTTCATCTCTGAGGATGCCATAGTTCGACCACCGGATACCATTCCAGAAAATTCTACTCGTATAAATTTAATGTGTATATTTATTGCAATATCCTGATAGTTTCTCAGACTACTGGTTAATAGTTTAGGATTATTATTGAAAATATAATAATTAGAATATTAAATTCAGACAATATATTGCAAAATTTATATTTAAAGATATTCCCTTGAATATCTAAAAATTAACTATATATAATTTCAACTCAAAACTACTTTCTATTTAGTCATAAACAAAACACTGTCTGTATGTGGCCATTAACATCAGTAATTAAATCTTGCGGACATGCAGTTTCTAGCAGCTGACCACTGTCCTTGCAGTGTGTGCGTGCGTGTGTGTGTATGTGTTCAAACTCTCGAAATTCTGCAAATCGATTAACGATCATCAGCACCCATTAACACCAACTGTGCACGTTTGTGGTCACGTTAAAGCTGCACTCATCTGCACAAAAGACTCCTACTGAATTTTCTCAAAAATAAAATACAGCAAAATGCAGTTGAAAATTTGTTTTCACAAAAGTTTGATTAAAAGATTGAATTTGCCTGTAAATAATTTTCTATTTTTTTAACTAATATAAGTTAATACATACATCATGCCATGTACTCAAAGGGTGTGGCAGAAACTCTTTCCGCTATATCAAAATTATTTTTTTCAAACTTTTCTATCCAAACAAGTAACTTCTGCTTTTTCAACATATATAATACTTCTCATACATACTTTTCTATTATTGGAAATTTAATAACGTCGGACATCTATCAAAATGGAGTATTATGATTTAATCCCTTTAAATGTAATTTTTTATTTTAATGAGGATTTTTCAGAATATTAGACCTTTTCATATGCATAATATATATATATATATATATATATATATATATATATATATATATATATATATATATATATATATATATATATATATATAGATTTATTCAAATATACTAGATACATATATTTTTTTAAATATTTTTTTAAACTGATCATGTTAGCAAATAAATATATGTGTGAATTATGTAATACGTTAAATATGTTTGAAGTTAAAAATAGTAGAAAGCCGAAGAGATACTCTAGTAGCTTACATAATAATCGAGTTTTTTGTTATATAAGAAAAATCTAATTTGCAAAAAGAAATATACGAATAACAATTACAATAGTGTTAAAAACTTTTGCAAAATTTGATTTTTATTCTTTATATTTATTGTTACCAGAGTACGCTATGTTGATCTAAACGGATTTATACTTTTTAATAATTATAGAACTGACTTTAAAAAATTGTTGTGTGCAGTAAAAATAAAGAGAGAAATATTTTCAGAGTAAATAATGTTTTGTTTTTATTTAAAGAAATATAAATCAATAAATAAAATAATACAAATATTCTGTTTGAAGACAATGAAACATACATGAAAAACTCTTTTAAATTCAATTCGTTATAAAACGAGAAAAAAAATCAACATTGGAATATTTCCGATAATATCTAAAAGTAAAAAATGTAAAAACTTTTCCTGAAGCAATGTATGCAAAAGTTCATTACACATCGTCTGCAAGCATTGGTACAGCAGTTAATGCAAGCGATACTAGATGGAAGCAGTGGCGACAATTAAAACTCATCCGAGACACTCATCTGGAAATGAGAATGAACGTCAATTCCGGTGTGCACCGGAAGTACATTGAAAGCAAAATGACCGTGGTTGCTTGGAAGTCTTCTACACTCGACAGGACGAGTTTTACCAACTGTCGCATTCGTTCATATTGTATTGTAGAATTGTAGAATATCAGCAAAATTATACCAGTTTTTTTTTTGTTTAACTAATTTTATTAATTAAATTTTTGAATATAATAATTATCATCTAAAATTTTTCTTCGGGAAGTTTTGCAAAAATAATTTTAAATTTTAACAAATGTTATAGAGTAATATACCTCAATACTACTCATAGAGTAAGATGAGTTACCTTTAATAAATGTTAAAACAAATCGTTTTATTAATAAAATTAGAAAACTCTCGTTATTCAAGTTTGTAAATTCAAATTCACGTAAAAACAAACTTTATAATTTTCAATATGATCGGCAGAGATGTCAGATTAAATACACTTAACCAAGTAGTCATGTTCGGTGCTGCAATTAGTGGTGTATATAGTAACTACTGTTTACTACGTAATTTTCTCATTATTGTACTAGTAACATACTGACCTCCTTCTATGTAGGCAATATAGTAACGTAATATCAATATATTAATACGCTGGAAGAAAAAAGTTATTATTGATCTAGGCGAAAAAAAAAAGAAGAGATAAACAATGGTACGGTTTAAAGCTAGTAATAAAGAATCAATTTAATATGATTATTTGATTTTGTATTATATTTTGGCTGTTTAAATGGTTGTGTTAAGCGATAATTTTGCTTTAGGCTGTAACATCGATTACCCCCAAATACATATATTTCAATATACGGGGTTTTATAACCAATACCAATTCTGTATTTTTAGTATATCCTGTATATACAAATGTATTATCTAAAATCCATTATGACGTCAAAGAGAAATGGGTGCCAATATCGTTTAATTGATCAACGTGCGCGCTAGTTTACGTTTCGATATGATAATGAACAATGCATTTTTCATGGCAGCAAATAAAACTGAGTTATCGACGTTTTCTGTTTTATAGCTTTGCATCACAAAAATATAAATATTCATGCATAAAAACACCACACAGACGTGTCGTTATAATTTTATGATCCTTTCAAATAAATGTGATGTGTCTATTTGATAATTGTAAAATGTAACCATTTTGAAACACGCTCGTGTACTCTATTGCGTTTTATTTGTAGAAAATAATTTCAATCTTTTATCGTATTTAATATATATATATATATATATATATATATATATATATATATATATATATATATATATATATTATCAGAGTTCGACAAAAAAAGATTCAAATTATAAATTAATTTATTTAGCTGAATTAAATATTAGTAAATATGTCAATTTTAAAATTAATAAAATAAAAAATTTAAGAAAAAATAATTAAATGCATCGTTCTAATGATAAAAGTAATAATTATATTAATGTTTTAGAATAATTTTTTAAATTAGTAATATAAATTATTGTATATTTTACAAAAATGGAAAAAAAGTTGGCTAAATTTTACTGTACGGTTATGTAATCGATTTTCTTCAAACTATTGCTATTGGTGCGATCTGTAAATAATATAAAAATGAAAAACTAAACATCAAATTAATTTATATTCATATACAAATTTGTACAATTTATTAGAGACTAATAGAGAAATCCGGAATTTGCTGTTTGCTTCTTGTTTAATAAATTATGTTGAAATACTATATGTCGAGTCAATCCATAGAACTAATATTACGATAATAATTATTGCATATACGAGTACATATTGAAACAATAATCATAACTGTGCAATATTCTACGTAGTCTGTAATGTGTTCATTATGAACGTAAACCACTGTAACAAGTAAAGTTAACAAAGCCATGAATTCGAATCTGAAACTATAACAGACATTGCTGTACGAACTACGGATTGATTTATGTTAGTTTGAGAAACTATGCGAACACAACGAAACTTTACCCGGGAAAAATTGAGATATGTATAAATTTTCGGTTTAATTATAAATGTGTATACATAACCAGTACATAGTAATAGTAATTTATGAAACGAATACATGAAGTAGAACGTTTTTTTTTTACGATTACAAAGTTTGACTAAAGTTAAGGGTAAAAAAATATACTTTATGCAGACATTACTTTTATACAATTATTTTTACGATTGTCTTTAATTAGAATTAATTTATACAAACATAATTAAAGAGTAAATAAGGTATATTTTACTTTACAGCTCTTTTACTCACAAAAAAATAGTGAAATAATAGTATATTATTTTACGACGAGCAGAAAGCTATCTTAATTGTGTTAAGCCCAGTTACTTACTTACATACTTAACATGTAGATAAATTCGTAATTAAAAATATTGTTCGGTAATCCGCTGTAAACTTCTTCATTTATAATATGATTATAATTTTGATATCAACTGCATTAAATTAATTGAACTACACGATAAATCAGTAATGATATGTTATATCGCTACCGCCGTACATAATCTAAAATAATTTATTAAATAGTATTAATTAAATCACAACAAAGCATGTAGCAAATGCATTGAAAGCAGGAAAGCTTTTGTTTAATTGCTTTGAAGATATATCACATTGCAGTTCGCAACACTGCACCTAATGTTTGCTTTCATATGCATACATATAAATAAACTCACATATGTTTCCATATTAACTTGGGTTATTTATAGAAAGCTGAATACGAGGAATAGTAATTTAAATTTTTGCTTGCATGTTGAATACGACATACATTTTTTATTGTAAATAAATTAATTAAAAAAACTCGACAGAAAAATTCATCCTGTATTACAAGTTTAATTTTTAATATTAAAAAATATGTTTTCGCATTAAAACTGGATTTGCAAGTATAGGATTTTGTCATACAGATCATATATGCAGGGTGTTTCTTTGTGAAGTTGATATAGGCCATTGTCATAGGAAATCAACAATATACGAAATACTATGAATAAAGTAAAAGTTGCTTTTCTGGATAGGAATGTTTGGACGAAACTAATTTCAGCAAGTGAAAAGATTTTGTGCCGCACCCATTTGGTACATGGTGTGATTGTGTAAAGTGTCTTTCTTTCACTGATTTATGATAAAAATACTATTTTATGTTCTGATTATGTAAATTATTTTAACTAGTTAAAAAAAACATATTTTTTGTCTGATTTTATTAATATGCATATAATTTAAAAAATCTTATACTATACAAAAATCAGTGTAATAGTAACTTTACTATATTTTTGATTGTAATTTTATTTTCTTTGTAAATTTACTAACAATTTATAAAATTATATTTAAAAAATTGTAAAATTACTATGATTGTTGTCGATTGTTGTTTTTTACAGCGTACTTAAATCATAATGAAAATAAGATATCTGATAGTATCTATCGTGATTTTCCGGTGAAAAATATATTGAAAATTTGCAGGTGTTCAAAAATCATCTCGCGTAATAAATCAGAATTCAAGACTTTCTCCTGAAAAATTTAACCCATATTTGTCGGTCGAATTCGTGCACACCGTTACATACACACGGATCCTGAAAGCAAAGCGTGTCGTTCCCCGTGCACGCACGCGGCTAAAAAGCGAACATGTGTCCGGAGCACGTGTTTGCTTGCGCCGTGACTCAACGTACGCCCGTGTGCTTCAGCCACCTCTGGTCCTAATCCCGGAAGATCAATTTCCGACGTTAAAAATGCGTAGAACATGCCGGCATGTACGAATCGTATATATACGACAAAGTTGCTTTGTACACTAAAATAAGACTGTTAATCTCGGAGTGGTTTGGTATCTCATATGTATACTTTTATGTTCAAAACTATAGTGGAGAAAGTCTATTTTTTTAATTTCAGATAATTAGAAGTAAAGTTTAATGAATCCATTTAATTACTGTAAGTTGAAAAGTAGTTTGTTGTTCGTCTAAATAAAATATATTTTTTACACCCATATGCATCAATATCTTTCTTTTTTTAATTTTTGGACATGGATTACTATGTGTAAGTTACAGCAGACAATATAAGTTAATATAAGATAAGTTTTATTGACAAAAATAAATAATTGTATAAGTGTAAAAAGTTGACAAAAAGTCTTAATTTTTGTTGACAACAACAATTATTAGTATAATAAAATTTAAAATAGAAGCTCTTTGGTTGATTTAAAGTTGAATTTAGTAAAATTAGTCAGTTAGTCAGTATATGAACGGTAGTCTGTTACGGTCTTATGATGCAATTCTGTTTGCGTCTCGTAAGCCTTGTAATGTTACAAAATATTCGTTTTTTTGTTTGTAAATAGAATTCTTATTTATATAGAAAAAGACAGAATATCTTATAGCGCTACGAATATTATGAGATGTGAACAGAATTGTGGTACAGTATGACCTCTTTAATCTGAACATGCTCTAATCCGAATCTCCTGTAATCCGAACAGCGACAACTCGGAGACATAATATGGAACAATCCGAACTTTAATATAGATTTATGTAATATGCCTATATGTACTTTATTTTGTTATTCATATGTAGTAAGTACAGTTGTTTTTTAATTTTATATTTGACAATAAAACATTTTTTATTGTGAGAATGTGGATATTTTTAGAGAATTAAGAAAATGTCGTTTGTTCGATAAACCGAACATTTCGATAATCCGGATCAAAACCTGTGCAATTATTAGTTCGGATTAAAGAGGTCCAACTGTATTAGTTATATACATATATATATATATATATATATATATATATATATATATATATTATTTTATATTATTTTTAAAATAGAAATGTCAATTATGTTTCAAGATATTCATATATAAATATTAAATGTTTACTTATTTACACATGCATGTAATCACGTCGTGTACCTATAAAGGTGTGTCAAAAATAATTAGTTAAATTGTTAATAACCTATAGTGTATTTACGAATTTAATATTTTACATAAATAATGTTATTTTAACAAACAAAAATTAGCATAATTTTCAATTTTATATACATACTGTTGTTAACTAAATTAGATAAAGTTAAAAACGCAAGCAAATTTTACTTTTTGCATCACTCACTGGTGACCTAGTATTTTTAAATATATTGATATATTTTTAATGTGCATTTAATAATTAATGGAATTATTTTGATTTGTTGACGTAAGTATCTCGTATTTAGCATTTCATTTCAATCCAGTTAAAAATATCTCGTCTCACTTGTTGTTGGCGTTTTTCAGCGTTGTCACAAATATACATGCAATTGACGCTGCGATGAATAATACATACATTCGTATAGTTAGACGTCTTTTGTCGTCTTTACACTATAACACCGCATTCCATTTTCCAAACTATTTAGTTTACTTCGTCGTGTATGCCGGATTTGTCTGTCGCTCTCACATATAGGTACTGCTAGCTGTCGGTGACTTGTCAACAAAACAAAGTTGAGCATTCTTTAAGTGCAATGTTGTTCGTCAACAACAGACTTGTGCTGCAATTCTGTTCGCATCTTGTAAGATGTGCAGCATTACTAAAGATTCTGTCTTTTTCTGTTAAAAGAAGAATTTCGTTTACTAGAAAAAGACCAACTAACTTGTACCGCTATGAGTTTCACGGGATATGAACAGAATTGCAATTGGATGTGTTTCGCTAAAGTCTATTATGATCGTCATGTTTGTTTTTTTTTTTAAAAAGTATTGTAACATATTTATTACATTGTGATTGACTGTATATACTGTTTTGTTTACTGTTTGATTGATATTAATTTATTATTGAATATCTATTGTTATCTTTATTGAATATAAAAACAAATGTTTATTACAATAAATTTTTTGGATTGCAAATGAACAACATTTGAAAATATTTCTACATCATATATTGTATTGTTATATTATGGACATACTACCAAATATGTTTTGTGTATTTAAAGTACAAAAATAGAAAAATTGAATCAACATATCGACTGTCGGTTCATTGATAATTAAAATACATTTTTGAAGCAGAACTTTTAAAATGACTTAGTTACCTATATATACATGTAAATAAATGAAGTACCTATGTGAAAAAAATTACGTTATTTTTCCGTGTTTCATATTATTTATATTGAAAAAAAAAATAGAAATATGTACACGTTCGAAACAATATAGATATATTTTCAAAACGTATAAATTTATTTACAATTTAAATAATTAAATAAAATATTTAACAAACTTTAAAAAATGTAATATAGAAATACGTTTCCAAAACAAGGTTAATACGTCAATTGAGAATCAAAATAATAATAATAAGGAAAAAACTACGGACTAGTTCTCTGAAAAGTTATTACTCCTGAGTGATTAGTTATGACTATTTATCACGCTATTATCTAATAAAGCGTTTAAAAATTATTTTTTTTACAATAAGCCTAGGTGTATTATTTATAATTTTTTAAATTACATTATAGAAATAATTAAATAGATACTTTAGAAAAATTGTAATTCAGATAGTCAAATGCGAGTAAGCCATATTATTAGGTTTCTCGAATAGTATTTGAAATAAAGATTTAATAAAAATAATTTTTGGACATGTATATATATGTAATTATTTTATACGTCACGAAATATAGAACGGAATTTTATCGAGGCATCCAAAAATTTATCTTGATGCATTCAGAAGCACGTTCGGATACGCCCGACAAGCACCAAAGCATTTATCACAATTTCGTCGCGCGAACTGTCATTTTCTTGTCAATTTTACGGGTCGATCGGCCCGAAGATAGTTGGCTGCGGACGAGCTATCGAGGTCATACGGGTCAATTGAAACGCGCACATACATACAGAGGCAGCCCAGCAAGGGTCACAGTGACGGCGAAGAAGAACGGGGAAAAGCGAAATGAGATGGAAAGATGAGCAAATTCTAGTCCGCCGTCGATAGGCGATGGTCTTGAGTTGAGTTGGCCTGGTTGGGGGGGATTCCGGCATTTTATATATATTGTCGATACACGTTTTTCAATTTGTATGGAATTGTAGGAGGTAGGTGGTGACTGCTGACGGCCAACTCTATTGGTACCGTTTCTAGTCTCTGGTTGGTTGGCTCTTTTCAAATGTCCATAGAGATTTTATTGAAGACGTCTGGCATTCATGAAATATTTGTGCGTTACGTTGTTATAATTGAATTTTATGCTTCACTAACTTTATGTATCGATCGGAAATTATTACTGCTCGGCTATTCACATGTCTTTTATTTTAAATATGTTTTATTGTCTTAAAGTGTTTTTTTATAATAAATATTTTAATTAAAGTCTATTTTATGCTGACTAAATAGCATCGATTTACTTACGAGAATAATATTAAATCTCTTTTAAAGTTTAAAAAGTTAACAGAAAAGCATTGTTTTCTTTATAATAAAAATAATTCTGTTAAAATATTTATTTGTTATATTCAGTGAAAAAAGTCAATATTAGAAATAACTAAATTTGCCATAAAATAAAATGAACAAAAGGGAAACCAATAGATAGCAAAAATACAAATTTAGAATTTCATATAGAACAAATTGGTTTCCAAGCATTTTTTTCTAGATAAAATCATATAACGGAAATAGTAACAATGTACGTATTATAAACCTAATCCTGAATTGCAGACAATAGAATTGCGAGATTTGTAAATACGTTTTAAAAATGGTGGTGTGTGCACAAGTTTTCGATAAAATGACTAAGATAGGAAAGTCTGTAATCTGATAACATCGCAATCACATTGGCTTTTGAGCTTTGGGGTTTCAAATACTTTGCCGTTTTTAAACTGGTTGGTAGAGCGAACTTATATAGACTTTTGCACTTTGTACATGCATTTCCAGTGACAGTTTTCCAGAATTCTATTTCAATCTCAAACTTATCTTTTTTCTCAATTAAATCCGTCAATTGTGGACGTTTATCCTGATAATTTACCGAGATACATAGTAATTCATTAAGAATAGGTAATTTTGAAACTAGAAATACTAGTTAAATTTACAAGACTTTTTATTCTTAATAAATCATCCTGTATATCGTATAGTTTTTGTTCTTAGTATCTGATATCTGATATCTTAATATCTGATATTTTTATCTATGTGAAAATTGCTAAGAAATTTGTTGATTCGAATCGTTGTTTTTCCAACTTATAGGTCCTAAGACTTAAGTGATGTTTTCCTAAGACTTAGGAAGACATCACTTTCAACTCTTTTACGTAAAAATATGATCACATCTTTCTCGTAGCAAGCAACCGACATTGGTAACTGTTTTCCGTCGAAAACAAATCAATAATTCACGTTAGCGTGTGCAATTGTTGGTGGCGATGGAGTGTTGGGGTTTGTGTGTGTGTGTGTGCAGCTCTCTAATCACTTCCGCGAAATGCGAAATGCGAAATGCTCTTTCATTAGCGGGTGCCCTGCGCGACCATGCGCCGACCTGACAGCTATTGTTGACGTTACGCTGCTGCTAGTGCCATCTGGGAAACTTGATGCCGTTGCGATTATTGTTGCTCGCTAGCTCGTTCATTTATTTTGGTTTTGGGTTAGCGTAACAGCTTTCGGGAATAATTTATTATTTGCTAGATTTGTTGCTCGATTTTACAACCAAGGGAAAATAACTCGGTTAATTTGGAAATGATGTTAAATGTGTCTGTAAATTTAGATAGAATTTTTGAGTATATTTTATCAACGAATACAGTTTTGATTGTTGTATTACCATATCATCTTCTATGACAGTCATATACTAAAAAAATATTAAATAAAAAAAAATTGTTATTATTATTCTTGTTTTTAATAGCTGACCGTGGTTTTAACTATTTAAATAATCATTATAAAGTCATCATTATAATTATTTAATGAATAATTAGTTAACTGGCAAAGCGTTTAATAATATTTTAATCTTTGTTTTGTGTAAAACTGGGTGATAATTTATTAGCATATTTGGTTAGGTTAAGTTATGATAGATTTGACTATCAAAAAATATTAAAAACTGAACATAAAATCTCCGATTAAAAAATTTATTGACAATATTCATAAAAAAAATCTTCTTGTCTTAAGTGGAATTAGGACAAGAGAAAAGAGAAAAAATAAATCAAACATTTTGAGAAGCATCTCCGAAGAATAAAAATAAGAAGTGGTATGGTACCGTTGATGATCTGAATCGCTCTCGATGTTACGCTCGGTTTCTAAACGTGTACGTAAAACGTTTTCAGTCGCGCGCGAAAGATGATTCTCAACGTCATCTCGATATCAGGACTCGAGTGCTCGGGCAAAAGAACGAAACGCACACCACACAGCCCGCCAGACCGATCAAAGCCGCTTGAAAAGAACATGCGCCTAATATTTATTACATAAAAAACCTACTCACCCAGAAACCTATCAATGCTTTCTCTGTCATAAAATATTATGTTCGTTTTTTTTTCTTGCTTCTTTCTTTTCGTTTTTCTTTTTTTTTGCTTTATTCTACGTTTTTCTTCTTTTATCGTAACATATATTATTCATGTTAACATCAAACCGCCTCTTCTCTAACACAATTTATCCTTTTTATTATACATACGTAAATAGATGCTCAAGAAATGCTTCATCTTTATTCACAAAAAAAAGTTCAATTCGGAAATATACAAAATATATATATATATATATATATATATATATTTGGTTAACTCAATGTTATGACTAACAGTGTCCTAAAATTAGGGAATTTTATTTTTGGAAATAAATTATTTTTTTTATATAGCTTCAGATATTTTTTATTTTTATATTAATAATATTATCATATTTGGGCTATTAGAATATTGAACTTTTAAATCTGAATTTAATCTAAACATTTTGGTAAAAATATTTATGTTACCATACGAAATTACTGCTTTTTTATATTTATGTAAAAACAAAAGTTGAAAAATTATATTTAACAGAAAATATATATTATGTCTCATACTACAATTCTGTGCTATATTTAGTTAATAATAAAAACAAGAATAAGTTACAAATGCTGCAGAATAGAAAAATGATTATGATGATATACGTTGAGAATATCGTAATGTCGATTTTTAAATAAAATATATACGAAATTTAATCCTAAAGCTTTTTTATTTCAAATGACAAATATTTTATACGTAAATAAACACACTAAGATAGAAATATGTTATATACATAAATATTAACTAATTTTCGAATTTAGATTGAACATTATCTAGTTATGTTTTAAATAAATTAATATGTAAAAAAGACATCCATAATTACAGACATGAGAATTGTAAGGTATGTTACAAATTTTGTTAGATAAATATTTCATTAATTATTTCTATCAAAATTATTTTTATTTTTGTAATAAAAGTAAATTATTCAATTTAAATTTCCATGTTTGGAATAACAAATTGACTGCAGTTTTCTATCAAACATAGAAAATAATTGCCATGAATTATAAGAAAGATACAGAGGGTGGTCCAAAAGTACTGTACAAAAGTAGAATCGGATATGTGATACGGAAACGCCAGATCGTTTAATGGGTGATGGTATTATTTGCAGACGGGACAATTTAGTTGGTTCTTCGAGACTTTTTTCTAATTGTAAGAAATACTATCCACTTTATTTTAAAACACCTTCATAGATATCTCCAAGAGTTATGAAACAGAAATAAAATAGACTTAATACTATTTGGGATGATTAGGGTGCACGGTATTTTACATACGTAGATACATACACAATCACGCCATGTACCCAAAAGGGTGTAACACAAACTATTTCCACTATCCCGATATTAGTTTTCTCCAAACATTCCTATCCGGACAAGCAATACCAGCTTCATTCACATTCATATTACGTCGCATACATGCTTTTCTATTTCTACTGCTTGTAAACATTTGCTCACGCAAAACATTCTCAATCATATCACTCCATCTACTCAATAGATGTCTACACAAACGTATATATACCTTTAAATCATTTACATATATTCTTTTAATCAAATGTACCTTAGACGTTCGCTCAATATGACCGAACCATCTTAACTTTAGTAGATTTTGCAATATCTAGAATATATTTTAAAGTCAATAGAAATTACTAGCTTGATTTCTAGACCTTCGTGGTGTAATTATAGTTGCATGTTATTTTTACATTTTAAAGTATATTTAAATAGCTGATTAGAAAAAACTATATGTTACTGAATTGATATATAACGTTAGAAATTAAATATGTCGTATTTATTTACCATTTATATTTGAACTGAAAGAAGGAAATTAATTAAAATGGTGATTATATGTAAATTAGATAACTTTATGTATAAGTAATTAAGATACAGAGATTATATTGTTATTTATTAGTTAAAATAACTTATACGATTTTATGTATATGAAAAATATGAATATTTTCGTAAAATCCTAAGTTGGTTTTAGTCAGTTAAGATTAAGATGGTAAGGTCATCTTGAACGAATGTCTAATGATGGAGTGGTATGATTGAAAGTGTTTTGCGTGAGCAAAATTTTTCAAGTAATAGGAATAGAAGAGCTTGTATGAGAGGTATGATGAATGTGGATGAAGCTAGAGTTGCTTGTCTGGATAGAAATGTTTGGAGAAAACCAACTTCAGGATAATGGATAGTGTTTGTGCCACATTCTTTTGTGTACATGGCGTGTTTGTGTATGCACGTAATAATATAATCTTAATTAGTTTAATTATTAGTTAATTTTTAAATTAAGAAAAATTTATTGACCTTGATTTAATTTAAATATTAACTAAAGATTTAATTAGTTCATTAATGGCGATTTTAGCATTTAAATATTAAACTAATCTACGTTTACACACTTTTGTATAATGAATTAAAAAATAATAATAATTATACAATTATACTCTATATGCGTACGAAAGAATTTTATTTTTTCTGATATTTGGCCAATTTAAGTGCGTTCATTTTGCTTTAACTTTTAGTTCCAAAACGACTATTTGTATTTGCATACATGCAATTCTGTCCATTATAATTTAAAGCATAAATTTTGAAAACTTATATTGCAGCCGGTAAACATACTCATATGCATCCATATACTTCACTTGCAAAATATCTTTTCATTTGTTTGCGTCTACAATTTCAACTGTCTGACCGAGGTTTCCTAGCAACAATTCAGTTTGTGTATAAAACGTTGAAAAGTGCTCGAGTATTTTGTTACGTTTTGCAATCAAGAAATGTTATTAAAGAGACCAGACAATAGGGACGACCGCACGGATTTGATATTTGCGTGGATCGTTTCTCTCTTGCATTTTTATGTCTTTTTAGTTGTTTTTATTTTTTCACTTTTTCGCCTCGGCGCGGCGTAGAAATGAAATAAGGGGATTGTTTATTTTTGCATTGTGCAAACGGATGTTGTTGTAGAAAGCAGAAATATTGCATTTTATCATTATTTACACTGTTTATGGGTTTCTGCTACTCAAAGAGTAAAAGTTAGCTTGTAATCTGATTTATTTATTTATTTTTTATCGTATTATTATACACTATAATACTATTATTTTGCAAATTTAATATTATAAGATAATTTGTAAAATAAAATGGTTACTTATTATTTATCTTAATCTCGGTTGTATACCGATTATAAGATATTTTCTGTAATTGCAATGAAGCAACAAAAAGTGTATTTTATTTCAAATTACATCAATTATGTACAAATCAGTTTATGTTTATGATGATAACAATTTATTGTTTTTATTAATCATTAAGGATATTAGAATAACAAATGCTTTGTCTAGTTATTGATGTTCTTCAAATTTTTTGTCTTTTCGACCATTTAGTGGTCTTCGTCAGGAGTAATTTGACAAGTATGTACACAATGTAGTATCATAATTAGCATACACTGCATATTTTTTATTTTGATACATTAGATACTTTTCTACAATTAATTATAATATTGTCAAACTGCTCCTGAAGAAGACCACTGAAGCGTCAAAATGTCTAAAAGTTTGATCTAATAAAAACATTACTAAGTCAGTTTATATTTTTAAATAAATATTAATTAGTTTATTCCTTCATTTTAATATTCAGTTTGTCAATTTATTTCTTATATTTTCTCTAAAAATATTGCACGTTAATGATAATTTTTTACATATAAACATATTTTTGTGTATTATTTTATAATTCTAAACAATGGTATATAATTATCACAATTCTAAGTTTTAGCAACATTGCTAATAACATTAACCAATAATATTAGTAACACTAATATTAGTAATACTAAATGAAAAATGACAGTGGTTACATTTGTTTCTATTGGTTATAGTATTTAGCAACGTTGCTAAAGCTTAGCAATTTTGTTAAAGAATTTGAACGAATATAAGCTAAAATCACATCGATAAAAATCACAAAATAAGTAATATGAAATAGAGATATCGTTAAATACAAGTACAACATTAAAATTAAAATAACTACACTTTAACTTTTTGCGTAATTTATTCGTTAACTACGCAGTGAGATTTTTGAAGCGTTTTATTAAATAGTTAGCTGACGGTTATTTAACAACTTTTTTTGTTGCAACCGATAATATAATAAAACTATTTTTAAACTTTGATATTAAACCAGATAAAAATTTTCCAACAAATATGAAAATATAGAACCGTCATTTCCTTGTTTATTATTCCCGGATATAAACCATCTAAAGTATATATTAAACTCTATCGTAACTCTTACAAATACGACCCGAAGAAAACCGCAATTTCCAGTATTTTCCCATATTGTTCTACTTCCTAGATCTAGAAATGCATTTTCATCGTCTTTAAACGTAAGGAAGGACGAATGTCGGTCACATTAGTTATACGGCAGTGGCGCCGTATTAATTTTTCATCGACCAAAAAAGAGATTATTCATGTTTAAGAAAGCGATAAATATCTGCTTACGACGTGACTTTCACGGCAAAACATTCCAGTTGGCACTTTTTCTGCTTGGCAAATTTTCTGGGTGGGACATTAGGATTATATATTTTAAAAATGGTTACGCCTATATGTGTGCTAAAGATTTTGCTGTATTTTTTTTGGTTTGCTTTTGAAAATAAGTTAATGTATTTTTACTACAATATATTATACCCAATCAAAATATCAACGTATATTTGCCGACACTAATTATAAACTCAATTCACTAAATTTTACTATATATATCACACAAATATAACTATAAAATAAACATTTTTTACTTGTATCATATTTATTATTTATTTTATTTTAAAATTGCACCAAATAATTAAAATCTTTTTAGCAATTCGTATTTTATCCTGCTACTTGTTTGGCTTTTATGTTATAAATTAATTAAAAAATCCTAAATTTTAAATAATATTTTATATAATAAAATAGATATAAAAATAAAAACACTTGGTAGTTTCACGAGTTTTATTTATTGATCTACGATCGTTACGACCTTTCGGTCATCATCAGGATAACAAAATATTATTATTAATAATATTTTTATTTTTATATCTATTTTATTATTTGAAAATGTTTCACCAAGTACCAACCACAACATCGTTAAATATTATAATATTTTATAGTTAAGTGTAACAACATGAATAATAAAATTTAACTTATTTTACTGTCATTTGTACTTCTGTACATAAAAATAATAATTGTACTCGTAATTTGTGGCGATATCTTTGCGTAGACTACTTTGGCAAATTGGAGTTGAAGTTGTTTGTAACTAAATTATGTATAAATAAAACTTACAGTTTGTAAATAATAAAATGTTAAAATATTAAACAATTATTGAAAGCTGACACATTTTATATTAATTTTTTATTTGCTTTTACATTGTAATTACAGTTTCCAGATGTATATAGGTAAAAACATTTAGCAAAAATATACGTTTTTTATGTTTTTTAGTATACTAGTAAGTTATAAATAGTTTTTTTTTTTTGTGCTAAAACTAAGTTAACCTATAAATTGCTACCAAATTCAATCAGACTTGCAGCTCAAGTCTACCGTCAAATGCCTCAAAAAAATGAAATAACTTTCAAATACGTTAACGTTAACGTAAAACTTACTAAACACCTCACACTACGTTTTCGTTATTCGTATGCTTAAGAAATTCCGAGATGAGACGAGCAGGCAAACTCATCTCCGGCACACATTTTACCGTGCGATAAAATGAGGTCATATGCAGCAAGTTTTGCCTACAGGCTGGCTGTGGCCTACCTTAATTCAATAAGGATGTCGAACGACATTAACTGGGATGCTAGAACGGATCTTTCAACGAATATAAATAAACACGATCAATGTTTGTATTTAGTTTTGATATTTTCAAATATTCTATATTATTGAATAAATAAATTTATATTACACAGTCTGTACTTATTTATAAGTTAGTTAAGATTTATTTATGTTGGACTATTTGTGAATCTGGATATATGGCTAAATTGATTGATTTAATAATAATTATTTATATTTTAGCTGAGATTAACATGAAAATTTATAATTTAGAAGTATAACAATTAACAAAACTTTTGTAAAAATTTTGTTTTAAAATAAAATTTAAAACTACTAATTGGACAAGATTTAAAAATATTGTTACAATTTAATTGTTTATATGTTAATTAACTCAATTAACACAGTTAATTACTCCTAATTGTGCGATTAAGTTGATAGATTTTAATTATACAGTATTCAGAGAACGCAAAAACAATTTCATGTAAATACATTTTTTTTTATTGGACATATGTTTTTTGGAAACTTTTATATTTTATGAAATAAATAATAAGATACAATATATAAAAATATAATACTAAAATTTGCTATACATTGGTAAAGTATCTCTTATAGAGTAATTTTTATTTTATTTAGTAAAAATTGTGCTAAACAAAACAATAATAAAATATAATGTAGTTTAAATGTTTAAAACCATTAGAGATTTTAGCTACGCTGACAATAATTTTATTAAAATTGGTGCAAAGGTACAAATAGAGGTTTTAAATATAGATTAAATTTATTTTTCGATTTGTATTGATTTTTAAACATTATTTAATATTTATTGAATATTTTATTAACTAACATAAAAAAAGCTTTGGGCTTAAGTTCTGTATATATTATGTTTAGAAACTTTTTTTTTCATGATTCGTTTGTTTATTATTTATGTCAGTTTTAAATATTTTTCTGATATAAATAGAGTATATCAAAATGTCGTTTTTTAAATAAAATATATTCAGAATTAAATCTGAAAGTTTTTTTATTTTAATATAATGAGTTCTGAAAAATTATTTACTATGTTAATGTATCAATTATCAAATTGAAATTGATTCATTCGTTATTTATGTCAAACTGTCGATGAAATAGTAAACCTAAACCTAACCTAACCTAACCGCCACTTGTTACTATTTTTCCCATACTTCTCATATTTTTTGGAATTTTTTGGCAAAGTTTCATCCATGTTGGAGCTGAGGCCCATTATCGACAGTTTCACCATTATTTATTTAACCTTTCATATATATTATTAACTACGCGCTAAAATAAATTTATTTTTTATTGTTTCAGAAAATTCCAGCTGAAGCCCCAACGCAGATCAACCACTTCTCTTCAGAACGGTGAGTAATCCATCAACTATTCATCAACTAACAAATTCAGTCAATAAAATCAATAGCAACACAACAACAAAAAAAAAGAAAACGTCAAAAATAAAAATAAAAAATAAATTGAAAACAGTTTCAATTTAGCCGATAATCCTTATCGTGGCTTCACCTATCATCCACCATCCGTCTACAACACAATATAGATCGTCGAATTTGAAATGACATTTCAGCCCGGGTTCACTGTTGCGTCTCACGTAGCATCATACCGGTAAAAAAAACCGTTTCTTTCTCGCGCGCGCGGAACGCTTTACGACCGCTGAAAAATTAATAAACGTCGGGACCTGTTTTCCAAGTGTTCACGCGCGCCGTGTGCTGTCGCAACACAGTTCTGGCTCGCGCTCTGCGCTCTGCTCACTGCTAAAGATAAATATTGAAAGCAGGGGTTAGCAGTTTTATTGTTATTGCTCCGTGGGCCTGGGGGGCGGCGTGCTGTAACATTTGTGCTCTCGGCGCGCACGCTGGATCGTTAGCGTAAAATGACAGAAAGTTGTCGGTTGTCGCCTTGTTGCTGTTTTCTTACCGACCGAGGTATCGTTGGATGCTGGGATGTTGTTACTGTTTTCGTGGGCGATGCGTTTGTTACACAGCGGGGGATCTTGTTGCGACGATATTGTCGCACGACATGTTACCGTACAG
Source organism: Clivina fossor (assembly GCA_963966155.1). NCBI lineage: Eukaryota > Metazoa > Arthropoda > Insecta > Coleoptera > Carabidae > Clivina > Clivina fossor. The sequence goes on from OZ014563.1 coordinate 1,969,561, forward strand.
GACCGTACTATTCTTTTTATGGACTGCGTGTTTTGATACATTTTTCAGATGAACTAGATTATGTATAGTTCGATTATTGTAAGTTTCGTTGTACGTCATCGCAAAAAGTAACTAAATCTATGACATCGTCACTAATTGCGTTTATATGAGCTTATAATAAATGTTATATAACTTGCATAAAATAATATAATCATTGTTTTATTCTTTAAAAAAAATTTTTTTTAATGTATTAGATAAAATAAAAATTACTAAATTGATATTGAAAAAGACTGATTTTTTTTTTAATATTTCAAGAGAAGACGAGAAAAATCTATTTATTTATAAATGTTAAGCAAAATTGATAACACAAAATAAATAATATTTTTTTATTGCAAATATATCACCATTAAATTGAAAGGAAAAAAATTATATCAGTGCGGTTCTGTTCTATGTATTATTTGAAACCTCGGGTGTTCCAAATATCGTTGCGACTCAAGAGGTTGCCGAAATTTTGCTAAATGACCGTAGCAAAACGCTACCAACTGCTTGAATTTTGACATTTTCTCGCGTTTGTAAATGTGCACAGCGGTCTCGGCCTCGTTCGCGTAAAAATCTACGCGTTTAATTAACACACGACGAATATTTTTAATCTTGCACGCTCGCACGCACTTTTTATTTTCGTAATTATTTTGCTTTTTTAATGTGTTTACAACTTCAATAATTGTTATTCTTCCGGATTACAAAGTCGCGCCTGGGAATTAACCGCTCCAAATTAAATTGACTAAATGGAATTTACGATTTTATGCTTTTAAGGTACCGTGTTTTATAGGTTAGGTTTTCAAGCCCGGAAAAGTTAATTGAATTTTGTTAATCGTAATATTAGTAAATTAGTTTTTTTTATACTATGAATTTTTATTTTTAATATAGAGGAAACTGAAGGCCAGCAGTTGCGTGTGCGAATGAGAATGCAAAAAACCTTTAGTTTGCGTTTCGCCTCTACTAAAAAAAAAATATTGTTTTTTGTAACACTAAATATAAAAAATATATCTTCTATAAATTTATTTAATACGATGACGGTTGGTTCTATGGTGGCCATAGTAGATTTTTTTTATAAGTTTTTAATAAAATTTGTTTCAAAAAAAATGTTTTCTATTTTATAATGATAATAAACTACAGGTTACTGATTAATAATAATATTATCTTCGGAAATGTTAGTAATCTGAAGTTGAAGGAACGAATATATACAAATACTTGATAAATATTTTTGAAATATCTAAAAGTAAACAGTAATTTATTCAGCAACCATGCAGACTCATAAACCTATCGTTTTATTATGCATTCGGAAACTTTAAGTTCATGCATCATATATTGCAAGTTATAAATTTTTAATATCAAAAACTGCAAATGCATGTGTAAGACTAGTAAATTTTAATGCATACAATATTTTACATAAATTTGTTCGTTTATTTTAGCTGTTTACACAAAACTCTGATAAAATCTTTTGTATTGTATGAGATATCAGCCGAGAAAACACTTTAATCTATATATATATATATATATATATATATATATATATATATATATATATATATATATATACGCATATACACAGTCACAATATATATTTAGGAAGTATATTGTCCTACTAAAGTAAAAAGTTATATCCGTAAAAATATAGTTTTAGATAATTGAAGTTTCTCATTTTGTAAATATTGAAACCCAATGTGGAAATATATATGATGAAGAAGGTAGAAATAAATAATATTAATGTCAAAAGATAAACTTTTGTTCTTTGGTCCTGAACCTGCGTTATGATTAATTATAATGTTATTAAATTCCCTATCACGTTCGTTATTGTTTTTAACAATGTTAAAATTGTTAAAAACAATAACGAACCTGATAGGGAATTTAATAACATTATAATTAGAAATAAATAAGATTAGAAGCATATGGGTAAACCCATATGTAGACTACTTTGACATCAATTTATAATTAATAAAAAAATAAAAATATAATAATTTTGTACTCAACACTGTGTTTTAGTAAAATTATATAATTTATATGGGCTTCGAAGAAAAAGAAATTTTGATAAATTACGGATAAATAATATAGCTATAATAAATTTTTAAAAGTTTAGTATTTTTTCTCGGAAAGTTAGCAGCACTGTATTTTATTAAAATTATATAATTTACGTAGACACTAGAAAAATCTTTTATGCAAATTTTGATGATATTATCATTACTTATTATTATTATGATTGAAAATGTTTTCTTTAAGCATATATACCTTTTAGCTCAAAATCTTTTTTTTTTTTAATTTTAACTTTAAACTTTCAGATTTCTTCTCTTAATAAATTTTTACTTTTAATTAATGATATAAACATATTTTAAGAGAAACTCCCAATATGACATTTAATGTGACATTTCAGCTAATTTAAAATTTCCAAGTTATATTTATCTTTAGTATACTTTAATATATCAACAAAAATAATTATGATTGAAATCAACAACATCGAAGTTCTTTTCGAATTATTTTCAATTACGTTTTGGTCTTTTTTGAATTTTCGATTTATTCTAATAATAAAATTATGATTGCTAATAAATTATTAAAGCAATCATAAAGAAAAACACAAAGTTTTTGCGAAATATTTTAGGTTATAAATATTTAATGCAGCTGAAATTTGAGTATAAAAACTTTTTCGTGAATTTATATTTACTTATTAATAACATTTCAACGTCATCTTTTTATTTACATTATACTCAGAACTTATATATCTTTGATATTTTCAATCTAATCTAACTTTGCTAACCTTAAAAAAAACAGCTTTAATTATCTAGCCACATTTCATATTCTAATTTGTCCACTAACAAACTGTTTCCATGGCAATAACAAAACTACCAGAGCAAAACAAATGCCTCAAAGACAGAAGACAGTCGAGAGTAACGAAGTCTCAATATTATCATAGTTGGCTTGCTTCTAACAATTGTTAGCTAGGTAGCATGGCATACTAGATAATTAGCGAAATATTATCTACGTTGTAAGCGCATTTAAAACTTGCATGTGGGTGTATATGGAGTATATTTGTACAAAAGGTGAATATAATGCAAAGAACTCAGATAGAAAATGCTAATCAGTGAAAGCAGATCTCATATGAACTGAAAATGTTCAACAAGCGGGGACAATTATGATAATTATTATTTTATTATTTCGTTTCACTAATTGAATACTGTAATGATGATTAGATACATTTTGAAGTTTTCTGTTAATGATTTCAATTGAATTTAGTAATTACATATTTTCAACAAGGTTTGTAATTTTATTCGTTGTTAAATTTAATAAAATTTATATACAGTAAAATTAATTAAAAATATTTTTTTGCTGTTTTACAAAAACATAACAAAATAATTTTTGAAAAAAGAATCTAAAAAAAAACAAAATTGAAAAAATTAATGAAAAGTATATACATATATAACATAGTAAAAAAAATTTCAGAATCCATTATATTAAAATAAAACGGCTTTAGGTTATAGTTTTGTATTAATATTTATTAATAATCGACATTTGGTCGAACTAAACGTACGTCTTCATCAGGAAAAAAGATATAAATGACATTTATAGTAAATAAACATATGAATTTATTTTTGATAATATTACAGACACCGTACAGATTTATTTAGATCGTTTTCTTTATGTACAATTTTTCGCATTAATAATAACAATAAAAACTGTACATTTACGAATAGAAATTATACTTACCTTAACAAAATCAGAAATTTTACAGGATTATAATTACAATTTTAAATTGATTTTATAAGCAAGACCAGTTATATGACAAAAAAAAATTAATATTTTTTGTAAATATGAAAAATAATAAAAGTATATGCATATAAAAACTTTATAATTATTTTAATAAAGAGATATAATAAAATTTAAACATGTAAAAGTTTTGCAATAAACCTAATTGCAGCTATAAAATTTACTACAGCGTTGTACACAAATAAACATTAAAATTTTAGAATTATATTTCCGACGATAAAAATTTATTTATAATCCCAAATTAATAATAATTTTTTTTAGTGCCGTATTTATTTGCCAAATAAATAAGAAAATATAGGAAATCAGAATTTCATATTGAAATGTATATTTGGGTATGAAACTCAATCAAATTTGCGAATATCATAAACATTATAAATTACTAATATGTTTATTGGCACTTGCTAATTATTTGCAGTATGTTTATATAATTTTATGTGTGGTTTCACGTTAATGTTTAGTTTATTTTTATAACATATCATATTTATGTCAATATTGATCTATTCATTATTTGTATTTGAAATATGTAATTGAAAATGTTGATCAATAATATTAATATTTCGAATATTAGATATTTTAATCTAATTTTTATTTTTTTTCAAATATGATAAACAAAAAAATTACTCATATATTTTTTTTGCGAGGGAGAAACCACTTATACATCTTGTTGTACAAATTAATTAAAAAAATTTAAAATCTTAGTAAAAATCTATTAAAATCATGGTAAAATCAAAGAAAGATTTTCTTATAATCACGTAAAATCTCGAGTTAAATCTCTACATTCTTATAAATTCCATAATAAAATATATAAATGACATAAATAATAAACGAACAAAACATGGAAATAAGTTACCCGTTAACAAAATAAAAGTAACTAGATTATAAAATTTATAAATTATTAATTAAAGAAAGCCAAATTTTATTTAAATCAATGCTTTCACACTAATTGATGATATTTTTTTTTTGGTAATTTTTTTTGCTTATCTTATCAATCTACTGTTAATATTAACTTATGTAGTTACATATAATTCTATAATTACAGTATTTTGTAAGACTGCTACTAGCTAGCGTTATCGATATTGTCTGCTAATTTGTAGACCTACATGGTAATTATATAGTCGCTAACACGTTGTTAGGGTAACATCAACTACGCTAGTTAGCAGTAATCTTACAGAATATCACTTAAAAAAGTGGTGATACGACTTTCAATATTTCTAATTAAAAAAATATATATTCTTATTTTTAATTATTTCTGCAATAAAAATAAAATTTTCAACTGACAGACATTCAACTGTCACAACTTTTACACGAACAGTGAGACAATTTTTGAACATGTGTGCCATATACTAAAAAAAATAAATGAAAACGTATTTCTATGACGTTTTACACCCGTGGGACACACGCCATCACCATCGCAACGGTGCGGCAAATAACGTCGCTTTAAGCCATTTTTTTTTTCACTTGCTATAATGAGCCATATGTGACGAGCTAGGTCTATTGTTAGGTTAGGTTATGTGGTGAATCCTACTATTTGACGTATATGCTCGTTATAATGAATATGTGATTCTGAACAAAGATGATTGAATATCTAAGGTAAATGGTTTTCGCTGATATTAAATGTCAATATTTTGATGTAATTTCACTCATATGATGGAGAATGAAAATGTGGTAATATTATTAAAGTAAATAGATTTACGAAATTATGTACGAAGGCTCAATTGATTTTTGATAAATATAATTTAATTTTTTATGTAAACAACATTAGGTATGAAAATAGGTAACAAAAATTAATAATAAAGTATTATAGTAATTATATAATGCCGACCAACAAAGATAAATGACAAAACACTTCAAATAAGTTGTTACCCTAAAGCAGAATTAATAATTTTTTTAATTTAGTTAATTTGTCATCTAGTATCTTATTTTTGTTTGACATTTACAGTAAATAAACAGAAACATAGAATCAAGTTATTAGGTAATAAAATAAGTAATCATATAATAATGAATTTTGAAAGAATTTTTACTATGCTAAAGCTTTTTATTTTAATATAATGAGTTCTGAAAGATTTTTTTATTATTTAATATTTTATACAGCCAATTTAAACATATATACATTTTCTTATTTAATATCGCAATGTAAAAATTGAATAAGCTTAGTTTTGCACGATGTAAAACACTCATAACTTAGAGCTTATAAAGAAACACAAACTTCTTTTAGCTTCAGCGTATAAAAGCGGCTTGAAATATCCTATTCGACATTGAATATCCGACGCTTTAACATTCAACGCAACAAAGCGAGTATCCGTACTGCAGTAGTTCGACATCGGTGTACGCATTTTCTGAATTGAAAGAGCATGAACTCCATTTCTCAATATTTACAAAACATATTGAATATAATCCTTTCGTTTCCTTATTCAAAACACTTTGCAATAACTTTTTTATTTGTGAAAAAGGCTTGTTTGGAATTGTAAATACAGATATATATGCAAATATTTCAAATATTTTATTTATTCTGCATAAAACATCTTGAGAAATGATTCTAGATTACAGAGAACTACTGCATAGTTGTGAAAAACATTTGTTTGTAAAATATTTTGTTTTTGCATTAATAATAGTATTTTCTTTATTTAATGCAAATATCAGAAACATATTATAAATAACAAAATTTACTCTGAATTATGTTATAAGTTATATTTTCCTGCTAATATATTTGAATTGCATTCTAAATAATTTTTTTTTTAAGCGTATTAAAATATGAATATTACGTTACTATATTGTGTATATAGAGGGAGGTTATTATGTTACTAGTCTCGGTCGTAAGTCTCTGGGTTCAACACAATAGAGATTGCTTTCTGCTCCTTGTAACATAATATACTATTAATTCACAAAATGCTGATTACAAAAATTAATAATTTAATGAATTGATAAAGACTGTTTAGAATACATTTTAAATCGTAAGTATGCTCATATTTTGTCAAAAATATTAATTTACTCGTATATAATTTACAAATGTTTCTAAAGTTTCATTTAAAAAAAAAATACCATTGTACGTTGTAAATATTTAATTTTAGTATATAATAATCCGATTATTGATTAACTTGATTTCGAAACAATATAGCGAGCAAAAAAAAAATATCAGTAGCATATTTTGATTACATTTTTATGATTTACAATTTTTAATTAACAAGCCCGCAATATTTCACCACCATAATTAATCAAAAGCTTATAAAAGTTTCAGTCGCCCAAATAATGAATACAATTTGATAAATATAACCAACCAACGGCAAACACTGAACGCGCAATATCATACTTTTTTGTTTACTCACTGTAGTATATAATTTTTCGGCTTTTTGGGTTCCAAATATGACATACATTTGAATTCATCACCCAAAACAAAACGGTGTCCATCTCAACACGGCCTGTCACTTGTTTTATTCAAACGCCATCCAACCAACGCGCGCACTCACTATGTGACTTTGCTCGCTCTGCAAAATTATCTCGCAGACAAAAATGATTCGTCCGAATTCAGCTTGGAAAATTAATTATACTGTAAAGATCACAAAGTTTTTGGGGTGAGTCAAAAGGTGGGGGGAGGGGAGGGTTAAATGGTTGCCATAACAACGTGTAACATTTTGATATGACAATGCTGGACGAAACCTTTTCGGCTCTATCAGTATTCACAGAACGAAACTGGGGTAAAAATGGTACGTGATATTTCTCAATTCATCATTTTGCCTTTTTAGACCGAACGGCGAAAAAAAAAGGGTTAAAATGATGTTATCCGATGGTCTATTGTTTAATTTTCGCAAATAGGAATCCCAATCGGATACTAATTATCATTTTCAATGGTTTTGAAATGTGATATAATTTATTTTACCGCTGCGCGCATAGTATTTTATACTACGGATCAGCTTTTGAATTTTGTTGTTACGGGAATATATTGTAATTATTATGATGATAAAATAATAATAGTTATTAAATATTAATTTTATGCATTTCACGGAAATAGTCATAATATTCAAAGTGATTTATATAATAGAGAGGATATGAAAACCGCAATTTCATTGAATTTATTTGTATGAATTACTTTGTCGCAGAGTATTTGTTTTGTTTTGCACGAGTATTAGTTTTATTTGTTTGAATCATTATTTATGAAATTTAATTAATTAATTGTTTGACGAAATTAATCATTTACTAGTTAATTTTATATTTGTTGAATTAATTATTAAAATAATTGTTCAATTCTTATCATTATAACATACGAATAGATTATGTTCATATTAAATTGCTAAATGAGTCTATTCTGTATCACTTTTGTTAAAAATAATGGTCTGTTAAAATATGAATTCTAAAATACAGCTATGTGCCTTAATCTATCAAAATCTATTTTAATAATTATTAATCACCAATTAATAACAAAATTTTGAAAATAATAGTCTTATTATTTTCAAATTATTTATATTATTAAAATTAATAGATTATAGTAACCCTGTTTGATTCGCACATTTGCGTCTACTCTCTTGCGTCAATGTTTGTTGTTTATTCACTTCGCAGTTACGGCGGCGTTTTTAGTAAAAAATAAGCAAATCAATTGAACAAACCTAATGTGAATAATTAAATTAAATACTAGATAAATTATAGAGAAAAATAATGCACGATACAATTTACGCAAGAAAAAAAAAATATAAAAACAATAAAAAACGCTATAAATATTAAAGAAAAATAATATAAGTGGAGCAGAATAATTTGATAAGAATTATTATCAACTTATAATTTTTATTTCCTAAACCATAATGTTATTTTAAAAAAATTCTAATATAAAGAAAATATTTCACCGAAATTTAAAAACCTTGGAATAGCATTAAATTTTGCAAAAAATAAGACATAATATTGAGACGATAAATCCATCAATATAAAAGCGTAAAAGCGTAAGAAGAAAAGTAAGTACATGAATATAATGCGTTGGCATAAAAACAGATATTTGAAGTACATAGAAGAGACAACCCACCTCGAAGTATCATTGAAACGATTGATCCCTTATCGGTTTAAATAAACAAAATTCAACTGCGAGGAATATCTGGTCCAGCGCCAACGACCAGATGTTTGTTGGGATTTGATATCAAAAGCGGGCAGAGGATTTAGGTTCCTGAAAACATGTTGATCCGCACCAAACGAAAAAAACACGAGAGAACGAACTTATGGATTATATGAAATTTCGTCCGGATTGCATTCCACTTTAAGGCCGGTTTTACCCGAACGAAATAGGGGAAAATATTTGTCGTTTTTGCCCGCTCGAATTTTATGCGAGAAAGGTGTAATTTAAATCCTAGGAATGTGTGCGATTTTAATCTTGCGAAATGTATTGAAACGGATTCACTTTTGAGAGATGGTGTAGTTGAAGCGTTGAAGGCAGAGAGATACGCGACAATAAACTCGGGAATTTTTTTCGCTAAAGAATGGACGCATGATCGAATTTTAACTATGCGAAATACTATTCTAGAATTTCATAGGTGATACATTTTATAAATACTTTTTCTATTTGGTATGTTGAATCTGTCTAACTTTTTTAAAATACAATGTCAGTGATTGAAATTTTAGTAGAATCATATAGCTTTTTTACTTAAATTAATGAATATATTTATTATATTCTCGTTAATTAATGTTATTCATTATTTACATCAGGGAGTTTTTAAATTATTACTAAAAATCTTATAATTTTGTAATTTGGTGAACAATATTTTGGCTAGAATTTAATCTGAGCATAAGGAAATAATAACGATTTACAAATATTTGCTAATAATAAGAAATTAAATTATTTTGTAAAAATTGAAGTGACTTTTGAATTATTTTATATTTTCTTATAGAAACAATGAATTGTAATGATAGAATTATCGTTTTAGAATTTTACCATATTTATGCTTTAATTGACAATGTACTATTGAACAAAAAGAGAACTCTGAAATTCTGAACCCTTCTCGTTTTTCCAATATATCCCATAGCCCGCTGATAAATGGGGTAAAGGCCACGCTTCATTGAAATATCACAATATGCCAATTGGATGAATGTTGAACAGCCTCAATTATGTTCATGTAACATGTTACGAATAATCACATTTTCATGCCTGATACATTGTACGTGAAGTGAAATAAATCACTATTGGAGATTTTTTTCCCTCTCATTTATATTCAATTTTTTGTTTGATTCCGTGGCAATTTGAGGGTTTTTAAAAAAAATTGGATTTTGAAAATGTTTTTGCTGAGTATGCTTTGTCGTTATTAAAAGTTTTTTAAATGAATTTTTATAATAAATGAATTGTATTATTTTTTTATTATTATATATTATAATGTTAAATTTATAATAACTAAATAAGATATGATGAACAATTTACTGTTTTATTTGAGCTATGAATATGAGAGAAAACAATAGTTAAGAAAAGTTATTAAAAACTTTAAATAAGAAAAGTTTTATAACTTTTATTTATTGGAAATTGCATGGAATAGCTTTTCATTAAAACTGAGAATATCTCATATTAAATTTTATTAAATAATATTAAAAATTATATATTTATTTTTATATATCTACTTAAAAATTGAAAGTGTTTTATAGCATATTTGTTAAACAAATGTAAACAGTATCTGTTACAAATAAGAATAAAGACAAGAAATTGTAGATAAATAAAACATACTCTAATAAAGGCAACTTTAACATAATGAATCAATTTCAGGAACGTAGAAATATGAGCAAAGGAGACTTTTTCAATTTCTAGACCAAAAAAGATATTCAGAAGGAGAAATAGAATGAAAGATCTTTATAAATGGAACGCGGAATAAAAGAAAGTGGGAAAACAAATGTAAACAAATAGTGTAATAAATACAAATTAAAGTTAATAGCTAATACTAAAACAAAAAGCTGACGAATCACATCTGAAAGCTTTATAGTGGAATTCTAAAAGAAATTGTAGTGTTATAGAATATTTTGTTTTTTTATCAAATGAAGAATTCCATTTACTAGAAACAGATAAAAAATTCTGTAATACTACAATTTTGTTCAGAATTACATTATTTTGTTCTATAAATAATTGAAGAATTAAAATTAATATTTTGAATAAAGATAAATGACTTTTGATTAAATATCTAGTTTTAAAAACTATAGTTTGTAAGAATATGAAGTTTTTCTTTATTTAGATTAATTGATTATGTAAATAATTATTTTTTATAATTTTATAAAATGAGTTTTTTATTTAAAATTTATACAAGACAAATATTTTATAAAACAAAATAAAAATAATTTTATTAAAACAATTACAGTAAGTACTTTGTGTCCTTCCGTGTTTAAATAACTGAACAAAACAAATCTAAACAGTTTGGAGGTTGCTTAAGGGGTGATACCTACCTGCAAACTTTTAAAAAATCGATTTTTTTTTTATTGCATAAATCGAAAGTATACATATTCAAGAATATTTTCTCAAAAGCGCAAGTTAATCCGATTAAAATTGACAAAGTTATGCGCGGTACAAGAGTACCGGGTCGAGACCCATTGGAAACGCTCTCCGTCATTCCTGTGCGCGTGGACATGCGCAAGAGCGTGTTTACGTTGAATGCCATAATCTGAAACGAACGTGCACAATACGAGGCTGCATGTCAGTGTAAAAAGTGATGATTTGATGATTCTATGTAAGTTCCCAAAAATATTCACTTACAGAGGACTGAACACAACTTGAAACTTTAAACGCAATTATCTCGAAACCATGTCTTCAAAATCGGTGCCAAAAATTTCTCGAAAACTATTCGTTCGATTCAGATGGCTGTGTGTGCATTTTGTTAAGAACTATTTTTTCTAGTACTTAATCGTTCGGATTTTGTCTCTGATTAAATTTCGATTTTTTATAGCCGATCAGAGACAAATTTTTATGGGTCAAAATCGATACTTCAACTTTACAAGGCCGCCATTTTGTCAAAAATGATTTTTTTTGAAAATCCATCGATTAAGTACTAGTTTTACTCATGCTTAACAAAACCCGCTTGGTTTTATTGATTTCAAATAATTCTAGCGCGAATGGGACTTGGCACCGCAAAAGGGTTTCCCAAAAACATCATCCACGGGGAGCAGCCGTGCGGGGCACCAGGACGGATTTTTGTAATTTAAAAAATCGCATTTTGTAGAGGAAGACATGCCGAATAAAGTGGAGAAAGTCGTTTTGAAAAATGTTGTGTAGTTTTTGTTTAAAAAAATCCCAAACTTTCGTGTATTTTTAGGCCTTGCAGGTAGGTATAACCCCTTAAATAACTCTTAACCCTTTCGAGAAGGGTACATTACGAACACATATATATTACACAACATCGTATCTATACAGGTGTACTGTTTACGTAATACTTACGTATATTTGACAACGTGCGAGTTCTGTTCCTGGGCGCATTATCCCAGTTGGGACCGCCGCGTTGCGCCGCGCCGGTTGGACGTGTATACGCAAGAGTTGGGCACACCATTACACAATAAACTGGCGCGCGAGGCATTGTTGCCCGGAAACCCGGACTATTGTTCCGGTGGTATTAACTAACTCTCATTGCCTGCCCTAAAGTTTGTCTTTGTACAGTGCCCGGTGGGGACGACATTGTTTACTTCGCGCGCGCCTGGCTCCTCAGTCCAGTGCCGTTCGTTAATCGGGAATTTAATAAGCTGATGGCGAAGTTTTGCGTTGAGCAATTATTAGGAGCGATGTTACATGCCTCTTTTATTACTTACGGCCGCGCATCATTCATCATTTTTGTTCTGAGGTCTTTTACGTTGTGTTTGCATGCGAACAACGCCGTGTTCGTTTTCAGGACGAAGAATGACGCGTAATTAGGTTATTAAACGTAGATGCTTAGGAAAATAATCGGCGACGTTTTCCGCGCCGAAAATTAATTGATTCGCGCACGATATTTATGCATTTTTAATAAGGACTTTTTCGCTTTTAAAACATTGATTAAAGTAACGATCTACGTACGGCTCAACACAAAATACTAAAATTAAAATTTAAACTTATACTCTCAAAATTCTATTAAATTTACAAATGAAATTTCAGAAATGTAAATTGTTTTTTTTTGTTTTGAAAATTAAGAATTGAATTTGTTTTAATAAGGTATGTAAATGTTGTAGTTGACTATATTTTTGTTTAATATTCTGTTAATAATTAATAATTTATACTTATACTAAATAAAAATAAATCATCATAAATCAAAAATTAACTTAACGTAGCAAAGAAAGATTAAATTTATGCAAAATTTCAATATAACAATAATTATTTTTTTTTATAATAGAACATTTATTTTCAGTTACAAATCATTTGAGTTCTGCTATCATTATTTAAGTCTTTAAGTATTAAAGCAAGTCTATTTTAAAGTTTTTTTTTATGATTAATTATATAGTCAAGAAAACAACAAATATATTTTTTGATAAAGTAATATTTGATAATTTAGTCTCAATAGTATGAAAAATAAAACTATTTATAAATGTAGTAGCTTCTAAAATTGCTTGTGGAGTAATGTTATGCAACATATATCTAATATCACTGTCTTTGTTGTCAATATTTTTTTGATATGAATAGAATGATAATTTTATATTACTTATATATTATTACAAAACCTATTTTAAATTTTTTTTAAAGAAAATAAACTATTTTGTCACGATTAATATAATATTGTATGAATTTCGTAGAGAAAATGCGTTTGCAGTATTAGCCACAATTATTTTTTGAATATATTTATATTAGTATTTAGTATAGTGCAAAATAAAATTGAAATTACTTATAATTATATATCAAATATATTGATGATATAAAATAAATAAAAAAAATCTTCCGTTTCTTTTCCGTTAGTTTGGAGAACAATTTAATTTCGAGGTTATGCACTGCGTTGCGTGGTATTCTTCGTTCGCGATACGATATTTAAAGGGTGGCTACCCCTGTTAACGCACACGCAATTGCTTTTCGAATATACGTATCGGTTTCCGTTTGAAATTGGAAGTTACCCCGGTTTGTTCGGGCCTGTTCCGTTTTGGCATTCGACGCGCCAGATATTTTACTTAAAGTGTTCCGATGCGCTACTCTTTTGATTTGAATTTAATGGAAGGTCTTTTCAACGAGGATTTATTGGCTTAACGCCACGCTATTTTCTTTCGGAAACGCCTTCTTTAAAACGGTCGCTTTGCATGTCTACTCGATCAGAAATGAAATTTAATATGTGACTATCAAAATCGGGCGGAATAGATTTTGTTTCTATTTGATTCGCGTGATATTCTGTTTTAAAGTGTCGTTCAAATTATGAAAATTGAAAGCATATTATAGTAAAGTAGTATGTATTTCTTTTATTAGAAAGATAAGGTTAATACATTTTTCTTAATTTAAAAATTAACGATTTCAGCACTTAAATATTGAACTAATTTTATTGGAATACTTAGCGTTGTCTCGGATAAGCCATTCTTAAATTTAATATAAAAATGTATAAAATTTTTAAGTTTTTGTTTCAAATTAGATTTAGAAAGTGTACTTGGTAATAATAAACAAAAATTAATCAATATTAATAGAATACAATGTTTCTAAAATAACTATTTGGAAAATAAAAAAGATAATGGGTCTTTTGTTTATAGACAGCGCTTTTATTTTTTGTCTTAAAATAAATTTTTACCTCTACTTCTTGTCAAATATTAATAGTATTTCCATTTTTGATATATATATTTTTATATCTAATATTATAAAATTGAAATAAACTGATTAAAATTGCTTAACAAGTAATTTTAAGTAATCGTTAAAAAAGATATTGACAAAATCACTTTTGAAAGTGAGGTAGTAATAATAGAGGCCAATGCTTCTTAACTTTAATTAATAATAAATAATTAGTAATTGACGGAATTCTTTTTTTTTATATATTTTTATTAACTACTAAATCAACGTTTCGGCAATCACTAATAATAATAATTTGTATTTTTAAATTTACTGATCAAATATTGTATTTGTATATTCTACTGTAAGTGTTTTTTGTTCTATTATTATATTTATTATTATATGTTTATTTGCATGTATTTATATGTATCAGTATTTGTATTTATTGTAGAGTTCTGAAGAAGGAAATTATGATTGCCGAAACGTTGGCTTAGTAATTAATAAAAATATGTAAAAAACTGAATTCCGTCCATTACTAATTATTTATTAAATATTAACAGTCGAAGATTTTTCCAAATTAACTTAATTAATAATGTATAATTATTAGTCCAAAATTCAAAAAGATATCTATATCAAATTATAGTATTATCCAAGCTCTAATTTACCGAGCATTTGCTAATGGCAAAAGTCTTTTAAGTCTCAAGACAACAAAAGATAAATAAACACAAAATTAATAGGTATTAACTTTGATAATTAGTTTTTCCGAACTGTGTGTGTATTCGATGCTTAGTTTTCGAACATCCATTTTGTTTTATGACACCGTGCAGCAATGGAAACGCAATCGGAGTGTCGATAAAGAAACATACATCTTTATCATCTTCCGTGTCAATATAACGTGACATGTCCGGTAAACTTTTGCGATATCTATCACTATATCACTTTAATATAATTGTGCTCAGCATGTCAATAGACTGACAGCTTCTGAGTGGACTTTGAAAATTGCAGCATAGAATAAGATAGGTATTTCTTAATGATTAATGGCGGAACTATTATAATTATTTAATAATATAATATAATAATAATAATAATATTTTTATTTTCTGTTTTTTTTTTTGAATTCGGCAACTCAGGCCATCAACCAGTAGAGACATTTAAGTTTATAATTTTATTTTATTGTCCATCGCAAAATTGTAAAGTATTTTATATACGTTTATATCTTTAGTGTTTAAAAGAACCGTTACACTTGTAGGTAGATATAATTCTTTTTGAAGTAGATTTTGATATAATGTTTTGCGTTTATTACTATATTTTGAACATGAGAATATTATGTGATTTGAAATAATATATATATATATATATATATATATATATATATATATAATTATAAATATAAATATAAATATATATAATAAAATAAAGTAATCAAAATTTCAAATAATTAATATTAATTATAATTAATAAAAATGAGATATACATAATTTCCTGCAAAATAATTGACAATAAAACTAATAACTATATGTTAAATATATCAATTTCATAAAAAGCATCTGATGAGTTAAAATTATTACACATTATCTGACTAGGGGCATTTTTCAAAATATTTTTTTATATCTTTCATTATAATAGTATACTGTTGAGCAATCTTGGCCAGTAATGTATACGATTTTTTCTTAAGTATTCTAAACGAAACTAAACTAAAAATAAATGGCAAGTACCTTACTAACAGTTGCAGAATAGTATGTATATATTATTTATTTGTTACGTGATTTGTGAGAATTAATTTTTTTTGGTTGAATATATAATTTTTAACCACTCTGAGTGATAAACATTTGTATATAGATGAAATAACTATTATTAATAAAAATATCATCTAATTAAATAGACAAGTTATCTTAAATTCAGTCATCTAATTTCAATTAGATAAAATCGTTATTTTCTTTTTCTGAATGGTTGTTAATTTACTAAAATAATATATCATAATAAAATAAAAAAATACATTGTATGTTTCTATTCACAAATCATTTTATTTGACAAAGATAACAGTTATAATACCAAAACAAAAAATAATTGAATCTTCATCGTCTAATAACAACATATGATTGATGAATATGTGATTGTATACCATTAATCATATTTATCTTCAGAATCTCGCTTTCTTTTATTTACGTATTTAAACAAATGCGACTGGTTATAGCAAACGCAACAAAACACACAATCAATATATTTCAAACACGTATATACGGTATCAATAACTTAATAAGAAAAATAAATCCACGCACTCCAACAAAAAAAAAAAAAAATCGTCTATTTTAATACACTCACCGATAAACTAATTCCGACAAAACAAAAATTATTCCAAGCACGCGTAACTCTCAAAAATAAATTGAAATACGAACTGGCGTGGATTTGCATATGAGCAGATTTATTTTTTTGCAAATTCAAATCTACAGACACGAGGGGAACGAATTAAGGTACGGTCCAAAAATACCCCGAGATCCGAGAGAGATGATGGTGGAATATTAATTCGGCACTTACTTTGTGATGCAATCAATCACTATTCATCAAATTGTATTTGGCGAGAATTTATTACATACTGGTCTTGGGCGAAGAAAGTAAGATAGACAGGAACGACGCCGCCACAAGCAAGGCACTTGCTTCACTATGACATCAATCATTTGACTGGCACAATATGTTATAGGCAACTCGGCAAGGAGTCCATATTATTCGCTGATCGAACTTTACTGTCAGATGGAGTACATGTAGATATTGATATTAATAAAGAATATTGCCTAAGAAATGTTAAATATTTACGAAAAACAAGTTGATGAAGAAGCGGATAAAATATATTTAACTTACAAATTAGTTTTAATATTGAACAAAATATAATATTAATAATTCTTAAAGTTGTAAATTTGTTAATATTGTATAAATAATTATACAGAAATATAAATTTTTATATAATTTACAATCAGCAGTAGCGAGAATATTGAAGAATTTGATTGTCAATACTTAACTCAGAGAATTTAAAAATAAAATTACTTGAATTGTATAGAATAAATATCATTGGTAGTTCCCGAAATATAAATAAAAATTTAAAAAACATCAGAGTTTGATAGATAATCTCATTCATTGAAACCGTTTTTGGTCATCTAAAAATAATTAATAATAATAATTTTTATCTTTGTTCTGGTTAAAAAAATTTAAATTGTTAGTTTAAAAAAATGTTAACGCTGTAATTTTTACAAGTTTTTCAGAGTCTATGCATTTAAACATTTACATAAATTTGAAGGTCTATAGCTTAAATGAGACTTTAACTATAAAGGATTTTATTTCTATATTGGCAATGTAAATATTTAATTTCGTATCTTCCAAAATTATTTAAATATAAAAAAAATGCAAACATTTCTATATTATTCATTTTATACATTTTTCATGCAAATATTTTTCACAATCTAATTCTGTCAATTCAATGAATCTAACCTCAAATTTAAGCTAAAATTTTAGAGTTAAAGTAGTGATCAGAATTGAAATTTACTTAAAGTTCTTTGAATTTAAAGATTATAGTTAAATTTAGTGATCAGAATAACGACATTAATTACAAATAGTAATATATCTAATACGTATGGACTTTGAGATATTCTATTTAAGGGAACAGTAATATTAAAAACTGATTCTAAGTTAAGAAAATAATTATTTTATTTAATCAAACATGAGATAGTATATATTTTAATTATTTGTGGAATATAAATTTAGGTTCACAGACATTTGTTTATTATTCATCAAAGATGAATAGCAGAACTACATAAATATTGTATGTTTATTTTATTAATTTAATTATAGATATGTTTTATTTGAATTATATTTGAAAAATATTTTCAAGATTGCTTTATCAATGTTCAAAATATACAAAAACGTATTCAAACTGTATATATAATAAATGTATAATTAAATTTTGTGTGCAATTAAAGAAAAATATATAATAAGCAGTAAAGCAATACTAGAGCAATCATGGAATCAGAATTCTTGTATATGTGCTAGTAGTAATTCATTTGGGAAGAGTCCAAGCCGTAAATTTCACTGGTTGTAATCCGCGCGTACAACACAAACAAACGCTTCGCTGAATCGAGCACGATTCTAGTTAAATACCTTCGAAATCCTAGGTGGGGTTTTTTTTATTTTAGTTGCGGTCTCGCCAAGAAGTTCAAGGTCTTAGCAAGGGATATTTTCCTAGCTGCAGAAATAAACTCTTGTTTCTCTTCCTGTTTTTCTCGAGTTCGTTATCTCGAGTACGGTGGACGAAGTATCTCTGTCCGTTTTATCCCAAAATTCACTTGTATGCTGGCTATCTCTTCGCCTGTTTAATTTTCCACATCATAAAATTTTCGATACTAATTGAAATTTTATTGCCATTTATTTGAGATATATTTTTATGTGTTTTTATATCTATTTAGAAGTAAGGCAGTAGGTGGTCTATTTTATGTTTTGCTACATTTGCTGAAATAGTTCTAAATTTACACTGTAAAACTTAAAACCAAGAGTTTTTTGTTTGTTTTTATTATTTTTGTAATGTTTCAACAAGTGCCGTTTCCATCAAAATTACAAAAGAGTTGTTATTTATTTTGTTTTGAGAACAAATTTGCAGATATAATAGAATTGAAGTATCAATGTTTTGTTATTTATTTTAAGTAACTAGAAAATATGCGCAATATAGTATGTAGGTTAAAATAACTTTTATCTACTAATATATAAGTTAACTAGAATTAATATTCAAACAATAATATCTCGTAAGTTTCTAACTGCTACATTAATGTTTTGAAATAATTTAAGATGCTAATTATCTCTGTATTACATTACTAAAACAATAACTTATCATTTAAAGTTAAGTTACTAAAGCAAACTTATATCTAGCCCACTCGAAATCTGCTTTGCATTGGGATAATACTTTCAAACAAAAAACGTAGTTACCAGTTACCGAAACAACGAAATAACTTGGGTAACTAGATTTCCTTGAAACAAAATCAGGCACACGCTCCGAACTTTGGTCGACGGTAACAAAAGAACTGAGCGAATTTTATTTCGTCGAACGAGAGAAATGACTGCGACCAGAAGGCAGTCGGTAGTGCAGTCTGGAAGTTCGAAGTGCATTGCGAAACTTAGCCCTCTTGATTTATGTGGCCAGGGAAAAATACTTTTGTAGTTGTGTGCGTGTGCGAGAGTATATATGTGTGTGTGTTTACTTTGAGCGAAAAAGTTGCTTTCAGTTTCAATGATAGATGAGTTGTTCGGCGTCAAATTAAAAAATAAATTGCAACGATTTCTCTTTGCCGTGAACGAATGTACACATACCTAATATGACAAATGGACTCTGGGCTAAATTGTTACTAGGACTTTAACAATATTAGATAAATTAATTTTTTTCCGGGTAGTTTATAAATTGCAGTTTTAATTACTAGTGTTTGCTGAATTAGTTTTCCCTGGACATGAGTAATTTGTTCTATAAACTGATTAAAGCTTTTATAGCAAATATAATAAAACTGGACAGTACAATTTATAGTAGCATATTGATAGTTTAAATCTTGATATTAATTTATCAATTAAATTTACCACTTTTATTTGAATTTTATTTAAAAGAAAAAGAAAACAACAAGAGACGAAATTAAATTAATAACTGATAGTTTTATTAGTTAATTGACTAATTATAAAACTAAATTATATAAATATGTATTTATTTGATTTGATTTTTATTATTAATTAATATTCTTGAAGTGTGAGTTAAATTTATATATTTTTTTTTCCGAATCATTTTAAAATTATTTACGTTTTAGTTAAGAAAAATGTTTCTAATATTGTTTATACTATTTGTTTTTATTGTCTTTGATTTATAAAATGGCCATTTGAAATCTAACTGGCTAAATTATATCATTTTACTAAATTTTATATGTTTAAATAAATTTAAACCTAGTTCAAACAGTAATAATATATTCTAAACTAAGGTAGAAACTGTTACTAACAAAATTTAATTATTATTTCTTAATTTTAAAATACACTGCACATCAAACATTTCATTTTATTTTAAGTCAATAGTCAATAAAGCAAAAGCAAATACGTTCTTATGATTATCGTATTATTCTTGTTCTGAAGTACATAATACGTATGTCATTTATATTACTCTCAATATCTGACAATTGTAAACGAGACGGGATTTACGTTTAGGTAAATGTCTTAAAGACATTTACATTGTTATAACTATATGTAGGTTAGGTAAATTAGTCGAAATGTACAGTAAGTTTCTAGTTGTGTAACTAGAATTTCTCTCAATTATTCATCGTTCATTATTATCTAGTTTATAATTTTATTTGTGTTAGAAGGAAGACTTTAGTTAATAAGTATGAAATGTATAGTTTAGCAGTAATTTTAATTAAATTTATTATACATACATAATTACATATACAGGGTG
Organism: Clivina fossor; assembly: GCA_963966155.1. Taxonomy (NCBI): domain Eukaryota; kingdom Metazoa; phylum Arthropoda; class Insecta; order Coleoptera; family Carabidae; genus Clivina; species Clivina fossor. The sequence goes on from OZ014563.1 coordinate 1,990,449, forward strand.
TAACAGTATAACTATTCCTAATTTTAACTGGAGTATCCTGGGCTCAGAATATGAAGATTTAATGCAAATCACTGAGATAAAATGTGGCTCCTTACTGAGCTACAGGGTGTTTTATATAAAAATTTAAAAACTATTTTTGCCCAGTACTTTAAAACTATTTGACGTATCCTTATCATACTTGGCAGGAAATGTAGGTACCGTACACCATACAAAATTATGTTAAATAAAAGTTTCTGGCTACTGCCAGTGGCGTACAACAGGGGCAAGTGAGAGGTTGATCCTTTCTAAATTCTACGCCACTGGCGGAATTGTCATTTTAGCACAATTTTTCGATTCTCCAATATTTGCTGTGTAAAAAACATACTCTTCCTTTGTAACGATAAAGTCACTGTTTTTCGAGATATTTAAAGTTAAACATAAGCTGCACCCTTGGGATTTTTTCAAAATTTGCTCAAAAAAATCTGAAAAAATTCAGTAAAATAGAGAAAAAAATTAGCTAAATAATAAATAAGTAACTTTTTTTTCTAACTCATTCTGATTTGGCTGTAAAAATTATTGAAAATAAAAAAAATAAAATGCAAAAAATATTAATTTTCAATAATTTTTCCAACCAAACCTGAATGAGTTAGAGAAAAAGTTACTTAGATATTATGTAGCTAATTTTTTTCTCTATTTTACTGAATTTTTTCAGATTTTTTTAGCAAATTTTGAAAAAATCCCATGGGTGCAGCTTATGTTTAACTTTAAATATCTCGAAAAACAGTGACTTTATCGTTACAAAGAAAGAGTATGTTTTTTACACAGCAAGTATTGGAGAATCGAAAAATTGTGCTAAAATGACAATTTCGCCAGTGGCGTAGAATTTAGGAAGGATCAACCTCTCACTTGCCCCTGTTGTACGCCACTGGCAGTAGCCAGAAACTTTTATTTAACATAATTTAGTATGGTGTACGGTACCTACATTTCCTGCCAAGTATGATAAGGATACGTCAAATAGTTTTAAAGTACTGGGCAAAAATAGTTTTTAAATTATTATATAAAACACCCTATAGCTCAGTAAGGAGCCACATTTTACCTCAGTGATTTGCATTAAATCTTCATATTCTGAGCCCAGGATACTCCAGTTAAAATTAGGAATAGTTATTCTGTTACACCCTGTATACACAATTACGCCATGTACTCAAAAATCTTGATATGTAAAAAAGAATATTACACTGACAATATAGACATTTTGAGTTAAACCAAATGTTTTAAATAATTTGAAAATGTCAAGTATAGTACAAAATTTTATTTAATAGACTCCAGTGAAATTGATATATCTGAAGTAAACTACATTTTCATGGAGTTGCAACTCGAATTTTTTTGCGTCAGTTTTTATTTGTGAGACGTGGAAAAACACTATGGCTGTTACCGACGTCGACGCAGACTCAGACGCTTGTGCTGTATGTCAACGTAAGATCATAGACGTCGCGTTACTTGCAATATATCTGTCCGTCCTAAGACTCAACATCAGGGTAAAAATATTTTTTTGGAAATAAAAATACTTGGAAATTGTCTATAAATCAAAAAGACTTTTAAATACTATTATTTAAATAGTTTATTTTTTAAATTTTTATTAATGGATATGTCGTGAATTTATAAATTGTAAATTTTAATAAACTATATATTTTTTCATCCTTTGATCAGTATATTTTAATAATTAGTTATTAGTTTTTTTAATAAAACAGAAATGAATTTTTAGAACCAATTAATATAGAAAAAGCCAGTTTGAGTATGTACAATGCCGTTTCGGTGCCTACATTGCTGTATGGTAGTGAATATTGGGTTTGGTTGCAAAGCATAAAAGGAATTTTTTTTTGTAACGATTGTGGTGTCACTAGAAGGAATCCGGTACAAAATAGAATAGTGTTTGAGTGTGAAATTGAAAAAAAAATTTTTTTTGCAAATGTTTATGTTACTCAGTTAAGATGATTCGGTCATCTTGAGTGATGTCTAATGAACTTTTAATTAAAAGAATATATGTGAATGGTTTTGAAGGTATATGTTTGTGTCGACGTTCGATGAGTAGACAGAATGGTATATGAACAGTGTTTTGTGTGAGCGAAAGTTTCCAAGCAGCAGGAATAGAAGAACATGAGAGTTATCATGAATGTATATGAAGCTATAGTTGCTTGTTTGGATAGGGATGTGTGAAGAAAACTAATTTCAGGATAGTGGAAAGAGTTTGTGCCATTTTCAGCTGCAGAGATTGCAATATTCAAAAGTTATTCAATAATTATTCTTTAGAACAATCTCAATAGATTATGCCGAGAGTAAACAGGCATAAAATACAAAACTTTTCTAAAAATAACCGTACACATATCTAGAACGCAATTAAACAAGAAGGATAATAACTGTAAGAGGTTTGTTTGCGTCTAAAGTAGACTATGACGTAAATGTAGTCAATTTAAAGTTTGTTGTTGACAACAGAAGAAGAAAAACTCAAGTAGCTTCATTTTCTCCGTTGTTGCCAGGGCAATTGGCCCGCACGTCTTTAATTCATTTCCAACTAATTCCAAAAGGCAATGGCATAAAATAAACGTCAGCGAAATTGTTTTACTGCTTCTACTTTCCGGCGCACACAAAAGTCGTCTTCCAGTCGCGCGTTCGGAAAAACTTTTTCCACCGACAATGTTGAACAGTGATTTGTTTTGTCGCCAGATATAAATACGACGAAGAGAGGACGCTGGTACTACTACTGCAGTTTACTTACAAACTTTAGATTTGAACTAAATTAAATATATCTTGTGTTGTCCAGTTTAGAAGATATTTCTCTTCAAGAAATGGCTCTTTAGATACGCTGCTATCCGGCCAACCAAAGCTATATTTGAGGGTTAAAGAATTTGAACGCAATTTGTATTGTGTTGGAAGTATTTTATCGTACTTGAAAATTTAATCTAAGTTTCTTTTATCATCCATTAATATAGTTTTATAATGTGTAGAAGACTAAAATGGAATGTAGAAAATTAAATTTTATTTGTGCAACTTGTGTAAAAATATTTGTTATTAAGTTTACTATAAATATATAATATCAACACACAATTATAAAATTTATAGTAGTTTTAATAAAAATAGATTAGAATTACGTGCCATTATAAATACAATTTTTTGACTAAAAATTTGTAAATATATATACCTAGTTTAAAATACTCAAAAACAGATATATTAAACTAGAGTCATGCCCAGGGTATGGCAAGTGAGGTAGTTTCTTCAGGTAATAAATAAGAAAGGGCGCAAAATTTATACATTTATATAATAAATTAAATATTAATATAATATTTCCAAAAATTTATATTTTATTTATTATTTAATCAGGAAATACATAAACATGTGAAATAAATAGAAAAGAGATAAAGCAGTAGAAAAACAAATGTTTTGTTCTATAATATTACTTTTCTAAGATTGCTAAAGAAACTGTATTTTATTTCACTTATTTTATTGTGCCGTAATCTGTTATTATTTTTCTCTAACGTTATATAAATTGTCAAATTTTGATTGACTCAATGGTCAAATTTTCTAGTTTATTTTCTAATACTCCTTACATTTTTAACCAAATTTACAGTTATATTTAAAAAAATTGTCGGTAAAATTTGTGAAATATAAATATATTTAATAAAAATTATTATTATTATTCAAAAACATCCTTATTTTTGTATTGAACAAATTTTAAGGGTGCAATTTTAAGATTTGTTTCAGATATTATAATTTCTCGTCATGATTCTGCATAAAACTAAAAATAATATCAATAATAATAAAGATTTGGAAATAAATAATTTATAAATAATAATTATAAATAATTTATAAATATTTTGTAATAATTATTTTTTTAAGTTAGTTTATAGTTACTGTTTCTTGTTCATTATATGTCAGTTTTCGCTCTGAGGAAAACACTAGTGTATAGTGTCGAAATATTAGCCAAATATTTCATTATTTTATATTATACTTTTTTTATATTACAATTTTATACTTTAACAAATAACTTATTTTTATTAAACAACTTTAATTAATATAATATATTGAACAGTTCGCTTTAAATAGTAGTTTAAATATCAGAATAAAAAACCAAATCAATGTACTCTTCTGATAAATATATTCTATTAGGAGATTATGTAAAATAAATATAATAAATGATAATTGCAGTTTCAACATTAATTGATATTTGTTTAATGTAAATATTTTTACATTATACAATTTTAAATTTAGTACAATTTAAAATAATTACATTGTCATCAACAGATATAATAAAATAAATTTTAATTATAACAATATTGACTAGATTGTAAAATTTAACTCGGTTTTACAATCCAGAAATTATTTTTTTGTATATCGATATTGTATCCAATAAAAAACTAAATTTAAACAAATAATTTCCATAGAAATTCAATAATTTTTTTTTCGAAAGATTCAAGCAACATATGTTTTTGTAAATATCAAGGAACATTAATAATAAACTTTTTTTTATATAAAGAACAATCCAAACGGAAAACAATATTATTATCATAAAAAAGATATAAAATATGTATAAGAAAATATGACTCAGTTACAAATTTGGAAATATTGCTACAAACTTTGGAATAAACATTTGACATATGGATCTATTTTAGAAAGAAATATTTTTGTTCCCAAAATAATTCATATAGAATTATTAAATTTCTTTTGTTTATATTTTGGATTATATTTGACTCCTATAATTTATGATTTAAAAAGATCTATTTTGGATTTCCTAATGAGTCACACTTTTTATTTTAAAAACTATTTTTTTTTTTTTAGAAGTTTGGATATATATATAAATATATTACAATAAACTATAAAAGAAAATAAATATTTACAATTTAAGAAATTAAAAAAAAAAAACTTAAATATCTATCCTATTGTAAAAAAAAAATTTTCTTCGATACATATTAAGTTTTGTTTCAAAATTTCTTAAACTGTAGGTATTTACTTTCATTTATAGTTTATTGTAATATATTTATAAATATTTTCGTGTTTGAAATTCAAATACTGAAGAGGACCATAAAGAATTGGTCAAAAATTCTAAATAAAAATTAGTTTTTAAAATAAAAATTCTGACTCATTATTAAAACTAAACTATATTTTTTTAAATTATTAAATATTTTGTTTCTTAGAAACTTAATTAAATAATGTCTGGACCAACGATTCATATTTTGCAGATTTTTCTATATTTAGTTAAATGTAAATTTGCACAAACTATATATCACTTCAAAAACAATATATTTTGACACAAACATCGTACATAATATTACCAATTGTTTGACAAAAAAATAAGTTTAAAAATAAGATATAGCAACGGACGAAACAAAACCATTTCTTGGCGAAAAAATAGTGAATATTTTATTGTCATATTTTCGGTGTATTTTTCGCTTCTTTCTATATTTATTTGAAGACGGAGGGGCGTTCGAAACCAATTTTATCGAATAAAACGGATTACAACGATGCGACCACGCGTGTTTTTGAACACATAAAGATATCACATACACACGAACCAAATACCCAGATCGAACGTCCGGTATTATATCATTTTCTTTTCCGAATTTATATCTATTTGATGTGCAACAGAATATTCGTTCTTTTTTTTTTCTCATGTTGTGTATTCTGCGGCTTATAAGATATACGTTTATGCTTCGCTAATCACGTAGAAAACGTTTTCTTGATATAGATTTAAGACGCAAAGCTGATTTAGCTACACAGCGAATTTGTTTTTTTTTTCTTTTTTTTTCTTTATTCAAATGGAAGATTAAGGAACGATGATAGAATGAAATTAGTTATAAACATATTGATTGATAAATATTAATACAGAAAACCTATAGCCGTTTTATTTTAATATAATGAGTTCTGAAAGATTATTTACTTTATTGAATGATGAACGTTTGGTTAAAAAGATTTATATGAATGATTTTGAAGGTACACGTTTCGCTGGAAATCCGATTAGTAGTTGGAGTGATATGATTGAGAGTGTTTTGCGTGAGCGGAAGTTTTTAAGTAGTAGGAATAGAAAAGCATGTACGAGAGGAATTATAAATGTGAATGAAGCAAGTTGCTTGTTTAGATAGGTATATTTCGAGGAGACTGATTTTGGGATAATGGAAAGAGTTTATGCCACACCCCTTTGGGTACATGGCGTGATTGTGTATGTTTGTATATAGGTATTTTCAACCATTTTTTTTGTATATTTTATTTATAATTTGATATAATACTGGGAACTAAGGTTTTTGTTCGTTGTAAATAAAAAATATACCGCAAAGTCAGGCATTAAAACAAAATCGAATGCATTAGTTTGATCAACTGTTTGTCTTGCAGTTTCGAATAAGTGTCTAAATAAATGATCACAGAACAAGTACTTTGGTACTTGAAGTCAATGATTTTCTAGAACTGTCGTGTCAAATACGATTAGGATGAATACTGAAATTTATTTCGCCATTTTTGTTTACATTTAACTGTACATTTCATGCGTTTTTTTCTGATCGATATGTCAATGCACAATGTCACATTGGCTCGTTACTAAAATTTTAAAGATAATATCTGCATAGGACGGAAATTAGTTTGGTCGAAATGAGAATGTGAGAATGTTTGGCGTCTATAAGAGGAAGAAGATACAGTATCAGCGCCTGGAGTGTTCATTACGTGGTGCGGAAAAGAAGGCGTTTATTGTATCAAGTCCATTAAGCGAATCGATAGATGGCAACACCATGCTGTGTCGCCAACTCACCAATCGACAATTTAGAATCGATCTATTCGCTATTAATAGCTTCTTCTGCTGTTATTTAATTGTATTTCGTCTTTAAACTTTTCAATTTTTATATGCTTTAATTTTTTAACTTCACTATAAAAAATTTATGTAATTTTACTTATAATTTATTTTATTTTTTGATGGTATGGTATTAATAAAATAGAAAATAATGTAAAATTTATGCACTAATTAAAATAGAGTTTAGTATCATAGTTGTTAATAAAATAATCTTTATAATGATGTTTATTGGAGTGATAAAAGTATATGAAATATATGAAAACTTTGTTTCAATTTCATATATAATTAATTATTAATATAAATTTCAGCACAAAAACAAAAATATACAATGTTGTAATATATAATAAAATAATAAATTTGCTACATAAATTTCGCATATATGAAATTTTCACAATGGAAAAAATAGCACGGAAGAAATACCCTACGATATTTTAATAACATTTGTTGACTTTCCTCCAACATTTATTATTTGGTTAACTCAACACTATCCATCTTTCTCTTTTCACATACACATGTGCATAAATAAAATACACACATATGCAGAACACGTGACATTTCACATGTCCAACAACAACAAGTTTTATTTTATTCTCCGCATTTCGTTTCTATGTAAAAGTTTTTTTTTTCTCTCTTCTTGTTTTTTATTTATTTCGCGGATATGTTAAACCGTACGTCGGAATAAATATGCGGATAGTAGTAAAGTTACGAGCAATTACGAGGCGGACTACCCACCCCCACTCCCCCTTACTGCTCTTCCACTAGGAAACAGTCATAAAACACACCCGTACGTGTTTGCGAACAGCCAACAAGGCGATTGGCGGCCGATGTTGTGTTCCAATCTAACGCGCGCTGCGAATTTGCAAGGTTTACACAAACAGTTTTGGAACTATTGCTAGAATTCTGAACAGACTCTTAACGTTACAGAACGGAATATTCTATTTACTAGAAAAAGACAAAATATTCTGCGAAACCTACAGAATTGCTTATAATTCCATCATATGTTTAGATTTCTTATCAAAATCCCAAAATAGTACTTAAATGTTAAGTACAAAGTACCGGATAGTAAATACTTAAAATTCAAGTACAAGTATTTATATTTTATAAAATACTTAAGTATTAAATACAAGTAGATACATACCAAAGTAGTTAAGTATTTTCTAAGTACTTTTCAATTATTTTGTATAAAATTTGATTTAGATGATTAATTGTGGAAATATTAAGCAATGTTATTTAGAAAATTTAGTTGAAATGGTACACAATATTTTTGCATAAAATATTTAAAAGAATCAATATAACATACTTTCAAACTTACTGATTGTGTCATAATGCACAATAATAAAAATTATATTAGATCATTAACGAATATTTAATAGAAAATTGACATAAGTCTAATATTATAATTTTTGCAAAAGAATAATTTTTAATTTAAATATGAAATAAAATTTACAATTAATTCTTATGTCAATTTTAATTTATTTTTGGCATTAAATGTTTATGTTTAATTTGTACTCCAGACAAAAGACTTTAAATTTTGTATATTTTATATTCAATTTTAAAATAAATAAAATAATTTTGTGTCATTTTCCCTAATGAAGATGTACGTTGAGCACGTCAAAACGTTGATTGTTAATAAATATTAATACAGAACTACAACGTAAAACCGATTTATTTCAATATAATGAATTCTGATTTTTTTACTATGCAAAAAATACATTTATTTGGAAGGAAAATAATCTTTATATTTTAATATAGTTTATTGATGAAACATTTTTATTTATTTATTTTTTAATCTACATGGCTGTATACTAAAAACTGAGTTTTAAAATCGTTCTTTCATGAGAGTAGGACTAAACAGTTGAACTAAGACAAACAAAAACCGAGCTTGTGATACCAGTTGAAAGTTCAAAAATGTTTGGAATCAAACTACAGTATGGCCTATAATATGCGTTAGTTGCAACATTGACCGCAACGCATACTGTAGCGCCAGCAGTCAGCCACGGTACTGTGGATACGGATGTTGCAACGAATCGTGACCGCAACAACAAAATTATGCTCCCGGAAATCTAGTTGGCGGCGTTGGCTCGGCTATAAATATACGAAGCGAACGGGAACTCCGAACGCTGGCTCTCGCTAAGTGTTTTTGCACAAGTTTTTTATTGGGAAAGCTTCGTGAATTTTTTAAGACCTTTGCCGTGTTGCTGTTGAGATTTGCAAATGTTTTCTATGGGCCAGCAGTAGCACCGGCCCGCCCGCATTTGGTACGGAGAGATACTGAAATATATCTATATTTGAACTTTGGCTTTGCCGCATTCTACGTTTTTTTCAATGCTATATTTTGAGTTATATTTCAATTATGTTGAAAGGTTATTTATAGCAGAAGTGGGATGAAATACGAAACAAATATTGGATAGGTATATATGCAAATACATCAATTGTATTTAATTTTTTTTTTGTCATTCTGAGTTTTTCATATTATGTTATTGAAATTTACTTTTGAAAAAAAGTGCCAAGAGTTTATTTAGTATGCTGATCTTCACTAAAGGTTAGTATAGTTACTTATAAACTTTTTATTGTAATCTTCAGTCTTTCACGGCCAGTATCCATAGATTTTATAGAATTGTCTGGGCTGGTTTGCGGAGATCGATCTATCCTCGTCGCAGACATTTCGCCATATATCGTAGATAGCATTCTCAGTGCTTGGTGACTGAATCTTAAATATTTTCTAAGTACCTTTTAATCATTTTATATAAAATTTGATTTATCTGTTTAATTGTGGAAATATTAAACAATGTTATTCTGAAAATTTAGTTGAAATTGCACACAATATTTTTGCATAAAATATATTTAAAAAAAATATGTTTAAACTTAATGAATATGCTTTTAAGTATGAATTTTAAGTATTAAGTACTTTTCCTAAGTACTTGTAATTCAAGTAGTAAGTACTCAAATATTAAAAGTACTTAAGTACTAAGTACATAAAAGTTTTTCAAGAAGTAATAAAGTACAACAGTATTTAAGCAGTGCCCAGCTCTGATTAACACACCCAAAAACCGATCTTGTAGTATCAAGCATTATAATGTTGTTATATAAATTCAGCTAGTTAATAAGAAATTGTAATTTAAATCATCTATTACTCAAAGCCGAACTGAAGGAAGCATATAGATAATTTACTTGCAACGGTGTTATTTTCTCCAAACTTAAGCCGTTTTGTAGATTCAACTGTGAATCTCATTTTGCCACGAACGCAACGTTTTGCAATATTCCTTAGAGTATGTTCGACGGTTCGAAGTGTTCAAGAGAATAAGCTTGCATTAAGTTGTTCTTGAATGTACTGGATCTTCAGCCAAATGCAGTTTCAAGTAAACCTCCATCCGATACTATAGCAATCCTACTGGTGGAGATAGTCAAGCATGCAGGTTTAGTTTAATATCGCCCAGCAGTTTGATGGCTAAACCTAGCTGATGGGAATTTAACAGATGATACATCTGTTTATGGCTGTATTACAGTTTGATTATGTTATAATTGCTGGTTTTGAATTTAATTAGCGCTAATTAATTACCTCAATAAACAAAAATTTACGTTATTAGTTCACTTTTTCGATTAAATTGTGTAAGATTATTTCTGATCAAAATACATTTGAATTATTAACTATATTTATGTATAATGAATAATAGATGCAGTAAATTATTTGTTTTTTAAGCGAAGTACGGATAAATTTTTAAATATAATATTTTTAAAATTTTAAATAGCTTGATTGTTTATTCTTGTTACAATTTTATTTTATTTTTATGTAAATTAATACGCTATTTTATTTATGTTCTTTAGTGCTTTCAATAAATTTTCTTCCAGAATAAATTTTACTTTTATTTTTTTTAAACAAAAAAGGTTGAAGATAAAGTTTTGATTATTTTATATCAAAAATTTGACGTTTTGTTATACTTAACGTATATCATAATTAAATATATATTTTATTAGAACATTTACTAAACGCTTTTTTATTTTAATATAAGTTTTAAAGGATTTTTTACTGTTACATTTTTTTGTTTCCTGTTAATTATAGTTGTAATTTTTACCAACGGTCATATCACATATGATAAGAGAGGTATTGTAATCATAGCAAATTTAACATATCGAAATTTTTACAGATTATAGCACGAATTATGCTTATAGTAAAACGAATCAACTATCTTTAGTGTGATGTCTGCAGTAGTTGTTATTATACAAATTTTTCTATTCCATAAATTTCTTTAATACGATAATGATCGATTCTAAGGTGGCCACATAAGATTTTTGTATTAAAAACTTTGCTACTATTATAATTTTTAATTATTTATTAAACAAAATTAGCGCTTTGATTGCATTTATTCTATTTTCTATTAAATTTTTATGCATCTATGAATTTTTTACATGCATCTTTGTTTGATGTTTGTATCGATAAATATATATTCTACTCTGCAATTGAATTTTCTTGTAGAATGTCAAATTCTGTCTCATATATTATATATTGAAGTAATATATTCATAAATATGAATTTTTAAAATTGTTCTACACTAATTTGTCTTGCTTAAGAATTACTACAATTTTCAGTTTTACATTTTTAATTTTTCATTATTTATTTAAAAAATTTATTTGAGTTGATAATTTTAACATTCTTATTGTGGTTGTTATCATTAAATATAATACGGTATATATCAAATCAAAGGCGATGAAATCATAAAATCGGCCACGAAAATAATGAATAAAACAAAAGATAGTGCAATAACAAATTTGAGTTTATAGATTGCAGTTATAAAAAGTTTTGCGCGAGATTTGAAATTTATAAAATAGGTCAACGATAGAATGTATTAACGTTGCGAGTATAATCAAGATAGAATAGTCAATGATGATAGAACGTAATAATAAAAAATTGATGGAAATTTTACTAAAATATACACAAGCGCGATGTTTGTATTAACTATTCATTGAATAATTTGTTCTGAAATTAAATTATAAAGTTTTTAAATATAAATTGAACTAATCAACATTTCATTATTTTGTTAGGCAATTTTATATTTTCACGCCCACGGTAGTAAAAAAATCAATATATTTTTTTTAAATGACTTGGTAATAATTGTGTCAACATATCATTAAAATGCAATTATATAAAAATGTGAAACAAGAAATGAATGTGTATTATCTTTTTTATTCTATTACCTGATAAATTCATAACGTTTTAGTTATATAAATATTAATGAAGAAATATCAAAGGCTAATGTAATATTTTTATGAAAGTTAATGTAATAGTAATATTTTTATTATAACCAGAGTTGTGACTAATCTAGATCACAGAACTTAATTAAAATGTAAGATCTTTTATTTGATATTTACAGATTCTGATCTTGATCTAGTCCTTATATAAATGATTAAAATGGAATAGCGTAAGTGTATTTGATTTATGATGATAAAATTTTACTTATGTCGTAATATAAATGTAAATTAATAATAAAATCAGTCACTTGTACTAAAATTAACGAATATTAATATGTTTTGTAGTTTTTTAGTGTAATTGATTTTATTGGTTAATTAAATCACTTTTTATGCAATACTTCTTATAGTTATGGTACATAGTAAAAAATCTTGAAGATCTCATTATATTAAAATAAAACTGCTTTAGGTTAAAGTTCTGTATTAATATTTATTTGAAAATGTCGACTTTAAATAAATATTAATACAGAACTTTAACCTATAGCAGTTTTATTTTAGTTATGGTACACTTTATGCTGTCTTTACATGCATTTTTATAAAAAACAGAATGTGTAGTTTTATGTGTAGCAACAAAATTTTCTACAAAAAAAAATAGTCCATAAACGAACAACCTATGGAGTATCAATAAAATTGGAACATTGGTAAATAAATTCAATCTTAAACTAATTATAAAAACGGAAATCTTATCATCGAATTGGAAAATAAATCTAAAATATTTCTGTATATATATATATTATCCCCTAATATTATCATCAAGTAAGCTAATCACCCCCTACCCGAAACCATAAATATAAATCGAATTTAGGGGTAACACCAGATTTGAGATTCAAAGACTGCTGCAGTACCAATCCTGATATCGCCCTCTCGTTACAAAATCGTTCGGATAGAGGGTGGCCCGAACGGCTGTGTGCTGTTGAAACCAATTTTGCGACGCTAATCAAATCATGTACATGTGTGAATGTATATATGTACGTGTAAGTCAGTATTCACAAATTTACTCCACCCTGCAATTATTATTGCTGACATTGAGTATTATTCTAGAATGTACGAGCGTTTCAATTACATATAACGTAATTGTAATTATGTTTTAATGTACTTTAACTTGTTTTACTAATTAATTACAGGTGTAGACACATGCCTACCCTTCTGCTATTAGTTTAACACTACTTCAGTTTGTTTTTCGTCTAATTAAATGAGAAATTATAAATGAACTTCATAAATTATTGTAGAAAAATTATGAGAAAGTTTTGTTGAAGCTTTTAGTTAAATATGAAACACACAACAAATATGTTATTCAAAACATGTAGAAATTTTATTAAATTTTTAATATAGAAATAGTTTTTTATGTATTAAGATTATAAGGTAGAAGGTTTTATCTCGAGGGCTATAAACTTTTGAGTAATAGATTTACAAAACGGTGTTTTATTAAAGAGTGTTATAAGTAATCATATAAACTCACTTGTGAGAGAGAGTAATGAATAAAAGTAATTATCAAGAAACATTATATTATTATTTAACAGAAAATAGTATATTATGTTACAAGGAGCAGAAAACAATCTTTATTCTGTTGAGCCCAGATAATTGTGGCCGAGATAGGGCTGAGGCTAAATAATTTAGGAGAAATTTAAACCGAGCATTCAGCTCCTAGTGACATATGCTATTTTTCTTCAAGCGATTCAAACGAAACAAAACTAAATAGCTAAAATATTTAAATTTATTTTACAACTGTGAGTTATAGACAGTATAACTTACCAGAATACACATATATTATGAACATAATATGCAACAGGAGTACAAACAATTATTTTTTAAAATTTTGCGCATAACTAACTGTTGATAAAAGTTTGCAAGTTTTAACCATCATACTATAGTCATTTTTGACTTAAGAAACACATATTGATTGCAACAAATTAACTAAAATTACGCTGTAAGATTAATGAAATTGTATAATTAAATTTATTAGCAGCGAACAATGTCATGATCCTATTTCTTTGTCAGACAAATATTCTATCTCCAATTTGAAATTCTCTATCATCAGTATATTCTCATCAAATTCAGTCGGGCTGATATTGGAGACGGTGTTTTTCAATGGGAGTGAGCGGTGTAAGACGAGAACAGGTAATATAAACATTCCTTTGATGCTCCGTGATCGAATCGCTTCTAACTTATGATATCACTGAGAGAGAGAGAGAGAGAGAGAGAGAGACAGCTGAATCTAGGTGATATGAATGTGTATTGCCGAATGATAGCAAAGACAAGGTGCTTCAGCCAGGTTTCTAGATCAAGTAGATTGAGAAATGAGAAAGTCAAGCATCGGGGTACTACCATCTACTGGATGAGGTATATAGTCCTGTGGTGTAGCACAAATGGTGTCGGCTTGCTGGGCGGTTTATTGTGATGGAAAAGCGAGCTTAATTAAATATTGGTTAGAGATACGTGTATTGTATTGTTTCGGGATAGGACTGAAATATTTTATTAGCTATTAGGTGTTGGGAATACTACGCTTTGTTTTATATAGCACAGAATAGTAATTTCTGCAAAAAACAAATTTTTTTTTAAAACAAAAATTATAGCAAACATGACTTTATTTAATTTAAATTACTAATATATAATAATATAAATGTATATTACAAATATTAGTATGCAAAAGTAATGTGTTTTTTTAATATGCTTTTTTAATTGAAAAAGTATATTTAAAATAGTAAACATTTTTTTAGACTCATTATATTAAAATATAACGGCTTTAGATTATACTTCTGTATTAATATTTATTAATAATCGACGTTTCGATAAACTCAACGTACGTTTTCATCAGGAAAATTGATACAAATGATATTTATAGTAAATAAACAGAACATAGAAACAAGTTATTAGGTAACAAAATAAGTAACTAGATTATAAAATTTATAAATTTTTTATTAAAGGAAGCCAAATTTTATTTAAATTAGTGCTTTCATTCTGATTGATGTTATTTTTTTCTTTATAAATTTCTATTGCTTTTCTTATCAATATTAACGTACGTTGCATTCGTCGAAACGTTGATTATTAATAAATATTAATACAGAACTAGAACCTAAAGCCGTTTTTTTTTAATATAATAAGTTCTGAAATATTTTTTATGCTGTTAAATTTTTTAACATGATCAGTCTTGTAATGTGTTTATTAAATTACAGAAACTTTAAACTATCTAGAATATAATTTTTAAGTATTTTCAGTATTTTTTTATTTTTTACTCTACGGGTTATATGCACTTTAGAAAAAAGTTACAGCTTATGTGGCTATTCAAATTAAAACTGTCAGACAAACATTTAATTTAATTTAGGTAAACTAACTTCAGCATTAATTTCATATCAATTGAGAATCGAGAAATAATTTCTCAAACTTTGTCCTTCGCGACAAAGGAAATTCCAAGATTTCATCTGCATTCAGTAACAAAGTTTTTTTTTTGCGTCTCCGTGGCTACTTTGAATTCCGTCCAGTCATATTCTTTTCACATATACCAGGCGATTGCATCCAGCATTTGGTTGGCGGAGATGGAATGGGATGTAGACGCGACACGGTGGAAGTCCGCTGTATATGTGGAATTTATGATAATGTCAGCCATTCTTTCCCATATGTTTTGCACGGGGCATATATATAAATTTATATGCGATACGAACTGTATCGATATGGTAGTCCGTGCGCGATTCATCCGGTATCATGGCGGGCTTGGATGCGTTGTATTAACGCCTACTTTGTTTCAGAAACTATTTCAGATTAGTTAGTTTTTATTTATTTACTGGTTTGTATATTGTTAAAATTGTATGGATTTTTAGAGAAAAATATTAAGAATTATTTTTAAAAAACATAAATTTATATTTGGGACAAAATATTAAAATATTAAAAATTAAACTTTTCAAAAATAAATATATTGTTGGAAAATGTTTTAATAATTCAAATTTATATATATATATATATATATATATATATATATATTTAACAAGATTTATTGTTTGTAGTTTAAGGAAAATTATTTTATTATCTTTTTGCCACAGTAAGATCATATTTTAATTTATTATTTTTAACAACTATTATTCTTCATACAATGTAATATATTTACTTTTTATTTACCATTTATAGAAAAATATTATTATTTTTTAATTTGGTAATTTTGTTCAGTTATTAAATTATTATAAATAGTATCTAATGTAAGTGGTTTGTGTGACACTACAAGCAGTAAATTATTTACATAGCATTGATTAACAATTCATATCTTTGATAATGCAAAAAAGTTATTAAACACTTTCAAGTTTATATATATATATATATATATATATATAGATATAAAACTTTATTTAAAAAATTTACTCTTTCGGCCGTTTCTTTGTGAAATTTCATATTGAAGTAAATTAATAAAATAAAACACTTTTTAACTTCGATAATTTCACACGTTCCTATATTAAATGTGTGAAATTATCAAAGTTAAAAAGTGTTTTATTTTATTAATTTACTTCAAAACTTTATTTGATAAGCAGACGTTGTAAATATGCAATCGGGTTTGTTTCATATTTGAATATCACCAAACGAATATAGTAAATATTGAAAATATTTCTGTATTTTTATATTTTTGGTTTACGCGCCTGTTCTCGTACATATAAAAATAAATAGAATATTTTAGTGGAAATGAACTGTCAAAAATGCAACGTATAAATGTTAAATATTTGCTATATGGACAATAAGTTTTAATTTAAAAAACTACAAATTTGTTAATAAATTCTTTAATTTATTTATATCTTTAATAAAAATGTACTAGTTAATTTAATATTAGTTTACTGAATAGCTTAATAATTATATATGTTTTCATTTGTTTCAGGTGAGTTTGCCATTCAATATGTATATTATAAGTTATAATTTCATATTTTTTTAAATACACTATAGTTGGTTACTGCAATTTATGTAACATATAATTAATAACAACAAATTATTCAAGTAGAAAAACTAATTCATACTTTTTATTATATTTCGAAGAATTTGCAGAAAAAAATCCAACTTTCTCGTCATTATTAGGCAAACAACTATAGCTTCATAATTCAACGGTTAATGTCTGCCTAATGGCTTCTAATTGTACTTAATTTCGGAGCGAGCACTTATAAATTTCAAATTACGCTTGAATTTATCGTCGCCTGATATCCATTCGAGTGTACGGCGACGGTAGAAAAAATTCAACAAACTTGCAAGCAGCCGGCCTGGTTGAGCAAGTTCAACTTTTGCCTATTGGTTTCGCGAATGGTTACAAGAAATGTGGGGAGGGAGGGGGTTTGAGTGGTAAACCAGTTGGGAGTAAAAGAGGAGGAACGTATGATATATCTACGGCACTAATTGCTAACCATATTATGTTCGCTGGACATTAATGGAAATGTTAAATATTAAACGGTATCGTTTAATGTGTTTGTTCAAACAACAGGGGGTATGAATTGAGCGAAGGTTGGACTGGATTTTAATTAGTTTATTTCGAATGAAATTCAAAAAAATATTTAGATTGTGGCATTTTTTTAACTCAAACAGTGAGACTAGTTCGAATTGTATATATAAATAAAAGAACATGTATATAACATAGTAAAAAATCTTTTATTTTTTGACCGAAATAAAACCACTAATTTTTTGTAAGTTAGCAATTTAGTTCAGAACCACTAATTATTCCCTAAAACAAAACACCAATTTTGTTATTTAATTTGTAGATATATGTTAAAAAACAGATAATATTATAAAATATAAATGGTTTTTATATTTTAATTATTTTTTTACAATCATATGGTATTGTCCTACACATTGTGGAATTTCATAAAATAATTTGATTTGAAATATTTATTTAATTATTAAACAAATACCATTCAATTCAATATTAAAATTTTCATCAACATAATATTTAAATATGAAATTTATTTATTAAATTATTCAACATGGTAGACAAGTATGAAAATTAAAACAAGCACGTTTAACACAATTCTATATAATCATACAGGATAATAAAAGTAATTATTATTTATGATCGTCACGGTAATAAAGAAAAATAATGTACAATGATACTTTAAAATAACGTGGTATGCCTGTAAATTTTTAATGCTTAATCGTCAATTATATGAGAGGGGGAAGGCTTGAATTGTAACAAGTAAAAACAGAAATAGTTAATTAAACAAAATAATAAAACACGAATACGTTCTGGTCGACTGTCATAGCTGGTAATTGGAAAACTTTATGCAGGACAAATGTTCCACATGTTATGGATTCAACTGGACATATTTGTCCTTTATTACATTCGACAGTTTTACAGTTTTATTCTGATGAATTAAAACTACTCTATATTTGTATTGATTTGAATTATTAATTTTGATATTATTTTAAACTTTTGGCGAAATCACATTTTTATTTTATTAGTATTTATTTAGCAAGCTTATTTTGTAGCGAAATTACCAAATTTTATATCAGATATCAGTAGAATTAATGGATATAGAGGAACGACAAATATTTCTGAAAAAAATTATATTTTTTTCTTTCATTCAGGAAGAAAAATATAAAATTTCAGATTAAATTTTCAAGATAAAAAAAAAAGAGTTGTGACTATTTCTGAGTGAGAATATATAAAAATGGTTTTTGCTTAATAAGATAATATAAAAATTTAAATATTTCTGTACATTTGGCACGCTGAACACAATTTCCGTCATTATATTAAAACTTCTTCGGTATCAAATTTACCTCTTCGAACAGACATCTTTTAATTCGACTAGCAAATAATCTAATTTAGCACACATTTCTTAATTTCCTCGTTTGCATTCAAACATTCTATTTTTATTCAAATAATAGCGGAATTCTACTGGAGAGATGAACGAGAAAAAAAAATAAAATAAAGGGAAAGCTTAAAGAAAAGCGGTGGGTAGCAACGATTTAAATAAACGTAGTCTTGGGAAACACTGTTAGCTAGGGATAATAACAAATTCAATAAAACGTTAGCCTTATAGTATGAGATCGATCTATGCTTATGCTAAGTTCCTCATGGTGACTTTCAACTTCAAAATGATTTCATATCGGGAAGCGATATTGTTTTTATGAATATCCATGGGAGGCGAGATTTGATAATGCGTATTATTTTTTATATACTATATGTCCAAATGGGCTTAATTATGGCTTTATATAATTAATAGTTTGTTTTCTATTATTAGCTGTGACCTGCGCCCAAATATCCAATACAACTGTTTAAATTTAATATGTTTTTTCCAGATTAATCCTCTATGAAGATTACATGTTCTACTTGTTAATGTAAATGTTACATGAACATATTTGGTTTCATTTGCTTTAATTCGCCATTTTCTTAGGCTAAGAGTATATCAAAACGTCGACATTTAAATAAAATATATACAGAACTTAATCCTCAAGCTTTTTTATCTTGATATATCAAGTTACAGGAATACAATCCAGATATAGAGATAACTTTAAGAAAATATCTATTATCGTCCAAACTCGCATTTATCGAAAACTTTACATTTACCAATTTTCAACTACAATAAACGCCATCTAAAACAAACATCCACATTAATTTAAAACCATTCCGCCGAGAATTTAATGGATTTACGTAGTACTCAATGAATAAAACCGGTTGACGCAACAAAACAATAAGAACTGAAACCTCAACGAAAGCAGCAGTAGGGCCTGAAAAGAACAAAGTGATTGTGACGGAATGGTGAACGCCACTGCGTTTTCTCGCATCTCTATTATTGGAGTATGGGTGAGGTGGGTATTACATACACCACATTCTAGACTTAACGGGAGGGTAAAAAGCTATGTCTATGTTAATGTGTTCAGCGAGAGAGAGTAACAGTTGAGTCTCGGTGTCACCCGGTTAGAAGGTAAAATCAATATGGCCGGTTTTCGGTCGACTATAGGGGTTGGGTTTTTCGGAGGCGCTAAGCACTGTAACCGCACCGGTTTTACTGTGTACCAAAGTAGAGTGAGAGAGTATATATAAGGTTGAAAGGGAATGGGTTTTGTGTATGTGTGCGTGTGTATGTGCCCTTGGGCAATCTTTATACACTTGCGTTGAGAATTTGAAGTAAATTCTTATTGCCTGGCGACGGATGTTTTCAGATTGGATCGTGAAGTTTTCGAAATGGAGATATGGAGAAGTTTGGAAGCGTTTTTTTCTATATTGGTTTTTTAGGTTATTTATGATTTCACTTACAAATTATATATAAAAATTTACTTGCTTACATCTATCGAAAATATGGTAGATTATATAAATTCAAGTAGAGCTATAATTTTTATAAACAAATGTAACTAGATATTATAAAATACTAGAAACTTATTGACAAAAATTTATGAGATCAAAAATTAATTTTTACCACACATTTTAAATACTATTTTGTTATTTTAAAATATTGAATTTAGAGTAACCAATAACATACACAAAAGCGAAAAACTTATTGAAAGTGATTTTTATTGTGTTGAGTCTAAATATTTGCCACCAAGACAAAGCCAAGGCTAAGCAATCTGGGTAAAATATAAAAGAGTATTCTGCTTCAAACGAAACTAAAAATAAATAAAAATACATACCAAATAATCTTAGTCACACATTTTTAATAATTAAATTCAAGCGAAAATTAACAATGCTATTATCAATTAATTTAACTTAACGTAATAATTTTTATGGCCGTTGAAGTTGTCAAATGAAATATACTTGACGTTGTAGTTATGTTTGGTTCTGCCACTAGTGGTGTAACTAATCGCTAATGTACATAATTGTACTAGGAACATAACGAATTTATTATAAACAGGCAATATAGTAACGCAATGTTAATATTTTAATACACGTTATTTTAGTACGTATAAGTAAATTATAAAAATTTATATTTTCATATTTCAGCTATATTTGAAAAAGATTGAATATTATGTAAAATTGCTGGCTCTTTATGGCACAATTTTTAAATTTAATTTTTTATTCACTGATATAAAATTATCAATATAACTTTATATATTTCTTTTTTATACATAAATCAAATTTAATGAATTGTTAAATTATAAAAAATATAAATACTATTAACATAGTTAACAATAACTGAATTATTTTAATGTGTTCATAATTTCAATATGGAATCTGGCAACTTTACTACACTCATAAAAAAGTTATATGTATTGAATGTACTGCACTATAAAATCTAGCTTTATAAAAATAACTTATCTTTTTTATTCAATATTCATCTAAATATGTTTTTTATTATCGTTATTTTACAGCATATAAAATATTTTATTTTTATATCTTTTGCATATAGTCATTTTTAATATATATAAAGTTAAGCTTTATATATAGAAATATTGTGATCTAAAATTTTAGAATTTATAAGTACTGAGGAGTAAAAGGATAAGAATTTTTAAAGCCTTATTTTGTGTCACAATTTTTATATTCTCTTTACAGAAAATTAAAGTCCATATACAGTGTACGCCAAAAGTCTGTCAATGTACATTTTTCATCTTACTGAAATTTGAAAATATTTGTGCTAACAAAACAAATTTATTAATACTAAATACAAAATTCTGTCTAGTCGAACCTTGAAGAAGATAATAAAATTAGCGAAGCTTGCTTATGAAACTACAAATGAAATTTATTTAACAACTACTTTATTTTTGACTGTTAATTATTTTCCATTACTACGTTTTCAATATTTAATCCAGTCATAATTTTTTTAAACTACTATACATATATATATATATATATATATATATATATATATATATATATTTGGGTGGTCATTATTTTGGCAATGTCGGAATTTCTTCGATTTATATATAATCTTTATATAATCTGGATACAAATGCATGATCAAGAAATTTGGTATAATTAGGAATAAATAATATAAAGTATATTATTTATTCCTAATTAATTATAAAGTTTTATAAAGTAAATAGTGCGACAATTCAAAAATAAATTTGATATATTTGGTTGATAAAAAAAAAGTATTTTTCTTGATTAATTTTCAAGTCATTTAATGAATAATTTCTGTAAATTTGTGAAATTGTGCTTACTAATTCTCCAGTTCTTTTTTTTATTTAGCAGAAAATTATCGCATGAAAACTTTATTGGAAAATAGTTTTGCAACTAATTTCAAAAAAGGTATTTCAACTCGGGAACTTTGAGAAATTTTATTTTGTTTTACATTATTAAAGTTTTTATCAAAGAATCTAATTTTGAAAACTTCAGAAGTTTTTAACTCGAGGAAAAGAATGAATAAACCTTTATAGCAATAATGTAAAAAATAAGTTTATCAAGATTCAGCAATAACTTGAACGAAGTCAACAATAAAATTGAATTTTACAACAAATTCAAGTTTAATATTTTTGTTCCTCAATCAAAGTATTCCTACATGTCGGAAGAATTTTTATCAACAATTTTAGATGGGATTGTAAAATATTGTAAAAGCTTCCTTGTATCTACTTGGCAAACATCAAGAAGTATTTTTGTATAATAAAAGTGTATTTTTCTACTTTTTCCGTTAAATAATATATTAAATGTAAATGACAAGTAATATTTTTCATGATTCACACCTCTGCGTTTTTAAATTATTACTCAAAACTTTTTAATCAATAAAAAATTTGTAAATTTATTATCAAACAGTTGGTAACTAATTTAATAAAATTGCATTTGACATATCTAACGAGTTATCACTGCTACTTGTTAATTATTTTAAAATGTCATTCAACAGAAATCTGTAATTTTCTATTGCGTTGTTGCATTTTACGTGCTTTTAATAATTATTAATTATTCGAATAAATTAATTATTTTTCTTCAAGCATATCAAAATATTGATACTACATTATCATATCGCCTATGTAGAAAATGATAATGCTAATAATACAATAATGTGAACATTATTATACAGTAGTTACTTACTATATACACTACTTGTGGCATTATCAAACATGACTTTAGACATTAGACATCTCTGGCAGCCATATTGAAAATTATGTAGTGACAATTGCAATGTTTAGTTTTTGCTTGAATTTCAATTGAAAATGTGTGAAGAAGTAAATTTGTCAAAAATTGCATTCGGCCAAAGAAACATTAATTCTCGAAAATCACCTAACACATATAATATTCTACAACTGTTAGTAAGGTTAGTAAATTTAGTTTCGTTTGGAACTCTTGAAGAAATAATAGTATATATGCTATTCAAGAAGGAAAATTAAAACTAAATATTTTCAAATTAAAGATCGTTTACTACTCTTCGTAACATAATATACTATTATTTTTTGAGTAATTACTATCGTTACATGCTATTATCTTTTCTTTTAATTTTTGAATATGATGAACGATTTAATGAATTATAAACTATATACATTTATTTTCGCTTGAGAACCATAATTTGTTTATATTATAATTAACAAAGTTTTTAGTATAACTACATAACTTGATATATACTAACTTAACCACTTGTACATAAACCCAATGACCAAAATAACCAAAATGGGTCAGCAACCGTACGACTAAACCATTTACGAATGCGTTCACGCATATACGCATAGTATAAATTTGATGTCCAACTTGAAACTACCTTTTACACAGGGAAGCTTTTGCCTTTCTACATCTTGCTTACGTTTAGGATCAGTCACATTTAGAAACAACATCATTGCTACTATTAACATTTGACATGTATACTATATTATTTATTTAATTTTTTATATTTTAAATTTGTCAAAAACTATAACATTTAAATTTTCTTTGTACGACAAGGATTTTATAATATTGCATCTACTTTAGAAAACATTTTGTACAGCATAACAAAATAATTAAAATTAAATAACTTTAAATTTAAAAGAAATGTATTTTACCAAAATGAAAAAAATATTAAATATCGACGTTTCAATATACTCCACGTATATTTTTATCAGGAAAAATTAATACAAATGACATAAATAATAAACAAGTAAAACATAGAAATAAGTTACTAGGTGACAAAGTAACTAGTGAAAAGACACTGATTTAAATAAAATATGACTTTCTTTAATTAATAACTTATAAATTATTATTATTTTTTACAAATGATTTATAAATTTTTAAATCTAGTTACCTTATCACCTAGTAATTTGTTTCTTTGCTTTGCTTGTTTATTATTTATGTCATTTGTATTATTTTTTTCTGATGAAACTATGTGTAGAGTATACTGAAACGTCGATATTTAAATAAAACATATACAGAATTTAATCCTAAATTTTCATTTTAATATAATGAGTTCTGTAGTTTGTTACTATGTAATGTACTTTTTGTAATTTTTTATTTATTTTATAATGTCCTAGTATTGTTTGATTAAGGGGTTATATTAAAATCGACGGGTCTATTATATACACACATTTACGCCAACTAATTTGAAATATAGGATAATAAATAATGATTCTGTGAAACAATTCGAATATTATTAATATTAAAAGTTTATATTTAATATTTAAAATTGAAATACTAAATGAAAAAAAAAATTGTCATTACTTGTATTTGAAATAAACAAATATTAAATGATATTAATTCTGAAAACTGACGTATTAGATTGACTTGAGATAGAGAGATTGCAAATTTGATTTTCGCCAGATTACGAAATTTTGTTATTTCTATTTTGATTTTAAATATTAAATATAAACTTGTAAAATTTTAAAAATTTTTATGTTGTATTTGAAGATTATTTTTATATTTTATGAGGATCAATATTTATTCCAAAAACACTAACGTTAAGATTCAAAAGTTTGTATGAAATACTAATTTGTCTTAATTTATTTATTTATATTCTTATAACGAAAATATTGTCTTTCATTACAATTTTGATGTCTGATGAGACTCATAGCTGTATTCTCAATATATTTGAAATATATCATTTGAATTAAATATGGATTATATGATATATTGTTCGATTTGACGGAAATGGACACAAAACAAAAGCAACTCTTTTAAATCTAATGTATTTTAAAGTTTGTTTGTTGTTTTATATTTCCTAACTTCATTGTTGATATTTATGAAATTGTTTATTTTATTTTCTCTTTCAAATGGATTAACTGATATTTTTAAGTTAAAACCATTTGAAAAGAAAAAATAAAATAAACAATTTCATAAATATTTTAAAGTTCTATTCAATTCAGAGAAAAGCGAATTGTATAAAAGATTATCATCAACGCAAACATTACCGTTGGTTTAGGGTCGTTACTGCGAACGTATCCTTAATATCCCCTAACCTCTTCCGTGGATGGACGACAACTGCAAAGCTCAAACCGGTCGAAAACTAGGAAGGAGACAGTCGATGGCGCATCGCCTTCTCGTTAGATGGCGCGCTCGGGCTATAGTGCCCGGTTAAGTAGAGCGTGAACGCTCCCGATTGCCGTTCAAGTGAAGTAACATAACAGCCCCACCGTCCTCTTGATAACGGAGCGAAGGTAGTAGATTTCGGGGCCCATCTCACACACGATATACTCGTCTATGGGTATATACTTTAACTTACGTAACTTTAGCACCGTGGAGGGACCCACTGACCTTCCGCCTTTTAGTTAAGGAAGATTAGCTTAAATTGAGATGCGGTGATCGACTGATTTCGAGAAGATTTTTTTTTCCGGTTACCAACTTTACTAGATTATTACATTTTGCAGAAAGTAGATCTTTCTAAACTGTAATATTTTTTAGGATTAAGAACTGTTTTGCTCTTGCTATTGAATACACATTAAAACTTAAAATAAAACGGCTTTAGGTTGTAGTTCTGTATTAATTTTTTATTAATAATCTACATTTAGACGTACTCAACATATTTTGTTGTTTGAATTCATGTAAAAGTTTTAAGTTTTTACATACTTAGTGTAATTAACCAAATAAAATAAAACATTATCTTATGAATAAAAATCTTTCAGAACTCATTATATTAAAATAAAACTGCTTTAGGTTAAATTTCTATATTACTATTTATTTATAATCGACGTTTCAGCGAACTCAACGTCCGTCTTCATCAGGAAAAATGATACAAATGATATTTACAGTAAATAACAGAATGTAGAATCAAGTTAGGAGGTAACAAAATAAGAAACTAGATTATAAAATTTATAAATTTTTAATTAAAGGAAACCAAATTTTATTTAAATCAATGCCTTTATACTGATTGATGTTATCTTTTTCTTTATACATTTTTATTGCTTCTTTTATCAATTTACTACGAATGTGTAGATGTCATAATAACGTAAACGTAAATATCGCACGATGTTATGCGAATGCATAATATCTTTCTTATTTTTGCCACGTGACTTTTATTTTTTATTTATTTATTATAGTATTTTCACGTAAAATGTTAATAGATTTATTTACACCTTGTCTGTATAGAAGTTTTACTCTAACATCAACTATGTTTTTAATTTTAATCGAATTAATATTTCGGAGGCCGGCGTTTTTTTTTTTTCGTCGTAAAATAATGTCACAAGGTCCGGCATTAATTAAACAACTACGGACACTTCAGTAGTTTAGTTGCAGTCAAGGCTTTCCTGGGGCTTTCGAACTAAATGTGATTATGAATATTTTGGTTATCAGTTTAATTATATCATTTAATATATTTTTATATTTTTAGAAACGTTATAAAAACTACATTTAAATGAACTCATATATTTTATCAGTGAATATAATCAATAATTCATTTATTTCTATAAATTGGGATTTTAATTGTATCGAAAAATAGCATGTCATATTTCAGTTATCAATGTTATATAATTACCGGCAAAAACTCAGTAGGATGACATTTTTCAAACTTTATTTAGGTCAAACTGAAAAATTTATTTCCAATATTTGCAATGCAAATTCTGAAAATAATGTTTTAATTTTTATAATTCATATATAAGTTATCAATTTATGTTAAAATATATTCCGGCTATCCATTATTTTCATTAAATTTAAATAAGGTTTTAAACTAAAATATATAATAATAATATTAAAATGTTTTATAACTAAGTTGAGTTTCTAAATGTATGTATGTGATTTAAGCGTTAGAGATGTAACATAAATTACATATTTATAACTTAAAAATTGTAAGTACATATATACATTTATCTGTTTTAATATTTTTATTAAGAAAAAAGTATTACAAATACAAAATTCAGTCGAACAAAAAAAAACAAAATATTCATTCTCTTGGACAATTTACAAACGTACTTTACATTTTCGTTTCTCTTACGACACGACTTTTCATCGGATCACATTCAACATATCCGGACGATTAGAGTCAGTTTGCTATGTTTCGAAAAAAAAAGAGAGAGAGAAAAAAAACGTGCACTTATAGAACAACAGTGCGACACACTCGAGCAAGAATCTCCATTTTCTTCACGCACATCAGGACTGTAATGGGACACATTTCGTCATGGACGGAGACACATTTATAATGCGCCACTGACAAACTTCTGACTTCTGACTCCGTCGAATAACAACTTTTGTTTTTATATTCTACTTGAATTTTATTTCTCACACATAAAAAAAAAAACTGGTGAAAGAAGATAATACTTTTTTTTGGCAGGAATTTTGTAGCAGAGTTTATTCAAAAAATTTATTAAATATTCGAATGAAAAATAGGAAATATTCAATTAATACGGAATTAAAACAGAAATATTTCATATTAAAATAAAACTGAAATTGATAAGAGAAGCAATATAAATTTATAAAGAAAAGATAACATCATTTAGTTTTGTTACCTAGTAACTTGCTTCTATGTTCTGTTTATTTACTGTAAATGTAATTTGTATTATTTTTGCTGATAAAGACGTACCTTGAGTTCGTCGAAACGTCGATTATTAATAAATATTAATACAGAACTAAAACCGTTTTATTTTAAACATATATTTATTTTTTAAAAAAAGATTTTTTTGGATTACAGGTTAAACTTAAATTGAAGTTTAAATTTATGATTAATGTTTGTTTTAATATAAAAGTTTAATTTAAACTTGACATAATGTTAACAAGTTATTGGTTAGAACTTGAGTTTAATGTACTATAGAAACACGATTACAATTTAGTAATACTTATATTTTCAATTTACGAAATTGTAATTAAAATTTAATTTTGTAATTACTGAAACAATGATGGATGCAAACAAATTTCTATACAAGAATTTAATAAATGAGCAAACATTTGAAATTACGGTCCTGTTAAATTCTTAATCAAATCCTGTTCTTGTTCCTAGATTCGGGTTCTTTTCGAGGAACGAAGCTTATAAAACTGTGATTAGGCAGTGTCATTCACTGTGTCACTTTGCACAGAACATTTTTTTTTTGCTTCTCAAAATAAATTAATTAATGAACGAGTGAGATTTGTCAGTGTTATCTGCTGTAATTTCGAAATGTTTTAAAGTATTAATCTGTCGTCGTGTTCTTCAAGAATTTTTATTCATCGTTTAAGGAACATTTTTAAAATAATTAGCCTTTTCAATTTGAATTTCCTGTTTGAAAGACATAAATATTTTTTTCATCAGATGCGTTTTGCGTTATTGTATTTATTACCATTTTTACTGCAAGGAAAATGTTATAGCGTTTGGTTTATATATATATATATATATATATATATATATATATATATATATATATATAAACATTTAATGAGGGTGCATGTGTGTTTGTCGTTAGCTCGCTCGATCGGTCATCAAATTTTATTTTTTTCAGTGATGCCAATTATACGACAAAAATTACTAAAATTTTTTAAAAAATATTATGGTTACATTATTTAAACGATTTTAATAAAATTTTCTCAAAAGATTATTCTAGTGCCCACATAAATTATATTATTTTACTAATGTATAGTGTTGCCAACTTTTCGAGAAAAAATTACTAATACTTTTGAAATTAAATTTTGGTTTTGCTTTTTATCCGAGAGTAATCAAATTTTTAAATAACTTCTATTAGAGCTCATACAAATTATATAATTTTAATGTTGAACAATGTTGCCAACTTTCTGATATGAAATTACTAAAATTTATTATGGTTATATAAAAGATTTTTCTACTGCCTACATACATTATATAATTTTACTAATGTAGTATCGCCAACTTTCAGAGAAAAAATTACTAATTTTTTTAAAATTTAATTCTAGCTTTACTTGTTATTTAAGTTGTTAACTTTGCTAACTTTTGGAGAAAAAAATCAAAAAAAAAATCTATTTTTTAGTATTTATGTGATGATGTCAATGGTGTCAATATGCTTGTTATATTAAACTTTTACAGTATGTCAAAATTCTAAATAGTACATCTCAAGATATTTATAATTTTATAAAAAAAAAAAATTACTTTTAAAAGTGAGGTAAGAACACGAGCGAATGTTTACCAGTAGTTTCTTATTTTAGCATGTGACACAGTTAGTGAATTTTTTAAATAAAATTTCAATAAAGTCCTTAAAGTTTCGAAAATATATATATCGAGGTCATGTACCTGATACCAGTCTGGGCAATATATCTCAGTCCAAAAAGAGAATGTCCCTAGGCAAAATAACTTCCGGGAAAGTTATCAGATTTTTCTAAAAAAAAAAATATTACATAGAAGTTTTCGCGCAGCGCAAAAATGTTTTTGACTGCACGGGAAATGAAGTTAAACTTTGACAAAAATACTTTTACATATTTTATTCTAAAAGTTTATTTATTAGACAAGGTTAAAGGTTAAAATGTAATTCACTTCGACAGAGTTTCGTACATAAAACGAGATGACTTCAAATATATATTACTTCATCTTCCAGTTTCATAAAAGAAAACTTTAGATATAAGTATGTTTACTTTTTTGCTTTACTTCACTAATAGAAGCAATATTTCCTAATGGACTAGATACAAAATAAAAATTGTTTTGTATACACTTTGTAAATATTATACATCGATCTCATTTAGATTTATTTTTTTTATCAATATGTGCATCTATCTTCAATGTTTGATGAAATTGTACAAATAAATAGATTCTATGAAATATTTTCCTAGGGTTGCGAAAGCTACAGAGTTTAATCCGAGATTGACTAAAAGACAGAAAAAATACAATATAATAAAAAATAAAAAAAAGACAACACTGCAAATTGAATGTAGTATGTTCCTTGTTAAGAAAACTGTCTCTTATATTGCTATCAATTACTGACATTGTTAGAGTTAAAGATCGCAGACAGCAAATAATATAAGAAAAATACGAAGCAATCGTTTCTTTTACCCCATAAGAGGAAGAAAATACGTTTGTCATGACCTGCTTAGATCAAAATGTGCATGCGGGTCGCAAATTGTCTCCCTTCTTCGAACAAAACGAAGCGATAATAAATATAATGGTAGAAGAAATAGGAAGATAGAAAGTGAACAAATGGTTGTTATATGGTCGCCAGGCCACCAACGCAAAGCTATGAATAAATAAAACATGATATCTTTTCGTTGTTTTTCTCTCGTTATTCTCAGCTTCGGGCTTTTTTTTTTGTTGTTGCTCTGGTACCTAATAGTAGATTCGAGCTAACTCTATAACAATGCACCGGTACGGTAGCTCCTAGCTCGGATTACAGAAGAACGATTTCTTATTTATTTAGTTTATTTATTACTCGAACAAAAATCTTGGAAAACTTGTTTACTAACCTAACATTCGGAGAATAATACTTGAATAAGCTCGGCTGTTACAATAATGATGTTAGCTAATATTTAGTTATCACTATTAAAAATCAGTTGCATAAACATCAATAGTTAATTGCATTTTTAGATTGTCATCGGTTTTTAAAGCGTTTCATTGACAACATCAAATTATTTTTTTGTAGTAGTAACAACCTTTAGTGCAACCGATATGAAAAGTGGTAAAAATGTTTAAAATTTTGTAAAAAAAAATGTACCTGACTTTTTTTTTCATTATTGTTTAATTTGACTTATACCGGAAATGATATTATAGTACTTTCGGCTAGTGTATAGTACCAAGAAGTTACGTAATATTAATTTTCAAAAATAAATTATATATATAATGGATTGAATTTAATGGAAAGAAAGTCAAAAAGGTTAAATGTTCGAATCAAACTCTCATTTAAGATTCTATGTCAAGCTTTTGGTGGTATTTTGTTCAGGATATGTTCTGATGAAGAATTGAAAACACAAAACAAAGAATGGTACAGCAATGATAAAAATATTTTGCAGATAATAGAATTCATTTAGTCGATGATAAAAATTGATTTTAACTTACTTAGTTATTTTTATTTTTTATTTATCAATTTTTTATCATCAACTACATGCATTCTATGTCCCCCAAAATATTTTTGTGATTGCTGTATCATTCTTTATGTTTTGTTTTTCCAATTCTCGAACAGGTCCTGTTTTGAAGAAGGTGGAAAATATCACCGAAAGCGTTACATAGAATTTTAAATGAGAGTTTGAATCGAACATCTGGCATTTTTGACTATCTTCCGATTAAATTCAATCCATTTTATAACATTCTAGTTGTGGTTTATATATATATATATATACAATTTTCAAATAGTAGATACAAAAGAAAAGTATTTTTAGTTCAATATTTAAAGAAACATGCGATATTAAAAATAAAATACCAATAATTTTTCAATAAATTTAAAATAAAACAATTACATCATCATCGTGCAACATTTGTTCATTTGTTGATATGTAGAGCACATATCTCTCGAGCGTTCTTCCATTTTCCCATGGTACAATCTTTTCCTAAAAACATTAAATCCACGTGCATCTATTTTTAGGATTTTTTTTCCGGATGATTTAAATGTTCTCGAAGAAGAAACACGAAGGGCCGGAACCAGCATGGGCTTTGTTCCGATGAACAATTACCTAACGTTTTGCGTTTCTCTATTCCTCGTTCACTGCCGCACTTCACCTCTTTCCACTCCCTCCTTAGCCCTGCCCGTGCAATAGCATCTGAAAATAAACGAATTTTCTTTTTTATCCTTGACGATTTTCTAAATAATTGTTCGCCAACTAGAAGGCGAGTCAAGCGCCGTGCTGGGAGCGTTCGTTACTGCGAATTTAATTGGTTTAATTTATTTCGTTGCGAGTGCTTTACTGTGACGAGGTAACGCGTAACGCGTTCTGCCCTTTTCCCGAACAGCCCTTTTCTTGTCGGACAGCTCAGTTGTTGTTGGGATACATTTGTGTCGTCCTGAAATAGGGTTACTAGTTGAATTGTGTTGGACCTACTAAACAATAGACTATACTTAATCATATTATATGTATTTGTTTATCAGTGTTGTACTATTTTATTTTATTAAATTAATTTGCAACCAAATACTGTTTAATGTTAAATTTTTCAAAATTAATATACACTCGAAAACTTACAGCTTAACTGATTAATATTGCAAGAGATTATCATTCAGTATTAACTAATAACATTTTATGTTTTGTTCAATATTCCATTTGATGTTTTTGTTAAATTCCAATTTATAAAATAAAACTATTACATTTAACATTAATTTTGTTACAGCCAAATAGCATGTTATTATTGTTATTGTTATTGGGGGCTTACGTAAAAATTATTTAGCTAATTATTATATGCATATTGTTTGGAAAATTGCCAAATTTATTTATTGTTATTCGGTAACGATTTATTGATTCCATATATATATATATATATATATATATATATATATATATATATATATATATATTTAGGTGGTCGTTATTTTGGCAATGTCGGAATTTTTTCGATTTATACCCTAATCTGGATACAAATGCAAAAAAAATAAGATTTATTAAGATACTTCTTACTTTTTAAATGGTCTTAAACACGTATTTTATGTATTTTTAGAGACTTAGAAACACAACTTTTTTATCGTCTGGTATTTTTTTGGTTAGAAATCGGTACCCTAAAGTATTTTGGATCGCTGTATACGAAAATGATATTTAAAAATCGTTTTGATAATTATGAAAACTAATTATATAAAATTAAACAAAGTTTGGCTTCTTTTAATTAACAATTTATAAATTTTATAATCTAGTTACTTGTATTTGTTACTTAGTAACTTTTTTCTATGTTTTGTTTGTTTATTATTAATGTCATTTGCATATTTTTCTTGATAATGGTATACGTAGGATATATCGAAACTTCGAATCTAAATTAAAATTTTACAAACCTTAATCCTAAAGCTGTTTTAATTTACAATAATAAGTTCTGAAAGGTTATTTTATAATACTAATTATGTTATTTATTAATTACAAATATATTTATTTATAGTTTTAATTAAAATTTATGAAACAATTCCATTACCATGAATGCACCATTATTATAAAACTTATTTCCTGCAATCTCACGTTTCCAAAACAATCTATTCTCCAGGAAAACTTAATATCCACATGCTAATGACATCTGTACCCTCGCAATAATCATTCCAAAGACAATC
The DNA here is from genome assembly GCA_963966155.1 of Clivina fossor. Classification (NCBI taxonomy): domain Eukaryota; kingdom Metazoa; phylum Arthropoda; class Insecta; order Coleoptera; family Carabidae; genus Clivina; species Clivina fossor. Next base: position 2,023,864 of record OZ014563.1, read on the forward strand.
TACCATTAGACACACAATATTTCACCTCTACCTTATTCCTATATACATAATATTGTACGAAAGGGGGGAGGGGGCACCCCTTACAATTTATGAACTGTATGCATTTCACAACACACAAACGACAGAGGGAGAGTGAATATTTCAGTAGCAATGTCCGTTCTATTCGTGCTCAACATGTCACGCTTATAAATCTTGCAACACGGAAAATCCTCATTTACTTCTACTTTTGATAATGATTAATGCTGACGCCTGTAGCTTGACTAGGTTTTTGGACGTCTTTGGACACTATATGCAATGGTCTCCCTTTAGTTGTCATACGATGAAAGATGCGTACTGCAATGATTGGTAGTTTGCGTTATAAATGTTTGGTATGTGCACAACTGCGTTTAGAAATACAAGTAGAATTACTTGAAAAAGTAGCATATTAGAATTACAATAATGATGTAATTTTTTGAGACGGCAGACGAGAAATTGATATAAATTTTGGTGTATTTGTTTTAACATTAGTTTTTGTTTAAAACACAAAGATAATTACGTTAAACTTTTATTTTATTTTAGTTGGACGTGATATGATTGTGTATGTATTAAGACATTTATGAAATTGAAAATATTCATAAAAATATTTGTTATTATTTCAAATATTACTAAAATATAAAAAAATAAATAAAATGGAAATTTAAACATATATTAAATGTAATTTATGTATTAAAATACGTAAATATTTTATGGTAAAAATACACAAAACAATCTCTTTGTAAAACGAGAAAAAATGAACAATTTAGAAATGTAAATAAAGTTTAAGAAAGATTTTTTGTTTTTAATTTTTCTAGCGAGTTTATACGTTAGGTACTATCCTGCTGACTGGCATTTTTTTTTTTTTGTAGTAAAATGTCACAAGGTCAGGCATTATTTAAACAGAATCAGACGCATTAGTGTGATCAATTGCTTGTTTTAAAATATAAGTAGTTTAGATTACTGGCCGGAACTTGTCGCTGCTCGATACGAAAATACGACTTGTAGTTTCGAATCGTGTCTAAATTAATGATCACGGATCAACTACTTTGTATTTGCGGCTCTCGTTTAACTACCGTACCAAATATGATAATAACTGGTTTTATGAAATATGAATAGAATTTCAGCATTAATAAAGTATTTAATCTTATAAATTTGTGTAATTTTTGTGATACACTTGAATTTAATTAAACAAGCAAATTGTAGAGTGTATTTTAATCAACATAAAATATAAGGACGCTAATTTTGCATAAACCCTAATATAAAATTAATATAAAAAGTAAAGAACTATATTTCATTCAGATTTACGATATTTTATAATTATAAAACACATTATTAGTAATTTGAGATTCACGCAGTTAAATTCTCTAATGTAATGAGTTCGGCTTTATGAAGTTACTAATTAGTAAGAAAGTTTCTGCGCACTAAATTGGCATATACCTTCACTTCTATTTACGTCATCTCGTGCATTTATTTCAGCTAGGTGACTGCCTAATGGTTGGCTTATAATATGAAACCCGTGTAAGCAAAAACCTTTTTTTATATAATATTGTATATAATCGTATTTTTTATATTCGGTTTTTTTTACGATATAATATTTTATCCCCTATACCTGTGACTTACATCAAGGTTATAAAAAGGAAAATATACGCTCTTACACCTAGTTAAGAGATGCTACTTTCAGGCCTAAAATATTTTTGATATTTTTTTAAGGTTATTACTACATTTTCAAGTTTATTTTAAGACTATTAGATAAATGAACAAAACAGGTAAACAATAACGTTATATTTATTCAACATAAATAACACTAACAAAAAAGGTATATTTTTAAATCATTTATATGTAAATATTGTAAATAAGTGAAATCATTTTATTAAAATGTAAATTAAGTGAATATTTAGTATTAAAAATATAAACAATTTCTGACAATATATTTTTTAAAAATAATATTTATATAGAAAATTATTTAAATGAATATGAATATAAATTTGTTTTTAATTATCGTATGAAATTAAAGCACATAAATAAAATTTATATATTTTTGTTTCTAAATTAAATATTTTTATTAACTTGATTTTCAATTGTTTTATAAAATTATATTTTAGAAAAATATTATTTTACCTTAAGCGAGACCTGAAATATTAAATTCGTCACAAAACTGTAAGATACTTTTTTACTGACCGTCATATCACATATGATAAGGAAGGTATTGTAATCATACCAAATTTGACATACTGAGATTTTACAGATAAGCACAAATTAGGCTTATAGTAGCACATAAGCTGTTTCACCGTGATATCCGTCTGTCGGTCTGTGGACACGCGTAGAGCAAATTCGGCAGAATGGATTGTTTTAAAATTTCATATTTAAGTTTCGGATTTGAATATTTAAATTTTATCAATTTTTGGTAAAGATCTGCTAACCCGAAGTGGTACTTTACTGATGTCACTTTTAGGTGTTTCACGAATATTTCGCAAAAGAGTTATACTAACAACTTTTATTTTATAATTTTTCATATTTTTATGATATATAATTCTGCAAATATGTGGCATATTTATGTGAAGACAGTTTTGTGTGTCTGTTACCATGACTACAATAGTTATTGTTATACATATTTTCTAGTTCTTAAATTTATTTAATGCGATATCGGTTGGTTCTGTGGTGGACACAGCTAATTTTTTTATTCGCAATACATTATGATATACTGCATTTTTCATTTCTAGTATTTTTGGAATAAAAACAAAATATTACTGAAATAATTATTGAAAATATTTACATAAGTATAATATAAAGCACTACAGAAGTTTGTCATCGTATCAGTCTCTGGTATTTTTAAAAATAATTTTTTCAAAGTTCAAAATATAAACTAATATTATTTATTTACATTTTCAGCTGATAATGTTATTGATCACATAATTAAGTTTTCAGTTGTTTATTTTCCATTTGATTAATTAGTTGATAATATAATCATATTGTCAATTGAAAATGTGTTTATCAATATTTAATGCAGCTAGCCCATATACTCTTCATTTAATCAATTATTAACTGTGATATATATTTATAGACATTATTATTAAATGTAATAAAATCTATGTAGGTCCGGTTGCACAAAACATTGATAAATGCTTTGTAAGTTAATTAATTCGTTAACTTACCGACTGATTGATTAATGAGGTGGTTTAAAGATAGTTGACAATCTAGTTACCAAGTTAACCCAATTTAACAATGCTTTGTGCAACTTAAAATATAAAAAGTTTACTATTTACGAACAAATTCAAAATTCATTGTATAGCATTTTTATTTTTAATTATCGATGATCTTTAATGTATTTATTTAAAAATTAATAATGGGTTTTAATATTAGGTTTTGTATGACGTTGTCATTTTTATTTTTGTTTTTTGTTAAGAGTTATTAAATTTTTGTGGAATATTGTTTCTTGTTTTTTCATTATTATATTTTTCAATTTATTTATAAAACTTTACAGTCAGTTTTACTTTAACATTTACCTAAAATACCACAACTTTTGTGTAACTTAACTGGAAGAAAAAACTAACGCTTGATATTCGATTACTATCCTCATTTTTTGGCTCAGTAACTTCGAGAGAACTTCAGGCGATCTGGCACGTTACATCCCTGCATTGATAATTGCATTAACGACCACCCATGTTCTCTCGCTGGCAATACTTGATAAATAAAAATTGCATTTTCGTTGGAAATGTGTAATTAATTTTCCAGCAACCGATACGACGAATTTGAAATGCGACGCTCTCTCGCTTTGCAATCTCATTATGAGGGAATGATATTTTCCGCGTCGTTTGTTTAACTGCTTGTTATAGGTGCAATTTGGTTCTACAAGCAACGAAACTTACTGAACGGTTTCGATGACGAACTATTTTTAGTACTTGTGATGGGTTTTATTTTGTAATTAATTAAGGAGTTTGTAGTAAATTTTGCAATCACAAATTTTAGTTGAATATAATATTACATTTTTTTATTTATTTAAGAATAATAAAATTTACACGTGTTTGCTTAGGAAATACAAATAACTTTTCTCCAAATGATATTTAATCCTGCTTTACTATTTTTGAGGAAATTGCTTGAGAGTAAACAACATAAAGTTGCTTATACAACTAACATTGAAATTTTAAATTCAGAATTGAGTTTTACAAATTTAGAGCCACTTGAATAATTAATCAATGATTTGTTTCATCAACATTATCAGTTACCGTAATTTATAAGTGGAACATAGGGGCTACATGCTAGAGAAGCTGAACATATGGTTTTTTAAGTTAGCCCACAGTCAAGCAAGGGATAACTTACATATGCTTATCTATAAAAATCTCGATATGTCAATTACAGTACCTCTTTTATCATATTTGATATGACATTCGGTAAAAATATATTCGAATAACTCGAAGTTCTGTTCAAGTTTATGTTAATTTATATTTTGTGGACACATTTTATGAAATTCGATTTGTAACTTCATATTATAATAATCAATTGGTTATCGAACTTATATAATTCTTGTTTGAATTTTTTTAAAACTCATGTTGTAATTTAGGTTCACAGATGTATAAAATTCTTCGGCAATTAAACTATTTAAATAAAAGAATATAATTAGTTTACCTAAATATATTTATTTCTAGGGTATTTATAAATTAATTTTTTCAAACATACATTGTCAGAAGTTATCTCTTGATTTTTAGTTAAGAAAAGTTTCATGACGATGATACGTTAATACTTTTAGCTATAATGTCTACATGAAATATTAAATTTCTGTAAAGTTATATTTAAAAAATCAATAAAGTCAGTCAGAGAGCAAATACTTTGTTCTATCCGTACATTACTTTAAATTAAATGTTAAAATATATAACGTGTGATAACATAAATGCGAGATGTGATAAATTATTATTGTTAACAACAGCTGCAGAACACTGTAATACATATCAAATAATAATGATAATAAATTAATGCATTCTTCGCGTTACCAATACACCATATACAATAAAATATTCTCGTTTATCGAACATGTATTCTATTGACCCAATAGATAATTCACTAATATATCATTTTGTTACGAACATATGCAACATTGTCCATACCTAACCTAACCTATTGTTATTAATTTATAAACTCCCGATAGTAATAATAATAATAGTAATAATAATCAGTGTTTACATTGTGACGTATGTCATTACTGATATTCTACTGTTTACGCTACATGGCACATTATTACATTATTTCTAATTCCCTAACGCGATGGATAAATGAAAAGTATATTTTATTATTAATATCTACTATTAGTGAATGAGATTTTATCATATTTGCTGATAATGTTATGTTAATAATTGCATTTTATTCTGGTTAATATTTTAGTAGATTACTGATATGTTTATTTACTTTTATGTTTCCAATTAATATATACGTATTAAAATTAATAAATTTATTTTGCAACAAATTTTTGTTTATACTTTTGGAACACTCAGTTTTAACTCAGTTTTGACTTTGCAGTATTAACTGTGCAGTTAAAAAATCAGTACATACTCAGTTGGAAATTTTGGCCTGAATGTCATTGATTGGTGAGTTGGCAACAATGCTTTGTGTAATCATGCACTACCAAGGTGGATTTATTAATAAGTAAAAAATTACTAAATGTTCAAGCATTAATTGACATACGTGCATTAGTTTCTCATTAGACTCATTTTATTGGAATAAATACTATGTTAGTAGATTTTAAACTTTAAAGCAAATACAATATTGTGTAGATTTTTAAATATATGAACACGCTAGATATTTCAGTTTAAAAATACTTCAACTGATTCTTTGCACGTCAAGTACAATGTGAGTGAAATATGAAAGCTCTTTTTTTTTGTTGTTGTTGCAAAAAATCAATTTTTATTCTAGCAATATTATATACGACAACATAACCAATAAATTATCCTAGATACTGGCTTCGAAAAAAAATCCAAACTACCCATTTGACCTACATAACTTCTATTTTTCAATAGCATTCAATATAGCAGTGGCACAAAAGCCATGAAATCATCTCATATTCCTAAAATATAAAATTTAGATGCATGTTTAACAAGGAACCGACGCGAGCACAAAACACAAAATCTCCATAAGAAATACATTGGCCTACATTTATCTTCCCTCCACGAAACCTAATACCTACCATCCCCCCCCCCCCTTTCTTCCCCTACCCTTTATTATTCCTGCTATACTCTCTGCATCCTGCCTGTAGTCCCTGCGGTGCTGTTTTGTTTCGTCCATACAGCCAGACGGTGGTAGGGGTTGTTAACAACGGACTCCGTGCTGCATTCTATCGGCGTAGCGGTGAAACACAACGAATGTTTTTAAATATGCACAAGTTGGCGCAACATTTTGAACTTTTAATCGGATGTAAAAACTGCTTAGTGCTCGGTGAATTTTTTACAAAATTGCACAATGAAGTTTCGCCTGTTCGAAGGCGGTGCTCGTGAACTTTTTCCGCCAATGAAAAATAATTGAAATTTAAATTATTACCGTTAACGTCGATATTAGAATAAGTTTTTCTAAAGTTGCATATTTTTTGCTTGTTTCGTTTATTATTGCCATGTAATTTCGCATTTATATTTAATGGAAAATTCTATGAATTGTATAAGTTTTTCGTTGCAATTTTAAAGTTAAATATGTATAAAAATAATTTATTATTGAGAAATAATTACAATAGCATAACTTAAAGTATGAGATACTTGATTAAAACCGAGCAAATCTGGATTCAAATCTCAATTTTTTAAACCTTTAGGGTTGTTTGCAGCAAGCATTGTTAACTTAATCAATGAGTTAATCAGGCGTCTGCATTTTGTTAATTTGTTATATTAACAAATATGTTGTTCTTTCATTTATTAGAAAATTTACGCAAATAATTTTGTTGAATCTTGCCAAATATTTGCAATTTGTAACAACAAACATTTAGTTAAATTAGTTTGCATACATGGTTTATTTGTGATATGTGCTCGTGTAGGCGATAGTAGTAGCTGCATGACTGCACTATACAAATAATTAACTTTGAATATATAAACGTGCAACATATACATATGTAATATACATTAAAGCAAATACGAATGATTGTTTAACTAAATTTCATGTTATTGTTTATTATTTTTTAACAATAGCTTCATTATAAATTATTAGTTGTAATTGAATATTTTATTTACATTAGCGTATGGATAGGGAAATTATACTAATAATTATTACTATTGTAATAATATTTACTATACATTATGTAAATTGATATTTTAGTTGACGTTGCTATTTCAAAAAAAATATAATAAATTTGTTAAAATAATTATGTAATTTAATTTTTTATTATTACATCATTGTTTTTATGAACTAACAAGAATATATTATTTTGTAAACATTAAAATGTCAGATTTATAATATTTTGAAATGTCTTATTTCAGTATTTGGAACTAGTAGAAAATTGTTATAGTATATTAATAAAAATATCATATATCAAATCAATACAAAGAACTTAGTAATAGCAAAAAAAAAGTAGAAAAATATATACTTCAGAAAATGTATCATTCTATTTCAAACATTTCAATTTACTCTTGGCCCACAAAGCCGGTGGCGAACTCTGGGACAAGCATCAGCCACGAACGCAGGATTTCAGGACGAATTTCAGCAACATCTTCAGCCAAACAGCCTTTCACCCTTTTACCGTTTGGCTATAGAGCAGCAATATTGCTCGGCTCAACGGTGTGAGTTGGCGAGCGCAAGTCTACCCCGTACTAGTCCACTTTCAAAATCCATTATGTATCTGTTGTCGGTAGCTTTGTGCATTCCGTAACACGGTGTAATTGTGAAGCGAATATTGAATTTCCGATTAAAAGGATTTCAGTATTTCTCATATAATTGAATATGGCGTGAGCGGTTTTCTGCTACACTCTATTATGGGAATGTCTTTTAAGAGCGTGTATGTGTGTTTTGGTCAGTCTTACTGATTGAGTAGAAAACTAACAGCTTGCCTAAGTTATTTTAGAGCATTGGTTTTGTAAAGAGCAAAAATGTTTAAAATTTTTACTTTTAAAGTAAATGGTCGGATTTAAAAAATAATAACGTGGTATCAGTTTTCCTGATGATGATGTACGTAGAGTACATCGAAACGTCGTTTTTCAATTAAAATCAATACAGAACTAAATCCTAAAGCTTTTTTATTTTAATTTATTTGTTTTAATTTTTTATTTGTATTTATTTTCTAATGATGATGACTTTTTTTAATTATAATATAAATAAACTTAAACCTAAAGTTATTTATTTAATTTAAATTTTGTTAATAAATTGCAAATCATTCTGAAATTTTCTACCTAAATATATTTTATATAATACTATGGTTTTAAATAACATAAATATTTATTTAGGATGAGGTTTTATTAAGCAAATTTATTCTAAATAAACTGAAACTAATTTTAGTATAATTACTAAATTTATATATTGATTGATATAATTAGAATAGAAAGAGTACTTGGGGGACACCAGCCTGATCTCTGATCGTAAATCGGATGTATAGTTTCCAAGATCTTGGCGACACAAGGTTGAAAAATATGGTTTCGAGAAAAATGTGTTTAAGGTTATAAGTTAGTTTTTTCACTGCTCGATCTGTATGTTTTACCTGCTCTGATACAACTCTGTGTCGATTGCTGTAACTCAACCGAAGGACATTATAATACACACTATAATGTGTCAGGCTAATGTCCCTTCTTAAACTTAATTAATTAATTATTATTTTTTATACGTTGTATATTTATATATAGAAAACAGACAGTACACAGATTTGTAATGATGAAACGCGCTCGTGCGCGCCCCGTATTCTTTAGATATTTTGTATATAAATTTTTAGACACATTCTTTATATGATTTTGAGACATATTCATATATAAAAAAACACATTGTACATAAAATACTTTAGATATTGCATATATAATTCTTAAAAAAACACATAATTGCCTCGTACACTGCATCTTTGTGAAATAATAATATTATACGGTACTTGTATAACCATAATGACGTAAAATATCGCATTTAAAAAAAATGTAAATAGTAGGTAGCCTTGAAAAAAATGAATAATGTTTTTTTCTCGGAACTATTGAATTTCGTTTTCTGAAAAATGTCAAAATGATATGAAAATGATGAAAATACATTTCATACAGCATTATTTTGGCATTTCAAATTAAATAAAATTATTTTTTTTAATTGTTAGTTCTTGAATTAAAATATTATATTTTACCTTTAAATTTTGATTGTACTAATTTAAATATTACATTTACATTACATTACATATTACATTTAATCTAGCTTGACAGAGTTGATAAAATATCTATTATATTACATAAACCTTGTTTTTGTCATATACTAACATTGAGGTCGGCAGAAAATGGAATCTGTCAATAATATTAACAGCCAATATTGTTGCCGAAATACATCGTAGGAGAAAAAAATAACAAATTTTCCATTAACTTAACTTCTTCTGATGATGATTATTTGGTAAACATGTCAATAGCAAGCTGGTATTTTCAGCTACCGTTAACATAAGCTAAATAAGTGTTAAATCGTAAGTAACAAAATCCGGTTATTTACCCGAGAAGTTTACTGTGTGTGTGTGTGTATTTACTCCGAAGGATACACGCCTTACTGAGTGGCGAGAAGCATCAATTAGACGAATGGAAAGACCTAAAAAGAACACATGTCAATAATCTGACAACGTGTCAGTAACAGGTTGCGATTAAAAACAAGCAACAACAAAAAAATCAGCTGAAATTCTAGAATATTCTAGAATTTCTAGGAAATATATACAGAGAGTTAACACCATGAAAGTTTGTTTCGATAACTTTTTTAATTTTTTTTCACTGATCGATTGCGCGTCACAAGCAAATGGAGGCTCATAATTAAAGTTAACAACAAATTTTTTATGATTTCTTACTAAAATTTGTTGACTAGACTGTTCGACAACCGAAAACTAATCTCGATAGTCTGATAAGCCGAAATACGTACAGAGTATATACATATATATAATTTATTCAAACAAAAAAACCAGATGTGCAATAATTAATAATTATTGTTTCATCAGTTTTCCTGATGAAGATATACGTTAAGTTCGTCGAAAGATCTATTATTAATAAATGTTAATACAGAACTACAATCTGAAGTCGATTTTATTTTAATAAAATGAGTTCTGAAGTAGTTTTTACTATATTAACACAAATGTAAATGTAAAATGCAATATTATTTGCTTGTTCTAAATACACTTATTGATAAATTAAATTTAAAAATTGTTTTTGTTTGAAATAATGATTAATTTTTTGCCTTTTTAAATATTTGTTATACTCAGCAATTTCTGATTTCAGCCGATTGAGAAATTTATTTATAAATTAAGTGGCGAGGTAACGAGTTGTGGCTAGGGAATTATAAATGATTAAGATTTTCCTGTAATTATTCATTAAAGCTTCAGCAATAATAATTAATTTTCTTTAACGACAGAATAAAAATGACATTTTATTAAGGATTTTTTTTCTTTATTTTTAATTTGGCTGTCGCTGAATAATTGCATTTTATTGTTGTATTATTAATGAATATTATACAACAAAGGAAAAAGAAAATACGTACAAATACGGATATTGGAAAATGTATTCATTAAAAATATTTTAATAATATGCTTTTTTAAAGATTAATATGTATATTGTTTTTTTTTTCTGTTTTCAAATAATTTTATATCTCATTAGTTTTAATTTAAATTTCGTTTTGAAAATTGTTGTACAAATGGCAGTAGATTTAATTGGCAATTTGAAAGTTATGAATAAATATTCTAAAAAAATATATTATATTTTTCAAATAGTATACTACTAAATAGATAGCGGTTCTATTTAAGTGATTTGAAATCACATATAAGTTGAAGGACTTTTTTATTTTGTGGCTGCTGATTTTAGCTTTTTAGTTTAAATAAAAAAAGTCGCACGTTTAGTTCGTCGAAACGTGGATTTATTAATAAGTTATTACAGAACTAGAACCAAAAGCCGTTTTATTCTAAAATAATTGAATTTTATTTTAACACTTTCATTACTTAGCGCAGTATATATGCCAAGTTAATTTCAAATATACATTTTTGTAATTCATTGGAAAAGAAAAACAGTTAATATTTGTTTTTAGTTTTGTTTGTTAAAAGTATTATTTAATGATATTTGCAAAATAAATGAATATCACTTTATATAATTAAATTAATTTTAATAATTAATAATTTTAAAATTACTGAATAAAATATTTATATTGTTTTGATATTTGGATCAAATAAAGAGTTTCTTTGTTTTACATTATAATTATATATATATATATATATATATATATATATATATATATATATATATATATATATATATTTCGAACAATTTAATGCACAATAGAAAAATGGAGTTAAAATTTATTGTCATACTAGTTTAATTACGTTTCAAAAGCAATAATTTTCAATATTTTTTATTATCTTTTTTATTAGTCAATATCGATGCTATAAAACCATAAAGTTTTTGGAGCTCACATAATTTTCAATACGAAACCAATTGCAATATGTCAAAACGGCTAGAAAAATTACGATTATTGCAACGGCTCGAACAGCATTCTCCTAACAATATTTTTTACTCATATCCGTTTTGCTGTTAAAAGAAAATGATTCGATTTCGTTTCTATAAAATTACCTTGGTTGACTACTCCTCTCTCTTGCTTCAACCATATTTCAAACATATATTTAAGTGTTACATATATACCTGGGGCAAGGCGAAGGCAATATTTCTTGTCTCCAAGACGTAAAACTTCTTTATTCGAAACTCGGGGCGTATGTAATAAATGTTGAGAAAACACCGCTGCTGGACTGATACGCTACTGTCATACCCGGGGTAGATGAGGAGAAGCGTGTGCTGTGTGGTATGTTCATAACTCACGTTCCGTCTAAAGCGAATGGGCAATGGAATATAGCCGTGTCAAATCAATGGTAGATAAATACTTCACGCCTTGGCTATATTTTGTATCTAACTTTCGCACCGCAATACACAGAACGGCCAACCTGTTATTATTGGGAAAGAAAACAAGTGAAACTTTCTTTTGCCTGTTCCTTATTGTTCTGTCCTTGTTCTCGTTGTTCGATTTTTGGTTAACGCGCTCAACTAGGAAAACTTTTACCTCGTATTTTTCCGGAGCTTATTAATTATTTGCGTCACATTTGTGGCGTACAATAACAAATCCCGTGATTTTTGTAAAATCTCTTCGTACATAATTTAAAGTCTGGCCAGGGATTTATTTTTATTCTTGTAACTTGTTTTCTGTTTGTTTTATTTTTTTCAAGTTTAACTAAACCGAATTTAGTATGTGCTAGTTTTGCCGAGTGCAACAGTAATATACTGTTTCAACTTTTGATTGAATTTTGCATTGAATTTATATTTGAATTTAGATTACTCAGATTAGTTTAATTAATAATATTTTATTAAAATAAATAGATGGAAGATAAATTTTATTGTGTCATACATATTTAGTAAAATGCCATATAAAATTTGTTATATAAATTTTACGATAAACTATTATTTAAAATTAATAATAAAAATCGATTTTGTTTGTTATCGATTTTAATTTAAATTGTATTGTAATATATACAGGGTGTTCGTTCGCTTGGTTGATATAGGGCAATAACATGGGATTTCGATAATATGCAGAATACTTCTTTCTGAAGTAAAATTCGGAGAAATACCTGGAATACTTTTCGATAGAGAATAAAAAGTTATATAATCTGGTTTTAGTTTTAGTTTGCTAGCATGTGTCGTTTGGGCGCTAAAATTTTTTTAAAATGTTTTTTAAAATTTTCAATAATTTTTCCTGCTAAATCAGTATGAGTTAGAGAAAAAAGTTACTTAGCTATTATGTAGCTAATTTTTTTCTCTATTTTACTGAATTTTTTCAGAATTTTTTTGAACAAGTTTTGAAAAAAGTTATATTTGAAAAAAATTTTGAAATATAACTTTTTTCAAAATTTGCCCAAAAAAATCTGAAAAAATTTAGTAAAATAGAGAAAAAAATTAGCTACATAATAGCTAAGTAACTTTTTTCTCTAACTCATACTGATTTAGCAGGAAAAATTATTGAAAATTCTAAAAAACATTTTAAAAAAATTCTAGCGCCCAAACGGCACATGCTAGCAAACTAAAACTAATATTAAATTATATAACTTTTTATTCCCTATCGAAAAGTATTCCAGGTATTTCTCCAAATTTTACTTCAGAAAGAAGTATTCTGCATATTATCGAAATCCCATGTTATTGCCCTATATCAACCAAGCGAACGAACACCCTGTATATATTTATGCATTACAAATTTACATATTTTAAAACTTGAAAATTTTTTTTTGGATTTAGCAGGACTATTAGTTAACATATTGTAAACTGCAAAAAAATCTAAATATTAGCTGATCACAGGACCATAGCTGGTCACAGGACGCCGGTTTTCATAAAGACACATGCAGGCTTCTTTTATAATGTTTCAACGAGATACTTGAAATATATATATATATATATATATATATATTAGTCAATTATGATATTCTATTACACACTTTTGTGTTAAAATTCTAAATTTCCAATTTTATAAAAAAGAAATGTAAATTGTTTTTACTTTGGAATGTTAACTATGATTGGATTAACTAACACAAACGATTTGTCTCGTATCAAGTCAAGTATTAATGAGGTCTGAACTTTTTACAAGATAAGAGTAAGATAAAATTAAAAAGGACACTTAATTAAGGATATCTTTCACATCCGTTTAAAAACGACGTTCTTAATTTTTACTTTTCTCACTGTAAAATTGTTTTCATTCTAGTAACCACAGTGAACCATAATAATTATTTTGTAATTTAGTCCTTAAAAAAACTGCTAATTTTACTTATTAAAAGTATATTTGATTATATACGTTTGTTTTATTTATTGCAACGTCTCATTTTAAAGAACTTTTATTATTTTTAACATAAAACAAGACCGTTTAAATTATTCAATACAATCCAATATTATAAAGAAATCAACTGAATTTTAATAGTTATAATAGAAAAATCTTATATATAATTATATAATATTTAAACTTAAATTGCGGCTTTACTGTCAATTTATTAAAACAGTTTTTTTTACTTATTTTAAACTGAAGTTTAAGTTTTTCTTCTGTAATATCGGATTTAAGTAGATTAAATATTATAAGCATGGTAACTAATTAGCTATATTTATTTAAATTGAAACTCGTTTATATATATATATATATATATATATATAAACATTTCTAATTGAATGTGATTAGGATAGTCAAACAACCATAAAAATCTTTGATTTATCACAAATATTTTTTAAATTCTTATCGATATTTCGAACTTTTTTTTGAGTTCGACAATTTTACTAAATTTTACGGACATTCTAATATATATATATATATATATATATATATATATATATATATATATATATATATATATATTAGCCAGATCCTCTTTTATTTTTTCAACTGCTGCAATAAAGTTGATAGCGACCGATGATATTTCCCCAAATTTTAAAAAATATTTTACTACAATTTTTGTAGTTTGAAACCAACCAAACTATGTAAATTTCCAATCGTTTATTCCAAATGTACGTCCTTGTTTTTGCAATATCTGAAACTAAGATCTTTGATATTGGTCATATTTTATATCCAAACTATACAATATACCATTTTCTACAAGAGTATCTCCAAACCACTAAAGCTTTATCTAGCGTCGCGCGATGTATGACCGGAGTCTCGTTCGGCATGAACGCATTTTACGAGCGACGCCTATTTCGCATAGATATGACGCACTTAACCCTTTCAAGACGACGCCATTATTTGCTAAGTGGTTAATATATGCGCGAGAGGCGCCGGGCACATAGTAGGAGGAAAAGTGTGTTTTATATTAGATGTGGTTTGATTACGGATTATGGGTTGACCGAAGCAATCGCTCTGTGACCCAGTTTTCGGATTTAAAGGACGAAGTAAAGACTGAGTAAATGCTTGTCGAAATGGTACACAAATGTTATGTTCTAGATATATATATATATATATATATATATATAAGTTAGAATATATATTGCCTGTCAGCAGAGTATTAAATTAAATTCGATGTGTAATTATTCAAACTATTAAAATATATATATATATATATATATATATATATATATATATATATATTGTATTTGTAATAAAGGCTATTTACTTCTCTTTCTTAAAATATTACTGCTCAGTCTTATAAAGAAGAACAATTTACAAAACCGATTTAAAAAAAAAACATTAGCTTTTAATAAATTTAATCATATATGAAACCAGGTAAAATGTAGGTAAGCAATGTTGCTATAAAGAATATATACTCATGTACTCAAAGAGTGTGGCACAAACTCTTTCCATTATATCAAAATTAGATTTCTCTAAACATTTTTATACAGACAAGTTACTTTTTACATTCTGTTACTACCATTTGGAAACAAAACACTATCAATCATATCACATATACATACCAATAATACAATTAGAAACTGATGTACCATAAAAGCGATAAAACCAAAATAACACGAACAGTTATTACTTGTAAATAAATTATGCTTATTTGATCGATACTAAATTAATAACTTAGATTTGTATTTAATGAAACAATTTATAAAAGTATACATTATTCAAAATATTGTAATGAGAGGAACAGAGATTTAAAGAGTTGAGTATTTGCAATTTTTATATATTCACTTATATTATACAAACGTATAAATTATAAAATTGTTTTAAAGCCTTATGTATATAATATCAGTTAATAATCAAGTAAATAATAAATTAAGAATAATTTATCCAAAACTTATTTTGTAAATAAAGTAACTGGCACCAAATTTTAAAATTATAATACTGGTTTATTAGACTTGCGATGAAGATAGATCGATTACGGCATACCAACCCAAAAATAAATAAAAGTCTGAAGATTAGATTAGTATAACCAATAACAGTTTCAAGCAACTCAGAATAAATTATAGTTTATGATTTTCTATTTTATAATACTTTTCGTAAGACAATGAATATTTCTTTCGGAATTGTAGTGTTTTAATAAAATTACAATAAATTTCAATAAACACGTAAATATTTTAAATAGTTATTAATGGACGCTTGCAACTAGGTCAGAAAGAAATCCAATAAATGACATTGCACGTAACCAAACATAAAAGTCTTCTTTGATACATTTCCATTAATTTAAATCGTTCTCTAGTTGAATGAAATATGAACAAATGAAGCAATATTAGGTTTATTTATTCGACTTTTATCGATTCACCTATATATCGAACGATGTTACAAATTCTAGCATCGTGCAAATGCTAGCCAACAATGAAAGTTAAAATAAAGTTGAATAAGAAATGAACAACGAAGTGCAGACTTTTAATTTGCTCCACTTGTTCCTTGTCGGGAACGAAGCCGAACGATGCTCGGCACAGGACACTTGATTAAGAAAGTGCTACAATTATTTAAACTGTGGTACTGCGTTTCGAAAAACAAACGGACTGACTCAGTTCGGCTGTGCTATCTTTGTTTGTTGCATTGGGCCCATTGGCTCTTAAGATGAGATGGAAAAGGGAGCAGACAAAGACGAAGTTGGTTTCGTAGGATGTTTGACAAACACAGATGCGATGCTGATTTACATTGCTCTTGAGGATCTAAAGAAAAGTTTTTTATTATCAAATATTTGCTGTTAGACGCAGAGCTGTAGGTTCTTAGACTAATATTTTTTCTAAATTTTTATATTTTTGATTAAATATTGAACAATTTTTACAAAATAAAATGTGACTAAACATAATTTAGTATATTAAACATAAAGTCCATGTATCTCTTATAAATTACGAAGATTACAAAAAAATATATTTTTCAAGTATAAACATTGACTCAAAAAAATTACCTAAACATTTTTAATGAATTTTTCATAAAGTATTAAAGCAGATGCAAGGGTTAAAAGATTGTATTTCATAACAAAAAAAAATAACAACGTTGTATTTTCAAAGCATCTACTGTGTAAACAAACTGCAGTACTAATTTCATTAATATATTTGCATGTTTATACATTTTAACAGAAGAACAACATGAAAGCACATCTAACATAGTACTGCCTTATTTCTCTGTCATCTGCTAAATATTAATCTTTTAAATTGAACTGAATTAGTTATGATCTCTTATAAACTACATTATTTATTTATTTGGATCTAATTAAAACAATTGTCAAATATTAAGAAAAATAAACGCAGTACAAATATTTATAAAAAAAATTTTTAATAAACTAATAATGTTTTTTGAACTGTGAAATATAACTGCAGAAAAATATTAGGAGTATTTACTTTCAAAATACTTTTTATTTTTATAAATATTAATTAGTAAAAAACAAATGATTTTTTCTAACGACATTATGATGTTACAAATAATATTTGATACTTACATAAAATAGTCATAACCTACAAAATATGGTAGTCAGATATTGTTTCGTCCTGAATTAATTAATTATTTTTTGCCAAATGAAACATAATGTTTATTCTTTTACCAGAAATACAAATATTAGAAAAAAATAGTTTTATATGTTATTCCTAAGTAATTTGAATTTATTGATAATTTTTAATTATTTTTTTCTGCAATGAAACAAAATTAAAAAACATGTATTGATATATTTTGATTACTTGAGATTTCAACAAATAAAATCAATGTTCTTAGAAAAAACGGGGCAACACCATTTATAAAAAATGAAAAGAATAACAGTAAAAAATCTTTCAGAACCCATTATATAAAATAAAACGGCTTTAAATTATAATTAATAATCGGCGTTTCGACGAACTCAACATCTGTCTTTATCAAGAAAATTTAATACAAATGCTATTTACAGTAAATAACAGAACATAGAAACAAGTTACAATATCATATTTTTTTTTTATAAATGTTTAATTAATGTAGCCAAATTTTATTTAACCATTACTTTTATAGTGATTGATGTTATCTTTTTATTTAAAAATGGATTTATATTTATTTATAAATTAATTGCAAGACTAATCAATATTAGCAGCAGATTGATAAGAATAACAATAGAATTTTAACATAGAGCTGTTTTATTTTGGAAAGAATAACATTAAGGACATTTTTGCTGTCGCCGCCTCTGGTGTCATCCAAATCGAGGTCTTTAATTCCGGCGTCTCCAAATTGTTTTCTTTAAACGCGACCCAAACTCTTATTGCACCGTTTCGTTACCTCATCCCCAACTCAAATACTTTTTCGTTTCCCGTCTCTCTTACAGATCTCGCTTAGATTTGTCTCTTTCTAACTAATTTCCTACTTTCTCGTTTATTCTCGGGTCCGGAGAGGTGGCGTCCTAGCCGTTTTCCTCTGTGTGTGTGTATATATATCTGCTATCCGGCGAGAGTTTTCTTTTCCAACTTTGCTGCTACGACACTCTTTCACTTTTTAATTAATTAAACAAACTCTTAAAACTTAGTTTTTTTTTATACTTCACAGAAGTCGTTATTTTTACCGCAAAGCCTACTGTGACTCGCTCGGTCATCAACCGGAATATACAATGTGATTGTTTTTTGGGGTATGCTGAAGTTTTGTCTGAAAATGATTTTCTAAGTTTTACAAGTGTCAAGAGTTGGTGCTTCTAATAAATTTAATTGAATTATTGATGTTCTATGCATTTCGATATTAAAACGTTAATCAAATTTGACAAAATTGATTCTTGCTTGGAAACTTTATTTTTATGCTTTGAAACTGAACCATTATAAAAAGAAAATATTAATGTTATATTAATTAATTACTAATATTTTTAATTACATTAATAGTTATTTGCTAAATGAGTATTGCTACAAGAACAAATCTTATCGGTGAAGCAACAAAAACCGATTGGAAGTTCGACGTGTCTAAATCTCGTCCGATGCCGATTTGAATTTCAAACAGCGTCTGGGCGTACGTATGCCCCAAATTCACAATAAAATCCCCGTCAGCAATATCTGTGCGCGACAAAATGAAGGTGGTAGGTATTTTATTACGTTGCGCCGTAACCTACGAGCCGACGCGAGCACGATGCGTAAGACGTGCAACTTCGGGCTTAAGACAAAGCCTAAAAGTACGACCGGTTATTTGAAATTCTAAACAACCACGCGCATGTCGGCCGGTACAATCTGCTGAGAGTTGATATGCTGATGGACTTTTTGCGTCCACCTGTGACACTGCTTTTGTCGTTTTATAAAACTGATAATTTCTTTGTTTGAAACTTTAAAAAAAAAAAGTTTATGATGTCGTTTATAAAGAGACAGGATTCTGCTTAACTTACCATGTAATTTACAGGAAAATTCTATAATATTATAGAAAAATGATGTTTTAAGAAACATTAATTAGAAGTTGTACTTTAATATAGAATAATATATATACATTTATCATAATTGAATGAAAATCGTAAAAGTAATTGGTGTTTTAAATAACGTATAAAATGTGTAGGAATTTAAATACAATTTTATATTGCTTAATATCCGAATATGTGACATATATTAAAAATATTATACTATTTACACAAAAAATTAATATCGCCTGTCATGTGTTACTAGTAAACAAAATAAAACAAATAATTATATTTGGAAATAAACATTTTCCATTCGAAACACCAATTTTTATATGTAAACAAAAACGTGCTGCGCAGTATAAAACATGCATGATGTGTTTGCAAGTCGAACCGAACAACAACAAAACAGGGATAAACAACCTAAAAAAACAAAAACTAACAGGCATATTCGTGACCGGAATTTCACCCGGAATCACAACGCAGGAAACTCGGTCCTGCTATACCACTAAGAAACAGGAAGGAAGACTGTGTGTTACGTCATATATATATACCTTACATTTGTTCTCATTTGAAATAAAACTAATGTATCTTCGGATGTGGAAGTGTTATTAGTTCTGGAGATATGGAGTGAAGGGTGGAAGGATGCCAGGCCAATCACATTGCTCTGTCAGCCGTCATGTGCAAGTGACGTCAAACTGATGTCTTTGATCACGTGCTCATGTTGGAGTTGGAAGTTAGACCCGGTGCCTGGCTCCGGAGATGAGAAACAAAGGGTGGTCCCGGATCTAGATGAAGCCGGATGAAAGATGTGCATGTTCACTTGTTTTTCTTTTTTTTTTCTTTTTCTCGACGTCGACTGTGTGTCTTTAATCATTCACATCTACCTTCATAACAGACATGTGTAAGGTGCTGACAGCTTAAAAGTTTTGTGATAGTCATTTTATATATTTATTTATTTTTTTTATAGTTCATAATTTGTTAACGATATTATTAATTACTGGCCGTCATATCATATATGATAAGGAAAGTATTGTACTCATACCAAAGTTGACATTTTTACAGATAAACACGAATTAGTAGTTACGAGGAGTAGAAAGCGATGATTATTGTGTTGAGTCCAGATATTTGTAACCGAGACAACGCTGAGGCTAATCTAGGGGATACACAAAAAAAAAGCTTTCTATTCCGAGTGACATATACGATTTTAAATAACCTTAATTTTATTAATAATTGTAGAATAGTATGTATATGTATATATTATTTATATTTGATACTTGATTTGTAAAAATTAATCTTTCTTTGATCGAATATACATTTTCTGACTACCCTGGGCGGTATACATTGAATTTCTCGTACTTCTTCACACATTTTCAATAATAAAATTCAAATTCAAGTGAAAATAAACAATGCCAATTAATTTAACTTAATTTAATAATTTTTAATATAGCCGTCGAAAATGTCAAATTAAATTCACTTGACTGTGTTTTTTTAGTCGAGTATGCAGTTTCTGATAAATCTGAGGATGCACATTGCATTTTTTACATTTTTTTTTCACACATTTTCAATTATCAAATTAAAATTTAAGCAAAAAAAAATAATAATGTAATTGTCAATTAACTTAATTTGACGTAGTTGTGTTGTAGTTATGTTTGGTGCTGTCATCAGTGGTGTATATAGTAACAAACTTCTGTACAATAATATTATTATTATACTAATAACATAATGATCTCTTTGTACATAGGAAATACGGTAACATATTATTAATATTATGACACGCTATCAGAAAAGTATAATTATGAATACCGGGTTGCACATATTATACCTACACGTAATCTTACAGATTGCCTATATATAATTTGTACCAATGCATATGTCATCAAATATAGTAGACAGAATGGCGGCTATAGTGTAATATAACCTATCTTGATATTAAGTCACCGTGTTAATATTGTAGTAAGTTTGACAGCATATTTTATATATCCATCTTGAAGTCCATACAATTTCTGGCTTCTCTTGTATCTCGCCCATTTTCTCGTTCTTTTCTCATCTCGATCTCGATTAGATAGAAATTACTCGTCGTGTGGGGAGTTAGGGTATCTCAGCGGATAGTACTGAGCTGAGCGCACACATGGCTAGGCTAGAAATTCGTCAATCGTAACGATCCAACCATGGCCTTCTTGTCTCGACTGCTTCCTCTATTACTTTACTTTATTCAGTCGAGATGTGGTGGGTTTCAAACTGTTTGCCTCGCACCAACACTATTAAAAGCAACTGTTTCTTTTACGCTTTTTGTCTAGCTAATCTCATTCGTTAGTGACAAACATTTTTCACCCACGCTTTTAATCTTTGTTTTAATAGTTAGTCTGCTTTCATTTATCTTAGATTAGCGTATTTATAAAGATGCATTCTAAAAAAAGTTATGTAATTTTGCCTCAAAACCATGAGACATTATAAAGCCCAATATTTTTAGATATAATTACTCAACTGTTGTAATTTTACATAATTGTTCAAAGATACATAATATCAGAACTATTACAAACATTATGTAATATATTACCAACGAGACGGAAAAATAGATGTGTGTAATATTACAGTTTTTTTAGTAAATTTGCAGAACTTCAGTAAATTTGCTATCAGGAATTTTCCGTAAATAGATAAAATTTGTTTAGTTCTGTAATATTATTGTTGGTATAATTATACACATTTGGAAATTTATATAAAGGATATATTTCACAATTATTACAGATATTAATATGCAAGCTGTAATATTATATAATTTAAAAAGTTATACCAACAATATGTAATTCTACATAAAGTATGTGATGCAATTTGCAGAAAGTAGGCAATTTTGCATACTTACTTTACTTTTGTGATTATTATAAATTATGTAAAAATTATATAATTTTTAGGTAGAAATACAGAATAATTATAGTAGATTTTTTATAATAAAATTTTACTATTATTCTGTAATTTCGCTATATTTTTTTTACAGTGTGTTGATAAGATAACTGTAGAAATATATAGTTGTTTATAATTTTAAAATAAACAGTATTTTTTTCTACACTCAGAACAATGCGTTGAAGAACAATGACATGAGAAGCTTTATCTCAAAATGTGATGCGTTCAGATTCCAGGTGAACGCGACAGAACATTCCGTACGGGCCAGTTTCGTGAATTGGTTACGCAGGAATGCATGTAATGCATTTGGACATGACGTGCAGATACCTGCCGAATTGTCTTGTGCCGTCCTTGTACATCAAAATAGAAACCGAGTTTGCGGGTTTAACTACACTAAACAATAAACTAATACTTATTATTAATTACTAAGATAAAAATAATAGATTAATATTTAAATAACATTGCGCAATAATTGTGTTTTTACATAATACTGTTTCCGCAAATTGAAATGTTATGTACACTGTAAAAATCGGTGTAAATATTACAATAATAATCATATTAATTTTATTATGTATTTAATTATAATTTTAAATTTTCTTATAAATTTACTAAAAATCTGTAAATATTATTAAAATTTAAAATAATTTTGAAGTTTGCTATTTTAATATAATTTACATTTAAATTTTTATTTTGTGTAACAAATATTATTATATAAAAATATAAAAATATATATATATATATATATATATATATATATATATATATATATCAGTAAAATTACATTTTTATTAGCTTTTTGTACATTTACATATGTATTTTGTATTATTATATGGATTATAATGTTACATAACTAACTTGACTGTAATTTATTGCTAGTACTACGAATAGTTGATTGTTTATTATATTTAAGGTGAACATTACATGTATGTAATGTTCACTTTTAAATACAATAATCATCAACAACTGTAACAATTACTTTAGAAAATGTAAGTATTACATATATTTATGTAAATTTACAATAACATAGGTAATATAAAAATGTATTAAGTACATATTAGAATTTACATGATTATTGTTGGTGACAAAGTGTCCAATATGTAAAAAAATGTTACAGTGTATTATAACTTATTTAACTAGAAGAAAAGTGATACTGCCTTACTTAACTTTAATATTAATTAATAAATTTGAAAAGAAAAATATGATTTCCGCACGTCCATCCATAAAATGGACTATAAAAATATTTTCTGAGCAAAGCTAAGATATACTTCACGTTCAACTGAGTATTAAGAAAAGGCTGAGAATAGTTACGTATGTCGTACGAAAATGTGCACTTAACATTTTGTAATGCCATATGCGAGTGGCTTAGACTATATTATTAGAGTAGAATTTACTAAAACTGTTGTGAAGTAATCTTAACAAAGTAACAGAGTAACCTTACTAGAAACGTATCGCTTTGAGTAGATGTGCGTGGGTAGCTTTATTAGTATTCCGTCGGAAGAATAATGGCGTTTAGGTAATGGTAGTGTAGTTCGGCGGTAAGCGAGAACACGCGACAAGATTAGACCGCGATTACCCGAAGCGCCGGCACTGATTACCGCCCGGGCCCACCCCCGGAAATAGCGTCGGTGCGCGCCCCGATACGATTGATTTCGATAATCAACGAAGTGTCTCCTCGGACAGACGCTGTTTGTTATCTAGTTGCCTCTGCGCCCCCCTAGGAGACCAGATGCTGGGATGCTGAATGGAATACCGGTACGAGTCAGTAAGCGATTGGAAAATGAGATATACTCTAGTTGGATGATCAAAGTTTTGGAATATTTGTTAGGTCAATGCATTTTATTTACTAGAAAAAATCTCGTTATTGGATATTTGAAAACAATTTCAATTGAATTACTTCAGTTGAGGTATTGGTGGCTTTTGTTTAATTGTAATGGAATTGTACAGAAATATAAAAAAATTTTACAATTAACAACACTACTTTTTTATTTATTTAAGAAGTTCTACATAGAAGGAACAAACTAAATATTTTTTAATGGAATATCTTCATTGTAAATTGGTTAGTTAATTTACTGTATATCGTATTTTAAAATTTGAATAATAACATATTAATATGTGTAAATATAGTAAAAAATTTTTAGAACTCACTATATTAAAATAAAAAAGCTTTAAGTTTAAGTTCTGTTTTATTTTGTATTAAAAGTCGACGTTTTGATATACTAAACTTATATCATCATCAGAAAAAATATATACAAGTGACATAAATGATAAACAAACAAAATAGAAGCAAGTGTAACAAAATACAAGTAACTATATTATAAAATTTTATAATTAATTAATTTAAAGAAGCCAGATTATTTTTTTTTAATTTCTATTGCTTCTGTTATCAATCTATTGTTAATATTGTTCGGTTTTGCAATTATTTTCGCGTATACATCGATATATCGAATTTTAATAAAAAAATTAAACAGAATTTCAACCTAAACCTATTTAAATTATTAATTATGTTTATTTCTAATGAATTATACATTCTGTTATAAGACGGAAAAATATGAAAGTTACTAATTGAGTTAAATATAACAAAATTTGAAACGTATAATTAAAATGCATTTAACATAGTAAAAAATCTTTTAGAAATCATTATATTAAAATAAAATGGCTTTAGGTTGTAGTTTTGTTTTAATATTTATTAATAATCGACGTTTCGACTAACTCAATGACCTTTACAGTAAATAAATAGAAAATAGAGACAAGTCAAAACGTCGATTATTATACAGAACTACAAACTAAAGCCTTTTTATTTTAAAATACATTTGATACGACAAGAAGCTACTGCGCATGCGTAGTATGTGATAAAGTTCATTATACACGATTAGGTAGTAAAAAACATAACATAATATTGCATCTTACACAAATAAACCCTGACACCTATCTGTTCCATTTCCATCTAAGTTCTGGGAAGGCATACGACACAATAAAGCATATTTGCTTGTGCCTATTCTCTTGCTCTTTCCGCGAAAGCAAATGCGAGGCAAGGCCTCTGTTTTGCGACCGTTTCCGCACGTCGAGATGATAGAGTGTGATTCGCTTTGGTTGCAAACGGGCAACGGCGCGAGGATCTTGATCCGATGTGACGTGTTTCGTGCGGTCGCAACCGAAGCGTGGATCTACTGCGTGGAGTGCGGCCACCAACGCCCAGGCACTCTGTGGGTACATCCACACGCCTTCAATGCCTGTCGGAATAGTCTCTCTATATTCAAATCACCGTGCCGAAGTAGAATATGCGTTGAGCTGGTTCTACTACGAAGTTTGTACAAAGCGAAATAGACATGGTTTTTATTTAAGTTGGCCAACATGCTACTATTTACTCTGTGTATTGTGCTCGTTATTTTCTGCATGTTTCTGTAATTATTTCTGGTATCGAATTATAGGTTTATATACGCGTGCAAATTCTTTATTTGTTATTAATTTTTAAATTCTGAATATATAAGAAAAGTGTTAGAATAACTGATATTTTTATTTTAAATTTATATAAAAGTTTTAAATTTTTACATACATAGTGTAATTAACTAAAAAATAAAACAAAATATTATCCTATGACTATAATATTGAAACATAGTAAAAAAACTTCAGAACTCATTATATTAAAACGAAACAGCTTTAGGTTAAATTTTTATAATAATATTTATTTATAATCGACGTTTCGACGAACTCAACATCCGTGTTCATCAGCAAAAATGATATAAATAGCATTTACAATAAATAAACAGAACATTGAAACAAATTACTCGATAAAAAAATAGGTAACTAGATTATAAAATTTATAGATTTTTAATTAATAGAAGCCAAATTTTATTTAACTCAGTGCCTTTACCTTTATAAGTTTCTATTGCTTCTCTTATCAATCTGTTGTTATTGTTAAAAGAAGCAATAAAAATTTATAAAGAAAAAGAACTAGAAGAAATCGGTAATAAAATAGATTAGTTTATGATGAGTGTGAAATTGAAAAAAAAGAACATTGTTGCAAAAGTTGGTGTTAGTCAGTTAAGATGATTAGGTCATCTTGAGCGAATGCCTAATGAACGTTTGATTAAAAGAATATACATATGTGAATTACTTTGAAGGTATACATTTTCATGAACGTCCAATAAGTAGATGGAGTAGTATGATTGAGAGTGTTTTGTGTGAGAAAAAATTTCCAAGTAGTATGAACAAAAGAGCATGTATGAAAGGCATCATAAATGTAGATGAAGCTAAAGTTGTTTGTCTGCATAGGATTATTTGGAAAAAACAAATTTCGGGATATTGGAAAGAGTTTGTGCCACACTTTTTTTAGGTACATGGCGTGACTTTGTATGTATGTATTTTATAAGTAATATAAACTAATATTGAATTATAAAATAATTACAAAAATTAAGTTGAGATAGCCCAATTGTAGTTTAGTTTATACGAGGGAAAGTTTAAATAAATTAAAAAGAAAATAGTTTAAATTTATATCATTATAGCAAAGATTTATATTTAATATTTATTTATTATTTACAATGAATAAATTAGTTCTCTTTTTATAATACTGAATTATTTATAAGAATATTGTTTGTTTTTATACATGAAATTTTAAATTATAGTTTAATAGGTTAAAAAAAATATTTGTAAAAAGTTTGTATACTTAAAAATGGGTGTAGTAATGTATTTACTAGATTTATTACCAACATAGTAGTTTATTAGAGAAACTGAAAAATATTCAGTCAAATAATATATTATTCTATTTGCTTTTCGTAATAATAGTAAAAACTTCATCAAAATGAAAACAAAAGCAAGACATTGTTAGAAAACAAAAGAATATCGTTGATGTACATATTTCTTATTCAAATAACGCGTTGAAATAGGAAAATAACACGACGTACACGCACGTGGATGACATACCACATTGAGAAAATGGACGCCTAGATGCATGATAATATAAGTCAGTCATGACGCCTTCAGACGCCCAGAATACCCAGGCAACGCGTGAAATGTAGCAACATTTTCACCATAACAAAACATAGATGAATTTCCGCGTTTCTTTTTGGTACTTTCTTTCAGAAAAGATAGAATTTCCTAAGGTTGAAATTCCCATTTCTACAGAAAACCTATTCTTCTCTTTCTTAAATCTGAGTTCCCTTGTCAACTTGTGTTTTCTTAATAATTCCTTCAACTACAAATGGAATAAAAATTCATTCTACATCGTACAGAAATACGATCACATAAATTTTCTTTTTTCGTTTTTGTTTTTTGTGTTTTTGGAACAGAATGATAGAAAAGCGAATGAGGTACGTCATAAAAACCTTGATGACGAAGAAACGAATATGTGCGTTTTATTTTATGACCGTTTTTTATTTGCACGTATCTTATTCGACTTATTTTTTATTACAAACAATAAAATTCTATTTGAGATTTTTTATATTATCTATTAGATTTGCATAAAATAAGGTCATATTTATATAATGATCATAAAATATATAAGTATAAAAATTTGTACGTATCATTTCATATTTAGGTTATTTTTGAAAAGCATATTTACTAATTTTTTTTCAATTTTATTAAATTAAATAAAAATACTTGTATATTCCAAATTTTTTATTCAAAAAAAAAATAAAAATAAACAGTTCTATTGAAAATATTGCATTTCTGTAAACAAAACAAAAATTCGGAAAATATGCAACCGGCAAATTCTTTTAATCCTGCTCTGTATTGGAGATGGCGGTGACGACTGAGAAAAATGCCAGTTGAACACGGTCCACTGTGCAATCTTCAGCGTCTGAAACCTGAAACAACAGCAACAGTAATCAGATCCGGCGCCGGTGATGTATGGATGACAATTGGTCGTCCGCTTGCTGCAAAAAGCAGGCAACGGTTGCAACCGTACGACGTCTGTCAACGACAGACATCCACCACTACACCGCTACACCCAGCAACGCTTGAACTTAATGTACCGTGTGTATTGCCTCACTGCCGGCTCTAATTTACCGGAAAGCCGGATTTTATTAGCGCGACGCATACCCCGGAGTCTGCCATAAGGGGAGATTTGGTAACCCGACGAGTGTGTGTGTGTGTGTACCTATAAGCAAAAGGTTTCGGTGATATGTGATGCTCTTCTTCTAGTATTCTGCTATCTTATTTTTGTTTTTGTTTGATGTTGTTTTTAATTTTCTTCTTGAAGACAATGTGTAGTTTGGAATTTTAATATGTGCGCTTATAAATATTATACAACATTAGAACGTATAAAACAAAAGTAAATAAGGTGGAGTGGGGTAAGTGCGTAAACGGGGCAAGTGCATTAATTGGCTATATTTATTATAATATGAGATAAATTTCTCTAGCTAGTATGTAGTAATGTACTACAAGTTAATATGTACTATATCTCATAGATAACGCGCAAGAATGAACGTGTTTTCCTTAATTATATCAATCAGTGTAAACAGTCACGTTTGAACTACCAAGCAAGATTGACGGCTCCGTAAACGAACAATAGTTTCTTAGGATAATTTTATATTTTTTGATGTTATTTTAGGTAAATATAAATAATATCGATGTAATTTTACATTATATAAACAGTTTCATTTGTTTCTTGTTTTAATTTATTGAAAAAACACTAATCTGATCTTGCCCCGTAAATATTATAACTTGGGGCATGTGCAGACCAACACGGTGGGGTAACTGCGTATTAGGTTATCATATCTACGTGGATTGTATTTTATATGGCTTAATACGGCGTGATATGCTACGCCGTACTTAAACTTGTTAAAATTGGATAACTATAGAACTAAACAATATATTTTAATGCAATAAAAAGCATTTTATAGCATGTTTCTTAATAATTCTGCTCCTGTCTCATTGCACATGAAACAAGGTTTCAAAGCATTTTTAACTCCCACTTACGCTCTTGCCCCATTTTAGGGGAAAGTGCAGAGTAGTTGATATTTTAAACAATTTTCTATCAATACGAAAATTTACAAGGAAAATTAGGGTTCTAGTTAATATTAAATAAATAGTAATGATTGTGTGAAGCGTTCGATATCGACAATGTTAAGTATTTACATATCAGATTAAAAATACATAGGTTCATAGTCCAACTATGCAAAAACTACTCTGCACTTACCCCACTCCACCTTATATAAAAAGTTAATAGATTGTTTACTTTATAATAAACAAATTACTAGCGATACTATTGAATATAATTCATTATATGATTTTTTTTCTAATTAGCGCTACGAAATTTGAAAGTTTGTGCCAGAATTTATATAAAAATAATGTGATATTTTAAATTTTTTGAATAGTTTAGAAAAGTTTGTTCAATTTCATCATTGAGACGTTTTAAGAACAAAAACACTCACGCAAAACACTCTCAATCATACTACTCCATTTACTCATCGAACGTATACCTTCAAAATCATTCACATAATGTGCATTTCAATGTATTTTAATAATATTGTTAAATCTTAAATTTCAATTTAAAAAATGATAAAAATAAAAAACTTTTAAAAACAGTTTTTTTTCTCAGCGACATATTTTGTAGTTTTTACCGTAATGAATGATATTTAAAATAATAATCCCCGTACACAAATTACTTGTTTGTCTCCCGTCTGGAAGTCTCTTGTACGGTGGGGACATATAGTCAGGCAACTCAAACCGCTAAACCATGTAACACGAAGGTTAACTATATAACGTGCGCGCAAACACCTAATTATTTAAAATGTAAATTAGTAATTTATATTTTGTACCTAAACGGGGAAATTTCCATATAAACGTGGGTGAATATAGACACACGCTGAGAGAACCTTAGCGCAAAACCAGTCTGCAACCGCCAAGGGAAACACAACACACTGTGGATTCATGTACGGGATGGATAGTGTGTTTCAGTTGCACAGCGGCGTACACTTCATAATTCTCTAGCAAAATTTATTATTAATGATTTAATTTTCAAGTAGCGCGCTAATGGATTAATTATTTCGATTTTAGTTTCGTATTTTTATAATTTGAACAACATTTCGATGAATAATATAATGTATTTATAAAACGAAATAAAATCATTATTTTATGTGAAGTGTGTATATAAGAAGAGATCGAGTGCATAGAAGAAAAATATATGATGAGGTTAATTTAGGTCAGGTTCGGTATAGTTAAACATTCCGATGAATAATATAATGTTTTTATAAAACAAAATAAAATCAATATTTTATGTGAAGTATGTACGTATATAAGGAGAGATCGAGTGCATAGAAAAAAAATTATATTAATGCAGAATAAAAAAAAAATTGTTGCTAAAGTGAGTGTAAGTCAGTAATATAGTAAAATTAAAGTCAAAAATACGGTAAAAGTATGATTTTTTACTAGGTATTTTTATGATATAATAGTCAAATTATGTAGATCTTATTGTAATGTGCAATTGAACAAAAATGTGCAGTGGAAATTCTATATCATCCAGTGTGAAAAATAATTTGATAATTTTACATGAAAACCTGGGGCAATTGATTTACACCAATATAATATGTAAATTTATAGACGTCAAAGGAAAAATTTCACATCAGGAAAATATAAAACTCATATAATTTATTTAAGTTTACTTAGTTTTTCGTTTAATTTACTTACATCGTGTGTTTAATTATTTTTACATCCTAAATTTTTTTTTAATATTTTACCGAGTGCCAACAGTGTTGAACGATTGTTTTTAATATTGCAATAGAATAAAAAATGAAATTTTATATAAATTCTTAAACTAGTGTGCATAGTAAAATTGTTATTTTAATGGTAGCTTTAATATGAATTTTTCCACCACATTCTTATCACGCTACCACTGGTAAAATGAAAAGGGTTGTAATGTGGTTGTAGCACCACCGAACACACACTCGTGAGATCGAGGGCTAGAGTGAAGCTGAGAATTGTCGGAAAACGCGAAAGGCAAACAGAAATTCGGATAACACTTTACCCGTAACTCACCCGTCTCGCATGCTTCCTCCTCAAACATCCAACTCAGTCGAGCGAGCGCTACTGAGCTCTGTAAATAGTAATTAATACAGGGACTTCTAATTGAAGTTCCTTTGTTATTAAAGAGATAGCGCGAGATAGCATCGGCAAGACAGGGCGACAGTTGACGGTGTATATAGGGAGAAACAATTGCAGCTCGAGTAAGAATTACGCCACCTCAAAGTGCAGTAAACTAAGACGAATTGGATTCTATCTGTTTCGGCCTGTTCGACGCTGGTCGGTGAAACCAAGTCGGACAGATTTCAGTCCGGCAATTACCCAAGCTTTCTGCTATCAATCTGTTAATGAAATCAGTGGGCGAGGATTTCCATTTAATCACTCGAGTATAACTTGTCGGCGGGGTGGCCTGTCGTCGGCCGGACCCCGAGATATAAATGCCCTCTCTGCTTTGGCACAGCGGATGGAGCGACGGAACTTGATCGACGAAAGTAATTTTCCAATGATAATGGATGAATTGGAGAAGAGGATTGAACGGATTCATTCTCATGTACATTTAACATCTAATATTCGACAATAACTTTATCCGTTTCGAGGACAAAACACAACTGTTCCAATGGATCATTTATTTCCAAATTTCCATATAATTTATTAACATAATGATTAATTATAAAACACTCAAAAGTTTTTTGGAAGTGAATGTATTGAATATTATTACAATATATAATGCTTATTTAATGTATTAAATTATTTTAAAAATTTACACAAAATAACAGGATAATATATTTTTAATTTTTTTATGATTTTGTTTTATATTTTATCCTTTTTTTATAACTAACTAAACAAACAAAACAATTGGATTGGTTTAAATCTCCAAGCTATGCATTTAAAATTAACATAGTAAACATGATAATACTATCTGTCAATTAATTAATGAAAACATAATTATTTAGATACAAATTTCAAACAGCTTTTGTTACCTTAAAAACCAGTGGCATAAAAAATTGTTAAATACATTGTTAATTAGTTCATTAGTTTGCCAATTTGCCCATAAATGAGGCTCTTTGAAACAGTTGACAATCTAGTTAAGTTATTAATTAAGTTAATTATTATTTATGCAACTGATTATATTTAACTGGTTATTTTTTTTCTCATTTTATATCAAAATTTGAAATACTTTATAAAATTATTTTATTGTCCAATTAGATGCAGTATTTACAACCGTAAAATAACAAAATAAAAATAGCAAAATGCTATTTTCAAAGTATTCTCTTTATGGATAATAGAGTAATTTTAGTTTTTCGTTATGAAATACAGTTAAATAGATGAAACAGAAGTTTTAATAAAACTGTAGTCTATAAACAAAACAAAAATATAATTATAAATTAAATAAAAGAGTCTTTTCTGATTATGCTTGTTGAAATAGACTAATTCGATGGAGTTAATTAATAATTATCGCCGCAATGCTAACTCGTAAATATTTGTTCTCGTATTTGTTTTGTTAGTAACGATTGCATCCATTTCAAAACAAGAACTAAAAATAAAACCATTTTATTTATCTCAAGCTCCAGAGATTAACTCCGTACATCCTGTTCCGTTAGCGAAAAAAAAAAAAACAATCCATTTCCAACAAAAAGTAAAAATCCAAAGATGAGTGCAGTTTAAATCCATCGAAAATATCTAAAGCAAAATGCATTTAGCGGATTATGTAGGCTTGGAACCTTTTTGCGGATGGACGCTTGTTAAATATTAGTATCTAGAAGGCTTGCGCACTGTATTTGTTTTGTAAATTACTGTGACGGAATAAAGTGTATGTAACGAACATCAGGTAATAGACATTACGCAGTATTCACTGCTGCCGCCGGATTTATCCTTGTCTCATTTCACGCTACGTTTACACAAGTACGTTTCGTTCTGGATTGATAATTCCGATTATAATTAATCGAGTTGTACTTCTAGTTCAGTTGATATATATGGATTAATATCAAAGTTTTTAAGGTTTATCTTCTTACTATTAAATAAATAATTAGTTTTCGTAATTGCACTCAGTAAAATTTTCGATTTTAAGACAAAATATTGAAAGATTATATAAAAACAATGTCATAACATTTTTTTATTTATTTAAAATATATTACAGTATTTTTGTACATTTTTGGGAAAAATAAGAATTTTTACTTTTTTGTAAGTGACGTCTTAGTGTTTTTCGAACAGTGCAATGTGTCTGTCAATATATCTGTCAGTTTATCGAGCAGCGCTGCCCTATGTTATATTTACATTTTGAAATTTAAATTAAGATAAACATTATGGTTGCAAAATAATGTTTTGTGCCAATTATTATTATATATTATAATTACGCATTGTAAAGACAAACATAAATTTTCAAATAAAACACGTGATTTTGATTTTGACATAACAGATCTAAGCAATACTGTTTTGTTTTTTCCGCAAGAGGCACTGAATACTTGCTGATACACTTATACGTCACAACGAGCAAATTCAAATTTGACATTCAATTTTTTTTTCTTATTTTGCTTTGAAAATATATATGCGTAGTTATTTTAATGTATATTTTTGAAAAGAAATTAAAAAAAAAATGTGCATTGACCCCATTTCTAAACGGTACATGGCTTATATACTCAAGAAACTGGTTATAGTGTTTTTTAACAATTTTATTTGTTTTGTTAGATACTTGCATGATAATTTTATATTTAGTCTTATTTCTGTATTAATTTTTAATTTTTATGTAATAATTAATATGTTTAAAAAAATACAGAATTACTAAATCTAAAATTGCATTAATAACATTGGCCCGTATTCTCACCTCTGTTTTTCGTGAAATAGTGCTTTTATCATTAATTTCAAAATAAGTTTTTACTTTTGTTTTTGATCAAATATGAATAATTTTACTATTTTTATTAGATTTGGTATTATAAAATTTATATACACTATTATAAATTGCTTAATAAATAATTTTAAGTAAACGTCAAAAGCACTTTTGGCAAAAATCACTTTTATAAATGAGGTGAAAATACGGGCCATTGTATTTAATAATGCAATTCATTGATATACGAATATTTTATTAAATACTTTAATAAATAATAATTTTTGAAGCAAAAATATACTATATATTTTTTTTAATAAATCATTTTCTTTTGATTGCTGGGAATTAATAATATAGCCGATATAGTAAATGGAAAATATAAAATATTGAACATAGAAATATAGATAGAAAAACAACGAATAACATTTTTGATCATAAATTAAATTCGGCCGACATACTTTACATTTTATGATCAAAGCTAGACGGAATATAACATATTCAACGACTGTAAAAATAAAATCGAAAGAAAAATTCTTCAAGTTTTATTAGCTATATGGAAGCAAAAGTTAAAGTTACTTATTATATATTCACTTTAGTTCACTCGAGTCATGACATTTTCTAATGTCAAACTACTCCTATACACATCGTTTTATTATCTCATAGGTATTAAATAAATGAAAGAAAATGTTGTCAGTAATATTTGCTGTAAGTTGTTGGTACAAACTAAATAACACAGAAGTATCTGCACTTAATATATTTTGTAAATATATTTACATATAATTTTATATAAAATAGTATTTAATAGTTTAAAATCAAAGTTTAATGTAGTAAATTTGTTTATCAATAATATTTGGTTATATTTACAAACAAATAAGTACTAATTATGTACAATAATATTTTGACATTTGTATTTATTTTTTGTATATTTGGCAACAATAATTGTTTTTGCTAAATTGAACGTTTACATTGAAAAACAAAAAAAAATTATTTGTTTTTGTGTAATTAATTTTGCTCGATGTTCGCAAATAAATAGAATTTACTTGTTTTCTTTAGAAATACTTAAAAAAATACTTAAATAAAAAAAATAATTTGCTAATTATTTAATAATTCAATTTTTATTTTTTTAAAATGGATTGTAATTTTTTTAAATTAAAAACAATAATACATTGTTTTATACAACTAGCATAATATTTAAATAAATATTTATTATGAGCCCATATAAACCTATGCAGTGATATTTAGTTACTTTTTGTATATCATACAAAGGAACTTACAATAATAGAACAACAGATTTATTTTAAAAATAAAAATTAGATATGTCATATAGTTTCTTCAAATTGACTAAAAAAATATGTGTTTTTTAAACTTAAAAAATGTAATATTATTTATATTTTTGAACAAAGAAAGATAATTCTATTAACTAAAAAGATGTTAATTGTAATTTTTTGAATTTGTATGGATTTCATTTTGACGTATAATTTATGCAATTTTTTAGAGAAAAATAACGAATAAAATTTAGTCATTTATTATACAAACTATTTAGTTTATAAATAATTAATAAAATTAGTATTTTACTTCTTTTGTAAGTAAATAGTTTTTCAGTTTGAACTCTTTATTACAAAAAAATATTTTGCTTTCAAGTAAATTAAAAACATGAAAATGTTACATTTCTTTTAGCTTTTTTCAAAGTTTTTCTTTTTGTGTGCGTGTTGCAAAATTAAGTTATTACTGTATTTCTAAAAAAAATTTTTTTTGTTTTTATAATAAACTTATTTTATAGACATTGTAAATTATATATTCCATTACCATAACTTGATACAAAATATACAAAAAAAAAAGATATTGAACATTTTTTTATCAGAAACAGTACATTATGGTAAAATATCGTAATTTTTTCCGAACACAATACGGGGACCTTGTGTCTAAAGGTTATTTACAAAATTACCGTCTGTAAAATACACCTACATAAATATTATGCAAGCCAGTCTTTTACTACTCGTACACGGCGTTGAACAAAGACTCTTCAAACTATAGCGGATATTTTGATAAATAAATTAAGTCTGTCATTTTCACGAGCGCGCGGCCAATGTAGAAAAGCACTGTTTATGCTCGAGTTTCTCTCAGGTTCAAGCTGAAATTCAGACGCTTTTCAGCGGCTCGTTGCAGCTCCGCTTTTAACGCGTCACGTGGTTAGTGCACGTGCATATATTAAAGTTAAACTTTTGTGCATCCGAACTGTGTGTTCGGCATTAAATTAATGTAATATTGTGCTTTCTGAACACATATATATATATATATATATATATATATATATATATATATATATATATTAAATTACTTTATTGTTTTCACACATATATAGATTAATTTTAAGATATAAAGCTTGTTGTTAAAGATTATCGGAATATAATATCGTAAATAATTCTGAAAAATATTGACCCCGTATTCTCACCTCACTTCTAAAAGTTTTTGTCAAAATTACTTTTGACGTATAATTAAAATCACTTATTAAACAATTTTAATTAGTTTATTTGATTTTTATAATATTATACATAAAAATATATATTATATATATATATATATATCAAAAATAGAAATATTACTCATATTTGAAAAGAGGTAGAAGTAAATCTTATTTTAAAGCAAAAAATAAAAGCATTTTTTATAAACAAAAGAAGAGGTGGAAATACGGCACATAGTATTTATTTTTATAGATAATTTACTATATTCGCCTACAGCTCGTGTCGTATAATTTATTTCTTGTATGTTATAATTGTCATAATATGTCAATGATTCTTTTTCAATAACAGTGCTTTTTAATATTTCTTTATTTTATATATTTTTGTTACATATGACTTTTGATAATCAAAATGAATTTAAAGAATTTGGTGAATTGTTTATAAAACTATAATCGTATTTTTACTTAACATATATTTCATTAATACTAAATATTTTTTTAAGATTTATGAAAAATTATATAGAATACAAAATTAATTTAGCTATTTTTAATATTTTGTTAAAAGTCAAAATACATCTGTAAATACTAAGATTGTTAAACTGTATGGCATTAAAATAATTTATATAAGCAATGCTTTATGGTAATATGCAATTTTTAGATTTGTATCTATTCAGTGTTCTTTTTTGTAATTTGAAAAAGATAACAATTAGATTATTAGCTAAAAGTCTAGGGTCATTGACCTAAATAGTGTTATATATATATATATATATATATATATATATATATATATATATTATAATAATAATTATTATTATTCCACCTCAGCAAATTTTTCTGGGTACAATTGACCGGCCCTGAGGCTCGTCGCGGACGAATGTCCAGATTATTATTATTATATATCTGTAAAATTGTACTTCGGTTTATCAGGTTAGAAGAAATATTTTTTAAAATTTGACTATATATATATATATATATATATATATACATTATATATATACATATATATATATATATATATATATATATATATATATATATACATATATATATATATATATATATATATATATATATATATATTTTGATAATTGGTAATTTTGACTTATATCGGATTAGTACTTTCAGCTAGTGCATTTAGAGTTTTTAGACAAACACTAAAAAGTTCCATAATAATAATTTAAAAAAAATAAATAATAATTTTTTTTTCATATAATGCCAATATATATATATATATATATATATATATATATATATATATATATATATATATATATATATTGTAAACATTTAATAACTTGTAATGCGTTCCGGAAAATTAAAATAAAATCGTTATTATATTGGTTATACAAAGAAGAATTTTTTTTATACAATTATTTTTATACAGTTATTTACCTTTCGTATATCAGTTAGAAACGCTTTTATCAACTTCTATCTGTTTGCAAGCTTTAACTAATTAATTGCAAAATATCTAGTAATTAATCTAATTAAATAGTTAAACTATACACTGCAAATTTACAAACAAAAAAAAATAAAACAAAAACAAAAGACGAGTTCATACAGCGTCATGGCCGGGTGCGATTCAGGGGCCACAGCGTTCTCTATTATTCTTTCAACTGGAATTGAAACGTGATGACAAATACGCGCGAGTTTTTTGTCATTAGAATGACAGTGCTTTCGGAACGTCGGTTAATAAATGGTTGTCGTTTTTCATTACAGAGCGTCGTGCGGGGCATGCGCATCGCCAACGAAATATTGCGATTTTTATATTATTTTTTTTTCATCCTCTCGTTCGGGAGAGCACGGCTTCTGTTTGTGCGATAACTGACCCAGTAACATTGCTGTCGGAATTTTAATTACAGTTTTATTGACGTTTTTGCTTTGCGATGTTCTTACATAAATTTTCCGTCTATATATGTACAGATTTATTTTTTTATTGAAATATTTTTTTATATTTTCGCATCATTTGATATAATCTAGATGTTTATGAGAAAATTTTATTTTGTAACCAAATATTTTAATATTTATTAAATTAAAATTTTCTATACTTAAAATAAATATGATTTTTTTTATTACAAAAGCGAAATACTTTATAAATTTCTTTTTTACACCAATGGATTCGATAGAGAAGATCATTATTTTAAAGTGTTCAAAGACATCATAAATATCCATGCACCAAGCGGAATTCGAACCCGGTAAAAGCAGAGTCAGACACACATCTTAAACTACTCGGCCATGCTATATCTATCTACAGCTATATCTAAATGCCAGTAAAATTATATAAAAATACAACAACATGACTTATTTGAAATATTTTTTTTTTGAATAACAAGTTCTTGAACACGAACAACAGCGATCATTAAAAATGGAACAATACAAAAATAATAAACTAAAAACAAAACCCGTGTTGTATCCTCGTTAAATGCGAAAACTAATTGCTTCCCAAACAAAATTTTTGGTGTGAGAATTAGAACAAATTAGACAATGTCAACAGCTATTTTTGTTCTTCCTAAGCCTTAAACACAAAAATCCCGTAATTAGTTTATACAAACAGCGCAGTGGTGCTAATTTATTCTCTTTTGTTTTGCAGGTGAGTGTCGAGTTTGCTTCCTGTTGATTCAATTATAAAACACTACGAAACAAAACACGATCGTCAAGGACCGGGTAAGCCTTCTTTGTTTTCAAGCATAGAGAAAATGAAACAAATATACTATACCGACTATACCAAATACCAACTAAGCAAACGTGTAATAAAATTATTTGATAAATACAAACGGCTTTCTTTCGTGTTATCCTTCGGGTAACTAACGCAAAGGATATTAAGATTATAAGAATTAAAGGAAGAAGGAATTTCAATTTGAATTTGCTTATTTCAATTGTCTTCTTTTATTCTATTATTTAAAATAAAAATACCTCTATTTCAAATATTGGTATTCTAAAATTCTATACTTACTTATTAAAGTAAATATTTTTTTTAAAAAATAAAATTTTTAAAACACAACTTACGACTGCTACCAAATAATACTATATAACAATAATTTTTATTTTATTTTCTGTCTTTGATTTCAAAACAAATATTTTGCCATTTGCATATCGTTTAAATTTGTTAGTTGTAAAACACTTCATAGTAAAATATTAATGAATGAGGTATGTATAATTTAACATATTACAAATAAGAAATATAGTTATATTTTATTATTAGACAAGGAAGTATTTTGCGGTAAATTAGTAATTTTTATATTTTTAAGATAATCTTTCAAGTAACATAAAAATACAAATACTATGACACATTGTTTCGTTTGTCGTAATCAAATATTGTTTAAAAAAATATTAATGACAAGCTTTTTACAATTAAATTTTCAAGATTATATTTTGATATTACAAAGAATCTAAAAGATTTATAAATGTTGAAATACTGTAAAATTTTATAAGCAATACAGTGGAAGAAATAAAATTACAAATTTAGTTATGGAGACATTCTTGTAGTTCAATGTTTTGTAAAATTATGATAATCAATTGTTATGATGCATTGCGTTATTTATTTTTAATTTGATTTAAATAAAAATCAATTTTCATACCAAGAAAAATAGGATAAAGGAATATTTGTTTCTATTAGTTTATGAAGTGTTCATAAAGTTGCATAGCTCTTATGCAAACAGTACTCCTTCGTATTTCTTTGGTTTTATTTTTTAATACAAAGTAACTTATTTCTAAATAATATTAGTAAATTTATTCGTAAAAATATCCATGGATACACCCGTTGACTTTATTTAGAAATATAGGTATGAAATAATGAAGTTATAGATTTTAATTTTTATTGATTTCTGGTGACTAGTTTCGGCTTTATTTACCGTCCTCAGGCGAATTACAAAATAAATAATTTTACATAATTTAAAGAAAGGAAAATAATACATTTGAACATAAGAAAAGTATATAAATAAAATTATAATAAAATGTACAAGAAACATACCGTTAGATTAACTACAAATATTGACGTACATGTGGTGTCCTTTTTAGGTTATATTTGAAGATATAAAAAAATTAAATTTTATTTGTATTTTATTTAAAAAAAATTTGTAGATTAAAAAAATACATTTGACTAGATTTCATGCTTATAATAAATAAAATTGAAATATTAAAATATTAGATATAAAATGAAAATATAGGTATATTAGTAAAAATAGACATTTTGCCATTTTTTTTTTCTGTATACCCCTTCAATCTGCAATTTATTCACGAATCGTCCATCATGTAACTTCTTAGCAGAAATAAAACAACTATCACTACCACACTTTTGCCACAAACAGTGTCACCATATATGTATATCCCTCATCCTTATTGCACACCCGATTTAATACAGTCGCGAACGAATGTATAATATATTCTCTTCTTCCTTTCCTCCCTCGTGTCTTTCTCAGCAGCCCTAGGTAGAAAGGAGGTGCGGTGCGCCGTAGTAAATAATGCATCAAACAATTTTCATTTTCATTTCATCAAGACTTGGTTTGAGTTGGTAGAAGTATAGGTAAGCACGGTTCAGTTCGCGCGGAACGCTTCATGTATAAATTATCGGCATGGCCGAGAATCTGCGCATTCTTTTTTTTTCGATACGGTGCGCCGTTGTTATTGGCTTTTTAATGCATAATTAAATGATCCCCTTGGTTCCCTCCCATTGAAGAATTGATAGGGAAATACGTAGATGAATATAAGAGGCTACGAAAAGGTTTAGATTGTAGGGTAGACTAAGATTTAATGTAGGATATTGGAAGATGAAAGCTTAACTTTGCAAAACATAGACATGTGATAGCAACAATTCCTGATTTGATTTACAATAATATGTGTTTTACTATATAATAGCTAAGTACTGCAAATGTATAATCCACGAAAAATTAATTATATTTTTGTAACATAACATAACATACAACAACTTTAGTTTCTACATTAATTAAAAATCATATCCATGTCTCGTAACTTCAAATACTGTCGTGTAAGCTTTTCGGTCAATGTCATTGACACGTGAACTTTAACTGTTTCCAGCGTGAATCGACTGGAAAGAAATGTCATTGTTCTTAAGAAAATTTCAACAGAATTGCGCATGCCCTATGAATATTTCGCAACTTGAAATGTCAATTTTTCATTCAATTGGATACTTAAAAATTTATAATGTCTGTTGTAGAATTGAATATTCTTTGGTTAATTTTAATTTGTACTTTTGGTAATTTATTTTCATTTGACATTTACAGATTGTTCTTCGAATTATAAA
Source organism: Clivina fossor (assembly GCA_963966155.1). Taxonomy (NCBI): domain Eukaryota; kingdom Metazoa; phylum Arthropoda; class Insecta; order Coleoptera; family Carabidae; genus Clivina; species Clivina fossor. Next base: position 2,065,667 of record OZ014563.1, read on the forward strand.
GTTTGGTGCATGATCAGTTTAATTTGCAAATTTAAGATTTATGATTTAGATTTAAAATTTAGAAATTTAAGCACTGGTACATGATGAATTTAGAATATAAAAATTTAAGCAATCAGAGCTTCACTTAGAAATTAGGTGACTGAATGTTATATACATATATAATGGTGTATATAGTAACTAACTGTACTAATAACATAATTACCTCTTTTTGCATTGGCAATATAGTAACGGAATATTAATATTATAATACACTTAAAAAAAAATATAAATTTATATTGCAATATTTCCAGTGCCTAACTGTTGTCTAAATACAGTGTTAAAATTTTACTATTTTATTGACAATAGTACAAAGAAAATATTACTAGAAATATTAAAAAATATATAAGAATGATATATTTAAAAATTACATACGATGAAATAAATATACAAAAACATTTGTTAAATTAGAACATATTAATAATTAAGTCAGTACTATCACAAGATATGGATCTTTAATACGAACGTTAGAATAAAATAAAATCTTAGTAACCATATACCTTTAATTATAATATTTACTAATTATTCAAATAATTGTGTTACTCGATATCAAGAAATGTAAATTTATTGCATAATTTACTTAACCTACATTGCTATATGTAGCAAATTGAATACAGGTGTACCACAAGGCTCTCTCTATCATCACAACATATCTAAAACATTCCTTATTAATCAAGTGTGCTATGACGCCGTGACGTTATCACGTATGTATGTTTTTTTTTTGTGGTTTTTTTTACTTTCGTTTGTTGAATGTATATTTATATAGTTTTAGTAGATTCATCCAAGACTCAAGATTAATTGAAATTGTACATACATACAAAACGGCAGCGTGCTCACGAAATCAACGGAAGGTGATAAGAAAAAAAAACTAATAGGTGGTCTCGTATCTTGTGCTGCCATCTGGGGCGCGAGAGAAACTTTGGCGGGACGCTTTGGAGACTTTTGGGCTGGCTGTAGACTAAAGTTGATAAAAGATGGTTTTTAGAATAAACTTTAATTTTTTTCTAAAATGACGATTTTCTTTTTGGTAATTGGTAGTATTTTAAATAATGAATAAATATTTATAATTTTGTTAAAAGATTAGTTGGCTGTGATATTTATAAATATATAAATTAAGAAATATATATATATTTTTTTAATGATGCTACATTTATTTATGATATATTTTTAAATTAATAAATGGAATTAATTTTGCATCTTGTGTGAATTTTTAGAAACATTAATAGACAATTTTTTGTTTGCAATTCAAACTACTGAATTTAATGACATTTATAATTAAATATGTAATTTAAAAATGTCATTTGAATTTGTATCAGTTTTTCTTGATAAAGACGAGCGTTGACTTTTGCCGAAACGTTGATTATAAATAAATTTTAATACAGAACTTGAACCTAAAGCAGTTTTATTTTATTAATGAGTATATTAACTATATAATTTGTTCCTATTGTAGTCTTCCGGTTCGATTTGATAATGAATATAAATTATTCGAAACCAGTTATCTATTAAAAGATTATTCTGAACAGTGTAGTTTTTGGCTTTTATTGGTTTTCAAATAAATCGTTTTACTTTTTCTCATAATTAAATATTTATCTAAAATACATTTAAATTAATTAAACTAATAACACATTTATGCTTTTAAACTGTAAATTGATAAATTTATAACATATTATATATTATATATATATATATATATATATATATATATATATATATATATATATATATATATATATATATTGTAATTTTTATTTTATTTTAATCATTTCTTTATATGTATACTTTCCAAAAACAAAACAATTTTAAAATTAGCTTTAGTTTATTTACTTCACTAATGATTCGTTAAAAATTAATATATAATTATATATATATATATATATATATAAACTAAACAATATTTATCATAAACAATTATAATATATTCTCAAATAAAAAATAAACAAAATAAAAATTCGTTCGTCTGCAGTCAGCTTTCCACCGGCACGTTTAGCGCATGACAATTAGACGCCGCGCGTCTTGTATCGAACGCCATTTCGACGCTGTGCGCCTGTCTCTGGTGTGCCATTGTTGGCTGTAAAGTGGCGACATCTTGCCGGTCGACCAATCTAACTACCGATCATGTTCGGTGGCGCCACAACGAATATTCTCTGAACTATTTTGTGAAAGAATGGCAGTGTCCTGATAACAAGTAAACAATGCGGGAAATGGAATTAAATGATATTAAATTTGTTGAGTAGTGATAGTAATATTTTTTTGGTGTTATCAATATGGGACCAAGACACGAGAAACATAAGTTAGTTTTGTGATAGGGATTGATATAAATAAAATTCAGTAATGAAATGAAAATAAAGTAAATATACTTGGTTTTCGTATATTTTACAAATTCTTTTTTTTAAACTATGAATAAACAATGTATATATTATTAAACAAAGATTTAATTAAGGCTATAATTTAACATGTTTATTTGTTTTATTTATCACATTTCACAGTTTACCATGTTAGCAGTATATTGGTTATAAACACACAGAAATTGAATGTTTTATTTAGACACTTTTAAGGATGAAGGAGTCTACTTATCACAAAATCAGAATTATGTTTTATTGTAGAGCTAGTGATTATAAGTTAAACTATGTAAATGCACGATTTTACTTTTAGTTGTTTAGTAGTAACACATTTAAAAAAAAAAGATTTTTTTGCATTTTCTGAAAGCTTTTAATGTGTAGAATAATGTTTGTTTTCCGAAATTCGAATTTTTGGTGGAGTTACAACTACCAATACAGAGTATAAGATATAATTATACAAAATTAAATTCTCCAAAATGATACTACTGATATATCTTTTATTCGATTTTTTATACGCTTTAAAAATTGATTTTTGACACTGGAAAAAAGAACACTTTTTCAAACAGCCGCCATTTTCGTAATTTTTCGAAATTCAAAAAATTTGTACGTATCATGGTATATTTTCTATTCTAGTTTTAGAATTTTCTAAGGAAACTTTTGTTTTATATTTAAAAACTTCTTGGGAACGGGACAAGTGGTCAAAGTTTTTTTGACAGGAGCTGACAAATCTACGTGTGCCGTCACAATTTGAAAACATTTTTTGACATAAAAAATTCGAAAATGTAGTTCAATTATTCCGTAATAACATATAAAAAAAAACCCGGAATATTTGCATTATTATTCTCAATGAAAAAATTCTCAAACGTTGCCTATTTTCAGAGCGCTCAATATTTTTTAACAAATTTTCATTGTTTTCGTAAACTAGTAATTCGTGTATTTCCAATAACATTATTATTTAAACTAATTTTAAGAATTTATAAGAAAGAGCGAATAAAGTCTTTCAATATTAATTAATTTGTACTTCAGTTTAAGACAAATTTTTTGATCATTAAACTGTGTTTGATTATGTTTTTCAGTAGATACATATTATTATTTCTATTTATTTTTTTAATATGTAGTGTAATAAAATTTTATTTGACAAAAAAACTATTTATTAAACTGAATACAATACTTATTTTCTCATTTATATTTGATAAAATACGAAGTCTTGTACAAATATAGTTTTTGTTTGAAGGAAAATTTTTAAACATAATGAAGAAGACAGATGCACGTACACAAACCGAGAAAATGGAATATTATCTAGTTAGAGATGGTTGTCTTCGCATTTGAAATTATTATCTAAAGCCGTGATATTTAATATAGAGCACGTTTCTTTCCACGCTTTCTAATGGAATAAATGTTACCAACTTATAACATTGCAAACAATAAAATACCTAATGTAAACATACAGCTTGAACAGTTGTTTGAATTTTAAAATACAACTCGGCTTGAAAATAAATATAAAGTGGCATTTTTATTTGTTTCGAAGATACTTTTATGGTTTGCAATAAAGAAAAATACCAGTTATGAATTCAGAATACGTTACACAATATTTTTAATATTTTTAATTATCTATGTTGTTTTATTTTCATCTATCTTTCATGTTTGCAAAAATTATTACAATATTTATTAAACGATTTTTTTAAAATAATGATATATGGTACGAGGAACAGAAAACGAAGATTATTGTGGTGAGCCTAGATAATTGTTGCCGAGGCAAACCGAGGCCAAGCAATTTGGGCGAAACACAAAATGAACTTTCTATTCCGTGTGACATATACGATTTTTTCTTCAAGCGTTCAACCTTACCTTTACTAACAGTTGTAGAGTAGCACGTATATGTATATATTATTTATATTTCTAACGAGATTTGTGAGAATTAATGTTTCTTTGGTCGAATACAATTTTTTTGATAAATTGGGCGGTATACATTGCATTTTTGCACTTCTTTACAGATTTGCTATAATCAAATTCAAACGAAAATAAACAATTTAATTGTCAATTTGTTAATTGTCAATGCCACTGACTTAAATAAAATTTAGCTTTCTTTAATTAAAAATTTAAACATTTTATGATCTAGTTACTTATTTTGTTACCTAGTAACTTGTTTCTATATTTTGTTTGTTTACTGTAAATGACATTTGCATTATTGTTCCTGATTAAGATGTACATATGTACGTCGAAACGTCGACTATTAATAAATATTAATACAAAACTGCAACCTAAAGTCATTTTATTTTAATATAATAAATTCTGAAACATTTTTTACTATGTTAAAATTAATTTTTTGGTTTTTTAAAACTTTAAGCAATCAACCACGTTTGTTGCAATCTATATTTTCGTTCAGACTTGCTGACATCGTTTTTAGTAAAACTTATAGATTCTTACACAATGAGGCAATTAATGTCCGTTGGTTTGCTTTTGGTTTGATCTTAAGGATCAGTTATTTAATATTTTTTATAACACTTGTAAATTGTATTGCTCTGAAGCAATTGGTGTATTGATTACAGATATTTAACTTGAAGTTGTACAATTAGCATTAACTAAACAAAATTATTTACGGTTTGAAATCAGAAACATTACTTTTTGATTAAGTCTTAAAAATTTTATATGCATGAAACAAGTAATTAAAATGTTTACCATGTTTTTCAATAACTTAAAATCCATGTTTTAATATTCAAATTGTATTTTTTGTTTTCATCAAACGAAAAACATCGAATAAGCGATACGATAAATAAAATAGATACATTTAGTTGTTACTGAATAAATTAAAAACACTAAACAAAAATAAACAGAAATTGCACTAATTTATTTGCATACAAAAATAGTCCAAACAAATAATAAAATTTTACAATACGCATGGATCGTACATATCGCATAATTAAAATGATTATCCAGAGAATTGGCCGGTTTAAAATTTTCGGTATCGCAAACTAAAAAAAAAAAATAAATTAAATTATATTCTGGGAGCGAAATGTAACAAAAAAAAAACTGAAAACAGAATAATGAAAAAAAACAACAACGGAACAACAGTTTTAGATCGGCTATTGTGATGATCAATTCATATTTCATTTTTAATATGTTGGACTGGCGTTGAAACAGTTTTCCTGGCTACGTGGATGAGAGACGTTGTGCGGTAAAGGGTTGGACATTTGTCGGCCAACACGTATGACATATAAAACACTTGATTCTCAAATGAGGTTTTTGCTTTTTTTCACGATGCCCGAAAGTTTTTTACTCGCCGAATGTAAAAAAAAAAATGGTAATTAATCATTGTTCAATTAGCATGACGGCCCGGTCTGCATTACCTGTATGTGTTACTATACATATATTTCGACGGACTGTTGCGTTTTAATGTACATATACTGGGTATTCCTAAACTTTTAGAATGCATTTTTACAAATTATAATAATAATAAGTCTATATTTATTTCAATTTTCATAACATATCTTATTAAATAAAATAAATTGGTAAAATATTTTTATTATACAGGGTGTAACAGAATAACTATTCCTAATTTTGAGAAATGGTAGAGGGTACATAAAGAAACATTTTTTATTAATAAACTAGTGTCCGGAAATTTTTTTTTCTTTATTATTTTTTTTTTCGGCAGTCGATTGTACATCGTTACAACTTGTGTATCGAAAATGGTGGTCGTAACTTCGAACAATTTTTATAAAGTTTAATGCCCTATTATTTCTAGTAAAATGTTCCTTAATTTAACTACTCTTTGATGTTTTGATTAAGATTGTTTTTAACGATATCTTGGCTCCGAGAAATTTCCGGACACTAGTTTATTAATAAAAAATGTTTCTCTAAGTGCACTCTATCATTTCTGAAAATTAGGAATAGTTATTCTGTTACACCCTATATATATTTATTGGTTATTTAACAATCAGTTTTATTTAAAAAAAAAAGTTATTTTGTACACAAAAGAATTCTGTTCCGTAGATTCTGAAAAGTTAATAATTAAAATAAAAATACATTCTATTTTTATTTACATGTATGATACTATTTACACAAATTCTGTTATTTGGTATAGTAAGAAACATTTGTTTATAATATCTTTTATAAAATTTCGTCTAATTTTTATACTTGGCATTATTTACTTATAACTTCTCTTTCCGTCTACATTTATGATATTTTTCATTCAAGTATTCCATGTTTAGCATTTGAAAACACTTATTCTTAAAAATACTCTTAAACAATTTCTGTATTTTCTACTACTAAAAATATTCATCTTTAATATCTCTTAATTAATTATCTTAATCATCTATAATTAATTTTTATCATATTTGTTAATTATTTTAACATTTAAAGGGCATTTTAGACGGTAATAATTTATGAATAATTATTAAAAATAAATCATGAATAAAAATTTAGGATTAATTTATTTTCACTAAATATTTGGGACAGATTTATGAGAACAAGCGCATTTTTATCATCTACCACTGCTACCAATTGATAGTAAATGGCTGCAATAGCTGGCTGGCAATTTAAAACTTGATAATATACCATATTAACATCTGCAGCTAGTTAGTATACGTTCAAATATGTTTAGTTTTAAACCTCCAATGTACAATTTAATTTTTGAAGAGATTTATTTTAAAGAGACATTCAGTATATGCATTGTTTCAAATTCGCGCCATTCGCTACACGGAATCGACTCCAATCGAATTGAATTACCGGGGATGAATATGTAGAGTTTTTAATAAACCGAGCAGTGAACTTTTATGTTATAAATGTGCATGCATTCGTACGAGTTTTAATTAAAGTTATTGTTATATTTAACGTGGCTATTTTTTATTACTGAATGTTGCTTTTAGTTTCCATACACATGTGTACTACTAATCAATCATTTTTTAATTTTACATTACATGGATTTATTTCTTTTGTTAAATTGGAACGGTAAATTAATTGGTTTTCTTTTAGTACTTCGTGTACTAATCTAGATTTAATTAATATGTGATCTTTTCCAGTATTTTTTTAAATTTTTATTATAGTTTTTTTTATTAATTGATAAAACATTGTGGAATTAATTAATGTATGTGTGAATCTTAATTAACAATAATAAAATTTGTCTTTTCATCGACCGTCATATCACATAAAATTTAACATATCGAGATTTTTACAGATAAACACGAATTAGTGTTATAGTAACACGAATCAACTGTTTTTAGCGTGATGTCCGTCTGTTTATCTGTCGGTCTGTGGACACGTGTATAGCAATTTCAACTGAACGATTTGTTTTAAAATTTTATATTTAAGATCTGCCAACCGGAAGTGGTAATTTACTGACGTCACTTTCATGTGTTTTTTTTACAAATATTTCGGAATAGAAATACATTGAAAAAAAATGTATTTAACAAAACTTGTATAGTTAACAACTTTTATTTCTAACAATTTTCAATACGACTAAATAATTTTTTTATAATTTTTCATATTTTTATGATATATAATTCTATAACTAGATGGCATATTTATGTCAATACAATTTGGTTTTAGTTACCATGACTACAGTAGTTCTATAAATTTTTCTATTCCATAAATTTAATTAATACGATGACGGTCGATTCTGTGGTGGTTACAGCAGATATTTTATTAATGCAATCTACAATTCTAGACAAAGTAGGTAATAAGTACACAATGTACATAAAACTACGTTTATTATTGATTATTGACAAGTTAGCAAATCTTTTAAAATTATATTCAATCGACTCAAAGTGAATAGATAATATGTTAAATTTTCTGTTATTATAAAATAAATAAAATATTTATAGTAATGTTTTTTACCACCTAAAGTATATTTTTGTAGAAATAAAAAAAGAATAAACTCAGTTATATCGTAAAAACGAAAAGATATATTTTGAGTGCGCTATGCATTGCACCATTGTCGGTTTATTTGTGTATCTTCCAATTTGAACAATTCGAGCAAAAACAGAATTTCCGAGAGATAAAAAAAATCAACTTTTCTCCGTGTATAAACACACACACACACATATACCTTCGGTCCATTCCAACGCACATATACACAATATAAATACAAAAATATAAAAATACAAACACAGAAAAAAAAGAAGAGGAACACAGAAAAAGCGATCCTCCGTATGGGTGAAAACGTAAAAACGCACAAAAGACAAATGCGCTACAAAATAGCAGACTGCAAAATGGACGCGGTGCGTGCTCCGACGCTCAAAGGAAAAAGGGCGACGTTGTCTCGTTTCTGGGGAAGGGGGGAGCGGGCGTCTGCACTGATTTAGCGTTTCGCCACAAAGAGAAAGGGCAGGACCGGGCAGCCCAAGCCCAAAGGGCCTGTGTGCACTGGCAATGGGCTCTTTTGAAAAAACGCTGCTAAAACTGCAATACAGGGTTAGCTCTTTCAATGTGTACACTGTGGATGTTAGGTTGGAATAGTTGCTCCATGACATTTTTTAAATTGTTTCTTTTTTAATTAGCTATAGAAGTTTAGTTGCAACATTAGGTTTTAGAAAGATTAATGTAAACTAAAACTATCAACATCTTTCAGAACTCATTATTTTAAAAAAAAAATCTTTAGGTTGAAGATCTGTTACCTAGTAAATTGTTTCTATAGTTAATATGTTTATTATTTATGTTATTTGTGTTTATTTTTTCCTGATGATGATTTACGTGTAGTATATTAAAACGTTGAATTTTAATATAATGAAACAAAACTTTTGTTTTTGTTTTAAAAGTATCAATAAATTATTGATATACTTTCTAACCAGATATTAACATATTTAAAAAAATCTTTCAGAACTTTTATATTAAAAATAAAATTTTGTTTTATTTTTTATCATTTGACGTTCTTATTTATTAGACATGAATGATAATCTAGAAAATAAATACAATTACAGAAAACACTTATCTATGTGCCAGTAGTTTTATGTATTTGTAGAAATTTTAAATCAATTTTAAAATATCTAGCCATTAATTTTTCACCAGCATTGTTTTTAATTCTAGTTTAGGTATTTCATAATTCTTATTCATGCAAAGCTACAGTTAAATGCACAACTTGAAGATTTAAAAGAATTTTTAAATGATCAATTCAAACATTTTGTAAATGGAACAAACATTTTGTTGTAAAGTTATTAAACATATATGTAAAATATATTTTAAGGAATAAGTTTATTATGAAATTAAATAATTAACTTTTAAAGTATCATATATATTTTTTTCAATTACAAGAATATTACATAGTTTATTTACATTTATTTATTATTTATTTATTATTTATTATTATTCTAATTCACTAATTTATTGGAATATTTATAAACACTATTTTCATGTTAAATAAAATGGTAGTGGAGAAACTATCAATAAAAAAATCGGAATTGTTCTTTTATCCCAAAACGTTTTTGCAGGAAAACACGCGATTGCAATAGGCGTTCGAAGGCGGATGCAACCCTGAAATAACCTCGCGATAAATAAGGGCACACCTGATGCATTGTGTGCATCAACCTAACACTAAGTCTCACCTAAAACCAAGGGCTAAACGCGCGTCCGGCCACCGAACGAAGAGCAGTTGAAAGAAAGAAAGAAAGAAAAAAACGGATAACTACGAACAAGGGCTCGCTAATAATTCTTCTTCGTGCTCGATTTATCCCAGTCTTATGCCCTTCCTAATGGGATACCGTTTCGTTTCGAACGCAAACGCACAAAGGGGGGAACGAAATTTTTTAATTCGAAATGAAAGGAAAAATGAGCATCCTATGAAAGTGAAAGTGATTTTGCGTGCATTGACGAAATGGATCAAAGACGGCTTTGACATGGCAATGAAAATATAATTTTATCTCTTCATAAAGGTTCCTGTGAAATGAGATCTTATAGGATTAAAATAATTCTTTTTTGAGGAATATTACTTTTTTATTCTTTTAAATTTTTCACATTTTTGAAAATATTAGTGGATATAAAAAAGACTTCTATAAACATATAATTATTACACTATACAACAAATTTTATTTTATTTTTTCACAACGATGGAAATATTTAGTATTATAGTTTATTTTTATTAAAAAATCAAATTTGAACTATACTTTGTCTTAAAATGTATTATTTTTTAACCAACAATAATTACATATGTTAGCATGTAACTTCTTTTAATGAAAGATTTTTGAATTTGATAATATTTCAATAAAATTCTTTACTACATATATTTTACTTATAATTACTTTGTAGTAAATCTTTTTCTGAAGAAGTTTGCGATTAAAATTTACAGTGTATGTACTATTTTTACTACTTTGACTGCAAGGAAAAAGTAGTATAGTGTTTGGTACGGTGTCTGTAACATTTTCAAAAAAAAAAAAAACTTGTATAGAAATCTTTCATATAGCCTCTAGATGACGAATCTGAACTTAGTTTATGTGGGTGTATGGATGTGCGTCGTCAGCTCGCTCGCTCGCTCGGTCGTCAGACAAAATTTTGTGATCGCAACTCCTCCTAGACGGTTCAACCAATTATAATGAAATTTTCAGGATAAATTTGTCTAGTGCCCAAGATGGTCATGTGGTTTTGGTTTTTTTCAGTGATGCCAACTTTCTGAGAAAAAAATTACTAAAGTTTTTAAAAATTCATTGTGGCTACATTATTTATCCGATTTTGATCAAATTTTCAGAAAAGATTTCCCTTATGCTCCTATTAATTACATAATTTTATTAATATTCAGTGTTGCCAACTTTCCGAGAAAAAAATTACTAAAGTTTTAAAATTTTTATTATGGCCATGTTATTCAACCGATTTTACTCAAATTTTCACAAAAGATTCTCCTAGTATTCATATAATTTATGTAATTTTAACAAAATACAGTGTTGCCAACTTTCCGAGAAAAAAATTAGTAAAATTTTTAAAAATTTATTATGACCATTTTATTTAATCGATTTTAATCAAATTTTCATAAAAGTTTTTTTAGTGCTTAAATAAATTATGCAATTTTAACAAAATACAGTGTTGCCAACTTATCGAGAAAAAAATCACAAAATTTTTTAAAAATTCATTGTGGCTACATTATTTATTCGATTTTGATCAAATTTTCAGAAAAGTATCTCCTAATGCCCACATAAATTATAATATTATTGAAATACAGTGTTGCCAACTTTTCGAGAAATGTCAAAGTAGTCTATATGTGGGTTTATCCATATACTTCTAATCTTGTTATATACAGTATTTATAACAATAAACTATAATATGTTTTGTAGTATTACAAAAAACGAATCATAAATGATAAAAAAAAACTACATTTATTTTTAGATTAACATATTAAAAAAACACTTAAATAATTCATCGCACTCTTTTAAACAATATTATCTTTGACTAATGTTATTTACAGTGTATAGAATATTAAAAAAAATATATTAAACTAAATAATAAGAAAAAGATAATACTGTTATTTTGATAGCAAAAGAAAAACAAATTAATTTTTTAATATTACTTTTTATTTTCTGTAAAACACACAGAAAGTTATCTCATTTTTCAGTTTACCTAAATATTTACGTACAGTAAAAGTTAGTAAAGTTTTACATCAAACCATTTTGTGAAGTTTTAAATTTCATAAAATATTTTACGGATAAACTTTTCTAAGTTTGGAAATTTGTGCACATTTGTAAGGTATCATTGGAGATAATATTTTTTAGACATATTTTAATAATAACTTTTTAAGATATACCCTGTTTTCTTTTATACATTGTGTTTACTCTGAAACTATACTTGGATTATACGAAAAGGTCTTGTGAAAAACATTAATACAAAATTATTTTTACTTATTTCATATTTAGACGTTTATTTAGATACTTTTTTTTTCAATCTGCAAGTTATGCATTTGAGTTACTACTATGATTTAAAACAATATGCTGGTGATTAGTTTTCATATTTGAATCGCTCTTATTTTGTTTTTTTGATAATTAGATCTTTGCAAATAGACGTATTTTATCTTTCAGTTGTGACGGTCAAATAAACGAACAAATATCATAGTAAGTATTGCAAGCAATCGAAATAAAAATGAATACAGCTTTTATATTTATAGTTTACATTTAATATCTAATTTAGTTGGATATTTTAGTTTGACGTTTTAATAAAAAATTTTAAAAAATTAAATAACTTAATCATAAATTGACAAAAAAAAATTGACTGCAGATTTTCTTCTAGGAACTTTTTCATTAAACTTTTTATTTAGTTAATAATCAGTGCCTAACATTTTTATTATAATTTATTTTTATTTCATTTTATTTAAAATGTATAAATAACAACATTAACATTAATTTTTTTAATAATCATCTATGGTCTGATTAAAAATGTATAAATTTGGTAAAATTTTACGTATAATTCAAAATAAGTTTTATTTACTTTTAACTACTGCTTTTAATACAAATTTTAATTAGTAATGTATTCTAAAAAAAAAAATAACATAATCATAAATTAACCAAAAAAAAAAGTATTTGTTTGCAGATTTTCTATTCTAATACAACAGATTAAAAACTAGAAACTTTTTCATTAAACTTTTTACGTAGTTAATGATAGGTTAGGGTTAGAATTGAAGAATCAGGGCCTTAGGGCAGCCCATGTCAGTATAAGCTGTCCGTTACACGTGTAAGGGGGATTGTACTTATAATATAACAACTCAGAAAAATAATTTATTTGTATGACGCAGCATCATCTTGGTTAGCTCGTGCAAGTGATAGGAAATCGCCTACAGCGGAAAATTCAGATTTTCTAGAAAATTTCTAGTTTTCCCTGGTTGAATAATGTTATACCGATAAATGGATTCTTAATTTATATTTTAAATATTATAGTTATTTCAAGTATTAAATTTTTATCAGTTTATTTTGTTACTTAAACGTTAAAATTTGAATATATTTTTTAAAAATGTTGACATTGTACAGAATCTTTCAACATATTAAAATTAAATAGTTTTAAGATTTAGTTCTGTATAATATTAATTTAAATTGGACTTTTCGATATACTCTACGTATATCATCATCAAGATAAATATACAAGTGACATACATAATAAACAAACAAAACATAGAAACAAGTTACTATTTACACTTTCGGTGGTTGGCACTTGATGAATCATTATAAAAAAATTAATAAAGAATTAAAATTACTATAAAGGTTATTATTAAAAGAAACAATTGGTTAGTTTCACAAAATTTATATTACTTGATTATCGTTTCAACTTTTTGGCTATCTTCAAGAATTCCATACATATGTAACTTTTGAAGATAGCCGAAACGTTGAAATGATCGTCGAGTAATATAAATTTTGTGAAACCATCCGAGTCCTTATTACAATTAATTAGATTGTGAAATTTATAAATTATCAATTAACGGAAGCCAAATTTTACTAAATCAATATCTAACATTTTTATAATAATTTTTTTCAGTTTTATTTTATTTACAACATACAGATAACAACATTAACATTAATTATTTTTTTAATAATTATCTATTTTGATCAAAATTATTGATTTGGTAAAACTTTTTACATACGATTCAAAATAAGTTTTATTTATTCATTCGTAAATTTAGACTATTTTTAATACAAATTTTAGACATAAAAAAAAATGTATTACAAAAAGGAGTAGTATTATTTAAGATTTCAAGGGTGGATATAAAATGACTAAATAATTTATTACTCTAATTAAAAATTAACATTTCTCGACATATTTTTCTTTTTCGGTGAAACTTTTTTAAATGAAAGTATAGCGTTTGGATTACTTCAGAGAAAATATGAGTGCACAATTAGAAATCATAAGCAAATGAAATTACGTACAGCTAAAACTGGTTGTATTATAGTGATTAAATCTTGCTAAATTCAACAAAACTACATTAGTCACGTGGCGTATAAACTGCGTGCAAATCCATGGTAATTGGTGTAAATAAAACAATAGCGTCAGTGTAGTTTGAAAGAGCGCGCCAACGGAAGTGCGTACCGAGTAAGGTTAGGTGCACGTGACTGGTTTGTTTACGAATCGACGCCATCTTGATTAGCACGGCTCTCACCTGGAATTGAATCCGTTGTGATTAGTTCCGTCGAAACGATGGAGTTACGCAAACAAATTAGCATCTAGATTTGGATTGGCGCATTGTTGTCGCGCAGACAATTGACTAATGGAAAATGGCTGCTCAAATTCTCAAGTGTTGAAGTGCGAAAACGAGATGAAGCATTACTAATGCACATATACGATCGTTTTATAGGTTATAAACTCGGAGAAATTTCCGTTAATGTTTGCATAACAGTCGTTTAAGATGATTAAACGCTAGCACGATTTTAGATTAGCAAAATCAATAACTTTGTAAGGATAAAGGACAGAACATCGAGAAAACCCATAATAATCAAATTATATGATTTGGTTATTTTAAATAAATTAGATACATTTAAATGTTACATTTAATTCATACTAAAAACAATAGTATGCATCTTAACTTTTGCTTAATTTTAAGTTGTATCTACCATAGGTTTGAAGATACTAATTCTTAACTACTTTTATTTTGAACAATCTGTATAATAATATGTTTATAAAAATAATTACAGGCAAATAAAACTAGCTTAAACTAAAGTCATGATTATGATGTTTTCACAAAAAAAATACTGTTGATATTTTTATATAAAAATGTAAAAATAAATGTCAACTCTGATGATGACGGTATGTAGATTGAGTAAATTGGAGCGGTATCCAATTTGCACGTTTTCTATATGGTATATATATACACAGACACACAACGATCAGTTACTCCAACTCTTTGATGTTTCTGATTGCTTTTACGTGATGCAATTTGTACAAGTACTCAATTAATTCAAATTCATATTTTTTTATTTTCGCAAATAAAGGTCGCGCATATACTCCTATTTGGTTATATTATATTTTTTATTTTGTGTTTCATGATAAAAAAATATGAACGGAGGGTAAGGGGGAGGGGTTGTATCAGTATGCAGCTCGTTATAGCAAAAATAAAATTTTTACGGTGGTTAATTTTTGTTGTCTTTTTTTTTTAAATAAAGTTTCTGTTCAAAATAGCTAGTTGTAATTATTTGAAAATAATATTTAACTATCGTACAAATAATTGTAATGTGTTTAATATTTTCAAAAACTAGTAGATATATTTAGCATTTTTTGCTCTCTGAATTAAAATATAATATATACAAATATACAACTATACGCGTAAAAATATTCCATTAAATTGTGTTATTTTTGGTATATTAATTGATAGTTTTTAATAATTTTCTAATTAGCAGTTACACTTTATCTAGTATAATATAAAATGCAAATAATAATAGACCAAAAATTTTACAAACTTGCTTTTTCCTTGCACTGGCAACTAAAAAAAAGTAATTGAGAAACTTTTCTCAACTAAACAAGGTCTATTTTTCTTTCTACCTGCTTCGGAACAAACATCCATCTTACCCCCAAGAGGCCATGCAGAATACAAGCTAATCAAAACAGTTTCTTAATTATTCTAATTAAAGTCCTGATTACTAACAAGCGCACGAACAAAACAATTACTTAATGAGTCTGAACGCATCGAGGCACAGACCGACGCAAGGTTGATGCTGCTATACGATGCTAGCCCGGCGGCGCGGCGTCTCTTCCACTTCTCCATTTTGAAGAATTTGCAAGAAAAAACAACGCATTTTTTGATAATACCTTGTTCTCGCATACAGATAGATGTACTAGTCTTTTGTGCGAATTGAACTCTGAACAGAAACATATTTCTTCGGAAAATAATGAGAGGTTTTACAAGGAAATATTAACAATATAGATGAATCAAACTTTTTATCGCGTAAATACTGCTTTTGTTCTATCTAGAATAATAATGAACCTTTGATTTGTAGTTAAAGTTCTTGATAGAAAACGACTGAACTGAATTAAAACCTAAAGTTGTTTTATTTTATTGATTATAACTAATTAAATATACTAAATGAAAAGTGCTCTTGAAGGATGTTTATATATTATGAATAAAGAATATGTATCTTTAAATCTTTTTCTAAGTATTGCAAATATGTATATAAAAATCTTTGTGCTGTTTTTAATGTATTTTTATGAAACAGTTAAAATATCAATAATAAATATTTAGAAAATTTCTTGAAAGCACAAAATTACACTATTATGAATAAAGATAAATACGTATTTCGGTAGTTAAGCTTCCTTCATTTGTAAGAGATTTATTATTATGAGATTTAAAAAATATATTACGTAGAATTAGTAAATTAAGCTCAATATATCTACAAAACTTATTACGCTTTAGATACCAATAATTTGTACTAAATTCTATTGGGCTGGTGCATAATTGTTAGGCGCTTTTGTGCGATTTTGTTTAATTTTTATAATAAAATATTTTTTTTTATAATAAATACTGTTTATAAAACTCCTGATAATATGCACCAATCTAATACTTTTTTCAATTTGTTTATAAAGTACTTACATTTTTCAAAACAAAGTCAACACAATTAATGCAGATAAATACAAATACCAAGATCAGTTTTTTTTTAAATATTACTTAATCAGATTTGACGACCGACCTGTCCTCCCATTTTTGTTAGCTGTAATAAATATTAGATTTTTACATATTAATGATATTTGACTACCAGGTTCGTTTGAATATATTTTTAGATCACTAATTAAAATTTAAAATACATATTGTTTTTACTTACCATATAACGTAGAATACCGAGTAAATTAAAAATAATGTTTTAGTAGTTTTTCTAAACGTTGCATTTCAATAAAGAAAAAATATTGCTTTTTTACGATTATAATTAATTTTTTAAATATAAACATCAGGAAAAGTAAAAAAATGTAAAAATAGACAAAACAATACGCAATTAGTTGCGAAAAGCTAAACTGTCGTTAACAATATTAGATGTTCTTCCAGTCCCCTGTGTTTATAGCACCTCGGGCCTTATTTTGTTTTCAAAGTAAGCATCGGCATTGCTACAGTTTCCAAAACATGTGCTGCATAAAACAAGAAGTTAAAACAAAAGTAACGGTCTAAGCAATGCTATAAACGCAATTTCAATATGCAAATTGTGATCATATTAAATTTGAATTATTCATTTATAGGAGTATATTTTAATTTACACAGGAAAAATAAATTTCAAGATTTTGATCCATAAAATGCATATTTTTCATTCTTCAAATTTTTTTTTTTTTAAATAATTTATTAGCACATACTTTGAAAGAGTCAAAGCGTTGCAGTGAAAATATTTTGCTGAACAGGCAAAAGAGAAAACCGAAAAGAGATAGCTAGACTTTTGCTGGGCCCTTCAACATAATGTTAGCCCTCAGGCATCCTGTACCATTTTGTGTCCCTTAAAACTTTTAATGAGAGAATTCGTTTTGGATGAAAACGAAATTGTTGCAGTTCACAAAAAAATATATACAGTTTAAGTAATTGTAGAAAAATTAAGGATTATTATTTTATTTTACTCTTAGTACGACAGACGAGCTCTTTTATTTTAAATAAACGTAAAAAGTTTAGAGTTGTTAAAAATATAACTTTATAAATGTATCGCCAGTCGGTTTGATATTTATTTAGACTATATAAAAATATGTTTATACGATTATGTAATGAAAACAAACGAACAAATGAGGATATATTAAGACAAATAGAAGAAAAGCCATATTTGTGGAAAACTTTGAGAAAGAAAAGATACCTGGATTGAATATAGTATCAGACATTAAAGATTAGTGAAAATCATACTAGAAGGAATGACAGATTGAAAGAAATCTAAAGGAAAGTCAAGGTTATAATTTTTAAAACAGATAAATGCGAGACGACATGAATTTTGTAATACATTAACGAAATTAAAAGATAATGGGGTCGTTGCATATATTTTTTTTTTAATTCTTTAATCAAAAATTTACATCAAAATAACAACGTAAATATATGTTTCAAAACAAAATTATTTATAATAAATAAGTAATATATAAATAATACTGTAATATATTTTATATAAATAAAATATTATATTAATAATATTATATAAATAAATATTAAAATAGTAAATTTTACCGGCTCAATGTTTTCTTTTATAAATTATAGAAATTATTGTTTAAATTGAGTGAAAATATTCTTGCAACTTTGGTTTTCTAACAAAATAAGTTGATTACGATCCTGTTTTGCCCAAAATGCACTCTTCGATCCCAGTTGTACGTGTTTCTCATCACTGCGTACGATTGATGGAGTAAAACCGATTTACTAGGGGGCCGTTTGCCGAAAATAAAAATAATATGTCATAACCTATAGACGTCCGTGCGCATTGTAGGAGAGAGTATATAACAGGATTTGTTGTCATACGCCACTACATACATACTGTTTGTGTCACACGGAATGACACGTTCGGATAAAGAATACAAGATATGAGTGGTGAAGTGCGTATTTTTCGTTATTTTCGGCCGCTTAGTCGGCCATAATATCTAATTTATGAAAACGCACACAAAAATATGCTTTGAGATGAATAGATATCAGAAGGGGACCTGATTGAATGAAAAGTAAATATGTTGACAGTTGTTTTCTATTAATATTTTTAAGAGATTTATTTTTATATTTATTTGCTTCTTTGGTTATTGTTTTTTATATCAAATATTTAGAATATATATATTAGAATATGATAAAATTTTGATAAATTTTAGAATGTTTTCATAAAATGCAGGATTAAATATGGGAAAATTATTTTGTGCCAAAATGAAATCAAAATTTTAATTTAACAAAAATCTCGCCATAAGTTCTATTTGTATTTTGGAAGCTTGTTTTTTAACAGACCACATACTTGTTACATAACCACTAAAGTGACCATTTAAAATATATTTGAAGATATTGGAAATGTTATATAGAAGAAAGAATAGTTATTATTTAATTGCATACAAGTTGTTTACTTTTTATTTACGAATAGTAAAAAGAAAATTATTTATTTCTTTGTCTTTTCAGTAACTTTAAAATTTTCAAGTAAAATGCACTGAAATTGAATGCTTTATCTGGTTATGTAATGTATAAATTCTTTGCAGTTATTTAATATACATTACATGTAATATTAATTATTTTATCAGAACATTAATTTTGTTACAGAAATAATTCAGAATACGGGAGTGTAACTATTATAAGAGCAGGACTAAACAAACGAACTAAAACACCTAAAAAACCGAGTATCTGTCATTATGGTTAAATTTTTTATTAAAAGTTTTACAGCGCCTTGATGTTCTACGTTCTACAACAAAAATATCTGAGCCTTAGTAGTTCAAGAACATTTATTTTTCGACAAAAAAATAATTTTTGGCAGATTAATTTATTCTTTTATAGTTAATTGTCTAAAACTAAATCAATTAGTTAACAAGGCAACTATATTGTCGCAATTAACTCTACTCTAGTTGCCTAGTACCTTAGTTGACTTACTGATTCAGTTAAGAACTTTTTTTTTGGCAACTGGTTCTTAATCTTGTACTTCAAATTTATGTATTAGGTATACTATATTAGCGCGGTAGCCGAGTGTGTTTAAACGTTACTGAATATAATACTAGATTTGATGATTCTAATCTGCCTTCCAGTATTTCTGTTCATCATAAAATAAAAAATGTCTCAATGCCAGGCATTAATTAAATAGAATCGGACACAACAGGCTGATCAGACTTGCAGGATCTGCAGGATTTTGTATGATATGCAGTTTCGAAAGGTGTTTGAATAAACAAGTACTTTGTACTTGCGCTCAAGGCTACTCCTAGGATTGTCGTACCAAATATGATATCAATATTTTATAGAAATATACGGTATGGTATATAAAAAATAAATACATTATAGCATCAGCAACTACTATTTATGTTTACATCAAAAAAACGCATCAATATATTACAGCTTTAATAATTCAAAACATTTAATCGAAATGCATTGATAGAAACGACAAAACTAAAAACAGAAAATACAAAATCAGCAAATACATATCGGTCACGTATACACTATTGGTTTATATATTTTAATATTGATAGAGATTTTATTTGAATTTGTGTATTTCCATTGTTTCACGGTAAACTAGATGCAAATACGTGCTGTTACAGCAAACGAACGGGGAGAAACGAGACTTTGAATAACCAGAGTGTAAAAATAAATCCGCGAAATTCCCAACGTAGTCTGCACACAAGGATTCGTGATCGGCAATAACTAAAAGCGATTCATTCCCAGCAACGCATCGGCGGGGACGGCTTGTCTTCATCGTCGCTTGCAAACAAAGCGAAATGCTACCCGCCTCGATGAGTGGAAACACTAAGGATTCATTCACTATATAAACTCACAGTCAATATTCCTGCTATTATAATTGTTCTTACTACAAAATAAACTGGATTTACAATGCAAATACTAAATTTAACCGTATCTATCACATTTGCAATGTATCGGTGGTGATTAATGCTATGATTGGTTTATTATTAATGTGAGTGCAGCTTTATGGTGGGAGTGAGCGTTTTTCACGCAATTTTAAATGTATAAAATACACGAAGACCCTTTGAGAATTATTTATTCAAACATGTAGACAACTTCATATCACCCTAGTGTATGTCTTAGTGTAGGAATACTGGAATATTTTCAATGTAAGAGTAAAGCTTTTGGATTCTGAGTTTGCGCACATTTAAGATGATTGGCTTGGATGATAAATTCGCTATAGGGGGGCGGTGTGTAAATTGATGTTTAGGGTAGTTGCCTATAATTTAAAGAACACGTTGTGTTTTCGCGTTTGGGACGTATATTACTGGTAATTTGACAGGCCCAACCGATTTACACAAAACAAAATAAGAAAAGTTTGTATGAATAAATCATGTTCAATTTGGAAATATTTTCATATTTTTTTCTTAGTCTTTGTAAATAAAATGTGCCTTTGTTTTGAATATATGTATAGGATTGAATATCAATATAGGTTTTTTTTTAAATAAAAATTTTCTTACAAAAGCTCTGTATCCAGATTAGAAGTATAGTGAATATTTTATAATAATTCCAATTTCGTAACGAATTTACTAAATTTTATTAATATTACTAACAACTATAGCATATGTAACATCTATAAGAGTTGTTATTTTAATATTTTATTTAGTATCTATTAAAAAATTATTGGTTAATTTTTTTTAGCAACGTTACTGGGACGAACAACTTTGTTACAGAATTGCTGTAATGTTTATTTTTATCTGTGGAGTATCACATATTATTATTGAATTTAATTAACACAAAAATTTAATTAATTCACATGACATTAAAAATTTCACAAATATTTAAATTTCTATTTAATCGTAGCGAACTAATATATTATATTATTAATTATTATTATATAATATTATTATTAATATTATATATGAAAGATAAAAAAAATTCATAAATTACGACATATGTTAATGTCAATGTTAATAATGCTAATTATTGTATTAATTACCAAATGCAGCCGAAAATATTCTCGGATAAATAAAATGTCGAATACGATATATCGAACTTTGACTGTGTACATTATTCTGCTATTGTTCAAACAAATTGTAAGCTTCAATTTGATACATCCTGAATCACCGTCTAAAAAAACAATAGAATAGAAACAACACAAACACAAACAAAAAACAGTCGAAAGCACACGTTGCAACCCCCGGTCGCGAGCAAACTACGCGCGGGGCGGCCGCCTTAGTTTCCTAACAACGACATTGTGTTCCTGCTGTTCCTGCTAGCAGCAAACCGGAAACGGAAAGCTCCACATTTGCAGCGACAACACGAACCCGCCGCGAAACTTAAAATCGTTCCTGCTATTGTCATCTCATGCATTTTTAAACGAAACTTCAATCACGTATATACTACGCCTCGTGGTTTTACTCATATTGTTCGTATAAGAATGTTATATAACTATGTGTACGTTGGTTGTTGCAGTTTCGCTTGGTTTGCTTACTGGAGGGTTCTTAATGAATTGTTTTCCGGAAGTTGTTATTCTACTTTTTTGTGTTGTTCTATATTTTTAATGAAAAGATAATATTTTTTCGTCGAGTTAATGAAATTACAATTATTGTTTTGATAAGATAATTTTGTCTTTCGGTACATTTTGTCGTTAAATTTTTAAAATAAAATTTTTTTTTTTACAAAAAATTATTTATTTTATACATTATACATTTATTATATATGCGTTATTATAGGTATATTTTACATCTTATTTTATTTTGTTTATTACTCAAACGCTTGTAAATAACTAATCCTAAAATTCGATGTAAATATTGAAGTTCTATCGATAAATGAGTTTCGTATTAATATTTTAATAAAATAATATTAAATTTTAAGCTGTTTTTTGACAGCGAACAAATATTTTGTTGGGCAGTTGTAACAGTAATAAATGAAATTTCACCTTTGCATACTTTTAGAATAAACAAGATTAAACATAAAATTGACAGAACATAAAAGGTCAATTTATTTAAATCATCTAGATAAATCTGCTATATTTCTGAACATGCTTTAGAATGTCTTCATGATGTAAAATTTGAAGATACAGTAATAATTGCTAGACTAATCAATATTAGAAGCAGATTAATAAGAAAAGCAATCGAGATTTATGAAGAAAAGTATGAATCACTATGAAGGCATTGAGTTAAATAAAATTTGGCTTCCATTAATTAAAAATCTATGATTTTTATAATTGTTGCTATGTACTGTTATTTATTTTTATGTCATTGATAAATTTTCACCTTATAAAGACGAATATTTAGTTTCGTCGATACGTCGTTTTTATAAAATAATTAAACAGAATTTTATCATAAAACAGTTTTTTTTAACATATGTTATTATTTATAAAACATATTTACGAGTATATCTAAAAATTTATATAACCCACTTTCTCAGATTAGACAGTAAAGTTTTCACAGAAGTCTATATTTATTCCTATATCAATGCAATGAATATTTAACCATCAGCATTTGCCAATTCTCGCATGATCTCATCCGAAATTCGCGTGTTGATGCTATCAAATCGCGAATGTAAAATTGATCGAACTCTTTCTTCAATTGATCATCCCCTGCAAGCCTGCGAATGTAAACGCGTATCTGAATCATTAATCCGGGGGTTTCTAAGATTCGTCTGACAGAATTGATGTGCCGTGATCAGAGGCGGCGATGCATGAAATTCCAGAAAGGGAGACAGCGCCAGTTTAATGAACGCTAGTGGTTAACGAGCGATTGCTATAGGTGTACCACTGCATTAGTTTATTTCCCCTTTTATTTTGTTACCCTTTGTGCGAAATGGGCAAGAGAAGGGAAATACAATATTGTGTACCGTTGCATGACACCCTTCGAATGCGCTGAGTTTTTTTTTTCCATTTTATGATCGAAATACATCGGTCTGGTATCAATTGTTATGCGGGGGAAGCTTGTGAAGTAATTGAGTATTATTGAAATCAGGTTTCTATTATGAAATGTAAGTGACGTTTGATGTTTGGAGTGCATATGCAATATAATTAGTAATTTAATTGATGTAAATAATGTACGGTGATGGATGATTAATAGATTGGCTTTTTGGCTAATTAAAATTTTTGCGTTATTATATTTTATGCTCCATAGTTCCTGAATAGTGATACATATCCAATTCTACGTATAATTATAGTAAAACTAAAAAGAAACTATGAAAATTTGAATTAATTTATATATATATATATATATATATATATATATATATATTATTGAATTATAACTATTAAATTATGAAAAATAGAAAATAATTATTCAAATAAAAAATTAATTTAATATACCACGTTTTTAACACGGACTAAAAAGTATAAAATAATTTCTTCTAGCTCCATACAGATTTATAACCCCATTCAGAAAATCGTGGTTCGCATGCAATAATATTAGTAAGGAGTGTAGGAAGTAGCTGTGATTACCTTACGTTTTTCTGTATGAGATTATAAATCTGTATAGGGCTAGGAGAAATTATTTTATACCTTTTAGTCCGTATGAAAAACGTGGTATATTTTTTTATTAAAATAGGTATTTATCATTATAATATATTATTTAATATTCTTGAAATCTTTAATAGTAGATTAGTCACTTTCATTGTCTTAAATGGTAGTTAAAAATATATCAACAAAACTCATTTCAATTTCTTGCAGATTCAATAACTCCAGTTCATATTTAAATAGCCCCATATTCCTAGTTGACATTCGCATATTAGATCTGCTTTATCCATTAACATTTTATTCTTAATCCTGTCCTGTTCCCACATCTTCTACATCCGTATGCTTCACTAGACACTATCGTCTAGGAAGACCACTAAATCATTGTCTTACAAAACGATATCAGTTTAGTCGATTGATTTTTTCTCCATCCTAGTGGCACCTCCCCTAGCTCTACATCGATTCCACCGACAGTGTCGCGTAATACGAGACCGACATTTGTTTTGCCGTATTTTTAGAATTACGGACAAGCGACGGGTGAGACCTTGATGTTTTTTGTGTGCATCATGGCCGCTCTCGCCGATGACTTGGAATGCTAGAAATGGAGACGCTGATAGGGATGTTAATTTTTTTTTCGAAACGCTTCCGGTTTTTCGATGGCGTCAGCTGGTTGTTGAGATTTATGAGAGTGTCGAGTTTGAAAGGTTAAATTTTTTTTAAAAGAGTTATCGGATTTTTGTGGCTTAGTTATTTTTCATATTTATTTTTTAAATAAATTTTTTAAATACCATTTTTGTTCAGTTCTGCGCTAAGACAAATACAAATATTGTTTTAGATACAATATTTTTACTTTTAACTTTTAAAGTAAACGTGTTTTTGAACTGTAAACTTATATTGTTCTAGTAAAAATAAAAATTTAATAAAAAAAATAATAGTAACTAGATGTCACTTGAAATTATTGGCAATACGTGATATACTTTCCAGTGCCCTTGTTGGCTTGAATTCTGTCATAATGTAACATTATAACATAAGATCGTCGAAACATATTTTGTCTATATTAGGAAATTCAACTCTAATTATAATTATAATTTTAACTAAATACTACAGAAATATTTTAAACTTTAATTAATCAATGATGAATGGCAATTTGTACAAAATTTAGACGTGGACTTGAGAACGAACAATCAAGACTAGTCGTTTTCAAATCCAATAAATATATAATAATTTATAATCCTAATTAAAAATTTAATTTTTTAGAAACTTCTTTTTCATCTAAGATTGACATCAGTAAATTGTCATTTCCGGTTGGCAGATCTTTACCAAAAGTTGATCAAATTGAGATATTTATCTCCGAAGTTTAAATATCAAATTTTATAATAATCCGTTCAGGCGAATTGGCTTTACACGTGAAACGAATATCACGTTAAAACAATTGATTCGTGTTACTATTGGCTTAATTCGTGCTTATCTCTAAAAATCTCGACATGTCAAATTTGTTATAATTACAATCTTTTATTATATGTGATATGACGATCGGTAATTAATTAAAAAAGAATAATATAATATATAATAATAACAAAAAAAATATATCGTAACTTCAATTATTTATCAATAATAACATAATTCAAATTGTGCTTTTAGAGTATACATCAATAATGTTATTAAATATCGTACAATATACGTATTCGTGAGGGTTACAATATATGACTGGAATATTGAAATTCCGTTCGCGGATATCAAGTGTGCTATGTATCCTTGTGTGTGAGACAAATATTCTCTCAATCCGGTTAACGATACGCATGCGTGTGGGGAGATCTGCGCACATTACTGCGCATTATGGCATACTTTGCGTGCTTGTGAGAGTGCCTTAGTATATGTGTGTTTGTGTGTAGTATGTGGTATTTTTGATTCTATGGAATGTGAAAATTTTGTAAACATTAATGAAAACTTTTAGCAAATATTTCGACATTAAAATATTTTGGACATTGTTGATGACAGTTTAATAACATGGCAATGATGATATTGATTTTATTTTCTTTACGTTTCATGTGCTTCGTTATGAACTAACCACAACAAAAGCGAAATGAATAAAATTGAATTTCGTACATTAAAAAGTCCTAAATTGATTGCTTATTTAATACAATTTGTAGCAATTTTTTTTTATAAAAATAGCGGTTATTTTTTCATAAACTCTTACAAGTACAAATAAAAACAAAATAATGTGATGAAATATCGTTACTAAAGAAAAAAGTATTAATAAAATATAAATACAACACAACACGGTGCAAGTTGTAGGTATAATATTAATCTTTGCTACATCAAGCGTATATCCTCGTAAAATTCAGCCTCATATGATTCGATATTACTTGATTAATAATTCAAAATTTAATCGGTACTCGATTCGAACAAACGGCAGTGACCAGTTCGATTGAATTCAGCACCGATAACCTGCCCCCTCCCCCACACCCCCCAACCCCCCATATTTTTCTTTTTCCCCATTTTTGTGCGGAAAAACGAACAAAATACGAGGATATACATTCGCAGCCTTTCCATCGACCGAGTAAAAAATGGTAGTTTAATTCAATGAATGAAGTCATAAAAGTTAAGCACTTTTATTTGATTTTACGATACGGTAGTATTGTGTGCCTTTTGCAATGCGATTCCTGCCATACCTACAAAAATATTGCCATCTAGTGATGAAATCTAGAAGCGCTGCGCCGCGCCCCGACTCTTGTACGGAAGTCGGGAATTTTATGCGAAAAGTTCGCGTTGAAAAATATTGGAAATTTTTAGAATGTTTAAAAATTTTATAGCATTAAATTTACATGTACTGTTTCACTCGGGCTTATGCTTGAATTTTAAAATAGATTTTAGTAATATTCTATGTGGAACATATTTTACAATTTCGTGCAGTAGATACGCGAACTAAATCTAATATAGCGTTCGTGTACAATAAATATCATACCCATTGTAAAAATATATATCATGTGAAGAAAAATGTGTATAGTATTTTGTTTCCGTATTATACATTGAATATATTTTTAATTTTTTTCTGGAAAAAATTGTGTATTTTTTAAAGAGTTACAGCAGTGGTGTCATATAACCGGAACAGTATGCTAGTATAATTATCTACAATGTAGATAAGTATACCACTTTTTTTGTTTTAGCTATACGTAGTGCAATTGAATAAGAATATTTGAATTGCAATTTATTTTGAATAAAAGTTTTTTTGAGGTTTTTGTTTTGAAAATTAAATTCTTGTTTTTGTCATTTAAAATATTGCATTTCAGCATTTATATTTTACGTGACACCACAGAGTTGTAGCTAATTATGCTTAAACCTACAACAAATATTATCTTGCAGAGTTCAGTATGAATTATTGACTCAAACGCTTATTTAAAATAAATAAAAATTAATTAACTTTCATAGATATTTAAAACAATCCTATATTATAACATAGTAAACAATCTTTCAGAACTCATTATGTTAAAATAAAAAGGCTTTAGGATTAAGTTCAACTTATATTTTAATAAAAAAACTCGACGTTACTTATTTTGTTACCTAGTAACTTTTATTTTATTTTTATTTCTTTGTTCTGTTTATTTACTGTATATGTATTTGTATAGTTTTTCCTGATGATAATGTACGCCGAAATGTTTTTTTTTTTAAATAAAATATAGACAGAACTTAATTCTAAATCTTTTTTATTTTAATAGTATATTATGTTACGAGAAACAGAAAGAGATCTTCATTGTATTGAGGCCAGATACTTGTGACCGAAGCAGAGCAATCTAGAAGAAACATAAAACGAGTATTCTGCTCCGAGTAGCATATACTATTTTTACCTTAATCTTACCGAATACCATGTATATATTATTTATATTTGTTCAGTGATTTTGAAAATAAATGTTTCTTTGGTTGAATATAAAATTTCTAACAAATCTAGCGCTGCACATTACATTTTTTTCAAATTATCAATTCAAATTTAAGCAAAAATAAATATTGTAACTATTACTTAACTTAACTTGATGTAATAATTTTCAATATATCGTGTTTCTTTGGTCGAATCTGCAGTTTCTGACAAATCTTGTTTTTTTTTACACATTTTCAATGATCCAATTCAAATTAAAGCAAAAATAAACATGTAACTGTCAATTATCATTACTTGACTTAATAAATTTCTATATGGTCGCCGGAGATGTCAGATTAAATATACAGTAATGTATATAGTAACTAATAACAATAACCTTCTTCTACATAGACAATATAGTAACGTAAAAAAGAGAAAATATATTTTTTGTATATTCAATAGTTTAAAAAACCAACACATATAAAAAATAACATAATAATACTTTTTAAAATATCGCAATGAAAGATATAAATAGATAATCATTTTTTTTTATTTAATTTTCTTTGATATATCTTTCTTCCAACTAAAAATTTCGTGGACATGTCTGCTGAAACATCTGCGACTATAATACTTATTTCTTGTCGTCTTCGTTTCTTGGATACTTAGATAGAATGTTATATTAACGAGATAGTAAAAGGAAATTGTCTGTGCTGTGCTGGGTGTTTTTTTTTTTTTGTTATTTTTTCGTAAAATTGCTCGGCAGTCGGGCGCGGCAAACGCTTTTGTAACCCGGGACGAATTTGAGAAGAGTCATTTCCTAGTTTTAATAACGAAGCTTCCTCTTCAGTTACCGGGAGCCCTAGGTGGTCCCCGTTTCTACTACGTCTACGTCTACCCAAGACAAAATACAAGAAGTACCTTTGTACTTAACTTCAGCTTGAGTGCATTTCAAGTGGTATTGTGTAAAATATTGCATGTTACGATACGATATATATATTTTTATACGTTTTACTCTTATTCTTCTTAAGAGAAATTTTGCTATCAGTATTTAGAAAACATGATACTGTGAAAAAAAACTGCTCTGGCCACCACGGAACCGACCGTCATCGTATTAAGTAAATATATGGAATAGACAAATTTGTATATAAAAGAAAAAACAACTAAAAACAAAACTGCCTTGACATAAATATGCCACTTATATATATATATATATATATATATATATATATATATATATATATATATATATATATATATCATTAAAACATGAAAAATATCTCGAGTCATATATAAAAAAAATAATTATAAATCATTTGCAGATAAAGAAATTAAATTCTCTTTAAAATGAAAATAAAATTGTGTTCCAATTCTAGTGTTTTAAAACAATTAAAAACATTTAAAAGAATTTTATTCCGAGCGTATAAATTTTATTACACAGCATGAAACACAAAAAATAGAATTACCATTTATATTTTCACATATTTCTATTAGCTATACATTCAAGAACAATGTACAAACTGAACAACTGGATTGCATAGCCGACTATATTTTAAATTACGTTTTGCATGTAACACATTTATAATGGCGCGAATGCATATCCACGTGCGAACTATGTCTATGTGTGTGTGTGTGTGTAGGTATAAATACAATAATAAATACCTTGCTGTATACAGACAGAGCTACTGCACTGCAGTTTCCTCTGTGCAAGTTATAAATTTTCATCCCCTCGGCTACAAATCGAGCTTTATAATTGTTTCGATTCACGTGGCTTCCATGCTCATTGCCCACGTTTTCATGCTGGTAAACGTGAGATACACGGGACCTGGTTGTAATTCGTTTGTTTATGCATTCTAAATTGGGTGGATTAGCTGCTATAAGTTGGATTACAATGCTACAAAAATTATTTCAAAATATATTGGTTTGGAAAGTTTAAGTCTGCTGAAAGTGGAAAGTCGTAATATAAAAATGTTACAAAGTTAGCCATTAATTAAACAGAATCAGACAAAACAGGTTGATCAGCTGTTTGTTTTGTCATCGCTACACTATGAGAATGCTCGATTTACAGTTTCAAAAGGTGTCTAAATGAATGATCACGAAACAAGTATTTCGGTAGATATGGCTGTTGTACCAGTGATGATGGTGAAAATTTTAATATTTATTTAATTTAGTTTTTGGAAATACATATATAAAAATTATAAATTTTCAGAAGTACCTTGTTACATATTTTTTAAAAATTAAAATTATTTGAGCAACAGTACACTGAGAAAAATAGATATTTAACAAATTGGATAATAATAAGTAGATATTTATTTGAAATATACGAGTATGTTTACTGTATTCACAAATTTATACATTTTTAAAATCTACTCACATATTTATTTTAATACTATATTAAGAATTAAGACTGTAATACTATATACAAATTGATGGTATTAAATTTTTGTTTTTATTATATTTATAGTTAATTTTTAAATATACTTATTTTGTTATTTTTAATATCTTGTGTTTGTGTCACCTTTTTAAATATAAATAGCGTTACGGTAACTATCCATTTTTCCCAGTGTAAATTATAGAAAGTAATAGGCACAAAATTTTTAAATTTTTACATTGTATTTGCAAATGCGAAAACGTGCGTTGAAACTGAAAAATTACCCAGGTCAGAACAGAAATATTGCATTCAATTGATACAACTGTACCAGCTTTTGTGTCCACCGTTTTTCATCATTCGTTTTTCTCTGTTTTGTTTCATTTTATTTTATCTAGTCGGCTGATCGCGACAAATGGACCAAACCATCATTGGCTGAAACCGATGTGACGATCGAACTTCACCATCCTATTTAGGGGTGTAGAGGGGGGGGGGTGGTTTATTGGTGAGGGGTGGTGGTTCAATCCACCTGAAATGCATTTGAGCCAGTCGACGAATAATTGGTCGCCCAGTTCGCTAATTACATTGCGCTAATGTTCCGACTCTAAAGCGATTATAGTGCGACACTAGCGCCAATGTATATACCATGGCGGCTGTTCGACGAACTATCCGAACACGCCGAGTGTCAGATTAGGACTTTTCGTTTTCCGAGTTTATTAGATCTGTGTACTGGTAGGGATGGACGCAATGAAAAATAGAGGAAAGGAACATCGGAAAGCAGAATTTAGTTTTAAATAAAGTTCTTTTTTGCGAGTATGTGTGTGTGTGAAGTCTATTATAGCAGCTTTTAATGTCGTTTCCAAGTAAAGTAAATGCACTCTGATGTGATATTTGATTACTTTTTAATTAGTTGTGACTAGAATAGAATGAACTACTAGCGCGTTAAAGGATTCTTTTTTTTACTGCGTAATTTTTGCATCATGTTCTAACTTACATGTAAAACTTTTGTCATTACATTTTTTTTTTATTTTTATATCCATCAAGTGAAAGGATTGTGATTAGAATGGGCTTGCCTTTTTTTTATTATTAATTTAAAATCGTTTATAAAAAGTAATTTAATAAAAATATTAGGCTTGTTTTGTGGAATATATGTACGTGTTTGTAAACTTAATTTTAATATAGTAAAAAATCTT
Source organism: Clivina fossor (assembly GCA_963966155.1). Lineage (NCBI taxonomy): Eukaryota > Metazoa > Arthropoda > Insecta > Coleoptera > Carabidae > Clivina > Clivina fossor. Next base: position 2,097,379 of record OZ014563.1, read on the forward strand.
TCAGAATTCATTATCCTTTTGTCAAAACGTCGATTTTAAATAAATATTATTACAGAACTTTAACTTAAAGCTGTTTTATTTTAATTTTAATATATTAGAGATAGTAAAAATAGCCATTTAATGAAGTTAGGCCATACTAAACGTGAAAATTTGGCTAATAACTGATAAATAATATAGCCATAATATTTTTTTTTAAATCTTTAGTGATCGGAATCGGAATGTATTTTACAAAAATTATATAATTTATCCGGGCAGTAGGAGAATCTTTTATGAAAATTTGATTATAATCCGATTAATAATGTAACCATAATCAATTTTTTAAACTTTAGTAATTTTTTATTCAAAAAGTTGACAAAACTGGAAAAAAAATTAATCCGCATGCCCATCTTTGGCACTAACTGAACATACCCTAAAAATTTGGTGCAAATCAGATGAATAGTCTAGGAGGAGATGCAATCACAAAAAACGTGCGAGCAAGCGAGCGAACAACATACGCACATGTACTCACAACTACGTTCAGATTCGTCATCTAAAGGCTATATGAAATATATATATTTATTAATTTTTGAAAATGTTATAGACACCGTACCTAACACTATACCACTATTTCTTACAGTCAAAGTGGAAAAATCATTTTTTTAGATAAGACAACTAAAACATTATTAAAATCATCCATAGATTTTTCTCTGTATAGTATTTAATTATATTATTGGAAACATATTTTAATTTTATTTGATACCTAGAATAAAATAAGACAAAAAATAAACAAATTTTGCTGTAACAAAGAGTCCCATTATAATGAATATCATCTTGTATATTTTGTGTCAAACCGTGCATAAATATTTCAAAGTAAAATCTATTGTAATACGCATACGTATTTATATAGAAACAATGAAACGCGACATAAAATTTTTGATTTCACTACCACAGAGTGACGGCAACCATCATTTATATTTGCAACATACAAATTTATTCGTTTCAACAACATTGTATAACTTTCAATTTAACGTGATTACTGGAATAGATTACAATTGTCCTACCACTTTCCACTATTGGTAACAATATTTCAAGCATACTATTTCCACTCGGACATCCAAACAAAAATAATTAAATGCGAACAATTAAAATCAAACCGCCAATAGGTGTGTGGACGCATATATGCGGCGCTTGCTATTATATGAGTGGGCGCAACATTAGACTGTTACCGCGGTAACCAGGTCGGTAGCAATCGGAGTTTGAAACACAACACAGAACACACACACACACAGTGTGTTGGTCAGTCATAAATGTGTTACCAACAGTTTAGTTACACGGTTAAATGATTTAATTGCTATCGAGTAATAATTATGCGTCTGGAAAATTCTCCATGACGCTTAAATTAACGTTTATTACCATGGAAACAGCGGTAGACAGGTTTTGTTTTCGTGTTTTATATTTATTTGAAAAGCTGTAAATATATTGTTCTATTTATTTTTACATTTATCAAAAATATATGAGAGGAAATTAATTTGCACGTAACGAAATAAAATTTTAAAGCTTTCAATGCATTTTTTTTTTGTATTTAATTACCTGTATGATATAGATATAGTTTAAATTATAAAACAAAAATAAATTAATAATAAAATAAAAATAAAAATATGTTAAAGTTACTAGTGACTTGTTTCTATGTTTTGTTTGTTTATTATTTATGTCATTTGTATATTAGTTCTGCATATATTTTATTTAAAAATCGACGTTTCGATATACTACGTATATCATCATCAGAAAAGTATACAAATGACATTAATAAAAAACAAAACATAGAAATAGGTTATTATTATTCTATTGCTTCTCTTTTCAATCTACTGTTAATATTGTTGGGTCTTGCAATTTTGTGTTTGATCACAAACTGTTCGATAATAATTTGAAAACTCACTAGCGTGAGTAATGAATAAAAATAATCATCAAGAAAGACATATATAATAAATGTATTGTTTAAGAAGAATAGGAATATATTATTGCAACTTGTAATAGTTTATAAAATGTTTAATTTATAAGAATTGCATTTACAAATCTGTTTTAAATTTATTTATATATAATTTGTAAACGGAACAACATTACTTTTAATAGAATAAAATCTTATTATCTTCTTACAATATTCATGATCAAGATTGAAAAACTAGACACTTGAAAAAAGTCATTCTCCAAAGAACACTTCCAAGCAAAATTCATATGCATGCAAAAAGCAAAAAAAAGAAGTCAAATCCCGTTTTTTCACATAGCAATTCCTGCTGTAGCGTAACATACCAGTACACCCGGCTGCCACATATCGTTCTAGAAACGCCGAGTGCTTCTGCACATGCTATGCGCTTTGCCTACAGCCTTCCCCAAGAACAGAGAGCAACATCTCGGTACGTCGATCTTTGCTTGCCTTGCCTTATTCAAGGTCCCACATGAATTCCACTCGTTTCTCTTATGTCTGTCCTCGTCTTGCATATCTTAAAGACTGCGTTTCGGTTCGGGCTGTGTGACCGAGGCTCGAAGACGCTGCTGCCTCAAAGGCTGTGGAATTTCAATTTCAAGACAAAGTTCTTACTTTGTTGTGCCTGCGCCTATCTCCTATGTGATGGCATTGCGTTGTACGGGCGTCGTATAGAAGTCGTATGGTGTTGGTACTGTCTTAGACGCCCTTGTCGGTCACGTTATTAACAGTTATATGCATACAAGCAAGATCTACCGAAAACCTAAGTATGATGTACCTTAAGATATTTCACCTTTTATTATATAATTAACATTGACTTCAATTGGAGATACTTTCGGTACTTGGTGAAACAATTTTATAGTGTATAGACAAATAAAAAATTGCAAAAATTGTGAAACTTAAAACCAACTATTTTTATTATTATTTAATTGTTCATACATTATAATTAATTTTTTAAAATGTGCATTCAAATTATAAAAAACTCCAGTTTTAAATCTATATATACTCGTATAAAGCACAATATAAGTATGTAGATTTTTTCCCGGTTTTAAAATGCAATTACAATGATGGAAAAATCCAAAACTGTAGATAAGTGAGTTGTAGGTGAACGTTGTAAACGATGAAAATTGACCAAAAACTCTGTTCGTTTATAATTTAACATCCATGGAACATATTTTGATGGAAATTTTATTAATAGTTGATTCGTTTCTCGAGGAACGTTGCAGCGTGAACGGCAGGCAAACACTGTAGACGATCAAAATTCTGTTTTCTTATAACTTATCATTCACGGAAAAGATTTTGATGGGAGTTTTATTAACAGTTTATTTTTAGAGGCAGATTTTACTATGGGATAAAAAGTGTAATTATTAACACACAGACTGCAGGATATATTTGCTATGTTTACAAGTTTTCAAATAATACAGTAAATTATTTGTATCTCTCGATTGTAGCATATGTAAATTTGTTACACATATAAAAAATGCGTTGTCTGTATTTATTAGTTATATTTAAATGATTAACAACAATTTTAACATTTCGAATGTTAGTCTTTTCAGCAAAATGACACCACAAAATTTTAAAATTTTGCCTATTTTACTGATAAGGATGCTGAATTTGAGTCAACCTAATCTAAATATGCAGCGAAACTCTGCTATTATCATTAAATACAACCAAACCTTGCAAATTTAGAAAATAATAAACGTAAAATCAAAACAACAAATCATAATGGAATCTCCTTTGACAGTATCTCGAAAAACAATACATGTAGGTGCTACAATAGCGTCTGGGTTTCCAGTTCTTATCTGATGCGAATGTTATCAAAACTTAAATGCACAGTTTAAATTTCGCTTCGTCTCCGCGCCCGCGTACCACAAACGACCGATGTGTGATTTCATTAAGATTTCTTGCTCGCAAGTGTGCTTGCAGTACCTCGAACTGAGAAAGACAACAAACGCGCCAGCAAGTCTTACAAGTTTGAATCTGTGAAGAGATAACACACTCCATACCCAGGCCCCTACTCGTCTTTATTTCATTGTTACCAAAGTTTTGCGTTTCTCTTCGAGTTAGCTGAATGTATGTGTGTGTGTGTGAAGTAAAATTAAATCGAAGTTATTCTGTTATTGTACTGAAAAGGCTGTACCGAGTAAATTTTCAAATTCGTTTGCACTGTTTGTGTATGAGGTAGGTAATGAACTACTATAGTACGTACTAACGTAATTATAAACTGTTCTATCAGGATATTGATGCATCATGTTATTTTAACAGATCAATAAAGTTAGTTTTCTAAGCATAAAACGTTATTCAGCACATGCAAGCTAACAAGCATTTGTTTTGAAAACAGATGACAATCTACTTGGGTAATTAAGAATGTTCTGTGCAACTGATTCTAAGTGAACATTATATTATAAAAGATTATTCAAACTATCTTACTTATAACAAAATTAATGTTATGTAACTTGTTTTTATATTTTGTTTGTTTATTATTTATATCATTTGTATATCGAAACGTTATTTTTTTTTACTTTAATATTTTTTTTATTTTAATATTATGTTTCAGCGCAGAGTTAGTGATGGTTTTGAACTAAACTAAAAATAAAAATTATTACAAAATATCTTTTAACAAATTTATTATTGTATTTTTACAAGCTAGTAGATAAGTAGGAAAATGTAAATTAAATTTGTACTTTAGTATTTTTAAAGTTACAGTTTTTTTTACAAATGCATTATTTTTGCACACTTTAATGTTTGATTGTATTAGATCATTATTTTATGCTGCATTTTTGTAAATCCAGTTTAGTAAAAATTCAAATTAATTATTTAATTACAGTTTTTTTTTTGTTAAACTGCAAATATACAATCAACAATAGTAGTAGGAATAGAAGGCCATATATGAACATTATCATGAATGTGGATGAAGCTAGAGCTGTTTGTAGTGCAACGAGTTTGTGCCACATCCTTTTTGTTATATGGCGTAATTGTGTATGTATGCATGTAACAATTGTATCAACAATTTTCTGGTTATTATTTAAATAGTTATTTACTTAAATAAATTTATATATTTTTTATTGTTATATTGACTATTAAATGAACAATATAATACTTGACATTATTTTTAAAACTGCACATTTTAACAATTTGTATTTTTCGAGATAAAACTTTACGAAGACTAAACTCGGTTAACAATAAAATATTTGACCTTTTCATATAAGGATGAGTCTAGACTCATTTCGTATCCAATCTCACTTATTATACTCCAGATACTTGAAATTCTTGAGGTTTCATAGAAACTACAATGTAGTGTTGATCTTAACCGTCTCTATATTAGATTCAAAACTAGTTGAATAAGAAAATCAAATTGTAAATTTTACTATTCTTATCTTAATCCGGAACTGGAAAAGTTATACTTTTTAATTTGAAAGTATAATTAAATTTCATATTTTACATATTACAGACGGATTTAGGGTAAAATAATGACGATAAGTTAATAGAGTTAGGATCAGTTGTATGAAGCATTGTAAACTTAATCAGTGAGTTAATAGGCAGCTAGACTCTCAACTCTTTTTGGCAGAGCTGGGCAAGCTACTCATTTAATGTAACTAAGCTACAGCTACAGCTACAAGCTATTCTTTAAAAATTTATAAAGCTACAGAAACAGCCACTTTTTTCTAGAAGTATATTAAGTTATAGCTGTAAGCTACTATAAAATTAGCTGTCAAATTTTAAGCTACTTTGTAAGTCACTTTTCAAGCTACTTTGTAAATGATGCAAATAGCTTATTGAGATTTATACACTTTTTTCTTTTAGTCAAACTAATAATAAAAGCAACTACGTTAAGAAAAGTAATAATTAAGTATAGAAAAGCGGCTGTAATATACCAAAAGTAGCTATAAATTACTAAAAGTAACTGCAAGCTACTAAAAGTAGCTATAAGTTATTAAAGTAACTATAAACTACTAAAAGTAACTATAAGCTACTAAAAGTAACTATAAACTAATAAAAGTAGCTACAAATAGTAGCTTTATATTTTAGCTTTATGCAGTTTCAAATTTAAGTTAAAGTAAACAATGCAGTTGTCAATTAACATAACTTAAACAATAAATTTTAACATGGCGGCCGAATTAAATACACTTAACGTTGTAGTCATATTTAGTACTTCCACCAGTGGTGTATATAATAACTAGCTACTGTATAATAAACTACATTATTGTACTAGTAATAATTACCTTTTCTTACATAGGCAATATATTAACTTAAAATCAATATTTTTAAATCGCTTTTGAAAAGCTTTTTACATCATTTCAGTCAATATACAGTTTTTAAAAACTTACACTACCTTTAAAATACTTTTAGATTTTGCAAAATGTAATAAAAATTAAAAATGTAATTGAAAAAAACAATTTTACATAGAAATACATTATTAAAACAAACATGTAACTTTATTATTTGACTATTTGATTTCCATATATGTAATTTTGCAATATTATTGTTAGCAAAAATCAAAATTAATAGGTATATAAACACAGCATGGAATTTAATTAACATAACTGTTTTCAAACTAAATGTTTTGGATATATTTCAAAATTTAAATTAATTATTAATTCATATAGTACACTAAAAATGATAGTACCGCTATTTGATAAAATATTTATCAATAATTAATATTCTATATTTTGTTGATAAATATCATACGAATCTGAGTTAATTACATATCTCTTTGACATATTTATTATTGAATCTGTGCGTACAATAATTTGATTTGATTAAATATTGTTTATTAAATACAAACATACACAATTACGTCATGTACTCATAAAGATGTAGTATAAACTCTTTTTCTTTCCAAAAATTAGTTAGTTAAAGTAGTTCGGAAATTTGACGCGCAAAAGTCTGATGAATGTTTGGTTAAAAGAATATATGTGAGTTTAATTGAAAGTATACGTGTATGTGACTATCCAATGTGTTGATGTAAGCGAATGTTTCCAAGTCATAAAAATAGAGCATATATGAGAAGAATTATGAATGTAAATACGATAAAAATTGTTGAACTTCAACCTCAACATTATTTACATATATTCCATTTAACAAATATTTACATACATTTCTTTAAAATGGCTAAACATCTTAATTAATTTACATCAATTGTCACAACTTTTTTATTCAATTTTTTCTGGTATTATTTAAATTTTAAAAGTAAATTATTTATTTTTATTTGTCAAATAGTGTAAAAGAAATTCTTTACCATTTACTTGATTTTACTATTGCAAAATATCTTCAACATTGCTTATTTCTGGCATTTCATTTCGCTACCCGAAAATATAAAGCAACAATTTAATTTATTCCAAACGTACACCTAACAGTTCTCTTATCACGGCGCAAACGACGCCCGGATACAATGGGCTTTCAGGCGTCCCTGTATTTCCTTCAGTTTTGCTGAAGCAAATACCGAAATAAACTGAGACGACATGGAAAGACAATGACAGTCAGTGTCTTGAGAAGTAAACCAGCGTGCACACACACACAAACAGTTTCTGATATCTTTTCTTTATTTGTCCTTCTTACTCTTTTATTTTATTTTGTTCTGGCCTAAATCAGATTTATTTACTTGGTAAAGAAAAAAAATCTTATATTTTTGTTTTTCTTTTTAATGTATTTGGATTTTTCTTCTTTTAGGTAAATTAGACTTTGTTTATACAAAATACAAGACATTTTGTTAGGTTTTTGAAAACAATGTTGTTTATTTTGTCAATTATTTTAGAAGTCAAAAACTACAGATTTAATATTTAAAATATTTTGTTGTACAACAAATACTTATTGCAATTTCAAATCAATTTGAGTGTACGTTTAGAATCTGATTTGAGTCCGCAAATTATTTTTTCTAGTGCATGAGGAGTGTGAAATTGGAAAAAAATGTAGTTGCAAAAGTTGATATCTAATGAACGTTTTTTTTTAAAGAATTTATGTGAGTGATATTGAAGATATACTTGTGCGTGGACGATCGATAAGTTGTTAGTGGTGATATGATTGATAGTGTTTTGCTTGAGCAAATGTTTCCAAGCAGTAGAAATAGAATAGCATATATTAAAGACATTATAAAAAGTAAAAGTTACTTGTCTGGATAAAAATGTTTAGCGAAAACTAATTTTGGAATAGTAAAAAAAGTATTTAATAGCACAGATCAAGACCAGCAGGTAGACCCAGAAAAAAATGGGAGGACAGTGTTGTCGTAGACGCAAAACCAGCAGGAATTGGTAGTTGGAGGAGAGCAAAAAGTGTTTGTGGCACATCCCTTAAATACATGCCATGATTATGTATTTATGTTGGAAAATTGTAATTAAAATAAACAACAACAAAAAGATACAATAAGGTAACCGTTTATTGTGTTTTAATTTATAAATTTTAAAAGTTAGGCTAATATACTTACAACTATAAACTTGAATTAGTACCTATATATGAACTGATTAAATGATTTTTTTTTTAATAGTCAAGATTGAGTATGTTTTGATAGATACTTCGTAATGTTTCCAAAGAGCTATAGTAAATGAAGACCATTAATTTAACGACGTATATGTACTAGAATATTATGAAAACATTAGAGATCGATCTGCGGGTTTATTTCGAGTCCCAAGGTAAAAACCAAAGCGAATTTTTACGATCCGATTTAGTGTGTGACATCATAAAAAGTAATTGTGTGCAAAATAAACGACCTGGCTCTAAAACGCGGGCGATATTAACTGAAAAGCATTGGACGTTAACACACGGATATAGTGCACTCACCGGCGAGTACACTCTGAAAAAATAGAAAACTAATTTCCACTAGTTTTTATACATTAAAAAGAATAATTAAGAAACGGAACAAATAAATAAAATACTCGTTAAATATTATACTACTTTAGTAGATGTTTATGTTATTTTGTTATCAAAATGCAGGAAAAATCTAAAAATTGGATATACAATTAATAAATGACTGTAATTCTGAAATCTTTTCACTTAATTGCTTTATCTCGCTCTTAAAAAACAAAATATAACCGTCAAAATATAAAAAATTAATAAAATTTGTATACTTTAAAATAAACAAATTTTAAAAGATAAATTGCAAATTTTGAGATCATAATTAATTATTTGGCATTAAAGTCTCATTCATACTGACGTTTTAGTTTTAATTTTGTGCACAAACACAATAATTTAACCAATCCAAACGTTTGACACATTTTTAGTTTTTACACAAGTGTTTGAATTGGTCAAATTCTTGTGATTGTGCATAAAACTAAAACTAAAACAACAGTCTGAATGAGATTTAACAGATCTTAAACGCGAGAGTATGATAACTTCAGTAAGAATTATGTTTAAAGTATTAATTGTTATTATAATCCAGCGATTTTGGCGAACACAAGACAGGAAAAACTAATACAATAATTATAGTTTTAAAACATTTATAATTTAGAGACTGTAGTGTTACCTGTATTACAATCTGGCATCTCTTTCTGTTATTCGAAATTTGAAGCATACATTTGTACATTTAGCGCGTTATTTTATATTTATGTATTTCTTTGCTAAAAATATTGGTCTATAACTACATTAAGTAATTCAAATTTTAAAAATTTAATAATTTATTTCAATGCTTATTATTATATCGAAAAAAAAAATACATGTAACTATTATTTTTTCATGTAGAATAAATAAAAAAAAAAATGAAAGTTTCCATCTTTGATTTCAGATGTAAATTTTATAGATATATGTTTTCTATATAAAAAAAAATAACAATGTTGTCAAAACAAAATTTTACGTTTTCGTTTTAATTTCCCTGATTGTACACCGGATCGACTCGTTATACGTTCCGCTTTACTGTACAACATATCCCGCAGCGATAGATATCAAATATATATTTACGTTAGCTTATAACGAGAGACGAAACGAACAATGTATTTTTTTATAACCAAACCCATTAAGATCCTTGTGAGAGAGTGGTCATGTTATATTGATATAAATATTTTATAGCATTTAATAAATGCTTCAACACGCTGTTTTTATTTCCGCATTTTTGAATGATCGCCTTGTTCAATTCCGGTCTGGTTCGTTTGACTGATATCGAGGTGTCAGATAAAACAGGGTCGATATAATGACAGCACCCTGCTGGCTATTTCATATTTCATTTCATTGCTTATATGTTTGCCCGCGTTTCCTATTGTATTACTTTGTCATTTTGTTGCAAACAAACAAATATGGAATATTTGGAAAGTTAGATTCGACAATTTTCTAATGTATCTAACTTAGAATAAAAATATGCTCGATTTTGTGCATGCATATCTTTTCTCAGATAAAATTGACAAAATTCAAATTTTTTTTAAGGTTTTTGTGTGCAAAACCTGCAATATAATGTCAATCTATATATAACGTATGCTCACTTCAGAGTAGGAGAGAACTTTTTAATTAATTTTATTTATTAATATTAACCATCCATTATGAAACAAAAATACAATCAAAAGTATAACAATTTTTAATTAAGACAAATAAGGTATGACTTTTCAATAAAATTCTTGTTTACCGAAAGTATCTTGATTACAAAAATTAGAAAATTTCGTGTTATTTATAGAACTTCAACCTCTTGTATTTTGGTAACTAGAAGGAATAGGACCTATGTTCATATGACATTTTTGGCTCAAAATGACCTCAGGAATAAGCTGTTAAAGTTTGTTACACTAGTCCTGAATCACCCTGTATACCAGATATAAAAGGTAAACAAGAGTAACAATAAATATTACTAACGCCATCTATACAAAATTGCACCGAGCATTTAAAATAATATTAAACAAAAAATGTATACTTGTATAAATATATTTTACTTGACTTAAATAGCCAGTCAGAAGTAACACCGGGATCACTTGTCCTCAGCAACTGATCAAAGCACCTACTGACGAGATCCTAAAGATTGAAACACGTGTCTATGGTTATCTGGCGTTTCATTGATGTTTGAGCTAGCTTAGCTACCCGATTCAATGACTGAGTAACTTGTAAAATTTTGATAAAAATCTCAACTTAATTTATATTAGTTTATTTCACAAATATACACTTATGAACATTTTTTGATCAATATTAATATACTGTTCATTTTCATCTCATATTTAAGTAATATTATTGTTATGATTTATTTCGCAATAAATTAATAATAACATTCATAAAGCATTGTTTAAATTTTATAATAGTATAAATAATCGTATTTGAAAGTGGTCCAGTTGAATTCAAATAGTTTTCAGATCACAGCATAAGAGAAATCTAGTAATTGCATTTTTGTTGAAAATAGACTAAAGAAGAAAAATGGAAAACACGACATAAAAACCTAATTTCAGTGTTTTAATTATGAATTAGCACAGTTGCGAAAGTTTTCCATCATTCTTTATGAGTTAGAAAAGTTGGTAAACTCGTGCGCCTAGAGGGACGCGAATGCTAAGCCTTTAATCTTGAATAAGAGTTGAATGAATTTTGTAAAATTAAAATCCTGTTTTGAGCAAAATTTCAATTATCTTTATTGGAGTTTAAACACAAGTATAATCGACTAACCTTCTACTGCGACCAACACTATGTCGAACTTAACTAGTTTCCCTGTAAACCAAACGAAAATAATATATATCATTCTTGAAAACTACAATTTCAAAATTGTATACATATATATATATATATATATATATATATATATTTACATTGGACATACTAATGTTAATTAGAGAAGAGCCTAGACCACAAGTACGAGGTATTTGTTCCATGATTACTCATTTAAACACTTTTCGAAATTGCAAGTCATGCATTTGTATAAAGCAACGACAAGTTCTGACCAGTAAAGTAAAAATTTATTACAGACTAATTAAAATAAAGGATTATCTGTAGAACATTTTAAAGTTAAAGCTATTATTGAACGCTGAAGAGTGTTATTTACAAAACATATTTCTTCAAATTTAAACTTTAATCTAAAAAAAAAACTGTTTTAGATTAAATTTCTGTATTAATATTTATAATCGACGTTTTCACGAACTCAACGTCCGTCGTCATCAGGAAAACAATCATTTTTTCATTCATATATATATCATAATTAACATGATGCAAATATACCTATAACTTAATACAACACAGATCAACTTTTAAGTTTGAAATCTGTTACTGTATGTTGCTATATGTTTCTTTGATGGCTACATTGGTTAATGAATGTACGTTAGATGCCAAATACTTTCATTTTCAGAACTTTAACCTAAAGCAGTTTTATTTTAATATAATGAGTTCTGAAAGATTTTTTACTTATGATTTGTTATTTATATTAATTAAATTTTAGTATTAAACTACAAAATTAAACAAACTATAAAAAAGTTAGAATATAAAAAATCGAAATATGATTTTGTAATTATAAGCTAAACATGAGCAGTGCAGGTATTTAATAATTTATGCTACAAAATTGAAAATTAAATTTGTAAATAAGGAACTTTTCAACTCATTTTTAATCAATGGTCCTGGAAAAGTAATAAAAATGTTATTATCGTAAAAAATAATTCAATTTAAACCACAATATTTAGAACCATTAAATTAATTACTCGTTAGTCGTAATTCGTAAATAAAATTCAAAGTATTGAGACACTCAAGTGCTTTTTAAATTTTACAAATTCTCGTAATATGCATTTATTACAGTCATCTTTTAATATGCGTACAAATTTAATAATAGCGTCGTTTCGATGCGCTGCAAAAAATTTTAATGTCCGCATTTTAAACGCGTGTCTGACATTTTTGATAAAAATTATGGCATTTAATTTAAGGATTTTATACGACATGACACGAATGGGACACATTACATTACCTGTTTATTAATATAATAAAAGTATCAGACATTTTATATTGTATTATAACTTTTTTATAAGACGATCTTAACTTAAATTTTACTTTGAAATATATATCTCTGGATGATAGTTAAAATGTAAATGCCAGTTTCAAATTGTTAATTAAGTTTTTACGAACGTATGACATTTTTACTTTATTACATTGATGTCTTGAAAGAATTACATTATATGTAAACTTGAGAACTGTATTTTATTTAAATATTATAACTATGATATACTTATTTAGCAAAAAATTGTAAATCACTTGATTTAAACAAACAATTAAATTTAATAATTTGAAAGTTAAATTTTTTCTGCTAAATCCTGTTTTTTTTTACTTATGATTTTTGAAGTTCAAAACACTAACTTTTTATATTATTATCGCTACTGTAGTTCCTTTTAAGATTCCCAAGAATTTAAACCTAAAATAATTAAGGGAATAAATTAAACACTATATTAAGAAAAACAAAGACTATATATTGAAAAATGTCGTTGCTCTAATAAAAATACAAGCGCTATAAATAAGCAACAAACGCTATATATAAATAACAAATGCTATATTAAGTAACACACGCTATATATAAATGACATGTGCTATACAGAATTAACAAACGATATATATAAGTAACATATGCTATACAGAATTAACAAACGCTATATATAAGTAACATATGCTATATTTAAATTACAAATGCTACATTAAATATTACTTAGATTTGCAAAATAACCTCAACATCAATAAAAAAGTTTAAAAAGACGGATTTAAAATTATAGGGGAAATGGACAATAATCAAACGGATACAAATAAATAAACATTCTGTATTTTAACTTTATAACCAAATATGAATAAGATAAAACAATAATCAAACGGATACAAATAAATAAACATTCTGTATTTTAACTTTATAACCAAATATGAATAAGATAAAACAATAATCAAACGGATACAAATAAATAAACATTCTGTATTTTAACTTTATAACCAATATTTCCATCACTGTCTTTATAATTTATGGGGTCGTTGCGCTCAATCAAATTTACTATTTTCAATAATAAATATTAAAAGATTATATAAAAACAAGGCCAAAACACATTTTTTTAATTCAAAAACGATTACAGTATTTTTTTAAAAAATTGGGAAAAATAGCGTTTTTTACGCGCCACAGAATCTCCACAACGCTTAAGACGTCAACTTTTTTCAGATTAGACAAGGACAACCTATTGTCAGATATCTGTATTTATCTCTTTCTATCGCACACAACTTATTAGAAATGTCAAATGACAGCTACTGGTATAGTGTTGCTTTTGTTAAAAGTGCACTTGATATTAATAATGTAATAGTGGACATTATATATATTTTATTATTATTATTATATATTTTATTATTATTATACATTTTATTATTATTATTATAAAGACATATTTATTTATTATATATATATTATTATTATAGGTATCGGAGGTGTTAGCCGACGTATATGTTTTTGATATTGCTAATAGAATCGACTAGTTTTTGATTTAGCCACAAGATGGTACTCTAGAATGGTTGACGTCACAAATTTCAAAATTTGAATTTGACCTTCGACTTCAATAATTTTTTTCTAATTAAATACAAATAATTTAACATTAATATCTATATATATGTAATTGTCTAAATATATATTTTTCATTAAAAAAATAAAAAAAATGAGCGCAACGACCCCATTGCACTTATTGCGGAAACACTATCCGGGAAAGAGCATTCCTTGTTCCATATTATGGGTGTTCTCTTCTTCCTTTTCTTGGGAACTTCGTTTTCCACTTCTTCATCGGACATAATATTCCGTAACATATTCTTCCATCTAGTAGAGGATTAGATGTAAAATTATTTTATTACAGCAATTTAAATTAAATTTACAAAAATAATTAAATTAAACATACCTGTGAATATATTCTATCCTGCAATTTAAGACAAATATTTCAGACGCAGGTGCTTCGATGTTTTGATTTAGTTTGTGAGGTTAGGACGCGGGACATTTCACTAGACATGAATATAGCAGAAATCTATAAGTTTAATAAAATTGTATATATAGCAGAATTGTTTTACATATATAGTAATATGTATTTCAATTTATTATTAAAGATTTATAGCAAATTGTTTTAATTTTTATAGTGTTTATCATTTCATAATATAGTATTTGTAAATTTCTTATATAGCGATTTTATATATTATATATAACGTTTGTAATTCTTATTATAGCGTTTGGTATTTGAATATATAGCGGTTTATTGGTACCCAATAATTAATACAAATATCCACATTTTATTTAAAATTATTTTTTATAAATTATATTTATATTATTATATTAAAATAAAACGGCTTTAGGATGTAGTTCTGTATTAATTTGTATTAATAATCGACGTTTCGACGTAGTCCTTTTTATGTTCTGTTTATTTACTGGAATGTCATTTGTGTATTTTTTCCTGATGATATATGTGGAGTACGTCGACACGTCGATTATTAATAAAAATTTATACAGAACTATATCCTCAACTTTTAACTTTTTTTTTAAATTAAATATAGTGCCAACTACATTAAGAACGATTCTCATAATAATACGCAAAATTCTAAACATACATCTTTATTTA
This sequence comes from Clivina fossor, assembly GCA_963966155.1. Classification (NCBI taxonomy): domain Eukaryota; kingdom Metazoa; phylum Arthropoda; class Insecta; order Coleoptera; family Carabidae; genus Clivina; species Clivina fossor. The sequence continues at coordinate 2,112,820 of OZ014563.1, forward strand.
ATTCCAATTTTTATTTCAAAAGTAATAACACTCAAATAAAGATAATTTCCGGTAATATTAATTTCAGTCTCATAATCTTCTATAAAAAAGCAAAAAAAAGTAGGGGTGGTGTCTTCCTTAAGCGGTTACGATCCTCATCGGACGTGCAGAACACGACATTCGCCTCGTACATTAATGGAAAATTAAAGTTACGGATACAAGGGACAGAAATTAATTTAGACGTTGTTATAGCTCGTGTTTTTGACGAAATGCGTTATCATTATGAGAGCAGTTATGCGTCTGGATGACAACGACGATGAAGGAAAAACTGAAAAGAAGCCCTTAGCCCCCCAAACGATTCTCTTAAGAGCAAAGAGATGACAGCTGTTTGTTTTTGGGGGCGCTACTTTCTTTCCGGTTACGAAGTTTTATATAATAGAAGGGAGTGGCTTTTTGACCGGAATCAATGCACAGAAATGATGTTGAAAATGTCGAAATCAAAGAAGATTTTTGCTTTGATCCTAATATTTTAAAAGTTAATTTAGTTAATTTAGATGTACTGAAGGTTTTTCTTTTGTAATATACTATTTTTTATCTTGTTTAAAAAAAAATTGGCTCTTAGTAGATGTTATGTAAGAACACATAATGATAGTAATTTTACAACTCGACAACTCATTAGGAAAAATTATAACGTATAATTTTTCCTGATAATGATGTACGTAGAGTATGTCGTAATGTCGATTTTTATTTTAATTTATGCAAAACTTAATTGTAAAGCTTTTTTATTTTAATAGTAATATATTTAGCAAAAATGTTAGTACAATAAATAATTTTTTTGCATTAGTGCTGTATGATATGTTTTTTTCAAAAATCATCTATCGCTAAAATCACAGCTTTACTCTTGAGTTTTCCAAATTCCCCTCGCGAAAAAAGTCTGCATCAACTAGGTAAACACAACAACATGTAAAACACATCATCGACCCTCTGTTCACGGCACATTCCACTCACTGCAACATTGCATTTACCCATTCATCGGCAGTTCCGTCCTTTTCCATCCGAAAACATAGCCCACCTATATGTACTCGTAACTCCTAGTTGTTGCACTGGGTTTCAGTGTGTATATGTTTACGTCTGCTCACACCAACTGAGAGCTTGTCGACTGTGGTTGTACACGTTGAACGTCACCCGTAATTCATTTTCCGTGTTCCATGTTTTCGGGAAGAGAGAGAATGTTTGGTTGTTGTAACTGTACGCCGATGGCGAAGACGAGGTGAGGCATATATGGATATGTGTACTGGATTTGGACCGTGGATATTTGATGGCGACAATTGGTACATGTTGGAAATTCCGCTATTGATTGTTGTGGGAATTATCATTGTTCAATATGGTGTTACTCAAGGGTTTAGCTATCATAAGTTATTGCTTGTTAAATTTATGAACTTACTTACAATATAGTGCTTAGATTCCATAGTAAAAATAAGAAATACAAGAGTAGTAATACATTATAAATATAAATTAATTTGGTTTTTAAAATTTATTTTTATTTAACGAAACTAGTCATACACAAACTACCGGCTATTATATTTTTGTTGTTATTTTAGAATTACATAGATACATAACTGGCTTTAAAATTATATACCGAAATTTTTAATTTTATGAGAAACCTGATTTATATCTTAAATCATGCAAAATTATATAAGTATGTTACTATCAAAGCTTCAAAATGATTACTGTTGCTGTTTTGTTTTGGTTTTCTTTGTGTTGCTTATTTTTTTGAGTGTACAATTTTCCTTGCATTCGCTAACCCTAAACATATACCTAGACGCGTGCGAGAAAACTTTTGGACCGGAAATTTCTAGTTTCCCTTTTCTTCTTTTAGCGACGATCGCAACACGTTGCTGCCACATTTTCTTTTCAATTACTTTCTTCCTGCTCGCAACTCGTTCGTTGTACCTTATTCTACGTTCTTTTTTGCCGTTCGTTGTGCAATAACATTGCTTTTTCTTAAAACCAGGCACTATCGATAACACCGCATGTCTCATCAAAAAATAGATGTTATCTATTTTTTGTTAAAATAATCATGAATCATAGCAACAATATAGTTTTAAATAATAAAAAAGTGATCTTTAGGCTTCCACGGTCGGTATTTATTGAATTTATATAATTTTCTGAGCTGGTAAATCGACCACGGTATACCAGCTCAGAAAATTATATAAATTCAATAAAAAAGTGTGGTTGAAAATTTTATTTAAACCTGTACAGTAGTTTTTAAATTATCAAGGAAATATAAATAGAGATGCTTTATACAGTGTATACTTTTCAACAAAATTTACAATGTAATTCTGAAGAAAAAGTTTAATTTAAAGAAAACGACCATTAATGCTAAATGGCAGTTAACCTTTTTAAAATATTAGAAAAAATATCAAAAGTAGTTTTATTTCAATTTTGCGCCAGAAATTTGTATATAAGTGTAAAATTGTATAATAAACAACTTTTTTTTAATAACATTTTTAATATTCTAACAAATAAATCTGAAATTGAGTTTTTCATATACCGGAAGTACTATGATTTTTTTTTACATCAAAGTAAACCATTCAATGAGCACCAACAATTACTTTAAAAATATTTTTCATAAATGCATTAATGAATTTTTTTTTCATATGTAGCTGACTTTTTGCGACACACTGTATTATAAGAATCTATAAGTTTTACTAAAACGATTTTGGCAAGTCCGAGCGGAAATATATATTGCAACAAACGTGGTTGATTGCTTGAAGTTTTAACAAAAAAGAACGAAAACAATTTGAATAATAATTTAATTTAAATAATGAAATAAAATTAATTAACAAAATATATTATAGAAAACTAAAAGTATTAGAACATATGTAATAATGTTTATAATTGATGTAACTTAAATTAGATGCTATTGTTTATTGTTATTACAATTTAATGTTGTTCTTCTGAATGTCTATCCGTAACTAAATTAAATTAATTTAGTTTTCGACTAAACTGGATTTATAAAAATGCAGCTTATACAAAAATAGAATGCAATCGAACTTTGAACAACTAAAAATGCTGACAAACTGACAAAGTTCGATGTATTCGATAGTCGTGAATATGTAAACGTATTAACATTCTATGTATTCTAAATATCAAATATCGACGACTGTTACTGTTACTAATAAAATAAATTATTTTCATTAATATACAAAATTTAAATTAGGAGAGAATTTCCATGCAGAGTACAGAACAAAATCCACAACTGTACATCGTCAAACAAATTAAAGCTTTAAACGTTCGAATCTATTTACCAAAGCAGAACCCGTCACTAAGCACTAAACCCAGAATTACTCACACATCAGTTACAGACAGCCATCCACCACCTTGGAGCAACAATATCGTCTGCAGTTTACCGCCCTCTAACCACTCCTCACATTGACAATCCCAACACCGGTTCACTTCAACCCTATCCCAATGATGACTTCGATGTTTGTCCGGCTGACGCTGTAATTGTCAACGGCCGGCGGCTGCAACTGTGTGGCCGCACGGGAAAGGGTTAGGCGTTAACAGCGAGCGCGCAATGTCTGTTTGTTTTCCCATGTGGCACGGGAGACGACGGCGACGGCCCGTTACAAATAACGTCGATGATCAATTGCGACTGTGATCCTGCAATCGCGCGGATTAGCTCGCGGGCACGTAGCCAGGGCACGCCAGGATTTCTCCCTGTCTCCCTGTTACACTTGTTTTACCAAGCGCTGGACGTAGTCTGTGTACTGATGGTAGTTGCTTGATGATTCATGAGGTATTAAGGACTTGCAGATGGGAATAAGAGGGATAAATGAAATTTTACAGAATTTGTAAACAAGTGCGATATTTAGTATTACATATTTATTTTACCATTATAAATTTTATTTATATTTACCAATATTTATTCAAATATATACATCTATTTTCTAAATATATAATTTATAATCTAATTGTCTTTTTTTAACCACATTAATTGTAGTAATCTTTAGGCTTTCACGACCGGTATTCATTGTATTTATAGAATTTTCTGGACTGGTATGCCGTCGATTTATCTTCGTCGCAGACGTTTCGCCGTACATTGTATATGGCATTCGCAGTGCTTGGCAACTGAATGAGAGTTTCTGCTCCGCAATCTGCTCCCTCACAACCTCTACAGGTGCTGTTACATCATTGGCCGATTCTGGCTAGTCTGGATGGTCCAACTTTTCCAATTGGACTGTACCTTTAGTTTTCGTTATAGGTTTTGATACGCAATTGGTCGATTCTGGTTTTGACTAATTTTCAATACTTCTCTGTGGGCTAGATTGAAAAAAACCCATGGTTTTAAAAAACACTTCTGTGCTACCGAACACAATGTAATGATTTTCTATTACAGTGTGTTCAGTAACAGCAGAAGTGCTAATCATATTAAAGATATACTAATATTTTATGATTACCTAACAATTTTATGATATTTATTAATTTAATTGTTTTTTATCGTTCCAAATAGCTAACTTTATATAGACAAAATAACAGCAGAAAAACTTTTTTAACAAACAAAATTGCGCTTATTTAGTAAGCAGACTTATTTAAAGTTTCAGTGGTTGCTAAAATTGCAAGTATTTATTTTTTAAATAGTAATAACAAATTTTATTTATTATTTTTCTTAATTTAGTCAAAATTCTGTAGAATATATGTAAGTAATACATCGGCGTATTGTTATTCTATTATACAATTATTATTTTATTTAAGAGAAGGTTGTACATTTTGATACAACTGTAAAAAATATATGTATTTATTTCAAACTAGGTTTATTATCAGTGTCAAAATTAGAGTCGCCTGATCTTAAATTACAATATTTTTTTTTTATTAAAATTATTGCAATAAAACAAACTATTCATTAATTATTCAATAGTAAAATGTTTCTATTTTAATGTAAATTATATATTATTAAAATTGATTAAGTTAAAGGGTACTGATATTTTATTTAATTTACCAAGGTTAGATCAAGCATAATATAGATTAGGAACACAATATTATATTAATAAGAAAAAGAAAAAAAATTGTTTATAAGCAAGTCAGTATTTGCATTCTCTTCGATGTCCTTGTGTTAGCTAGCGAATTCATTTTAGGTATATAAATGTGTCAGGTTACAAAATGTACACAATACAAACACCATATTCATTCTTTTTTATTGTATATAACAAAATAATCTATATATTAGGTATAGACATTACGTTTCTATATTTATGGCGAGTTAATTTTGACTACGATAACTTATTACTTGAATCATTTCACTGTAGGAGTTAATATGGGATCTTTTGGTTGCAGATGATGCACCGCACGTTATCCGCATGATGGACGCGGTGGGTGCAGGCACGTTGGGCCGGCGCGCCGGTTCCAAAGTGTCCCTGGGCTCGGTGGGCGGTGGCGGTGGGGTTGGGGGCGTTGGTGGCGCGATGCGACGGCAGCGCAGCCTCGAGTGGCGGCAGGAGCGCGCCTACAGCAGTAGCGACGATGACATTCCGCCCGCCCGACCCGACGGGCCAGCCGTCGACAGTCACGTGTTCGCCGAACTACTCGCTCAGGCGCAACAGTTTGGTGAGTGCAGCCGAACACACTTTTTTTTTCCTTTTACTTGGATTTGTAGTTTATTGTTTCAGTTGGATCTTTGTTTATGAAACTAGTTGTATTGGATAATTGCATAATTTAATTTTTAATTCTTAAAAATATCAAAACATAAGTATGAGGTGGTTAATTTCAGAGCAACAGTTTGATGTTACTTCGTTTTTCTGTCATTGTGTAGTTTATAACAAGGCATTTTTTTAATTAAAAATTACATAATGAAATTGGATAATACTATAGTATACTTTTTATACGACCATAGTTTTCGTTGCTTTTGGTCGTAATAAATATGTATGGCTGTGAAAAATTCACCAATTTCAGATTCTTTAATATATTTTTATTATTTACAGTACACACACACATAGAAAATAAGACATTTTAGATTTTTAGAAAATTGAATAAATGACTAAGAAGCTAGTACAAATAAGTAATGGACGTTTTTTTCTTAATCAGTATTTTTGTTTCATTATTTTTATTTTTGAATAAAGAATTTCGAAATTGTAACTTTGTGTTTAAAATAATTACTCAGTCTAGTTTACTAACATAAATTGTGTATATCAAAAATATGATTAAATTTGTACAAATATCATTAATTAATATTTAATTCATTTTGATATAATTATTTAATTTAGAAATAGTTCAATTATATTTGAGTGTTTTAATTATTTTTTCTAAGACCGTATTAGAAAAAAGATTTTTATGCATTTTGTTTTGATTAGAAAATGATACTTTTTCTCAATTTATTAATAACTAATTTGTTTATGCGAACATATACACTTTTAATTTGTTCATTTGGTCGACAAATTGTTCGTTTCCATTCTAAATACTTAAATAAACATTATTGATTCAAGTAAGATTCGAAATCTAATTAATTACGAAATTTGTATTTATTCACTTATTATACAAGGAAACCTTAAATTTCACAATAAATAAATATTATTTTATATTTCGCAAATTAAATAAATTTATAAAAAATAAAACACTATTACTACCAATTATTAAAAAAAAATACTTATATAAAATTATGTAAATTTTACTTTAAAACTAAAATACTAACTAGCATTATATTTATCGCCGCTAACCTAGTGTTAAAATGTGCATAATTTTCCTAACTTTCAACATTTGTATTTTTACCTACAACTCTCATTACAAATCGTAACCATGTTGAAAATTTTCGTAACCTCAACATGAAAATACGCTAGCAGAACATCGAGGGGGCAAAATTGTACCCGATTAACGTGCGGGCATAATAGCTCATCAAGTCTCGGCTGCAGACTTAATAGCCAAGCGCAGCCGCCGAATCGCTAAATCGTAAATGGATGTGTTTCGCTGTCGCCATTTGCGGGAATCGACGAGCTATTACCGTGCTTGGTAGAGGCATACACACCAGCCTCCGACTATATGAGAGCAATTGGTTCGATACATCTCAATGAGGCTGCCGCCATCGAATGGACTCAATTTTGCGCGGCTATCTATCTAATCAGCATTCCTATCACACGCATCAATGTGCAATGTGTGTGTATGTGGATGTGTTGGCGATGATACGATACATGTGAACGCAATAGATTTAGTTTTGGTGTTTCAATGTGCCTCAAATCACTGGCTCATTTGTTACCACTCGGCGTGTGGAATTTGTCTGATTTTATAGCGGTAATAACGTATTACTGAGCTATATTGGAATCGGCTGATTGCAGTATCATTCTACTTTTTTTTTTCAAATTCCGTTTGGAATGTACTTTTAAAGAATTAAGTTCTGATTTTTTAAACATAAATTTAGAATCAACATGAGCAAATGCTATTTTTCTAAAATGAGATATGAGAAGCATTGCAAAATTTACAAGTTAAGTTTTTTGATACATCATGGCTAGAATTTTTTTATTAATTAACATATAATCAAAAATAATATTTATATAATTACTAAATAATAAATACCACAAAATAACGGGATAAACATCTAACGGATTTTTTTTAGGTTACGCAATAAAGCAGAATATATGACAAATTTGACATATATATATATATATATATATATATATATATATATATATATATATATATATATATATATATATATATATATATATATATATATATATATAAGTAATTATCATAACCTCATGATTTGTATTTTTAGAACAAATTAGTATGTCAGTTTCAAAAATTGTATAAAAAAAATTAAAGTCGAACACAGAAAAATTGAGCTTGTATTATTTGTGTTTATTATTATTTCGTAATAATAATTTTTAAGTGTCTTGATTAAAATTTTTATTTTATATAAAATTGATATTTGCCATCAAAGTAGAAAGCAAACATATACTAGTAATTTAAAATTATAATATATCATAACTTGAATATTAAAATAAAACTGCTTAATTTAAGGTTCTGCATTAATATTTATTTAAAATCAATTTAAAATCAGGATAACTGACATAAATGATATTATTATAAATAGCAGAACATAGTTACTAGATAAGAAATAAGTAATTAGATCATACAATTTATAGCATTTGAGTGAAACACCAATTGTTTTATAATTACATCAATCATTCTGATAAAAAAATAACAAATAGCAAATATATAATAAATAAATATTTATAAATTTAACATTACTAATAAAAATTATATCCATATATTTTTATCATACAGTATTTGACAGCCACATTACTACAGGCACCTCCACCATTATATCATCTTTAATGTACCTAAAAAATACATGTCCATTAATAATAATTTATATTTATAAATTTAACATTAATAACTACAAACTATATTCATATATTTGTATCATACTGTATTTTAAATAAACAACATGCAAAAACACAAACTAGTGGGGCGCTTCCATCATTTGCGTGCGTCCACACTTGTTTTTAGTATGCAAATAGGGGCCATAGGGCGGCCAACCTACAACAACTGAATTGAAAATTGAATTGAGCGAGCATTGAATGCATAGAGGCTTGTGCTGGGCTTCGTGTTGATGCCGTGTGGCCTGCCCCATAGAATCAGTTTCACTACTTGTAATTTCGACTCAGTTGTGTTTGCTAATGATACCACTTGTTGATGGTGTGCCAGCAAATGCTGATTACTTGTCATGATTGCGTCCGCCATGCACGAGATGTGTATGATAATTTTGATGACTGTCGAGAGAGGATAGCAACGGAATATGAAAATTTTAGATTTGCTGATTTAGTATTTAGATATGATTGTATACACGTATAGTTTGAGATATATACGTATGTATGTAAATCATTTGAATTCAATGTTTTTAGTTTCGAATTTTTATAGAATTCGTACCTGTATACATATAAGTATTAAGAAAAAAAATATTTCTTTGTAAAATCTCTCATTATAGTAAGTTTTTGAATTATTTTGCAACATTTTATGATCAAACAAAATTTGTAATTTTATTACTCAACAACTTATGACTAATCACAAAATTGTATTTAATCAGATATTACTGTTGTTATGACACATTATACATACATACATAATCACACCATATGACCAAAGAGTGTGGCACAAACTCTTTCTACTATTCTAAAATTAGTTTTCCCCAAACATTCCTATCTAGACAAATAATTTCTTCTTCATTTATATGCATGATACCTTTTATATATGTTCTTCTATTTCTACTACTTGAAAATATTTGCTGACACAAAACACTTTTAATCTTACCACTCTAGTTACTTATCGTACTTTTACGCAAATCGTTCACATATATTTTTTTAATTATCATAATTGAAATATTATTTATTTAAAATCTAGACAAGTAATTTTTTTCTGTAAAGTTATAGAAAAAGTATTGTATTTCACTTATATGCATGTAATTTTTATTTTTTCAGTTTCAGCTTATTTTATTATTATTTATTTTAATAAATTTCGATACTCATTTGCAATTTTTTGTATAAAATTGAACTTTATATACTATATACCGATAAATTAACAACTGTTTAAAATGGTCGAGTCACTGGTATTGACATTTATTATCAGGAAATTATAATTATGAATGTATAATAGAAGAAGAGACATTATCTTATTAATTTTTTTAAGCATAAAAAACTTATTTTTTGAATTTATAGAATTTTCTGGGCTGGTATGCCGTGATCGACCTATTCTCGTAACAGACGTTTTGCAATACATTGTACATTGTAGATAGTATTCTTAGTGCTTAGTAACTGAATGACTAATTTCTGAATAGTTAATTTTAAAGATTATCATATTTTAACAAAAAAAATTCAATCAGTTAGTTTTTAAATTTTATATTGTTTATTTTGATAAAAATTTATTTTTAAAATACATTAATTTACAAAATGTTACCTGCTACTGGAAAATATTATTTCATAGAAAGAATCGTGTTTGAAAACCGTTTTCTACAAACAAGGCAATCAAGAAAAATACTTTTACATTTTAATCAACTTAAAGTAATAAAACCTCTTTTATTTCCATTTACAATTAAGCGCCCATCTGAAAGAATAACATCCCATTTCCAATTCTAACAATAACAACCGGCAATTACTCGTCTGTCTCTCTCTCTCTCTTTCTCTCCAATAAAATAGGTAGCTACTTAATTAAACTAAGTAAAAGAGAGAAAGAACGTCTACGGGTCGTTTAGAGGTCGATACCTTCAAAGATTAAAGTCGCATTAAATGAAGGGTGGCGAAGCACTATTGCGCGACCTTATAGTCTTGTATGTATGTGTTTCAAAGCGCGAGGGAGTAGGGGTGAGTAAAACCACCTCGCCCAAGACTTGAGTTGGTGTGAGGTGATTGGTTTTATTAGAAGGGACTGAACCCCATCAATCAGAACGGAAACCTTTCGTGGTTGATACGTTGACGACATGCCTTGCTAGGTTTTGTTTCCTAGCTTGGTGGTTGCTTGGTTACCGAAGAGTAGAAGCTTCTTCTTGGCTTTGGTAAAGAAGTACAAATTGGATTTTTTTATATGTGCTACAAACAAAATTTTCACTATGTTTATAATAACATTTATACAATATACCAACTAACTATTATTATTTTAGCTAGATGTAGAAAAATAATATTACTATTATTGCTAGAAAAAATCGTTTTAAGACTCATTTTTGGTGATGTTATTTGGTCTTAAATGTCGCCCTAGCCGACATGGTTTGCACTAGTAACTATCAACCGCTCCGTGTCGTGATGGATGAGCTGGCGCGCCTTTAACCACGAACCGGTAGCGAACCGGTACGGATACGGTTCACGTGCAAACCGCACGTGTTACGGTCTCGTGTACGGAACTCACTGTGATTGTCTCTGGGATACAATTCTCAAAACATGCAATTTTTTGCCGAAAATCATAAGTTACTCTTCAACTAATTATAAATATTATCTCTTATATTTTCTTTTGTTTTTGAATCAAAATAAATAATTTTTTTAAAGAATTTGATGTTTTCCAAGAATTCAAGTCAATATATTTACACTTCTAAGAATCTAGAGAAACATAATTTTGAGAATTAAGCTCGTGTCTGTCGCATAGCTTTCGAATATCACGAGCGCCACGTGGCTTCGATGCAATTTCATCATCATTGATGTTCAAATGAGATGGAAACACGCGACCAAGAAATTGAAATTCAATTCTTGCTCTCTCTAAATTGTGACGCTTCTCAATATGTAGCTCTCCTTTTTTTTTTATTTGTTGAAAAAGCATTAAAAAAATGGATAACTTTAAAGATATTCAATACCAATTTTACTTATTACCTTTCTATACTACATGCTCATAAATAATTCAATATTTTTCAAAATCATAACTCTTATTATTATATATATTATTATTATTTATATATCAAAAAATTATGAAATAATGGGACGAAATAAGCAATACTTATAATTATAACTAGTATCAAATATCCACCTAGATGAAAATAATACGAAACCGGAAAAACATAATAATGTAGAAAGAATGATTGGTTTGGCGAAATGTCGTTATATAAATACGGTATCGACTTTCTGTTCACGTTTTGAATGGGTATGATAGTCGTGCACAAAGCTGACAATATACTTCGGTCCAAAACGACTGAAATAAAATGTATGACCGAAAAAGTAACAGGAATACAGTAAGTACGGATACGGCATTGACCTTTAAATGTACTCTTCTATCAGTACGTGACTGCCGGCTATACTAACCGAGATAACAACCCAATTCGAGACCGCAGTACCATCTGCAGGGAGGGAAATGGAATGAGAAAAGATAACCACAAAATAAGGTTATAATAGAGTGGTTCCTTTACGATATATATATTGTTTTCGTTTATAGTTTGGTTTATTTAAATTTTAAAACTTTGCTGTACATAAAATATTTTTACATATTTTAATTAATTTTTTATATACACATATAAATCTTGATAAAATTCGAATATTCTATACGACAATTTTCGGACCGAGTTATTTTAACCAGCATTAAGAAAGGATCCAACCACGAGGCCAAATAGTCCCGAACGGTTGGTCTCCAAAGACACATCTTTGCTCTTCGGTTGATACACTTTACTCATGGGGATTCTACCAGGCCACTGGATTTTATTACAGTTGTTTTTGTTTCTTGGCGAATGAATTTCTTTTGTTTTTCTTTTTGCTAACGCCAAACAATCGACAATCGACCTCTTATAAACACAATGCTCGATAAATACACGTCGGGCTCTGGCAAAAATAATTCAGAAAGATGAGTAGCTTTTTCGATATTAAGAACTAAATAAATGGTGAGATTTTTGCTAGAATTTCAGTTGTTTGTTTGTTAATTGCTCGGATTAATTATCGAAATTGAGTATTAAGATGTTTACCAAGTGAAATAATTACTAATTTAGGAAATAAACGTTGACGAGAAATAATTGTTCAAGTTTTAATTATAGGGATTATTTGGGAAATTAGTCTGGACAACAAAATTATGACAATGATTTTTGTTTTACTAATTAGATCTTATTGTAATGATAATACGCCTTCTAATTTATCTTTCAAGTATATCATTTAATATACTTCTAAGAGAATTAACATTAATAAATAAATGTAACAAATATTAAAATGTAGTATAGTATCCTTAGCCAGTATCGTATTTTAATTTAGAAAATATTAAATTTTTTATTTTAAATTTGAAAGGTTTTTGTGTGGAAAATCGAAATTTAATTTTGAAAGTAAAATATTTTCCTACGACGAGTGAAGCAATATAAGTTAGTAAATTCAGGTAGAAACAAAAGACAATTTTGCGTACGTAACGAGTTTGACCGACATCAACTAACCGAGATATAAAAACAACGGTTTCTGAAAAGTAAAATTGAAAATGAAATTTCAATTTTGAAGTTTAATTTGAAACTCACGCAATATTCATTTACCGTTCCGGAATCCTTTCTGTAAATTATTGATGTTATAATAAATAGCAATGGAGTTTATTTATAGCCATATTTTTTTTACTAGACAATTATTTAGAACGGAATAAAATTTAGTACCAAATTTCAGAAATTATTACATGACATCGTGCTTTTTTATATATATGGTCTGTTATTTAATGCATATGTCATTTTATTAGATATGGTATCGTTTGGTTACATATTATAGAAGAATTTGGTTCAATATCTCAAAATCCAAGGCTCGTATTCTCACCTCATTTATAAAAGTGATTTTTGCCAAAAATACTTTTGACGTTTACTTAAAATCATTTATTAATTATTTATTATAATAGTTTATTTAAATTTTATAATACCAAATATAATAAAAAATGATCAATAATAGAAAAAGTGTATATATTTGATGAAAATTAGAAGCAAAAAGTTATTATGAAATTAATGATAAAAGTGAGGTGAGAATACTGGCCCAAGTTTTCGACAGACCAACTTCCAATAAAAAATTGAATTTATTATGTAGAATTTTGTAATATTTTTATTACAAATTTAATAATAAAACTTAACTTAATCTGGCCAATATAACTTGGCTAACTTTTTTTTGTCGAGATTTTAGGTATCGAGAAGTTGGCCACGGTAATATTTTCTGGCATCTTTTGAAATATCATATTTATAAATTTACATTATCATATTTAAATTACAAATAATTCTAAATTATTGTTTTTCAATTTAAGTTGAAAATTGGAACGTTAAGAAAACAAAATAGATTATATATATATATATATATATATATATATATATATATATATATATATATATATTTTAGAAAATATCAAGCAATATTTTTAATATACTTACAATACACATTACCCATCAAATAGAAAAAATTTTAGCTTAAAATTTAAGGGTTGATTGAATAAAATGTTACTAATTACATGTCAGTTTAAAAATATGATTTAGTTTTCAACTGACCAGATAATGAAACGCTTGGAAAACAATTGACAATATAATAATATAAAAACCTTGTTTAAAATTATATATTATTATTATGTACCGAGTTATTATATTTTTTAAAATAATTATATATGTTGTTATTGTTGATGTACTAACATAATCTTATTTTGTATTTAAATAGATAATTAATTAGAATGTATATTATTACCAGGATATATATTTAAATTAGCTACTTAAAATAAATTACCACTACGTATTTTATTTTGTATCTTTTTCTGTAATTGGGTATGGAAATTTGTCGGAAATAAATATATTATTATTATTAGTAATCTTCAGGCTTTCACAGCCGGTATCCATTAAATTTATAGAATGATAGTTTCTGTTTCCCAATCTGATGTATATCTATATCTCACCATCCTCTATAGGTGCTGTTACGCCATTGGCCGATTCTGGCTGGTCTGGATTGCTCATTCTTTCCAATCGGATTGTACCTTCAGTTTCCGTTATAGGTTTTGCCACGCCATTGGTTGATTCTGGTTGGTTCATCTCTGTTATTATCATTATTTTACAATTATTTATTTAGATAATGTTTTAGAAACCGACTCTTAACATGCAACAGTTAAATTTTATAATGAGATTTTCGTCACACATAGTGTCATATAGAAAATGAAAGAATATAATAAAATTATTATTTGAATTGACTTTTTAATCAACATGCAAATTTTAAACATAAAATTTATATGCTACAAACTTGTTCTCACTAACCTATCACTATCTAGTTGTTGTTTTTTGAACAAAATAATAAAAATAAAATTAAGAACCAAATAACTTTATTCTGAACAGATTGCAAAAACATCTCGAGTTAATAAATAAAACGATCAAAATTCATTAAACGCTACTCTATATTCATGTATTTATTTTCATTCCAATAAAAAAAGAATACCCGCTCCAATCTTGCGCGCAAGAATCTCATTAGGATGTTATTTTGTTTCACATTCTTCCTGACGTCCACGCTAACTAGACCAGCGCCACGGTGCGGCAAGACGTGCAACCATCACAGCAACTTGTTTTGTATCACATGTGCAACGATCAGACAGCCGGGTACACTTTCTTATATATTTTATTCCGCTTCAGCACATTTCCAATTACTAAAGTGTTCCCGGGTCCGCTGCGCTGTGGGACCCCGAACTCCTATACACGTCTTGCGGTTAACGACTATCGTATTTACCATCCCGCCTATACCCTCTGCGCGGTCCAACTACCACACGATCTCCTAGTACCAAGTGCAGTCCGTCAACCGAACGTCATGTCAGCGTTACGGAGCCGTTGTGGTCGAAGTGTAACCCCAAAGATCATCAGTTTCATAACTCGAAGCCTTTCACTCGTGAAAAACAATATATTAAAGGTACTAGAGAATGGGGGTATCGGGATATTGGTAACAGTAAACTGGAAATGAAGAAGAATTGGCGTGTGCGCGTTCTACGATGTGATTGGTGTTTTAAAAACAAAAGGTTTTTGTAATTTTTATAATCATCTGATTTTTAGTGTGATTTAGTTTTATAAAATAAAACCAATTTATTGATTAATGTATAAAGCTGACTTTACACCACGCATTTATCTATACAAAAATGTATAGTTTTCTGTACAAATTAAATTTAATTTGTACATTAAATTTTCCGTATTACACAAACCAATATTCGATTTTATATAGAAATCTGTACAGAATATTTTATACATGCTCAATTTGTCCATGACAGTTTATATAGAAAAATATATGAATTAGAGCACGTATTAGTTTTTATGTGTTTTTGAGAAGTCAAACTATCTAATTATGTGTTATTATTAATTCATATTTATGTGTATAGTTTTTTTTTTAATTCTTATTTTGGGTTAAATAAATTATCAACATAGGTATAAAATATCATTGCGCATGCGTATCATTTCATAACTCAAGGACAGTATAACTTAATATAATGTATATATATTATAAATACTTATATTATTCAGCAAAAGTAAAAAAAAATAACATGGACTCACACTGAATTAGAAAAAAATATTATTTATGCAAATGCTATAATATCACTTTTGAAATAGTTCAAAGAGCAATAAACAAATATATATGTAGATATATTGACATTAAAACAAACAAAAAACTCTGCCACCTAGCAACAGGTTGAGATTTGCTGCATCTGAGTGTAGAGCTATGTGCAACAGGGTAATCCAAGGTAGTCATAGCGACTGGACATTGCTAGTGATTGCTTCTCGTAAGGGTAAAGATGATTACTATTTTTTAGATATTTACAAATAGCGTGAATAACGACTGAGGTAACGTGAATACTATCCCTATTGGATATCGCGTGATATTCGGGGTCCGCCTTCTATATCCGTCGGGTCATTGAACCGGACACGTTGAAGAACTCTTTCAAGAAGAAGGTAATTATGATGGCATCAGAAAGCTATTGATGTCATACCTTGGCTTTTTCATTAATAGAACTTGTATTAGGTGCTAGTATAAAATTTTATGACGGAAAAGTGGATATTGCAAGTGTGTCCAAAAAAGTTTCTTTTCGTAGTATTATTAATTTTTTAATTAAAATATAACGGCTTTATGTTGTAGTTCTGTATTAATATTTATTAATAATTGACGTTTTGACTATCTCAACGTATGTTTTCACCAAATGATACAAATGACATTTACAGTAAATAAACCGAACATAGATACAAGATTATTAATAAATATTAATACAGAATTATAATCTTAAGCTGTTTTATTTTAATATAATAATTCTGAAAGATTTTTTACTGTTAAGTTTTTAATTATTGAAAGTGGATTAGTATTTAGAATTAATATAATGTGATACTTTATGTATATTTCATTTATTTGTAACCTTAAACGCATAAACTATGTTTTATTTAGCTTGATATACTTATACAAAAAAAATTATATAAATAAAATAAATAAGTTTTTGTTCTAAAAGCATTTAAACTTCTTTCTCTAGGTAGAAATATAAATTCTTTATTCGTCAAGTTGTTCAGTAAATTCGTCATGTTTATTCAAATATCTTGTGGATTTTAAAATTTAATATGTTAATTGTAAGTACGTTTAGATTTATCAAATATTTGTTTTATTTTTTAACTTTCTTATTTAATTGTTAATACGTTCAAAAAAATTGTGGATAACATATTTTAAAATCTGGGTAAGTGTTTGCAATTTTTTAAAAAATGCTAAGGGCTAGTTGCATAAAATATAATTAAACTCCTGGTAAGTTAACTCTTTCTTTAAATTGTCAATTGACAATCTAGTAGCCTGAACTTTAATAACGAAATAATTTCAATTTTTTTTTTAAATATGTATAAATTGCTGTAGTTATGTTATGTCATTTTATTTTGGTTTACTTTATTAAAAATAATAATAATAATAATAATAAAGAAATTTTAATGATACAGTATTTACAATTTCTTTAATTACTCTTTGTATCTAAAAAAAATTGTCTGTTGTAATTGGATACTCTGAAAATAGCAACATAATTTATCTACACGGTACAGAATTGCGGTATCTTTCGTCAGTTAACCTGGGCTGTGGTGTTTCGTTGCGTAGAAGATTGGTTGTTCGTGTACAATCGCGGTGAAACGCACCGTAAGAAGCTAGTATCCTCATCGTGTCCCGGTGTTGGGCCACCTTTACGCCACTCGACGGCCTAATAACATTTCGGAGATTCCAGCAAACCCTAATTTCGAGTGCGCACTCCGTCTGACTTCAAAGCGAGCGTCGTGATTAAAAACAAAATTAGCTATTTTGAAATTTTAAAGGCTTAGAACAGCGCCACGGCCGTTCAACTTATCGTGTGTAGCAGCAGATTCCCAGAAGAATTAAAGCAAGTTTCTAAAGAGCGACCAAAACTTATTGAGCAATATACTGCCGTACGCATTAATTACTAAAGTTTGGTAATGAAATTCTCTGGTAATATTTCGCCAGCGGCGTCGAACAACGTTTTTACACTGTAGAAAATTACGATTTATTGTCGATGGTGTGCGCAGAGGCAAAAGGCTTGGGAGAGAGAGAGAATTTTCAATGGCGCAGAGACAATCAATGGTCGGCTTGATGAACAAAAAAAAGACACATCGAGTGCTCCATTCGTTTCGCTTCGTATAGACGTGCGCGTGTTTTTGTCGATTGACCATTTGTTTTTCCTTCGTCGTAATGAAGGACAAAGTTTGTTTTTCGGTCAATTTCCCCGAAAGTCATTTATCACGGCGTGACGCGTTGGTTTCTCCGCTTTGTGCTCGGTTGACACGTCGATATGTATTTCCAATACATGTTCTGCTTGCACTCTCTCTCTCTCTTTTTCTCGTCGCTTATACGTTGCACATTCGTTTCCAACCCCACCAACGCAACGCCAATCTTTCTTCGTTTTCTTTCCGTTTATTCTCAATTCCTCCCTTCTGCTTCTGGTGTTCTAGGCGTGTATTGCATTGCCACAACAGCTCTTATCCACTTCTGAATGTCCGGTTTTTACTTATATGTCTCTACATGCGTAAATGTATCGCTTCATTGAACAATTTTTTTCTTTTTAAAGAATACCTTGTTGCTACAGAATTTTAATTTTATTTATATAATTTACTTAATAACTAAGAACTTTTTATATGTAATATCAATAAAAATATTTGTGATAATCTTTTTTATAAAAGATTTTTTATCTTTTGCTTTGTCATTTTTATTTCAAACCAGGGCCGGATTATGGCCTAGACAAAAAAGACAAATGTCTAGGGCCCGCATACAAAGGGCCCGGTCTGCAGTCGGTCAAATTTCATTTTTATGTATTTTTACGCAATAAAGTCCTATTATTTTTGCCCGGAGAAAAAAAATGTCTAGGGCCCCACAAAAGGTTAATCCGGCCCTGTTTCAAACACAGATGAAAAACAGTTTAAAAATATTTTACCATTTCTAAGTTATGAAATTTAATAATTTTATTTTCAGTTATAATACATCACTATTACTACCGCTGCAGTGATATTAGTTCCGTTTTTATTGAAATAAATTTGTAGATTGATATTGTGTTTTCTTTTAAAATATTTTTAATTTTAATCATTTTTTGTAAATTGTTAGAAAATTTAGTCTTAATTTCTATGATATGTTTATTATTTTTATCTACCATTTTATTTTATTAGCTGTTAATATATCAATTTTTTGGTCGATCTTAAATAAAACAAAAGTCATTTTACACTGGAAACATCTCACATAACAAAAACAGTAGCGAACCAAAAATAGCGTATACACAAAACCAAAATCTACCTATAGAACTCGTCAACTTAGGAAGGGTAGGGGGAAACGTCGAATTGAAATCTCATATCGTTATGCGCATACCGTTCGTGATGATCCATCCGTAGCGCGGTGGTGTATCGTACAATGACGTTGATTTATATTCAAGAAGTAGCTTTTGTGTCGCGAATGAAGCCCAGGCGAAAGCCACTCTGGTGGCCTCGATGCGTGCGTGTATACGTACATTATGTTTTGCTGCGGGGGATGAACACAAGATGCCGGGGCCACAATGTACTTGCTTCAACCTTTTTTTTCATGAGTTTCTGTTGATGAAAATGAGTTGACTGGAATAAATATAAATATTTGTTTCAACATCGCAGGGAAGTTATCAGTATTTTAAATGATTTTGATGGACTGTAGTTTTTTTACATATGCATTTATTATTTTATTAACTATATAGTATATACTATTATTTTACATAAATAGTTTACACTATTACAATTTTACATTTTTATACTTATTATAAAAATAATTACTATTAAAATAAAAAAGTTTTAGGTTTCAGTTCTGTATAATTTTTAATTAAATTTCAAACGGAATGCAGTTTAGTTAATATTGTTGTACTATTTCAAGTGTCTTGTTATTAAATACGTAGAAATATATTTGCAAAAGAAAATATATCATATTATTTCATCTTATATAAATTATATTTCAAAGTACTTTTAACATAATTAGTAGTTAATTATACGATTAGATAGTCAACAGTGTTTGAAACACTTAATTAATTGGTCAATTACCAATTTACATTATTAATTGACAGCGTTTTGTGCAACTGGTCTAATAATAATATAAAACAAAGTCATTACTCTAATATTACCACATGCTTTTCTCTAGTTTTATTGACAAAATCCAAGCATATAACACGTATTCACCTTAATTTAAATATGCAAATACAAAATATAACCAACCATAGTAAAAAAAAAGACAAAACAACCACAAACAAGACAGAAACGCAGTTATTTACCAGCAAAAAATACATCAAAACAGCACCCATATAAAAAAAAAAGAAACCCCCCCAGCCAACATGCTGGTGGCGAACAAATATTCATCTACTGTGAGCTCTTCTCGTATATGGCGAAGGCTCTTTTGTTGGGTTTCCATTAGAAACAGACAGGAGCATTACGGGGGCACGTCAAGCGAATGCAAGAGCACACGAAGATAATCCCGATGCCTAATGTTGCTTTCAGCCGCCAGGAGAGCGCTCGCGTGCGTCGGCTTACCGCCAGCAGGACGACGCTTTTCTGCATACTCCTGCTGAGGGAGACGGTATTAACCGTATGGTAGCTGGTTGCTGCTGCTGGTGCCGTTTGCTGATGCAGTACAAAATGCGCTTTGTCTTTTCGTTAAGTTTGCTTGGTTTAAGGTTAGAGTTTACGCGTAGAAAATTGAGGTTTAATTGTCGGTAAACGTTTTTGAAATGTTGGATTAATTAAAATGTATTGAGAATATATTAGTTTCGTTCATTCAAATTCAAATTTCATATTTATCAAATGTATATAATTTAAATAATGGTTTAAAATTGCGATTTTTTCAAAGTTTTGTCGACGGAGTGAGACGTAAGTATAATAATTTGATGTGTATTATTATATACCAATAGATAATTACTTTTCTTAAATACTATACAATAAAAGTTGCACTTTTCAGTTTGTCATTGAAGATATTTTAAAATAATTATAATATAAAATTGCACTATATCCTAGAAACAACAATAAATCGACAAATATTTTAAATTGACAAATATAAAAATTTTGATTGATTAGTGTTGAGTAATAAATAAAAATTCATTGACGTGAGTAATGAATTAGCAATTAAAACCTCAGAATCAGGAGACGTGTTATTTTACATAACTGGATTTCGTCCTCCAAAATATATTTTTTTCCTACCATGCACATGTCTCGAGTTATTCCAAGTGGTAAATTAATTACATATATAATAATGTTTTATTTTAATTTAACTACATTTAATATTATTTTCAATATAAACTGATTAAAAATCAAACAAGATCATTTCTTCCTATTGAGTTACCGGGGAAACACCAACCGTAACCTTATTAAAATCCCTAGATTATTTTACACCTCCTCGCTGAATGTTCATTTCCAGTTTGCCATGAATATTTTTCCCATTTCAACGTTTGATTCCCCAACCGTACCCGTCACTTACCAGGTGTATTAACTCAAGGAAGTTTACAAATCAGATTTTGCAATTTGAATTGCAAGGCACTCCCTCTCCTCTCGCTGGGAAACTTTAATTGACGCTTGCCAACTCACCGCCCAAAGTGCGAATATCAAATCGTGTGAAGAGCGGCAACCGGGAAGGGGGGGGGGGGTTACTGCCAAACCTCTTTGCCTATTTCGCACGCAATGCGGGCGCTTTGATACCGACGAAATGTTATTAACACCCAGCCTGGTCCGACTTTACTTCTCTATATATGCAGGAGACGCGGCTGCTCGTAATACTCTCGGCTTGCTGCGCTTCTGTATGTTAGTTTTGTTGCTGTATGGTGTTTAATCAAAGACGCATATGCAAATTAGAAAGTTAATTATTTTTATGCGCTAAAAGGCTGGAAAATGAACTTACGTCTAAAGCCGAGAGATGGGGGTAATTCATGGCAAGGATCGTGTATGCATAGTGAAGTATCCTTTATCGGAATAGGTTAAATGACGACGCGTGTTTAGATAGCGTTTTCTAATTAGTGTCTCTCTTCAATTAAAAATGAATTTTAATAGTAAAGTTGTAGTTTCAAATACATACGTTAAATTACTTAGTTTCTATGAAGTTTTAATGAAATCTTTTAATAGTTTTTAAAATGTTAAATGACTACTACTAGTAAATATTTGTTTTTATATTAGCCACACTTAAATTATAAAGATTATAAAGTTTTATATTTGAAGAATATGTAATAAATCTAATTATCTGTACACGAGATTGTTTATAATATAAGTATCATAAATGTAAACAAATGTGTAAATACGTTGGAATTAAATAAACACAACTAGAAATAGTAAAAATATTTTGTTTTATTTTATTTAAAAATAGAGTTTATTGCCACACGTTTAAGGTACATTTTGTAATTGTGTGTATGTTACATACAAATAGATTAAAATGGGTCTGTGTGTAACTTAATAATCATTAAATTATTAAATAATAATAATATGCGAATGAAAACTCCAGTTTTTTTTTTTGTAATTTAAATATTATAAGATACTGTGAGAGATAAATATGATAAATAATCATATAAATCCAATTTAAAAATAAATGAACATACTTTTATTTAACAAGTGTAATAAATAAAATAGTTATAAAACTGATGCTAAAAATAACGATCATTTTAAATTTAAGCACATCTTTTAAGTTTAAATCACAATTTTCTTAACAACCATTACTTGTTCGTACACGATGCACACACCCTTCAATCTCGTAAATCTAAAATCTGCGTCAATATTCCATCCCCGCAAAATACCGCTTGCTCCAAACTGCTCGAACTTCGGAAAAATTTTAAAAAGCCAGATAATGAACTATAAATTCCTTTGCCAATAGACTATCGACGCTTTGCTCATCGCGCTGCCCCCCCCCCCCTTTCTGTCTGAATCCCGGCAGTTTTCAGTCGCGTCTTGCGTACGTATGTTTAAGCGTTGCGACCACAGTCGCGTAGTCCATAAAATAATAACTCATAATAAGAGGCGAGGCATTAATGTTGGCCGTCGGCCATAAAGTCGAACCCCGCGTGCTAACCACACTTTCACCCCTCACACTAAACTGACATTAAACACCGACTAACTGTGTTTTATACCGTCGAAACCAGTGGCGGAGAAAAGATTAAGTTTGGCGTTTCTGAAATTGTTCGGTTTGGTGAATTCAAACATCTGTAACTTTATATATTTCTTTAATATTTTCAATTATCTAGTTATTGTTTAAATAAGTTGCATAAGTTGTTTTTATTTTACTAGTTTTGTGTAATTAAAAATTTAAGACTGTAAAATTTTTATTTTGTTTTAAAGTGCACAGGCTTACGAAAAGAGTGTCTTGTACTGTTTTAAGTGCTATAACTATTTTGTTATTGCGTTGTATTATTTTATTAAAACACAAAGCAAAGACTTAAAATTAAAAAAAAAAGTGTAAACTGTAAATAAAGTTTAGAATATTTTATTTTCTATAAGTATAAAAGTTGTAGAACGTGCTGTAATTTATATAAGTAGGAAATTGATATTCTGTACTTTTCTACGGCTATAAAATAAAATAAAAATATTTTTTCTACGACTATACTGAAATTTATCACTTATGAATCTGTTATTGGTTAGTATATGTGGTTCAATATGCAATACTATACCCAAACATCTGTACTGTACTACAATATACATATTGTACTACAGATTTTGTTCTTATAGTTTTGTTGATTTATGTGACCTAATAAGTTGCTATGAGATGTGCTGTCACTAATTACTAACAACATAATGAAACTGCTACATAAAACTTGACAACATAAAGTCGATTTTCACTTGAGACATAAAAATTATTGAAATAAGATAATTAAGAGAATTATGTACGTACAAAAAAATGAAACTTAATAATTGTAAAAATTTTACATTTAATATTGATAATAAATAAAACAAAAATTTGCAAATATTTTTTGTTTGTATAATAGATGTAGTGTCATAGGAAAAAATAATATATTTGAAATATCTGATGGGTCAACGTTGTTGCTAGAATTTCGTATTGTGTTATAGTAGAAAAGTGCAATAGACATGTACAATATACTACATTTACTGACCAATTACAAGTTTATAAGTGACACATATTATTATAATCTCAAAAAAAAATTATTATTTAAAAGTTGTTCTGTTTTGTAGTTTAAATAATACAAAAATACTTTATTTTATTTTAACGTTTAATGTAAACTTAGTTTTTATGTCTGCGAAATAAAATTATACCCACCACTGCGTTTCAAAGGGATTCATGTTGACTTATTTATTATTTCCGAATGTTTTGCAGTGATAATACCCGTAGAGTCAGTCGTACTATAATGTCATTTTCTTTTTCTCTGTCGATAAATCTTAGAACAATCACGTATCCGGAAAATAGAATTACGTTGGAGAAAAATTGATAGGACGGTAATAAATATTCATAATTCAAATATAATTGAGACGTTTTGACTGCACGGTAATATTATTTATTCTCGGAATATTATCGTGCATTTTACGGAAATTAAAAAGCTTTTTTAATATAAATATTTACATGCAAATAAATAATTTCTTAAAATAAATCGGCTCTAGGCAGTAGATTTGTATTAATATTTATTAATAATCGACGTTCCTATGTACTCAACGTACATTTTTATCAGGAAAGATGATACAAATTATATTTACAGTAAACAAACAGAACATAAAAATGAGTTATTAGGTAACAAAATAAGTAACTAGATAATACAATTTATAAATTCTTAATTAAAGGAAACCAAATTTCATTTTAAGTCAGTGCCTTCACACTGATTTATGTTATCCATTTCTTTATGAAGATTTTTTCAAAATGTATAAATTTTATGATCTAGTTATTTATTTTGTTACCTAGTAACTTGTTTCTATGTTCTGTTTATTTACTCTAAATGTCATTTGTATTATTTTTCCTGATGAAGATGTACGTTGAGTACATCGAAACGTCGATTATTAATAAATATTTATGCAGAACTACAATCTAAAGCCCTTTTTTTTAAGCATAATAAGTTCTGAAATATTTTTTACTATGTTAAATAATTTCTTATTCTCGTATTGAAGCTGCAACTTGACATTGCAATTTGAGTTTAAATTTTAAAATACCTAACCGGAAACCATACCCATTTAGATGTCTTTATTAGAAAGACGTTTTCATTTTTCCGTAAGCAGATTGTACGATGAAAATATAACAAGTTATCTTTCGTGGTCTTTAGCAAATCCCAGATCCAACAATTTCTCGTTATGCATGTATGAAAGAGGAGAAGAGTTACCATATATGTAGTTTATATGTAGAAAGCGTCTGTCCTAAGATCCTTTGGCTCGTTATTTCTTTTCGGTCGTTCTCTTATTTTTCTCCAGCGAAACAACGATGGCGAGCGAGCGTATATATATATATATATATATATATATATATATATATATATATATATATATATATATATATATATATAGAAAACCAGAAAGGGAAAAAGCGTTCCTTGTTCGATGTAATCTGCATTGTGGCGTTCGAGCTTGGTATATAGTCGTTGGCAGAGTCTCTGTGGACGTCGCAACGGAAAGCAAATTAAACGTCGGCTTCGAAGCAAGTATAATAAAACGGGCAACATGGGTCAAAGTCAAAGGTGAATGATGCGCTACACCTACTCTACCTGAAACAGAATACATTTTTGGTTTAAATTATAATATATAATATAAGATATTTCAAAATTTAATTTTTGCAGGTTGCTGGTATATAGTTCAAATATTTTGTCTCGATGAAGCTCATTTACCCGGACAGTAATATAAGGAAAGGGAATAAGAAAACTTGCTGAAAGCAAGTAGCAAATTACCAACTGATCTGAAAGAAATTTTCATGTACCATTTGATGCCTGCAGCACTAACTTATACTGCAGTTGTTTTCCATCAGAATTCAATGAGCTTTAAGGTTTACAATACATTAAGTTCGACATTGTAATTAATGAACGAAAAATGTGCAGCAAAAAAAAGAAAAAAAAGATGATGATGCATACAGAATTTTCAAGGAATTTCGTCGAATATTCAAGGGTTTTCTAGTTGAAAAAATCGAATTGTAAATTCATTAATCTTTTACTGTCTTTTTTTTGACACTTGGTAGATTTTGTAGGGGGAATTATCAGATAGTGGAAAATTTGTGCATATATGAGAAAATATTATTTGAATAATACAATTTTTGTTTATTTTTATAGCTACCTAATTATATATATATATATATATATATATATATATATATATATATATATATATATATATATCTTTTTTCATAAAAGCTATTACTTAATTTTCAAAGAAAAAAGTCAGAATTTATTTTCAATTTTTTATTATTTTCCAGAAATATTTTACATATTTTAATATTTAAATAAAAAACAAAAATGAAATAGTACGTAAAATAAGTAATATTATTCATATCAGTAAATTTTTATATTATTTCTCATCATTTTTTAAAAACAGTCAAATTGTACATTTATTACTCACTATTTTATACTAATTACAAAGTTTCATTTCAAATATTTGCAGAATTATAACTGTTTCTAGGATAGAGTGCAATATCTTCATTGTAATTATCGTAATATATAAAATTGTGATTTTCTCTTTGATACTCACTTGCGGCTTGTACCATAAACTTCTTATGTGTAATAACTATTATTGGATATTCGTTGAATAATATAATTTATTATAATACTCAGAATACTGAGATTTTATATTTTTCCCAAAATTTTACAAGTTACTCAGTCACTGAAGCGGCTTGTTAGGCTATGCATCAATGACTGGCCAATTAACCATAGCTTTTTAGCTCTTTTGGCGCTCGTTAATATATTAGAGCTCAAATTTCGGGTAAAAATAAAATCTCAATATTTTGAGTATTATTATATTAAATTTCAGTATGACAATATGAACATTTATTTCTTCAAGGTTATTAATATAATTTGTTACCAAATTCAAACGCAATAACGACACAATTTACAAACATTCTATCAATTATGGCTCATTTCGTATTTTATTCCACTATTTTCTCGCACGTTTCCGAAAAACGAACTTTTCTTGAGATTGTAATTAATAAAAGCCAACAGCAATGAAAAACAAACTTCTCGCTTCGTGACGCGGTATTGTTTGTTCGGTTCTTTGAAAATTCTGTCGCGGCCAAGTTGAGCGACGTTACGCGTTCACCAGCACAGCACGGCTGTGTATGCTTCCTTCTTAACAGCCAAACTTTACACAATTATATAGTTACAACAAAAGTACCAGTACCCGCGAACTCGTATTCGTGCTTGTGTTGTACCAGTAACAGCCAGGCCCTTCAGCATATTTGTTTGGGACAGGATGCTCTTCAAGGGTTGAGTTTGTTGCTCCACTATTTCAAAATTTTTGAAGATTATAAGTTATTATTTACATTTAATACTTATAAACACAATTATTTAATAAAAAAAAAAAAAACTGCTTTAGGTTCAAGTTCTGTATCAGTTTTTCCTCATGAAAACTAGCGTTGAGTCGAAACGTTGATTTTCAAATATAAATAAATTTTAATACAGAACTTTAATCTAAAGCAGTTTTATTTTATATAATGAGTTCTGAAAGATTTTTAACTATATTTGATAAATGTTTTAGTATTAGGTATAAATCAAGTATTTTAGACAAATCTTTGTTAATTTTTTTTTTTATGTAAATATAAAAATACATTATAACCAATGTTTTTAAAATGTATTTTGAAAGAGATGATTTGATTTTTTTTAATTTTAGAAAATATTAAAACATGACAAGAAAACATAATTATAGATATGTGAGAATTCAAATATTAGCATATATTAAACTAACTAAAAAAACACATATCATTTCAACCTGGAATCGAACCAGGGTCACTCCAGTTACCAAGGGGATCCAGATCAAGCGACAGAATTCTAATCATTCTAGTGACTCTTGCTCAATCCTAGAACGAGGTGATATGAATATTTTCATTTTCAGATTATTAGTTTAATTTATGTTAATATTTGAATTCTCACATATTTGTTCATTATTTCGGTTTATAGCTGGTATTTATTTACTTAATTACATTTATAATTTTAGATACTTAATAACAACATATTTATCATACGCTATCGAATTCAATTGTTTTAACTAAATGAAAAGGTACTTGTGCTATTAAAAATGTAAATTTGTTTCACAATTATTATTTTTTATTTTTTAAAACATTTTGTACTAATGCTCAATCTTTTTTCACTTATTGTAATGTATAAAATTTTTATGATAAAAATGAAATTAGATCACACTACTTTTTCTCAATATTTACAATTGTAAGTCATATGATCTATATTTAATAGTTCCAGCTTGATTGTGGCGGACCAACTCACTCCATTATTAATCTAAGCAAAATAGTTACCAAACTTATAACTTTGGATGTATTACATGTACTTATACTTTCCTAAAACTATAACAATAAATTTATATTTATTATTTAATGCATTAAGTTGCTCAAATGTTGATTAGTGGCGCAGTTACTCGACTTCCTCATTCTGATCTCTGTGGTACATGCGCAGATCTACTCCGAAAAACTATACGTACACCACACACGTTTCGATGCTGTTAAGAGTGTCGTTTGGCGAAAACTTGGTCGGGATTTAACGCTACCCAGCGCCAGCGATATGAACGAAATCCCGACGACTTATAAAGCTCACTCAAACCCCGCTTTTCGTCCTCACCCTTCTCGATTTTCGACCCCCTCCCCGTCTTCAGCATCAAATACGCGGCGAAGGTTGTACAGACTGAATAAATTAGCGAGACACTTTGCAGTCCCCGGCTTAATGCGACTCGTGAACTTTACGGCTGTCACTTATATTATGTTTTTATGATGTCAGGCGTTTGATCGATAGTGTTCGAATAAGATTTGAATGCAGTTTCGCTTTAATGGGATTACCTTATTGCTTTATTTTAATGACGGCGGAACGTTGCAGTGCTTTGATTTGAAATTGATACTGTTTATAAGAGACTAATTTTTAGTATTTGTTGAAGGAAGTTGTTAATGAAATGACAGTAATAGTTTTATTCCAATTATGTATGTTATGAAAAGGAAGATTTGTGAGCCATTTATATGAAGCATTAATACAAATAATACTAACATAACAGTACCAAGTTAACGTTGTCATGACATTTATTTAAACTTTATTATATTGTTAATATTGTTAGCATGGTTTTGGTTATATTATCTAAATTTTCATATGTTTATACGAAACTTAATACACATATTTTTCAAATGCTTCTTAAATTTATGTGACTTAAAAATGAGCAGTACAAATAAATATAATAGCGAAAATGTAGTTTAAGTTCAATATTAAATTAATTAAATTTTATTACTACACTAGGTAGCTTTTTGTTTGCATTAGTCAAATTTATTGTAAAAGCAGTGTGTTAGCGCTTTTGATAAATGAAACTCAATTGAAATGCTATCCAAGCTTTCGATATATGTATTATATCATTCTCAGGAAGCTACAATATTATACATGTAATTAATATAACTTTTTTTTTAATTAGGTTAACATCAAAACACATGTTTAACTTTTACAATTCGCAAAGACAGTAGAAACTGAATTCGTTTATATATAATTTTTATATTTTAAAATGACGGTATGTTTGAGATTAATAATTATTAAAAAATTTCATTACAGTCAAGAACTGTAAAAAATATTCCGCTTTGAAACTGAAATATGAACGCGAAGTAAGTAGATATTAATATAATATAGAAAATTCTTATTTTTCCGTTTGTAAAATAATTTTACCTGATTTTATGATATCTTTTTTATAATTTGAGCAGAAATAAATCTGATACAAACATAAATATTCTTTTCTTACATATTATACATTTTTTATGTGAAAAAATATAGGAAATTTGATTAATGTAAAAAATAGTTTTTTACGAGTAAAAAATGATGTATAATACATGACGTATTATACGTGCCCATCCCTAAAATATATACGTTATTAAATATGGTGGACAGATGGCGTTATCTGCTTGGTATTAAGTCACTTTGAAAAATATCAGTAAACAACATTTATTCAACACTATTATTTAACGTCCCCTATAGTTATTCGAGTAAGGTTTTTAATATTACATTGAAACCTTTAGAGTATAAAATTTATAAAACCACCAATATGCAAATAAACCATTACTAAAAACTAACCCAGCAAAAAGCACAATTCAAACATTCCCCACAGACGCTTTTCATTCCCATCAAAGTTAGCGCTGTAAAAACAAACGCAAAGCGCAACCGAAAATGCTATTTGGGCGAGTGGAAAAAGTATAAACACAACCGTCATTGGAGTATCCGTATCAAACACGGGCAGCACCGCACGAATCGAAAGCATCGAAACAGAAGTGCAGGTTGTTAATTAAACCGCCGAAGCGTGCACATTTCAATTTCGTTTCGGGTGAGCGTCTGCCCTACCCCCCGCGACTGATTCCTACCCGGGGCCAGGAGATAGTAAACACTCACTTGCAAAATTGAATTTCCTGTACGATACTAACCGTTCCCGCTCAGTGCCTATCGCGAAAACAAAATCTCACCCAACTCGGGGGTGGATGGATGTCACACCTATATTTGAAGAGTTTTATTTCATTTAGGGTTGATGGAGAAATAAATATTGCATTAATTTTGTAATTATAAATAGAATTTTGTGGTTGCAAAATTGATGTGGTTATAACGTGGATGTATTTGGTGGTTTTCACAAAATTAAAGCATATTTATGTGACTGTATTAGAGAGTACAATTTTATTTTTATTTATTTTGTGAAAAATGGAAATTTAATCATTTGGTTTTAAGATTAAATGATTTTCTTTTCTTGATTAATCAATTTATTTCGAATATACAAGAATAAGTACCTAGTAACAATGTGGAGTTAAAATATAAAAGTTTTAGGTTGGACTTTTGTTTTTAGTTCAGTTTCTTGTTTAGAACGTTTGAAAAAAAAATCGTATATGTAACTCGGAATAGAAATCGCATTTGGGCTCAACACAATTATCATCGCTTACTACTCCTCGTAACATAATATACTATTATTTTACTATATTCTGAATACTTATTAGAAAGCTTTTTTATTAGAAACTTTGATACCTATATACTTTAGAAATCTTGCACAAACAATACCCAATATACTCCAACGGGTCAATACCATTTTTTAAACATTATCTTCCAAAGCACTCTGCCGATGAATCTCAGCGCTAGAGCCGCAACACAAGCAGGAAATTGCAAGATTGTACCGCGTCGGGGGGTAAAAAATGCAACCGAGAATGATTCAGCAACAAATACCTCGCTTTATTCAGACTGCATCAGACTAGATTGAACATGGAAACCGTATCCCAAGTGCATGCATACAGAACGGGCAGCACAGGGCTCCGATCATCAACTTACGAGTTGCACACATAGGTGGCGGTAATGGCTGAAAGAAAGACGAGGGGTTCTTTTATTCTTGGAGTTTGCTAAATTATATTTTGTGCTAAAGTTTAGGTTACTCACCGGAGCAGTTTTAGCTGGTTTTTAGAGGGGTTGTCGTAAAAAGTTTTACTACTTTTGTAGTTGGAGTTTTACGGTAAGATGGTTATTTTTGGAGGTTATTAATTATAAAAAGATTTTTCAAGTATTAAAAAGTTGGTTACGTAAATTTTACAGGATTGTTTTTTAATGGCTCTGAATTTTAAGAATAATATAAATAGCAAATTTTTGTTGCTTTTTTCATATTCCTTGACAATATTTTGGAATATATATGTTTTAAGATTCCTACAAGAAAATATATAATTATATTATACAAAACATTTTCCTTTTGACATACTTTTACCTTAACATGGTAAAAGTTACGTGTATTTAATGCAACTGGTCTTATGTTTGTTTCTACTTCAAGTTGATCACTTTTTTAAAAATAAAAATTTTCTAATTATTTTTAACATATAAGTATGCATAAATAAGAACTAAACTAATACATAAAGATCCGGTTTTATTAACGATAAATAAATTAACTTCACAAATAAATTTTATTCTCTTGCTAAATAACTTTAAAAACAAATGTTATTTCAACAATTTACTGCCAGATTATTATTATTTTCAATACCACTAGATTAACTTTGTTCCTTCTTTTTTACTATGAAGTTCTATAGAGCAAACACATTTGTTTCTAAAATAATTTTAATTAGTCTATAACTGGCTTAATTATATTAAAATAAATAAGTTTAGGTTGAAGTTTTAATATAAAATTAAACAGAACTTCAACCTAAAGTTATATTATTTTAATATAATGAGTTCTGAAAGATATTTCACTATGTTACAGTAATTATATTTCGCTTAATTATTTACAATCCATTCTAAATCACGAAGTAGAAAATAAAAATCATCGTCATGCTAAATAAACAAATCGCTGTCACATCTTGTACATCAGCACAGCATGCATTTTTAATGTGGTACGTCTCTGGAAAAGTGCGTCTCTAAACCGATATATCCAGCGATTAGTTCTGACACACGGAACAAATCTGGAAGCTGGGAAGAAGAGAAATATGAAAGTCAGCCGACGCGGCTCACGTGCCCTGCTTTACCTGCGAAGCCCTCATTCTTCACTGCTTTCGGCGGTGCTGCTACGACGGGCCCGTGATAAGTTAACATTTTTAATATACCATCGGGGCGATTGATTGGATTCCATGGGGATGCGTCGTTCCACCCTTCTGACGCATTTTTTCCGATGGGGTAGTCGGCCGGAAGGAATAAAGGAATGATGACGGTTCCAGGATTGGATTGATTTTTTTATAAAATCTTGGGAAATAAAATTTGATTAATAATGGAAATGTATATTTAGTGATAGCTTATTTGATTGTATTTCCAAAATTAAATAGTTTTCTTGTAAATAAAACTGCGAAGTAACTTGTTTTGTTTTTTAATAATAAACTGAAGGAAAACATACTAAACAATACGATGAATTGATAATTAACTATTTATAATATTAATTTTTTGATATTTATATCAGAAATGTTTATAAAATAATAATTATCTTTGAACCGTATTATAAGTTATTATATAAGTTTATAGGTTCATTTTAGATAATAATAAGGTAAAATTTTAATTTAATTTTTAAAAATTACTAATTTATTTAATAGCGTTTATGTTTGATTCAGATTTAATTAAATAACTTATTAAATCTAAAAATTATTAAAAAGTAAGTTTGAATTTAATCATAGTAAAAAAATCTTTCAGAACTTTAAGCTAAAGTTTTTTTTTGTCATTATTTCAGAATTTAACCATTCTATAAATAAAGACAATTTTTTTACTTATTGAGATTTTGTATTTTACGGTGCCAGAATAAAAAAGAACGAAATAAATTTTAGAGTATACTTTTCTAAGAAAGTAATAAATATATAACATAGGAAACTTAGGGTTATGTTTAATAAACAAAATATTTAGTTTTTTAAAAATTAAATACTTATTTTTAAACTTTATTTCTTCATATCTTTTCGTATTTATAGTAATCATTTACACATTTTACACACTTATTTAAGTAAATTATATAAACAGTTTATAAGTTTATGTTTGTATTATTTGCGCCATTTAATTTTGTTGTTGTCTGTTTGGTGAAATTAAATAAATAATAATAGACATTAAACTTGGTAAAATACATAAATTTGAGTATAAAATTATAAACTGTAAAAAAAGTCATAACAACGACATATTAATAAATTTAAATTTATAGAATTTTCTGGGCTGGTATGCCGTGGTCGCTCTATCCTCATCGCAGACGTTTTGCTATACATCGTAGATGGTATCTTCCAGCCCAAAAACTTTTATAAATTTAACGAATAGCGGCTGTAAAATTAATAAATTTGTTTATAAATAATCAAAAATACTAATTTGATATCATTTTAAATATTATTAAATTTAATTTAATGAATTAAAAAGACAATAACAAATATTATAATTTTATGTTACAATTGCATTAAAAAAAATTAAAACTAAATAAATAATTTATTTTTTGTCGTTTCAAAAAAAAAATCTGTTTAGTTAATCCAACTGTATTAAGATATTTTTATTCTTCGTATTAACTTCCAGAAACACTAAATAATGCAATAACACTGGTACATACTGTACAATATAATATCGTCTAAAGAATACAAGCCATCGTTAATTCTATACTTTGGGGTCAAAGTGCACACAATTGCGCCCCGGCTCTGCACCTGAACGTTTCACTTCTTCAGTCGGTTCCGTTCGTCGAAACACAATTAGGGGTAAAAGATGGTTGCCGGTCGCGCGCACCGGCTTCACCTCCCCCGGGCAAACAACTCAAGATTGAATATGAAAATTTAATCAGGTAATTTCATAGAAGATGATGCCTGAATAACGTCGTCATGCGAACACACCCACACCAGCAAGCGGCTCTGGTTCCTGCGCGCTTGGGCTGTTGCAATCCAACTGCGCCATCATTAGTTTTGTTGATGCTCGTTGTTTTTTTTTTCTTTCGACCGGTATCAGATATTGCTTAAGTTAGGTTAGGTTAGGTTAGTTGCGGACTTGTTTTGTTTGTTGTTTGAATTGTAATCTGTCTGGAGATTAAATACTAAAATTGTTGATCTTATTTATTATTTATAATAATGTACATAGAGTTGATTTTCATTTGAATATTTTATTGCGCCAGACATGATTTTATAAATAATTTGTTTACTACAGTAAATGAACTATTGTATTTACCTAAAGCAAATTTTTTTGGGCTTATGTGTACATGTACATGTAAAACAAATTGCGAAATTACAGAAAAATAGTAATAAAATTTTACTATAAAATATCTGTAATTTTATTTTACCATAAATATTCTGTATTTGTACCTTAAAATTCTGTAATTTTTACATAATTCATAATAATCACATAAATTAAGTAAAAGTGACCTAATAAGTATGTAAAATTGCTTACTTTCTGTAAATTACATTATATACTTAATTTAGAATTACATATTGTTGCTATAACTTCTTAAATTATGTAAAATTACAGCTTGTATATTAATATTTGTAATAATTCATCAAAATAATGAGACTTAGTACATATTTTTTGTAGTAATACTAATCAAATATCTAGTGCAATTCATTCATTTCAAAATACATCGTTTATGTAAATTTAGAAATGTATGTAATTATACCAAAAATAATATTGCAGAACTGAATAAATTTTATATATTTATGGAAAATTCCTGACAGCAAATTTACTGAAGAAAAAACTGTAATATTACATACATACTTTTCCATTTCGTTGATAATATCATATTACATAATGTTTGTAATAGTTTAGATATTATGTATTTTTAAACAAATACGTAAAATTACAGCAGTTGAGTAATTATACCAAGAAATACTGGGCATCATAGTGTTTTATGGTTTGTAGATAAAATTGCATAATTTTTTTTTAGAATATACACTTTACAAAAACTCATATTGTATTTTAAAAACTATAAAATAATTAATGAAATCAATTAAAATTAATATCAGTATCAGTTATATATTATGCAAATACTTGGTTGAGTACGAAATAAATTTCTCACTATCTATCTAGAATAGGTAGCAATTTATTCACAATAATGAACGTATTCTAACTAATATTAGAACGTGTTCTAATTCTAGTTAAACTTGATTTAAATGATGTTACCATTCTAGGTTACATTTAAATACATTTGCAGAGTAATTTAACTATCATTGCTCTTCGCACATACGGTAATAAAACTAATTATCAAACTGTTTCTATAATTGTGCGCTGCAAACTCAAAATATATATTTTATTATCTGGGAAACTTTAATATTATATTATCTGTGGACAGGAAAAATATTTTAAAATGGAAAAACAATATTAAAAAATTTAGTTACTAATAAAACTTTACACGATATATTTTTCTATACAAAAATTTATACATTTTTCTATATAAAATTATTTACAGAAAATATACAAAATTAATACATTTTACACGATATAGAATAAAATCTACAGACGCATGCGCAATGACATTTAACATTTTGACAATTTACTTATATCTAATCTGAAAATTGTATTTTCATCATAGTAATAGTATTTACTGCTTCAACTAAATAACAGTTTAAAAAACTGTACACATAAATATTAATTGATGATAATATATATTCTAAATGAAAGTTCATCGTTGCTAATACTGTCCATTCAGTTCTATACAGATTTCTATATAGAATCGAATATTGGATCATGTAATACAGAAAATTTTGTTTGTAGAAAAAACTATACATTTTTTGTATAGAAAAATGCATCTCTTAAAGCTAGCATAAATATTGATACTGTTTAAAATATATTAACATATAATATATTAAACATAACATAATTTATTGACGATATAATACCATTTGACGGTTGTGTATAAGAAAAAAATTCAAAATTGTGTTACTGTATCTTTAAAATTATTCTTCTATACAGACTGTCTCTAGTATCATTAAGAGCCGTCTAAAATACGTTTTAACAGTAAAAAGAAACATTTATAAAAGCTACGAGTGTCTCGTGAAATATTTTTTTAAATATTTAACTTACGGTGAATGTTCTTTTCAGTATACTGAAAACTTTGCTGGTTGAAAAACAAAACGAAAATACTACACCGACCATGTGTTCCCAAAGAATTTTTTTTATTTTTAATGGAACACATTCTACGCTAAAACTGTGAGATAGTTTTACGGGACATTATATCCGGCAAGATGGAGATTTAAAACGAACTTTATAAACATCGCAAACGACACAATTGTTTCAAGCTTGAAAGTTAAATTTTAGAATAAAGTTTACGTTAATATTTATGTTGACAAAATATGTTATTTTATATATATGATTTTTTTTTTAGTAAATAGTATGACTGTGTGGATAAACATGTATTTATAACGATTAAATAAGTAGAGATAGTAGTAGAGCATGTTGCAATTATTTTACATTCTAATACCACTTTTTTATGCTGCATTTCGATATTAGTAATAGATGTAACTTTCAGGATTTTTTTTCTTACGTTTTCGACAGTATATTCAGCTATATTTCAATCATTTAGTCATTTCAAAAGTTTTAATTATCTGCTGAAATATATTAATTAATAAAACAAATTTACAAACAAAAAAAATAATATGTAACACAAAATATATTCTCAGTAATTGAAACAACACATAATATTTTCTGCATGTTTAAATCTAATAAAAGTTTTATTACAAATTTACCAATCGTAAAACTCGGTGTACATTTTTTCCGGAAATTATTCGGAAATACGAAAAATATATCAAAGTACTCACAAATTTCCATTAATATCATTTTTATTTCAATGAAAACTTTATGACATAATAATTTCTAGTTCGCGAAGCAAATCTTCGGAATCCATAAAACTCTGTCTATATATATATTTGTGATCCTTATACATCTAATTAATTCTGGAGGACATAAAATTATTTACGCATGCTATTATACACGGACATTTTAATTTACGGTTATTATTATAAACGTGGAGAGAGACGGAGATAAAACATTTATTTCTGCACGGTAATAGCCACATTCGCATTTATTATTATGGTGTTTAATTCAAATATGGATATTGCCATCTTTCTCTTTAAACAGTTTAAAAGCGGAGAGACAGTTGACTGTGTAATTTAATATATCTTTTAAATAATAAAATTGGAATTATAATTGTCATGATTATTGGTTTAGTAATTTATTATTTACAAGTAATTTGACAATAGAGGCTTTAAGATATTATTACTATTGGAAAAATATTTTGTTGCAGAATAAATTAAAATAATTCAAAAATCATGTATTATTTAAACTAAAGGACGTTAAGCTTACAGTTGTGTATTATTTTATTTAAATTCAGGAAAATAAAAATAAACATTATTTATTTTTTTAATAATGATTTACCTATCTTTAATGAATCGAAACGTCGAATTTTGATTTAAAAAAACTAATTCAAAAGTTTAACTTAAAGCTTTTCTACTTTAATATAGTGAGTTCTAAAATGTGTTTACTATGTTATACATATATATATATATATATATATATATATATATATATATATATATATATATATATATATATATATATAATATATACCTATATTTTTCTTTGACTGAAAAAGCTGTCTTTTTTTTGTTTTAGGTGACAGATACAGGTCAGACGATACAGAGGATGCAGTAACAACTGACAATCCTACGACGCCATTTCCGACGCCACCCCCAACTTTAGCATCGCCACGTTCTCCTCAAATGCCTAATTTTGGACGCCAAGCGTCTCCATTTCCACTGGAAAGCACAAATACTAGACGCTTACATTATGCTACACCGCAGGACAGATTACGTGATACAAGAGGTATGTAAATTGGAGAATTTATTTCTTTAAAATATACAACAATTTATTGATATATGTAATAGAAACTTTGATTTTATTTAGTTCGCCTTTTTGTATTTTTGTTTATATTTATGAGATTTTTTTATAAAACTTTTCTACAAATATTTAATTTGGTTGAAAAGATTTCACTTACCCAAGAGAAATACTATTTAAACAAATACACATATTCTATTTAATTTAATAAAATTAGGAATAATTTTTATATTTATTTGTTTGTAAATTATATTTTGAAACGGTCTTAAGAATTTGATAAAATGTGATAAAGTACGGGAAAACCATTTATATAGATTTTGACTTTGAAAAAACTCATTTACTCATTTACATATAAAAAGTCTATTAAAATTTGTTCATTACCAACAGCCAAAATATTTTTTTTTTAATTATTAAATGATGCAATTCTTCATTATTTGAGTTTTTCAATATCTTCTGAGCGAACTAAGCTCGAATTTCCTAATATTAATATATTGAATGTGTAGTAAGTAGAAAATTTAATTGCAGAAGTACAATATTAAAAATTATTCGTATAATTTATATGATTATGACATGAATTGTATTTTAATTCAATTATAATTTGACTTTAAAGTTGAGAACTAAAAACTTCGCTACTATATTTTTTTATACATTTCTAAAATTTATAGACCACATATCAGAATATTTACATAATTTATGGATTTGTTCACTTTGAAACATCTATAAAACTATTACCATGCCTTCATTGGAATTGTAACTAGGTTGGAGTATATTAATTTTGCAGGTGAAGTGGTATATGCGACCGGAAATAAGAACAAATTGTCGAATAGTACAATGAATCGTAGCGGACGTAGTGGTACCGGGCGGCATCGCGGTCAGGGTGGCATGACATCGTCGAGTAGTGCCACCTCGTGCAACAGTTGCACTGATAATCGACAGTGTAATGACGTTACCTATCACGGTGAACCCGATCCTCGTCAGCAGCGGCTCTGTCTCGCCTCTGGTAAGTTTTGAAAAATTTACCCACATCATAATACTATCAATATTAAAATAAAACGGCT
The DNA here is from genome assembly GCA_963966155.1 of Clivina fossor. Lineage (NCBI taxonomy): Eukaryota > Metazoa > Arthropoda > Insecta > Coleoptera > Carabidae > Clivina > Clivina fossor. Next base: position 2,152,182 of record OZ014563.1, read on the forward strand.
TTAGGGTATAGTACTGTATTAATTTTTATTAATAATCGACGTTTAGACGTACTCCTCGTACATCATATCAGAAAAAAATATACATATTTGTGTAATTTTTCCTGATGATGATTAATACAAAATTATATCCGAAAGCCATTTTATTTTAATATAATGAGTTCTGAAAGATTTTTTACTATACTAATCAATATATTTATTTATCCAGTTTTGAATATATATATATTATACTTGAAAAAATAAAACAATTTAATTTTTATACAATGTTGAAAATTTTCCAGAAAAATTATTGAAATTTTATTTGAAGCATACTGCACGTTTTACAACGAATTTTCAAGATAGATTCTTTTTCATGCATAATAATTATAAAATTTAATTTTTGAATAATGCTGCCAATTTTTGGTGAAAAAATATAAAAATTTTATTCCTATTTCTTAGTATTTATGTTTACTCACATACTTACTTACTGTTAGAAATAACATAACTTTCGGTAAGGTTAATAATTTAAGGTTGTCAATATTTACATCTCATATGCTAAAAGACTGATAATATTACAAAAAAAAATACAATATTATTTCAACAATATTAAAAACTTTGTGCACTTTGACACCAACTATAATGAAACATATTCGACAAACAAAATGATTAAATTTTTTCTCCTCATCGTCATTCTAATCCGAGTGAACGCTAACAACACGAGGCATTGTAGTTGGCGTTGCTTTTATGGAGATAGAAACTTTGCAATCTCATTTGGCTGTCGGTCGGGGGGTGGGGGTGGGGGTTTAGTGTGTCGTCGGCATGATAGTTTTCATCGGGTTTTCATGTCACTTGTCCGCTTGTCACGTTTGGTTTACGCCCGGCCAGTGACAACGATGCCACACAGCTACCGCGTACCGCGCGCTCGCATCAAATACAACAGCCTGTCGTGTTTGCGGTGACATTAGGTGCATTATCGGCTTGAAACTAGTTTCTCAGGACCGCGCGCGCTTCATTAGACTAACGCCTGCGCCAGTCAAAGGAAAAGTGGACCTGACTTGCCATACAGGGCAGGATTGAGAAACTTCTTTCGACTATGGTTATTAAATCAGAAATACACATTCTAAAAAAATAAATAAGTAATTTTACTTATAAACCATGAGACACTATGATGTCCAGTATTTCTACGTATATTACTCAACTGCTGCAATTTTACAGAATTGTTTAAAAATACATAATATCAGAACTATTACAAATATTATGTAATATGATATTACCAACGAGATGGAAAAGTACATACATATGTAATATTACAGTTTTTTAGTAAATTTACAGAACTTCAGTAAATTTGATTTAATCTTTTAATAACCTAATCTATCTAGCAATGAATCTGATTAAAGTAAAAAATTAAATAATTTTAATTAAAATTTGACATTCAGGAAGAAATATACAAATAACATAATGAACAATAAACAAACAAAATATAGAAACAAGTTACTAGGTAACAAAATACAAGTAACTAGATTAGAAAATTTATAAATTATTAATTAAAGGAAGAAAAATTTTATTTAAATCGGTGCCTTTCTATTTCTATTGCTTCTCTTATCAAATCTACTATTAATATTGTTATTCTTTTAGTATCTTCATGAAGAATTTTTTAATTGAATTCTTCAGACTTTGAAATAAAAACTGTTTAATTATTTTAATTATCTGTCAATTTATTGATAAATTTTGACCTGATGTAGACGAGAGTTCAGTTTTGTCGAAACGTTGTTTTTTTTTTATAAAATAATTAAACAGAATCTAATCCGAAAATTGTTTTTATTTCAATACAATGAGTTCTGAAAAACATTTTACTATGTCTTCAGACTTTCTTTATAAATTTAAAAATAATAGTTTATTAATTTATCGATCTATAATATTTGTTGTTCAGTTGACTAATTTTCTATTTTCGTCGTTTGAAATGATATTTTTGTCGTAAATTTTACCATTTTCGTCGTGCAATTATTTCCTATTTAAAATGTCCTAAGAATTAACTAAAATTATTTGTTTTTTTTAAATTCTATTCGGTAAAAATATCAAACATATGTTCAAAATATTGGAGTTTGTGTCTGTAGTTTATGTTTGCCTACTTACTGTGCAATACAATCAACCAAGATTTGACATTAACTATATGCTATTTCGGCCACAACTCATTCCCGATTCATACTCAGGCAGTCGGTCGGTTGGTCGTTCGGTCGGTCGGTCTTCACTAGTTGTGTAACGTAATTAACACGTAAAGCGAAGTTAACGGTAATGAGTGACGACTTATAATTAGCTTAGCGACGGATAGATGGCAGTGCTACATGTATCTTGCATCCGAACCACTAACCATATTACCGTCACGGTCCGTTCTCTATCCAATAGCGCGCCGAGTCGCTTTTTTTCTTCAACCACCACCGATATTTTGATTTAACGTTTTGCCAGTTTACACCAAGTAAGGCAGCACAAGCTGCCGGAAAGGTCAGTTGTCTCCTGCTTTATAATTGTATTAAACACTTTAGATGGACGCCGGATAGGGTAGATGATGGCTTGAATGTTTTTAACATTGTCAACGCTCTGAAATAGGTATTAAGTTTGATGGAAATAGCATTCTGCTAATTGGTACATTTTACGAAAGAGCTTTATTGTTTACTAGGTTTATGATACGAATATTCTAATTTTATTATAATATTCAGACGGCAATGAGATTGTTGGATGAAAAGTTAAATAGTTGAAAATCTAGTGACGTATATACACTTGATTGGATTTGCATATTAACAAGATAAAAATATCTTAAAAAATTATTGACGTTATTGCATTATCATAAAATGTTCTATGAATATTTAAATTTATTTCTATAATTATTTTCTATATTTTATTAATACTTATTTTCAAGTTTAATGTTTCGGAATACGTAAGTATTTTAAATTGCAAACAGTATTAAATTTATGACAATTTTGTGTCTTACCTTTTTCTATAAATAATGTTAGATTATATATAAGAGATTTATTAAACAACCTTTTTCTTAAAAAAAACCTCAAAAACTAACAGAAATAAAAAAATTTAAATAAAAGCAAAAATAGGTTTTAATATTACCAACATTAATTTATTTATTGCAATAAGTAGTTTTTGACATATGAAACAAATTTAAAACTTTTGTCTAACCTTGTATATATGCTAACGTTTATTACTTGACTTTTGAAACAAAGATAAAGAAATCAATTAAATCAATCTTAAAGATCTATTCTGTAAATAATATGTTTAATTTAATCACTTAATTAAAAAATCCAGGATTTGTTAAATTTTTAATTAATTAGTAATTAAATTAAGCAATACAATAAATAAACTTTTATAAAATATTAGAATAATATGCTACTTGTTACAGAAAGGTGTTTATATTTACCTAAATATTTCTTTTTTAAATAAAATTTACAGACTATTTGGAAGTTTTAACATAAATATAAAAGAAAAAATATAAATAATAATAAAATAAAAAAGCTTTGGGATTAAATTCTGTGCAAATTTTAATTAAAAATCGACGTTTCGATATAATCTATGTATATCATCATATGGAAAAATTAAAAAAAAAATATCGATTTTTAATTAAAATTTATACAGAACTTAACACTAAAGTATTTTTATTTTAATATAATTAGTTCCGGAAGATTATTTACTATCATTTATTTTAATTTTAATTAAATTTTAATGGACTAATATTGTAATGAAATATGAAAAATATCATTAAATATTAAAAATAAATTATTTTGTGACGCTACCGACCTATAATAAATCTCACCGGACATGGACCAGTCTTCATTTGTTTCTATCTGGATGTTATCAGTTTACTTTCTCAGTACTAAAAATTAATTAAACACTCTTTGAAATCAAATTACAACATCCATTAAAAATACCTTCAACTAGACTATAAACTCAAAATTCTATCAGAAAACTTTATTCCCTTCGCGTAATACAATCGTAAACATTTGCTCGACCATTATTTAATAAAACATTTAATTGATTTAACAAACACGGTACAGAACTTTTCCCTGCTAGTGTGTGTGTATAGTCCCGAAAACCAAAAGCATAAAATGGAAACAAGAAGCTAAACGAAAGTGAATGTCAAATGACCGCAACTCTGCCGTTGGCCTGGCCGTGTTGCACACACACATGTTTTAACAGCATAAAATCCGAATAAGCAATACGATGTGTCCCATTCGCAAAACTTCAAATTACATTAACTACGCGAAGCACAGAGCTATGCATGTGTTACAAGTTTGCATTTCAGTTGTAAACACCCCGGCGTAATTGTATTAATTATAGGATAGAATGGTGTTTTTTAGTTCGCCTGTTTTGAGCTTGTTTTGGAGTTAAAAGCATTAATTATTGACCAATGTGTGATTTAGTTTTGGAAATTTTTATATTCTAACGCTAATGTTGTAAAATATATTTTATTGCAATAAAAGATGTTTTCCCAATTTCTTGTTTATCTTTGTGATCTTTTAAAATAAAACTGCTTTAGGTTCAAGTTTTATATTAAAATTTATTAATAAATAATTTAATAAATTTTAATACAGAACTTGAACAAAAAGCAGTTCTATTTTATTTAATAAGTTTTGAAAAAAATTTTATTTTTATCTTTTATTAGGAGTGTTGGGACAAATTAAAAATTTATGAATCTAGATAAAGGTACCGTATTTTTACGATCCAGCTAAAATAAATAAAAAATTAAACAGATACTTGTTAAAAATACTATTTTTTATTTACTTTGATTTATGTACAGATTCCGAAAATAAAATGCTTTATAAATATATCTAAATCTATTACAAATTTTATTTATTAATAGTCAGACGTAGGTTGACATAAGTGTAAAAGAGATGATATATTTACCAGCTAAAGAGTAACATATATTTTTTTAAATAATTTAATTATACTAAAAGTGGCAAATAAGAAAATAATCATTTTGACGATTTAATATTAAAAAAGTTCTCAAGTTTATTACATTTTATTTAAATATCGAAATTACGTAGTGACTTTTAAATCGGTTAACTTTGGTCAAATTCATATTTATTATAAATTCCAAAATATAGAAAATATAGCATAGTCGAAATCTTTCATTATATTATATTAAAATTAAAATTTTATTTACTTTTCTTATTATTTTTCATTTATACATAAAATTATATTGTAAATAAAATAAAAAAAAAGCTCTATTTTATTTTATATTAAAATTGGAAAATCAGCTAAAAAATATTTTAAACTGTTATAACTTTTTTTATTTTATTTATTATACAATATAATTTAATGCATTTATGAAAAATAGTAAAACAATTAAATAAAACTATGTTATTCTCAGATGTAAATGAAGAGTCTCCACCAGAGCCGGCACCTCCTGAGGTTCCTCCTCGAGGACCTTCTCTTCATTCAGCTACATTAAGGAGGCGAGCAGAATACGCTCTTCCTGTAGGAGAAGGAGTCAATAATACCCAGGAATCTCAGTTTCTTACTCAAGGTAAGAAAATGAGAAAATATTTAGATTTTTTTCAAAAACTTAAGGTGCAATATTAAAATTTTAAAAAGTAGTGAAAATTTAAGTAATTATAACATATACAACATATGAACATTGAAATATTAGCAATTGTTTTTTTTTATAATATTTTAATAACACATAATTTGTCGATATTTAAGAATAATTAACACAAAATAACAGCACGTTTTAGAAATATAATATTTTATTCTTATTAAATACACTTGAATCAGACTGTATATAAATAGTATATCTATCTATTACTTATTAAAAATTATAAACCAGATAAATACTTAATATTCAACAAAATACAAAAATACATAATAACATTCTTAAACCAATTAGACACAACAATAGTCAAGGTTGTCTGTAAAAATATTTTATTTTTTTAATAAATATTTGTTCTTTATATTTACATAATAATACAACAAATTAAATAAAAAGTTTCTATAATCGAGCCAATGTAAACTTATAATTACATTAAAAATTCTTTGCATATAAATAAACAAATACAGTAATTCAGAACAATATTTATTTTAATATATAATTAAAACAACAAATTAAAACACAGATAATAATAAAATTTCAAGTTCAAACCAAGATAATTTTATTAAAAATAAAAGAATGCAGTCAGCAATTAGTTTTTCCTGACAATACCAGTCATAGCTCGGTAACCGTTCGTAACAAGTTTCCATACAATATTCTCCGGCATAAATGCTATTAGTTCTAATTCTTATAGTTAGTAAGAGGACCCTCGGTCAGTTGTGGACGATGAATACTAATGTGCTCTTCTCACTGCGACAGAATAATCTCGATTATGGACCACTTAGCAGCGTATTATCCGTGATTGCTTGCTGTGCGAGATGAACTTTAAAATCATCGTGTATTGTTACGGATGATAACGTGAGAGTGACGCGGTATTTTATTTATCAGTCATTTGTGTTGCGTTTTATTGTGTTTTGTTGTGTTTAATTTTGAGTGAAATGATGAAATAATGTTTTTCGATTGTTTCGTTTCTGTATTGTGTTTTGTGATATTCTAATGTTGATTGAGGATTAGTGCAATGGGAAATGGTACCATGAAAGAAAAAACGTCAGGTGAGGTTATATTTATAAATTTGGATAATAATTTGATATGAATATGAAAAATTGTTTTTAACATAGGTTTTACGTACGTAAGATGCATTAGTTGTATGTAACATATATGGCTCATTGCAGGATAGATAAGGCAAAGAGATTAATTTGTTGATATTTAGTAAAATTAAAGCAAAAAACAATTAAAAATAATAGTATCTGCTAGTGGTTATGTATACATATGGCATCAGTTTTTTAACATTCTACATGTTAAAAGCGAATTTTCAAAATCAGTTTTAATATTGCAAATATCATTTTGTGATTTATATTTATAAAATATGCTAAAATAACAGTCTGTATAGTTTGAAGTAAATACATTTGGTAACTGTAAAGTACAGTTTTTCCAATATTACTTACAGCTTTACTTATATAAGTATAGAAAACATTATTAAAGAAATATATATTAAAATTGATAATCTTTAGATCTAATTCGAGGACTGTATTGCACGTTTACTTTAAATTATATTAATTACTAAAGATTTTAATTGATAAATTGCAGTTAATAAAGTTACTTATAATTTGTTAACATTAGATACAAAAAAATAAACAAATATTTGGCGTTTTATTTGTTAAAATAAACATATTTACATATTATTTATTAACATAAGTAACAAATAAAATTTTGTAATCTAGTTACTTGTATTTGTTACCTAGTAACTTATTTCAATATGTTTTTTGTATGTTGTTAATGTTATTTGAATAATTTTTTAATGTAGTATTATTTATTATTAAACCAATGTAAATAAAATATATTTTTTTATTTTGTTAAAATATTTATAGTCTTGAAAAAACATGTTGAAATACATTTAAATAAATTTTATTTTTTAATTTTAATTTTGGAAACGCAATACATAATAAACAGTAAGTGAATAAATTTTAATTTCCTTAAGTATAATAAATATGCCCCAAATACCAGAAAAATTTATAACATAAAGACATTACTATACTAACAAAATTATAACATCTAAAAAGTCTCTAATTAATGTCGGGCCAAGCCTTAATTATAAGACAGCTGTGAACATTATCATTATATAACAAATTATTTTAAAACCAACATCATTAATTACAATACAAATATTAACTGTTAGACACTTTATTAATTAAACTGTAAATGATACAATAAGAAACACCGTCGTCTTTAAAGCTAACATTTTCTTGTGTGACACATATTTAATAAGAATATAATGTACGAGTAATCTTTGCGAATATATATTTCGACTATTGTATCTACTCAATGGAGCGTATATTTTATGACGTCATCAACATTATTTTCGAGTAATTTGTTACGTTATAGTGTTTTTATTGTGTTTTATTATACATGCAGTCGGCACGTGATATTTCATATATTCTCTTTGTTATTTGTTTCTAAAACTTTATTAGAGATAAAATTTATTTAAACATTCATGCTAATGTTGTACTTATTGATCTATTCTGCTTTTTTCATTTTTTAAAAATTTAATTTGATTTATAATAATTGTTTATAATGCAGTATTAGTGCCTATAGTGATATATAGTAGTGAATTTCGGGTTTTTCTGCAGATAAGATAAATGGAAAGTGAGATTTTAGCGTGGTTATTGTAACACGTCCAGCGCTTAGCGTATATTTAAATACTTAAATTTAAATACTTAATAGCGTACGTAAAAGTAATTACCATGCAATTTAATTAATTTTTCTTTATTAATTAATAATACTTAATTAATTCAAACACAAATTACATTAATTTACAAAAAAATACCCAAAAAGAAACATAAATTACAAATAAAACTTTATACGATGTAAAAACTAAACTAAACTAATAAAAATTGAACAACAAATAAGCGAATCTAACAAATAAAGCGAACTAGAGGCATCTGGCACTTTAAGCGTGATTTTATTTTACAGAACGAAAAATATAACGTTTCGAAGCTCTGTTGAAAGTGTACGTCTGATTAGTAGATGTATTAGAATGATTCAAAGTATATTGCAGGCATCTATGAGAGTTATCATTAATATGGATGAAGCGAAAGTCGTTTCACTGGATGGAAATGTTTTAGAAAAGCTAATTTTTGCTTGAATGAAAAGAGTTTATTCCACATCCTTATGCATTCATCTGTATGTATTATAATTTGAGCAGTAAAATTATGAAGTTTATTTTGAATTTTTAATAAATATAAGTAAAAGACAATTTTTGTCAATAATAATATCATTGTATTGTGAGACAAACTATATATAACGGCAGGTAGGTGAAATTTCTACGCTAAGTAGAACCGCCTAGTGAGTTCCGAAATTATTTTCCGATATCCGCACATTTACACAGAGAAAATCTCCGAGGTATATAAATGTCAAACTTCAGGGTAACCGGTAATGACAAAGCGTAGTTCCGATGTGTGTTATACTACTGTTTTGTAAACGGGTAGCGCGCGCCCTGTTATCGCAGGTGGCCGAGAACGAATACGGTATTCTGCGGGAAATACATGAATTCAGAATTATTGCTCTACAATTCTTCTTCCTATAATGTATCTATGTCATTTTGTTATTGAATATTAATTGTCGAGGGAACAGAGGTTTATCTGATTATTTATTATTGGATGTAGTTTTTCTGATATTTTAAGTTTGATTATTACAGAAATAATATTTTATTTATTTTTTTATTTATTTCACTACTGGTACATACATACAATCACGCCATATACCAAAAAACAATGTGGCACAAACTCTTTCCACTATTCCAAAATTAATTTTTTGCAAACTTTTCTATTCAGACAAGCAACTCTAGCTTCATCCACATTCATGATACCTCTCATACATCTCTTCTATTTTTTACAACGTGAAAACTGTCGCTCACGCAAAACACACTCAATCATACCACTTATATCTTCAAAAATGTATTTTTTTAACCAAACGTTCATTAAACATTTGCTCAAGATGACTGAACCATCTCAACTGACTAACACCAACTATTGCAACAACATTTTTTCAATTTCACACTCATCATACAGTAATCTGTTTCGTATCCAATTCTTTCTAGTTACACCATATACGTCACGTAAAAATTTCATTTCGACAGAAGTCATTTTTCTTTAATGCTTTTGCAACCAAACCCAATATTCACTAGCATAAATTTTTAATATAAGTTGTGAAAGAATTTCACTACGTTAGGTATATAATATTTACAGTAATCTTATACATTTTGTTTTTCTGTAATCAAGTTTATAGCATGAAAAATTACAACAACAAAATGTTGTAAAATGTAGGGGTAAAATATTCGATAAAGTGATATTAAATTAAAAACAAATTCAATCAAAGTAAACTTTCATTAGGTTAAAGTTCTGTATTATTATTTATTTATAATCGACGTTTCGACGAACTCAACACCAGTCTTCATCAGAAAAAAAAATGATAAAAATCTTTTTAATATAAGTAATTAATTCGGAAAGATTTTTTACTATGTTTAAATTCAATCAATTTAATACAGCTACAATATCGTTTACCATCTAACAAATAGATGATACCACAGCAATCATGTAGTATGTGATACTAAGTATTCGCCAAAGCGCGCGCGGAAGGGGGGATTGAGTAGAAAAAGCTGAGCATTAGAGGCGCCGCGTCGACCGACGTCTGAGTGGGGCGGCACTTACCGGTTCGGGGGGGTTTTGGTAAAACGATGATAGCTAATGGGTGCCGCTCAGAAAAATGACACCGGCAAACAGATAACCGTCATTATTCACATTCAATAACCGCATTTGCTTCGTACCCGCTTGATAAATAGCGTCACTATTCCCCAATGGATGTGCCGGGCGAGAACGGATTGGTGTATGGTGGTGTGCTGGGTTTGAATCGTATCAAATTGCTTTCGTTGGAGTGAAGTTTTCGTCTTCCGATTGAAAAGGGTTAGATTATTTTTTTTCATCCGGCTTAATTGCTTACGATATCTCACGAATACTATTTAATTTGATAATTGTTTTTAACAACAAGTTAAAAGTTATAATGAATCTGTTTAAAGTTTGTTCATTCGTAAATGATTAGGGATTTCGATTTTTTGTTTTGTTTGATTTATATAAATATTGAAAAATAAAAAAAAAAGTAGAAGCTTAATTAAAATTTGGCTTCCATTAATTAAAAACTCTAGAAATTTTATGATTGAGTTACTTATTTGTTACCTGTAACTATTTCTTACTTCTGTTATATACTGTAATGTCATTTGTATCATTTATCGTGATGAAGACGGACGTTGAGTTTCGTCGAAACGTTGATTTTAAATAAATATTAATGTAAAATTTTAACCTAAAGCAGTTTTATTTTGATATCAATTAAATAAATTTTAAAATAACATTAACATCTTTCAATTGTTAGGTTAGATATACTATTTTTAATGAAATATTGTAATTTAATCCAAGGTAAGCATGTATGCAAGTTTTGATTGCTTTGGTTATTTAATGACAAACAAGTAAACAGAGTTTTAAATTAAATAAAATCTTTTCGTAATATTAATATTAAAATATATAAAACAGAAATTATTGATATCAAAACTGATGTTAAAAACATCAGTAAAACTAAAACCTTATTTCTATAAGTGCATTGACCTTATCTGGATATAAAATTCTTAAAAACCATTTATATGTTAATGTAACTATAAGCTGCGCTTTTTTTTCTGTTCGAATCTGTAACTCATATATCAAAATATCAATAAGTTTATGAGACTTGTACACGAAGCACAAATATAATAAATAACTTGACAGTTCGTATTTATTATTATTATTTTCTGTACAAAAAGATCGTTTATTATGAAGAACAATAACGTTATACTTAGAATAAAATATACTATACTCGTATTATATATATTTGTAGTTTATTTATAATTTTTAAATTAGAAATACTAAATAATTAAAATTAGAAAATTTCTTGCACTTCTTTACATATTTTTAATAATTAAATTCAAATTCAAGCGAAAATAAACAATGCAATTGTCAATTAACTTTTTGACTTAATAATTTTTAATATAGCCGTCGGAGGTGTCAAATTACACTTGATCGTGTTTCTTTAGTCGAATATATAGTTTTTGACAAATCTGACGATACACATTACATTTTTAGCACTTCCTCACTCATTTTCAACAATCAAATTAAAATTCACCGTAAAATTAACAATACAATTGCCAATTAATTTAACTTGACGTAATAGTTTGTCAATATGATCGCCGAAGATACCAGATTAAGTACACTTGACGTTGTAGTTACGTTTGGTGCTGCCACCAATGATATATTGGTATATATATATATATATATATATATATATATATATATATATATATATACAGGGTGTTCGTTCGCTTGGTTGATATAGGGCAATAACATGGGATTTCGATAATATGCAGAGTACTACTTTCTGAAGTAAAATTCGGAGAAATACATAGAATACTTTTCGATAGGGAATAAAAAGTACTATAATTTGGTTCTACTTTTAACTAGCTAGCATGTGCCGTTTGGGCGCTAGAATTTTTTTTAAATGTTTTTTAGAATTTTCAATAATTTTTCCTGCTAAATCAGTATGAGTTAGAAAAAAATGTTACTTAGCTATTATGTAGCCAATTTTTTTCTCTATTTTATTGAATTTTTTCAGATTTTTTTGAGCAAATTTTGAAAAAAGTTATATTTCAAATTTTTTTTAAAAATATAACTTTTTTCAAAATTTGCTCAAAAAAATCTGAAAAAATTCAGTAAAATAGAGAAAAAAATTGGCTACATAATAGCTAAGTAACATTTTTTTCTAACTCATACTGATTTAGCAGGAAAAATTTTTGAAAATTCTAAAAAACATTTTAAAAAAATTCTAGCGCCCAAACGGCACATGCTAGCAAGTTAAAAGTAGAACCAAATTATAGAACTTTTTATTCCCTATCGAAAAGTATTCTATGTATTTCTCCGAATTTTACTTCAGAAAGTAGTACTCTGCATATTATCGAAATCCCATGTTATTGCCCTATATCAACCAAGCGAACGAACACCCTGTATATATATATATATATATATAGATAGATAGATAGAGTAAATATCTGCTGTATAATAATGTTACTAATATACTAATAACATAATGACTTTTTTCTACATAGATAATATGGTAACGTAATAATAATATTATGATACGCTTGAAGAAAAATAATATTTATTTAATGTAAAATATTTTTATTTTTTTGTAATATTTAAGTTAAATTAACCTTTATTTTTTTTTTTTTAATTTGCGTTTCTAAAGTTAGTTTTCAATTATACTATAGTTGCAGTTTATTAAATGTAAATTGAAAGTTAAATTAAAAATTCCTCTAAATTATGAAAACCTATTTTGTTAGTAGCACTAGAAATAGAAGTATGTCAATGAATTATTAACAATATACATAACTCATTAAAACAATACAATGTTATTATTTTGACAATAAATAATTTATTCCGTAAGCTTACAAAATTGAATTCGAGACTAAACACAGTTATAATTAGCAACAAATTTGCTTTATTATATAGTCATTGCAGGCACCAATTCATTTCCATTTCGTATCGGACCATACCGAATCGAATCGGGTAAACTTTCCCGTTTCGAACCGAACCGGTAAATAATTATCGGAAACTCCGTTTATATAAAATATGCCCATCGAAGCTTCGCAAACAGAACTAGAATTTAGTTAGAACTAATTTCATTTGCATGTCCAATGTCATAAATAGACTAATTGTAAGGGGATTACGGACCGGTAATAAAATAAAGTATGGTTTGGTGTGCGTGTGTACTGTGTAGTCTCTTCTCCCCTCGTTAACGGAAACAAAAACAGGGTAGAGAGGGAGGATTGCACACTGACCGGTGGCGACCCTAGCGGCAACGCTTCGAACTAGCGTTTCGCGCCGTGCGATTATTGACCGACGCTTGTCTGTCTATCTCTGTCGTTTGATGTGATGCTGTTTCTCTTTGACAGTTGTTTCGCTCTTGCGTTTATCCATTTCCTTTTAGAATATCTGCATGATGTTATATATGTTAGCGTTTTGCTCTATATATGTAAAGATTACAGGGGTTTTTTTTGTACATTTTATTTGAATTTTTATGTCATTGATGATAGATGATATTTATTGACGTAATTAAATCAATTGAAGTTGCTGTTGGCACTCGGTGAAACATTGTAAATGAAATAAAATAAAATAAAACACTCGGTTGAAGTTTCACAAAATTGTGAATTTTGTGAAACTTCAACCGAGTGTTTTATTTTATTTTATTTCATTTATTGACGTAGTTTGTTGTTCTAGTTGAAGAATTATATATACTGTCTTTCTGTCTGTCTTCGAAATACTTGTTACAAGAAAAAAAATGAATAAAAAATATCGAATTTTGACCACATTTGGGAAACTTACCCTACTTAATCTAAAAACTAAACTACATCAAAAAGTAGCTTATCATATACAATAAAGAATATCTAAAATTTCTATATCATTAAAAATAAGAAAGTATTTTAATTTAAAAAATAAATTAAAAATGTTATTTTAAACATTTGTTTATATTTTCTTGTAAAATATGTAAAGTTAATGTATGTAAAATATTTTTTTTCACAAAATTGATTATATTTTTTTTCTGTTTTCATTTTAGCAAAAGAAGTATATATTTATATTATTTTTTATTTTTTAAATATTCTAAATAGAAATTTATGTTTGCTACTTTTAGTATTTTTTTAAATACGTTCTGAATCAGTGTTATGATTGACTTACATTTATTATTAAGAAATCTTCTGTCAGGTTCGATTTTCTTTTTGTTAAATACGACGAGTTTTGATCTTAAAGTCATCTTCAAGTTAGTGTACGTTTATAGTTTAAGAGGGGACACCACCCTTGTGCGCTCTAAAAATAAGCAAATTTTGGAAATTTTTTTTTATAATAATGCAAATATTCTGATACATAAAATAAAAATAAGCGGCTGTTTGAGAGAATCTTTTTTTTGTGTAACTAAGCCAAAAGTTTGAATTTCGAAAAATCACATTATTCTACAAACTATACTCTTTCAGAAAATGCAAAAATCGATTTTTTAAAAGTGTCAGGGCGGTGCCCTCTCTTAAGTGAAAGATTTGATAAAAAAAAATGAACGCAAATAAAATTTGAAAGAAAATTATAGTATTATAATTATGATTTTTGAAATACAGATTCTGAAATATTACGTACTAAACTCTAATATTTAGATTCTAAACCATTAATTTTTTTCCCTAAATTTCTTTCATATACTGTGTTATATTACTAGCAATAAAATAGCAATTTCATCATTTTATGTGCCTTGTTAAATTTCAGTTTTACATTAATATACTGCACTAGTACATTTATTACCCAAATAAAAATATTAGCTACCTATCTAATAACAGCTTGTCGGGGGTGGTAGTTACGTATTGCCAGGAAACTAATAATTAAAATAAGACTTACATGTGATAAATTATAAGCAATTACTAGTCGAATACATCATTGTACTAATAACGAAAGTGGAGGGTTGATATACCTACCAACGCTGCTACGTAATCATAGCGATTAAAATTTGTATTTCATTTATCATGCTCAAAATGGTGGCGTCTATTATCATTTCTTACGTTTTATTGTAGTCGATTAGTTGCACGGTTTTTCCAATTATTAAATATAAATGCATTTGTGGAAACGAACATGGTGTACGTTATGTTTTATCATTTGCTCACATTTGTCTGTCATCTAAATGTTTCATATTAGTTTTTATCTTTTTCTTTTTATAGTTGGTAGTTTGTTAGTGGAATCATTAGTGATTTTAACAAAACTATCTAAAAATAATATAAAAGAATTGGTATTTTATTTTAATGAGAATAAGAATTGATAATGAATATTGTAATTGTTTATCTATTAATGTACAAAATAATAATAAAAAAAACACTAATTTAATTAAAATAACAAAGCTTTATGTTCGGTTCTGTATAATTTTTAATTAAAATTTGACATTTTAATATACTGTACATATATCATCATCAGGAAAAAATATACAAAATACAATATAACTAGATTATAAAATTTATAAATTATTAGTGATTAAAGGAAGCCAAATTTTGCAAATTGCAAATTTCTATTGCTTCTCTTGTCAATCCACTGTTAGTATTTGTTGGGGGTTTACAATTATTTTAGTATTTTCGAATTTTTCATCATCAAGATTTTTTACTGCATGTTGTGCAATAGCAGATTTATCTGGATGGTTTAGGCGTATTTAACACAAATGATATAAAAAAAAAATGCAATAGTGACCCGGTTATAGTAAACAACTTGTATATTGTATGTTGATATATGTTGATAAAAGTGATTTCGAAAAAAATTACATGATAAATATTTTGGAATGTCCGTTATGCAAAAACAACCATTTTGTTATTAAAACACTGTATTAGTATTATTTCTGCCTGATTGCTCTCTGATTTTAATTCATATAAAATGTCAGTAAAACTACATCAATCAGTTGACATATTTTATTAAATAATTTTGATACGAATTTGAGATGTATTTTCAAGCTCTCATAATATTGATTATATTTTTAATTTCCATAAATAAAAATAGCAAAAGCATCAAAAAAATTATTCGATTTAACCAATCTGTATATTATATAAAGAGCAACATATATAATAAATTTCTAAATATCTCTAAAATTTACAAGCAAGCTGTGAAACTTCAATGAAAACCTCATTTCGCCATCAAAGTAGAACTGTAGCGTGCATAACCATCTTACATAATTCATATTTACATTACACGATTGGATTGAAGCACCCAGCCAATTCACTATCTAAAACTCATTTGATGTTTATCCTATTACAGGCATACCCACACACACACACACCCCCCGCCACTCTGTCGTATATTTGAGAATTCAATAAATACATTTACATAACATTTTCGGTGTCTGTCGCTTTTTATTTTCCCTCGGAAAACACACACACACACACGACTGCTGTCTGAGGCGAGCGGTACATACGATTGCGTCGAACCGTGAACTAAATTAGGCCAAATAAATGATTTTGCCCAATGAAATTGAATAAAAACATCTCACACCCTTCGGGATAAATCGGGCGAGTTTGAGATGAGTTTGATTACTGAGCTCCCAAATGTGGTTTAGACCGACTGCGACTGGGTCATTGTATGTGTGTATATGTGTGTGTTGACTTTCGATTGTTTCAATTTCTCTTAGTAAATATTAATTTTTAGTGATGGATATTTTTTGTGCTTTGTATTTGGTATTGGGTTGCCGGAGTAGAAAGAATTGTAGAAATTAATTATCCAAAAACAATGTTAGCAGTACTTTTTTAAATTTTGTTTTTTATAATACAAATGTTTATAAAAAAAATTTGACTGCATTAAAATTACAATAAATGATAATATACAAGGGAAAACAACGAACAAATTTATAAAAATTCTAATAAATTAATAAATATTATTATATAATTTTTTTGTTGCATTAACTTTAATATATATATATATATATATATATATATATATATACACACAAAAAAAAAGTAGTTAAAATTAACTCCGTTTTAACTCTTTTTGGTAGTTCCCTCGAGACCATCCGTTTTTGTAGTTAAATAACTACAAAGCGGATATAATTTTCACAATAAAGAGTAAAAATTAGGAAACTATTAACTAACTAAAAGAGTTAGAAATATCATTTAAACTGAAAATTATTAATTTTCGGTAGTTAGTTTACTCATATTCTGTTGTTTGAATACTCTTAAAAATTGTGTTTTAACTAATGTTTTTTTGTTAAAATATTCAATTTCAGATGTAAATACCACTTTGTAAGAGAGGAAATTAACTCTTTTTTATTTGTTGTTTAACTACGAAATGTAGGAAAAATATACATTGTAAAAATTGGATGCACAATTACATTGATAGTTACAGTATTTTTTTTATATTATTTACTATAATTTTACAAATTGTTGTAAATTTGCCAGTTTGATGTTAGTAAACTTACAACAACTTGTGAAATTACAATAAATAATATAGAAAAAATACTATAACTATCACTGTAAATGTACACCCATTTTTACAATGTACATATAGGATTTCATAAGTATTGGAAAGAATTATAAAAAAACAGAGTACATATGCAAATAAATTATATATTTTATTTATATGATATAAATATCATAAAAAGTTATGACATATTTCATCGATTTATCAAAACAACTTCATAATTGATTCATCAAACTCTGTATTTTCTGTATTCGTTTCACCTTCTTCAAAAATAGTTGATTATAGTTGTCTGAATTTTCGATTTTCTTTACTTTCATCTAATTTTCTATTAATTGTTCTTAATCTAGTTTCCAAAAATCCAGTCCAGTCTACCGGATCAAAAAAAAACTTTCTGAAATAATATAAGTGTAAACGGTGTAAGTTAGTTTGAAAAATATAAATATTCAGTTCGCAATACTTACATATCCAGTTCCAGTAGAATTTTCATAACATTCAAAAAAATTAACGATTTCTTTAGCAATTTGTAATTTTATGTCTCTTTTCGGATAATTTCCATATTTTTCAATCATTGTATGGTGCAGGAGTGCCTGATTCTGAACTAAACATTTCCGAATTTATTGACATTGTACTGGTCAAGTCGCTACTAGATTCTAAAATTAATTTGCAGTTAAGTATACAAAAAATACAAAAATAATATTTTTTATACTAACTTTCTGTTTCGTTATCAGAAAATTCTTCATCATCCAATTTAATTTGTATGGTTACGCCCTTGTTGCTGAACCAAATAAAATCAAGTAAAACATCTCCACTAATTTCATATTTGTGTTCATCATAATATTGTACCATTCTTTCATCAGGGATGTTAAAATATTGCCGAACTGAAAATTATACATGTACATAATAATAAATTTATTTTTCAATTTAAAAAGTGTATTTTACTTAATAAGTAATTATTTGACGTCTATAAATTTGTCGATAAAATAAAATATACAAATATAAATTAATTAATATTTATTAGTAAAACTATTTATTAAGATTATTTTGTTCCAAAAAAATTACATAAAAAGTCATATTGAGATGGAATACATTGTATGTCTAAAAATTTGTACAGACTGAAAAAAAATTTAAAATAATCTTATAGTTGTTATTATTATAGTATTATATACATAATTAATAAATAAAGTGTTTATAAAAATAAAAAGCTTTAGGTTTAAGTTCTGTATTAATATTTATTTAAAGCCTTTTAGTTTAATATAACAAGTTCTGAAAGATTTTTTAATATGTTACAGTTTTTATTGTTATAAATTTAAAAATTAAAAATCTTAATGCAATTATGAAAACAGACAAATACTGTATTATATACATATTTGGAAAACCATTTATGTGTATTTTATATATTGTGCAATTCCAACAACGGTAAAACATTATTTTTTTTTAATAAGTAATCAATTAATAAGAATTCTAAATATATACTTACTTGTATCTTCAATTAATTGTAAAGTAATTGATGCGGCGGAAATTTTAACCCACTTCTTTAATTTTCTATATGCTACTCTTATAAATAACAGAGTGTTGGAATTTTCCATTATATTAACTCGATAATAATTTTTGCCTACCACACACTACGAAAGTTCACAGCTGAATAAAACCAAATTCAAACGAAACGCATTTGATGGTGGTTAAGGAACATGCTCAGACTTGTCCGTTAAAATACAACATAGAGATGTAATATAATACTAATAAAATGATTCAAACACAATAAAGAAGAATTGTAATATTTTAAGAGAGATGTTTCCTTCTTAAAAAAATAAATTAACAAATTTAATGTAGTTGTCAAGATCATGTATTTTATGTAGTAAACGATAAAATGTTATTTGTTAATTCACTCCGAAAAAGATAATAATTTATCTATCAAAAATGAAAAATACAAATTAAAGAAAAAATAAATTCCTCTAAAGTAGTTAAAATTAAAAGTTATCTTGATGTAGTTAAAAAAAATAGAAATATTATCTTTTTTTGTAGTTAAATTACTGTACATCCTAAAGTGTTAGTTAATTTCTTCGAAAAAAGAAGTAGTTTTTTCATTTTTTTGTTAAATCTAACTAAATTTTAGTGTGTTTTTGCACGGATGAAATTCCCTCTGAAAAATTTTTTTGTGTGTATATATATATATATATATATATATATATATATATATATATTATATATATAATATTATTTAATATATTATTACAATTATATTTATTATTTTATTAGATTTTTTTTAAATGAATTGTTATTTAACGTCTTTGGGGATTTACATTCTTTATGATGAAACCAGTTTTATTCATTTCTAAATGATAGTTTCGTATACAAGTTTCTATAACACAATTTCCTATATATCGTGACAAATCAACCCTCCTAGACAAGCGAGAGGGATTCAAAAGTACTCACGAGTATTTTCCGTACTGACTTAACTTGACTTGTACGTCTTCGGTCGTCTCCGTTGTTTTTTTTTTTTTTTTTTGAGGAGATTGCATTTTCATAATTGAAGAGGCTAGAATGCAAGGGAGTCGGGAAAATGAAATGAATGTTAATAAAGTACGTTTAATATTTTAGGGTACGTGGTTAGTCAAGTGTTTTTAGACGTTAAAGCACGTTTGCACGCGAAACCCGACTGAAATTTCTAAATTGCACCACTACCTTATTATTTAAACACACAGTATATAATTTATACTTGGAAGGAAGAAGTTAGTTGATAACAGTGTTAGTTTATTTTCATCTTTGTTATTTTGTTGGAGAATTTTTATAATTTTAAAATTTGTAATAAAACTTTTATTTCAAAAATGAATAATACGCAACTATAAATAATTAAGAAAAAGAAATTAATTGTCTTTAAGACTAAGGGTGATTGTGGTTATCTGTGATTAATTCGTAACTCAATATATATTATTTATTTTTGATTTATGTATATTATTTAAAATAATAAGCAATATTAGCTACTGAGTTAGCCATGGATATCCAAAAAGATTGTTATTTGTATGGTCACTTACCAATTAACCAATTTAAGGATACGTTTAAAATAACAAATAATAATCTAGTTCTAGTTGCTTATTTAACTAATAATTAAGTTAATAATATTGTATGCAACTGGTTCTTGAAATAAATAAGGGACATATGATTTTTTTTCTTAGCAAAAACTATTTTAAATTTTAGTTTGGCAACTGAATGTTAAAAAAGGATAGAGAATAGTTACATATGTCGTACAAAATGGAATATTTATTATTGTGTAATGCCATATTCTGGTAGACTATACTTAATTTATTAAGTTAACAACTCGCTAAAAAAAATATCGTTAAGTATTACACAATTTTATTGACAATATTTACAAAGTTTAATAAAGTATTAGATTAATATAATATTCTAACTGCATCGTTCATATCTACGTCGTTCTAGAACAATCAATAAAAACTGCAAATAAACTTTCTCGAACGAGAAAAACGACTTGACATATTACTGATTTCCTATATTATCTCGGTGTGGAATTTATTTCGACTGGTGTATACACAAACACAGCCACTCGACATACCTCTATAACACATTACGCGCGCAATGAAAGTGGCAAAAAAAAGGGCAATACTCCTCTTCGTTTTTGTCCTCTCTCTCCCGTGTCGTTTCGTCGCGCCAAAGCGTGCGATGATGAACTACGTGCGATGCTGCGAACGGCTGCAGAAAAAAAAACCTCTTTTAAATTGAATATGCCATTTAGAACAGTGTCTTGCTAACGAGGGCTCGTGTGCGCACTGGGAGCTGAGGGTCCTTTCCCTCAAGGCTTCTCCGGACCCCGTTGTTCGTTTTTTTCGCATAAGGGATGAGGTTGCCAGCACATCACTAGCATCTAACGCCCGTGTTCGCGCACTAAATATTGCAAAGAACGTTTCCCCCCTTTTAAAGGGAGGGGGGGGGGGGCACACACGCATCCCGTTAGATGCTGGGAATCTTTACGAGAAAACGATAAACAACTGATCTAAGCTTCGTTTCTAGCTTCCTTCTAAAGGGATGAAACTGGGTCCATGGAACTTTGCAGGGCTTTGGGATATGCATAAATATTTACCTGTACCTATCTGGGATAACATGCAGATTTTGAAAGAGCTAAGCAGATCTGTAACATTACTATTTATTTATTACTATCATGTAGTTTATATATAAACATTCAACTGTTTATTTTGGAATTTCGAGCAAGGAAAATTTTATTTAATGCTTAATAAACAAAATTGAAAACAGTTAGATATGTCAGTTGTATAAAATGTAATTAACATGAATTTATATTATACAGTACATTCAAAAAATAATGTCTTCCGGTAAGTTTTCAAGACAAAGTTACAAATAGGCAGTAACTTTGACTACAAAGCAATAATTTTGAATATACAGAGTGCTTAATTTGTAAGGAGTGTACCAAAGTTATAGTTTTTTAAATAGTATACTCTGTATATTTTCTAGTTCCGAATTTTCTATTAAATTACAAATTCAACTGCAAAACCTTATGTTTTTAAATTTATTCGTCCGAAACTTACAAATTGAAAAAGAAAAAAAAAAGTAAAAACTAAACATATACTATACATTCTTAAAAATTTTACATAAATACTTCTTATACACGAGTATTAAATTAAATACTAAGTTCAATATTAATAGTAAGAATTTATTATTATTTATTATTTATTGTGATCAAAGACGCAATGAAAATGTCACAGAAATAGCTGTACAATTTTATATGTTGTGTTATGCTATACGTTGATCTCTTCAGTAACAAGTGCATTTCAACTTGACGGAAAAACATTCAAGAAAATTGTAGCATTTAAAATATAGTATTTGAACAAATATATTTTTGGCAAAAAAAGTTCTTAGTTCGGTTCTGCATCTTAGGCTTTTACTCGGAACGAACTGTGTCGCTACCAATACGGATAAAAGTAAGAACGTAGACATCTCGAAAATAGAAAGCTCTTTTATAAGAAGCTTTATTTGTTTTGAACAGGAGTTGTTCCTGTGACAGTTTGCCCATAATATTGTTTTTGAAATGTAAACACCCAGTCAAATGCTATAATGTCTTCGGCAATACCACATACATATACCAAATTGAAAATTTACTTTATATTTTTCACATTATGCTGAGCAGTACTCGAATAAGAATTCTTTTAATTCTTTTAATTCTCTTAATATAAATAACTTTAATATAGATAACTTTTGAGAACGTAGCACCTTGGTAATAAAATTGCCGATTTGTCTAAATAACTTTAGAAATTAAATTTAATAAATAATTCTTTGTATATATTCTGAACTATTATTTCCAGTTACACAAAGCATTGTTAACTTAATCAATTAGTTAACTAGGCAACTAAATCGTTAAATGTCTTCAAACCGCCTCATTGACTGGTTATTTCACAAGTTAACGAATTGGTTAATTTAAGTATTTAAGATCGCCTTGTGCAACCGGACCTTATAAATAAATGATATTATAAAATTTATAACTTAGAGTATACAGTTCAGAATGTAGAAAAATCAATATTGAAATTGAAAAACGTAAGAACACGAATTTTTTTTACAATTTTTTTCTTCGATATGGTTGTTTCACTTGATTGTCGTGAATCCAATTACGTATTCTGGAGTTATGATGTAATATTTGGTTTACTTTTAATAATATGTGCATTGCCTATGGGGAAATACCGGATGCTTTTACGTAAGCCCATAAGAAGCTTACCGGTAAGCTTATTAGCCGAAATTAAGTGTATTTATTGTCTTTCGCGCTGCGCCCACCCAAACCCGAAAAGAACTTTTGTTTGACAATTTTTAAATATGCTTCGAACTTTTACTGCAGTTTGCTTATTTCTCTGAATTATTTTACATGAAATAAAATTTTGATAAACCTTAAGAAAGGAAGAAAATGTTGAAGAAAAACTGATATCGAAAATTTTTATTTTTTGTAAATATATACCTAATAATTATAATTCCACATTTTTAATTTTGATTTGATAAGGTTGAGAAAAATAAATTGCATAGTTTTAATTTCTATTGTTATTTATTAGATATACCAGTAAGTTTTTGATCTATTACTCAACACTTTTAAACTTATATTATTAGTTTACAGTTGTGATCAATTACAACATTATATCCGAAATGTTTGACCAATTATTCAGACTTAAAAGTACCTGTATAATGATTATTATTCATTTACGGTTTGTACCGTAAGCGTATACGTTTATGTTAAATATTGATCCAATACATATATAAACAGTCACAAATACGATAATATAAATAAAATATAATATGATGAATTTAACAGAATGAAACCTATGTAGGTATATTAAGAAATGGTTAATTTGTTTTCATGTATATTATAAAATAAATTTATTATTTATTAACTTTAACACTTACAGATAGAAAAAATCGAGGGGAAAACCACTTGTACAAATCTAGTGTACAAATTAATTAAAATCTTATAAAATCTTTTAAAATCATGTAAAAGTCAATTATTTTTTTTTAATCATGTAAAACTTTGAGTAAATTTTTTATAATTTATGAAATTTCGTACAAATACGTAAAAATCACTACAATTTCAAAAATCATACTTAAAATTTATACAATGCACAAAATTTGAAGAAGTGGAGTTCTCTCGAAAAAATAAAAAAAAAATTCAGAACCTGTTAAAAATTCTACATTTGCAAATTCATCAAATACATATTTAAAGCCACACTGTTTCCACACTGTTTCCAAATTCTCATTTTCCCACATCCACAGATCTCACTAATTTACAATTAAACAAAGCTTTATATCTTCCCACCCCTTACACTACTTAATACCGTCTTTCCCTCGTACCAACGCACCTTTGGATTATCCGTCCGAGGCAGAGGAGGGTGGCCAGTGGCACATGAAATATGAACTCATCACGGGGGCGCGCAGTACCGCGAACCCTTGTCTACTGCATCCGGAAACAGGCGTAGAGGGTAGCCACAGCCCGCGCGCAAAATGCACTCGAACGATGAGAGATGAGTGCGGACGAATGAGTTAGGAGGTTCGGAGCCAATTAGTTGCAGTGGCGTAGGTGTAGGAGATGTTCTATTCGGGTGATTCCCTCTCCGATTTTGAGTGGCTGGGATCTTTTGTGCGCAACCTTGATGTGAGTGAAGCTGAAAGGAATTGAACTATAGGTGAATAGTGTTTGAGGGATAGGTAATGGCTGATATTTGATATTTTTCACAAGGATTCTTCATTGGCTGGCATAGAGTAGCTTGAAGTATCATTAGCTAATGTAGTGTCCAGTTTAAAATTCTTGATTTACTTAATATAAATTTATAAAAAAGTAGTTGAATTATTAGATTAAATTTGTTGGACGAATTAAATATTTGTACACAATAAAAAAAAAATTATAGTGTAAACATTTACCACTTATGTGGTTTACATTCATAAATTTTAACACCGAAAAAGACGAAATTTAATATTTTTTGCAGTTATATTATTTTAACTTTCAATTTTGTTTATTTTTGCACCAGCTCTGTGTTATATAGTATATGTTCACTTTCGGTTTTTAAATATATTAACATGAGACGTGGTTAAAAAATTTAACCATCGGTATGGTCACAAAAATTTGTTCGACTCCGATTTTAGTTCAATAATGATTTTTATGTTTTATCATATTAAATAAACTACACTTAGTACACTATTAACTCTCAAAGTGTTCACTTTAATCAATTTTAATAGAAAATAAAGTATTTTTGCTGTATTAAGTGTGTCTTTGAATTCTCTATAATCTAGTAAATTTTGTTTTGTCTAATGCCAGCTATTTTTTTTTTTTTTACAATTTAGTATATTCCGAAGATGCCTGTTTCTCTACAATTATATTTTTTCATTCTGTATACAAAATTCTACTGTAATCTTAATAATATCAATGTTTGTATATCAGTGTATTATCAAACTATGAGCACTAATTATTTTTATAAAATTTGCACTGACTTAAAAATATTTCGTAAAAATAATAAGGTAGCTAATTTCGTTTTTAATCTAAAGCAAATTTAAATTAAAATTTAGTCCTAAAACTGAAGAACAAGTAGGAATTTGAAGTATTTTAATTTAATAAAAAATACGTCTACAGGGAGAATGTACAAAATTTCAAAATGAATTTATAAAATAATTTAAAATCTCGTTAAGCAAATCTTCTTATGTTCGGAGTCTGCACTATCAACGTTTACGTTCGCTTGCAGCAGGCTAAATGCAGAACGCAACCCAGATTATTACCCATAGGCGTGTCACTGTATAGAAAATTTAATTAAGTATGCACACATAAACTAATTTTGCTATATGAAAATAATAAACTATGCAGAAATTAAAATTTTAAAAAGTTTTAGTCGTTTTATTTTGTTATTTTTAAAATCTTGTTTATTGAAATTATTCTTATTATTTAAAACAAATTTAAACATCATATTTTCTTTAAGAGATTTTTGTATTTAATCTAATCTTAATAAAGATACATTTTAAAATTTGCTAATTGATGTCAGAGAAAATGTACTCAGATCTGACATGCAAATTGCAGAAAAAAGATTACATGTCAAGATAAAAAACAAAATAATTGATAAAATATATATTTTTTTATATAAATTTAGACAACAATTATAATTATTAATTAATATATTTAATTATGTTTTATGTAGCGTGTATGACTCGCCTTAAAATATATTTTTATCATTATTATAACAACAAGAAAATTGTATAAAAATAACTAAGTAACTAAGATTGAAAATATTGTTTGATTATCAAAAATGTAAGTTTTTACGGGTACTATACACAATTTTAACATTTTTTCAAATATATTTGTTGGTATAAAAATTAGATAATGTAAAAAAAAACAATAGATCATTTTATAGCAAAGGTAATAAAGAAATTAAAATTAAAGATGATAGCTATTGTAATTATGATCAATTATTGTTTGCCTATACAAATGTATTTTCCGTTTGCCTAGCAATTAAGCTATCGGGAAAAAATTATAGCTTCCAACTCGTTTTTACATTTTAGTCAAACAGGCCAATAGCTAATTGGTCGAATAACACGCGATATTAGTCATTCAAAAGCGGCCATTTTCAATTGCGAAAAAACAGGCTCCCGCCTCTCCTCCACGAACAACTTGATCCATCGTTTCAAGTTATTAATGAACCCATAGAGGGCAGCAACCACACGTTCAAACAAAAGAACGGCACGGTGTTGCCGCTAATTGCCCGATCGCCTCTATTTGCATAGGAACCTGATAGCGGGAGCTATTAATATTCACCTGATGCTTGTCAAAGTGTCGTTAGGTCAATACGACACCGCGTACGGTGCGCGAAAGGCCCCCCTGGTTATATATACATTAAGCAATTAATCATTGCGTCTCCAATATGAAGCTATCATTAGGCGAATGCATTGTGACAGGTTTAGTAGATTTTCATGTATTCTTACCCTATGCGCATGCGTCTACGGATGCCATTACAACCTTTCGCACACGGCCCTAGAATCTAGCGGGTTTCCCCTGAATTGGGCTTGGATTCTGCATTGTACCACTTGTATTGTAAGGATAAATTTGACATATGTAAAATTGTTATCATATCGCACATTACAACGAAAAATGACACAAGTCAAAAAATATCAATTTTTTAGAAATAAAAAAAAATTAATCAAACTGAGGGTAGATGTTAATAATTTACATGGAAGATATAAATTAAAAAATAAGTTTTATATATATATATATATATATATATATATATATATATAAAATAAAAAAAAAATCTGTTATCCAGTCACGACAAATCCGATTATATATATAATTTCTTCACATTAAAGATAAAATCTTTAGCATTTTAAGTTGTAATTAATTCAAAATCATATAGTTTTTCAGGGTTATTATTTTTCTTTATGTATGAAATATATAAAATATATTCTTTTTAAATTCTATTGAGAAATATTTACGGATCTCGATTTAAAAGTATAATAAATATGCGTTTGTAAGTTTGAGCTTTTATATTTGAATAAAAAAAATGTGTAATATATAAAAAAAATATATAAACAGGGATTTATTAGAATATCAAAAGCTATCACAAGTAAACGATAGTCATTACAAAATCCCAACACTATTCTGAGTTTCGTCTACGCTTCCGTTATTCTCACCGGATCTATTGTGTTTTGCATTTTATTGAACCGCGTACGAAACAAAATAACGTCTTGAACGATTTGAGTGTTTCTTATCTTAGGCGAGCTGCCATCGTCGGCGTCTTCCCGTACACCGGCTCACTCTTTTTCTCTCCATTTTATTCTCTGCGGTCGTTTTAAATTTTCGTGTTGTTGCTGCTGCTGCTCGGATGTTGTTGTATGTGTGTGTGTGTGTGTGTGGGTGCGAGAGTGTGTTGTCAGTACGGCGAGTTACCATTTTCTTTTCCGTATTCAACTCCGGCAGTCAAGTTCAGTTGACGGTTATTCACTGGCGTCTTATCAGTCGTCACAATATTTCATTTATAAGAAATTGCGTAGAAAATTTACTTGTACACGTACAATTTATAAAGAACGACGATATTTATTCTTGTTGGGTTATTTTTACTTGCTTTTTGTTTCAACGCTGAATGGAATGCATTTATCTTGGTTTTTTTTTTTATTGTTTGTGAAATTAAAAGTGGTGTTTGATTGTTTCGCTTGGCGTTGTTTAATTTTCTATAATCAATTTTGATGTTTTAAGTTAAATTTGCCGGTTTATTTTTTATTTTTTTGTAAAAATATTTCGTTATTTTACTACATGCTTAAATATCGAAAAGCAAGATCTAAGACATACAGTCAAATTATTAAAAAATGTCTTTGGTAAATTTTTTTGTATAAATATAGAAATATTTAAATTAAACAAACAAAAAGCCAATATTACTCTTTTAAAAGATTAATTTTTTTACTAATTGTTTATAATATATGTGGAATAGTTAACTATAGAATGAATGTAATTAAAATATACATTAAATTTATTCTATGTTTAGCTATTCCACATCTTATTAAAAGTTGAAAAAGTGTATTATAACTAACTTATAAATAAGAAATTCCAAAAATTAAAATCATATCTACACCTAAAAAATTCTAACAAGGCAAATAATATATAGCTTTTTTTAAAAATTGTTACTCATTCTTTATACATTTATATTTAAATGTAGAATGCTACCCAATTTCGAATAAATTTTTAACATAACTAAATACATAAAAAAACCTTTTAGATATCATTATATTAAAATAAAAAACTTTAATATGTATCTTTAATATCTGTAATATGTTAATTAAAATTTGATGTTCTGATTCACGGTTTCAAAAACGATAAATAAATTTACTTCACAAGTAAGTTTTATTCTCCTACTAAATAATCTGAAAAACAAATGTTATTTCTAAAATTTTCTACTAGATTATTTTTATTAATAATAATAAGTATATTTTAATGCCACTAGATTGAATTTATTCCTTTTTTAAAATATGATAATCTATAGAATAAATAAATTTACTTGGAAATTTAACCAGCGTTTATGAAACCGGTCAAGAAACAAGTAAACGAGTAACCAGATAAAAAAAATAGTAGTATAAATTATATTAATAAAAGGAAACTGGGTTTTATTTAATTTATTGTTTTCACTGAATTTCTGTTACAAACATTTCAGCAATAATTACTACAGATTCTGTAGATTTATTACAAGTTTATTTAAGATATTTTTGTACATAAAGAAACCATAATTTCCATTAATAATTCTGCGGTAACTGTCTCCAATACTTATCGATACCAGACCATCCCTTACCGCTAAGCGGGTGACCAAACGTCCATTGGCCTGCTCTCGACAGAACGTCCATGTTGCGGTAAAACGTCATACGATCGACTCCATATGTTTGGCACTGGCCCATCGCGTCGTTACGCGTAATTATATTATATGGCAATGGGGCTAGGACTCGTGGTGGTTCTGGCATCGACTGCTACAGTGTCCGCAGGAGAGGGGGGTTAATGTATGCATTTGGTATTAGGTGGTTGGCTAATATTAGCGTTAGATTATTGGTACATATGGTCAAGTGTGTGCGTGTACGGTTAGATATGTGTGGTTTGAACATATGGAAATAGTATTGAATTTAAAGGGAAAATATACTAAGAAAATTTAATTTGAAAAATTGTAAAGAATTTAAAATCAATGCTTTTTTGTAGGCTTAAAGTCCACTTTAGTATTTATTATGAAAGTGTCCCATAGTATATTAATTTAAATATTTAAAAATTCAAATATTTGTGTTTGTATAGAATAATTGGTTTGATATTTTTATGTTTTCTATAAAAAAATTTATAGACTGAATTTAAATATTTTAATAAAAATGAAATATTTGGTAAAGCTATTTTACAGTTTTATGTTGCATTTATAAAAACACATATTTTACTTTTATTTCTAACATTTTGGTATCTTATTATATTTAACAAAAATATATTTGATAAAGCATCAACAAAATTATAATATTTTGTTGTACATAATAAAAATTTATGGTACAAAAGAATTAAAATATTTGTCAGTGTATGTTTTTGTAACAAACTACACAAATAATTTTTTATTCGTAATAAAATATTTTGAAATTCAAATTTCATTATAAAAAGGTTTTAAAATATTGTATTTTTATTTAACGCGTAAAATTTTTGTTTGTTATTTATAATATAACTTTCATAAACTTTTATAAAATTATTTTCTAATAAAATATATGAGATAACTTTATAACTTTATAATTACAATCAATTAATAACAATTCCTTTACTAAAACTTAACTAATTTTCTAGTCTGTCTTCCAAGCTCATGTAAAATTAACTTGTGACATTCTAAGGACATTGAGTGTCTATATAGAAAGATCGTATTACTAGACTTATACATACAAGATGTTTAAAGTAGGAAGGTTAATGATAACGTTAGTCACGATAAAGAAAAAACTTGAGTGTCTTTTTTATCAAATATTTTTTTGCTGAATTATATTTATTATAAAATAAAACGGCGTTAGGTTTAAATTATTATTGTTACCTAGTAACTTGTGTTTATGTTCTGTCATTTACTGTAAATGTCATTTGTATCAGTTTTTCTCATGAAGACAGACGTTGAGTTTGAGGAAACGTCGATTATTAATAAAATTAATACAGAACTTAAACCTAAAGCCGTTTTATTTTATATAATGAGTTCTGAAAGATTTTTTAATATTTATTATTTCAAATTAATGTAATATTTCTGCTGTAGATATTAATAGAATATTATCATTTATTTTTCACTTAAGTTATATCTTTGGTTATTTATTGTGAATAATTTTGTGTATTATATTTGATGTAGCATTTGTTTTAATTGATTTTTTTTTTTTTGAGGAACATAAAATTCGTTTATTTTAAATGTGAAGATAATTTTAATGTGAAGGGGACACATACATAAATTTTATATTTTATGAAAACATATAAATTTTTGTGAAATATTTTCTGTGGAAATGAGATTTTTACGTAGCGTATGTGGTGTAACTACAAGGAATCGCGTACGAAATACATTATTGTATGAGTGTAAAATTGAAAAAATGTTGTTGCAAAAATTAGTGTTAGTAATTAAGATGGTGTGGTCATATTGAGCAAATATTTAATGAACGTTTGGTTAAAAAATATATATGAATGATTTTGAGAGTAAGTATACATTTGCGTATACGTCCGATGAGTAGATGAAATGGTATGATTAAGAGTGTTTTGCGAAAGCGAAAATTTCCAAGTAGTAGGAATAGAAGAGGTGTCATGAATGTGGATAAAACTAAAGTTGCTTGTCTAGATAGGAATGTTTGCAGAAAACTAATTTTGGAATAGTGGAAAGAGTTTCTGCTTAACTCTTTTGGGTACTTGGTGTGATTGTGTATATATTTACTTACAAATTTATTATTTACTTCTAAATCTTTGCAGATTTTAAAATTTTAATTATTAATTTATATTAAAATTAATATAATTTTCTTTTCGTTTAAAATGTAACGTTCTTGGGCATATTTATATATTACTTCTTATTATGAAGATTTTTTAGATTGAATTTTTTATAAATAAATACATTAAACTCTAGAAGCAACAATAACATTAATAAGTATTCAATTCTTTGCCCATTTTTAAATAGAAAATTCGTGTACGTTGTAATTTTTTAATATTTTGTGAAAATATTGGCCACTTTTTGAAACATTCTGTATAGAGGGTACTCGATCGACAAGTTCTCTATGCGACAACAAAGTTACTTTAGATCCGAGTGCGTGCGTAGGTGTGCGCTTTCACATCACCCCTTACCGTTGCTAGGCAACCGATTACATCCCTCATATCTCACCTGACCAACAATCACATACACATCTACCTATATACGAACACACTGCATCACTGGCGACGCATACACACATCGAGTTTATAACCTCTTCTGTCTAACCACTATTCCACCCTTCCTCTCCTGACGGTTTCCACAAGCCGTATAAGGGATGGTAATGTTTCTTACCCGTGGTTCTCAGTCGAAACAGCTATACGGATGCGACTGCTTTTGCTATTTACATAACAGTGTTAATTATGCATTATTGTCTATTAGATTTGGAAATTTTGTGAATTAATTAGTCCATCTCGGAAGTGGCTGGATGGTTCTTTTTTACGACTACCGGGTTTGTGTTGTGTTGAATGAAGGGAGAGGATGGTAACAGAACAGATAGACAGGAACTTGAGAAGAATTAAGGGACAAGCAAGGGTTGATTTTGTAGAACGAAAGGGTTCTTGTTTTACTTAAATGTCGTTTAGTGAAGGAATCTTATTCTAACAATGATTTTTTTACAGTTTCAAGGACATAATACTGTAAATGAAGGGTATCTTGTTATTTATTTTGATTTTAATTTGAATTTTTAATTTTTCGTAATTTGAAATGTTCAAATAAGTATATATAAAATATAAACATACACATAAACCTGACTTATACATTATCATCTATTTTTACCGATTATCATATCACATATAATAAGGAAGATATTGTAATCATACCAAATTTGACATATTGAGATTTTAATAATAATAATAATAAGTTTATTTATTTAGCATATGCTAATAATGGTATTACAGAATTAATACAAATTATTATTGATAAATCAGAAAGGCATATACAATAAATAAATTTACAAGATTTCTTTCAATTTTCCTTTGAAATATATCACTTAATAAGCATTTTTTTATACCTGTTGATAAGTTATTGTACATATTCGAACTACTAACAAAAATAATATAATTGCTGAACTTGACTAGTACAATAATTATGTGTCTCGTACACGTATTTTATATGGATTGCTAAATATGTTGGCAATTTATTTGTTAACATTTTGTGAATAAAAATAAGTACATGGTAGTTGACAAATTTTTTAATATTTCACCATTCCAATATCTCTAACATATGGTTAATGCTTGTCAATCTACCACACTTCAAAATTACTCTCATAGCACGATTTTGAACTTTTTGAAGTTTATCAATATATATATATATATATATATATATATATATATATATATATATATATATATATGTATATATATATATTTATACATAAAAAAAATTTCTTTTTACAAATAACACGAATCAACTGTTTTTAGCCCGATGTCCGTCTGTCGGTCTGTCTATGGATACGGGTATAGCAAATTAATATAATTATAAATACCGAGTTGCATATATTATAAAATATTGTGTTGTACTTGTAGATTACCTATATGTTAATGTCTTGGTATCACATTACTTTGATATTAGGTACAAATACGTACGCCACTGAAATGAAAAATAATAGAATGATAATAGCAAAGATCAAATTCTCATTTCGAATAAAAAAAAAAGAAGATAATCGTCAAAACACGTGTGTGACCGAGTCTTTATGCATGTGTGTGTGTATGTGTGTGGTCACGGTACGATCTCGGGGCACGTTCATTTAGAAAATAGCAATTTGTTTGTCGGGCCGAATGTGAGAGATAGTTTTGGCAATCGTACTGACATCCAAGATGGATTGTACCCTCATAATTTACGGATAACGCGATTTCAACTACTATGGTATACTATAGCCCAGGCCCAGACCTACTAGGCTTTCTGCCGTGACGTCATCATTGCTTATTCATCCTCCTAGCTCGGTCACAGAGAGGGGTGGGTTACACCAATGTCAAACTTGTTTCGCATATATGATGCGCATAATCGTTTCCATATATGATGCCATTGATCTCTCTCTCTCTCTCTCTCTCGGAATAATTTTCTGTCTGTCTGTACGATGATATTAGTTCGGTATTGTTCGGTTACATCTGTATGCGCATAACTAATTCATTAAATGCCTTTGTTATGGAGGTTCATCATATAGTAAATTGTTGAGTTTATGAGGCGCTGCATGTGCGCGGACAAAAAATTTATGTATATATTATGTCATATATTACAAGTGCCGGACAATGACTGGTAATGAGAATATTAGAGGGATACACTGCAGTATGTCCGTTGTTATGAAATTATTTCCTGGTTTCTTAATCGGTTTTGGGATATTAATTTTTTATTAGCGAATGTAAATCATACTGTTTTAATCATTTAAAATAGTGGGGTTCATATTTTACAAGAAAATTGTTGGTATATTAACTGGAAAATAAAAATCAAAAATTTATTTTACGTTACTATGTAGAAATACAATTTTTTACTTCAGTACACTATAAAACAAAATTATTAAGTTTTACCTACAAACTATGGGACACTATGATGCCCAGTATTTCTAGGTATAATTACATAATTGTTTAAAAATACATGATATCAGAACTATTACAAATATTATGAAATATGATATTATCAACGGGATGGAAAAGTACATATGTATTTAATATTACAGTTTTTTAGTAAAGTCTCTTAACAAATTTACAAATATTATTGTTGGTATAATCATACAGTTCTAAATTTAGATAAAGGAATGTATTTTGAAATGACTGTATTACACTTAAAATATTTTATTAGTATTTTTATACAAACTATGTACTAAGTTTTATTATTTTGATGAATTATTACTAATATTAATATACAAGCTGTAATTTTACATAACTTAAGAAGTTATACCAACAATATGTAATTTTACATTAAGTGTGTGATGCAATTTGCAGAAAGTAAGCAATTTTACATACTTATTAGGTCATTTTTACTTACTTTCTGTGATTATTATGAATTATATAAAAATTACAATTATATAGAAATACAAAATATTTATGGTAAAAAATAACAGATTTTTTTATAGTAAAATTTTACTGCTATTTTTCTGTAATATCGCTAATTTTTTTTACAGTGTATATCAAAAACAAAAAAATTATAGTAGAACTATAAACCAATAACTTAATGATAATCTTTTATATAGGCAGTATAGTAACGTAATATTAATATTTTCATATGCTTCAAGAAAAAATACATACATAATAGGTTTGTTCGATTGACTCTCTTGCGTTTTACTGCAAAACGCCGCCGTAAACGATGCAACGGTTTGCCGTTCACATAACATGTAACTGCGAAGTGAATAAAAAACAAACAGTAGACGCAAGTGTGCGAATCGAACAGGGCTAATATATTCTCGTTGTCCAAATTTTTATCTAGCAATTGGAAAGGCTCGCACTGGACTATAACTCCCCATGCATTAAATGTAAAAATTTCTTGGTTCGTTAATATTCCCAGCCACAATAATCATTATTTTATTACAAGATTTCCATCTAGATGCAACAACCGCAAAATAAATTCAAATCGAATTGAATCGAAAACTAACGCTTCGATCTATACATATACATAAAGCAACACACCGTAACAAATTTACTACGACAGACACCCTCGGCTCTGAGCCGCCAAAAATATGATCGTTCATACTCGGAACACAATTACATCCCAAATCCGTGACATGTGTTCGAAATAAAAACGGGATAAAACTTTGATCGAGACACACCACACAGTAGACGTTGCCGTGCATATATCCCAGGACTTATTACGTGCCTTTAGGTGGCTTGTGGGTAGAGTGGTCCCCTTTCTATGCCAGGGGTGGGGTAACGCCGCACTGGACTTAATACAACAAACACCCCGGCAATTCGGTGAGTTTTATGAAAAACACACAAAATCGGAATTGTGTCAGGAACACAATGGGGGGTTTCGGGTACTCGTATTATAGGCACAAACCAAAACGGTATAGTCTACGGGTACCCTTCACCATTTCGAGCTGTGTCGATGTACTAGACATGGGCGTGCATATTGGTACAGTTTATGGGCTTGTGGGTGGTTGTGCTAGATTTAAAAAGAAAATTTTGTTGAAAATATGTTTGTTTTGCGTTTAGATCTACGAAGGCGGAATGTGTAATATTATTTTGGTTTTATGGATGATTGTGTTTATATTTTGCGGGTTTTATTGATCTGTTTTGTATACAAAAAAAAATTGTAAATTTGTTCTTCTATGAAATAAAAGTTTAAAGTTATTTATTTAATAAAATATATAAGTAGTTCAGTGGTAGCACGTTCGATTAGTAACACGAAAGGTTGTTTTTTCAAGATGCTTTAACTTCAGAAATTTAATTAAATTAATATTTTTGATATTTTGCATACTATGTCTAAGCGGTTCTAAATTATTCGATTACAAATAATATAAATTAAGAAATATTACTTAAGGGTGTAAATATTTATAACTCCAAAAAAGATGATTTTCAACAATTTTTTATATCTTAATGAAATCGTACAAAATAAAAATGTTTGTTCCATGCAATTATATATAGTTTCATCTATAAATACGATTTTTTTTAAAAGTCGAGTTGTACACTCGGTCGCAGAAAAGACGTCTTTGGTTGACGTGACGTGTAGCATCTGATGGAAACAAAATTATCATGCGACAAGCATGGAATCACATTCTTAATGAAATTCCGCTCTTGATCAACCTATTTTACATGAACAATATTTATTAGTTATATATATATATATATATATATATATATATATATATATATATATATATGAACTCATATTGAAAAATAAGTTCAAAATTTCACCTGAGTTCATATATAGTTGAAGTTTGTTGTTTTTAAACAACTTTAAAGTTTTTATAATTTTATTTGAAGTTTCTGGTACTTTTTTACTCTAGTATCAGGGTAAAAATTAAAAATCTTAATATTTAACTTGAGTAGGTACTTTTGTACCTAAAAATAAAATTAAGTATATTTACATTAATTGTAATGTTAAATTGCTTTTCTTCAATCCACGCAGTTAAAAAGTATAAAAAAATATTAATATACTCTAGTTATACAAGTAATAAATGCTAATTGTTTTGAGACAAGTGATAATTATTTTTAATTTGTTTAAAAATAATTATATATTAATACAAAATTGTGTGTGGGCAAATTACAAAGTTGGAAACCAAAATAATTTTTTCTGACCCTTTGACATTAAAATTTGTGCTTCTTGTATGTGGGTGGGACGTTTGAATTTGAGAACAAAAAGGATTATTTTTAGCTAAAAAGAAACTATTTCTAATTCTGTATAGGAAATATTAGAATGACGTCATGATGTTTAGATTAAAATAAAATTTTATGAAAATAGTTTTTAACTACTAACATTTTCTGATTATATATTGTGATTTTTACTAGATTATTAAAGATTTAAGAGTAGTTCTTTACAAATGTTTTTGTTGGAATAATAATCATTATCATTAAAATAAACTAAAATGGGAATAGTTTTAGTTACTAACTTTGCGGCATGATAACTAACCATTATAATAAACTAAATTTCTATTACTGCAAAACATGAAATAAAAACATTTTAAACTTTACTTTTTAAAGTATTTAATCGGCTTTTAAGGATCTGTATTTACTATCTATTACTTAATAAAAGATTTTATCTATTACTTAAATTTAATAAATACAATAGTTTGACAGTAATTGAAATACATATGCAGTTTACTTAAATGTCAAAATATATTTTTGCCACAAAGTAGTTGTGCAAAATTTTTATAAGACAACATTTAAATGGAATACGAAAATTTTTCAAACATACTTGTAAACTTTATAAATTTGTTAAAATAACGCAATAAAAATGTTGTATGTATTTATTGATTTGCAATTTCTGTACAGCAGTAAAATTGTAAGTTACATAAATATAGCATTTGCAATTACTTTATATATTGTAATACAAACAACTGATAGATGTTGGGAGGAATATTTTTGCCAGATGTGTAGAAATTGTCACGTACTGAAATTGTTCCGTAAATGTCCGATTTAGAATTAAGGACAGATGGCGCTGGAAATAGAACAAGTAAAATCTGAGCTTAATAAATTTGAAGTATCAGGGATTTATTCAATTGCTCTAATCTTTTGCATTATTTGTGATTTGTATTAACTAAATAAATTGTATTAGTTGATCTACAAGTGTTAGATGTAAATATATTTTAGGAAATAAATAAGAATTAAAGAATAATAATAATTTATATAAAACATATTACTAATATTAATAAATCAAAAAAAATTTTACAGCCTAAATCTCGGACATAAAAATTAAGTATTATAATTTCATTTTTTTTAAATAAAAATCAAGATGTAAATAGAGTATGATAGCATGTAATGATGGTTATTATTTATCCGAATAAGGTACAATTATACAAACGTGTATAATCAAAAAACGTATTTTTTGTTCTGACATAAAAACAATTTTAAAATAATTATGTGAAAATTTTATTATATTATCGTAATAGCGATAACTTGTCAAATATTTTAATGAAATTTTGTGATTAGTCACAAACTGTAAAGATAAAATTTTGATTGGTTATAAGTCTTTAAGTAAACTAATACAGCAGACGTCTATGTATTATATTACTAAACAAAGAATAATTTTTTTTCTTTTTTCTAATAAAATCTTACCTTGATGCATAAATAACTATTTTTTGTTTAGATACTTCCCATTAAAAACACTTTTAATTAAATATTTATAAATCTACGTGAATAAAATACAATTTTCATTTCAGCTGTCATTATTATTCATAAAGCAACTAATATATATCAAATAAATTAAAAGTTACCGAGAAAGTTTTTCTGTGCAGATAGAACTTAAACCAATCTCTCTATATATGAAGTTGCCACATAAAATTAGTTATTCCACAGTTCTACTTTAAGATTTTCATGCGCGACAGTCGCTTTTTTTTAAAAAAAACTTGATTTTATTTTCCTTTTTCTATTCTATTCAACAAAGAAAACAAGTTGTATTTTATCAACATCAAATCAACGACAGAACTGAAAATAAAATGAAGGATTTTTGAATATGTCTGACCGCTTTGTTATCAAGGGACCTCAATGTAAAACGAATCAAGTTATGTTTGAAATTCTATCGAACAATGCAGACAATTTTTTGTTCGACGCAAAGCATTCTGTGACATGAAATTTTAAATTTAACGTTACATGCATAAATATATAAATTTGTGCTTTATGCCAGATTTTTTTTTTGGTTATTACAATTATTTTTATTTTGTATAAATATGTTAAATTAATAATATAAGTTATATAAATTAGTTTAAGGAGGAACACCACTTTGAGCGCAAAGTTTGGGAATTTTGGAGTGTATAAAAAATCTAAGAAAAAGAGATATACTGTAAAATTTTATGTAATTTAATTCGCTATAATTAAATTTTAAAGCGAAGTAAATCGGATTGATAGTTTTTGTGATCTCAGTGGGACAAAGTTGAGAAACATGGTTTTTAAAAAAAATTCCTTTAAAGTTTGAAGTTAGTTTTTACTGCTATTTGCTACTAACTACTAAAATAACGTAAACGTAAATGTTATGTAAATGCACAATATCTCTCTAATATGTATTGAAAAGAATTAACAATATTAATTACTGAATTAAGGATTAATAAGAGAGA
This sequence comes from Clivina fossor, assembly GCA_963966155.1. Classification (NCBI taxonomy): domain Eukaryota; kingdom Metazoa; phylum Arthropoda; class Insecta; order Coleoptera; family Carabidae; genus Clivina; species Clivina fossor. The sequence goes on from OZ014563.1 coordinate 2,191,719, forward strand.
TCGGGTACGAAATAGATTAGTGTATGATGAGTGTGAAATTGAAAAGAATGTTGTAGCAAAAGTTGGTGTTAGTCAGTTAAGATGGTTCGGACATGTTGAGCGAATGTCTAATGAACGTTTGGTTAAAAAGATTTATTTGAATGATTTTGATGGTATACGTTTCCGTGGACGTCCGATGAGTAGTTGGAATGGTATGATTGAGAGTGTTTTGCGTGAGCGAAAGTTTCCAAGTAGTAGGAATAAAAGAGCATGTATGAGAGGAATTATGAATGTGGATGAAGCGAAAGTTGCTTGTTTGGATAGGAATGTTTGGAGGCGACTGATTTCGGGATGTTGAAAGGAGTTTGTGCCACACCCTTTTGGGTACATGGCGTGATTGTGTATGTATGTATGTATGTATGTATGTATTACTGAATTAACCACAAATAACCACGACTGCAAAAAATTGTGTAACGCCATTGTTTCAAATAAATTCAAGTATAAATTTTAAAAATAAATTTTAATTAATCAAGTCTTATACCTTCGTCACATGATAAAATTAGTAAATAATGATCAGTAGTAAGTATAGTTAGTAAATATAAAATTTACTATTACAGTAATCGATAATGCTCGTAAAGTGTCTTAAAGCATTTAAAATTTATACCTACCTATTTCCTTACTGTACCTAAAATCCAACATCACCAATACGATGGAAGCACGTTCTGACGATATTGTTGTTTAGGAAAAACGACATTCAAATGTTGCCGAGTTCACATCGCCATAACAATAACGATAAACAAGGAAACCGGTGGGGTAGCCAGACGGTTATTGCAGGCCACCCTGCATGTAAATATCGACAATCGTACACCAACAGCGCACAGCACCGGCCATCGACACGAACGTCGAACGCACCCTATAAATGTAACTAGCGTCTCTGCCCTGCCTCTTCACCAGACCAGTACCCCAATGACGCTTTTAAATATCACCGCGACGCCCGATCGCTCTTAATCTAATTGTATTTACACTGGGCTCTTGTTTGAGTTTGTCTGCGACAGGGTCCGGTTTTAAATGACAGTTGCATCAATTCTCCTCCGCTTTCACGTTAATGCTGATGCAGATGGCTATGAAAATTATTAGTCTTTGTTTTATTTCGGGATATATATATATATATATATATATATATATATATATATATATATATATATACAATCTCGCCATGTACCCAAAAGTGTATGGCTCAAACTCTTTTCATTATGCCCAAATTTATTTTTTCCAAACATTTCGATCTAGCTAAGTAATTTTTGCTTCATTCACATTTATGATATTTCTATTAGATGCTTCATTCACATTTATGATATCTATTAGATGCTCTTTTATTTTTACCACTTAGAAATATTCCCTCACGCGAAACACTCTCGATCATACCACTGTATTAAATATTAATTTATTTTATAATATTATAAAAACCAAATGGCGTCTATTTGTCTATCTATATGGTAGTTTCTAATTCAGATTTTTGTTAAAAAAAAAGACAGATTAACTACTAATTTGAGAGTAAAATCAGTATTAATGTTAACAGAATAGTGTGATATTTGAAGCAAGTAACAAGAAGTATTTATTATTACCAAAATCTAATTAATAAACTGAAAATAAAAAAGATTTTAAAATTTATTATAATAAAATGAAGAGGCTTCAGGATTAACGGTCAGTCTTATAATAAACATTTTAACTAAAGTCAACTTTAAGTCAACAAAAACGCATCGAATTTTAATTCTATTGCCATCATTAGCTTTGTTCGCGGAACACATCCCGAACTAGTTCCGAACAAGTACGCATGCGCAATGTAAATTCGGTCGTTCGCGGTAAGAAAATTACATGTTCTGAACAAAAAGTTCTGCGTTCGCGGAATACAATTATTTCATTCGGAATTAGTTCCGAACGTATTCGACATATCCCAGGATTTTACTAAGGATTTCTGATCCACACATGCGCACTGCGCATTATATGATTGTGAAAGTTGATCAGCAATAGTTTATACGTCAATTTCGAACGTTTTAGGTTAGATTTGTGTTTGAAAAGGACAAGTTATTTACTATTATGCACGGAATAAACAAGAACAGCTGATATCTAAAATGAAATTTGTCAAATAACGGTATTGGCAAAGCTCACTCTATGATCGAACAATTTAATTAAAAGTAATGTTTATTTAACGTTCGCGGAAATATAAAATCCTGAATAAATTCAGAATCGGACATGCGCATTAGATTGATCCTAAAGACATTCCGAACAGGTTCCGAATTAATTCGGAATTGCTACCGCGAACAAAGCTATTATTGCTATCCATAAGACTATGCTTCTTTGTTAACTTTTTAAACTTCTAATGGCAAAATTATTTGTTTGGCAAGTAAAACAATGCTTATTTACCAGCTTAAAGTAGACTTCAATTACAGTGTTTATTATGAAACTTACTGTAAATTCTGTAAATATTTTTATTTTAAAATCGTTTTGTTTTGATATACTCTATGTATATTATGCAAATGACATAAATAATAAACAAACAAAACATAGAAACAAGTTACTCGGTAATGAAGTAATTAGATTAAAAATTTATAAATTATTAAAATTATGTAAAAATATTCAGGTGGGGGGGTCAGTTGGAGGCCAGAAATATTTTGGGGAGCCATGATCCCTCGGACCGCCCGCTTGCGCTACCACTGTGCTTTAATTAATAGTAGTCCTGGTTTTATGACAACTACATTGTTTTTAAACTAATATTATATACAAGTTAATAAATAATCAGCATCATAATATTAACTAAGCAAATATCCATTTCAACTCTGAAAAAATATTCAAATCCCAACTATAACTCATTGCCAACAATAAAGACAACCTTCCTTTTCAACGCCATGTCCAATCCCAAATGGAACCCAGCCAGCTTTGACCACTCCAAACCAATATTTCTCAATTAGCCCGATACGATTAATGCCCTAAGACTGCACTTCTGCACCGACCATCGGCCAGCGTATCTCTATCATACTTACGCTATTAGATTTCCCCTGCCCCTACTCCACTTCACCCTTCTACCGAATTTCCGTATAACTATTATCCCGTATATATAGTATCGAGTTACGTTGTTTTGTTTACGTTGACAAGAGAAGCCGGGTCGTTGACCGACACTGACTGATTGGCCGAATGAGTGACGGACATATTGGTTTTGCGGACCTGATGGTTTTGGTGTTATCGTTGGTGGGTGAAGTTGGTGTCGCGGCAGGGGGAGTAAAATGTGGTAAGGGAATAGTGTTGCAGTTGGCAATTGTCCGCGCTGGCAAATGTTGAGGTTCGATTTTATGTTCAATTTAATGCTGTTAAATTATGTAATATAACCGGTGTTGGTCAAAGTCTTTTGCCAAACGATTCGTTGCGGATTTATTGGAACAGTAATTGGAAATTAGAGATATTTTATTTAATGTTTTATGGTGATGATATTCGCTAAATATTAAATCAAATATATGCTATTTAAATAACAATGAAAAACATTTTAAGCTATATAAATGTTAGAGATTAATTATCAGAAGAAGATACGATAGTAGAAATATCTATTTTTTCATGTGGTATAGTATCCAATTTTCTTGTCCTTATAAAGAAGTTCAACTTTATCAGTTGATTGTCGGAAGCGTGAAAATTCGATGCTAATCAAAGGCGCTAACTTTCTAAAGGATTCGTTCGTGTGCAAAAGAAAAGCCAATGGTATGGAAAATATTGTTTACAAGATTAGGAGCTAAATGTGAAAACTGCTTCGTGCTCTTGTCACTATATAATCTTAATACTGTCTGTGCCTACTCGTCTTAACAAAATTATTTGCTGATTAACCAATTTTGCAGATAGCAATTTTGCGGCTAAGATTATCTTCTTATAAAACGAGTACGATATAAGAGTATTATAAAGTACATTATTAGTTACTTATACATAGTTTAAATATGATTAAAATGCTTAGAAATTCTAGTAAATAATTTTAATTATAGTGTTAATTAAGATTTAGTTATATGAAATTTTAATTACAATTACATCTAGGATGAAGGAGTTTTTATATTTTTAATCAGGCTTTTTAATATTATCTAAAAATGTCATATTTTATATTTTATTTACATTTTATAAGAAATTAAATTCATTGAGTAAATATTTTATTTGTTTGAGTTTTATACCAAAATAATTCACCAATTTTACTATAATGTTACATATTTTACATACGACAGATCTTAAAATAGCATCTATGGATTTAGAAAAAAGTTTTAAATAAATAATTTTATGATACATTATTAAATTAAATAGACTGAGTAGGTTTTAAAAATATACTTTTATATACATATACGGTTTCAATTCAATATTGCAAAAAGTAATAATTTGAAATTTTTCTGATTAATTTCATGATAATTCAAACGACAACCCGTTATAATTACAATCTGTTAGATTAAAAATAATGTGTAACAATTTTGCAGCATGTTAAAAGTTGTAAGGTAAAACTGTAGTTTCATCAGTAAATAAATTATGAGTAATTTATCCGACCAATTTTATGATAATTCCAAATGATAATCTATTGTAATTACAATAGATAAGACAAAAAAAATAATGCTCGACAACTTTGCATCATGTTTTGGAAAAAGAATCAAGTGTCATCAGGAGGCACTGCGTCGTGCGTGTATCGCATGTTACCCCTTGTTCGTGTCGTCGTAGAACACACAAACTGACAATTACAGAATCGGCAATTAGCAGAGAATGCAATTTCCTTCGACTGGGCGCTCCTCTCGCTCCCGTCGCATTTACAAGATGTCCATTGCTTCGTCCGCAACGGTTTACTTGAACGTGCCTGTGGTCGCAAACCAGTTCGCCAACCACTTTCGGTATTTTCCCATTAATTGTGTGGCACGCGGAATTTTATTAATGGTCAAACGCGATGCAAAACTTTCCATAAATATTGTTTTTCCCTCGGCTGGAGCGCGCAGTTATTATTGATTCGAAATTGGAAAGTTTTAGTGGTGAACTGGAAAAGGTCTGGTGGACGCCAGATGCGTATATGGACGCTTTTAATGACTATTAAAATATTGGTCGATTTTAAAGTTGTGTCATCGATTGATATTACCGTTTAAAATATTGCTCTCTCCGCCCTTTTTTACATTTTCTCGTTTGTTTTTAATTTGCTTTTGTTTCGTACACACACGTTTTTGTTTTGTTATTTTTATTTTATTTTTATACAAATGAATAACTTTTAAAATCATTCATGCAAATAAAATATATAAAATTTTTCAGTAAAATCAAAATATTTTTAATAAAACAATTTATTTATAAAAATTGTTTTATTTTTTTTTACAAATTTTACCATTTGCTAAAAAACTATATATTTATTAAAGTTATTATATTATATATATATTATACAGTTATTTTATACAATATACAAAATAGTCAAAAATATTTAATTTTTTGACCTATATTTTGATATAACTTGACAATATGTTTTATTTTTATATATATCAATAAATTTTTATATTAAATTTCTGAAATAATAGAATTGCTTTTATTGATTTTTTGTTACTTATATCTACACTGTGGAGTAGTTAACTATGAGATTAGATTATGAAAATAGTTACGACATAATAAGATTGTTAACATATATTTAACAATATTTCTTTGCGTATACTATACTGACGATTTAATGTTATATTAAAACAAAAAACAAGAAATATTATTTTTACAAGCTTTAGAATACCCAACCCTATCTTTCATGTATTAACTCCAGTATAATATGTTAATAAATATATCAAAATGCATTACCTAATATTTTTTTCCTTTGTTACAGGTAAGCACAAACTACTACATCATTTTAAATGATATACAGTCATCACAAAGGTAACCTTATTATTTTAACCTTTTATTTCTCATCCATTTAACTTTCAAATTTATTATACCGATTCTTCTAACAGCTCTATTAAATTTCCACCCACACGGGTGGGGGGGGTCACTTCTGCTTTAACATTTCAACTTCACAACTTAATTACGTTTTTTGGACAAAGAGCCGGGATTCAACCCGCATACACATATATTCTATTGCATGTATAGATCATCAGCTAACTATTGTGTTCGCTCAAATATTTTAAACATGGAGTACAATTATCTAACCAAGAGTTTTAAGGTAACAAACTTATTGTGATGTAGATAGAGTACATTAAAATGTTTAATACAGAATGTTTCAAATATATATTATATACATGCTTGTTTTCTGATAATTTTAATATGAAATCAAATTCATTATCTATAATATTTTTATAGGAACTAAATCAATTAACTTTATAAATTTTATTTGCAAACATTAATAGAAAAAAGAAAGATTACAAATATAGCAGAAGAATTTTTGAAGGTGGATTTTTATATATCGTATGCAAGCAAATAGGTAGTGTAATATCTGACAATGTATGAATTTTTATTAAAACATTAGTTTTGACATAAATATAAAAAAACATTTATTAGAAATATATGTATTATTTAATATTAACATAAAAAATTTGTTTTTAATTTTTGCTGCAATTCTGTGTAAATCTTATAAGACTTGTAGTGTTACGAGATTTTTGGTTTTGATAGAAAAAGATAGATCTGCACAGAATTGCAACATAAGATATATTTAATAATTTTCGAAAATTTTAAAATCTATCTAATATTGATGTTGTAACAGTAGTGAATATTCGCTATTTAGCATTTTTTGGAAGTCAGTACGTTGACATATATACTACGACTGTCGAGTACAACGAATTTTGCAAGTTTGTCAGTATTTTTAGTCGTCATTCAAATTTTGATTGCATTTGATTTTTGTTTAAGCTGCATTAATACGAATCCAGTTTAGTCAGAAACTAAATAATTGTAATTTAGTTAGAAATAGATGTTTAAAAAATTAACATTTACTTTGTTATGTCAATATTTTTTGTTAATAAATTTTGTTAAATAATTTTGTTTTATTGTTTAACTAAAATTAATTCAAATTTTTTAACTGTTTAATGAAAATTTATTTTTTTTTTACTCGAATTTTCCAATATCCTTTAGTTAAATATAGATGGTCTCAACCAAGGTAACTTAATACAAGACAGGTTGCACCATACAGGTTCAACATATTTAATGATTTTTGCAATAGTACAAAATACATATTGGGAATCTGCAATATAATGTTTATAATATATGCAACGCGATATTTATAATTATATTTATTATTTTGAATACACACACACACAGCAAAATATAATTTTGACGTTCTAGATTCAAATATAAAGACAAATTGAAAACAACTCGCCAACTTATAGAAAAAAATATAATAGTAATGTCACTTTTGGCAGAAAATCTAATCTAATATTACCAACTTAAACAGTATTGACAACATAAATGAACAATGGCGACGTCATCAATTTTCCACCTTCCCCAGATTAGTTACTCTCTATAAACTGCGATATGGCACAGCCTATCTTGTTATTAAATTACCTTGACTACAATGCGATTAGTTAACCAATTAAATTGATAGATTTCCAATTATTTGTACACATTTTCGGAACATTCTGTATATTCAAAAAGACCATAGTTGTTGTTCTCAACATACGTGGCGTTATTGTCCAAACAAAAGAATAACAGCAGTGGCAATGTCAACTAGATCCGAAAGAAAACAATGCATAGTAGAATATGACGTTACTAAAAAACATTTACATAAAGAGAAAATATACGGTGCATATGTATATACAAGTCGGGTGGAATGCAACTTTCAGGGGGGTGGGGGGAGGCAGGCGCAGGGCCAAGTGGAACAAAATGGAACAAAGTTCAGGTAGAAAACGTAGGAAATGGAGACAGATACACCGGTGTCCTGGTCTTGTTCTGTCTTTTGGTTGGAAAAACAAATATGCATATATATTACATCAAACTTTACAAAGGGGTGCATACACAGCCAGCACACAGTTTGAGTTCTAAGTTTGACTCGGCCCTTTGTGCCATATAATGTTTATTGTTTGAAGGCTACCCCAAGGAATATTTGGTACAGTATTTGAGATTAATATTTGACTAAACTTGTACTTAATTATATCTATATATATATATATATATATATATATATTTATATGATTTTCTTTAAATTTAACGTTGATTTAAGAATAATATAAAACTTATATTTAATTTATGATCATTTAACAAAACATTTACCTCATTTGCAGGGTTTCAGTTTTATATTTTATCTAAACTTTAACTTGTACATCCAAATGATTTGAATTACTACTCGTATTTAAAACAAAGCGAATAACAAAGTTGTTGTTAATTAAAATTTCATATCAAGTTTTATAACCAAGTTTTATCATCATCAGGGAGCTAGAATAGCATACATGTAATTAATATAACATTCTTTTTAACACATGTTAAACTTATAATTCGCAGAGACATTAAAAACTAAATAGTTTTGAGACAATAATATATTTGCCCAATTTTTTATAATATAATTATAAATGTAATTTACTAATTTTTATCTTAGTTAGTGCAACCAGAATATTTAAGTATCTAGCTTTTAAAACTTTTGCAGATTATACAACAATTATTTTAGAAATAAAATTTGATTAAAATATAATATATTTCGTGGAACAAAAACACACTTTTAATTTAACTAATAAATTTAAAACTGGAAGCGTTAACAAATAAATTATTGATCCATATTTTCGTTGTTTCTTATGAGAGAAAATTCGTTGTTTGTACACTCGTTGCAAGCCTTGCTTCGCGTCTCTTTGTTATATCAAATTCCTTGATTAAAGGAAAACACGATCTTCCAACTTTACCTCTTGTTACTGTTGTTGTTTAATAGCTTCGGACCCCTTTCGAGTGATCATTTGACCAGTCGTACACACCAAAACTTTATATTTATACTCAAAGTAAACTATTATTTCTTGTTTCGATGTCTTTGGTGTAACTATCTGGTTTTTAACCTCTGCTTTGTACTATCAATGCTTTGTAAGTTGGTAACTAAATAAGTTTTCATTGTATTTACTTTCCGACGTTAACTAGTTTATTTAATTTATAATTTGTTGTGCTAAACTTTTCTAGAATGTACATATATATTATTTTAATTTTGCTCTGTTAAAGTTGTATTCCAATATAGCTTTAAACTGTTGATTAATATAAAAGAGAAGTAAATTCTGCTACAAATTGTATCTTTTACATTTATTTTATTATGTGTTATATTTGAAGTGCAATATATCTTAAATCTAGGGCGCTTCAAATCATAGATATTTTATAATTGTGTCATTTCAAATATTTACACTCACCTTTATTAGTGTTACTGAAAAAAACTATAATTTAATCCAATTCTGTTGATATGTACAAATTATTATTAATTGGTGGTTTATGATCAACATTTCCGAATGTAGAAACTATTCTAAAAATATTTTTGACGATTCTTATTTGCAACTCGACTGGTGAACGTTCATTACTAGCATATTTTTAATCAATAAAGTATATTGATATATAAAAGTTTTGTAAAATTTTATTTTTATTTATTAAAAATTGCAGACAAATCCTTCTTTTTGCCGCATTTTTTATTTATTTAAAATGACAGCTGATTAGTTTTATCAACTTTTCATGGTACACCATATATTTGGTAATATATAAAAATAGTAATTAAAAACATATTTGTAGAAAATATAATATTTATGTAGCTTTTTTTTGCATTTTAATTAACATATAACATATAACTTGAAAACAAAATATTTATTATTTGTATTAAGTAAACTAAAATTTTACGGTAAACTATATACATACAATATTCTTAAAATGATGGAAGCAATGAGATATAAAACTACATCAAAAAGCCAGTAGCTTTTCAACATATATTATAAACACGAACCCAACTTATCTTAAATATGATCCATAATGATAAGAAAGATTAGCCCGAGGTAATTAAATTTTGCTCGTAGTTCAAGCGAGCACAAGAGTAGGTACTACCGCACTCTGCGTTCCTAGCAAAATACGATGCATGTAAACAAGGTAAAATATGAGCATTCAGCGCACCAAGCAAAACGTTGGGGGGTGGGGGTGCTTCAGTCTCAAAAGAGGCGAAACGTATTAATATGCACAGCACCATGGCACATCAAAAAATTTCCATTTGAATGTAGTAGCATAATACGAACGAAGTACGTTGCTTTGCAACGTACAACTAGCATAGAAACAGCGCAATTTTTAAACATTTGCATAAAATTTTGTCGAATTGAATTTAATTACCTCCTTACTTAAATGTATCAACGAAATTTTCAAATTTTGTCTATATGTTGTATTTTATTTTATATTTTATATTTATTTGGCAGCCTTCAAATGAAGCTTATACAGAAAAAATATATTACGTATACTTTAATAATTATTACAATACCTATATATAGAGTCCTACTGCCGTAAGTTCCGTTGTACGTTATTATATTGGTGACAAACCTAATAACACAAAAGTATCTGTACTTAATATATTTTTGTAAATACACTTGTACATAAGATAATATTTAAATAAAATATTTTAATTAAAAATCCACGTTTTGACGTACTCTACGTACGTCAACATCAGGAAAAATGTTATTTCTGTCATTTTGCCTGATGATGCGCGTAGAGTACCTCGAAACGTCGATTTTTAATTAAAATTAATACAGAACTAAATCTTAAACTTTTTTATTTTAATATAATGAATTCTGAATTTGTTTTTACAATGTTATAATATTTAAATAGTTTCAAACAAAAATTTAATGTAGTAAATTGGTTTATCACTGATATTTTGTTATAATTACAAACAAATAAATAATAATTATTTACAATAATATTTTGACATTTTTATTTATTTTTGCTATACTTCGCAACAATGATTATTTTTCTTAAATTATACGTTTATCTTACTTTATTATACGTTTGCTTGATGTTTACAAATAAATAATTTTTGTTTTTTCGTTTTTTTTTTTTTTGAAATATTTAAAAACAATCAGTTTAATTAGTAGTCTTCAAGCTTTTACGGCCAGTATTCATTGAATTTATAGAATTTTCTTGGCTGGTATGCTGTGGTTGATCTATCCTCATTGTAGACGTTTCGCCATACAACGTAGATGGCCCAGAAAATTCTGTAAATTTAGCAATCAGTCTTTTTCAAGACTAATTTGGTAATTATTTAATAATTCAGTTTTCATAACATGCATTATAAAAAAAATTGATGAATTTTACATTTTTGATCTAACATAATTAGTTAATACCTATATCAATAAAATTTATATGATTGTATTTACTATTATTTATTTTATGTCATTAAAATTTAAAAGCAAATATTTTATTTTGTTGTTGCTCTCCTATATATTTATTATAATTATACCTATATGTATATTGGTATATAGTATGTAAATATTGAAAACAATATTAAATAATATTTTATTTAAAATATATATATATATATATATATATATGTATATTCTCTGGAAAGCGATATTGAATTTTGTAATTGAGTTTATCGCAATTAAAATTTAATTAATATTTACAGAAAAATTCATGTTCCGAATAATCATTGTTATTAATATTTAATTATTAGCTAAATTTTTCATATTGTATTGATATTTTTTGCAGACTGCCTCTCATCCTATTCTTTTCTATAACAACGTACATTTTTATATCTTTCCACTCACTCGCACTCGCATTGTTTAATTAATTTTCTCTCTAATAAACAACTTTATCATCTATCACATAATATCGTCCCCTTTTCCACCGAACACAACTAGAAAAATATCCCTCAATTTATCCCGTTTCTCATTCCCGAAAATGCGATTGCATCGGACGGAAATGGCCACACCAACTGTCCGCTCTCTGTCCAGTTCAATGTACCCAATTCAAAACGGACCTAGTCGACATGTCGTTTGCAACAACAGTTCGGGAGAGAGTATCTTTATGTGATTTTTGCGCCCGATGTGCAGCACTCTGTGTTTGTGTTTGTGTGTGTTTGTGTGTGCGTTTGTATGACGACTCAGCCAACCATGATTTCACAGTAAATAAACGTACAAGAGTCGGCTCTATGTTTGATACTGGATGGGTAGATGGACTTGGTCGTTAAAATCTAGACAGGCCAGTAGAGAATGGAATTGTTGTCAATATGGTGCTATCAATGGGAAATGAATGATTTTCAGGAAATAATGGGTAAATACAAAAAAAATATTAATATATTTTTGAGAGCTTGATCTAAATATTGTCATACAAAATGTTGTTTTTCATTTAAACACCATAATTTTCATTGGAAAATTGAATTTGATTTTGTGAAATATTTGACTTTTTTATTGAATATTTATTTTTTGATATTTGTTTGTTAGGTTTGTAAGGTTTTTGTACAGCTTTTTCAAAAAATTTGCGAACTGGAAGGCAAATTTTTAACCAGAAATCGACTAATAAATTCAAATATGGCAAAAAGTTAATAAAATAAAATACTCTTAAAAATTTCTTACACCACATACAATAATTTTAAAAAGCTATATACGTATTACTATCTGATTTAAAAAACATATTAAATTAATACTAGAGGAAACAGTATATATTGTTAGTTGGAAAGTAAGTCCAGAAGATTATTTTTCGTATAACAATTAAATAATTTAATGTGTGATAGGAAGGGAATATGGTAAAAAAAAAACATTATATGCATCAGCTATAAATGAATAAATATCTTTCAAATATGTAGACTTTCTCAGACCACTAATCTTCAAGAACAAAAATTGTAAGATTCACATCTAAAAAGAATTTGTTAATAAATTGTTGAATTGTTACAAATTCATCAACTTCAAATCTGTTTTGACAGCTGACACAGTGTTACTCACTTTGATAGGTTTAACTGTAGGTTCTACAGTTAAACCTATCGACCCCTAGGGGTCGATATAGATCACTTTGGGAATTATTATAAACATTGTGTTGCAAATTGCCTATATGAAATTTGTACCAATACATACATTAATTCACATAGGGTTTATACACGGATATTATTCTATGTATAAATAGAAAATTCTTTAGTAGAATTCATTTGTAAAATAGCGTTTGCAACATTGAATTAAAACCAACAATAAATGTAGAACAAATTCATAAAAATAAAACAAACAAACAAAGTGAACGTAACGAAAATGCAGTGTGCACTTGTGTCAAACCCAGACGTATTCCGTTTATTTACGTAGACCTTTAGAGAGAACGTTCCACTGTCTGTAGCTCATTCTCCAGTGTTATGACGTCTACAAATGTAACCGCATCACAAAGTTCTTGGCTTATATGGTGTTCGTAAATTTGCTGTTTGCTGTCTGAGCAAGCACCGGACATTTGCCCAGATTCGTCCGAACAGCAGTCGTACATATTGAGTCAAACTGTTCATCGCTGTCGTAGCTAAAACGTAGGTCGCGCGCGCGGACCTAGCGAATATGTCAAGAGTGCTTGCTTCTTCTTTGGACCTTGCTGGAAACGCTTTTGTAATATGTTCCGCTTATATTGCCAAGGGAAATGGACAGCAATAACCGTTATCATATTATTCTGTATGTTATTTGAGTAAATTTTTGCAATTATTGATGCATTATTTTATTTTGCTTACAGTGGAAAAACAAATACGTTTTATTTTTTCTATTATCCATCTACTTAATTTATGCAAATAAACAATGAAATTCACTAAATGACATTTACGTTTACATCATTTTAAAGTTATTTATAGCAAAAATTATTCATTGATGTAATAACAACATAAATAATATTATTAATTCAAATATTTATTTTATTTTTCTATTGAACGAAACTGATATTTCATGTTAAACGTTTATGACCAGCTTTTTAATTTACTCCTTGTATAATATTTTTTTTTTATTAAAATAAAAATAATATTGTATTTTCCACTACTTTATTATAATATTAATTTGTTAACTACTGTAGTACATAGCTTCTAAAATTATATACAAAATGTTATTATTAATATTTTTTTACATATTGTTACAATTATATGTAAATAATTTTAATGACAAAACTTAGATAACTATATCAAGTAGTAAAATTATTAAAACGTATATTAATAAAATTTTTATAAATTAATTTTTAATTGGTACATGAAGATATATATTTTTATAAATTGAAACATTCAATTATGATCCTTATGTGCGTAGCAGTACAGAATTGAAATATTTTTAAATTTATGATGATTTTAAAATTGCAATTTTTTAATTTAAACAAATTATAATTGATTTTAAATATTTAAAAAAAATGAAATTTTTACGCAGATTAATTTAATTATCAAAATGAAATAATTTTTTTTGAAAAAATATTCGATAAAAAAACATATATTAAAAATGCAATTAAGCAGAACATTTTTCCAAATTAGTAAATGCACAATTTACATTTTTAAACTGCATATAAAAATATTTCACGCATAATTAACGTAATTCAATTATGTTCGAAACAACCCAACAACAAAAAAATTGTAGCATTAAATCACCAAATTAAAAATTACATATTCACCTAATGCATCATACAGTTGCATCGTATGCGCGTATTCCATATGTAAAACAAAACCCGAAACACGTTCCCAAATGAACCCGAAAGTCGAACCGATTATCCACGTTACCCGTTTTTTTTGTATTATTGTTTTCTGTCATTTAAAATTCGCGATTTAGTCGAGTTAATTTTTTTTAAAACCTATCCCTCCCTATTCGTCAAACTGATTCTGTCATTTATTTACATTGATTCGAACGAGACTGGGGCGGGGGGTGGGGGATTTGTTTGCTGCGATGAGTGATGACATTCATATATACCTAGTCCACGTTGATCCCGATCAAAATAATCAAAATGGTTGATGAGAATGGATTGTGGCTGATATCAACTGTGTACCTTTCTGCACCAGAGTTTATTTATATACATTTATAATATACATACACGCAACATTCTCGTATTTGGAGCTATGATTGACAGTTTTGTACATATGGACATACATATATTATTCAGTGTTTGTTGGGACCAAAATAAAATTTATTGTTTTTTTTTTCTTCCTGGTAATATATTAAATATTATTGTTTTAATATTATAATTTTTGGTATTTGTTATAGTTTCGGAATGTATTCTAGATTTTTGTATAAATATTTATTGAAATGGGATTTACACTTTTTTTGCATTTATATAAGATTATAGTGTGTAGAATAATGCATTGAAACGTTTTTCCAAAATTCGGACTTTTGACGGAGTTACTGCGACCCGTACAGAGTTGTGGCAGAGTAGATAAAACATACAAATCAGGCAGTAAAAAACTAACTTCAGAACTTTAAACACAAGTTTTTTAACCTTGTTTTTAAAATTTTTTTTATACACTTTGAAAACTGATTTTTTACACTGAAAAAAAAGAACACTTTTTTAAACAGCCGGCATTTTCGTAATTTTTCGAAATTCAAAAAAATTCCCCGTATCATGGCAAATTTTTTATTTTAGTTTTTGGCTATTCTAAGGAAATTTTTGTATTATGTTTCAGAATTTCCCTGGGGACGAGACAAGTAGTTAGAATTTTTTTTTTTTAATAAAATTATTTTGAAAAGCAACAACAAAATTCATGTAGCACTCTAAGCTCATTGTAAAAATTAATAAATAAAAACGTGGCATTATTATTATATAACATATTCATAATTACTAGTGTTCTTTACGATAACGACCATGAAAAAGAGACGACGTGATTGTTTACAATCAATATCAACAGAGATGGCTATATCATGCGTGTTTATAGTACACGTGTAAAACGCACGCATCATTTGGTTTAGTACGTTGAGCTGGCCGGCGGGGAGGCGTTCTACTATTTAGTCCTCGTTTAAGTTTAGCGCGATTAGATTTTTATGATATCTTTACGAGAGGCGCCGTTGCGTTGTTATATTGACGCGTCTCTCGGTAATGGCGTCGGTTTAATTGCGAAGCGTCGAAATAGCCGAATGACCAGTTGTGCATTGGTTGTGATCCCTTCTCTAGCACCGGTTTGTGTGTGTGTGTGTATATATATATATATATATATATATATATATATATATATATGTGTGTGTTTCCATCCCGCTCGGATACTAGAACGAGTGGTTTGTTTGTCTTTGTCCTGGGGTGGTTTATGTAAGCGAACGAAGGGTGTTTGTCCTTTAGCAGATATAGTTTAATCAATCCCTAATTGACGGTAATGAAATTTGACTTGTAGAGATTCGTGAATTTGGTGGAAATGGGATATTAAAGTACGTAAAATGTAAGGCTTGAAATATATTATCATTTATTGCAAATTAAATGTAAAGTTTAATTAATTATATATTACAAAAAAGATAATAAATTAAAATATTATTTTACTGTGACAAAAAGATAATAAAATGTAATAATTCAAATAAATTTGTTTATTGAAACGTAATGAATATGCCAGATTTGTGAATATCTGTTAATATTATTAATAAAAAAGCTTTAGAATTAAGTTCTGTATACAAAATCAAGTTACATCGATTTTTAAATAAAATATATTAAACTTAATTCTAAAACTCTTTTATTTTAATATAATGAGTTCTGAAATATTTTTACTCTTTTTGTCATTATTAAATGTTTATATGAATTTATGTAACAGATCTAATGAATTTGAAATAAAAATAAGCATTTCAATTTCAAGTACTTCAATTTTATTGGAAAGCAATAACAATATATTCTAACAAGAATATAAAAATTAATGTTCATTTTACGTTTTAAACTATATATACCTTAAGTTACAGCTTTCTCGTATATAATCGTTTTTTTTTTATCAAGTGGCATAAAACATGAAACGCTTCAGCTACAAACGTCACTTGAAACCATATCAAAGAGTGGAAATGTGTGCGCATACGACTTAGTGGGGGTTAAACGAAGTGCTCATTATTGCTACGTAATGTTGAATAAAATGCGATAAAAGCGCTTGAAATCGTGTTAGTGATAAGGCAGGCTACATTTCTAATCTATAACTGTTACGATCGGTAGTAGATTAACGTACATCACATTAATTTATATGGATATATGCTTATTCAATCGGCGATAAAATAATCGAGAGATATTTAAATGCTTATGAAAATTATTTCTAGTTTTTGATTAGTACATAATGAAAGTCTATAAATATAATAATTGGAAGTATTTCACGGTGAAAGATTTTAACAAATATAAAAATTAAAACAATATTCGGTTAGTTTTACAAATATTTATTGAAGACTCAATATCGATATTTCGATAGTAACTTTATTGTCCAGAGCTTATTACAAACAAAACTTAAATTTAACACAAATTTCTAACAAAATATATAATAAGTTATAGTATATTATTACAAATGTAACTACTAGCAAGTAAATAAAACATAATGCCTTTCTATTAATTGACAATAATAAATAAATAATAATGGTGTTGTGAATGTGGATGTAGCTATTGCTGCTTGTCTGGGTAGGAATGTTTTTAGAAAACTGATTTCGGTATAATCGAAAGAGTTTGTGCCACACTCTTTTGGGTACATGGCGTGATTGTGTGTAAAATTAAAATTTCACTATTCTAACGCCAAGATTACGGGACAAATTCGATTATTTTTATGCCCTTTTATAATTCTGTTTTTAGTACATGTATTTGCGTAACACCAGAGTAAAAATAATGACACTTTTTTTACGTTTTTTACTGTTTTTCACTATTACTAGACAGAACAAAAATAGTAAAATAACATACAGTTTTTAGCAGTCGCAAAGACAATATTTAAATGTTATTGGAAACGTTACTGTTTGTTTGATATTTATTAGAATTTACTAGAACTTTAATATTTGTTTTTACGTAAAATACTATTAATATCCAAATAAAAATAACATATTAAACAACAATAACAAAAACAAAAATAACAAAAGTTTATTTCCAATAAATTTATTCAAATTTAAAACAAACACCAATAGCGCGCAAATAAACTAACACTTAAAACAATATTTCGTCAAACATTTTAAAAACTAAATTCCGAAAACTATTTACTTTAACCTCTCATCAACAATTTCTCCTTCCACTTCATTTACTCTCATTCTCTTCCTTCCTCTACAACTTCCAATGAATCGATCGTATCTCACCACAAATCATTCAACTCTTCATCACGAAACGATACAATCAAACGCATCATTCAATTGTTTGTTGTGTTTTAACAAAATGATTTTTTTTTCGGTAAAAGTAAATATTTTTGCATGCTTATCATCAACAAATACCAGGCGCAGTACAAACGCATATAGGTAAATGCGGGAATGGGTGGTCAGGATATAGAATTTTGGCGAATCGAAATCAAAATATTGGTTTTCAATATACATTTTAAATTAGCAACGGATTACCACTGTTTTATCTGATCATTGATTTTGAATGCGGCTATTCGCTTTTTAACGGTTGCGAAATATAATTGTTTGCCCGTTGTATTAAACGGAAATAGATTTTTTTTAATAAAGTTTTCGGATTTGCTAAATAATCATCTCATTTTGCTTAGAGTTGCAGTTTATCGGCCGAATTCATTTATAATGTATTTAGCGCAAAAGCGTTTTAATATTTTCAACTAAAAACTAATTTTTTTTTATTTATTTATTTACATCGATATATTTTAGATAAGCAGCAAAGTATGCAAATATTTTGTTAAAGCTATTATTATTTTATTAAATTTTAGTTTATTCACGATAAGATTATTTTAAAAATACTTGGGAAATATTAGCTATAAAACACTAGTTATAAACAATGGAAGGATAAACTGTGTTCAGAAGGCGATGAAATGTGAATCCGAACGATGTAAATTATGTGTTGAATGACGTGTCCAATTAAGTCCACGACCCCTGCAGGCCATTTGAATACCAGTGCATCCCCGACATCTAACAAGCTACCCTAAAACTAAGCACGGAATAAGTTCCGGGCTTAGACTGACCTCTGGTTTTCAAGAACCAGCACAGTTATTTTTTATCTGTGATTATATGCTCTATCTTGTTGTTGTAAGTTTTTGTCATTTTATTTAGAAAAAAATTACTTATTTTCTCAAATTATATTTTTCATAATAGTATAATAAAAATACTTTTTAGATTTTAATAGGATTTAAGGTTTTTTTTTTAACATAGAAACAAGGAACTATAGGTAATAAAATACAAGTAACTAGATTACAAATATTCTATATAATTTATTAATTAAAAGAAGCAATTTTTATTTATAGCACTGTTAGGTCAATTATTATATTATAATATAATGAGTGCTGAAATATTCTTTTAGTATATTGCAAACGTAATGCTAAAATGAATAAAAAAATTAAGCGCTCCAAATAAGGTTTAATAACATTAAAAAATATTATTAGTTCAGTTAATTTACACACAAAATTATAAAGTAACATTAATAATTAATAATTACTTTCCAAAATTTTCTATTTAATGATCTATACATGTTCATCAATATACCTACGGCAACAACGTCAAAAATAGCGTCAAGTTTTGTCCAACTCATAGATGTCCAAATCCAAAACCAAACTACAAGCAACATAAGTAAACGAAATCGGGGTAGGCGCAGACCTTAGCCCAGCGATGAAACGTAGCGTAGTCTTGCGGACTACGACAGCACCATTTCATTATAACAAGCCCCATAACGGCCAAACTGGACCGGATCCCTCTCGTTCCAGCTAGGTTGTCCGTGTAATAAATCTGTCCCTTTGAAGGATTGCCTCGACGAAGTCAGAGCAGTGCAAAACGCACAAGCGAGCAGATAGCCACTCGACGAAGGAAATGTACTTGTTATCATCATCACGCAACTTCGAGTGGATTTTTTTTTATGTGCGCGAACGTATGGACCTGAAGCGTATGGTAAATATTTGAGGGAGTAAATACGAATTAGTTTAGCGGATATAATAGACGTGTCTATTTCTGTGCTATGTGGATTTTCTTTAACCGTGTTTACGTTTTTGCTTTGCGGATGTGGATCTTTTATGATGGGGGTACTTTAAGCTGCACAATGAGATATTATGGATTTTTTATTTGCTTTTAATAAGTGGCACGTTCTACGATAAAACATAATGTATTCCTTATTGTTTGTGATACTTTTTGGAGGTATTACCCATTATTTTATCATTGTAACCAATAATTTTAATTTAATTTGAAATACACATTTAGAAATAAATATTAGACATTTACAATTTCTATAATAAATAATTAATGTGTTTATAAAAAAAAACAAACAAATTTATATAACTGTAAATAAGATTGTTAGGTTAATTAGTATTTGATTGTAATTAAAAGTTTTACAATATGATTGATTTTAAAATATTACGAATTGTACATACACAAAAATCAAACAATTATTATATTCAACGCATATGTAACAATTTACTTTCAAAAAAATATTTCAACAAACAAACATACATCGAACAATGAATCTATTTTTAATCAGGAAAAGTATTGAAATAAAAAATCAATGTATCGTCAAAATATTCATCTCGATTTTTTGCTTTTGCATTTTGATGTGCAGAGTAGAGCATTCATTAGAACATACATTCATCTATACGGGCAACAGTAAAAACCTGTATGCATTGTATTTGGCGTGTTATATAACCATGTATCTCTTCTACATACATATGCTTATTGGTTTCCCGAGTGCTTTGAACACACAACATACAGCCCACAACCATATATTGGAATACCGAGAGAAACACACCTTTACACAGTCGAACAATGCCGCGTATACCATTTTGTGTGCCGTAGCTTGTTTTCAGACTTTCCAATTTAACCGTTATGTGTATACGTAATATTTGCGCAAACGTTATGACGGAACTATTTAGTGTTGCGCGGAGTTATTTATGTATATGCTGAAACCTGGCATGGTAAAATTGAATGAGTGTGAAACGGAATATTTGTACCTGTTGTTCGGTAACATAAAATTGAAAAAAAAAAACATCGTATTAGTAATTCGGTTTAATGCGGATAGTTTTATATTTCAAAATTTTACGCTTCTAGATTTTGTTATATTAGTTTTAAAGCTGGTTAAAAATAAATTCAGCCGGGTGATTAATTGATTTTGAAATTAATTTTAATGCATTAATTAAAATGAGCTTATAATATGTTGTATATATTATAAAATTTAGTATTTAAATTGGTATTACATAAATTTATAAAACTGTAATTTTAAAATATTTTCTACTTATAATGGTTCTAATAGAAAAGTGACAAATTGTTTTTAAAAAGTTGATATATGCAAGAAATTCTTTAAAAATATTTAAGACAATATTTGGTTCGCATAGCTGCTATTCAATTTATTAAACTGGATTTTTTTGCACATAGTATTATTACAATATGATGCGAAAAAATTAATTTTTTTTTCTCTATAAAAAGTATCTAAGAATTTTGATCAAATATGATTAATTTTCGTTTTCTAGTGCAAGAAATCAATTTAGCTCTAGAATTCGACTTGGAGATAATTCATTTACAATATGACAATTTATTATAAAAAAAAATTTTGACATAATATATATATTGACATTGACACATTTCTGTCATTTAATATTATCGCCATGGAAACACTGTCAAATTATTACCATGACAACATGGCAAAAATAACCTTTCTATTAAACGAGCAATTATTAACAATCAAAAACATAAAAGAGAAATGACTGCTGTAGTGGTTGTATATGGTGTAATTAGAAAGAATTGGATACAAAATAAATTAATGTATGATGAGTGTGCAATTGAGAAAAAAATGTTGTTGCAAAAGTTGGTGTTAGTCAGTTAAGATGCTGTTCGGTCATCTTCGGTTTAATGAACGTTTGGTTAAAAGTATATATCTGAATGATTTTGAAGGTAAAGTTTTAAAGGAAAGTTTCCAAGTAGTGGAAATAGAAAAACATGCATGAGATGTGTCATGAATGTGAATGAAGCTAGAGTTACTTGTCTGGATAAGAATGTTTGGAGAAAATTAATTTCAGGATGCCACAATCTTTTGGGTACATCGCGTGATTATGTATGTATGTAAACATGTAACATAAAAAAATCTCATACAGAATTACGATAATAGAAAACAACACGTGAGCTTTTTTATCATTCATAAAGTCAATGATTAAACGATACGATAACAGACTTTTTCAGTATAAATTATAAATAGCATTTCAAATCCAGCTGGTAAGTAAGTTAAAAAGTCTAGAAACTGAAGCACTGTAATCATATATGCCACCTGCAAAATCCCACATTATAAACAACACATTCAGTACTTGCACGCGTGGAAAAGAGACAGAACTGGTATACGTCATATATTCACAGCTTTATTTTTCCCCAACTTTTAATGGCCAGCATTGTTTTAATAACGACTAAAACTAAGAAATTATTAAAGGACTTTGCTAGTTCTTTCTCATAGTTTATTGTTTTGCTGGAAATAATCTTGGGCGCGTTTCAGTTTTATTGTTAAAAAACAAAATATTTGCGGAGTGTGGCGTATATGGAATTTAGATCTAATTTCGGTAAATCCTACGAAATTAAATTCTGTAATAAATATCTCCATTACATTTTTTCGTAAAAAAAGGGTTTTGCAAAACGAAAAATAAAAACGAAATTCTCTTTTGCGTTTATTCGTAGCGTTTTTCCTTCTTGCCAATGTCACAGTCGCACATATGGACAAGGTTGAGTAAAAAAGTTTTTGAATTAAATATTGATTTTTACATATAATATATCAAAACACGTATTGAATAGCTTACAAAACAGATGGTATAATAATAAAAAGTTGCAATATAATTTAAAGAATCATTGGATATAGACAAGCGAAATAGTTGAAAGAATTTAAGTGTTGTCATTCGACTTTTAAAATGTCATTATAATTATCTGTTTATTGAAATATGAAACTAATACGCAAATATAATAGATTTATTGTTTGCTCTTTTTTGTATTACAGTTTTTATAGAGAATTCTATAAACAATGAATCATAACTTTTTGCAGTTCTAATTTATTTTTATTGAAGCACTTACTTTTTTTTTTATGTGTAATCCCAAAAAAAATATGCAAGTATTTAATCTTGTCCACATATTTATCTTTCTGTGTGTTTATTTTTCTTACTTTTGCAACAATATTCTGTTTTATTATACTTTTAAAAAATAACTATTTTACACATTTGTTTTTGTCTTATTTATTTATATTTGATTGTATTGATCTTTTTTTGTATTTTCATACATTATGGAATAATTATTTTTAAACTGTTGAAAGAATTTGTTTATAAAATCATCGAATTCTCTAACTTTTTTCGTGCACCTTATAAACTCGTATAGACGTATGTATATAGGAGCAATGGCGTAAGTTCTTTGGTCGTCGGGACGCGAGTGTCTCCGTCGCCAAAGTCGAGCGTTATTGCGAATTCCTCGTGTCACACGTGTTTGTTTCAAACACACGCGCTTGTGCGTGGAATAATTGCGTCCCCCGACTCCCAGCTCCGGCACGACGATGTGACTACTGTGACATTCTCTTTTCCAAACGCTCGCCGCGCCAAACACACACACACGCACACACACACACAGCAGACAGAAAACATTACAAACTGGGCACACTCAGCTCAACTAGAGCCACAACAACGAGATTAGTATTGGTTCTCGTGAAAAACATCACCCACATATATGTATGTCTGTATGCAAGGATAAAAACCAGAAAAGCCAGTTGCCAGATGGAATCCGAAAACGGACTTGTCAAAATGGAACAATGTTATTTTGAAATGCTTACATGTATACGCATATAGTCTAATATAAGGTTATAACCTTTCAGATTTATATATATATATATATATATATATATATATATATATATATATATATATATATATACTGTAAAAAATATCATTTCAATTTATGTAATTTTACATAGTTTTCACAGTAAAATGTCAGTAATTTTACAGTGTAATATTACATTTTTCTATAAAAAAAATACCTTAATGGAATATGTAAATTTACATTAATTTTTGCATATATATCATTTTAACAATAATTTGATTTGTTCTTTTCATTATAATTTTAGTCTTTCTTACATAAATTTTATTTTTTCTCTAAATTTCAAAAATTTTGATATTTTTTCTTATTAAATTGAAACTTTATTTACATTTTAATTAGAACGTTTCGGCAATTAATTATGCTATCCTCAGCTAAAAATATTTATTTTACAATTTTAAAATAATTTAAGTAGTAACAATATTTACTCGATGAATTTATAATTATATTGATTTAATTAAATTTACAATTAAATTGAACCTAACTACACATGGTTCATATAGCGCTTAAAATAAATTTAAAATAATCAAAGACTAATCTTTAACATTTCATTTATTTTTTTCTTTTTATAAACTAAGTTTATCGTAACAAAAATTTGTTATAATTCCAGAATCAAACTTGTATTTCTGCTAAAAGATCACTAACATCATCACATTTTATGAAAATTATATTTTAATAACTTTTAAAATTTATTGAAACACACAATTGAAAACAAGATAGTTTTTTTTACGAACAAAAGAACAAACCTTGCAGATTACATGGTACATCGTTGAAACCCCTTCAACATTGTGCCCATTCCGGTAAAACAGCAGTCAACCCCCCCCCCCCCGTTGCCGGGCATTTCTCATCTCATGGCAACAGCCAGTTCGCCTGTCCCATCTCATAAAGCATCCCGTGTTGTGAATATCAAGGGACCCCCGACATTGCTTTGGCCAGCGCGAATCGAAAACATAACATAAAAAAAAAACTAGATTACACAGACACATACGTTGGAGCTACATCTAGCGGAGGGTGCCGGGGCCGGCCTAGCACGATGATAAGAGGGTTGTAATGGTCAGCGCAAAGCGGATTATATATTTTTTTTATCTAAATACGACGCGGCATATGTCTTCCTGGAGCTGTTGCCACGTTATTATGTTATCGCGGTTTGCAATCGCGTATGCCCGAAGGGAAATAACCGGACGCAAAAACTTCAGTGCCGGGCTGAGTTAGCCCACGTTCGGCTGTCCGTGGTTCCCGCTCTGTCTGCTGCCTATGTTTATCTATATTAACATTTTAATATAACCACACGTTGCGTTCTGATAAGTCTTCGCGGTTTTCATCTGCCAACTCGCTTTTAAATTTCTACATACATATGTGTTGTTTTTTCCAGAGACAATAATAATCTCTTTGTTGGAACTTTAATACTGTTTAAAAATAACTATACTACGTCGAGTACTAACTGTTGTGATACAACAAAAAAAAAATATACTGCTAACAAATCTAATTAAATTTATACTGACACATATAATCGTTTTGTTTTACAAGAAGATTTCTGTAGAGTATCAAGAAAGGTGAATATTTTACTTGCTAAGCATTTCCGTTTCCATTCATGAAATAAATGTACGTCATTCCCATCTGTTTTATTTTTCATAATTAATCTGACAAACGCTAGAAAATTTATGCAGCTTTCTTCGCTGATATTTTCATTTAGTTGATTTACGGAATATACTTATACGTACATCAAAATATTTGCTTGTGTAAACTTAATGAAAACATCTGTTTACTAGCAAAGATTTTTCGTTATAATTCTAATGGTTTGTTACCTATTTATATAAGTTTAAATAAATATTGTTTATCATCATCATCAGTATGATATTTATATCTATTTTATATTTTTTACCGACCGTCATATCACAGGGAAGTATTATAATTATACCAGATTTGACACCAATAGTACACAAATCAAATGTTTTTAGCTTGATGTTGTCTGTCTGTCTATTTCATGACGGTCGGATTTGTGATGACCACAGCAGATTTAAAAAAAAAAAACAATATTTACATTTAAATGTGATTTGAAATTAAGATGATTTAAATGTTTAATGAGTATTTTAGTAGTTATATTAGTAATCATTTGAAACGTATAAAAGATATTATGAATGTAAAAAATATAAAAGTTTTTTGTTATACTTAGTAGGAATTCTTGATATAAAATAATTGCTAAGTTAGTATATCTAATATTCGATGGAAAATTAGTGTTGACTCTCTAAAAGTTTTTTTTTTTTTGTATACATAATTTTTTTTTGCAATTACTACACTGAATTTTAAAAATTATTTTTTTAAAACATATGTTCAATTTTTATTGTTTTATTAACTATAAAAATATTATTAATAATAAACATGATATAATAATGAGCAAATCACAACAAAATTTATCAAAAAGGTATTTCAGTGAGAACGTGGTTGTGACTTAACCAAACCTAATCGCGAATGCGAGTCATCTGGTGACAAAATGCTTAAATCGCACATGCCGTCATGATGCGTCGCGACGTACTATCCACGGAGGGAACGCTATCGATTGCCCTAGATGCAAGGGCGACATTCGCTCATCACAGCCGCATTTGAACTTTGTATTCTTCTCTCTCTCTTTCTCTCTCTCTGTGTGTTGACGCTGCCGTTTCTTTGCCGAAGCAAAAGTACACCACGCCGCGGAGTATTTTGTTTTTACTATCCCCAAACGAAATACAAACGATGTTTATAATAGCTATCTCGTGGATACACAAAATACTAGAGAGGTTTAATTTAATGCTAGTTTTTCCTATTTTCGAATTTTTGCCTTCTTTTGCCCGACAATATTTATTAGTCTGCCAGATAAGTTTCGTGCTGTTGTTAGTTTGTTTAATTTCTGTTTACTTCTGTTGGAAGCACGCAGCATGGAGATGAGTTTGCTAAAGAAAAGTTCTGTTTGGCAATTTTATTCATTTGTTTATGTTTGTAATGGAATATTGTCTGTTTTATGTAGCATCAGTTATTTATTTCTTTTTCATACTGAATTCTTCAAATCATGTTAAATAGTTTGGAAAATTTTATAGCTAATATAGAGAAACATGTATTTGAATTTTTAAAAGTACTTTTGTTTGGACGTATTTACGTTATTTCGTACTAAATCTTAGTATCTATGAATTAAAAAAAAATAAATAGTTGTTTGATAACAAATATTAAATTAATTTTATCAAAATTTTTAATTTACTTTTATTTTTTTATAAGAAACTTGCACTAGAAATTTTAGCTAATTATACACAACGGAACTTAAAATAATATTTTGAGATAACAATTTTTAAACTATCCAGCTGCGTTTGTAATTGAATATAAAGCCAATTTTTTACTCCTCAACCCATCAATAAAAGCCCAATCAATAATCATATAAGCATCATCACTTTCTATTCTAACAATTGAAAACATAAAACATGTAGCCAAATAATCGGTGATTAAGGGGCGCCTAGGGGACGCGGCATGATGACGAATCTACACGCGTGTTGCGTCGCTCGACAACGTCTAAAAATGAGTAATGGGCGTCAATCAGTCGCGAAGATGGATATGGCTCAATTATTAAAATTGCAACAGTCGCGCATAGACCCCCCCCCCCCAAAACTCTCCGTTTTGGTTATTTCGCTTGCGGGTAAAGAAAGATGTGTTTTGGCACAGCACGTGTGGATACTGCCAGTCGGGGAATATTCGCCTGTGTCATCCGACAAGATCCATTTTAAAATTTGTTTCCCCCTAATTTGATATCGCGATATTTTAACAGATAATTTGATATATAGTGCCGTTTTGCGCTGTCGCCAAATTATCTACGACTACGAATGATGCAAGGGAGAACTTGGATATTAGAACTCGTTTCTCCAAGAACTTTATTTTAAATTACATTCATAATTTATCATTTATCACTTTTATTTACAATCTCTAAACAGAATTAGTCTTCGCTTAAAATAAAACAATTAATGACAAAATAAATAACCAGTTTGGTATTTCTGTATCTGTTTAATTTATGAATAGTTATTTGGCTATTTTGATACATCCATTTTGTTTATTTTTGTTCTATTTTTCTGTTTTGAGTCGTGGATAAACTGACACAGTTCAAAATTTTCATAATCGTACTCAAATAGAAGTAGAATAGTAATATTTTAGTACCAGTAGGGTTGGTTGTCAGTGCTTATGAGAAAATATAGCAGCATTTAAATAAAGTCGGTGTAAAAGAAAACTTCCTTTTCCATGAAGTACTACTGTCTCCCCCGTTCTGTGAATCGCCGGAAATCAGATAGAATTAGATAGAAACTTTACAAATGAAATCTCTGTTTTGAAAGATGATAAACGACAAATGAAACAGATAACAAATGTTGACGAAAACTTTGACTATATCTTTCGCTTAATAATTAAAATTATTTCTTATAGATTTTACTCGCAAACATATTTTGTAATGATTAAACCAGCAGATTCTTGGAACAATCTTAACTAATTTAGTTCTAAATTAAATTTGTAATTTAATATTGGAATTAGATGCATCATAGACGACACAGTACACATAGTAAATGAACTTGTTACTATATTAATATTGTTGTTCTACAATCTTTCAACAAAATATTTGCTCCAATAAATCTTGTTCGATATCTAAATTACGATTTAAGACGATATTGGTAACCACTAACCAGTTTACACATCCACGTCTGTTAATTTAATGCATATAGCTTATATTAGTAAAACTATTTTAAAATAAATTGTTACTAATACCTCGGGTTTATGATAGGACTAAACAAATAAACGAAATAATTCAGAAAATAAATTTGTAACACCAGTAAAGGTGTTTTTACTATTTTTACTAATTTTTCGACAGACAATTTCTGGTTTACAAATACGACTTTTCAATTGTTATATCTGAGAAATAACATATTGATAATTATTCAACAAACAAATTCCTACAATATATTTTACAAAATTTTAAATATAATAGAAGCCAAATTTATTATAGATGCGATAAAAAAATCGCCATTAATTATTTATGAAATAAAAATAAAATTTATTGTTCAATAAAAAAAAAACTTTGTTGTTAGTATTATTTAACATCTAGAAAGTTTGGCATCTACTATGTCATATTAATTTATAAACAATTATTCTTTATTATCTGCATCAAAAGTTTCCAATTAATCATTAGAAAAATTATATGAAAAATAAATACTACTAACTACTATTTTCCAATGACAAATGTGAATTTCTTGTCATTGCTATCGCCCATTATCCGTTATATTAATACGAATTTAATCAAAACAATTTACCTCAAAACCGACCAATACTCTACGATTAAATTCAATTAAATCTATCGTTCATTTGAAAGGCCTGAAATATTTACCATTATCAATACGATAATACTTCCACGGTCAGTAATTTCGGAAATAGGAAAAAAACGACACGTTGTCAAGTAATACAAATATTGGGACAACCGGGACAAAGGGAAGAAGCATTAGTATATTGTCCACGTGGATTTGGTTGATCGGTTGCTACCACCGGCTGACACGTGTCAATTTCAGTTCCGGGGTGCATCCCTCCCAAACACCGGTGGGTCCGGTAACCACACGGTGCGCGTTCGTTCAATTAGTTGGTGTCAATGTATTGTACACTTGGGCATTCCATTGGCTTTATTTTCCTGACATTATACACCCACAACTATTTCTGGTAGACCACAAGAAAAATTATTTATCGAAATATATATTTGCTTTATAATAGTGTTGGGATAGATAAAGAAAAAAAATCTAGATAGTGTATAAGATTTTAGATATCAGAACAAAAGTTTACCTAGATAATAGATAATTTAGATAATTGGCAATAATTAAAAAAAAATAATTTTTAGAATATATATTGTTAAGGATAATAATAGATATTATAAAAAAGGTATGAATATTTTTTCGTTGTTTTAAAAAAATTGGTTATTAATATTTTAATAGAGTTTTATATAAATTTAGATTTTTATTCTAGAGTCGAATATATTTTTAAAATAAATTTTGGGTGCATTAAAATATTACAACATAGATAACTATTACAATTGAAATATACATATATTGATATATTGAAATTTTGCTTTATATTCTGAATTCAATAATAATTACTTGATCGAAAAGTGATCGAAAAATTTTACATATATGCAATTATAAGCTAAGAAAAACTTATAAATAAGGCAACTTTAAATAATTTTACAATAAATTATAAAAAAATTCATCTAGATTAGGTGATATAAAATATTAAATTCATCAGAATAAAATTAGAATACAAGATTTTTATCTAAACGAATTATCTAATTAACACTGCTTATAAATTTCATATTTCTAATATAATCAAAATTTAAAAAAAAGTTTCTAATATTCTATCTCCATTATTGAAAAATATTAATATAGAAATAACTAAATATGGAAATTACACATACTTTGGGAGAAATATATTAACTTTATTTTTAAATCTAAAAAGCTAAATAGAAAAGATATAGTGAACTTGCAAATTGACATAATACACTTAATAAACCTATTAAAATTTGAATCTACATTATATTGATATACACCAACGCACTTAAGGTGCATAACATATTTTAAATTAACGCCAATTACGAGAAACTTAATCAAAATTACTAAATAAATAAAACATTATGATAGACATCCGGTAAGATGCATTATAGTAACAGACAATTACGCATTTAAAACAGCGTATAGATTAAGCTTTATACAATGCATTCTTTCATCGCTTGCTTGCCGAGTATTCGCCAGACTTTTGTCGGCATAACTAACAAGGACTGATTCTGTAATATGTAACTAAATTAAATTACTAACTTTAAATTTTAATTATATAAAGTTTCACAAATATTCGAATCTGTTTAATATTTCGAAAATTATTTACTACTATAACTTAAAATACAGATATGAAATGATGGTATTATTTATTTTATCATCGGAGATTTGACGTCCCATATTACTTGCGATCTGACACGATTCACTTTTTCGCTATAACTTACTCATTATTGATATTAAATATATTAATTATTTATTAAAATATCAGGAATTATTAATTAATTCATAGGCTGGTACTACAAGCTTGGTTTTAGCTAATACTTGGTTTAAAACAACTAAAACACCCAAAAACCGAGAATTTGTGATACGAAACTGTGTCTAACACACATTTTAAAATAGGTATTTATATTATAAATGATTTTTTTCAAAGTTGAGATTTAACTAAATCACTTTTTCGTATCCGAAAACAATAGATTTATCGTATTTTATCAAAAATCAATTCATTATTGCTTATGTAACACTATAAGATTATGTATAAAGTTTTAATTTCAGCATCATCATATTTGGTACAACAACCCATTCTGTTAGTCACCATTCGAAACTGCAAGTCGTACGTTTGCATAGAGCAGCGATGAGTTCCATCCAGTAATCTAAACTACTGATATTTTACGACAAGCAATTGATCAAACTACTGTGTTCGATTCTGTTTAAATAATAGCTGACCCTGTGGCATTTTTTTTATTTTACGACGCTTAAACACGCTTTTTGTTGAAAGACATAAATAAATTCTAAATTGACATAATAATTTTAATAAAATATGCAAAACCAAATTTCTGAAGGGATTATTATTAATATTTAATATGAAATTTACCTACCCTACATAAATTTTATTGAAATTTATGAGAACCACTTCATACACCTACCTTGTAAGTTAAATTACAACAGCAATATGATAATACATTGCAACGTTATTTTGACAAGGGTCACTTCACAGTCTTCATTCGGTTATTACGAACAATACACCCAGCTCCCCATCTCTGTGTTTCAAACCATCATCATCGTCATCGTCGAGTTTTATTAATAAATGAACTTTATCTTGTCGTGTTTTTTTTTTAAGTCGACGAATACAATAAGGAGATAATAAAGAAGCACAAAAAATATAATTAAATTGAATCAGAAATATTCGATGATCGTTTTGCACGCAAAATATAATACGTAAAATGAACATTGTTGTTGCATTGTATAATAGCAATAGGAAGAAGAATGAAAAGTACTTCTTTTGTTTAATCATAAAGAGGTAGAAAAAAAACATTAAGTTTTGCTGTACGCTGGAATCCGGCCCATTTTTGCTTTTATTTGACCGTCGACTTATTCTATGCGTTCTAATGTAATTTGCAATGAGGATCTTGTATAAAGTATATAAGAGAATGCGGATTTTATTTTTAGAAAAACGCTAGATAATTATTACGAATGTTGAGAAAATTTTATTTTTACACAAAGTATAGCTGGGGGATATTGCGTATTAAATTTTTTTTTATTGTAATGAAGTAATTAATTTATAAAACAATTATTTAAGAACAGAATGTCGCAGACATGTTTTTGTCAACTAAAAAAATTAATATAGTAAATAATTTATATTTAGTTTTCTTTTTACTAGTTTTTTAGCATCCAGCTTTATTCTTACACTTTTAAATATTAATACATTTTCTTTAAACATCATAATAATATGATATGATAACAATGATCTAAGGGCCTAAATTTTGGAATAATTTAAAAAATAATGTAGTAAAAAATTTTTTAGAACTATCATATTTCCTGATGATGATGTATATAGAGTACGTCGTAACGTCGATTATTAATAAAAATTAATACAGAACTAAACTTTAAAGTCGTTTTATATTAATTTTAAAATTAGACAATAAAATATTGTCTTTTATCTACATTCTTAACCAATTACAAATAATTTTTTATTTATTTATAGAATAAATAAAAATCGAAAATACTGGTCTATTTATATATAATTATTTACTAATGTAATAATTTATAGATATGTATATTTAAAATATATATTAATTATTGATATTTTAGATACATTGATTCATGCTATTTTATTATAAAGCAGTTCGATACATACATAATTTACTAATAAATGTTAAAAATATATCTAATTGCGCATAATGTTGAAAACATACTTTTCCATTTAGGTGTCAACAATGTCAAAAACAGTTGCTGATGTTACCAAAATGATACCAAATTAAAATTAACCTCAACATTTTTTGACACTATTGTAAAATGTAATTTATACACAAAATTAGTATGACTTTTTTTACACAGAGAATAATATTATATTTTAACATCAAATTCAATAAATATTTTACCGTTTAGATACAGTTCAATGAAACCAATATTTCATCTAGGTATTCTATTTATTTGTCAACTTTGCACAATCTACTGTACGTAATTAAATCAAGAATAAAATAAGCAACAAAACATGAAGATAACAAAACGATCAAGACGAAATAAATTTTAGAAAAAAGGCAAACGCTCATGAAAATCCATAAAGAAAATACGCGCTTCAGAATCGTTACCAACGAATGATGAACGGGAGCAAGCAATAGAAGATACGAATCATTCGAGTGGGTAAATTTCCCAAAAAGAAATAGAAAATAGAACGAGCATTGCGAAATCGTTTGAAAACATGTTTTTCATATTCAGTTTTTTGGAATACTTTTCTCGCATTCTCGTATTTTTACTTTGGTTACTAGTTTTCTTTTTTTTTGGGAAATAATTTGAGCAAATAATAAGTATAAAATTTTTAGTGAAATATTCGATTTGAAGAATGTAAAAAAATATTTATATAAAGAGATAACAAACATATTACTTAATCAATTTTTTTTTGTTTAAATTATAAAAGAAGGAATTTTAAAGACAACATTAACAAAAAATTTGATTTAAATTCTATTTTATTATATTATAATAAAATAATTTTTATTTTATTAAAGTAATCATGATTAGAGAATCAGAGTTGAACAAATACTGGCAAAAAGGTACCTGAATATTAAGTACTAAGTACTGGACAATAAATACGTGAAATTGAAGTACAAGTATTTATGTAAGATACTTAAATATTAGTACAAGTACTTAAGTGGTAAGTACTCAAAAAGTGCTTACATATTAAGTAATAAGTACAAAAATGTATTTTAAAAAATAATTAAGTACAAAAATACTTAAGTAGTTTCCAGATCTGGTCATGATAAATGTAATTTTATTTTATATTGTATATTTTCAATTAACACTTAAATAATTAAATAATCTAACCTTTTATTGAAAAACTAAAATCTCTTTTCAAACCTTTTTCGAGCCCACATTTCTCAAATAAATGGAGCTCATTTGGGAAAAGCATGTTAAGCATACACCTTTGCCAAGATAATGATTAGAAGTATCTGATAATAACAGTTACAACAAAGCACCTCATTCTCTTTACAATATCTGTTTTAATTAATTAAAGTAAATGTTAGTTGTACTAGATATGGTCGGATAGGGTGCAGCCCAATGAGCTAAGTTTTTAACACAAACAATCCCGCACATGGCATTTAAAATCTATTAGCATATGGTGTTAGTCCGGTAGCCCAGAACTTGCTACCTGCTTGTAATCGTGTTATACCTGCACGCCCAGTTTCATTTTGAAAAGATTTAATCTTGTTAATTGTTATTACTAGGACTATAATATATCTTCAAATGCTGAACAACAGTTTATAGCTGAAGGGGAATTTGTCAATTTAATTACTAGTATTTTTATTCAGGTCTATACTTTCTCGAAAGTTCTAAATATATTACAGAATTTTTACTTTTGCCACCAATATTATAATTATTTCGTTGTTTATATTAGGATTATTATATTTTTATCAAAAAATATTCAATGTATTTAAAAGATTTATATAAGAATAAGAATGTTATTTCTTTTTTTAATCTTCTATATTTTATTTGGAAATTATGAAACTAATTAGCATATTACATACATTACAGAATATTATGTACCATATCTTACTCTTATAAAAAAAAGTAACATAATGGCAAACGAAAATGACATTTGCAATACAAATCATAGGTGAGCCAGAACTTGCGAATGGAACAATAAATTTGCCCTACGATTAAATAATTTTAATTTAACAAAACCTATCAATATTAACAGTAGATTGATAAGAGAAGCTATAGAAATTTATAAAGAATCAGGCTGAAGGCAATGAGTTAAATAAAATTTGACTTCTATTAATTAATAATTTATACAAATTTTATAATCTAATTACTTATGTTTTGTTTGTTTATTGTATATGTCATTTGTATTATTTTTTCTGATGATGATGTAAATCCAAAAGCCGATTTTTTATTAAAATTA
The DNA here is from genome assembly GCA_963966155.1 of Clivina fossor. NCBI lineage: Eukaryota > Metazoa > Arthropoda > Insecta > Coleoptera > Carabidae > Clivina > Clivina fossor. The sequence goes on from OZ014563.1 coordinate 2,226,701, forward strand.
ATACAAAACTAAATCCAAAAGCCTTTTTATTTTAATATAATGAGTTCTGAAAATTTTTTTACTATGTTTTTTTAAAAAGTTTAAAGATTAATATGAACAGGACGGTATCTTATCAACGGTGTTAATTTACGGATTATTTATTTTCGACTGTATATTTAAAGATTTAAAGAATTGCAAAAATTGTAAAATTAATAACTCACAGTTGTGAATTATGACAGTAGAAATTAAAAAATTCACTTATAATATAAACATTATAAAGTCAACTATATTAATATGCACCAAAGTAGGTACTAGCACGCAGATTTCAAAGACAAATTTTCTCCCGGATTAGCTGACTTTTTTGAAATAAAAATATTCAAATTTTACATGTATTTAACCCCTGTTTTTATATACAATGATCTATTTCTTTTTCTTACATGGATGTAATATAATATTATCTTTGTGAACATAATTTAATATTCATTATTTTTAATTTAAGCATTGTGACATCATTAAAAGTATATCTACATTTTTAATGCTCATGCCTCTAGAACACTCTATTAAAGATACTATTAAATTTAACGATCTATTGTTATCTTGCAGGCCAAACTAACATAAAATAAGTCGATTAATCGATTTCAAAGTCTAATTACCTAAAGTATTCGAGGAAGGCCAGACCATCCTCCAATGTAGGTAATTGTTATTCTCTGCTAAATGCAACAATTCTCGTAGATATTATGAAGTGGCTTGAAAAACAGTGTAGAGATGGCAAAATATTCCCGAAGACGGAACACAGGTCTCCCGCTCTCACTCTAACAGACCACTTCAAACGCTAAAACAACTGCAGTGCACCAATTAGCAATTAGCCTGTGCGCCCCCCCTTCCCCTCCTTGGTCCAACTCACTTATTTGGCTCACCCTGTTTATCTCTTCGGTCCACTTAGCTTCGCGAAGAATTACGCAAGTCGAGCAAACTCGTAAATTGGCTAAGAGTATTTGGGCTAACGACGCCAGGAAAGTCGTAATTTTTTTCAACGAGGTTAAATTTTGAATTGTGCTTGCGACAAAAAATTTCAAATTTATTTTATTCCAAATGTGTTTATCTACAATTTTTATTATTAAGAGATTTTTAAGGCCCGGTATTTTAATTCTGCAATTAAACTGTAGATTACGTAAACAACAGTTATATTTTATGCTTTACTTAAAAGTAGAGCTGGGCTGTAGCTAGCTACTTTAGTACCTTAACTACATTTGTTGGTAGCTGTAGCAGTACTACAAAAAATAAAAGAAGCTGTAGCTTGTAGCTTTAGGATTTGTCGTAACTAGCTTATAAATAGTAGCTAAAATATAAAGCTACTTTTTGTAGCTACTTTTACTAGTTTTAGCCACTTTTCTGTACTTAAAAATTAAGTACTTTTCTTAACGTAGTTGCTTTTATTATAATTTGACTAAAAGAAAAAGTATGTAGTTCTCAGTACGGTGTTTGCATCATTTACAAAGTAGCTTAAAAAGTAACTTACGAAGTAGCTTGAAAGTAGCTTACAAAGTCATTATTAAAAATAGCTTACAAGGTCGCTTGAAATTTGACAGTTACTTTTATAGTAGCTTAAGTTACTTTTAGAAAAAAGTAGTCGTAATCTTTTAGAATTCATATTAAAATTAAAAAGCTTTAGGATTAAGTTCTGTATATATTTTATTGAAATATCGATGTTTAGATATAATCTATATATATATATATATATATATATATATATATATATATATATTATTAATCAGGAAAAAATATACAAAATTTTAAATATTTGATCTTTTGATTGAAACATAATAATACGTAGGATATAATTTTTGATCTGCTACGGGTATAAATATTACAAAGTCTTTTTATATAAATAATATTCTTTTTATGAAAAACCTACAATAAAATTATACATATTTTCACTTGGATTTACTTAGCGGTATTAGGTTGAAATCGAGAGATTAATTCTGAAATAAACAAAATTGTATTAAAGCGTTATCCCGTTATGGAAATATTTCAATTATACTGCAAGCTTTACTGTGATTTTATAATACAATTCATTTCCGAGTTAACCCTCTTTTCGTGTATTAGAATATTAAATAGTCAACAAGTTTATGCAACCGGCAAAATTCAATACATAAATATTTATTTACTGTTAGTATTTTTTTAATAAACTTATTGATTTAAATTCATATTTGTAATTTTATAACTAATTTTTTTCTTCAAGTCTATTAAAATATTAATATTACGTGTAATATTGCCTATGTCAAAAAGGTCATTATGTTACTAGTACAATAATGCAGTTAATTACAATACACCACATTGTTTCGTCTAGATTAATTTGCCTCGACTGCAACACACTAAAGATCGCTTTCTGCTTCTCGTAACATAATATACTATTATTTGTACGCAGAATTAATTATTTTTACACAATTCTATAAAATGTAATTTAGAAAGTTTGCAAATGAAAGGTGACGACAGACTTGATACAAAAACATAGTATAAAATCTTTCAAAACTCACAATCTAAAGCCGTTTTATTTTGATAAAAATAGATACATAAAAGAAAAAAGCTTCAACAAAATGAAACGTATGTTTGCAGTTAATAATCAAAAAATATTTTTGTCTTACGTCAACATTCTAAACCAATTGTGTTATTTTACAAAACATATCTGCAGATTTATCAGAGACATTTTTGTAGCAACATATTATTATATCAAAGTCATGCAACTCACATCACTGCATTGAAGAACAGGAATAATATGTTTGAAGATATTGATATCATAACTGGAATCTCAACAACTATACGCGTATCATCATATCGTACGTGAATATAAAATTTCATATATGTACATTATATATATAGTATATTGCATCGGTATCAAGGGTGCGTAAACCATTACAGACTAGCTTTGTGCATCGTATCTCTTCAACAGATGTTGTACACACATGTATTGCGATTTGTAAAATTTCGAAAAACGAACTAGTAAACGATATCAGAATATAAAATATTTTATCAGACACTGATAATGACTAGACATATTTAACAGTTAGAAAAATTCAGATATTTCTAAACTTTATGGGATCTGAGATTATTTTAAATATTTTCGATAACAATGTAATACAATGATGAATAACTACAAGATTTATTTATTATTGTTTTAAATCATTGCGAGTGTCGTAAAATCAAAAATTAATACTCTCAAGGCTGTTATATTTTAATTAAAAAAATCGACGTTCCGTTGTTCAATAAAAAACAAAACAGGAAAATATGAACAAAACTTAATCCTAAAGCGTTTTTATTTTTATATAACGATTATTTTACTATGTTTCTAGTTTCACCATATGCTTAAAATATTATTTTAAATAAAAGTTAGTCAAATTTGGTATTAGAGAAATTTTAAAATATATATGGTTTCCAAAGATGTATTTTTCGCATTGTACACAAAAACAGTATGTCACAGATATGATTTATTTAGAAAAAAGTAACTTTTTTATCCCCTCTAAAATGTTTTAAATCTGTAGGGAAACAACTGCAGGGACTGTAGTGCACACAGAACCAGTATATGTTTTTAAAATAATTTATGTTGAATTTGTATATTATAAATATAACTTATTACTAAATTTAATATATAAAATGATTTGGGCAGAGAAAGAATTTGATTATAAATGTGATTTTATAAATAATACATGATTTTATAAATATATATGTTATTGAACAGCTTTATCAACTGAAAACTAAATTTTTATATTAATAAAATATTTTTAGTGAATTTAATTTTTCCAGGAATTTACAAATGCAGTTGGCTTATTTAGGAAAAAAGTATTAAGAAAGTGAAAAGGTTTATTATTGATAAAAGCGTTCTATTTGTAAACATTTTGAATTAGTTGTTTATACAAAGAAAGATGATAATAATAATTATACTAAATTCAAAAAATTTGTAAATTCTTTCAAATAATATTTATTTTTCAATCATATTAAATTTACAATACAATATTTACAAAGGCAAGAAAAACTTACAAAAATAGAAGAAATTCATTCAGAGCAAACCAACTACTCGAAAGTCTTATTAAAAATACATCCGGGCCGAAGTAAAAATAACATAGATATATTTGGACAACTGGAGACAATAGCCCGCCACGTCTAACATCCGAGATTCATCCCTTTCAGCGGGGGGTCGGTCGGTGGGAAGTTATACCGCACGCAAGACACGGGCCAAAACGGGCTGCCGCTGGGATCCACGGCACTCGGGGTCACTCACCATAAATTGCCGACGACAGGAATTCAATAACTTTCACAATGAACACCGTAAACTCGCTGACGTGATGCGTATGCCTCTCTCGCCTGCTTTTCTCTGACCGCTCGCTCGCTCGCCTTGCTACGTTTGCGTTTGCTTTCGGGGCCCCGATGAACCCTCCCGAATTCTTAAGTTTATTTTAAAGAAAACACTGACTGCTACTCGGTAGGCAGTGCAGGTGAAACGCAAAGGGAATTGATACAGTTCGGAGTTTGTTTTTTTTTTCTTTCTTTCTTTCTCCGAATTTATCGAGTTTTGTTTGTTGAGAGGAGTGAATAAAATATTTTATTTTTAGTAAATTATAAAAGATTTATCAAGAATTTTAAGCTCTTTAAGATTCTTATGCTTCATTTACAACCAATTTGAATTTAGAAAATTCAGAAATAGGATTTGTCTGTAACCATTTATAATCAATTTTAATTTGCAAAATTATTTTATATTAATTTTTTTTCTGGTACTTTAATCATTTATTAACAAACTGGAAGATTATTTTTTAACTAACAACCAAATATTTGGTGAAAAATTATAGTAAAAAAAATATATTAGAGAAAAAGAATTTCTGTTACAATTTATGTTTTGAACTCACAAAATGAGCATTTTGCTCCTAGTGACTTTTGCTATTTTTCTTCAAGCATTTCAAACGAAACTAAAAATAATAAAAATACCTAGTAAGTAACTTAACTTCACTAATAGTTGTAGAACAGCATATATTACGCGATTTGTGAGAATTAATGTTTCTTTGGTCGAATATGCAATTTTTGACAAATCTGGCACTGTGATTTTCGTTAAACAAATTTAAATTCAATACACCTGTAATCAGTAGTGTATATAATAAGTAATTACTGTATAATAATATACACATTGTTCTACTAATAATATAATGACCTTTTTTTTATATATGTAGTATATCAATATTTTGATACGCTTGAAGGAAAAACTAATTATGTTCTGAAGTTAAATACAAAATTAAATAATTATTTGGTATAAATCTCAAAATTTCCGAGACTATCTTTAAACTTATCAACCGGTAGCTATAGCAACGCATCTTCTACGGTTTTTCAAATATCCGTTTACGTTTTGTTTCTTAATTTCTTGTCTTTCCCCTACACGTTGCAGCCTTCGCATTCGTGCGACGCGTTCTTCGGATTTTTCCGCGCGTATTATAATAAAAGAAGGCGCTTGCAAAATCGCGTTGCTGCTGCGCCGAGATCACGGTACGAGAAGCACTGCCGCCGTGCATCACTTACATAATTTAGAAACGTGAAGCTCGCGAAACGGGAAACCTAGCGACCGACGTAACGGTAACTGCACGATGTTTTTGTTCTCTATATATATATTTTGTTCTCTTATTACTTGATGCAAGCCGTTAGGAGTCTGCCTCGTTGCCGGAGAGTTGTTTTATATAAAAACACATTTTGCTAGGTTTCTAATTGGTTAGTTAATAAATTTTATTAATTAACGAAACGATGCAGAGGGTTAGATGCCACTAATGAACGGTTGCTACTCCATCCTCGTCTTGCACTGCTTGTGAGAGAGGGGGTTGTTAGTTATTTTAGAAAATATTTTTTGTTGTTGCAAAACTTTTATTTTTAGCATTATTATTCCTGAGTTTATACGGGTTTTTGTATACTCGTAATTTGATTTAATTTTATATACTAGAATTGTAATTAAATATTTTTCAGTTTGTAATATTTTTATAATTTCATTATTCAGACTAACATAGTTACTTTTACAAAACAATTATATATTAACTGTAATGCTAAATTGTATAATACTAGCAGACATTGACAAGTTATAATTTACTTGTCTGTTCAATTTGTTTATTAATAAAACGCATTTTTTCCTTAAAATTTATCAATATAATTGTTTCAGAACTATCAATTAAATATTTAAAATTTTTATATTTTTTTATGATTTTAATATATGTCGTACATTATGCATTACTACCCAAAAATCTATACTAGAATATACATATAGTAGTACAGATTTTTTCATTGTAGTTTTAATGATTTATATATCGTAACAAGTTGCTAATTACTTTAATTACTAACAACATAAACATAAAACTAGTGAACGTAAGTTCGACTTTAGCTTAACAGACAAAAATTATTGAAATAAAATAATATAGTTTTGACACATGAACATATTTTATTTTATTCAATACTAATGAATCATATACGTTACAGAAACAAATTTTATTTAACAATTGGAATAATTTTACGTTCAATATTGATAATAAAATAAAATTTTTGTTTGTTTGCATAATAGAGAGAGTCGTAGAAAAAATATTACATTTGAAATATCTAATGAGTCAGCGTTGTTGCTAGAATTTCGTATTGTATAGTCGTGTTGTCGTAGTTTAAAACGGGGATAGTTAAGGCACGAGCTAAAGAGAAATAGCCAAAAAAATTCAAGAGTTGTACTAGATTGGAACCTTCAAGATAGGTGGAAGGTAGGACGTCTTCCAATAACTTGTAGGAAAACGGTTTGAAAAAGTTGGAACAAAATTAAAAATCTAGCCAAGAAATCTTTTGTAAAAGTCTTTTGCTTCTCCTAGGAGCTATAGGATTATATATATATATATATATGCAGTCGTAGGAACAGTATAGTGTAAAACTCGCAGAGAATATCCATTTCCCACTCGAATAAATTTTCATACTCGTGGGAAATTAGTACTATTCTGTGCTTGTTGTACAATATACTATTTTATTTAAGAAAAATAAATTATAAAATTTAAAAATCGTAAAACTTAACATTATGGCATTGCTAAGAAGTAAAGTCACTAACGCAATTGTATTTTTTTCTCATGAAATTTATTGAAATTAATACCTTAAGAATTAAATATAAATTAAGCTTACTTGTGTTATATGAGTATAATTTTACATATTTGTTGACAGATTTCTTTAAAATGTATTTCTACTGTATATCAATTATATTACAATTTATACCAATTTGTTTATATAGAAAGATGCGAACACTCTAATAATACTCTAAATAGACTGAGGTTTTATTTTATTAAATTCATAATTCACAAAAAAATAGTCACACTTTTAAAGTACAGTTGGACTATACAAAAGTAGAAAGATACGAAACGTATAAACCAATGCGACACCTTGCAGATCAATACTATTATAGCAAAGAGAATCGTCTTTTACTGCACTATTCTCTCCTACCAACACTCATGCACCCATCCTATCATAGACGAGGTAGCCTGATAAAACTTACAATGCATCTCTATATATGCAGTAGAACAGAGCCATGTGTCAGTCTGTGAGCTGTATGTGTGTCCGTATCGCCCTCAACGTCACTCAATCGTGGAAATAATCGCCAATGGGAATAACACCAGGTCCCCGATCGCAATGCAAAACGGTCGTTGCTCGTTCTTACTATATTTTCCGCCTCGTGCTGATGCAGTGTTTCGATACTGGCGCGCTGGCGCTGCATTTGCAACTCTCCCGACGAGACAGACAGTTGTTGAGCTTTAATAAATTATCATAGGCCCGGGCTTTTCGTATGTGTCGACTTGGCTTCTGTGATTTTTTTATTTGATGCATTGCTTTCGTTCTTCGTCCGACTAAAAAATACGATGTGTATATGGTGGAATGGGTTGAGATACTTCAAAGGGGGCCAACAAGAGATGTAACTGTCTTGAAATAGTATTGTATCACTGCCATGCATACATGAATGAACGAATAACATGGAGTAGATGCAGATAGTCAAAACACTGTATACTGCTAGTTTACAACATATTTTATGTTTCCTGTACTAGGATCTTTCATTTATTTGAGTTATTGTTGACTGTTATTAAATTAGATACATGGTTTTTATATTTTTTATATACACAATCACGCCATGTACCCAAAAATATGTGGTATTATCCCGAAATTAGTTTTCTGCAAACAAAACTAACACAATTTTTGTAATAAGAAGTTGATCAAAAAGAAGAAAAAATTAATTCGCAATAAACACAAAATCGAAAGTAAGAACTTAAACTGCAATCGAGAAGCTCTCTTTCGCCGTTCAGTCCGTGATTTCCGAACGATAAACATTCATTACCTGAAGCTTGGTACCCGTCTTTGGAACCCCTCCAGACACGCAGACAGGGTTGGCCCGACAGTCAATTTAACCCAGCTCAATTTAGATTACGAACTGACCACCTACCATCCCCATTCCGTCTTCCGTTCGAGCTGTGCTGCTCAACACTTTTTTAAATTAACTCGCGCGCCTCCCATAAATGATAGTTACTCGAGGATAACAGTGAAATTGGAAACTCAGCAAAAGCTTAACTTGCTCGGATTATTGTGTTACATGTACGACCACGATAGCCGCTGAGTGAAGAAGGGAAAAAAATTACAAGACGAAGCCGTAATATAAATCAATGTTTTTTACTACCGATGCCCAAGAGGAAAAATCGGAAAGATGGTTGATTTTCTATATCTATTTGGGCAACTGAATCTTTTGTATTATTATTTCTTTGTAAATGATATCAAGAAATACATGTTAGGCCAGTTTTATAAAAGGCGGTTAAACTTATATTACCGAACAACGTAATTAAGTTGTTAAATGATTAATTACTCATTTGTTTTGAAAACAATTGACTGTTTAATCATGTGTTTAATCACTTACTAAGTTTTTATATAAACAGCTTTTTGGGTTTTATTTCACAGTAATATAAAATTTTTGCAACGCGCGACAAATATTTATTACGTCAATATATATATATTCTTATCGTCTTTGAAATTTGTGTAATTGTATTTAACTCAATTAACTAATTTTAATAATAGCTAATTTTACTATTTATTTCATTGTTTTGTAAAAAAATACTTTTAAAATTCAAGAACAGACGTTTTAAAACTTGACAAATATTTTATTCACAATAATTTATTGTAAATAATTTGCGATGTCATACTTAAACCATATGTATCCTTTATACAAATAGTTGTTCTTAAGGATAAATTTAGTAAGTTCCAAATATTGAACCATACTATGTACTAACACGAATAAATAATAATTTAAAAAATTATTGACACCCGAGAAGTTGTTTTTCTTTAATATTCAATTGAAAAATCTATAATATAATCTATAATAATAGTACATATTGTAACAAAAATTACAAATTTATGGACCTAATTTTAAGATCTGTAGCGTTACATAATAATTTGTATTTTTTTGTTAGTAGAGAATTCCATTTACTAGACACAGACAAAACATTTCGAAACAATACAGATTTTTCAGATGTGAATCGAATTGACCCATTAATTTACGTTTTTATATATTTATTCTAGATTTTTAATTTTTGAATATGCATTGTAATTTTAAAAATATATAATTAAACTAGTTTGAAAAAGTAACTCATACATGTAAAAGTTAATATTATACCAATTATTTTCAATAATCTAAATGCATGTTTCTTTTATTATTATTTTGTAGCAGAAGATTTAAACCTCTCTAATCACTTCATTAAATTCCCCTAGTTAATAACTTCAAACTCCACGTTCTGCATGTGCAGGTAGAGTTTCTCATCGCATCATAACTCATTCGTAATTTAATTAATGACAACAAAAAATTGATTGGGTAATTCTGCACTTCGCTAAATCATCCTAAACGCTGATGAGTCAGGATATAACTACTACTACCTCCTAACATACTATCGTTGTTATGGCGATAATAGGATGATGCTTTTGGAGTGTATGCATTCAATGATTTAGTGTGTGTGTGTTTGGACGCCGTGCAGAAAGATGGCACTCGCGTCGCCAGACAACGAGTTTTCTCTCTTGATTAGTGATGTTTGGAAAGTGTGTCATAGCAGAAAGTGTCTTCACAGCATGGGTATCAAAAGGAGGGGATAACAATAACTTTAGCCCCGTGGGAATGCGTTGTATGAATGGGCTGCTGGGTTAGATGAGAATAGAGAGTACGTTTATTTTATGTTCGGCTCTTGTTCGAGTTATTGTAGGCGATGACGTAGAGAGATCCATGTATCATATTTGTTGGAAAAGCGTCTTGGGGTCTTCGTGATATTGTTTTGTTTACTACGTTTTCTCTTACGTACTTTTCGAAATTGTTTTACAAAGAATTTTCGTTTAGAACATAAATATGTTTAAAGAAATTTTTATGAATTTATCAAACTTTTTATGCTAACTCCGTGATTAAGTTTTCAGCTGTTCAAACAGCTATGCATTTCGCACAGAGTTGACAATGAAATTTAATTCTTAAAAACGATTTATGCAACGTTGATTATTCTATATTTTATTTATACATACGCTTACACAGTTACGCTATATACCCATTCCTACCTAGATATTTATCCACATTTATGATATCTCTCATACATGCTCTTTTATTGCTGTAACTTGGAAGCATTCGCTCACGCAAAATACTCTCACTCATACCACTCTATCTACTCTACGCAAAAGTATACTTTTAATATCATTCACATATTATCTTTTCCAAACTGACACACCAGTATTTGCAACATTTTTTTTCAATATTTCTAAATTTTCCATCATAATTATATCAATATTTTTAGAATAAACTTTTTTGATGTTATTAGTTTTTTGGCTGATTAAAACGTTTTTAATAAAGGCTAATGTAATTTTTGTAGTAATTTAACAAAAATTAATTTTATGAAAGATATAATCTACATATTTTAAGAAATTAAAAATGTGGTTCAATTTAGTTTGACTGCACAATTAGGTCACAGCACTTCCGTATTGGTTATGCAAAGCGAGTGGGGTCTATCAAATTTATTTGACATTTTTATTAGTCCCCATGGATTAACTCCAAACTAATATAATGGATTTCTACGTTAATTATAGAGATAATGAACTGATGATCTATATTATTAACTATATTGTTACTGTATTGCTAACTAATATCGGTAGTTTATTGTATATTAAATTTTTGGTGTATGAAAATGTTTACATGAAATTGATAAACATAAACTTGTTTAGATATGCTTATAAAATAACTTTGTAATATTATGTATGTTAATAAATTAACAGAAACTAAGATAATAGTAATACAGGCAGCCGTAGGCCAGTGGTAAAGTGATGGACTAGGACCCCATAGGTTGCAGGAATGCGCCGCGCTTACACCAGAAATTAAATTAAATATTGTTATTAATATTATTAACTAGTATCGGCTGAGTCTGAGTGATGTGAAACACACCATAAGCTAGGTTGTGGCCTAACGGCCGCACCATTAACAATTCAAGTAAAAATTGTTAAGAAACTATACATTTACATTTTATACTTCGTTCTTTTAACAAACAAAAATTATTTTTTACAATATTTTTTTATTAATATATATCTCAAAATAATTGTGCTCAAATAATACTGAACTACATGTATTTCTCATTGATATTGCAGAGTACATGATGTCGGGCAGTCCTCGAACGGGAGCCGGACAATATCCGGCTCGGTCGCCACTAGCTGCCTCTCAAGCGTCGGGTGCTGCTGCTGCTGCAGTTGCTGTTGCTGCCGCCGCCGCAGTAGGACAACAACACAGGTGAGTGACCGTTTAGATTTACTGTAAGCAAAACAATTGAACAAAGTCAAAAATCTTTCAGAACTCATTATATAAAAATAAAAAGATTTTAGAATTTAGTTCTGTATTAATTAATTCATAATCGACGTTTATACGTACATTACGTACATTGTCAACAGGAAAGATACAAATGACTAATATAGTAAATAAACAAAACATAGAAACAAGTTACTAGGTAACATGTGTAAAATCTAAAATGCAATATGTTCGGTATTTAGGGTAAAAAATATATTTTTTTATTAAGGTTTTAAAATGGAAAATAAAAACTAGCTAATTTAATAACAACGGAATTTAACAATAATTTAAATAGATATTACTCAACAGTGCAGCAGTAAAAATTAATTCAAAAGTATTAATTCAAGAAGATTTATATATTTTTTTGTAATAAAACTATTAAAATCAATTTTATTTTATAAATATATTAACTAATTTTGTAACAATATGTTATACAATAAGTGAATTATAGCCATTATATGCAACTATCTATTTTCTCAATACTTTTTGCTAATGCGTGCATGACATTTCAGAATAATAATTTAATAAATTTAGAACATTTTTATCAATAATACATCATTACCAACAGGGTTTACTTTCAAGTTATTTATTTTACGATTAGTTTAAAAAAAACTTGTGATTAGTTAAAAATCTTGAATTATAATTTTATAATTCACGGTTGTGAATCATGGATAATGTAAGTTAATATAATACTATCATAAATGTATTTATTATCAAGAGTAGAAAAAATATAAGTATCAATATACTTATAATAAAAAATTAATATTTAATGACTTAAAGTTTAACGAAAACAAAACTAATTATACTCTTTTATTATCTATTATAAAACCGGCCATTAATATTTCTTATATTTTTTATTAATTTATTAAAACAAACTTCGATCAATAGTTGATTAATTAACTTACATCCAATATCATGTTACAACCACAAGCATAACATAATAATAAGCTGCTTCTGAAAATAAACCAAACCACTAAAATTAGTTTCTAATTACCCGAAAACATAAAACAACGAAAATAATTGCGGCATATCGGTGAATGCGCATATCCTTTACACAAACCGTTCCCGTTCGAGATGACTTCATCCATATAATATAAGCCATTGTCTTTCTCACTTTTTTCCTCTTCTCTCAAAACTTATAATTGCTACCAGATGTTCTTATTTAATGGGGGTCCCTCGCTCGGATGATTAATTACTCGGTAGACGTTCAGTTGACAGCCGCATCACGTGGTGGGGGGTGGGCGGGTAAAGGGATGTGGGAGGGAGAAGATAGAAAAGAGTAAAGCTCAAGTTGTCTCCCTTCGCGTGATGATAACGCGCGCCAAAGTTTCCAACATTTCCGGAGACATGTTATAAATACAAGTAGGCTGTGGACAGCGATGGTCAGTCTTGATGGTAACACGACATTTGCGTGTTTACACCGTAGCCCAGGTATAGGCCCTTCTTAAATTCCTTCGTCATCTCCCTTTGCTGCCCTTTTTGATGTAAAAGGAAATCGTCAACAAACTAACCTTGTGTTTCCCATGTTTCACTTCTCGTAATTCCCTTGCGTTAATTAATTAATTTCTAATACGTATGACATGCTAATTATTATTGGGGAATAATAAAAATAGTGATCTTCATACAGTAATTTTTACAAAGTAAAAGTGAAAATAATAGATGATAACGTTAGTTTATTAAAAGATTAATTATAAATATAAAATAATTTTTATAAATACTAAATATGACTCTTAGGGACAGTTACAGTAATTGCTGTTAACGTAATCATTGACTTAATTAAAATACTGTCTTTGAAGCGTCTGATTTATTAGTCAGTTTGCAAATTAACGACAGAATTAACTTACAAAGCATTTAATAATGTTTTTTGCAACTCACGCTTACAAATATAATTTTATGAATTCATTTAAAATAATTATGCTTTTTTGCGGGTTTAATGATACTAGCCGTTAGATTTTTATTTTTAAAATATCATTGCATTATTTGTAAATATAATAGTAATTTTACAAATGTTAAAATTTATTTTTTATTAGTAAATTCTTTACTTTATTATTACTTTTGATAGAAAATATCAAAGATACAGTTTAATTTTTTAAAGTTTCTTTTTATCAAACTTGTAAATTAAATTTTTATTTGAGAACGAACAGTTGTGTCGAATCAATTTTAGAATTCTGAGTAGAATCTAATTTTAATTTTTTTAAATAAAATATAAGAAAAAATGTTTTGACATCTAGAGCTGTAATTAAATTTTCTTAATGTAATAAAAAGTAGTAATTAAATAAAATACGTTTATTATGTTTAATATCTTCGAATAAACGGATATGCATATTAAATATTTTCTTTTAATTGGTCATTTCGTTTGTGATGATATTTTAATAGCTACATTTCTAATTATATAGTTTATTGTATTGCTTAATTAGATACTACAATCAATATATTGTCATGTACTACAATAGTAGGTTAGCAGAAAAGAATTTTTATACATAATTAAAAATTTTAATGTGAATTTCTTGTGATTGATATTTCTGTTTTTGAATTACCACGAGGAATTTTACCCTTAAAAAAGTTATTGGTTTTATTTGTATTTTGAAATTTTTGATTTTAAATTAATATAAATGGCTTATTTTAACATAAAATAATGAAAATAGATGGAGTGGTATGATTGAGAGTGTTTTGCATAAGCGAAAGTTTCTAAGTAGTAGAAGATGAAGCTAAAGTTGCTTGTCTGGATACGAATGTTTGGAGAAAAATAATTCCAGGTTAGTGGAAAGAGTTTGTATCGCACCCTTATGGGGGTGATTGTGTATGTATGTATGTATTTTAACAGCAAAATATTAGTTTTATTTAGAAAGTTTATTTGTTTATTTTTCAGTCTGCAGTTTTACGTTTATGTTAATGCTGCTTTAGCATTAATAGTACGATTTAAGACTAAATAAATGACCAGTTTATGTTTAAATTTTTTTAATTAATACTTACTCAAATATTTTGTCATTTTTATTTTTCGATGATTACTTCCGGCAGGTGAATTCAATTTGTCAATCTCTGTATTACAACAGTCAGGTAATAACTTGTTGACAGGTTGACATATATTTTTATATATGGAAATACAGAATTTAATTTTTATATAAAAAAAAATATAAATTTTTGTTATATGTAATTCAAAAATTGAGATATATGGAAATCATTTTATAGAACTATGAACAAAATACATACATACATAAAATTTATAGAAATTTTTTGACTAGTATGATGTGATCGATTTATCCTTGTCGCAGACGTTTTGCCATACATAGTAGATGGCATTCTCAGTGTTTGATCACCAAGCACTGAGGATGTTATCTACGAAGTATGACGAAACGTCTGCGACGAGAATATTCTATAAATTCTATAAATTCAATGGATACCGGTCGTGAAAGCCTGAAGATTACTATCATACATACATAGTTTTTTTTTATCTTTACAAATAAAATAAATATCATAGAAACTTCAATATACTACTATATTTTGAAAATAAAAGATAATTAGTGCATGAAAAAATGGATAAGTAACATTGGAATTACTACTATTTTATCATTAGAATTTAATTAACACTATTGAAAAATAAATACATAAAATGTATTTTTTCATTTGCAGTCCAATATCACTTGTCTGCATCTATTAAAGTCCACTTTTACTGTTTGCAAAAACGAACTGTGTGCAACCGCAAACTCTTGCAACAACAGTTAAGACACGTGATCGACGAACTTTCCAACTGGCTAACTGTCATCTGGGTTGCATCTGTTACCCGATGCCGACCTCTCCCGCATTACACGACCGCTCAGCTGCACCAATCCTTGTTTCTCTATCCACATTCACCATCCATTACAGAATTAAAATCGCGAATGCTGCCCCGCTACCACCGCAGTCTGTTAAGGGATTGTGCAGTTTGCGGTTTCCGAAACCGTTTTAGAAAGGTTTTCTCCCGAAGATGTTTCCATTTACGGGAACACAACCGCTTACAGATCGTTCCATCTAAATTTAAACCGCTCGGCTGCCCGAATGCCGAAGACAACGACGAAGGCGGACAGATCACTTAAATAATTTACTTTTTGTGTTTTAACGTTGTCAACTGGCACACTTAAAAGATAAATGAATTAGGAAAAAAGTTTCTCTCCAAACGACCGACCGGTTGAAGTCAATGGCTACATGACGTTTTCGATTTCTTAATGGGGGATTAAAAGTTTGAAGAAATGTGTTACGATCAAGTAACGAAATAAAATTAAATGTTCTCTTAAAAGTTTTCATTGTATTAATAGGGAAATTCGCAGGGTGTTTCTTATTAAATACATTTAAATATTCTAATCATATTTCGCTTTTTCAAAATATTACTCGAAAAAAATATTTCGTATATTGTCCAACTTATGAGTATTTTTATAGACAAACCAGTATCAATTTATTATAAAATTCCAGATTGACTTTTATTACAACTGTCTGCGCATTATCACTATTGCATTTGCACTAATATTTTAAAAAATATTTAGCTGTGTGTTTTGTTACTATTTTTTTATTATATCTATAGTGAAATATTTAAAATTAATTTCAGAAAACAATTTTTTTTATTGTTTTCAAGAGGGACACAATTTATTATTTAAATTTTCGTATGCAGTTCAAATTTTATTTAAATCAATGCATTCACAATAATCAATGTTATCTTTTTCTTTATTAATTTCTATTGCTTCTCTTATCAATTTACTGTTAATATTTATTATTACTATGTTAGAATTATGTCTCTAAAACAACGTAATATGTCAATATATTAAAAGAAAATTTTATCGAAACATATTATTATTTATGCAAATATCTTTGAATTTTTTTTTTTTTAATTTTTACTATAAAGTAAAATAAAAACATGTAAAAGTGTATCTATAACTTTTTTAACGTGTTCCGAGTTATTTAAACATACATAAATGAACTGTAATTACTCAAAAAAAAATTATTTTTTTTTACGATAACAAAAACTTAAAAATATATGATTCGAAAAGGAAAAAACTTAAATTGAAACTAATATTTTTAACTTTCAAAAACAAATAAGTACACAAATATATTTTATTTTTTTCTACTAAACTTTCTGTAATAATCAATAAAATTGATTGAAATAAAACCAAAGGAAGATATATTCCAGCAGTAAACAATATCAACACAAAAATTAGAAGAAGAAGAAAAAACCTGCAAACATTGAAAAACATTAAAAAAAACTCAATTCCCGCCGGAGGCAAAAATCTTCAACTACCGTTCGCAACGAATAGGTAAATACCTGATCGACTATCGTTAAATATCAGCGAATGGTTTTCACCGCTGTCGCGTCGCGTCAATATCAGAACGGGGTACGACTTGCTGTTCACAACCGAGAAACGGGCGGAAGGGTATTTCAACGGATACGGATCCGGACAGACGAATCGGCCTGTTTACAAGTCGACAATTAATCGTTTAATTTCCGTCCGCCGGTCCGGGTGGATTATGTTGTTTTTACCCCGTTTCTCGCTAGTCTAGCTACGTTTTGCCGCGCGGCGCCTAGCATACAATAGCCGCGCGGCAATAATAAAAACTGGTCAACCGTTTCAGACGGGTTGGGGTACGGGAAGAAACAGTAGGAGAATGCTTAGTATGGTTGTATGACTTTTTTGTTTTCATTAAATCAAATTTTATTCATTGCTGATGATTTGTGGATTTGGAGTTGTAGATAGACGTCTAGTAAAATTTAGTATATTTTTTGGTACATTTATTTTTGAAAATAAATAATCTTTCAGAACTCGTTATATTAAAATAAAAAAGCTTTAGGTTTTAGTTCTGTATATATTATATTTAAAAATCGACGTTTATATATATTGCACGTATATAATTAGGAAAAACTATACAAATGATATAAATACATAATAAATAAACAAAACATAGAAACAAGTTACTAGGTAATCAAATACAAGTAACTAGATTAAGAAATTTATAAATTATTAATTAAAAGCAGCTAAATTTTATTTAAATTATACAGAACTAAAACCTGAAGCTTTTTTATTTTAATATAATGAGTTCTGAAAGATTTTTTACTATAAAAAATTATATTTAATTTTAAAAATAAATGTACCAAATTGTACTAAATTTTTTATATTAGTTTAATATAAATTTTAAATACGTTTTTATTAAACAAATATTTGTAAATAACAGGAAATATAATAGAGTAAAAAAAATCTTTCAGAACTCATTATATTAGGAAATATAATATTGTATATAATATTTTAATTTTTAAAAACCCATTTATTTTTTCAAGTTTTAAATAATATATACTAAAAATAATATTTGGACATTTAATTATAAATTAAAAATAACATTTTACAAAAAACAAATTAATATGCTTATGAATAAAAAAAGTTTATTTTAAATATATATTTTTGAAAATTACTAGTAATTTACAGATAGTAGTAATCTAGTGATAGCATATCGATCTGATATTTGAAACATTGAAATTTAAAAAAAACATATTTTTAAATTTATATCGGTTAAATGTAAGTGGTTCATTAGAAGCTCTAGTTTTCTTGCTTATTTTAGAAACTATTAATATTTATTATTAATTTTATTGTTAAATACTATGAAAGTAATTATATATATATATATATATATATATATATATATATATATATATATATATATATATATATATATATATATAGTACAACTAACATAGGAAAAAAAAATTCGGAACTCATTATAAATAAAATTATGTAGAACTGAAACCTAAAGCTTTTTTTTATTTTAATAGCACAACTAGTTTTATGAACCTATATTTTATTTATTTATTCGACAAGATCGTTAATTAGATTAAAGTTTCATTTTTCCTCAAATTTATAATTAATAACGTTTATATTTCCATTAACAGAAACAAAACAAGCGTCACTGACGACAAACAAAACACAGTGTAGTAGAAAACACCACATTAATTCCTTTACAACAACAGTAAACAAACTAGGGCACTAACCCTTAAACTTCTACCACTGTATACTCTCTTCATCTCTTGAACGAATTTATATCAATTAAATATTAAAGTACTCATGCAAGAATATTTGATATTAAAAAAAATGACAAATTTTATATATATATATATATATATATATATATATATATATATATAAATTCATGTAATAAATCTCGATACTATAATAATTATTGCCATAGCCATTAATATTAACAGTACATTGATAAGTGAAGCAACAGAAATTTATAAAGAATATATATATATATATATATATATATATATATATATATATATATATATATATTATCATAGACTACATAGAAACGTCGATTATTAATAAAAATTAATACAGAACTATATCATAAGGCCATTTTATTTTAATAGTTCTGAAAGATTTTTTTTACTATGTTAAAAATTTATATTCCTGTTACATTTTTTGCTTCCAATAAGATTTCAAATAATTATATCAAATTAATATAATTAATGGCCGACGATTTAACTTTGTGAAACTCTTTGATAGTTAAACGTACCCATGCAAAATCTTAACCATTTTGATTTTTATAAAAACTAAAAAAAAAATTATGCTAATAAATACACAAACATATATTTTCTCAATCCTTTATTTTCTTTTATTTTGGGATGGATAGTTAACCCACCTATTTTCGCCCTTTAAACAAATTTATATCAATCAAATTAATGTACCAATGCAACGCCCGTGTTACTTTGACATTTAAAACAAAAAAACACCGAAGCAAATGCTGTTAACAAATGTACAAAAATATATTTCCCAATCCTTTGCCTGTGTTCCCTTTTTAGAACCCATTGGCCGACCATTCCACCACGTGACTATAAGTGCGTACAACGTGTCGCTGATTAAAGTTTAATAACCATGTCCGGAATAAATGATTAATCATTTACGGTGGCCCGTACGGCCATGTGAATATTCATGGGGCGCCGCCGCGCGTGTGTATGTGTGTGTGTATTTTCGGTTGCAATATAACGCTAGCCCGAAGGATACTATGTAACGTGGCTGTGAAAGGTTATGTCGGCCAGGATGATGATGAGATGAGGATTTGGGTCCCGGTTTGTCCTTTGGCCTGCCTCGCTACTTTGACGGCTCAAAGAACGATGTAAACTATATGCGTATACTGCATAATTTATTCTTGCATATGTATGCTTGTTGCGACCTGCTCTCTCGCTTTCCCTCTCTCTCTCACGGATAGAGTCAAATGTTACATGTATTTTGATGTTGGAATTTACAGGGGTAGGTTGGCAACAGTCAAGGGTTAAATTTTATTATGTTGTTTAGATGTTGGGAGATAATTACGTATTTTTATTAAAATTACTTCCCGCATAAGTATATCCATATATTTACTGTAAAATATATTACAATAATAAATATACCGTTTATTTTCTACGATATTATTTAATATTAGAATTGAAGTTGTTTGGAGGAGACTGATTTCGGGGTAATGGAAAGAATTTGTGCAACAGCGTTTTGGATATATGGCGTGATTGTGTATGTATGTATATTTTATTTAAATTATTGATACAAGGGAAATATACAAAGTTGTGCAAAAATTTGAAACTGTTAAAAATATTTCTGTCAGATAACTTTTTAATATACACAGTAAAATAAAGATTGGCATTTTAGATTGAAATTCAGAAACAAACTGGAAAAACTCGCCAATTTGTAGGCAAAAATACAATAGTACATACACAATCATGCCATGTACCCAAAATGGTGCGGCACTTTCCACTATCCCGAAATTAATTTTCTCCAAACATTCGTATTCAGACAAGCAACTCTAGCTTCATCCACATTCATCTTATACATGCTCTTCTATTGTAACTACATAAAAAAATTTCGCTCACGTAAAACACTTTCAATCATACCACTGTATCTACTTATCATTTAATTATTAATTAAATTTGGTCATATTGTTTACAATTTTACATCATTTGTTTTACTCTAAATTATAGTTTAAATATTTATGAAAATTATTATTCTGCATAGTTGCAAATTGTAGACTCAAAAATTATATAAATATTTGATGAAACTGCTTTGTGATTAAAACTAATGCCATGTAAATAAAAATAAATTAGGTAATATAAATAATTGTACTAAGTACATGAATTTTAAATAAATCTGTTCTTATTAATATCTAGTAAATAGCTTTAACTTTTTGTCTATAAATAAAATTCTAGAGACATTCTGATTGAAGGTGATGGACTGATGAATGGATTGACGGATTTCCAAATATTTTGAAATCCGAGTTCCAATCACGGAAAGTGGAAGGGAAACTGACAGTCTGAATGCTTTTCCTAGTCACAAGGAATTTTAAAGTAACCGTTAATCTCTCACGAACTGATATTGAATTTCTCATTACTGTACTTATTCTAGATAAATATGGTGTCAACGTAGGTACGGTAGTAATTTATAGTCATCTAAAGCATTGCGTTGCTGAGATCTCAGTTTGTCTCAGTTGATCTCAGACTGTCAGTTTGACTGATAAGTGTGATTTTTCAGTCAGACTGTCATTCTTGATTGACCGTGTAAAGCCCGCTTAGTAAATTGCAGCCGCAATTCTTCCATTACAATAATAATTATGCATAAAATTTCCCAGTAATGCATAATGACCCATAGTTGTCCAACATCAATTACGTCTACTAGCAACCATAACCATCAAACCGACTGGCTATTCTGTGGTTCCCATTCGAACGCACAATTGTCCAACCATATGAATGACCAAACCATTCTAACATTGCGCCGCATTTCGAACCATTAGCGGGAACTATCCATCTACACGCTTTTACTTTACAGGAATAGATTTCAATGATGGATTATTGAATTATCGTGCCGTATAGGAGCTAGTAACAAGTTGACTTGATATTGATTTTAAATTAGACGGGTTGAGGGGATTATACATGTAGGAAATGCTGGCGTAGTATATCTTCGACTTTATTTTGTATTTGGCTAGTTTTTTTTTTCTCTTTCTCTCTCTTTCGTGTTATTTCCGTATCGGCTGATGTGGCGTTATATAAATAGGGAGCTTGATAATGTTATTAGTTTTGGATTATAGGTTATTAGGAATATTGAGTTCTAAAAAAGCTATTATGGAATAAAAATAAGAAGAAAATATTTTAGTTTTTATTTTTTACAAAACTCAAACGATGGGTTAACACTAGCCTTATCAATGTATGAAGTAAGCTTGTTAATATATTTTTGATATTGTATGTCAATCTGTAAATAAAATTATTATTATTATTAAAATCAAACAAAAATGTCAAAATTAATTTGAATAATGCATATAAATACTATAAATTACATATATTCAAAAAATATAAACTTTTAAGAAAAAATAATACATTTTTAATTCAATGCAAAAATATGTCAAGTGTAGTCTGTCTTTTGTTTTTGTAACATTTCCCTTCTACAAAATCGTGAATGAATGTGTTGGGAATAAAGTTCACAGCGCGCGATACCAATGTAATTAATTGATACATATTTGCTAGTTTTTTAAATATAATTTTCATCTTGTAAATCAAAAAAATATGAAGCGTATCATATTAAATTCTTTGTAAATATTTTTTCTTGCAAATATTTGTAACATAATATGTACTGTGATCTTAAATTTACTGGCCCAATTAAGCGGAATGTTGTCCCAATTAAACATGTAAATTTACTGTTGGTTCTTTGGTTTGGTTTCTGTTCTTTGAGATTTGGCCCAAATAAGCGGCTGCCCCAATTAAAGCGGTGGCCCAATTATGCGGAATCGACTATATATATATATATATATATATATATATATATATATATATATATACAGGGTGTTTCACAACTTAGAGCAAAAAATTAAAGGGTATATTCTGTACGACGTGCTGATCATGAAACAAAAAGAATTTTTTTAAAATTCGCAAAGTAAAGGGTAGTTTACTTGAAGTAGACATTTTTTGAACCACTGGAGTAACATACGTCATAGAAAGAAATATTAAATGAAATTAATTATCAAAGAAACATTATGTAATGTTAGTTTTATTTAGAGACAATAATTGTTTTGAATACAAAATAATTTATAATATTAATGCATTGTATTATTTAATATCAAGATAATTTGGGAAATAACATACCTGAAGCGCAAAACTACAAATACTGTTCAAAATTTGCACCATTCATCCCTACACACATTGCAGCACGTTGAATTAATGACCTAGTACAGTCTTGACATGAATTTTGTTCTCGTATTATTTCTGCTGAATTTTCTATTCTCTGCCTAAGTTCTTCTTCGTTTTCCGGCGCATTTTGGTTGTCGTAGACGAGGGATTTAAAATGACCCCAAAAATAAAAATCCAGCGGATTTAGGTCAGGGGATCTAGCAGGCCAAGCTACAGGTCCACCGCGACCAATCCACCTGTCCTCAAACACTTGATTTAAATGTTCTCTTACATTTAGAGCATAGTGTGATGGCGCAACATCATGCTGAAACCATGTCTGCTGACGCACATTTAAAGGCACATTTTCAAGAAGTTCTGGCAAAGTATTTTGTAAAAACAATAAATAATTAGCTCCAGTCATCCTATTTGGTAGAATGTACGGCCCAAGTAATATTCCATTAACAATACCTGCCCAAACATTTATCGAAAAACGATGCTGAAAACTGCCCCGTACAGCAACGTGTGGATTTACTTGACTCCAATAATGAGAGTTATGATAGTTATGAACTCCCTCCCTCGTAAAAGTAGCCTCATCAGAAAATATTATGTACGAGGGGAAATTCGGATTTTCAGTGTGTTTTTGTAAAAGCCAGTTGCAAAATCGTACTCTAAACTGATAGTCAGGTTCTGTTAGCCCCTGTACCCGTTGAAAATGGAATGGGTGGTAGTTTTGATCTCTTAAAATTCGCCATACTGAACTATGTGATACTCCTAATTGTTGAGACGCTCTTCGGGTACTAATAGTTGGTTCAGCATGTACAGCATCTAAGATATCATTAACCATATTGTCGTGTTGATGCTGGCGGCCACCACCTCTCCCACGATTAGGTTGCACATATCCTGTGTCTCGAAGGCGCTGGACTATCCTCACAAACGAACGGGGAGTGGGTAATCGGCGTAAAGGATAACGTTCAGCATACAGACGTCGTGCCAATAACGAATTTTGCCGTGCTTCGCCATAAATTAACATCATGTCCACTAATTCACTGTTACTAAATGCATTCATTTTAACAAAAACTACACTACACTGCTATTCACTGTAAAATGAGAACAGTGCACCAGCAAAGATAATAATAATTAACAGCAATGTCGACGAAAGACTACCTACCCACTACCTATCAAATTAAATTAAATTATTAATTAAACTATTACACATTTTATTAGTATTAGATATTACGTAAACAATTACTTTCATTGTAGACGATTTGAAAACAATTATTAAAAATAACTATCGACCAGTGGCAAAAAAAATGTTTGCTTGAAATACGATGCAATTTTTTTTGCAAATTTTAAAAAAATTCTTTTTGTTTCATGATCAGCACGTCGTACAGAATATACCTTTTAATTTTTTGCTCTAAGTTGTGAAACACCCTGTATATATATATATATATATATTAATTAATCGTAATGTTATTATTTTCAATATTATTTCTACAAAGCCATAAATATTAACAACCCTATTTAAATTAAATTTAGCTAGATTTAATAAAAAGAACATAGAAGAAAAATTATTTGTATGACAGCCTTCATTTGATTTTTATTGATACTTAAATGTCAGAAGACATTCTACATGAATAAATTCAGTCAAACATCGAAAAATCCCCTTTAAGTTGACAGACATTACAATAACTACAGAAGATCCCTTCTGAACGTTCGTATTCCGAAACATCTTTTCAATGCCAACCACGAACACAACGCACTATTATTAATGATACGAGATCTAGAAAAAAATCTCCCGACTAGTATCTACGACCATTTATCAAGCAATTAGTTATTCACAAGATTATTAATCATGAAAAAAAATGCGTGTATGCACGACTGTATAAACATATCACACGCATTGGAACACACAATTCATTTATAATTTTGTATTATTTATTTTCTTACATTTTAATCTTGTTTTAAAAACTGGAAAAAAATTGAAGCACAGTTATCGCTTGTTATATCTTATCATTTGTTGATTAATTGTGTTTGTATTTTGTTTTATTTTGATATTTTCTTTTTGAGCTACTTCAAACTCTCACTTTTGTGTGTAGTATATAATATATATATACGAGAAAGATTTCAATTCTGCTAAATTTGATCTTTATTGATATTTTAGTAGCATTAAAGTTAAATTATAAAAATTATTATTAACATAGATTTTAAATATTGCCAACATATGCAAAATTTCATGTTAATACTATAAATAGTTTTTGAAGTATGAAAACAATTTCGAACTTTTATCCACCCTCTGCATGATTCAACTACATTTAAAAAGCATAAGAATGTGTTTTTACTTCCACTTGGGGTAAACTAAGACTAAACATTCAATATATTTAGGGAAACACTACACTATTTTTTATATAATTTACACCAAATGTTCCACAGAAACTATTCATTATAGTTTTATCCACAGTATCTCGACACATGCATGTTAAGATGCACTTTTTACCGGTAAAGAGCAGTTGCTTGCGATAAAAACCATTTTGATTTCCGTATAAAGCGGCTGTGTAACTTGCATAATGATCAGGTATAGTTATAGTTATTGGTAGGTCCGGTCAGGGGGTCTGGATTTTTTTTTTCTGATTTATTTTTGTGATATCACCAATATAATTATGTTTATTGTTTATTTTATGTGAAGGGGAAGGTTAATTATTTCTGATACAGATGATAAATAGCTAGTAAGTGAATCAAATGTGTAATATAATTAATAGGTATATGCTTTACTTATTTTTTTTTTTTATTAAAAGTTCTCATATATTTACATACATTATATATTTAATAATGTTAAATCTGTTATTGGTATAATTTAGATTTTAATATACACACTGAGATTTTTTTAACTTTAGATTCAAGGTTTTTACTTTTAATTCAAAAGTAAACTTGTTTTTGAACTGTAAACTTACGTTTTTCTAATAAAAATAAATTTAACAGAAAAATAATAGTAGGTATTTATAACTATTCTAAAAGATTTGTATAAAATTATTTACTATTTCGTTAAGAAACATAATTTTTTTGGAATAAATGTAATTGTGCAATTATTTATAATTTTTTGTTTAAATATAGTTTTATTTTAAACTAAATATTAACTGATTTCTAGTAATAATAAGTAAATCAATTTTTTAAAATAGTTATTTTATTTTTTATTTATATTTAGTAAAATATGCAACAATCTTATTTGTCTTAGGAATAAATACAAAATAATTTATTAATCGATTATTTTAATATCTATTTAATTGCCTAGTTATTATTAACATCTATTTTTTGACAATTAGTTGTTGACATGTGAATTCGATTCTTATATTTCGAATGACTAATGGTACACATTAATAATTACTCTTAAAAATATAATTATAGATAATTTGATTGTCGAACTCCAGAAAAACATAAAATTACACTAAAATATTCACAATAAAAGGGAGAGGAACTGTAATAAATATACATTTATACTTTTTGGGCTGGAATAACATAAAATAGTCAATGTTTAATGTTCCGTATATAAAAAAAAAACTTGTACATTAACCCTTCGTACCCACACTGGGGTGTGGCATACCCCAACAAAAATGTTTTCTACTGTTTCTTCTTTATCTTTCGACAAAAATGTATGGCACAAAGGTGTAAATAGAGATAATAGTCCTTACTACTTACAGCCGTTTTTTCGAGCTCAGTGCATACATGGTACCCAACTTACGAGCCTGACAATATACACTGGGGTATATTACACCCCAGTGTGTGCTTTACGTTGTATATTTTATTCTAGTGTTTTTTTTCTGACAATTATTTTTCACACAGGTTAGTTGTATTAATATATATTACTAAATTTTAAAATTCTAATTTTATTTATTATAGTTATTTGCGCGCACAGTTAACAGACTCATTGTATTTCCAAAATATTTTGTACAGATAAAGAATAAAGTATTAAATTTTACAATAATATAATTTGCAGGGACAAGTAATTATAAAATATTTATTTTCATGTTTGTGCATACAGCAGACCAAAGACAGAAAGACCAAAAATGTGTGTAAAATTTGCCATTTGTCTATGTGTGACGAACACAGAGCAATGATTTGTACCGATTGCGCTGACTGAAAATTCAATAAGTTTCGTTGTTTAGCTAACGTCACTAAATGTTCATATTAATAAAAATTTTATATAATTAGAATTTACAATTATTTTTTATATTATTGTACCCATTAGTTTGGTTTTATGTTTGTTTTTAATTACTATTATATGTAATACTGTGAGAACCTGTATTTATTTGTTTTGTTTTAAGATGATATAAATAAAACCTTTTGAACTTCATGTATATTTATTTATTTTATTAAATATAAATTACACTTGTTAAAAACAAGTCTACTGAATAAAAACATATGGTTATT
Organism: Clivina fossor; assembly: GCA_963966155.1. Lineage (NCBI taxonomy): Eukaryota > Metazoa > Arthropoda > Insecta > Coleoptera > Carabidae > Clivina > Clivina fossor. The sequence goes on from OZ014563.1 coordinate 2,254,132, forward strand.
CTGAAATTTTATCTAATTTCTAATATCGTGTGGCCTGATATTTGTGTGGGGTGTAGTACACCCCTGTGTGTGTTGCGAGTAACAAAAATATAAGTGTGGGTACGAAGGGTTAAATATGAGTCATATCTTATCGTGTGTAAACTAATTCAGAGTCAACCCAATGTATGCGCCCATATAAATTAATTTTCCAAGCAATAAAAAACCGGCTGAGTCTATATTAAAAAAGCATTTACTCATATTAGCTAGATCGTCTATTTTCATCGACTAAAATCAAATGGTGTTAAACCACCACGTATGGTAGTAGTTAAGTTGTGCATGTTCCATTCCGGTCTTCGATCAGAAAATTCAATTCCACTGAAATTTACGTTTCGTTTGGTTCTTAGCATTTTTAATACAACTAACATTAAAATGATGTTTGTGCGTGTAAGAGCGCAGTAACTGTACACAGTTGCACAGTTAAATAATCCCTATTGAAAGGGTAATTCTCCGATTGGAAATGTAAGGTTAAGGAAGGTGTAATTGGGCGATCTAAATTCTTATGTTTTACATCGCTAAACTGACATGCAACTGTTGTAATTTATAGCGATGTTCATTAGATATGTGGCGTAATACGTTTGCATATGGATCTGGAAATGGAGAATGGAAAAAAATGTACTGGACGAGAAAAAGTGTGACTGGTGGCTAGCCAGTATGGCACCCAATCATGGCGCCGCCGTTTCGGCTCGTGCAGTTTGCAAGATTTTTCAGGTATGCAAGTATGTGACGTGTACGGCTTGCAAAACACGAACTATGGCGACGGACTATTTGTGAATATTTACATTTACGTTTCGATATTTTACTGGGAAAATGCAGATGAACTGGAACAACAAAACCAATAGAAAAATATATAAATGCATATTACAATTCACGTTGCATACTTTCAGAAAATTCTTCCTTGAAAAACTCGATGGACTAAATATTTTTATATAAAGTTCAAATATTAGTCTAAACATTTTTGTTTTATTTCAAATATTCGTAAATAAATATGGTAACATATTTTAAAATCTTCAGTAATAATAGTATAAATTTATTTTATTTTAATTTTTATGTTAATTTGGGATGAAATATTATTCAAAAATTTAATATAGTAAATGGATATAGTATATATAGTAATTAATTTACAAAATGAATGGGTTTCTAATATTCAGAAACTATTAATATCAGTTCAGTTAATACTTATTTTAGCCGATAGTTCAATTTGAATTGACGACAATTAGAATACCAATTAGATAGAATACTTTTTGGTTACGACAGATTGCATAAATATCATATATATTGATAAGATAAATGTTTGACTTCAATAATTTATTCTTGAAATTTTCTTATAGTTTTTCTAAAAAAACAAAGCAATATTACCATTTCTATCTAGAACTGCTGAACGTAGAATAAAAGAATATATATATATATAAATAGTAATTGGAGGTGTATATTTGTATGAACGTGAAAATTTTAAATTATTTTACATGTTGCTATATGTTATATTTACATTTTGAAATTTAAATTAAGATAAACATTTTGGTTGCGAAATATTGTTTTATGCCAATTATTATTATATATTATAATTACGCACGTGGTTTTGATTGCGACATAACAGATACAGGCAACACTGTTTGTTTTTACTTGCTGATACACTCAACTTTAAAATTAATTTTCCTATTTATTATAAATAATTTTGCTTTGAAACATATATTTACCTAGTTATTTTAATGTATATTTTTGATTAAAGAAATCAAAAAAAAAAAAACATGTGCAACGATTCCATTCACTATCTAACTTTGTTTTTAATTAATTTGATTATAATACGCTTATTTTAAAGTTTAGCTTTTTATCTGTGAGATGCAATTATAAAAGTCTACGAATTACGCAGTCAAAATTAAGAGATTTTTTTCTGGCGTGTTTGTCTAGACGGCCGAGCGATAAGAGCCTCGTTACAAATAGCATTTTTCACCTTGGCCCTGACGAGCCGCTATCACTTATTCTTATGCATCGTTTGTATTCATGACAACGTCGATTTTTCAAAACACTGTACTAACTTGCAAAGCCCCCTTCGCGGCTGATGCACTCTGATACTAGCCATCTGTTATGTTATAATACTTAGAAACGCGAAATTAACACGAATTTTAAAAGGTTGCAGTAAAGATATTTCCATTTGCAAATTGGACCATTTTTCTTTCGTGGTACAGCAGTGATCATAATTTTATTGAGTTATTATATTTTGTTTCTTGTTGTTTATAATTTTATTTTCATTTAAGATTTAGTTTAAAAATTAAATTTATTTATAAATTATAGATATAATGTTTTTATTATTTTTGTTTTGTGTGAAGATTCTTTTTCTTAATTTGGTGTTTAAATTTAACTTATCAAAACAACCCTTCTAAAAAGAAATAAAACGACTTTAGAATTTAGTTCTGAATTAATTTTTATTAATAATCAATGTTTCGACGTAATATACGTTTATCATCATCAAGAAAAACTATAAGTAACATATACAGTAAATAAACAGTGGAATTAGTAACTAGATTATAAAATTTATAAATTTTTAATTAAAGGAAGTCGAATTTTATTTAAATAAGTTCCTTTACACTGATGTTTATTCTTTTCTTTATAAATTTTTATTGCTTCTCTTATCAAACTACTGTTAATATTGTTGGGTCTTGCAATTATTATTGTATCTTCGAATTTTACATTATAAAGGGATGTTGTGTAATAGCAGATTTATCTGTATGCTCTAGACATACTGACTTCTTATGTTCTGTCAATCTAGTAGAAACAGTTCTACCTGTCTGTTCAACATAAACCTTACCACATTCGCACAAAATTCTATATCCACAGAACTAAATCTTAAAGTCGTTTTATTTTAATGAAATGAATCCTGAAACATTTTTTACTATGTTTATAATACTTCTGTTTATTGCATTAATTCTTTAAAAATAATTATTATAATGTAATATTTTTTTCTTAATGAATATAAAACAGTTATTTATATATTTGGAATTATTAAAAAAAGTTACATTATTGTCTTAAACACTGTCCCTATAAAAATATCATATTTCAAATATTTAGTCTAAAAATTCAGTAGCGAAAAAACTGTTTTAATTGTTTCATTAACTGACTTCATTAAACCTACAATACGTCAAACTATTTATCCGCATCATTTATTACAATCGTGTAATTAAAATTGAAATGTATAATTGCAATTCGTAATTAGTAAAATGAAGAGCAAACAATTTTTCTAAAATGTTATTTTAGGCAAATTAATAATTATTTCAATATGTGTATCATTAAAATAATAATTATTTCTGTATTTTCCTCACAATTTAATTAAATTAAATGATAATTTACAAATACTAGTTGTACAGTGTTATTAATTAATCATTACAACTGTGTACTTAATGATGAATAATTCGCAAATTATTTGATGTACTATATTCAGATATGTTATTACAAAAGAGATAAACTATTTGCTGGTTTTGTTATCAAATTATTTTTTATTTTCAGTATCTTTTTAACAAATTACATATACATACATTCTTTTAAAATTTTTGTCAAAATATATACCAACACATAAATAATAAAATATTTTGCTAAAATTAGTTAAATTTTTAAAGATTAAAAAATATTATCATGCAAATATTTTCATTCACAATAAAATTTATTATATGTCACAAACAAATGGCATGTAATTTTATCTGTACCACGAAATAAAATATAAATCACATTTTGGTTACTTGTCATTGAATTACAGTCATGCTTGATGTTTACCAGAAATTAGGTTAAAATTTACAACACAATATTTTTTTAATATTAATAATATTTAATTTATATATTTAAACTAACAATGAAGGACTTTATATTTTTGAAATAATATATTCATGCATCATATAACCATTATAATAAATAAATAGTACATTATTACCCAGAAATTAAAAAAATACATTAAAAAAATTATTATTTGACATTTTAGGATAGAAATGTTGTGAGAAAATTAATTTCAGGATAATGGAAAGAATTTGTGTCACACATATGTACACTCTAAAAGAAGTAGTGTTAAAACTAACACGAAATAGTCTATACTCGAGAACAGCACCATTTTAACACAACCAGTTCGAGTTAAGTTTAGTGTTGAGATTACACGATGATATCAAATATAGAGTTAATTAACAAATATAGAGTTAAATTATATTTTCCATAGAGTTAATTTAACACTAAAATTTAACTCTTGAAAAGACTGGCTTTCATGTAAAAAATCGTGTGCGTTTCAAATTATTTTCGAGTTAAAATTAACTCTAAAATTTGAACCATTTGAAAAAATTTTCTGTGTGTATGTAACAATAACAAATTTAATTTGATTTGATTATCTTCTATCTAAACTTTTTATAATTTATTGTTCTGTTAAATTACTAAGGAAAATCACATTATTATTTCAAGTTTATATTTCTTCCACTATTGTTGATATTAGTGTTAAATACTACTCTACCAGTACTGGCTTGCCAACTTCTCGACTTGTAAATATGCCAATTATAACAAAAATACTGATTTTGTAAAGCGACAAAAAATAACATTATATATGTTTAATAATTATTTGTTGTATAAATATAAATTGCCATATGGCACAGCTCATCGATAAAATCAAAAATACAACATGCATTTTACTGTACAAGAAAAAAATAATGTTGCACCTGACAGCGTGTTATTAAATTAACAAGCAGGTTTCAAATTCGGTACGAAAATGAAAACGTCATGAACCAGTATGCGGATCTAGTTATCAATCGTTAGGCCGAGCTACGCAACGAGGATAATGACATATTGTCAATGTGCGAGTGATTTTATTTTATCAGATTACACAACGGCTTTGATGAGAGGCACCGGCATTTTTTTTTGTCCTCTTAACTAAAGGGGAGGACTTAACAGTTTAACGCTCTTACCCACCCTCATCATATTCAGATGTTTTTTTTTTCTATTCATGCGGGCTTTATAAATAAAACAACGTCGAATCGAATTTCGTAATTATATTTTATAGTTGGCAAAAAAAAAGGTTCCAATCTCACTTCTACAATTCGTAAACGCATTAAGCAAATTTTAATTTAATATAAGAACATCATGTTTGCATTATATATATATATATATATATATATATATATATATATATATATATATATATATAACGGATTTATTTATTTTGTTAATTTTAATTGCAATTGTTTTTATGTTTAATTTATCGATTTTATTGCCGCTATTCTGGTCATTAAATTTAGCTTAAATCTTTAAATTTACAGGACTTTAAGTAAATTTCAATTCTACTCATTACTTATACTTTAAGTGTAAAACTTTAGCTTAAATTTCTTTAAATTTAAATTGCCATCGGATGTGCTTTTACTGCTAAATTTGACGTTAGACTCGTTAAGTTGACAGAATTAGTGTGAAAATAAGAATAATATACTACTAATATATTTAACAACTTTCATAATAATTTCAGTATGTTGAAGTATAATATAATCACATTTTATGAAATGAATAACTTAAAATTCCTAGTATTATGTGTTTAAAAAATACTTATAATAAATTGACTTCACATTTTCATTTATATTATCCTTAACATCGTATTCACATGCATGCATTAATTACTTTCATCAAGCTAGCAAAGTTTTTAACGTTTATCTTCCCAACGGCCGGTGGTGCATCTTCAACACGAAGTGCCTACTCTCGGCATGTTCTCCGGGTGTCATTTGTCGCATCATCCCGAGCGCAGACTATATTTCAGCTCTCGCCACCGTGTCGAATTGCCACCTTACGCTAACGCTATTAGTTGGGTACGTAATCACAGGGCGCCCCGTCTGCAACGGCGCCCAAGCCCTGTAGTTTGCCGGGCGGGTTTTTGATATAACTAGAAGGGAAGACGCAACACTCTCAGTTCCACACTAACAAGCCCGGGTTTGCAAGGAGTTTGTTCTATCTGCAGTGTATGGTTAAAAAGTTTACGGGACTGATTATAGGTCACTGTCCTGTCGTGATTTCTTGATGAAAAATTCGAATAGGGTCGAAGGAAATTTGCAATTTAGTTGTTTAGGAGAAGTATTGACAGTACAGCATGTCTGCAGCTAGTAGCACACTCATATTTTGAAGCAATTATGTAAAAAAGTTTATAGACTTTTAAAAGATTATATTGTTCAAGTGTATTAAGGAAAAATAATTAAAATTTAGAAGAAAAATTTAAATTAACTATTAATTTTTCTACGACATCAGTCAAATTTTATTTTACAAATTTAGTAATGGAACACTTTTACTTTTACTATATTTATAAAACTTTCTTATTAAATAATATAAATTGTATTATTGTTTATATTTTAGTTAAGAATTTTTAGAAATTGGTGATATAAAAATCCTAAGCGCGCTAAGCTTGTCTGATCAGTTCAGTAACTTCTTAACTAAACTAGGAATATGTGTATGTGTCACAGCGAGACTTAATTTAAATGTTTCATTTGGTCGACGTCGTGCAACCCTCTCCGTGATGGTGGTGAACGAGTGCTTCATGAAGATATGCAAGCCAACACAAGGGGTGAGGCTGGAAAGAAGAGTGTAACTGCATTGCAGCAGGGGCCTCTATACGGGAATAGAGCTTACGTTTCATAGTCCTTTGTTATTCAGATAAACGCGCTGTTTTTCACACTGAATGCGTGCTTTTCCTTCTTCGTTCTTTTTTTTTTTTATTTTGCTCCACTAATTTGAGTTTATATATTCATGAATTCATTAACAACACTTTTAAACAACCAAATGATAATGCATTGTTGCTCGACGGCCGACGATTGAGGAAATGAAGAGGGATGTAGCATTTGGTTTTTATTTATTAAATTTTATTATCGCTTTTATTTATTCTAAATAACTTTTATATTTTTTTCAAATTTTAATATTTGGTAATGGCTGATAATTGAATTAATTTAAATATGTATGATAATAATATTCAAAAATCTTTCAGAACTTATTATATTAAAATAAAACTGCTTCAGGTTGTACTTCTGTATTAATATTTATTAATAATAGACATTTCGACGAACTCAACGTACACAGTAAATAAACAGAACATAGAAACAAGTTACTAGGTAATAAAATAAGTAACTAGATCAACGAGAATCTAATTGTCAGATTTCTATCATGTGCATTTTTATTTAAACAATCTATAAATATCATAGTAAAAAATGTTTCAGAACTACTTTTTCCTGATGAAGACGCACGTTGAGTACGTCGAATCGTCGATTATTAATAAATATTAATATAGAACTAGAACCTAAAGCCGTTTTATTCTAATTTATAAATAACTAAATTAATTAATAAAATATTTTCCAATCTCAAATATATTTATAGTACAAGATTGTTTATGATTATAATACATTCTCAGATTAAATAATTTCATAGTACATTATCCAATGAGCATGTATTGTAATTCATTCGTATATAAACAGAAAATTACACTTTTATATAATTATAATATTAAAATTGCGCTGAATTTAATGTAATAAATATTCGTACTATTGGTCAATAGATTATTGGCATAAGTATAAAATATTACTTATCAAGAAACGCACTATATTTTATTGAAATAGAAAAATATTATTAATCTTATATAATTGTTATATTTATATTATTTATGTTTGTACTAACTATACATTATATGGATTGTTTTCTTGTAGTCTCCCGGTTTGATCTGATGATAAATATTAAATATTCGAAACCGTTAATCGATTGAAGATATTATTTTTGGTTTTAATAAACCCTTACTTGTTAAACGTAATTCTATATTTGCAACAATTAAATTAATAAGCAAATTCATTCACTCACAGATTTTATAGTAAAACAAACACAAATATTTTCCTTCAACGATTTCGGAAACAGGACAAACTCAAATAGTCCCAAATAGTTAATAGATATTAGTAATGGGTTAAAGCAAGGACCGGAAGATGATGAAACCCTTAGAACGGTACCACCCACTGCTTTGATTTGTTGTATATAATTTCGGAAGGTGGGGGGGAGGGAGTTGGAACTTGCTCTGTAATTCAAAGTCACGTATTATAAATAGAGCCGGGCCTGGTGACGTATTTCGTCCGAAAATCTTCGCCAGAAACGAAGATAGAAACGTTGTCACCGGGTCACGTTTGCCTGCCAGCCGATACAAACGGGCTGTTGTCGTCCGGACGACGACGTATCGTAAAAGTTTGTCGTCGCGGAATGAAGTATCGGGGGAGGTAGCGGCATTCAAATGTTATAGGAGGCCGAAAGTTTGGCGTGCACGTACGAATCAAACGGACGGGGAGACGATGGGCGCATCGAGGGATGTTTTACGTCACACAGCGATTCGGAGATCGTATTTTGGGCCCTTTCCGTTTCCCGGACGAACACACATATACACACATACAATCATTGAACGGCTGTCTTGCTACGACCGCCGTCTGCCAGATTCGACAATAGCGAAAAATCCCGTCTTTCACTGGACGACTGATACATCATAATTCAGGGCAACGCAATGTTTACAAATTACGTTACCGGGCACACACACACACACACACAGAGAAAAACACACGAAGGAAACTACAAGTTTTTAAAAGGTTTTCCCTCAAGATGAACGAGAATGAAACAGTCTTTTCGGAAAATTGATGTACAGTTTTCGGGTGCAATATTGTTGGTTGTAAAGAATGACAGATTTCAAATATAAATCTGGCATTTATAAAGTGGTTTATGGTCACAATAACAATAAGGTCGATCGCATTTTTATATAATTTTTTGTCGGGAATTATTATTGTTATAAATTTTGAGAATCTTTGAAATATAAATTTTTTTGTAATTAATTGAACGCACAATAAATAGATTTATTGGCTCGATTAAAAAAATTCGCAAAATGTGGCAAAAATAAAAGAGAAGTATTATGAATTTGAATAAAGTTAAAACTGCATACCTAGATAATAATATTTAGTGTAAATTAATTTCTTTTTCATTAAAACAAGTTCGTCATAATTTTATACACTGTAAAAAAAATTCGGTAATTTTACCTAAAAACCTGGGGCACCTGATTTACGCCAGTTTAATATGTAAATCAGTATCAGTATTTTTACAAAATTTATGCAATATTATTTACAGATATTTTAAGGAAAAATTTTACATTATATTATATAAAATACGTATATTTTATATAAGTAATTACTTAATTTTTTCGGTAAAAAACATATATAATATGATAAATTAATTATTTTACTTAAAATTACAAATTTATATTATTTTTACAGAAAATTTATGTAAACCATCATTTTGCTGAAATAATATGTAATTTTTTTACTTTGGTTTTCATGTAAAATGGCAACTTTTTTTCATATTGTGGGAATATAGTCTGACTCTATACGTAAATAAAAAAATAAAATGTTATTATATCATTATTATATCATCATTTTTAACTATTATTTGTAACTGCTAAACTGTAATTTTTATGCTGGATTGCATAAAACTATTATTGGTTCGTTAGCTACTAATGGTTCATTAGGTTATATTAATTTATGCATTTTAGCGAATCATTAGGTTTCTAGTAATTTATTGACGGACTAGTCAATCAGGTATTTCAAAAATAGTTAAAAATTTAATCATGTTGTTAAACATTGATTAAGTTAACAACATTTTATGAAACTTATGTTCAGTAAGAAATTTTTGCATTTCTAATGCCAATGAAATTAAATTAATCTCTTAATTTGCACGCTTATGGCTTTCTATTCTCAACGACATCACACAGGGAGACATGCATTGCTTTTAGCTCTAAGACCATAATGATGGGCACCATGGCAACTAACTTCATTATCCGCACACGCATGCATCTATCATCCAAGCTGTTCATTACACAAACACATACATACGCACACGCATTGCATACACTTGATTAGTTTCGAATGAATAACAACACAACGGTAGCCATTACACGACAACCATAATTGGTTCAGTCATTTTCATTCCGGGTTTTTGACGGGCTTCTGCTCGTTGGACGCGCTGCGCGGCACTCTATTGGATTCCTGTTGGCCCCGGCGTTAGGATGATTTCGACGATGTTATTGTCTGAAGTGAACAACGAATTGCACTCACTCGGTTGATGGAGTTTGTCTCGAGATGTACTAATTAACTAGCTAACGGTGACTGGCGCCGATTGAACGTGCATTTTTTTTTAATCTCTTGATTATTTTCGGTAGTTTTCGACGACGTTTACATTCAAACAAAATTACCCGGGACTTGTTTCGTTAATTATACGCCTTTGCGGTATTTGTTTCTTTGGATGGAAAATAAAATGTTTATGTTTAATTTTAATGCAAGAAAAAACTAACCTTATGTAATAAAAGTTTCAGTTATTCTAGAAATATCCTTTTGATTTATCCAGCTTAACCTAAATTTATTTTCTAGTAAGCAGTTAAGCTCTGTTTTTTATTAGTCTTGACTGATGTTAATATTTTTCAATACTTAAACTTATAAAAGTTTATTAAATGTAATAAGAAAATATTTATTTTGTGCTTTCAATCATTCAGATATATGCTCATAATCAAGCAATACAAGATGATTTTTTTTAAAGTCAGTTTTAGATTAAATGAAATTCAGTGTTGACGTATTTGACTGATATCTTAAAGATTGTCAGTTCAAGATCTGTTAACACCAGAATTTATATATAATAATTCATATTTGTGCTGCTAAATTAGCATTAACGGTTTTATTAACAATCCACTGTAAAAAAAGTTACCATTTTACGTAAAAACCATAGTAAAATAATATAATTTTTTCATTTTAAGTAGAATAATTAATTTACTGTGTTATATATGTTTTTTTACCGAAAAAGTAAGTAAACTTACCTAAAATATACGTATTTTATATTTACTTATACAATGGTTTTTATGTAAAATTACCAATTTTTTTTTTACAGTATTGAAACTATATAATCCTGGTTTAGTTGCAGACTAACCACACATGACATGATTTACATATAACCAAATATTCTATTCTAAATTACAAGATGTATTTATTTTTATAAATGAAATCCAGGCTATATCTTTACGTAATATAATAAAGATACTACCACTTGACTATCACTGCAATATATTGATGCCACTGTGACTCAGGCTTATTATTCTATTTGAATGACTCCTCATACATGATCGTGAAACCGGATGAATCTGTACCATTAATCGCTGGGTCCAGAAGCCCATACGCACTTAATTACGTCCAAATGAGACGAGGTACCAGTCCTCTCTGCCCCCCGGGGGCTTGTCTAGTTAATTACAGTCAGCTGATCAACGTGCTTATTGGCGGGCAGTCGAGCGGCAACGCGTGTAGCGACAATACCGCTGGTGAGTATGTGTGTGTGTGTGTGTACAGCCCATCGGGTTTCCTGATAAAGCCTATTGTCGTTCTTCGTATCCGAACTCAAGCGATCTGTTCGCTCATCCACGTGTGATACCTGTGCTTCGTACATTGTCGATTATGTGTGTGCACTCCGCGATTATTGATTACTTTTCGCCGGTATGGCTTGCCTTTGCCTTGCCGGGTATAGGAAGGCGCTTTTATGTTACTATAACGATATGATTAGTTTGCCGGCTCACGCACATTTTAGTACTGGTAGACAGACAGCGACGGATGAGCTATTATAGGCAATTATTAAATTTTAATTTTGATGATGTTCAAGGCGTGTTTAATTAAAATGTTATACACCACTTTGAAACTTTGTTTATATTATTATAATTTTTACGTAAATTGCTGAATTATTAAGAAGTTTCAGGCAAACTAAACAAACTCACAAATTCAAATATTATATGCTAAAATTACTCAATGATATAATTTATAGAAAATTTGTATAAGTTATATAATTTCTTATGGTTACAATATTTTTTCAGTATTCAGTTTGTTACCGACCGTCATATCATATATGATAAGAGAGGTATTGTAATCATGCCAAGTGACAGATTGAGATTTTTACAGATAAGCACGAATTTGGCTTATAACACAAATCAACTGTTTTTAGCTTAATGTCTGTCTGTCTGTCTCTCTCTGTTTTTTTCTGTCACTTGTATTTAAGCTTTGAAGGTGAATATATCTCAATTTGATCAACTTTTGGTAAAGATCTGTCAATACATACACAATCACGCCATGTACTCACAGGGTGTAGCACAAACCTTTTCTTCATTCCGTAATCAATCTAAAAAGAATAGGTCTCAAGTCTAAAACAGAAAATAACTAAAATAATTATTCGCATAAGAACTGGTAGGTAGTGAGAATATTGTTTAAAATATTTTAGTGTCAGTAAAATATAAAATACTTGAATCAAATTTTTATAATAAATATACTAAATTTTACAAAAATATGAAATATATATTTATTTATCGAAAACACTAACACAATTAGAATTCCAAAGAAATTATTATATGTATTGATTGAATCTTGTAAATTTAATTATTTCTGTACTAACAAAATTTTAATATTTCATATACGTATATCCAAATCTGTATCGGTACAACATGTGTGTGTATGTGCGCATGCATGTAGCTTATTGGAAATCATACCCATAGTTCGTCGTCCCGACTCAAAGCCAGCCCGGGACTAGAAGCGTAGCACGCGTGAGTTTTAATAAATTGCCGCAATTAAAGCTTGATTAAACATTGTGAAATTAATACTAGGCAGCAGGCAACAAACGTCCGTTTGGGGTTTGCTGCGGCTGCGGATCCACCGTCGCCTCTGTTGTCTGTTCTGTTTGTCTCGCTTCATTCCGGCTCCCCCGCTCACCGCCATTTTCTAAATTCTTTCTCTATTCCGGATATTTCGTTCTCCGGACTTTGTTTCGGTTGTGTACGGGGTGGGTAGCAAATGCGACGCGAGAACACGTTTAAATTAAAAATTAAATTAAATTTCGTACATCGCGACCGGGCAGGCCAATGCGACTCTTGAAAATAAAAAAAAAAATCTTCCAGCCCTCATCGTGAGCAGATTAAAGTTAACTGTGAAAACAGACGTTTCCGTGAGCTCGGCGTTTTTTTTTTTTTGTTTTTGTTTTGTTCTTCTCTCGTTTTACATTAACTGGTAACGGATGACACAATGACGTTGTTCGCGAATGTGTTTGAGGTTGTTTTCGTATTCTGATCATCCTGTTGCTTACTTTCAAATTAACGATAATTTGATTATCGGAATTAAACTTTTTTAATGCAATTTTTTGTGAAATAGCAACTTGGTTATTGTTTATGCTTTATGTTTACGGTCTTTTATTATTATTGAAGCTTAATTTTTGGTTACTATCATCCCCTTTTTGACAACTCTTATACTTTATTAATATTTTTTGCTTACGTACTACAGGAATTTTATTTTTACGAGAGAGAAACCACTTTCTCAAATTTTGTACACTAGATTGTACAAATTTTAACTATGATTGCTGAAATTATAGTATTTTTTTGTTGATTTTTACGGATTTTGTACGCAATTTCTAAGACTGTAAAATTTTACTCAAAATTTTACATGATGTTAAGAATATCATTAATTGATTTTACCATGATATGAAAAAATTTAACTAAAATTTTTTAAGGATTTTTACTTAAATATTAAGAAATTTTAGAAGATTTTACAAATATTTTAATTAATATGTACACCAAATTGTACAAGTAGTTTTTCCCTTCGTTTTTCTTTAATTATGTTTTAATTATATATTATAGGTATGAGATTTGTAATTCTTAAAATTCTTAAGAAAAATATAAAAATATAGAAAAATAAAATAGTATTTTTATCTATTTAAACTTTATTTTGTAACGTTGCAACTCACATATCAGACTATTAATGGAAAATTATATTTACTTTTATTTAATAATTTAAAGCTTAAAGATAAACCAAGCCAAATTTAAAATATTCTGAAAGCACATAATAAATCATGATATGATAAATATGATTTTAACTTCTTTTTTTTCGTTTCAGGTAAGATGTATTTCCACTTCTTATAAACGTTGTTATGGTAAGACACATTTTAAAATAATTCTTAAGACAAAGTAATTTTATTGTTTAGTTTTTATAGTTAAAAAAAATTATTTGTTAAATTATAATTGTTTTTTAACAATATTTTCAAATTTTGGTATACTTAGGTGAATAATAACTTTGTAGTGATAAAATGTTTTTACAATCTTACGTAACAATAATTTCCAAAAATATTTTAAATTTGATAAATAAAATTTAATTCAAATATCCTACAATAAATATTGTTTTTATAAAAAAAAATTTGATTTCATTTGGAAATAAACCACATAGATTAGAAAGTATTTAAAAATAAAAACAAAACAAACACATTTACCAAAATAACGACAATGGCAAATAGCGGTGGTAATAAGTTCGGACGCAAACCCGTTAAGGTTTATTCGTCCATAATGAGTGCCGGGACCAGCTCATCCAATCCAATGTGGATGCACGGATAATTGGCCCGACCGATCGGATGCATTAGGATTTGGAACCTCCATACACACACACACACACACACACACACACACACACACACACACACACACATACAGTTGTTTGATCGAATCACTGCCACGGGAAGATCGATATACGTTTTGGGTAAACAGTGACGTTTCCAGTGAGACCTGGTTCCTGTGTGCAATGTGGACTATAGCTGCAGTAACTAGGCCCGTGTATTTCTCTCCCATTGAAGCTCGCGCGCGCCGCGGCGCGGTGTGAAATTCAAATCAGATCACGCGATGACCTGGACCCTAACTCGACGTAATTCGGTTTGAATTTGATTCGAGGAGGGGACCCAGTGGAAACGTAGTGTGGCGGCGAGGACGACGGCGGCGTCGCGGCAACCGATGCGATATTAAACAGACACGGGACGGTTGCTATGGAGATAGTGGGGAAGGGAGTGATTTGGCGCGCCCGTTACCTGGCAACCTGTGAGCAGAGTGCTCTGTGGCGCGTGGCGACGTATACATCACATGTATAGATGTATGTATATTGTCATATTTTTTTTCTTCCTCTATGAATGGATCACATCTATTATTACTACTATAGGAACTGTTAGTTACTATTGGCTGTAGGAGATTCTTATATATGATGCATTCGGAATGATATTGATGTATCTATTGAGCGCGTATTGAATTGTCAGTTGCTGCGATGATGTTATTTGATATTGGTACTCTTCTTGAATAAGTCACGTGTAATGATAGAATGAAATGCGTTATACTATGATTACGATTTAAAAAGTAATTGGTTTTATTTGAAATTTTATTAAAAAGAAGTTTGCTTGCAAATATAAAAATAATGAAAAATATGTTATTTTATTTAAGCGTCAGGTACTACCCAATATAATACTGTGAACTATGGTTCGAATCCGCTGACCGGCGTTTTTGTTCGTCGTAATATAAAACATTAATATCCTGAAGCTTTTTTATTTTTTAAAATTTTGATATGCGTTCTGAAAGATTTTTACTATTTTTTGTAAAATCATATAAATTTCGAAAATTTAGCGTTGCTTAGTTAAACTTAATATAATGATAAAAAATGTGGTATTACACAGAAAACCATATAAAATTTGGCTTATTAATAATTTTTAAAAGAACTTACTTATGAATTTATTTATGACATTAGTTCTTAAATATTTAAGTAAACTACTTTGAGGTGTGCTTCACAAATCTTATTTTGGAAAAATAATGAATTAAATTATAGAAATTTCCTGCAGGTGATAAAGAACTACTTATATTATTAATAACCAAATACATATTCTCCAGTGTCCAGAATCAACTAGAATTATCCTCCGTTAGCCAATGATATTTCGGACGATAATAATTGAAAATGACTGATCTTATAAATCATCTAAGATAATTATAGCAGAAATTGGTGGCCTGGTTGGATAGTAGTCTCTAGCGAAATGTATTGGCATGAGTTTCATATGCTTATGGTGGAATGTTGCCTGGGTTGGGTTAGTTCGACTTTGGTCGGAAATATGCATATACATATAGAGCGCATATACGACATTTTACCGTCGATGCAATACTCCAGCAACTCGGAGAAACCGGCAATCCTATGCGCCTTGCATATTGCATTACCCAGAGTTGGATTGCATTCAATTCAATAAATAAATTATTATAGATATAGTTAAAGGTTATGATTGTAATATTTGGAGATAGCTTGGAAGTTTAAAGACATAAATTTATTTATGTAATTTATAAATTAACAAATAATATTAACAGCTAAATTCAATCAAGTTAAATACTAATTAATTAAACTAAGATTCAACTATTTTTATATACTGATTTTCAATTAAATCTTGTATTTTTTATAAAAGTAATTGCAAAAAGTAATCATAACTTTTCCATTATAAACTATAATAGATTATGTGCAATTTTCTAATTTAGTTAATAATAATTTTACAATTTACAATATAAATAAGTTAACCTACAACTTTCGATTAACAAAAATTATAACTATGGCTCATTATTTAATGTGTAAAAAAATTTACGAACAAATAATTTATATTATATTTGATGTTATTAGTACCTAAAATATTTTTACTTTGTAAATTAATTTAGGAAAATAATATAAACAATAATTTTGAAGAAGAATTATCTATACAAAACTATTTGTTAGAAAATAAGACTCAAAATTTTTATTATAATAATACACAATTAAATTTTCCAATGTTTCAGTAAAATTAGTAAATAAAAGCATTTGTGTATTTAACTTATTCAAAAAGTAAAAGAATATACTACTAATTAATTTTGTCATATTATGCTTTTGGTTCAATGTCATTTATTATGTAAAATAAGCGAATTTTTGTTTTTCAAAAACTATTTCATATTATTTAAAATTGTAATTTAGGTACCAGATGAGGAATATATATATATATATATATATATATATATATATATATATATATATATATATATATGCACAGCTATTGATGTAAGAAATATTTAAATAATTTTTATAATTGGAACAAATGTGTTATTAGAAAATTGTAAGACGAATGTGAAATAGCAGCACCTTTTTTAATGTCTTTTGAAATCTATCTGTTTTATAACTATTTTTTTTACTATTTTTAATAATGAAATATTACAAATTTACCTCAGTAATAAACTTTTATGTACTCCGGCTCTGCTTATTTGTGTCGCCAAAAGCCGCAGAGCATGCAATACTAAACAGTATCTGTAACAACACCATTCCATACTCCATACACGCCATACACCATGCTCCTTTATCCAACCAGGCCTGGCGTGGCATGGCATGTGCAACGTCGAATGACTTTATTGAGTGTCGCAGCAACAACCGCCAAGGATATATTCCGCAGCAGGCGAGCGGTAGAAATTGCTTACGTAGACGTTTCTAACTAACCTCCACCTTTTGACTCCCGGATAGGGCCCTAGCAGGGGAAAATGGTCCGGTTTCATCCCCCTCATAAACGCACTGACAACGTTTGACATGCTGTTGCGGAATTATAACGCAATGCGAGACCGGATGTCGGGAGGGTTTAAGACAATTTACGTGGAGCAAATGTCGAATATGACCAGAATTGATAACTCGGTTATGCAGTTGGGTTCACGGAATTTGGGAGTAGTTTAATGGGAATTAAAAATTTGGGTGCTAATTGGAAGATACGAGATGAATTTATAATTAACCATTAGAATATATTATATTCTGCAAAATATTACATATTATCTTTCTAAGGATTTTTTGGAAAACATTTTTTATTATTTTACAACAAACAATATATTTTATAATTTATTTATTCAAACTTTATTAAATGTCGGTAGTTTCATGGCAGAATGTTACAAGAGGTATTTTGAACATATTGCAGTAAAGTATGTTTTGTCATATTTTAAATTTGTTGAATATTATTTAAAATATCTTGTCATACGTTATATCTGTTGAAGTAGACTTTATACAGACGTTATATTTTTCCACACTAAAATTTCAAGTTATTTGTGAAAATTACACATTTTACACTTGTAACTTTTTGCCAACAGACCACCGTTCATATTTATTATTTTTTTAAATTTTGATAATTTCGATCTATAATTCTTATAATTGAACCATATATTTTGAAAATTTACTTCTTCTGACAAATAATTGTGGATATTTTTTAAACAAAAGAAAACTTTTAAAATAAACAGCTGAATCATTTATTGGCATAAGTTTTTTTGTGAATATTCATGTATGTCTTTTTATTTTGAAAGTCTAACAAAAAATTTTATACCTACATTGAAATTTAAAGATTACATTTGGTTTATATCAGTCAAAACCTTTTGGGGATACACAGTAATAATTTAACAGAAATGTTTGCAGGTTTAGAGAAAAGTAGAAAACCATTTTATTTTAATGGACATATTACACGTAATTGAATAAGTAAAGGGAAAGTTATACAAAGTCTTTCCGATTCTGTTTAGTTGAATTAAAGATGTTCGTCGACGCGCCAGTTTTGTTGCTTCTGTTTCACCCGCGCGCGTCGCGTCCTGGAATCCAATGCAGGCGCAGACGACATTTCCCAATCTTCGGTTAATTGTTCAGTTGTGTTTAACAATCGAATAACAAGTGACAGATTTAATAGACGCGCGCTGCCGGAGGAAACGAACAGAAAAACAACAACACATTCAAACAAACACTAACAAGATGTACAAGTTAATTTTATTAAACAAAGTTTAAATTTGTTTCTTACGTGAATTGTATTTCGAAAATACTTTAATTACATTAAAGTTATAATAAACGAAATGTCCCCAATTTATGTTAATTTACATGTACATTGTTAATAGATATATTTAATTATGCACATTTATATTTTTTTTTAATTTTTAGTTTTTTTCTTTTAAAAGAGGCACTAGTTTTAACTACTTACAGTAAAAAAAATTGAGTCGCGGAAATGAATCAAAAGAAGACAAATAAAATATAATGTTTTTTGCATATTACATGTGGCTGAAATAAAAGTTACTTGTCCGGATAGAAATATTTGATATCGTAGAATAGGTCTCCGATGAAGCGATGGAACTATGTGCTGAATTTAGGGAAACACCGTATCTTAATAAATAAACACATTATACAAAATCAATGCATTTAATTTAAAACAAAGAAAATATCTCGAAAACTTGCAATTATGGGTCGGTATTTTGAATCTCGGTTAAAATTATTCGGTATTTTAAATTAAATTTCTGATTCAAATGACATATTTTGTTTATTTTATGTACTGGTTACATTAACAAGTAGTTAAATCTATATGTTCTATCAAATTAACTATGAATTTAAAATCTGCTTAATTTGAAAACTCGATTAGTTATTTATGCGCTTGAACAGAAAATAAGATACTGGCCCTAAAACTATCCAGTAACGCAAATACGAATATTTTACGAATGAAATTGTCACTATTCCAAAAAAAGTACAATAGAGCTAAATTATCCGTTAGTTTTTCATCCATGTGGCGCCACACGCAGTGACAGTTAATGACGTCGACCTGACCCGTCCGTCAATGGTATTCGTACTACGGTACGTTTGAGCAAACTGGCAATGCCAGTTTGCTCAACTGGCATCGTCGTCGCATTGAACTACGGGGTTGCATCGCGTCAGCCATCTAGCAAACCGATTTAATCTTGTCGGGGCAAATTATGCACGTACAAGCGACCGGAAAACCTTTTCACGTTGGTAATTTATATAGCATGTCTGCTACACTGTGTGTGTGTGTGGGAGTGTATAAACTCATATAATCAGTCGTCAGTTGTAAACATTTGCTACTACCGCGTTTCGTCCATTGGTTCTCCCTACTTTTCCCCATTTCTATTCCGGTTGATACTGTCGTATGCAAGTTTGCGATTACGACGAGTCGCAACGGCGGCCCGAAACTTTATTAGTTCGCTTTTAATGCAGTCGCTCTTTTAGTTGGTCTCTTTTAAACTATCTTTATGTTGGTGAAACGTATATAAAATGTAAAATGTTACGTTAGGTAGACGTTAACCGGTTGCGCGCACAACATGTTTGGATATAATTTTATTAAAAATCTCCGTTTTTGATGAGTTTGTTAAACGACCGTGTTTAAGATTTTACGTGCAGTGTTTATCTTAAATTTATGCTTTTGATATTGCTTTCATGTACGACATATATCGTTTATGAAGTCGAATTTACTACTATTAATATTTTATTCATTGCTACCATTTATTTCTGCTACAATTTTAGTTAAAAAAATTTCATATTTTACTACAAAATTGCAATCAAAATTTAATTTACAAATTTCGTTAAAATACTATTTTTAAAAGTTTCTCAATTTTAAATACTATCTATTAAATTCCATAAATGTGATGTAACAATGTATATTAAGATAGAATTTAAAAAATATTGTAATTGAAATTATATAAATTCAAACTTAGAATATGTATGCCCATGTCATAACTATTATAAATCCGAAAATGAGATTTTCTATGTGAAAAATAGTGTATAATTAATTTAAAATTGAGAAGAATGTTGTTGCAAGAGTGAAATAAATCAGTTAAGATTAATTAAATGCATATTTGATAATTATATGGTACAATAAATATTTATATTTGAGTAAACTTAAAAAAATACTACTTTTTGAACTAGAATAAACGGGGGTACCTGATTTCAACAAAAATTTTCAAGTGGGAGAATTATAAGAATTTATATAAAAAGTATAACGAATAGAAGAATTGTAAATATAATAATAAAAAGATTTCAGCCATATATGTAATTCGAAACACTATGAATCATTAAAATAAACAAACATCGAGTTGATCAAAACAATACAAAACTGAAAAGATACCTTTGTGCAGATAATCATTGTTAGTGAAAAACAAACTGGCCGACTTCAAGTTAACCGTTGCGTCGTCCGTTAAGCAACACGATGTCCTTATAATTCCATTACTTTATCTTCTTCTATCCTTGTCGCACATCCCGTAACCGAGGGCAAAGACTTTTTATCTATTAACCTCGTGGGCTGACTTTTGTATGTCTTAATTATATTATCCTCTTCTTTCTTTATCAATGCCATTGCAATAATTCGATGGCGTAAGGCCGGATTCAAAGGACATGCTTACACGCGACAGACGCCTCACTATGAGGGCCTTTTGACGTTCTTTTCGTTTCACTCTGGGTTCAGTTTCTCTTTCTGCAGCTTGCACGAGACGAAGGAAAAAAAAGACACGGAGATGGGTTCGCGCTTTGTGAATAAAAGATGGCAATGCGACCACGAGTATATACGGGTAGGATATACGCTGAGCGGAGGAGTTCTGTTGATATCTTTCTGATAAGATGGCCTGTTACAGCTGCTAACAGCAACGGGTCGTTTGCCCAAAACATACTATGAAACTTTAAACAAGTAAATAATCATAGACTGTCTCTTACGTTCGCTTCACGTTTTAAGTACTCAGATGAACGTACGTTTTTTACCCAAAAAAATATAGTGTAACTACGTGAAATGTTTGTTTATTGCTTTGATGCTAAAAATAAATACAATTTCGCTCTTATGGTAGCAAAACCTATTCATTTCTAATGAAACCTGCAATATTTTTTATTATTTTATTAATAAGAAATTTTTTCATATATTTTTAAAAAAATTTGAATTTATTTTCACTTTTGAAAGTAAATTAGCATAATTTCCGTGCTTCGTTACGAGATTCACTACTTTAAATTTTTTTTAACTTAATTGCAGTTTTTGGTCAATGTAAATCGTTTACAGCGTTCGCCTGTGACTCACTTTGCATTGCCTCATAGCAGAATCTTTTTCGAAAAACAACTCAATTATTAATAAAACTTCCATCAAAATTTGTGTTACGGATATTAAGTTATAAGTTAGTCAATTTTTATACCTTCCTCGAAAAATGACTCAAACTTCCATCAAAATCTGTTCCGTGGATCTCAATTTATAAGAAAACAAAGTTTATTATTAATTTTTATCATTTACAGCATTCACCTGCGGCTTACATTACATTGTCTTATAGTGAAACCTTCCTTGAAAAACACCTCAATTATTAATAAAACTCTTATCAAAATCTGTTCAGTGGTTATCAAGTTATAAGCAAATACAGTTTTTTCGTTTACAGCGATTACCTGCGGCTTACATAAACTTATCCCCACTTTTGTATTTTTTTTTCATCATTGTGGTAGTATTACACAGTCCTGTGCTAAATTTCAATTTTATTATTCACTTTCAAGTTGCATTTCAAAATCGGCCAAACATACATATTTACATTGTGCCTTGTATGTATAGATTTCATTGATTTTTGAGGAATTTGTGTTATATTTTTGCTACAATTTTTGGTTAAATTGAAAATTAAAATATATAAAGAATTTTATTTATTATTTAAATATAAATATTTTTATTAGTTCTTGAACTTACATTATAATTAAACTTAAATTTATTATTAATAAATCGTTTGTCAGATTTGTTCTGCTTTTTATTAAATACAATATCAAACACTAAGTACCATTTTATTTTTAGAATTTATTGTTATCTTATGTATGATAAATTTTGAATGTAAAACATAGAGAAAGCACTATAACTATGAATTATTTATGTTAAAACTTTGTTTTAAAATATATTTTACAAATGCTATATCAATAACCTGTTTATTTATTTTTATTATTACATATAAAAAAAAAAAGATTTTGACATATACTTAAGTGATACTTATATGTGTCCGTAACATAATAAATATTTAAATCAAATAATGTTATATTGGAAATAAGAAATATGTTTTACAAATATTTTACAACCAAATGCTTTGAAATTAGATTTTTTTTACTTTTGCATCTAAATTGTAAATTAGCTCAAAATCTTGTTCCATCTAAATTATAAGACCCCTGCCACCATCTTCGTCAATTGTATTTCAGCATACATGAGTACTTACGATCTTAACTTTGACTGGAGGGGTGAACGGCTGACGCTAACAGAGACACGCGTAAGATAAAAGCGGTATATTCATGTCACAGGCAGTCGATAAGGGGCCGTGATAACACCCACGTCCACGTTTATGATGTCTCCACAACAGACACACACACACACATACACACTCACCCTTCCGCACAACTACAGCAATGGAAGGAACTTCATTATTTGATATACTCGGGCTTTCAAGTATATGAAATCTCAACACCGTACAATACCAAAACTAGTGGCAACACAAAGCCCTGACGGGGGTTATGAGGAATACTCCGCATTGTACACGTATCTGGTCCCGAAATCAAATCTGGAGATACGTTTCGACTATGGAAAAACTTACAACGTACGTTCAGATGAGACATTCTTGTCTTCACTCAAATATTTTATCTATTTTGCTTCATATATATTGAATGTGATAGACTATTATATGAAATATATATTACATTCTTTAGTTAATTACATAAGATTGTTATTATTAGTTTTTGTAATTTCCAAGGGCCAGTTGAATTAAAATTAATCAATAGTTTAGTAATTAACATTTAGATTGTCAAATGTTTTTGTAGCGCCTTATTGATTAATCAGTTAACAATTTATGTTTAAGAATCTCAGTTATATTGTTTTAACTATGTCGGATGACAGTTGAAAAAAGAAGTAAGTACTTTTTGATAAGAATTTAATTATTTATATATTAATGGATATTACGTACTATTTTTTTTTAGGGGTGCGGAGTCGACAAAAAATCGGTTGACTCTGACTCCAACCCCATTTTTTTATTCAACTTATACTCTAACTTCGACTCCGACTCCAACTTTTAGTTCAATCATGATTTTTAGATTTCATTATATTAAATTAACTACAGAATATACATTCCGTGATTATGCTACTACATAGTAAATTAAAATAAAACATTAACAAAAATATTTTTACAAATTACTTTAAATATTGCAATGTAATAAATTTATTAGCAAAAAAACACATATATTTATAATGCTGTGCCTCTGTTACATATGTATATGTGTGTGCATATAATATTGATATTAATATTCATCGTTTTTAAATTTAAAATAATTTATAATAAAATACAATAAAAATTTTGCTTTAACAAAAGTGTTACATAAAAAATATTCATATTTATTTTATGTAAAAATAATTTGTCAATTTTTGATTTAACAAAAAAATCAGAGTCTGAACAAAAAAAATTAATTTCAAACACTTTTTGTAAGTATGTGTACGATTTTCGAAAAAACAAAATTAGGAATTGTAGCTTTGTAACTGTAATCTTCTATTAATTTATGTAATTCTATTGTTTTTTGTTGGAACAACAACTTTTGTATTATCTACTGTTATTCATAAAATTACTATAATCCATTCTCAAGTTACATAAAAGAAATTACATATAAACATAATAGAAACATCTACAAAAAAAGCAACACTTTCAACTGCATATAAAAGCACATTAAAATAAAACAATGAACCTTTAATGCAGCAAGTACGTGTATGCGCTGGCCTAATAGCATAAGTGAAGTGAGTAAAACTAGTACTAAATGTAGTCGACGGTTGTCTATTATGCAAACCACTAGCGTCCACTACGGACCCAACCAGGGAACAAAGACACCACGATCGACCTTATCATTTCACCAACAAAGATGACAACATATACCTACAGTGAAATCCAATTAATTCACCTTCCCTGGGAAACAAACGGTGCACGACAACAATATAAGCGGGCGGCGACCATGTTTGATTTCAAAATCTAATTTCGCTCGACTTTTATCATAATATAGGTGGTGGAGCACGTAAGTGCGGTGTTTATTGTAGCGTCCTAGATGGTATCCGTAGATAGAGAGCAGAAGAGACCAGGATGGGAATTCGCCTTCTCGTCTGCCAAGCCCATTACAAGTAAATGAGAGACAAAGAGAGAGAAAGAGAGTGCGCTGGCGTCTATTTTGTATGATCTAGCTGGCTGGTGTCTGGTTGGAATTGGTGGAAGGGTCTAGCGCAGCCACCCTCGGTGTCCGGCGATTGTCCTTAGATCAGCGCATTGTGAATTAAATGGCGGGCCATCGAGGGTAGAGTGGCCAGCACACGGACACTTTGCAACGTTTCACTTTATCCATCTACATTTTCAAATCTGGTCGGGCTTGGTGTGGTTGGAGTCGGGACTGACTTCCGATGCTATAAGGAAGAAATGGAAATGGGAAATTTAAATGGACGCAGGTGTCTGATGGAAATGTAATTCTATTGAATCGTCTATCGTTTATTTTTGTTAAATGAAATTTCATACAAAAAATATTTATAAGTTTATTGGTTTTAAATCAATCTTTCTACATTAAATGTCTTAAAATAAATTAAAACACTAAATTTTACAAATCCTTACTATGTTTTAATTTGTTTTTTTTTTCAATTTTAATGAAATTTGAATATAATATATAATATATATATAATATATAACTGTTTTTTTAAGTGTAATTTACTTTTGTGGCAAATAAAAAATTTAATAATTAAAGTTTTTGTAAAATATACAATACAATATAAATTATTGAAAAAATTTAAACAAAATTTAATAATTTAATTAACAAACTCACCATAAAATTACAAAATATATTGTCAGTATATTTTACTTTAATTTTCAGTTCAGTTCATATAGGTATCAGGTTTATGTTTTATTATTGCTGTCATAATCTGTCATAAAAGAATTATAATAATACAAAACAGGTAGGAAATCTAATAAATAATAACTAAATAAAAGCATAATTATTATAAAATAGATAAATCTCAAACAGGTCTATCTTTAGCTTAAACGAACTTGACCGCGTCCTTGTATTTACAAACTCACAGACGTCCCGCTGAGTGGAACATCATAAATTTTGTCGAAAATCTCTGCCAACACAAAAACCAATAAACCCACCAAATTTGCTCGGTTGCAAATGAAACGATCAAGCAAGCGCGAGCAAAACAATTTAAATACAAGCTCCACAGCAGGCTATGGGGGGTAGGCCCCGAGGCAAACAAGAGCGAATCGCAGTGGCGGCTAGCGAGTAGAACATTAACCACATCAAACAGAATGGAATCTGACATGCCATAAATGTTAAAAAGTCAAGCCTGGCAGGAGGAGGCAGCGACGTCGGACGCTCCCGGAAATGACGTCGAAGGGGGGGGGGTCCTTAAATATCCATAATACATTGCTGTGACGTGCACGTAATGCAAATTGGCGACGGACGTTATACTTCTAGCGTTATGGACGTTGACTTTTGAGATGGGATCATTGGCTACAGAACGCTGTAATGTTTTTCTTTATTTTTTTTTGTTTGTTCTTTTTCTGGCGCTAACATGTTGTCGATGACAATAGCGGAAGCTTTGCAACTTACGAGATGTTTTACTAAATTCGTACACATTTGGAAAATGTTACAATATCTCATGTGAAACATATCTACAAGGAGCTAACATTTTTATTTAAATTTAGAATTATTCGAAATAAAAATAAAATATTTGACAATTTTTAAAGAAGATATTTATGAGTAATTAGTACGAAATATTAATATCATTTTTATATAAGTTTTTTAAAATCATGATTCTATATTACATAAATATTTTTTGTGTGAATTACTTATATTTTGTTTTTAATTTGCAGTGTTTCATTGAATAACGTGTAGTAAAAATAGTCATTCAATGAAGCTACGTCATAAATTTCTGATTCAATTTACGATAACAAAGTTATGTTCCATCTCTTTTTATTATACAATATCTCAACTATTTCTATTTCACGAATAATTCATGACGTTTTGTATGACCTAACTTCATTGATTTTTTTAATTACGTATATATTAAAAGAGTAGCGTTATTGTAATTTTATTATTTGAATTTTTAATACTAAATTATAAGTAAATTTTGATGTATTTTTATCAAAGTAATTAAAAATTTTAAAGTAAAATATTTGTTTTTAATTTTTTATTACAAATAATAATGTTTTTACTATTAGTTAAATATTATAATTTTAAACTATGTGTTTTTTCAATAATTACATAAATGATTCTCAAATATTTTTTGTTGTATACTGCATAACAAATTTTTCTTGCAAACTTCAAATATAATTATCTGCTAAAAACAAATTTACAATTCGCAATTTTCAAAAAAAGAAAATTTTTTTTAATTACTAAAACATATAATTAACTATTGTTCATGAAATACATTGTGGTAAAGTCCAGTATGAATTTTATGAAATAAGATTTTAGACGATTTAGAAGAAGAAAATAGACTACCCTGTTAAGACACACGTCGAACTCTTATTGCGTGCAATACATATAAGTAGAAGTGAGAGAGAAATATTTGAGTAAGTGTTAATTTTAGAGTCATATTTACATTAGACTTTGCCCCGACTTCTTTCCAGAACAATTCTATACGTATATTGCCAATAATACAAATTCTACAGAATCAAACAAACTCGAAAACATGCAAATCTGTTTAATTTCTAATATGAACTACTGACATGTACACCAACAGTTTTCTTATTTAACGAAACAAAGATTTACATGAAATATCGAAAAAAAAAACAAATCTTGTTTTGTACATATTATTTTACAGTAATGATATCTTAATTACAGGATATAACACTATAACAAAATTACATTTCTAAACTATTTATAATTATCCTTCCTATAATTATAGTTTTACAGATGAATAATTAATGCACTGAAAATAAAAATAAAATTGTTGATTTACGTAGTTATGAATAATATACGAGTATAACATTTATAGATTATCGTAAATAAATACATAAAACATTTACTAGAAAACAATATAATACCATATTCAATATATTTCTTTTATATTATTTTTATTACAGCTACAATTATAGTATAGAAATTGCCATTAACGCAGAATATTACACATTAATATAGGAAATATTAAAAATAATATTACATTTCCTGTATTCATAATATAATATTACTTTTTTATTGAAGTAATAGTTATATGTTGTTTTTATATTGCAATCTAATCGATATACAAACACAGTACGTATCGTTTATTAGAATCACAAATAATAATATTATTTGGTTATTGTTATCACTTTACCGGACATATACGACTGCAGATAAAAAACATAAAAATTATAATATGATCTTTAATTTTATTGTTAATTGATAATTATCATCAAGAATTTCGAGGCCCGATGTGAACACATTAAGCACTATAGTAATCTAAAATATATAAAAGGTATTTAAATTATTAATAAAACTATTAAAAAAATGTAGCACAAACATATCTGATTTTTAACTGCACTTTTTTATCTCAATTCTCGCAAGTAATAGCATTACATTTTCTATTCAAACAAAAATGTTCAGCATCAATTTTCTTCTAGCAGAAGAAATATACTTGCATCATAAGGTCAAGAATGAAAACCCTCACGAACCGGGTAAAATTTCAAGAGAACTGGCTAAGAAAAAATGGAACATCCGTGATAAAAATTCGCGTGACATTATTTTCTTGTACGCGATAAATCGAAGTTTCCGGGGGGATGACAATCAGATGATGGGGAATGCGTTGCTTCTCGTTCGCTAGCTAACATAAGCTGCACAGCTTGCGTTAGTTTAAAAATGTTCGACACATGCATTCGGCTTGAACGACCGTATTTTCGTTTTCGTATTTCCGCGTTATTTTTCATTTGTCGTCATAACACAATGGATACTTGCGGGTGACGAAATATAGTTATCAATATTTGCAGGCAAATCGGTAGAATAAATATTGTAATACACTAGTGATGTGACGAATAGTAGTTTAACCGAATAACGAATATTTGGCCAAATTTCAACCGATTATTCGAATATTTCGAATAATATTTATATACCGAATAATTATTCGACACAATTGTATTTTTTAAAACAAATTGATAATTTTATTCCAATGTAACGATAGTTCTAGAGATAGAAACAAAAACTATTAGATTGAGCAGTTTCACGTTGAATTGCCGTAGCACAAATTCATTGAAGGTCCTTTGAGTGAAACGGTTCGCGGTTCAGCCTATACACTAAAACAGGAATGGGTAACGGGTAATTTCAGGAGGTAATAGGCAACCGGGGCGTTGTGATTACCACATTACCGCCATTATGGTACCGGGATTGGGGTAGTTGACATTGATGAGACATACTGTCGCTTCCATATGGTACTGGATGTACTCTGTTTATATTGTCTCATATAGGAGAAAATTATTATTTGCCTCGTTTGCCTAAGTAATTATCTCTTGTTTCAATTTTTATTTTATAAACTGTTTTATTTTAATAACTCCCTAAAATTAAATTTATAAACTTCAAATATAAAGTGTATTCTTTTCTTTTGTTAGTAGCTACTGTAGTATCTTAGCTACAACTAAAAAAACAAACAAAATCTACTTTTTACAACTATTTTAAATAGCTTAAAAATATTTTTGTGACGAAAATGAACAATTTATTATGAATATAAAATTAGAGATTAACTATTTTGCGAAAAAAGTTAAAACAATTAAATTAATAATTAATTAATAATAATTAATTAAATAATTAATTAATTTTTAATAATAGAAGATTTTCAATATATTATTTAAAAGTTATCTTTTTGGTGAATGCAAAAATATAATTTAATAATAATTACTTTTTTGTATGCATATTTTATTAATTTATTATAATCATTAATATTGTTAAAAAATATGTGTCATGTGATTGTCAGTAATTTAAAAATTGTTGTACCACATTTATTAGATACCTTTTCGTGTGATTTCTAGTGATTTTGATGAAACAAAAATCATTAAAAAATTACTTTTGTATTTTTATTATAAGCTTATTTAAGATTTTATTTTAAGATTTTAAGATTTTTTTGCACTGCAAGTGTCTTTCCTTAAGCGTAAACTATTTAACATTAAAGGCATAATGTAGAGAGCAGTCAATAAATTCATATTTAATATTTAAAGATTTTTGTCAATTTTGTTAAAAATTAAATTTCAACTTCACAAATATATAGTTTCTACACCAGAATTTATAATTGTCACTCAACTGCACACTAAGTCTTGGTTTATTTGTTTCCAAACATAAATAAATATTTTAGTATGAAAGCGACACAAATATTTTTTTAAAAATCAATAAAAATTAATATGCACATATAAATGTAGCCGAGGCTTTTTGTTCTACTGACCGTATCCAGCTTCCACTGATCACGCAGATATCCGTAATGTAATCGCATAAGTAACTGATTCACTGAGCTTAATCTCCGTAACCTAGTTCCATAAATATGATTTCATAACGATTCGATTCTACAACAGCGATTACTTCATAAATTTTTAGCTAATTCACTTTTTTTTAACACAGATTTGTTCACATTCGCAATAAAAACGGGATTAAATAATTATATTATTGCAACGAAAATAGAGAAAGAGAAATTTTATTTTAACTATCAAAGGGATAAAGACACTTCGTTTTTAATAAGTAAATCAAAGCGGAAGAGTTGTCAACATTTGAAAGTTAAAAGGAAAAATTAATAAATACGAAATAAATAATTAATTCAGAATTACAACGGTGCTTGAGTGCAGGTTTTTCTCTTAGGAAAAAATGTTAAGTATGTAGTTTTTTTACACAATAAAATGGCGCTCCTTTGATCTTTGACTCGAAACATTGCTGCCTAATAAAAGAATGTAAATTATTGTATTCATCTTACGTTCTGGATATACATACATATATATTTTTGCACACATACATACATATACACAATGGTTACGCTATCTTTGTTCATTTTTTTCTTTCTTTTTTTGCAATAAAAACGCTTCGGCAAATTTTTATTTTCTTCTTTTTAGGAAAGTTTTGTGAAATGTAAAGAGCGCACGTACGTCACTATGAATTAAAATTCAAGTTTTTTTCTAAAAGAAAATTACATTCAATTGTCATTACGTTTTTACTCGCAATGTAAGTAAAAAAAATTTATATTTTGTTGAAATATTTATATTATTATTGTACATAGAAAACCATGTAAACAATTTTATTTATTTTATATTTTTTAGCTCAATATACCTCAATGCTCTATTTATGATTACGGAGACTAATATATTTTTGTATTCCTTTCTTTTTAGAAAACAATAGGTATTAAATATTTTAATTTCGGCATAAATTCAATTTTTGTCACCGTGGCTAAAACGCGATTTACATAAATTAAGAATTTTAATCTAAACAATAAAATCTCATTAACGAAAATTTTAATTTAAACCTAAACGCTTAATTTAAAGAAAGCCGCCGTCGTCACCGCGTCGTCGTATTGCTCGCAGTCGAATAGCCACCACATCGCCAGAGGGCCCGTCCCCGATATGAACGACGAGGCGCGCTCTGGAAACTTAGCGACGCAGCAACGAGACTGTCTTCCCAGCTTATAACCATATAATATTGTCGCCTGCAGACTTTCCTATCGAGCACACTCGAATGATTCGGGATCCCGTTTGCATTCATTAACGAAGACGAACCTTTATTCCCGCCATCTCCCGCATATCTTAGCGACAGCTATGTTTTCTCCTCTCTCTCGATCTCTCTCTTCTTCTCTTTGAATGTTGGGAGAGCGGACGACGAGAAGAGCAGTGTCTGTTGCTGTAAAATCTCGTTCTATCCTTCCTCTTTGACGATGTCATTCGACGGATGAGGAGACAGCTCTTGCAGGCACGGATTAAGATACTGTTTTCCAAGAGGAAGTGTTTGGTTGCAATTAAGGATTTTTGCGAATTTATAATCTACGAGGGATTACTTTCTTAATTTAGTAAGATTGAATTGGGTTGTTTATCAATTTTAAGGTTTCGAAATGTAAAAGAGATTAGATATTGATTTATACCTACTTATTTAATAGTCGTAGAAATAAAAGATGGCCATAGCATTTTGTGCTAACATATACTCTATATACTTTTATTGATTGACAGTTAATAACCTGATTAATTAAACAATTTATGTAAAATAATTGAAATTATATGACACTAAAAAAGATAGTAGATACAGATTATAATCGAAGCGTTTGGAGTTTATTATGTACACAATATCGAATTAATAACTTTTACATACTTATTATTTGCATTAGGAGGAATTGTTATCGCGTTGTCTAATAAAGAATTCACAATTTGTAATAAATTTAAAGCAATTTAGATGCTTGCAATTTTGATTATTTTGTTTTCTGAAAAATTTAAATCATCAACCTTTGTTTTGTTAAGAAAATAGTTTATTTTTAATAAAGACTGTATGATTTGAAACACACTGTAATTTGTAACTTGTAAATTTATCTACAAAACGCACAAAGAAAAAAATTTGTTATGAAAATTAATGTCTTTTATTTAAGTTTGAAGACTCATACTTATCTAGAAATAAGAGTTATGTTTTAGCACAGAATTAGAAGTTCTGAACCAAATTACTTATTAATTTATAGAAGAAAAAAAATCAACTCAAATCTGTGATTTTAATATTATTATTTGTTATTAGTTCTCTATAAACAAATAAAAAATAATGAAAACACTCGGTTTCATAATTTCATTAAAAACCCTTTATTTAAACTTAAAACTGAATGTTTTTATTATTTTTTAATTGTTTATACATTATAAAAATATTTCACGGAGTACCAGTTATTGGTTTTATTGCTGCCAAGCATTAAATTATCAATATTTTTTTTAAAATAATAATTGTGTTTTTACAAACTACTAGTAAGTACACTTCAAAATCAATAAGTAGGGTAGTCTGAATGAAATTTTACATTAAATTAATTAGAAACAAATAATTGATAAATAAATAACATTTTATGTACTATCTATTATATGAAATCCAATACGATAGATTCAGCACAAACTACATTAACTTCAGAATATAAACCGGACTTTAATTGAAATGTTATCATTCATAGGATCACAAATCCCTGCGGACATCAGATCATTTCTATTAATAAAACCTTGTTCGAAGCTTATTGATTTAATCGCTCACTTATTACATACCGCAAATAAAATTGAAAACGCAACAGAGTAAAATCTTTTATTACACGGGTAATTAATTTTTATTTTCAAAAAGTTGGACTATTTAAAATGATAAATTTCAGGGTAAAACAATCAAATTAGATTTTTGAAAATATATTTTATGTGGATTTATTTCAGGTAAAAGATGGGTTTGACAAATCTGATTTCCAGAATAAAAATTCTATAAAAATGATTTAATATATCTTTATTTCTGGAATTGAGTATTATGGAGGTCAGACTTAAATTGTACCAAAGCGTTTATTACCAATAAAAAAATTTATGTACCAGTTAAAGAATTATTTGAAAAAAGGGTTTCTATAAAAAAAGATTTCAAGAATATGTCTTTTCTTATCTATCAAGTAATATATGTGTACATCGCAGAGGCAGAGCTCTATGTTATATACTAGTGGTTTTTAGTTAAACCATATTTGTTTTAGCTATAGCTAAATCCTGTATACAAGAATTTGTTACGTTATTATTATTATATAATTAAAACATACATACAAATTATATAAGTTTCAAATAATAAATTATGTTATTGTCATATATTATATGTATATTTCTAATTATTATAGTATGCTTATTATAAAAGTAGGAATAAAATTATGGTAAAAAATATGTTTCTAATACAAATAAAAACATTTAAAAAGTTTAAAAATTTGTCAATCGGAATTGAACCGGAATGAAAATTGGAACCAAATCGATATATATATATTTTAAATAAATTGGAACAAAAAATATAACGGTTCAAAACCGTGAAATTTATTTACTTATCGAATACTTATTAAATATCTGATTCAGGTTGCGGATTAATCATAAATAATAAACGATTTTTGATCAACTTTTGCTAACAAAATATCGAATTTAATCTGTCGAAAATCCGCATCTGTGTTTATATTTACCACCCAAATACAGAGAGAACATTATACCTAGTTCGTCTAGCGGTAAACGCGGCTAGGTAGCGTAAACGTTGCGAACTATTCGCGATGCGGTTGAATCATCGTGTCGTGTTTGCGCGCATCGTCCTCGTTTACCCCGTCTGCGTCGCAGCGCTGCTCCCCCTCTCACTCCTTACTGTTGTAGCTGTTGTCATCCGCGTACCACACGCTACTAACAACAACTTCACTCCATCCGCAGCACTGGAAATTTTAATCCCAAGCACTTACCGCACGACTAAATATTATTTTAGTCGAGATATTTCGCATTTGGCGAACGGTAATCCTTACACCTGGAACGGATAGCGATTCTCGAATGATTTGTGAGGAATAGTTTGGTTGGTATTACATTATTAACATATTTGCTTTACAGTCGCCTAATGGGATATTTGTTTAAATTACACAGCAGTAAAGCTTAGATCATTTAGATATAAAGCCAAAAGGCCTGTACACTAATTTTTTATTTGAAATTTAGAATCTAATGTATAAAAAAATTCCACTTTACCTCTGATCAGCTCATATATCGAAATACATAAAAACACATTTAATTTCTTAAAGTTGCATCAGAAATCAAATTTATTATATTTGAAATTGTTCTTTGTATATACAGTGATAGAAATATTAAAACAAAAAGTTTCGTTAATTTATCTAATTTATCTTTATTATAAATCTATATAAATCTCACGCTTTTGACTATCAATAATTTTTATATATTTTTAACATATTACAAAAATTAATGTTATAAAATATGAATTTTAACATATATTTTAGAATTAAGTTGTAACAAATGTCTAACATTCTTTAATATATTATTTTACAGAAGTATAACAAATATTGTACCAAAGAAGTATCAAATTTCTAAACTCTCTGTTTTGTTTAACATGATGACTAACCAAACCATGTTGGTATTAAATTACTATTATACTACAAAAGATATAAGTTATGGTCTGAGCAGTTTGTCACAATTTAAGTTCCATTTAAGAAAGATGGTTTGGAATTTAAACAATAAAACATATAAACATAGTATGTTTATTTTTGTTATTCATATTATAGCTTCGAATATATTTAAATTTATTTATTATAGTTGTTTGAAGAATCAGTTTCTCTGATTACTAACAAATGTAGCATCAACTAACGCGACGATGCGATAATTTTGTTCACTAATTCATTTCATAATTCTTTATGTTCATTTTATTATTTAGACTGCTTTTAATTTTGTTTTCATTGGTTTATTATATTATGGAATCAAATGTATACATCTGTTTTACTTGAATGATAAGAAGATGTCGTTTACATATATTTAATATTTTACAAAAAAAGGTTGAGTATCTATTTACAAGTGGTTTAAGTACTCCCAATTAATAGATTTCAACTAAGGAATATTATATTAAGTTTAAATAATCGTTTAGTTAGTCTAATCCGTGTTACTTAGTATATTCGTAACTACCCAATTATAAAATATTACTATCATAACCAATCCAATGTTTAATCACTACAAGTTTATTAAATTAAACTAAATTTACGTCTGACAATGAGTTAAATTAAATATTCAATTTTTTACTATACTTACTAAATTTTTTTTTATTTACTTGAAATCAACCAAACAAGACATCTAACCGGAAATTATAATTTTACAATATTATAAAATTCCATCAACTGAGAATTATATTTAATTTTTTTTTTTAGGTATTTTGATCTGTAAATTTATTTAAATTTCGAACAACTATTATAGACAAATAACAGTAAATAAAACTATTTGGTGTTTTTCATGTAAAATTTGCTATTTCGTTTCGATTAATTCCAGTTTATTATCTCACCGATGGTCATTAATAGTATGTAGTACCAGCAATTCGAAATCGCGCTCGGTTGCACAGCAACTATTTTGTGTACCGGCCGGCCGGTCGAAATTTATGCGAATGAGCTTTTGGAGGTCTCTTTCGGCGATTTGTTTATGCATTGCCAAACGCAATAGCAGTTAACTACAAACTAAATGTTTGCATCCTAACGCAAATATTGGCACCCAAACCCAATGCCCATTGTTTGTAAATCGATATAATCGGGCGACGCCATACGGTGAGTGATTGAGTTAGCGTTAGAGTTACGATAAACGTATGTCGTAGATTATACACACATACATATATATGGTTGTTGTTTCTAATGCAACAACAACAGCCAATGAGGGCAACAACTGCCAACGTGGACTATACAACCAGCGACATCAACAATCTAGTTGTTTGTCAATGATGCATCCACTCGCGCGCTTTCGAAAATGTTATTTGAATGGTAATTTAAGCAAATTTGATTTTGTTCATTAGCATTGTATTGTTTTCGCCGGTTATTTTCATTACATTTCGCTTATGTTTTCTTTATTAGTATTTGTTTTGCGATGACAAAATTGCATTTTTTATCCACTCCCATCCATAATAGGATTATTAACATGGCTTTATTGCGTTTTCGATTTTTATGAAGAATTTTCTCGTTTCGTAATGCTATAAATTGTTGGAAAATTTCTATTTACTTTGTAATTATTATTAACTTGAGGTAACATTAATAATGTAATTTTTTCCAACATTAATTTTTAATCTGTAAATATCTCAGCATTTAATATTATGAATTTTTGAAAGTGAAATACTTGAATATTAGGAAACGTAGTTTAACGGTAAATACTTAATTAAATTCTTGGTAAACTTGCAGACAAATTAATATTTATGCAAATTATGTAAAGGTTTATTATATTTCTCTCTAAAAACTAATAAAATATTCATATAAAAACTTTGATATAAAATAAACTGTATGAAAGTATATTGCAATCTATATTTATCTTAAACTTTGTTTTCACTTATTGAGTGTAATAAACAAACTGTATATGTTTTAGTAAAATTGTTTTTAATTTAGTGATAGAAAATGTAAATTTTTTTATAATTGCTACTTATAACTAAAGTTGAAAAACTTCACTTTCCAATCAGACACACCATCACTGCATACAACTATCTATAGTCCGATTATCATAAGTTCCGTTGTACGTCATTTAAAAAAAGTAACTAAATCTATGACATCATACTGATTACGTTTATATGAGTTCATAATAAATATTAATTTGCAAACGTCAACAAAATTAACAATACAAATAATTGTTTGTTTTTTGTTTTTTAATGTAAACATAAAATTTAGCAAAAACAATAATTTTTGCCAAGTATTGCAAAAATAAATACAAATGTCAAAATATTATTGCATATAATTAGTTTTGTTTTTAAACTATTTAAATACTATCTTATGTCAAATTAGATGTAAATATATTGGTAGAGATTTTTTTATGTTACTAGGTTTGTCACCAACATAATGACGTACAATAGAACTTAGATAATCGGACTATATTAATTTATAATATTGTTATTTAAGAATTTTATTTCGTAAATTCAACTGCATTTACAAATTACTATTCTAATACAGTTTAAATTACACAAGCTTTAAAACTACGCAACGATATATTGTAAATTCAAATTTGCAGTACAAATACCGTTAACCAAATATTATCTCCCACATGTTAATTAATATTCGCTGACGTAAAATTAAAACCTGTGTTTATTGAAGCGCATTGCACGTGCGTTTGCGCAGCATCGAACTGAAGACGCCACCAACCCTTTTTGTGTCTCTGGCGTAATATCACCTCACGACATTTGCATGTAATGTATTTTAATTTCTACTTCGGGCCGGAGTTGAAGCTATGGCACTGGAAAAGTACGGATGGGAGGGAAGCAATGCCTTCTTCTACTACGTACGTAGCCAAGTACTTCCGGTGCAGTGTCACGGAGAATGATGTGTATTTATTCAATGTTTGTTAGCGAGCGAATTTTGAATGAAGTTGAAATGGTGATAGTCGCAGTGTTGTTCATTTTCAGCGCTGATTCTTGAAACGTTTGTATGCAACAAAAAGGTTTATTTGTAATTATTTAAATTTAAATATTTACCTCAAACTTAGTGTTTTGGTTTATTTGGTTTATTTTTAAAAATAAATGAAAATATTTGATTATAACTTTAATTAATTTTCAACTATATTGACTATCCTTTTATTTACAAGAATGTCTGAGAATTTGAAGAATAGGGATCTTGTATCAGAACTTTGCATTGAAAGCTATGAAGATTTATGCAGGACTGAAATGTTTGCAAAACAGGACACCCCGTTTACTTGGCTTGGATATTTGCGTTTCAATGATGTATCTCTTTAGCATTTTCCATAGATGAACTGGACACAATAGCACTCAGAAATGTGAGAACCTGTAACAAGAGTGTCAACTTTGATGACCCTCACGAGATAGAGTTTCGGAATTTACATACAAATTTGTATAGAGTTACTGTATTTATTTGATTTTCTCACAGTTCAGCTGGAGATTGTGGATATTTCTTGTTTATAATATAATAGTATATTATGTTACGAGGAGTAGAAAGCTATGATTATTGTATTGAGCCCAAATACTTGTGGCCGTGGCAAAGCCAAGCAATCTGGTTGAAACACAAAAAAAGAGCTTTCTATTCCGAGTGACATGTACGATATTTTCTTTAAGCATTCTGAACGAAACAAAACTAAAAATAAATAAAAATACATGTCAAGTAATCTTAACTTTAGTAACAGTTATAGATTAGTGATATTTGTTAGAATTAATCTTTCTTTGGTCGAATGTACTATTTCTGATCACTCTGGGCTGTATACATTACACTTCTTGCACTGCTTCACACAATAATCAAATTCAAGTTGGAGATGTCAAATTAAATACACTTAACCATGTTTCTTTGATCGAATATGCAATTTTTGACCACTCTGAACGGTGAACATTACATTTCTTGCACTTCTTCACACATTTACAATAATCAAATAAAAATTCAATAAAAAAAAACAATACTTAACTTGACGAAATAGTTTGTCAATATGGTCGCCGAAGATGTTGTATTAAAAGAGAAAGATAATTGTTAGTGGAGAAATTTGTTTTCTTACATCATCTATATTTCTCATAAAGTTGCATTGTTAATGCAGTGAAGTAGAGATAACAAAATTAAGATCTTTATATATTCAGAAAGAGCTTTCTTACGATTAATTAAGTTTGCGAAATGAACACATAAAAGTATCTAAACATCTTGTCACATACTTTGAAGTGTAATGTAGAAATGTGAAAGACTAACAACAGTGTTAAGCAGTGGATTGCGAGCAGCTCTAGAAATATCCTCGTGCAAAACATTCCAAGAGTGTTTGCTGTACAGAGCAACATCACCTTTGCACGTACGGAATATAGGCCTTACCCCCACGTATTACCGTACGTTCTAACAACAATTCTGGGGCAACTCGGGTACACGACAGGGGTCTCGTCGACTTACATTTGTCACCGTTATCCACAAAGGTGACCTACATACTGTTAAATCCGCGCATCCATAGAGAATTTTTAATCATAGTTTAATGAATGGCGGAGAGATTATCCAACTTTGAACGAAAACCTTTTGATTAATGAAAACATTCGCCCGGTAACTTTCCCAACTGTGTGCGTGTGTGTGTGTATATATAGTTAATGTCTTACCCATTTTCTCCATTTTCCATCTGGGTATATCAGCCCCGCTTCCTATTCATGTTTTAACTGAATTATGAGAATATTTAGGTTATGAATTTTAAGAGCGCTTTTGCGTTTACTTTGGCATGCTTAATGGCTGTCAAATATTAGTCGCGCGACGGAAACTCCATGAGCAATCTATTTAATCTTGGTACTGCATCCGGGTAACGCTCGCGACATTCAACATTGTATGATGCGATTCCAGCTTCGATATTATTCGACATTAGTCGAAGATACACGAAGCTGCAACGTAAATCCAACTCACTAAATTAGGTTAGGTGCACTACAATAAGACGATCACGTTATGCGCACATAGTCTAATATTCATATTGTAATGCATGCAATAATCAGTATAGATGTTTCTTATAACAAGATTAGATTATGGCAAGATAGATATCTTTCGCAGAAAAATTCTGCCCAATATATAGGAGTATATTTTAAAATTAATACTAGAAATATATTTTAATATCTTCTTGTCAAAAGTAATGTGAATTTAAAAGTAAATTATTGCTTATAAAGTATTCTTACTTTTTTTTGGTAAAGAAACAAATAACATGGTAAATTAATTATTTTACTTAAAATTACTGGATTATATTATTTTTACAGAAAATTTATGTAAACCATCGTTTTGCTGAAATAATATTTTTTATGTAAAATAACAAGTCTGAAAAATCAAATACGAGTTTTTTTATAATAATATATCAAATGTGAAAATATTTTAGTAGTGAGACTTTAAAATATTTATATATATTTTTATTAAATTTACATTAAATTAATATTCTTATAAGTACCGTATACTTAGAGAATAATAAATTTTCATTACGACAAGTATAAATTACCTATTTTTTTTAAATTTATAGATTATATTCTAGATAATATGTATATATGTACATAAATTAAATATCAAGTTTTAATCTATCCGTGACATTTTAGTGCCGCACCACAGGTACCATTTATTAAAAAAAAACTTACCGCAAACCACAATAGATAAAAATTAATTACAAACATAAACATAAATTACTTCTTATGTAATCCTAAAAAATGTGTCATCACTGTATCAAATTGTACAATGATATACGTACATTAGATAATAAAAATCCGTATAGACCTCTTAAAGCATCCTTCACCAGACGGTTAGATGCAGTATGAATAAGGGGTATTGTTGATCGGTATGGGTCATCTTTTACAGATTATAATCAACTGTTTCACGCCTTGGTTATTGTGTACGTTGACCTCCCCAAACACCCCAAGCCCTACTGGGATATCTCTTGAGAATTGGTTGCAGAATTTGGGAATACGTTTGGGAATACTCGTTTGCCT
The DNA here is from genome assembly GCA_963966155.1 of Clivina fossor. NCBI lineage: Eukaryota > Metazoa > Arthropoda > Insecta > Coleoptera > Carabidae > Clivina > Clivina fossor. Next base: position 2,294,910 of record OZ014563.1, read on the forward strand.
CAATACCTCAATACATTCGTCAAATCAGTTTTATTCTTCTGTCGTGCTTCATAATTGTAATGTGTTAGATGGTGTTTATTTAAAGGGGGAGTGGGGGAGGTGGGCAGGTAAACAAACGAAGAGATAAGTGTTTGAAGTTCATGATTGGATAGTGATTGATTGATGGTCTGAATTATAGATACAATTGGAAATACGTTGATGAACATATAATACTACAATGCGACAAACATGTTGTATATTGAATTTATGAAATTTGTGACTGCGACGAGGATAGATCGACCACGACATACCAGCCAAGAAAATTCTATAAATTCAATAAATACCGGCCGTGAAAGCCTGAAGATTTTTATTAATTAATCAATGTTTGTGTTTTAAAAATTGAGTGATAATAATGCTATTATCCAAATAATTTACTTAATTAGTTTTTATTAATAAAACAAAAATTAATTGCTTTTTTAAATGACAAGTTAATTGTCTTTTGTATTATTTATAAAGCTATTAATGAAATAAAAATTCCCAAAATAAACGAAATAAATTTAGTGCGCTATTTTATTTTGTCTCTCAAACGATATTGTGAGACAAATAAATACTTTACAATTATAATAATCACTAAATTTAGGTAAACTTATTTTATTTGTAAAAAATTTGAAATAAATTATTTGAAAAATAAAATATATTTAAATTTAAACAAATTTTGAGTTAATAATACGAAAGATTTTTATTTGTAATTTTTAATTTATTTGAAAAATTCATGTTTTTAATAGTTTATTCATTATTTGACACTAATATCACTCGCCTGAATAAATTATTACTTAAAATTAATGAAACAGTTAAATTTTTAAGAATTTCTAGTTATTTTTTTAATAAATTATTACCACTTTGATGCAAAGTTTTATATTTTCTTGAGTTTATCATATTTAATACAAAATTCATGTTAGATGAAAGAAAACATTTATTTAAATAGAAATAATGCATATTTGTCCGAACTTTATTGATAATTTTTGAGTATAATTGCTACCAATTTGAAACATTTAATTTACCTCATATATTTTTAAAAAATGTTTATCTAATAATAAGTCGGTTTTGAAAACAAAAGTTTTGTACAGGGGCCTAAAATGTCATTCCAAAACTTTTCCCAAATAACTTTTTTTTAAAATTTACCTGATTTTTTTATTATTATTTAATTTAATTTAACTTACACCGGAAGTGATATCGCTACTTCTCTAGTTTCTGAACAAGTACCAAAAGTCTCGTAATAATTAATAATTTTCAAAAAACAAATAATATAATATACATTATTGCAGACATATTACAAATTTTAATTTGTAGTTTATACTGGCAAACACAAACACATAATCTAAATCCACATGGCCCTATTAATTGTATTAGAATAATAATCAAGAGAATTAACTACAACTGCACAAATTAATGTTTCTCTTATTTCATTCAGCGATTGCATGAAACATATTTGAGAGTGTACACACTCGTAGCATATACTGGTACATAGTATATAATATAACAAGGCCAAGTATGTGAGCACAAACATACCAAGAGTAACTAAGATACGTTGCAATACAATACAAAAGGCATTACAATCCAGTTGACTCTTACTGAAACTAAACTGCCATTTATTAATTAAACATTACTTAATTATAATAGAAGCCGAAATGAAATTACGAATCACTGAGAGTAAACAGGGTTTCATAGAGGACCTTTTGCTTTCTGGCAAACGGAAACTCAAATACTAAATATGAAACATTCTCATCTATTCTATATTTTAAGTTGGAGGGCTCCCCTTGTTTTTCAAAGACTGCGGCGCCTATGGCTTTACCATAGGGTTTCTTTTGTGGAGGGAAAAACCCAAAAACCCACCCCCTTTTGAAGGGCGTACGCGCGCGGACAATGGCGACATGCACACGTGTACTGTCCCTTATTGTCCCTGCTGGCCTTCACCACTTGCTTCATCTATGATTAAATCCAGATTTATAATGATACATTCAAATTAATCAAGCGACATGGTAGGTAAAAGGCAATGACGAATGGAAAAGAGGGGCTTTTACTATTTTGTAGGAACGATGACAAGAGTGAAGCGTATTAACTAACTTGATCCTTAATAACGATATACGGTTGTTGAGCTTTTAGATGCTCGCGATTTAGATCTGCAGTTGTTTGGTTTAAGTCTTTTCTGATCAATATGCACGTGTGGCTCGTATTTATTAGCGTAACAAATGAATAACGAATTGAAACATGCGTATTTATAAGCTCCTACTTATTTTTCAGATTTATAATATACGAATCTCAAGAGATATTAAAAAAAAATATAATAATAAGTCTGTATATTAATATCTTTTGATTGTCAGTTTAAAATTTTCTATAAAAAGTTATTTTAATACATATATTTAATTTTCAAATGTATTTTCAAAAAGCACAAAATAAATTATTAAATATAGTTAATTAGAATGCAAAAATTCAATATGTTTTGTCTCGGTCAAACACAGATAAAAAATGGAATGAAAGGCAATATGAATGGTTAAATTATATAGTATCGTCTTGTGATATGAAGTATTATGTGATTAGAAAAATCTCAATAGATATATAATTTTAGAACACAATATTATTTTTGATAATAGAATAATATACAACTATTGAGAAAAGGAAATTCAATTATAGTGATAAGCTCCATTGTAAATATGATCATAATTTGAAATTTTGTTTTTCAGTTTATTTTCGGTGTACTAAATGTAGTTGAAATTGACATATGTAGTTAAAAATTCTAAATGTTATTGATTATATATTTAAAATTTAAAACCAATTTGCTAGTTAGTTAAATATTCCAATTGTATGTTTATTAATATGCATTCAGTCTTTGTTCAAATTTGAACGTCACATTTAATAAATTTTTCAGGTATCATGGGAAGATAACATACGGCCAACATAAAAGTGTGAATATTCGATTGAAATAAAAATTATTTATTAACGTTTGTAGTACAAATATATAAACACCGTTTGATGTTACAATACAAACGCAGGAACGATCGTAAATATTTTTAAATTTTGCAGCAGTAGATATTGTATATAAGCTTATTATCATCTGGACATGCAAGAGAAAAATTGTGGAAAAATAGGTCTCTTGAGATTACGCCTACCACTAACACTAGATTATATAGAAAGAGTGTTAGTCATAATTAGATAGAACACTAGGTATTTGACATATTTAATTAAAAAACATATATTTTAACGACCATCATATCACATATGATAAGGGAGGTATTGTAATCATACCAAATTTGACAACGAGATTTTTATAGATAAACACAAGATTAGACCTATAGTAACACGAATCAACTGTTTTTAGTGTGATGTTTGTCTGTCAGTCTGTGGACACGTCCAGAGAAAATTCGACAAAGGGAATGTTATAAAATTTCATATTTAAGCTTTCGAGGTGAATATCTCAATTTCATCAAATTTTGGTAAAGATCTACCAACTGGAAGAGGTAATTCACTGATATAGAGATATATATATATATATATTTCGAAAAAATTTATTTAACAAATGTTGCTAAACAAGTTATAAATAACAACTTTTATTTGAAATATGCAGTTATACGTACTAATAATTTAGTATCTGATTAATTAATGTATGGTTATTTTAACAAATTTATTTTTTAACATATAAACAGTATCTTCAAGTTGATTAATTTTCTTATTACTAGTATTTTAAATTTTGCGATACTTTTAGTCTACATATATAAAATATAATAAACAATTTGCAAAATTAGTGTGAATTTTTAGGAACAATTAAATTTTCACGTTTAAAAAAGGAAATTAAAAAAACAATAATATTACAAAAATATGTAAGCAAACAATATTATATTTCCTAAAATTCAATTCAAAATTTTAATTAAATAATATAACAGTAAAAAATTGTTTCAGAACTCGTTATATTAAAGTAAATTGCTTTGGGATTAAGTTCTATTTATATTTTATTTAAATATTGATGTTCTGATATACTCTACGTATAGATTCCTGATGGAGATCTACGTAGAGTATGTCAAAACATCGATATTTAAATAAAATATATACAGAACTTAATCCGAAAGCTTTTTATTTTAATTCTATTTATAAAGTATAACATCAGCAGGTGAGTCATTGACGTAACTCCGGATAAAAATAAATATGATGATAATGATTTTTTTGTGTTTTTGTAGTATTAGTATAATTTTATATATGTGTTAACAAATTTTACTGTAGTTGGTTGAAATAAAATATTTATCAATAATAAATTGTAATTCAATAATAAATTTAGAATATTTGCTAATATGTTAGAGGTTAAAAACAATAGAGTTTTGATGTTGCTATTCAAAAGGAAAACGATTGTTTTGTAGGTTGCTTTGGAAATGCTGATCGTTCCCAGCATAATATTCCAGTATTAGGAACAAATGTTTTTCGAGCCAGACACAAAATACGACACGCCAGCAAAAAGTAACATAGAAACTGTTGAATAGGAGACAATCATCCAACGCCTGCTCGCATATGCAACGGTGGAAATTATTCATTTGTTTTTGAATGCAATGCGTTTTATCGGGGGCTCACGGCGGCATCCGGCATCGTTTAAAATTCATTCTACACCCGGTTTTCCCGGCATCGGCTGGCCGCGTTTTTGCGCCCGGTTGCATGTCGCCTCGGCTCTTTCATTTCGCGTGTTCGTTTTTTTTTTTTTTTCTGTAATCTTTTGTCACGGAGCGAACAAGAAACAATGCTATCCGACATTCACAGAACGTGCTCAATTCAGCGCGAAAGAGAAACAATATCGACACCACTCGGCTGCTTCCGGCGCCTAGGCGTTCGGCTGTTTTCGGGATGCGGACGTCATTTCGTAACACAAATGTTTCCTTCTACCGAACCAAAACGAAATATGTGTATACTTGGGTATGAATTCAATTTTAAAATGAGGACCAATACACAGACGCTGTTATGACTCGTAGTGAAACGGGGAAAGGACCCAATATCGTACTATAGGGTACTCTGAAATGCATCCTTACTACCCATCTACTACCTTCATATATGAGATCATTTCACTCAGGAAAAGGCTCTGATGTTTTACAGGGCTGGTTATTGTATTTTTTTAAAACTCAGTTATTCTGATTTGCTAACATATGGTAGCTTTGGCAAATATCTTTCTTTATTGATATTATTCTTCTGAGAATAAAAAAAATACATTCTCAAAAAAAACAAAACTATTTATTTTTATATTACTATTATTGTTTTAGATATATACAAATTTATAAAATTTGTTTATATTTAATTTCCAATTATTAAGGATTGTTGAATTAGCACGATAAACAAAAAAAATATAAATAAAATGATTTAGGTTCTAATTCTGTATTAATAATCGACGTTTCGACGAACTCAACGTACGTCTTTATCAGAATAAAGAAACAAATGGCATTTACAGTAAATAAACAAATGAAACACTTTAACAAAATTGTATAGTATTTACGGAAACAACAAATAAAATTTGGAAATAAATGTACAAGTAATTTAAAACTTACAATTTTAAAATGACATGTGATTGACACATCTATCAAACTTATATTCATTTTTCCGTAACCTCATTTTTAAGTAATTCAAAATGAGCAGAGAAATAACATCTAACAATCTAACTGGATTTGTTGTAATAGAATTTCTCAAGCAAAGAGCGCAAACCAACCCTGCTTCAACAACAAGAACGCATGACCTTATGTAATACATCACATATGTAATATCGAGCTCGAGGGTGCAGTATGCAAACAACCCCGGTCCTGTCATTGCCAACGGGGCCTATAGAGTAGAGGTGCCTCTAAAGTCGGTTAAACTATTTATGTTTTGCACATATAACCTCGTTGCGTCATAACTGAGTTTGAAATAAGTTTGCGTATCAAGTTTTCTATTCGCTGCAACGTTTGGACTGGCAGTTAAAGCCGTGCTTTGAAAGAGGTAGAACTCAGTTCCTCCTAAAAGGGGATTTCAAGGGTGTGCGTGACAGCACCCAGCTAATTTACGTCGGGGTGTGATTGCAGTAAAGAATTAAAATTAATTGCGCTAATTTGTTTAAATGTACCGGTTCATTTGCGTCAAAAGAATTTTTAAAATTTTTTTTCGTTTAGACTTCATGGAAAATTATTGTTGAATTCATCTAAGGGTGCTTTGGATTAGTTACGTCTCTAAAAATCTGCAGTGGCTAGTATATTACACAGAAAATTAAAATACAGTTTTTATGTTTATTTGACAATCTTTTTAAAATACATTTATTTTAAATATAAGATGATTTAATTGTTCATTCATATAGTCTTCGAGCTAAACTAATATTAATAAATTTTATTATAACTACAATTTAAGATACATACATACACAATGACGCTATGTACCCACTGTCTGGAAATTAGTTTTCTTCAAACATTTCTATCCAGACAAACAACTCTAGCAACACATTCATAACACTCTCATACATGCTCTTCTAATCCTACAACTTGTAAACTTTCGCTCACGCAAAACACTGCTAATCATACCACTCCAATTACTCTTCGGACGTCCACGTAAACGTATATCTTCTAAATCATTCACATATATTTTTAACCAAACGTACATTAGACATACTTTCGAGATGACCGACCCGATGGTAAAATGTTTTTTTTAATTAACACTTTACAGATAATTTCAAAGTTACAAATAAAAATTATTTTTATTAGGTTACTTACGTAACATTATATAACATAACAATACATTTTTTAAAAGCTATTTATAACATTAAGTAACGAAAACAACTAAATAATTAAATAAATACAAAAAAAAAACATGAATTATGATGATTATATACATGTAATGCAAGCTTATTTTACATACTACGATATGTAAATATAACTGTCCAAAGAAATTATTTTATTTATAGATATCTAAAATTATTATATTTATAATAAAAGTATAACATCATTAGGTAGTCCATTGACGTAACTTCGAATAAAAATAAATACGGAAATATAAATAATTCAATTATTTTCAGATAAAATAATAATTTATTTATATAAATAATTAATGTAATTATGAAAATGTTTTCCGATAAATAACAGCTCAATTATAACTACGGTATTTTTAATTCAATAGTTATATATATATATATATATATATATATATATATATATATATACACATATATATTATTGAAACAAAACCCAAATATAGAATAGTATATCAGTAGCCCACGCAAGAATCTCATCTATATTTAAACTTTCAGACAAAACAATAATCCTCAACTTTGGAAAAGCTTACATAATTTAATAGCGATCATTGTTAGAGCGACAGGCTATATATTTTTTGTGATTGTGAATAAAATATGTCAGCAGAGCTTACGTGTGTGGGTGTAGGGGCGATCGAAAAAATACGTCAAGTATTAGAACGATGTGCCGATCAAAAAAAAAAAACTCTAAAGTACAAAGTTTGAACTAGATATCAAGTTGTCAGAAGGCTTGACAACTTGTTCGAGAAATGAAAATGTGAATTCGCTTTCCAATATATCATCAGGATGTTTCGGAGAAACTACAGAATCTAGCGGAAGTCAAATAAAAGAAATGACTTTTAAAGTATATTGACCAGATTGCTGATATCAACAACTCGAGAAAAAAATGAAAAATTTATTACTTTTTTTTTACTAGTTTAATATCTATTTGTATTTATTTATGGTAAATTAAACATTAACGAACTATAAAAAGGACATTATTTTATTGACAGTACGAGTAATAATAATTAATTTTGTATTTCTTAAAACTGAAGATGAATTTTTTTTAAATGACTTCTTAGAAAATTTTATATTTATTTATTTTTACCACTTTGAGTGCAAGGAAATGTGGTATAGTTTTCGGTACTGTGTCTGTAACATTTTCAAATATTTAAAACCATATCTAGAAAACCTTCCTATATTTTATAAATGACGAATCCGAACTTATCGTTAGTTTTATTTATGTGTGTGCGTTATTAGCTTGCTCGATCGTTTATTCGTTAGTCAAAATTTTGTGGTCGCAACGCTTCCAGGACGGTTCAACCAACTTTAATGAAATTTTCAGAATAGGTTTATTTGGAAAAATTATTAAATTTAAAAAAAATTTATTATGGCTACATTTTTTATCCGATTTTAATCAAATTTTTGCAAAAGATTTTCTAGTGCCCACCAAAATGTATAATTTTACTAATATACAGTGATGTCAACTTTTCGAATTTTAAAATTCAATCCTGACTTTACTATTTATCCGATCATAATCAAATTTTCACAAAAAATTCCTTTACTGCTCAGATAAATTATATAATTTTACTAATGTACAGTCCGCAAATTTTCTAAAAAAAAAAACCTACTATTTCTTAGTATTTATGTGATAATGTCAAAGTGGTCTATATATGGGTTTACCCATATGCTTGTAATGTTGTTTATTCTACAATTATATAACATTTTATGTGTTATATTCATAGAAAGCACTATATTAAATTCGTCAACAAAAGCTATTGTGAAATGACAAAATCAATTCTACGATCCGAATACGTTAGCACACAAATAGAACACATAAAGATATCAGGCGTAAACATATAATAAATACGGTACTAGTTATCTGAAGAGAGAGTATTCGCTTTGTGCCGAGTTTGTACTGATGAGTACTAGAATTATAATGGTTTGTTACATGTGTACTGATATCATGATGCTGCTAAATTTACATATCTCTAGTGACACATGCTGCTATGCCAACACTAACATACTAACTGTACACAACTACCAATTTATAGTTCGCCGAAGTTTATAAATTATAAAAGTTAGAAACAAATTAAACTCAATGATTTTTTTGAAAAAAAGAATATAATTTAAAGATTTAAAATAATTGAAAATATATATGTGGTTGGAATATTAAATAATTCGTTTTTATTTTGCAAAATTACTAGTATTTTTGAGGATTTTTCTTTTTTTAAATCTTCGAAAAACAGTGTTTTTGCACAAATAAACGGATTATTCAATATTTCTGCGAAGCAGAATCAAGAATATTTCAATAAAATCAAAAATATATTTTGAAAACCAAACGATTTAAAAATTGTTTATTGCAATGTTTTAGGTTAGCTAGCGAAAACACAATTCCGTCATCAATATAATGTCACTAAAATAATGATTTTATTTGTTATTACATTTACATGAGCATATAAAACTAATTAAAAAATATTTTAATACGTTTTTTTGTACGCTTATGTAAACGTAACAATTGGTTCTTTCACTGGATAACCTATATTTATTAGAATCAAACATAATATGCGTTATTTTCAACCTCGGAACAATATATCGAAGATTTTCTATATAACTATTTGACTATAGCAAACGTTGAAAACTTTTGCGTACAGCCATTGGATACTAAAAACTTGTCTGTATGTTTATGTAAACTATAGCGCGAATTAGAACGAAGAACCAGTTTATGGCGGCGAATTCCTTCGGGACGCATAATCCCTTTGTCGTGCGCTTTTCAGCCGTTTTATTGTGCGCGCAAAACGGACCCAACGAAAAAAAAACAAACTTTTTATGCTATATTTTCGACGACTGTGTGCAGGGGTTCGGGCGATTGATGTGCATCTCGGGGCATTGTTACGCGTTTTCGCCCGGCTTGACTAGCAGCCCATGGCGGACAAGAACGCTAAACTCCAAAACTGCCGGAGTCAAAGCATCTGAGATAGCAGGAATTTCGCAAAACTAAAAAGACACTGCTAGAGAAATCAATTTTTAGTAAATATATTTATAAATTTTCTTAATTGGCAATAACGAATATTTATAAAAAGCCAAGATGTAGAATTAATTTTTTTTTACTTATACGCAGAAAAAATATTTAAAAGTTTTTTTTTTTAAATAATAATAAAAAGCAAAAGTTACTTATGTAGATAATTTCGGTATAGTGGAAAAAGTTTGTGCCACACCCTTTTGGATACATAGCGTTATTGTGTATCTAAAAATTTAAATGATATTCAGTATTTTATTTAAATTAAATGTAATGTTTGTTATAGTAGTGTACGAAGATTTAATAGATTACGCAATACTTGTAAGTAATGTAATTTACGTATTGTTAAATATTAATATTATATTTGTATTTAATATGCATGTTGATTCCTGTATACGTGAGTTAATTATGAATAAACTAGCTTGCAGTGCAGACGTGTATATGTTATTATTAGTGATCGAGTGATCCAGAAGTTATACAGAACACAACGAGAATATTACAGGTATATTTGTCTAATGCAATTATTTTTTCTAGTTTGTCGTATATTTATCTTTTCTTGTTTGTTGATTTAGATAAATTTTATTTAAAATTCCAATTTCGTTTTAACTAATTTGTATGTAAATAAAATAATTGACTCAGATAAAACAGCAATTTCATGTTTTGTATTTTTGTCAATTAATTTTAACTGCGATTATTATTTTACAATTATAATTTTACAAATCGACAAATATTGTCAGATGAATTGTATCTCTTTGTAATTCCGAAAGCTAGATGATAACATGTTTGCCATCTCGACTACTGCAACAAATTATAAACAATCTACTCTGAATTACAATTTAGGAACACAGCTTGGCTGCATCGTGTATTTGTTTGGCGCATAGAGAGTTCCCAAGTGCCATTGTACAAACTCTGGTTTACGGTCAAAGCAGGCCATCGGCGAAATTGTCTTTCTGATATTTGAAATGTTCTCTTCTCGGACGGACGAGAGAATGTAGCGAGCATAAACGCCCGCTCGCGTTTCCATCGCTGCAGAACCATAAAATCTTAACTATAAATGTCGGCACGATGAGATATGTTTGTTATAGTGCAGCAAAAGAACACAAGAGGTTCTTCACTACCACTATAAAACTGTTCAATCATCATTGCATTAATGGAAATGGCACGTTACATATACTAGGGTTTATGAAAATTATTATGACGTTCGTAAAAAGTGTCTGGATATGCCAGTACGAGTTGGAAATATTTTTATTATGGATCTTAGCCCGTTTTGTAGCAGTTTGCTACATATTTCGCAAAAATGTTGAAATGTGTTCAAAAATTACTAAACACTAGAATTTTTTTAAAATTAAATAAATATTATTGCTGAAATTTTATAGGTAGAAGAGCATTAGACGATATTTTTAAGATTCAAGAGCCAAATGTAGTCATATTTGGTTTCTAAATAAAAGATAAATTTAAAATACTCTTGTTATATAAGAAAAGTAATAGATAAAGAAAATGATACTGATTTAAATAAAATTTGGTTTCAATTAATGAAAAATTCATTCTGTGATAAGTGATATTTTTCTATTAAATATTAATTGCAATTAAAAATAATTAATATCTATATGAGTTTCCAGAACCAGACACAAAAAGCAAATCAAAAGAAACTAAACTATAACTAAACAAACAAACAAAAGAAACTTGTTTATCCACAATCATAATAGTTATTTTTATATTAAAATAAAAATTGTATATATGTACTAAGTCTTTATGATGTCGTACATAAGTTTTAAAGTGTATTTTACGTTAAAAAGTTATTTTCTTCAGCAATAACAGTATATGCAAGTATAACATATTCACTTTCATATTTTTCTATTAAATCAAACATAAGTTAAAAGAAATCTCAAATATTTTTTACTGATATTACAAAGATAATTATGTTAGGTTAGATCTTAACTAATATTTATTTTAATACAATAAGGCTATTATAAAATTAGGATTAAACAAATGAATTAATTCATCTAAATGCGAGTAATGAGTCAATGTTGTTTATTGTAATATTGTGCGTGACAGTTAATTGTATTTTTATTTTTTATTCAATCGAGTGTCAATTAAATAAGCACAACGCTAAGAAAGAAAATTATTCACCAGATATAAAGTAAAGTAGAGCAGAACGGCGGATTAGCGAGCACCATCGTAATCTCGACAGCACTATTTTAATGAAAAGATTATACATTTTTATCTGAATTTCAAATGAATGCAAAATGAACTAAACTAAAAGAATCCGAACCAGAGAGTCCCGCTTTGCGTACACGTAAACCTAATCTCCGGGGTCGTATAAATACTAATTAAAAATGGATAAGAGACATTAATGATTCTCGGCTGAAACAGAAAAAAAAAATAAAGAAAAACTGTACTAATAATGGGGTTCTTTACCTCCGGTGATGTACTTTATATAATTGTTAACTTTTTTTGTTCGAGTAAGATTAAATTGAAGTTGGCTTTAGCGTTTGTTTACCTTAGGAATCAAAACAAAAGAAACCTGTGAAAGAATAAAAACATTTGAATTACTGGTGTGGCAACACGTAAATGCTTTGAACTTTTTAAGGAATTATTTTAATGGAAATATTACACGTTATACATCAGTTTTATGTTGAAAATTTGATAGATTTATTTTTAACCTTGTTATATGTTGGAAAATTTTTAAATTAGCAAAATTAATTTTATTAATTTATGAAAACATAAACGCTGACATAAAAATTTGATGTTAATTATTATTCCTAAGCATTTTAGAAAAAAGGATTATTATCCTGGCATTAAATACTAATTTAATGTTCACGGTCGCAATTTTTTTATAGTGATTGTAGCTATCAAAAGCACTCTTGGTATACTTATATCAACAATTTTTTATTTATTTTTTTAGTTTTGTGCCGGATAAATTTTTAAATTAAATATATTTTTATTTTAAATAAAAATCTAAATAACTAACAGAAACGTTGATAAAATTAAATCACAAACTGACATATAAAAATAACGTTGAATATTTTTTTTAGTATATTTAAAGCACATTATATCGCACAAATTTTAATTTAAATATACGGTTAAACATACATTAGCGTTTCACAATATTTACCGTGGTATATAATATATATATATATATATATATATATATATATATATATATATATATATATATATATATATAGTAAATACAATATAACAATATAAGTGAATACTAATGTTTCCATCAACTGCATTAACAGTGTATTAGAACGCAACGGTTTTACATATTTCTTTTTTACAATATCGATGGTGAATGATGGAAAGAAATAAAGAAAACAGTCTCGTTGATGCCGATGCACTCAGACACAGTGGTTGGTACTAGGATGCATTCACATTTAAGATATGGTCTGAAACTATCATCTTCTAACATACTAAAAAATTTTTATTTCGAAACGTCGAACTTCAGTATGTAATTGAACTAAACTAAAAATAAAGCTTTTTTAGTTTATTCTCTTCTAGTTTTACTAACGGCCAATTGTTAATTAAATCAGTGGTTAACTACGCAAACATATTACATATCACGTTGTTTAATAATTAGCTATTAGTTGTTCAATCGATTTTTGAATTTAGCAAAACAAATACTACTCGTACAATAACAAATTTAGTTTAATAATGTTTAATTAAATACGAGCTAATAGAGAAACTAAATCGAGAATGTGACTGATTCCCTAAGCAGACTCACTCCACTCGACATTTTGCTACTTCGCCAGCTTCACACTGCTTCACGCTGCTTCAACTCAACGTTGGCTTGCACTTCAAGTCACTCCGAATGTCGCATACGCAGCAAGCGACTTGGTGCTTTGCAAAGAGGCTTACCGTAGCTTCGAAAAATAATTTCCGCAGATTTTTTTGCCTCATACAAGAGCGAGAGTCCCTTCCCCCAAACCGCTAACCGCATTCGGAAACGAAATGCCTAGGCAGAATTATTCGACGTTCGCTTCGTTAAAAATCGACCGTTTGGCTATTCAATGCAAAAATTCGTAAATATTTTAATATTCTAGGCATTTTTCCTATTCCATTTTTATGAGTGCAAAATTCATTTTTCGTGTTGGAAGTTATTTTCCTCTGCTTTTAAAGGTTTGTTTTTTCGTCTCGATGAATTGAAATTTCCATTTTTTTTTTCTTGTAAATCGCCTACAAGAAAAATCGAAATTGATGCAGAATAACAGACGTGGATATTTGCTATTAAGCATTTTTCATCATTACCATTCATCGGAGACACTAAACTTACAGTATTTTGTCATCAATTCTAGTATCATTTAATGTTCTGCTAGAATTTATTCTTGTTTACATTTTATTTCTAAAAATTCAATAACAGTAGTCAACAACATTATACCAAAAGAATGCCAATATATACTAAGGTATGTTATATTCTTTTTTTATTAGAATTACTTATTTTAAACATCAAGTAAGTTCATTCCTTTAATTAATAATTTTTAAATTTTTTAATCTTGTTACTTTGTCACCTAGTAACTTGTTTCTGTGTTTTGTTTGTTTATTATTTATGTCATTTATAATATTTTTCTTGACGATGTTTAAATAAACTATATACAGAACTTAATTCTAAAGCTTTTTATTTTAATTTATGTTTTCGTTTAGTGTTGTTATACAAAGAAAATTTCATATATTTTGAAAAGTCATAATAACAAAATGATCATATTTCTATTCTAGGAAATGTCACTCTATATTTCTTTTAATAAATACAGTTACGTTAAAACGACACCATTAGAGTTTAGTTAGAGAAGAAATTTTCAAATAGTAAAAGCTTTAGAAAAATAAAATAACAATCAAGATATAACAATATGTGGCAAGTGAGTAAATTGCTGTACTACGTAATGTGATAGTATCAGTACGGAAGGCAGATTGGTTTGGCTTTGCAATAATAGTACACTTTCTTTAAAAATGGTTCTTTTATGTTTCTTTCGATTTTATTATCTACCGACGGAATAGCTTTTCACAAACGCTAGACTGCTAGTTCACTTCAACCAGGACACACTATCTTGTCTATTATTAAACAAAATGGATCTCAGCAGAATTTTTCGATTTCGGAATAAGAAATGTTTCCACTGAAATAGGCTGCTAAGATAACTAGATTTCTAGATAATGGTCATTTCAATATTTATTTTTTTTTTATTTTTTATTTCGTGCAGTATATAATTTAGAAATTTATTTTAATATAATTAAATACAATTTTAACAAAAGAATTTACTTATAGGATAGAATACCTACAATATTGTAGACTTTTAAGCAAGCGAAATACAAATGAACTCAACACACCTGCATGTCTGTTGGCCATTGTTTAAATTAATTAAAATTCGTAGATTAGTTTTGTCGTAAAGTCTCGGTTCTCTACACCTAGGTTATATGGGGACACCTAAAACGATTTATGTTCTTAATTCAATATGCGTGATACGACACTTTATTCTTTACTTGCTTTAGTATTTTTTTGTCTGTACGTCCTGTATATCGTGTGAAAAATTAATTAATATTTTTCTAAAGAATTAGTGCAGAATTTTAGTTAATTTACAAATTTATTTCTTTGAATTTTTTTCCATTTTGCATTGTTCCACATGGCAATATGAATTCGTGAATTTTTTGTAAATTTAATTTTTTTATATCGAGTTTTCAAGATGTTAATTTTGTTGTCTCGACAAATGAAAATTTGATTGAAATAATATTTTTAATAAATGTTGTTTTGCAAATCAAACTAATACTTTTTTTTGAATTTCAGGTGAGTCATCAAAGTTTTAACGTAGGTCCTAAATTCAAATTCGGTAAGCTGAAAATATTTTTATTATTTGATGAGATTTCATTATTCATAAGCAAATTTAAAATACTATTAACATTTGCATCTTGTAGTTATGACTTACGATTTCTATTAATTTTATCATTATTAAGAAATGTGATTAAGTGCAGATAATAATAATTATTTCTTAAATGAAAATAATTAAAAAAAACAACAATTGCTCAAATATTAACTAAAATTTGTATATTGTAAATTCATAATAATAATAATTTATTTAAATCATTTTGATATACATGTTTGTACATATTGGAAACGTCACATACAAAATATAATATGAAAAACAAATCAAAAAAAATAAGAACTTTCCTTATTAATGCAACTTAAATTCCTCTATTGAGTAAAATGCACCCTCTAATAAGTACTTTTTATAGTTTGATTTTAAATGTGTGTATATTTCCGATTAATTTTATTGAATCAGGTCAATTGTTATAAAGATCAATTTGATTGTATGTATATGATTTGTTTTAAAAAATTTGTAATTTATATTTTGGAATTTCTAAAATGTTATAAGTTTTTATATTCAGAAATATATAATTTGCATTGACATATTATGGACAATATTTCAAAGTTTTTGATTTTATTACCATGCATATGTTTTTAATGATGGAAACTGAGATTTTCAATAATTGCACATAATATGAATTTAAAAATATACATGTTTTTGACTGATTCTTTAGTACTCGTCTAATAATAATTACGATATTTGAAAACCTCTACATTAAATTATTCACTTTATAAGATAAAAAGAATATCTATTACTGATAGAGGTTAATAGCAATCGCTTATATTGAATTTTTATTGTACACACTACGTGTTAACATCAAATCTATCAAAGATAAAATGCCATCCCTTTGCTGGTCAAACATCAGAAGATAATTACACTAGTATTCAGTCGGATTATCACGGACAATACCAGCATTCATAACCCGACCGGGGTACGTGTGTTTTACGTAAAGTGTTAATTATAATTACCGGCTTCGTAATAGCAGTGGGTGCTTTTGAATAGCGCGAGAGTTTAAATCTACTAGAGCGCGACTCACAGGGCAGGAGGGTGAGATGGCGTACTAGCGTAGGTCACCACTTGAACCATTCGCATACCGTACGGAGTTGGCATTGTGCAGCTGTCCGCGCCAGCCTAGTCGGGTTATCAGCAGCCCGGGCTTTGTCTCTGCGGAACGTCCCTCATGGTAATCGCGTCTTTGTGGATATGCGTCTGCAGACGACTTGCCCGCGAAGACATCTTCGTGGATATCTCTTTAAGATGAGCACATGACATACGGTCTGATGCAATGTGAAAGGGTTAAGGTATTGTAGATTTATTTTACATGGATGATAAAAACTTAATCACCGCGCACCGGTTTGAATGAAATTGTGCTAGAGAAGAGTTTAATTCTACAATTGAATGTAAATTTTGTTTTAATCTATATATGGAAAGTTATTCAAAATTTTGCTCTCATATCATCTCACACTAGCATCTATTCCAGTATATTTAGTTAAAATGTTTAATTTTTTTGGAAATATATAAAACACATATATTTGTTGTACTAATTCATAAATTTTAATTTAAAAAAAAATATATTTTGGAAATTTTATAATAAAATTAACTATTTTCAACCATTAATTTTTTAATTGACTTTTACTTTGCTATTTTTACAAAATAATTTAGCCAACTTTTACTCCTTTATTTCTAAAATATTCGTATTAAATTTCCACTATTTTAAAAATATTTCCTTAAAGCTTGACATGCTTTTTTTTTTTGTTTTTAAGTATAACTATGTACGATATTGGAATTTGTTAATTGATTTTTACTAATATTATATACAACAATTTTCTTTGTTCATAGCATTGTAGACATTCTTCTAATAACAATTAATAAAAAATAATTAAGTTAAAACAAATTTTATTTTGAAAAACGTATAGTCTTTATTCCGGAATTACCATAGATAAAAATGTTTTCTAATCTTATTAAGCAAATTATTAAAATATATATTAAATAATAAATAAAATAATAAAAATATCAATAGTTTAAAATTGTTTTTGCTAATTTTACAAACTTTGAAGTAGTTATGATTGCTAGGTTACTGTTACGTTTAATACATACATATATAATTTCGCCCTGGGTGTGACAAACTCTTTCCATCTAATAGTAATAAAACTAAACATTACTAACATAATAGAAAAATTGAAAATCTAATTGTATTAGCAATACATACATGATTAAAAAAAATATTGGAAGAATGTAGGTTTTCTCGGCGAGTTAACGAAGTCACATTTTTTTCTTTTTATATATATATATATATATATATATATATATAAATATATATATATATATATATATATATATATATATATAATGGTTGTTTTCTGTTGCAAGTAAGTTTGTGTTCCGTTCCGGGAGGAAGTTTGTTATTTGTTTTTTGAAGTAGTAGGACATCTAATTATTCAGACGGGTCTATATATTTTAACTTTATAATGACGCTGACGAATACAGTAGCATCTTGCGAGTGTTTACAACTTGCGTCTACTTTCCTCTTCCTTCCAATATTTTTTCGTTGACGTCGACGGCGACGCGACATCGCTTCTTCTTGGCACGAAAACTTTTGCCTTTGGCATTTTAAAATGTTTCTACACTCATTTAATTTAATTGGTTCTGCATCAATTAGTTTTAGTCTTACATACGGAACATAGTTTGAGCAGCGATTATTTTTCTAACAAACAAAAACAACAAAATGTAGAAAATGTGAATTAACTAGCATATTTAACTACTGGATGTTGAATTTAAAATATATACTAATTTTAATTAATACGCTTGTATATTTATAGTACATTTATTACGTAATTCGTTTCTTATTATTATAATTTTGTAAAGATAAATAAAGAAATAAAATTTAATTTAAGTAATAAATATCAGTTGTTTGCCAGAAAAGGAATGCTTGATTGCTAGTTAAATGAAATAAATTCTGCAACACATATGGAAATACATATTTAAATAGAATAATATTCGAAAGAGATGTTTAAGCTTTTTTAAAAAAATTATATGTCATTAAAAAAACGCAAAATTATTTAAAAAAAATAAAGTAATAAAGATTAAACTAAATTTTATTTAACTTTTTTACAATGTGCTATTTTCACAAATTTGCTATTCAAATTAATAATACTTCAAAATTATTTTATTTCAAAATTAGACTTTGCTATCTAGATAGAGTTAAAATAGTATTTATATTTCGAAAAAAATTATGTATGTATTATAATTGTTATACTTTGCCATAAATTTATAAGAAAATACTAGTTTTATTTTAAATATAAAAATATTTGAAAATTTTATCATTACTGGTGCGACAGCTCCAGGCGAGTCTTGACCTCAAGTATCGACATATTTGTTTCATGATCTTTCATTTAGACACTTTTTCGAAACTGCAAGTTGTACGTTTGCGTAGAGCAGCGACGACTTCCGACTAGTAATCTAAACTACTGATGTTTTTTAAGACAAACAGTTGGTCAAACTGTTGTATCCGATTCTGTTTAATTAATGCCTGACCTTGTGGCATTTTTTTATATTTAGGACAAACAGAAACGCCGGCCAGCTGATTCGAACCATCGAATCTAGTATTATATTTGGTAACAATTGAGACTCAAACTTTAGCTTTATTTTAGTTATGAAAATAATTTCTTTATTTTTTTTGAAGAAGTGCGGTAATTTCTAATTTTAGTAGTAAAAAACAAAAGAACGTCCAAAATTAGGGTTAAACATATCAGATGACTGAGCATTAGTCGAAAAAGGAAACTTTTTTTGTTCTACAAAGTGATGAAGAATAAATCAGAAAAACTTTTTCTAAAAAGAATGAAAATAATATGGTAGTGTAAGTTCTCGTTTTCTTCTTCTATTATCACTGG
Organism: Clivina fossor; assembly: GCA_963966155.1. NCBI lineage: Eukaryota > Metazoa > Arthropoda > Insecta > Coleoptera > Carabidae > Clivina > Clivina fossor. Next base: position 2,314,425 of record OZ014563.1, read on the forward strand.
AATTATCAAATAGCCATTTTCGGATGAAGGCAGAAGGGCTGCTAAATCTTGGAGACAAATGAAATGTCAGATAATTTTGGTTCCGGCTCCAAGGATTCAATCCGAATTCAAGACGGGAATCCTTTCGCTTTGTGATAAGTTCGCGTATATAAGGGGAGAGAATTTTCGACTTTATTATTAATTAATTGGTTTACCCATTCTGTTCGTCAAATATATCATGGCATTTTTTTTTCGTTTTCTTCAATTTTAATTAAAATTTGTTTGTACAGTACAGTTATCCAAAGATACGCCATGAACTGTTTGTAAACTTATTGTTCATATAGTTTTGTTAATTTTTTACATTTAATTTTTAATTGAATAAATTGAAAGTTTAATCTAAATTTGAAAACTATTTAAATCTTTCTTGACAAAATAAATTATTGTTTTTTTAATTCTTTATTTAACTTTTCGTTAGAAACGTGATGTTCAAATAACTATTATTGATTACAGCGACATCTGCGTGTGTATGAAACTATTTCTGTTTGTTTATCTGTAAATTAACACGATAATATAATGTATCACCGAAACCTGAAATTCGATATTTTGGTGTTATATTACTCACATATGGAACCATTAAATTTTTGACATTAACCACTTAACTAAATGTAGGGAATAGTTTTTGTCAATTTGGAATATAGTATATACAGTGTAATTTATTGAATGAATTTTTTTGTTATCATCATTATTATTGATTTTAATGACAATTTAATTTCAAAAGTGTAAGCATATTACAGTAAAATCAAATATATTTAAAATAATATAAAGAAATTTTAAATGTAGTAAAGAATCTTTCAAAACTCATTATATTAAAAACAGTAAGATCAAATTTTAATTTATCATTATATTAAAATTTAAAAAACTTTAGGTTTTAGAAATTTTATTGTAAACAGTGCAAATGAATCAAATTAAATATTAATTTTAAAATAAAAAAGCTTGAGTATAGCTTTATAGCTTTAGAGTATATCGACGTTTAGATATATTTTCATCAGGAAAACAATAATACAAATGACAAATAATAAATAAACAAAAATATAGAAACAAGTTACTAGGTGGTGACAAAGTAACTAGATTTTAAAAAAATGTAAATTATTTAAAAAAGTAAAATACTAATAATAATTTATAAATTATTAATTAAAGAAAGCCAAATTTTATTTAAATTAGTGCATTAACACTGATTGATGTTATCTTTTTCTTGGTAAATTTCTATTGCTTCTCTTATCAATCTAAATATTATTTTTTTAATCTAATTACTTTGTCACCTAGTAACTTGTTTCTATGTTTTTGCTTGTTTATTATTTATGTCATTTGTATTTTTTTTTCCTGACGAAGATATACGTAAAGTATATCGAAACATTGATATTTAAATAAAATATACACAGAACTTAAACTTATATTTTTTTATTTAATATAATGAGTTTTGAAAGATTTTTTACTATATTTATTTTAGTTATGATTATTTTTTATATTATTATTTTTTATATTATAAATATATTTTATTAACTTTTACAAAACTTTAAGATAAAACAAAATATTTTTTTGGTTAATATTTTATAGAAAACGGAAAAATGAATTAAAATTCTTGTGAATAATTTATTTTTCAGTTACTCTCTGTAAAGTAGGAAATTTTGCTGTGTAAGATACTTGTAAAAACTATTTTACTATAATCAGATACTAGAGATAATATAATAAAATCTATTGTGACAATCTTAAAACTGTTAAATCCCAGACACATACAGACTATAATCCTTTCAATTCGCACGACAATATCACAAATCAAGCGTTAGTTCCACTATCATTGATTCCAAAAGAACGCCGGTGTTACTGGGGGTCCAGTTGAATGGACTGCGAGGCTTGAGCCCTTCGGCTACCTACAATTCGACGTATGCGCCAGGACCGAACGACAACAACTGTATGCCTAGGCCGGCTTAGACCAAGCACTCGAGCTGTTGAGCTGGTGAATGCAGAAAAAAAAATAGGGATTCCTCTTGGCCGAAGAACTAAGGGCATATATTCAACATGGTATTGTCGATGAAGAGTGGGGGAGGTGGGGTGGGGATAATCCTCGAACAATCGAATGTCGGGGGTCCTAGGGTTGTCGCGTTACTTTCGATTTCTTCAATAGCCCCCGGTCGACTAACAGAGAAGATCGTGGATCGGCGGAGAAGTTTTTCAAGAAAACGCCGAGATCTTTGAGCTTCTTCGGCGAGGAATTTCGAGAATTTTATTGAACGCGCTCGGGAAAAGAATGCATTGTTCTAGCTTTAGTTATTTCGCGAATAAAAACAAAACGGAATGATGGTATTTCATGCAGTGAACACACAACTAAATTATATTTTATTATTTGAAGATTTTCTTTAGGCTCTTAGTATTTTTGCACTATTATTCAATCGGTGAATGAAATTGTTTATTACATTTACTTTACAAACTGTTTAATCAAATATTTTTTCCAATATTAAAACAATTATGTATTTTTTAAATCTGCATATTTTATAATTAGTTAATTATATACGAAATTGTCCGATTAATTATAAATAGTAAACTGATTCTTAGACATTTTTCATTATTGTTTTTTGCAAATGTACAAATAACAAAGTGAATGTTATATTTATAATTTAAGTGTAAAATTGGATAAAAAATTGTCAGATGTACAAATCATCAGTCGATTTCTTGTTTGTTCCATATCACAAAACCTTACTTTCGAGAAAATGATGTTTATAGTTTTTGAAGTGAATTGTTTATAGTAAGGATATGGAGCAAATTAAAATTTATATTTCTGAAACTATTAAAATTATAACATCCATGATTGTTAAAATAGATAGAAAACAAGCAAATATTGCCAAAATTAGTAACAACTCAATTTGATCAAAATTGGCGTATGGCACAAACAAGAAATCGACTGACGAAATGTCTGATAAACATTTGGTGAAAAGAATATAATATGTAATGTTGTAATGTCTGATGAGTAAATGGATTGGCATGAATGAAATGTTTATTTAAAACATTTAGTTAATTTTGGTATTTTTGCAGTATAAATAAAAATATTATAAATTTTTATAATTTATAATTTAATGGATATGCATATTTTTTAAGATTTAAAATATGTCAGTAGCAGTAGGGTTATTACTGAAAGAAAGGGCAATATTCCAAGCAAAGTTATTCCTCCCGCCTAAATTCTGACTAGTTTGGCCAATTTATACTAGAAAAACAAAAGAACAGAAAACGGCATGAAATTCGTTCCAAATAGCGACCATAAGGAACCACGCGCTACATGTTGGAATGTATGCTAATTTTATTATTCTTATTTTGGCGAAAAGACGTACATATATATATATATATATATATATATATATATATATATATATATATATATATATATATATATATATATATATATATATATATATACGCCTCAAGAATTTTCTTTTCACCAGCATACTTGAATGCAAACATTGACAATGAATAAACAACTTGGCACGAGAACGATACTCAACACTGTCTTATTATGCCAATTCACAATTTTGGATTGTTATTGTAGAATTTTAATCAAAATTTAAATTTTAGAAAATGTTTTCGCAGTTGTCTTAGTTTAGCAAAATATCTATTTTATAATTGGGGGACACAATAATTTTTTACATTATTTGTGTTATTTGGAGTTATTGTAGGACAAGTTAATTTTTTTCAATTTGAGATAATTAGGAGTAAAATTTAATAAACCCGTTTGATTACTGTAAGTGCAATAGATAAACTATTACCATCTATACCTTGAATATTTAAATTGGAACTTGGTTTCTTGTTTATCTAAATAAAATGTAATTTTAGACATTTTGGACTTTACCCACTATAATTCTGAACATCCCAATTTTCAGTTTTGTTTTTGAGTGTATCAATTCAATTATTGGCTTAATGAGAATTACATTTTCTTAATAGAAAACGATCTTAAAATGGACCTTGTAATATCAACCAAAATCTGTAGCACTATAATTCATGTTAGAGAATTAAAAAAATAAAGAAAATATACAAAAACATGTTATTCTATAACGTTTATTAGTTTTTACCACGAATGTGTGTTTTGGAGCACCGGTCTGTATGTACACGTTTGCAAATGAATGTATTAACACATTAGCAGACACTTGAAAGAGAATATCAAGAGGGTGCACTTCGCTATAAAACTTTGCGCATTTTAAATCAAATGATGACAGTACGCACGCGCGGCTATACGTAATTAATGTTGAAAATTCCAAAACTCTCGTCGGTCTTTTGATGTCTGCCTCATTGATGCGATTATCTTACGTAAAATTTAATACGCGCGACGAAGAAAGAAACTTTCTACCTGCCGGCCGCCTCTCGGCGTCTGCCTTCCTTTTAGCTTTGCAAACGGCTCGGCAATATTTTCAGGTGAAGTAAAGTTTTACCTCCCCGTTAGGTAAAGAGTTGAAAATACGGTTGACGTCTCGTGTTACAATCAAGATTTTCTAAAATTTTGGGGAAAATATTATAATATAGGTTTCAGTTATAATTAATTACTTGAAAATATATTCTACGCTTTATTGAAACTTGTTTTTAGTTAACTGAAAATATCTTTAAAATGATATCGTAGCAACGACCTAAGTTAATAGACACGTCATCAAAACATGTCACTATACTTGTTTACATAACCGATAAATCGTATTAAAAACATGATGTGTAAAATGTTTACATTTTACGAGAAAATTGAAAAATTCATATTAAATCAAACATTGGCTCATACTCGTATTCATAGCCTCTTTTAGAGCACTTTTAGTAAGAAGCAGTCAAGATTTCTATATTAATTTTTGCTTTTATTGCATATCAAATATAAACTAGATTCTTAAATTAAATACTTTTTTTATTATATTTAACATTTTAAAATATAAATAATGCTAAAGACAGTTTTAATATTTTTTAAATAAATACTTTCAGATATACGCACTTTTATCTAAAACTACTCTATTTGTATCTCTATCAGATATTTGTAGATGAAATTAATTTTAACAAATAAACTGTTTTTTTGCATTTCAATATTTTTATTACTCTAAATATAGACAAAACGAGGCTAAAAAATTATTTTCAGCCTCTTAATCATATTAAATGAAACATCTACAATCTACATATTTCAAAAACAAGTACATGATTATATATTTGGTGTATTTATCCAATATAATTGCATATTTTTTTAACTACTTATCAATCTTTTAGGATTAACCATTTAAAAAGAAGTAAATGAAACTGTGGAAACAGTAGAAATTCTAGAACCAGTTGCGATCACAAAATTTTAACTGTCGACCGAGCGAGCGAGCTGACGACGCATACACATACACCCACATAAACTAAGTTCGGATTCGTCATCTAGAAGCTACATGAAGGATTTCAATATATTTTATTTAATTTCGGAAAATGTTTCAGACATTGTACCGAATTCTACACCACTTTCTCTTGCAGTCAAAGTGATGATAAAAATGATAAAATCTTCAAAAAACATATTTCATTTAAATTCTTTACTAACATTGTTAGAAAATCCTAGAAAAATATGCAAGTACTCCAAATGTTATTTTAAAACCAAAAATATACTTAGCAAATCCATCTCGGTAATCTTTTTGTGACATAAGTTTGACAAAGACTGGTCTCTAAGTTCAAATATATAATACACTCTTCAATACAAGAGTATTTTTATTGTTCTCGGTTGCGTTACCTTAAAAATACAATATTGCATTCCCCCTTACTCACAATTCCAATTGTCAAAATAATCCCGGACTTCCATCTGTACAAATAACGCTTATGTCAGATTCTAGTTCTAGTACAGTGGCTGTTCACATCATATTTATATATATATATATATATATATTTGTATATATATATATATATATATATATATATATATATATATCATAGAAGGGTTATTTTTTAATTTCATATTATGCATATCATATGAATTGATACCTATCAAAATAATAATAATGTTTTGAAATAATATTTTGCTTGTCAGAGTAAATGTATAATAATTTAAATGAAATGCATTTACAATAATATTGTTATTATTGTGGATTTTATTAATGTTTTGACAAAAGATTATAAACAATAAATTATTATCTATAATTATATTATAATTTCATAGAAATTTGGTTTAATATTAATACAATTTTATATTAATATTTTAATAAATAACAAATTTAATAACGTTATATATTTATTATTATAATTTACTATTAAATTTTCTATTTTATTAGTATATTTAAAATATACAATATTAATATAAAATAAAACGGTTTTAGGTTTAAGTTCTATATTCATATTTAGTAATAATCGACGTTTTGACGAATTCAAGAAAAATGAAATATTCCAGAAAAAGGTATAATAATATATGTTATATCTTTACATATTTAACTAAATAAGATATTTGAATGTATTTATCAAATTTAGTTAATTGCTTGTAGAATAAGAAGAATTAATTTTTGATTATAAGAAACATATTGGAAAGTTTTTTCCTTAGATTATGATATACCTACAAGCTAAGAACGATTCTTTCATAGAAGAAAAATCCCACAAACTCCACCACTGAACGATGACATCACGCAAAACATCAAGTACAGATTTCAGTTGACAATTCATCCGTTTGTAGCCTACCTATAGCTTTACACATTTCAAGTACCTATAATCTTCAATTCACAGATGCGATACATACCTTTTCCCTATTCATAGCTTCACCACGTCCCTTACTCCTTACACTTTCCATTTCCCTAGACCCATCAACCTTTATATATAAATTTTAAGCCACCTAATGTACGCCTATACCCATTTATGTAACACATACCGCCAGACGCATACGCTGCGATTTGTCCTCGTGTGCATTTGTTCGTGTAAAAAGCACGATGGGTGTTTTGTGTTATCTAGCCGAGCGATGATTTTCCGTTCGTTGATGACGTATGGCGACGCTAGATGACGCCGGTGTAGCGGAAAATGTAGTTTATCAAACGCTATCTTTATGACAGGTGACTGTCTGTTCTCTTCGCGGCACGGATGTTCGCAACATGTTTGACTGTCGCGCGCACGGCGACATTATATTGGCTTTTTCGGTTGACGGTAAAATGCAGACGCGAGTCTCCCGTGTCACTCAACAATTCTCTCTGTCTGCCTGGCTGGGTTATGTTTGTCTGTTTGTCCTGCATACGTAGATTGGTTTTGGATTTGTGATTAATACTGACGAAATAAATTACATACCTTTGTTTTGCGGCACAATACATTCATGTGAAAATGTTTCTAGTTTTTGTCTTTGTTGAAGAGAAATAATGACCCGTAAAATTAGATATATCAACGGGAATGTTCATCCAAATTTTAAATTAATATATTTTTATATAAAACATATATTAATTTTGTATTATCAATTACACAAATTAATAAAAAAAAACTTCATTAATATGATAATAAAATTAAAATGCTTTGGTTTAGTCGAATTTATATCAACTTTAATCAACAACATTTTGATTTTACTATAATGAGATCTGAAAGACTTTTACAGTGATAAATATGATAGAAATTTATCCAATAAGTGCATGGGATTATCACATTCGCCTGCGGCTTGTGCTATCAAACGTTCCAGATATTAAAAGAAAATACTTTTGTATAAGTTTTATGCAATAATTTTTTATATGAAAGTCTACACTTACACAAACATTAAAAATATGTAAATCTAAAATTTGACGTTCGCCAAGATTATATAAACTTATATGGTGAATTCTTACAATATTATTCGTTTAAACTGTAATCTGTCACTAAATAAAATATTTAGTTTCCGACTGGATTCGGAAATGTGCAGCTTAAACAAAAAACGAATGCAATCGAATTTTGAGCGGCAACCAAAAATGCTGATAAAACGGCAAAGGTCGATGTACTTGCCAGTCGTGGATATGACAATGCGGTAACTTTCAAAAATGCTAAACAGTAAATATTCAAGACTATTACACAAACGCCAAAGTAAAACAATGACATACTATTTTTTTTTTAACAAATATATTTTTTTCAATATTTTATGCACAAAAAATAGTGAAATAAAGTGCAGTTTTTTAACAGTCATAGAAAAAATATATTTATTAAAGTTTCCAAAACATTTTTGTTATTTAAAAAAAAAAAAAATTGTTTCAATTTTAATTTTACTAAAAATTACAGATAATATTTAAAAATTAATAATTTAAAGAAAAAGTTTTATATAATTTTAATAATTCTTATTTATTTAATGTATTTATTTACTAAAACTAAACGTAAAATATAAAATTCAGCGTCTTATCAAATAATCAAATTGCAGAACAAGTTAACATGAAGCAATAATATCATATAATTTCTAGATAAAATAATCAATATTTCTATCAAATTACAGCCAATAAATAAATAATAATATATTTAGGCAACGCCTACATTCTGCATGTATAATTAAAATAGATATTCATGTTAACAATTAGCAAATTACAAAAATACATATCAAAGGCATAATTTATATTGACATATGAATATAGTAACTAAAATGCAACAGAGGATAAAATCAGAATAATTGATTGATTGCTCGATTTTATAGCATAAAATAAATGATTGATACAAAACAAAATAGATTACTAGATCAAACTTAATCTAATTACAACTAAAACTATTATTCATAAACATTATATTAATATTTTGTTTATTAAATGTATCGATTGATCTATATTTTGACAAAGGGTGTGTTTGACAAATAGGCAAGTAAACAGTAGAATCTTTCGATAATTTTATTAGGAGATTGTTATTCATATTTCAGAAAACGGGGAATTATTACATTACCCTCTGATTCATAATTTATCATATTTTGTGTGTGTGTGTGTGTGTGTTCGCGCGAGGGTGTATATATGTGTACGTAATCTAGAAACAGTTTAATTTATTTGCATATACATAGTTGAAGTTTGTGGAACGTATCAGGCTTTTAAATCACTCGCTATAATGAAAATTGTCTTTATTATTGTTTTGCATTAAAACGAATAACGCAGCAGTTTGGAAACTATAAATTTAACTTTGCTAAATTAAAATATTTTCGTTTTATTGTTGAAAATTTAGTATGATATGTAGAAATATAGGAATATAAAATAATCATAAACAACAAAAATTGGACAGACAATTATTTTTCTGGTAGTTGATAAATATAATTTTTTGACACATTAAAGCAATGTTTACTACGATGACACTAAGATTTGTACAAATATTTTAATTTCTACTAAATCACAGTGAGCAATATATAATTAGAAAATTTAATAAATTTGGAAAGATGTATTGGTCTCGCTGGAATTCGAAGCCGAGTTTCCTGCTTTCGTGGCAGATGCATTTTTTCAATTATATTGAGTTAACATATGACTTATGCTACTATTCTGGTTATTATATTTAAATTTAAAGAGCTTTAGCTTAAATGAGACTTTTAAATAAAGCAATTCCGAACATTCAGCTTTAAGCGTGAGCATTTAAAGATTTTATTTTCTATACTAGCAATGTATATATTTAATTTCTTACCTTTCAAAATCTTCTAAATATAAAAATTACAACACTTCTATATTATTTATTATTTATGCAAATATTTTTCACACTAATTCTGTCAACTGAAGGAGTTTAACCTCAAATTTATCAGTTAAAGCACTTTTGATAGCCATTTAAATTTAAAGGAATTTAAGCTAAAGTTTTACACTTAAAGTATTTAAGTAGTGATCAAAATTGAAATTTACATAATTCTTTAAATTTAAGCTAAATTAGTCATGATTGGTCAAACGTCTTTCCTTTTTTCCTCATACGTTTAAATATTCATTCACACAAAACATTTTTAATCTTGCTAATTTACCTACGTAACATTTTTATATTTAATAAATATACATTTTCTTGAAAATAACTAATATTTTAACAAGCATTCATTCTGTTAGATCTTAGAAATAAACTTTCGTAAAAAATCCTTGTTTATCTAATGTAAACTCGAAAGTTTTAAATTGCAACATTCGGACATCCCAGCGGAAAAAATTCCGAAGTTATTTTATTTATTTAACCATATTCAGGCCGAGGGAACGTTGGCGCGTCCATCCTTCCACATTCACAATCCGCACGGATACCGCATCCGTACAGTCGTGTTCCCAAGTGACGGTAAGCTACAGAAGCTGGTCACGGCATTCGTATTCCCCTCAGTCCACAATCCGGTACCCGGTCCCCGGAAACAGCACTGGACCGCCCGTCGAGAGCCACTTTGAATAACGCTAATTACAACACTGCCCCCGTACATCTCTTTCCCCCCTATCCTACTGCCTTGTTCAACCCTTGCCTCACTTCCGTCCATAGGCGTACGTCGAAACATTTGTACTGTAAAATTCTACTTGACGAATTAACGTTACATACATTTAAAACTGAAAAATGTCATGTATTTATATTTGCATATACGCAAGAAGGAAGAAGAAGAAAATGTTTTTCTCTTGGAAAGAGATGATATAATGTAAGATAATTTTTCAAGAAAATGGAGTTATCGAAAAGTTTGTTGTTTACATATTTTATTTATGATTTTTGTCAAGTTTGGCGAGGGAAAAGTCTTAAAAGTTTTGTGCATTAGAATTCACTTAAAGATGAAGGAACTTTGGAAGATTAAAATTATTTTAATTTTTCGTTTTTTCGACAGGCAAACTTATTGTATTAATATTTATTACACCCATTTTCTTATTGATAATTATTTTCTGAAATTTCAGTTTAATAGACAGTTGAAATATTTTATATGATTCAAATGCTCAAGTTTTGTCACTTCGCCAAACTAACTTCAGAAATTAAATAAAAAATTCATTTTTAAATTTGCACTCTAAATAATGAAGAATATTATTAGTATTAAACACAGATTATGAAATATATTCAATAACATTAAGTTAAAATAGATATCCAGTAAATTATCGTCATTATTAAGATACCATTTTATCGATAGTATATTATGCAATTATCAAATTTTAATTATTTTAAATGTTATTCTCGTCATATCGAAAAATGATATTTTTCTATTATATAGTCATAGAAAAAGTGTAGTATTCTACTCTCGTACAAGGATAGATCGTCCACGGAATATCATCTCAGAAAATTCTATAAATTCGACGGGGATTATTTTTCAATTTTTCTACAGTACAGTTCATAGTTTTCTACACAGAGAAAATCGTTTCTTTGATATTAATAAAAAAAAATTTAATAACAAATATTTCTTTATTTTAAATAAATTTATTTATAGTGATTATATAGCTTCTTATTTAAAAAAAATATTTCTTTGTAATAAATAAATATTTTATTATCAAATGGATATTTATTTGTCACTATTATTTATTTGAATTTAAAGGAAAATTGTTTCTTTTACTCCAAAGAATCATTTGTTATTTTTTGCTGAATACTTTGAAGCATCTTTTCTTATATTACACACACTATATTTTCCATCCAACTTAAACAAAAAAAAAACAAAATGTACATACAAAACATGCTCAGCATGCTTTTACATTTCCTGGAAGCAGAGAGAAAGAGAGAGAGAGAGAGAAAAAAAACAGTCAACAGCCTTATCCGACCGTGACAGCAAAGCTTTCTCGATGGCAATAAAAAAAGCATTGATTGCAGTGTGCTGTACTGCTGCTGTACGCGCACCGTCAATTACCAAAAGCTTCCCTGCTCGCTCTGTGTGCATACGAAAGCGATCGGCGTCTGCACTGCGGGACGTCTATGGCCTGCTGCGTCCGTTTCGTGTGACACAAGCGCGCGACGCGACGCGATGGGCCGAACGCGCGTCTCGTGCACAAGATTCTAGTTGGCTCTCCGGTCCCGGCACCGCGTTCGGTCTTTATTTAATGAAAAACTAATTTGTTTTGTGATTGAATATCGATTTCGTGAAGCGAAAAGCGAAAACGTTAGAGTTACTACTACGTTCTGGGTACTGTTGTGTCACAGGCGACGAATCGGCGACGCGTTTGGTTTTTGTCTCGGTGGTGGTGATGCTGATAGTATTTTGATCATGAATTACTGGATACCGAAAATAAATTGATTTTGTTCTACGTTTATTAGGTGCTAGGTATTATATGATGAAAGTTATGAGACACAAAAAATTATTTTCTCAATTCTATTACCTTCGAATTGGATCGTACAGACACAAGAAACTGTTTGTGTAATTAACATTGAAATTGTTACGTAATTTGCAATTTATAATAATAATAATCTTTATTTAGCCATTGCTATTTTCAAACATTTTATAAATATAAATATAATCAAAAACAAAATTTTACAGTACACAAATTAATTATATTTTCTTTCGATTAAATGTTAATCTAATATAGTTTTAAATATATTTAATTCTAAACATTTGTACATATCTACTAAATTTGTATTTTCTACAATATCATCTTCCATCACAGATTGTTTGTTTTTACTTGTGTTTCTACATGGAATATAAAATTTATATTAATACCTCTCGTACTGTTATCAGGAACATCATGTAATTTATTTGTATACTGTAAATAATTGTTCAATTTTTTTTATTTTAATCGATTGATTTTAAGTTTTTAAAATATTTTTTTTAAAATAATGTTTCGTATAATTTTGAACTAAATCAGATTTAGTTGCAAACGAACCTATAATATTATATCACAAACTTATTTCTTGAGCAAAATAACGGACATGTGTTTGTATTATAATTAAATTTAAATACTTTATTTTATTTATTAACTGAAACACTCTAATTATTATATCATACTAATAACATATATTTTGCGTGTTACATTTATTTATAAAATTATTTTGGGATAATGAGTCTACGGCACAGTTATATAAAACTTTGCTAAATACATTGTCCTAATTAACAACGTGATTAAGTTACCAGCTGACCAATCAATCAAGCATTTAAAACTGACAATCTAATTATGTAGTTAACTCTGTATGGAATGTACCCTAAGACTTTAAAATATTAGATTAATTTTTCAATTGCAATGAAATAAATATTGATTCGGTCAGCCATGGTATTTCCCACACCCATACTTGTTCAGATATTATTTCAAATATTTTTCTTTTAAATTCTCCAAATATTTCCAATCGTCTGACAGCGCTATTCAAGTATAAAATACCAGAGGGACACTACACTACCGGCCTATCGTTTTACTTTTCTCAATTTCTCGTTTAAATGCACCCTCCGCGTCCCCTATTTTGTTTTTAAACTCGGACCAAACCCTTGGATGCCCCCTTCGCGATCTGTGTGATTTGACTAATACGTCGAGCTATGCGTTTAATGCAAGTTTCGATTGCAAAACGCGCCCGCTATAAGCCGATAGTAATTAATCTCGGCGTCGTGGTGCGTATTCCGTTAGTTGTATGTCGCGATACTAACGTCAAACAGATGCGGATTAAGTTTGTTTTAAACTAAGGATAAATATTTTTGTTTTAAATAGGGTTTGGTTTGGTAATTTATTCATTGTTTTATATTGATTGGAATTGAAGAAGTTGTTCCTGGTAATGGAAATTTGAATTTGAAATTATATTGGATAAATAAAAAAATAATTTAGTTATTATTCGATTAATTGAAGTGCCCGCATGTACTGAAGTATTATTTACAAATCTAAATATATTATACTAATTTGAATATCTCAATTTGTCGTCTTAAACTAATTTTGAAATATTTATTTTTACTTCCTCTGTCTCACATCTAATCAAATATGAAATTCTGAATCATGTAGCTCCATTAATATAGTATCAATAATATAAATTTTTAGATGACAAATAAGAAATGGATATACAGTTTATTAAGAGGATACTATTACAATCTATGTATGTAGAATATGAAGAATATAACAACTAGGCTGTACAGCAATGTAACCCCTACTTTTTTCCCAGTATATTACTTTTAAAATTTTACTGTCTACTTGTGATAGGTTTCTTACTAAAGTTTTGTAATTCAATTTATTTTGTTTCACTTAGCTATATTAATAAATTGTTCAAAGTAGGTTAATCACCACTATACCAAAATCACTAAGAGGAGTTTATTTTTACATGATATTACGCACGTCTACATGCATATTACTTTTTGTGTTCAGTTACATGTTTCTTAGATATTTATATTACAATACAAATGTAAACACACTCGATTTACTGAACCGGGAAAAAGTGCGAAGATCCTTACAGTAATCAATAAGAAAACAATAAGATTGTGTATGTATGTATATTGCGAACTAAACAATTTAGTACACCGAAAAAATCCATGTAATACTACTTAGATTGTTTTCATTGTAGTGGTTCACATCTGCGTGATTTTTCCTTATTAGATTCTTTCCAAATTCACTTTTTTTTTCAATATCTACGAGTATTAGATATCACATTTCCTCTGACGTTATTTGATAGATGACTGCTAGATATTGTTACGTCTGCCGGTTGCTGTGTCACACATTGTTTAAATTTCGTAGGATGCGCAGCGAGCCGCGACTTTCATACGACGGAGGGCGCCCAGTTGCCGCCAGGATCAAAACAACGTACCCCTTGCACTGTAGGGGTCGCAACAAACAATAGCCCTTGGTGGTATTGCTAGAAAAAAAAAGGGTTCCCAAAAACTTATTGTGCTTTACACTAAACGCATTATGTTTCTACATGGCAAATATGGAATAAAATTGTTGAAAGGTAATAATATATTGGAGATGAGGGTTGTTTTAATATATTGTTTAAAAATTGGAGAGGTAAACGGGACATGCACACGAATAATAGATCAGCTACGTTTAATGTAAGTTGAAACTATTGTAGTGTATTGTAATATAGAACTTTTATAGACTGTAAGTGAATTATGCATGGTGTAGTATAAAAGTAATGAAGTGTTGAAGTTTTGTGTTAATAACATTAATCTGCAATATATTCAAATCAGTTTTTTATTACTTTTTGTTGCTAATTTAATTAAAAGTTTAGTTGGTTTGAAAATATAAATATAATAGTAATTAAATTTATAATTCTATGCTTCTAAACTGATAACAATTGAATTTAAATAGTTTATAAACTCACTATTAATTTAAATAAAAATTGTGATATACATTAAATTATACTAGTGAAAAAAAAATGTGTTTTGGAATCTAAGATTTCATCCTTAGTAATAAATTAGATTTTAATTTTTTTTGATCACATTACACAATTAAAAAGAAAACTGAAATTTGTTTTATAAAATGTCAAGTAGAGCTATTTATATTTTCCTACTTATCACGAAATTTATGATTTAGTTGTAATGATATTTTATTTATTACAATATTTAGAAACTTTTAGTGGTTTGTTGTCTCGATTGTCCCCTTGGTTATCGAGCCCCCGCATTGAGGGATTTTGCTTTAAAAATTTACTTTCTTGTTAAAACAAATTTGTAGAAAAACATTGTTAACTAAAAAAAAAAACTGATAAAAATAGGTCTACATTTTCTTTTTCATAAATTAATAAGAAATTTGGTTTAGAACTTCTAGCTTCATATATAAACTAAAAAGCAAACGAAATTGTAGAAAATTTATTGCGATAACAAATAGGTTAACTTTATATTTATTATTTAGAATCACCAACTATCCCGTCTGCTGTTTTTTTTTTTTTTTTTGTTCATTTGTCTCTTTTTATAGTATTACTATTCCAATTTTTCCAAAACCCAGTGCACCCATAACCAACTTCAGTTTTAATCTTTCGGTTGGCCGACGTTTGAATAGGATTTATGAACGAAACGATGCTGATGTTCAACTGTTCCACATCTAGCACAGCCTCCGCGATTACGATCACGATCGCAACTATGTTACTGTTATACAGCCAGCAGCGAGCAGCGAACGAACGACCGAACGGGTTCGAAACGTATTACGGATGCGAGCGCAACATTTATTCTCCACGCGCAACTGATCGCTTGCGCGTTCTGTTTTCGTTCGCTTGTGCACAGCATTTCATATATATATATATACCGGTTATACATACGTGATTTAGTGCCTTTGATGGTGGTAAACCGCACGTTTCACTTAAATAATAATTAGATATTTTGATCTTAGCTCCACCACTGAAACGAATAAGTCTATGCGCGCTAAGTTGGATGATGCGAGCAAATTTTCATCAAAGATGAGATGATATTGGGATTTTGGTTGCAGGATTATTTATAGATGAGTGTTGGTTTTCGCATCTGCTATTTTATTAAGAATTATTATTAGTTATATTATATATTTATTACGTTTATTTAACAATTTTATAACAGGATAGTTTTCATTACTAGATAGTTATTAAGATACTATTCAAATTTGCTAATTCTCAATTCTCAATTGACTCAATTTTTTTAATGACAATTTTTTTAATGACATAAAGAGGTCAAAGACAAATAATCAAATTTATTAAATAGCGTTGTAAAGAGGCTTATCAATAAATAAATAAGACTATTCCGAGATACTATACAAACAAACAAAATTGTGGGTCTAAGGCCAGACTGCAAGCAATAACAATATAATTTCAGAACGTATGACCAGCTAAGTTTAGTGTTAGCTTTCAAATCAATTTCAGTAGAAAATATAGTTTTATTTAATTTTGACATTTTCTTTTTCAATCTTGTTTTACTTGTAGGTACAATTTCAAAATTATATTTTTACACAATTTAAAATCGAAATAACAACATTCTTGGCTACTACACCTACATACCCGTACAAGCTTATTGTTTGAAGTAATTTTAAATCCATTTTTGATGTAAGTCGATGTTAACGCTCTGATGTTGTAGTCCTTCTAACTAACGTTGTACTACTACTCCAATGAACGCATCATCCTATATGCATACACTTCCTGATATGCTGAGTTACTTCCTGTGCTCTGGCCGCGTTCAAAGTCGAGCCCGGATGAAGCCGCCATAGAATATTCAAGACGGAGATTCCGGCTTACGCATCCTTTAATATTAAATTGCTTAAACTGTACACGGAAAATGGATTTATAATGTCCGACGAAGGCCAGCGAAAGAAAAAAACGTGATTTGCCTTGCATAAAACATAAAAGGATCCTCTCTCGGACACGGGGGCGCCCGAATGCAGCCAGAGAAATGGTCATAGCAAATCGAGGCTGGATGTTTCGTGCAATATTCAGACCCGTTTGCCGCGCACCCCTATTTATAAATCATGAGACGCGCGCGCTGAACTATCGCGCAGACTCTTTTCAGTTGAGTCATGACAGACAGCTTCCATTACAATATATCTCACTTACAATACCATTTCATCGTTCGTCCGCCACGACAAGATGCTTGCCGACTTTTTAGAGCTATCGTCTTCGGTTATATCACTTGAAATACATACTATGCTGATACTAAGTCGTTCGATCTAATAGAAATCAAAGTTTCTTTACATTAAAAAATATTTTTGTTTCTTAAATATTAATAATTATAAAACTAATACCATAATTTAGATCTATATACTAAATAAATATTAGTACAATTATTCAACAGTGATTAATCACGAAATGGCATTTGTATTGAATAATTTAAATACCATGTTATCATAAACTGTTGAATAATTAACCTACAAAATTTATTATTAAAAATCATCAACTATCAGCGATAACTCGACTAATACCGAGTTGCTATTTTAAATATTATTTTTTCTTTATTATATATAAATACAACACTTATTTACTTATATACTCAGTAGTAATAATCATTGTTACATGGTTGTTGAATAATGTACAATAATTTCATAATATTTCTTATAAATAAACTACATAGTTGTGTAGTAGTTTCAATTTCTGAGTTATTGTGTAAATTTAAATTTTTACATTATATTCTGAAGTGGGGACATTTTCCGTTAATACATTTGCACCAAACTAGAATATATTTTTATACTTTTACTTTGTTCAAGTTTGTTTAAATTTCAAAAAGGTTTTTATTCAAATTCCGTTAGTTCAAATAAAAAATTGATATCCGAAAGGTTCTGTATACTAACTTAACACATTCAGAGATTTATTTTGTTCGTATTTTAGAAAACGGTAACTTTTCTTTTTTCTTCTGCAAAGTTTTTACTTTTACGAAGTGTATCCTGTACCTTAAAACATCTTTCTGAGCTTACACTGTTAGTTTTACTTTGAGAAAAAATAAAATAAATGTTAAACTGCAATCCATTTACCATTGGAGTTTTAGAAATTTTTGTTTGAAAATTATATAAAAATTTAATATTTAAAGAAGCTTTACCTAAATTGATACAATAATGTATTGTTTGTCCGCGTCATTTCTTCATCATTAAGACGGAAAAATAAAAGATGAGAAACCACGATATAATCGCATTTATAGACGCTTATCATTTGTCATAGAAATGACACGTAAAAATTACTAGTTATAGTCAAATTCTGCATTATATTACAGTTAAAATTGTATATTACGTCGACGTTTTGTGTATCTCTATATCCGCACTTGACAATATAATAACTGTCATACGAATGTACTATACAATGCATTCTTGCGTAAAGTCGTTTCTCAAAAACAATTGACAGCCATTATTGCTACAAGATATCGTTTCTTTGTTTCAATCTACATTTTTATTGTAAATTTATAGTCAAAGTTTATAAATATTTTATAGCAACAAATATTTTAAAAACATAGAATAACAGTTTCCTTCTTTAGAATTTTTTTTGTGATGTACATTTATATAGAGATTTGTTGTGCCATTTTTTGAAAATATACTTGTATAATAGTATATTATTCAACAACTATGTTATGATGGTTATTACTCATGAGGATAAAGAATAAAATGAGTAATAACCATTATTTACGAGTCGAATACTATTCTTTTTTTTTATCAATACAGTTTTTGAACTAATATAAATAATATAAATATTTTACAAATGTACACAAGTTTAAGAACAGCGCTACTTGTCAAATAAGTTCGCAATATATAGTTGGTTGAAACGATTGATTAAAAAATTTACATAATTTTTATTGGTCAAAAAGTGTTTAGTAATAATTCAAAAACTTACTTCAATCAAGATATTATCATTGTGTTAGTTTTCGTTGTTTTACATTATAATTATTTTGAATTGCTATTTATAACAGACTGCAAAATACAATTTTCTATTGTATAGTCGTAGAAAAATTATATCACTCAATATTTTATTGGGTAAATTAACAACAACAATTATTACGTTCTAGCACCTTTATTTTTTATATGACACTTCTGGTTAATGATCATTAAATAATTTACTATTGTATATACTTTTACATTAAAATAAGATAATTTACACACACAAGAAAAACATATTTATGTATAAAAAGTTGGGTATAATTTTCAGCAATAGTGACATTAAAAAATTTTTAAAAGCCAATTAAATATATACAATTAAATCCGAACGAAAATAAAGAACGAAACAAAAGCAAAATAACAATTGTTCTTCGGACAATTTATATCAAAATAACCTCTTATAAATCTTTTGTTCCTAATCCATTGATATTTTAATTGGTAATATTTCCATCCCCCTTCCGGTTAAAAGTAATAAGAGAGCTTTACAAATGAAAACGATAATCGTTACAGCGGCAGGAAGAAGATCTTTTTATTGTCATTAGAAAATTCCAATTATAAATTATACAAGAAACGGATGGTACAGCCGCGTTTCTTAAGCCCACAACTTGCTGTGTGTTCTTTTCTATGGGTATGTATGTGTCGTGGGGGTTCCCCTCCCTCCTGGCACTATATTAGCCCGACGCCCTTAATAAAAGGACCCCCTTTTAGGTTTTCTTACACACTACACGTACGCGTTGCGGCAATGTTGAGGGCGTGCTAGCCCTACAGGCCCGTACCAAGGAGGGTCCAACGAAATAGTTTTTGCTTTTCAGCATAGTTTGCTTTGGCAGGAGTTTACCCTTACGCTCTAAAACCAGGCCAATGACTTTGAATTTTATTGAAGGGATCGAAAACGAGATATTCATCAGACTTTCTTTTATTAACTTCACTTTGATTTATTGTACTATTTGTTTGTTCAGTTTTTTTTTAATGTATATGCGAACAAGTTTGCACAAATTTAAAGATGTTTTATTTATTGAAACTTAGGGGTGTTTTTATGAGTTTGTCTCTGCTAGAATTAATGACTTTTTTTGTAATATATTGTGTTAGAATATTAGAATTTATTTTACGTCTGAACTAACTTTTAAATGCGACATAAATAATATTTCTTTCTGCAGTTTTTTTATCATTATCATACATGTCATGTCAACATAAATAAAAATTATCAATACAAATAAGAAAAACCATTAATGAAATAATGCTTTAGATTTCAGTTCTAAATAGTAAATTAGTAAAATATAAGTAAACAATTATATTTTTTAAAAATTTAAGAAATATCTTTTTAGGCAAGTTAAGATTAGTGTCTTACAGGTACTATTAGATCTCAAAAATAGTCGTAAGCCACTGGATTATTGCAAAAATAAATTTTTTGTATATTATTTTAATAACTTTAAAAGTAATTTTTGGGTAACAAAGTTTTATATTGAAAATTCTTTCCGTAAGACGTAACTAAATAGTTTTTTGAGATATTACAAAAATAATTTAAAACTTCCATTACTACATGGTAGTGATCTATGACCTTTTTGTCTACTTAGATTTTAATATCTATTTTATTTTAATTATTAAAATCATACATGCTTATCATATTACTTGTTGCTTGTTTCATTATTAATTTGCTACTTATAACGGAAACTGAGTTTGCGCTGGCGTTATTTTTAATTTTGTGATTTTTGAAAATTTTTAATTATTTTTGCTTAAATTTATTGAAAAAATAAATTAATACGGCTGCGTTACTAGTGATAAATTTCATTAAAATACTAAACAAGTAAATCGTAAAAAAATACAATAAAATTAAATAATTCCGATGACATTAGTAAGTATGCGACACATTGCCATTATCATTGCACCTCCTCCCTTCAACAGATTGCACTCCAATTAGATCGAATTTCCTCTGTAATTTAACTTTATAGTTCGTTTTCTTTATTGCAGCATTCTTTGTGCATTAGCCAAACCATCGTAGCAACAGCGATGCGCGGCCGCACTTTTATCCCCGACACTAAACTATATATGGGAGGGTGTTGAAATTGCTAAATTCGTAACGCTAACACCATTACGTGCCTTATATGAGATCAGAGCATCGTCGGCCAAAACACAGTTCTGGAGGAGGTAGAAGGATGAGGGGGAAACTAGCGCAAATTGCAATAGGCTGGCGTATAAACTGAGTTCACAGTGCGTATCCCAGATTGACTCATACGGCCGACTTTGCGCTCCGAAGATCCCTCTTTGCTTGCTTGTCTTCTTGCACACCCCTAAGGATGCATCCCCGTGCTTGTGCTGATATTCGGGAACCCCTCCAATATAGTCTTATTATTGATAGATGGAAGGCTCTATACCTTACTATAGATTCAATTTCAATATGGTAAAAAAGTCGGTTAAATGTTATTCAAGTTTTTTGTTTGCCACCAAAAGTTTGAGTTTATTAAAATGTTTAATACATGAGAATTCTCTGTTGTTTTTGGTTTTAATGGTGAGATATGTAATAATATTTGCAAATTATTGTATTTTGTTAAATAAAACATTATTTTTTCTTAATTTTAAATAAATTACAATATATATCTTTTAATTATTGAAAAATTTGTCGTAGAAATGTACATGACAGATTAATTAACAGAGAAACAAACATAACTTTATTTAATATGTTTTGCACTGGATGTTATATGCATCACAAAACTTTTACATATGTTGCGCTTGCAAAAATTTTAATTACTATCCAATTTTGTAAAATATATCTATCTCTCTATTTAAAGTATACTAGAACATAATGTATTGTCTGATTCTTAAAATATTTTCTATATTTGACTAGTAATCTATATTATTTTGCGTCGTCTCCCACTAATTTATTTTACAAATTTTTAATAATTTTGCAATATAAATTTTATTTATTAAAAATTATATTATTATTATTATTCTTGAAGAACTATATTTTAAAATAAAACGGCTTTACGTTGTAGTTCTGTACTAATATTTATTAATAATCGATGTAACGTGCTCAACGTACGTCTTCATCAGGAAAAAGACATAAATGATATTTACAGTAAATAAACAGAACATAGAATAAGTTACTAAGTAACTTGTTTCTATGTTCTGTTTATTTACTGTAAATGTTATTTTTGTCTTTTTTCCTGATGAAAACGTACGTTGAGTTCGTCGAAACGTCGATTATTAATAAATATTATTATAGAACTACAACCTAAAACCGTATTATTTTAATATAATGAGTTCTGAAAATTTTTTTATTATGTTGATTTATATTATGTTTTTAGCAATTTAAATATAACAAAAATACAAACATATTAAAAACCAAATCAAAAAAAGAATGAACAAAATACATAATACTTAAACATAAATATGTCTTGCTACCTAGCAACAAGCAAACAATCGTTCTATCATATTTTTTATTATGAAATATAATCCTTTAATACGAGATCAAACCATGTTAGGATTAGTCTCATACAAAACCAAAACCTTTTCGACATACGATACTTCAACACATCCGTAAAAAAAAAACTCGAAATGGATCGTTCGCACTTAATACCTATAAAGTATTTATTCCGGTCGAATAAACGTGTGCAGTTCGATAAAATAAAAACGGAGAAACTATCTAACAATGAACCATTACACGCACGTGGAAGCCGTGGATAACTACAAAACCATATTGTTAATGTGGTGCTGCCCACCATTGACATTTGGGCGCCAAGTTGCCAACATCTTCTTTTATTTTTTTCGCGTGCAAGACTCAGTTGCGCTACTTGAAAAACTCCCAAAAAGTAATGTAATAACATCGATCTCGTTTCGACGAAATAAAATACCCGTATTTTGTGTACAGACGAAACGTTGAACCAGCTCGATATTTGCTTCTTCTTTCATCTATCTTTTACGAGCAGAAACGGGTTGGCTGGCTGACTAGATATTGATCGGAAATTGATGTAATTTGAGATAGAGGCAAAGTCCCAAGATATTGAGATAGCTAGGGTATCGGAATCGGACCCGTTCCTGAATGTATAGAAATCCGAGATTTCGATATGATCTGAATTTGGGATGCTAAACACATGTGACGGAACGACAGCCACGCGTACACCCTCTGGCGATGTTGTTGCAACATGCTTGCGCCGTTCTCTCGCTTCCTGTATCATCCCATCTCGCTCATTCTCCCCGAACACACACACATACACACACGCACACCACACCACCGATGATGCTACTACATATTCGGCCTCGGGCGCAACGGCACACTTGCCGATTTTCACACAGGTACCACGAAGTTACAATAACTGGTAGACAATTCCATCGAAATTCCCAAATTTCGGTCTATCGCACGAAAAAAGGTTCCAATAACATTTTACTTTCATATACCCCCGTCAACTAGATTTACCTAACCGCACACACAATATAAATTATATTTCACTGACCCCATTTTTGTTCTTCTATTTAATACATTCAAATTTTCGTTATTTTACAGATATTAATTGAACAGTTATTGTATCTGTCAATATGATTATATTTTAATGAATAATTTTCAAGCGGATTCTGCGGGTTCATTTATTTTGATCTGTTGTTAATAAAATTTTCAATAACTTATTTATCAAATATATATGCAATTAAATATGATTATCTAATATTATTTCTATCTTATCTAATTAAAATTTTGTTTATTGTTCCAGAACATTTCATAATTATTTCAATTATATTGTTATAACGCTATAAAATTGTAAGATTTATAACTAACTTTTCTAATGCTTAGTTTCTTAAACGATGAATAAATTTATTTTATAAGTAAATTTGTTTATCCTGTAGATTTTCGTATTAAAAAGAGAAAATAAATTTTATCTACTGTTATTAAAAATAGTAATAATTAATAATAATTTAGTAGTAAATTTTTGAAATAAGATTTGTATTTAAAGTGATTTTGTAGGAGAATAAAATTTACTTGTGAAGTAAATGTTTATTAAACAAGACCTTAAAGTAGTAGTCAAATATACAGTAAAATATCAATGTTTTAAATTGGATATATCAGTTACTTTTAGTTTCCTAATTAAACTTTTAATATTGATTCTTTAACCCAGAAACACTCTATGTATTATAACTATCTTGAAACTTTACAAAACAATATACATATTGTATATCAAATTTAAGATGAAAACTTTACGGAAATCATGCTAAACCAAACCAAAACAAGCCACTTATTAATTATAACAGAATCACTATCTATCCACTCATTAGCTAATACTGTTTATAACAATCTCTAAAACGATACTAACATACAACCCCTCGGAAAACTTTCCATATATACATACACCATCCAGCTTCTCGAAGAAAGTCAAACAAGTTCCTGGATAGGCCTTTACCAGACTTCACCTCATCTCTGCCGTACTTTACTTTACATATACATACTTGTTCGAAGTCGATACATGTTCAGTCGCGAAAGTGACGAGGGTTCCTTCGACGACGCCCGAAGCGCTCGACTCCGGGCCACCACTTGACTCCGCGGCGTGACACGCAGTCAACAACGTCTTGGCAAACGGTAACAGCCCGGATCACTACCGCGCACTTACGATGCATTAACCTCCCCATTTTATTATCATCGTTGTTCACGCGTGGTGGTAGTAGGATGCCCGGTGGATTGCGCAAGAGTTGCGAGAGTTTTACTCCAGGGGGGCACCGACAAACAAATGCTGTGCGGTTGAGGTGGTATACCGCAGACCCGAGTAGCCATCGTGGATTTCTCTCTTAAGGTTTATTTGCAGCTGGAACATATTGACCGTGTCAAAACTCCTAAAACTTGCTGGTTAATTTTACTAGATTTATTTGATGAGGTAAAATGAATCTCTGCTCTTTAAGTTTTCCAGTCTCTCGTAATATAAATGAGAAAATTATAATATAATAAAATATTATATAAGCAGACATTTGCATTATATTTTCGGTATTATTTTAGAGTAAAAAATTAATGAAGTATAAAGTTAAATTTTATTAATCTATATTATACTTATTTGTAACATCTGAATATCTGAATTTTTACTTCCATTGTCAAAAATATGACCAAAATGAAAAATCTGTTCTACTTAAATAAAATATTATTCCATATAATGTTTAACATATATCTACATATTAAAGTAAATTTTGAATTACTCGTACATCTATATTTCCAAATTTAGAATTAGAAATAATATAATTTCCTGAAATTAGTGTAATTATGATTGATTTTTTTTTTTCAATTTGACAAATTTTTTTATTAGAATTGTTAAAAGAAGTAAAATTAATCTTGTTTAAATATAGTTATAATTATAATACTATACAGTTTTTTTTTAATTATACGTTTAATTAATCTATGGTTAATATTTCATTAATACCGTAAGTCTGAAATTTTATTCAATACAAATTATTTAAAAAAAAACATTTCTAGATCAACAGCTATACATATTTTTATCCAATTATGATATAATATATCTAAATTTAATTGCCAGCTTACTCATTTAGCAAAACAACAAATTCTTTGCGGTCTGAAGTGCGACTAACCCTAAAGAATTAAAGGGTAACTCATCTCTTTGGAGTACTTATACCTTCAAAAGCCGTGATTCCCCGTTGTTAGTTGTGCATAGTTTGGACTGAAAGTAGAAAGTTTCTATTACGGATGATATTACATTACAACTATATTACGAATACGGTTTCGGAGGCAAAATTATACCGTTGTAAATTTGCATTACAATACTTATATACCAGTAGTGTGTTTGTTATTTATTTTAACAGATACACAGACATTTGCATTAAATTTATTATTTTCAGGGCTGATTTTGTAAGCAGTGAACTATATTTTAGCTCGGGAATAAAAATAGATTGGCAATATTTTTATATATTTTGAAATATGCTATATTTGTTTTCATCAAAATTAATTTATATGTAAATGTTTAGATAATAAATTACACACAATATTTTAAAATCGATAATAAAATGTGTTGGTAGGACTTTCTACAATGATTCTACTGTACCAAATTCCATTATTATTTTTAACTTTTTATGATTTAGTTTTCATTAGAATAAATAGGGTTATTCAGCGAGCATATTCCGATATAATGTTGTAGTTTTAGAGGACTGCGTAAAGTATACTATGCACTTGCATTGATTTTACTTTTTAATATTAATTTTAATATTTAATATTAATGTTAATTTTTGTTGCATAAGTACTATAAAAATTGAATATATGATAAATACTACAGGATTAGGAAAATTTTTGCAATATTCTTGTAAATCAACTGCGATAATCTATAAAAAATATTTCTGTTCGCATAATCCTACAATAATCTCGACGAAAAAATAAATTCAAACATTTGCATGAGGTGGTAAATTCGTGTTTCGTAAATTAGCATTAGTTGTTAGCTGTCTGCGCGTCTTATCTGTAACATGGCAAGACTAATGCTCGGCGTGAAGTGACGGCTCTCGGTGCGTCGTGGCGCCGCCAACTCTACGACGACGTCGACGTCGACGAGAGTCGTAAGCCAAACTTGTTCAGTGACCGTAAGTGAAAAAGGTTGAGAACTTCTGACATGCTTATATACTCTTACAGTCAGCATTTGGCTGGCCGATGTGTTGGCGAGTTGGTCCGGCTCTCGTGGGATTTCAACAGCGCGGCGCCCGTGGTTTTAACGTCAAAATCTGGTCCGTACTCAATACGACTATGAGCCATCTTCAACCTATACTTGTATATTTGCGTTCTTTTATATTTGTCGAGTTCGTTCGATGGATAGGTTGTACTTACAAGGATTATTTGAGAAAAGGAGAAATACGTTGCTTTTAGTTATCTAACTAATAAAATAAAACGGTTTTAGGTTGTAGTTTTGTATTAATATTTATTAATAATTGATGTACGTCGAAGACGTACGATTAGTTTGTCGAAACGTCGATTATTAATAAATATTAATACAGAAACTATCTAAAGCTGTTTTATTTTAATATAATGAGTTCTCGAAGATTTTTTACTATGTTACTTAACTAATATTTAATGCAATATTTATTGTTCTCATATACCATGTAGTAAGGCATAGACGTTTAACATAGAAAAACAGGTGTTCCGTGCGCATTGTTTCCCAAATCTTTTTAATTGAAATTGTTTCAAGTAAATGTTGTAGAGCATACAATTTTTAAGCTTTTTATATCTGCAGAAATTAGATTCGAAAATTTACAAAATTAAAATTTAATAGTACTAGCCATGAAATTAAAACAAGAGACGAATAAGATATTAAGACCTATTTTTTATTACATTTCAATTTTCACAGTAATTTTCTCAAAAAAAATATAAATACTTAAAAATAAATAAATAAAACTTGTTTATTGATTTAAATACATAATTTTATGCTTTACAACATTTAATTGTTATAATTTCTTCTAAAATCATTTGGGAAGCAATGCGTATAAAAAATTTATTTTTCCACAGCCTACATACACATTTATGTCTTAGCAACCGGAATAATTTTGTATACGTATTAATATAATGATAATTTTTTATTTTTATAATAATTTTTCTATTTTTATGTAATATTGTATTCTTATAATATTTTTCGTATAATATTATAATATTTTTGAAATACTAAGCAGAGATTAACTACCAACTCGAGAATAAATTCGGGTTATGTTAATCCACTAATATTAACAAACTTGGGTTATTCTCTGAATAACTAATCGGAGAATGAGAATTATACTATTATATGATACAAAATTTCAAACAATTATTTTATTTGTTTTAAACCTTACATAATAAATCAAAGAGTGACACAATTTCTCTTATAAACTGACTTGAGACTGTAAAGCAAAAAGAAGTAGACATGATAATAAAGTAATAACTTCCTGCGGTGGTTTTTTTTTTATCGGTTACATTTGCTTATCGCGTAACAAAGTGGTTCTGCATTTGTGTACTTTTTGAACAACCCTCTAGTTGGCAGAGAATCGTACATCGTCACCCATGTAGAACTGGAGCTGTTCTACTACCACTTGCATTTACGCAAAATTATCATTCCCTTTATCGCGATCCACCGGGCGACCATTAAACTTGGCATTATTAAAATGAGGACGCGTTAGAATTAAGCTTCATTCACATTGCGGCTGCACTAACAGTACCAGTATCGCTAATCGTTACTAATGTTCTATAAGATTTACTTAATTTTATATGATATATTTATTATATTTGTTTTGTAACTTTATGAGAGGACATTCATCTTGAATTCAAGGTAGTTAATTTTTTTAAATAATTTTTGAATGCATACTATAATTTCTGAGGAAGTGAGTAATAATCAGTCCATTATAATTCAGTTTATTTGAACATATTTTGTCAAATAATGATACTATTGATAAATATATTTACTCTTTGTAAACAAAGGCTTTTAAAATTAAATTTCTTCTTTTACATTCTCTCACGCATAACTTAATTGACATAATATGCTGTCGAGTTGCACTATATTTAAATATATAAAACTTAAATAAATTTAAGACATGAATAAATTTAAGAATATTTCATTACTTGTAGAATAAGTTATCTAAAAACGAAAAAAAAAGTGGATATCCTCGTGAAATTATATAAAACTTGACCACTTTCTCGATTTTCATATTTGATAGATATATTTGGTTTAATATCGCAAATTACAAATGCAGCCTTATTGTGGCTAAACCCCTACAGTATTAACCTTAGCAAAACGGTCGTTCATCGCAGTGAAGCCAAAATGAAGGGTTTCCTATTCGACAGTGGACACCTGACCGTTTGGGTATTGATAAACTATTAGCGCTCCGGCAAAGACACCAGAGCGAGCAGCCAGCCAGCGAATACAGGTGATTGTGTTGGCGAGTGTACCGGATAGATAGGCAAGGGTGCTGTGCTCCCTGCCACCCTAAACCTAAGGGTGAGTAACCCCCACTTTTCCCACCACCGTTTCTCCAGGGCGCATGCTCCACCACTACGGTCTCGTATCGAATTGGTAGTCAGTCGCTTCCACGCTCTGCAGTACGCATCACATCGTGGTTGGCCTCGACAGCGAACAGAACGTTCCTGTGTCCTTCGCTTGATCTTCAAAATAGTGATAACAGTGCATTATTATTAGTGGTGATTAGATGAACAGTGGTGATGGCAGGAAAATGTGAGACTAAACCAGTTACGACGGTTCGTTAGGAGGTTTTTTTAATTTATTTCTGAGTGATTTATCAGTGAGTGCTAAATAGTAATCGTGATGGACTCGTACGGAGGCGGACCACGGCCACCGCCGTTACCACGGCGGGTCCGGAACATCTACGCGGAACCATTTGCCCCGGAACAAAGGTACGAGTCGACCACAGCTACCAATAAACTCTGTGTGTCCGGTGATGACCAACAAATGCCGCCACGATACACGTTAGTATCCCACATACAATTTGAACCAATACCAATCGATTCGAAATTAATCATTTGACCCAACACGATATACTATACGTTTGTTTGTCATTCGGGACTGTTTATAAGTATTCAGCGCTCGGATTAATCAGATTTAATAGGATTGGCAATTAACACAATTTCAAGCTTTATATTATCTCATAAAATCTTGCATTTAGCACAACTTACATATACAAAAAAGTAATGGCTTAGAATCATTTTGATGACACGTTAATAACAAAATATTTGATCAAATTATAAATTATTAACAGGATTATTAATATTTTCTATAGCATTCAAAAACACATAATTACATTATGATAAACAGATATCTTTTGACTGTTTTATATAGATAAATTTTATTATCAGGGACTTTAAAAATAGTTTAATAGTTTTTCCATTTGAAGTAAAACTAAAATATTTTATATGGTTTATAGAAATGTAATGCTTTTGATACAATATTTCAATATACATTAATTTAAGGTTTGTAGTAACATTTTATTTGCATTAAAACTGGATATATTATTTACCAGATTGTTGTGTACCAATTAAGTAACATCTTAATTTTAATAAAATTAATATTATATGTGTATTATTTAACTACATGTTATCAATATTTTAGAATTTTAAAATCAGATTACAAATGAAAATATAAATTTATCATTGCTAGTTAATTCTTATGAACACAATCTTTAATTCGTCTATAATGAACTAAATCTATCGTAGTTATTACTCCCTATAAACAGAGTTATCTATAAATATTACATAACCTTTCGTTTTTGCAGTATTTTAAAGTAACTCGTTTCACACATAGAAGTTTTTCTTTTCTTTTTTCAGATACAATTGAATTGATTTATTTTATATTTTTCCTGGTAATGCACCAAATATTTTTATATTATTTAATAATATAATTTCTTAAATAAAAGTATTCCACAAAATCATTTATTATAAAAAATAACTGGTTGTAACCAATTTAACTTTTTAAATATTTTCTCAAATTTACAACTTTAAGATTTTGACATTTTGTAAACCCTTATTTACTTCTCAGTTTGCAAAAAAAAACATACAAATATAAGTTACAGAATTACGTCTAATTTTTAAGACAATATGTAATATCAGTCATATTTAATTGCAATTATTTTTTTAAAAGAACATTAATTATGTTACAACATGTATATCTTTATACTTATATATTTGTCAGATCATATCATACCTTTAACAAATAAGTGACATTAGTGCCAATAATGTAATTTTAAGATTTTAATTTAAAAATGTAATTATAAATAATTATTTTCGTGATATTTACAAATACTATATTCAAAATATTCTACTGCTCTATAGATATTGTGATAATTTTTCAATGTATTAATAATTTTTGAATGTAAGGATATATGAAATATCTACTATTACTTTAATGTTATGAATGTCATTCTAAAAACGAATCTTAGCATAAATTCGTTTTGAATCTATTAAAAATTATATAGTAAACGACAAATTCTATTCATTTTTCAGTCACGAACCGATGTTATTTAGATTTTTCGTTCTACATTTGCATATACATTTATCACATTAGCAACAGTTGTCAACACATTACTTCTATGTATATGATTTACATTAAAAAAAAATTAGGTGACCACTGAATAATATTAACTGCGGTTTTGTCGGTCGACACTACTTAATATTATAGTTTTATTTTTAGTTCGGAATTTACTAGATAAAAATTGTAACATTAATCAAACTATTGTTGGTGTTAAATAATGTACAAAAAATATCTTAGCTTAAGAACAAAAATTTAAGTATTTCCTTTAAACGTTAAACATAATAAGATAATTTTTAATTCATATACTGTAGAATAAATACTTTAAAAATAGGTAATAAATCAAATCTTGATTTATAGAGAAGATTTTGGTAGTAATATTAAAATTTATGAAAAAAAATTATTTTATTATTATTGTAGATTCTAAAAATGTAAATTTAAAATTTTTATAATTAAATAAAACATAATTCTGCATATATCATAAGCGTATAATTTTAATCACAAATATGTTTAGTAAATAAACTTTTATTTATAAAATGCTCATGCAATTTTGTTGAATTTTCAAATATATATTGAGCTGTTAATTTGTTTTTAAAATATTCAATATTTATTTATTTGTTACTGCAACACTAAAAAACAACAAATATGTAGAAGGACTATAAATGCTTGCATGTTATTATTTATGTTTCCAACTAATTTGAAAACCAATCAATGCAGGCGAATTTTATAGGAATAAAAAAATATTAATAAGTCTATTCGGTTCACATCTGTAACAACTGTAGTGTTATAGAATTTTTTGTTTTTTTCTAATAAATGGAATTATTTTATATATAGAAAAGATAAAATAATCTGTATCGCTACAGTCTTACAAATGTAAATCAAACTGATCCATAAGATTTTATACTTTTAGAAATAGAGTGAAACTTTAATGCATTGCTTTGCTAAAAGATGAATAATGTTTACAATTCAAAAAAAAAAATATTTAATTGAACTATATTAAAAATAAACCAGTTTATTAAACGAATGAATCGAGAAAACGATGTAAACTAGAATAAGAAATCAAAGTATATCTAAAAACATACAGTGTGAAATTTTAATATATCGTTTTTGTAGAAGATGAAAATTTTGAACAATACAAAATAAAATATTTAATAGAATTAAATTTAAAATTAGGCAGTTTAAACTAATGAAGCAGAAAAACGATGAATTATTAAAGTTTTCTTAAAAAACAAACTGAAACCCATGCATTGTTTTTGTAAAAGATGAATAATTTAAACTTACAAAAAATATTTGTGATTATACTAAATTCAGAATAAAGCAGTTAAAACAAATGAAACGGGAAAACAATATAAACGACAACGATTTTTCAGATTTTTTTCAAAAAATTAATAGTGAAAGTTTAATATATTGTTTTTGTAAGAAATGAAAATTTTATACAATGCGAAAAAAATATGTAATTGAACTAAATCTTGAATCAAACAGTTCAAAGAAATAAAGCGGAAAAACGATGTAAACGGGAACAATACGTTGAGGTTTTTTTCATATACTGATCATAAAAACATAAAATTACATGTGATTGAAAGACAAACTCATTTAACTTTGCAATTAAAATTCCTCTTTCCGAAAATAGACTGAAAAACTTCACTTATTTAAAATTAAAAACTTTTTTCGTGTAACGAAAAAAAAAAGCGTTTTCCATAATCACTCATTATTATTCAGAATAAAGCAACAACAATAACAAGTACAGTAACGAATTGCCTTGCGTTGCGCGAATCCAAGAATTCGAGATGCCTGAATCTCCAAATGCCAACTCCGGAGCGAGAGTGAGAGAGAATTTTTTAATAAGAGTTATTTCACGTTCATTTAAATTCTTTCGTGGATAATATCTCCATTTCTATTCATGACACAAAAACATGATATTAGCTGCATTTTCGCACAGTACTCTCCGCCATTTTACACTCGAAAACTCAGAAACGTAAAAGGCTGAAGAGTAGGTTACAGTAAAATTGCAAATTTTTGTAAATATATATATATATATATATATATATATATACGTTTATTTACTGTATAATAAAAGTATCTACATAAACTTTTAAATGAACATTAAAAGCACAATTCCGGTAATTAAATTTAGCTAAAAATCTTAAAATTTAAAGAACTTTAAGTAAATTTAAATTCTGGTCACTACTTTCAGTGTATCTGTTTCTGGGGCTCGTCTTCCATACAACGAAAATATTTATAATGCAAAATAGAATCCTTAGATGCATTGCTAATATTCGAAATAATTCAGAAAACTACCTAAACATACGGCACCCAACTCGTCTTGTCCCTCTCTCTCTCTCTCTCTCTCTCTCTCTCTATATATATATATATATATATATATATATATATATATATACATAAATAAATAACTTTGTTAAATACGTGATTATGTTTTCTGCAGACTAACTCGGCGTTTCTAAATCATTTAACAATCTATTTGCGAAATGAACAATTGATTAAGATATTTTACAATATGTAATATTTTATGTAATTGATTCTTAAAATATAAATTTACTATTTGACTGTCACATATGAAAAAAAAATATCACATATGGACTTGCCATGGCGACATATACATACATAAAAAAGACGTTTTTCTAAGTCTGAAGAAAAGCTCGTTTATTGTATTTTTTTTATATTTTTCTTTCGTTCGCCGGGTTCAATTTATTCTATCGATCCTATATATGTATTTTAGATTTCGGACACAAAACGATTTTTTTAACGAGTTAAACGACAAAATGAAACGATAGTGTCAGATTTTGTCGGGTTCTTTTGCGGATAGGTTCTTTTTTACACGATGTTTATTTTTATTATTCCATTTGGAAGACAATCGATAGCTACAAATTTTCGAAATTTGCTTTTGTCTAACGTCTTCCTAGAGTTTGGATGTATTTATAATTTTATTTATTTGTTTTTGTACAACTTAAAAGACAGTTTTTTTTTTGAATAATTTTTAGCAATTTTTTTGAAATATTTTGTTAGCAGGATAAAACATTAAAACTACGCTAAGATTTTGGTTATAAAATAGTAACAATAGTCCAAATTGAAATAACAATTGATTAATAACTGAAACATTAACAATTTTTTTTTTAATTTTATAGAATGTAGTTATTATCAATAAAAATCTAAAAAAATGTATTAATTTTACAATTTTTCTAATATTTCTATCAACATATTGACTTTTATGTACATTACAATTTTTCTATATTATTATTAGTTTTGATATATAGATTGGTCTGTTTTTTTTTTTCATGTATATAAACTCATTAATTATGAACTATAATGAAATGAAAAATAGAATTTAGATATATACAAAGTTCTGTTTTTACTAATGTTTGATATCTGGCTTGTGCATATATTATTAAGCTAAAATTACTATATAGGAAAATTATTTTGTAATTATAGTACATAAAAATAATATGATAAAAAATAAGTTTATGAAATAAGTTTTATTTTTAGATATCTGAAACATTTTTAACTGAAAGTTTTTTAATAATTTATGGAAAACTTTTATAGGAAATATAGATAATTATAATCCAATAGTAGCGTGTTTGATTAACAATTTAAAGTTTGTCAGTTCAAATTGTAGAATACAGAAATTATACAAAAAAAAATTCTATCTAATCTTGTACTGCTGAATCCTATTCAACTGTGAACTAAGAACCAGCATAATTGATATTGAAAGTTAAAAAATTGTTTTATTTTTGTTGAATCTATATAAAATTTTATAAAATAAATATAAAAGAAATTAACTTTATTTGTAACTTTAACAAGTCAATATATTTTAAACGAAGCATTTGCTATCATACCACTAAAGAATTTTTTGTTTTAATTTCAAAATTTGAAGTCGTATGTTAAGTTCTAGTCATTTATATATTATTAGAAATAATAGACTATTATTTTACACCATTATTATTTTTGAAAACCTTTTAATTACATTTCTACTTAACTAAAGTTTACAAGTCGTAAAAATTATTTCTCCGTCAATCTCCAATGCCTATTTCGCAAAATAAACTAAAATAAATGAACATCGAATGATCTGTCATTTTTCCTAGCACAATTTTGATAATCCGTATGATATCTAACTAGTAATGGCGCAACGTAGACGCTTTTCGGAGAGCGTCACAACGCTCGGCCACCCCCTCTCCTACCGGTTTCGCATTGTACGCCGATTTGTGCGTGCGTGTTCGCATATCAATCTTGCGTGGCAGGCCGGGGCACGCGTGCGAAACAATTTATACGACAGTTAAATCATTTACGAGCGAAATAATTACCATCGTTAGGTGATGGAAATCTCTCAATGCCAAGTTGCGATTCCCGCGCTTGTAATATTAACAAGTTGAGTCTCATTCACAATTTTACATTTCTCTCTCGGTGTGTTTTTTTTGAACTTAACATAAATTATAACAATGTTAAATTATAAATATTTATTATTTTATTTTGTTCAAAATTATACTTTTCAAAAATTAACTCTTTATTTTATTTCCTTAGTGTTACCACAATCACGGTTTTATTTTAGAATACAAATTTGGTGATATTAATGAGTTTATTACTAGGTAGGTTAGGTTAAAAAGTTAGTAATCAATTTTATTTATAAATTAATAATAATTAATACAAAAGAAAACTTTTACCTAACCTACACTGAATTAAATTTGTGTAATTGCATAATAGAATAGGCAATTTATATAATGTCTGATTACAGAATAAAAGTATTTATTATATTAACACAAATACATATGCACATAGTAATAGAAAATGCAATTTAATTTGTAATATAATGCATTTAATTATTTTAATGTTTTCAATTAGAGATATTAAACTATTGTTGCCATTATAATGATTATGCATTACTTTATAAATTTAATGTTGTTTAATTGTTAATGTAAAAGTCTATGTCGGAAATCAAACTAATTTTTAATTCACCTATTATATAATTGTTTTTTTTTTGTTTGTTTTTGTTTTGAATGGTTAAAAAAAATAATTCAATCTGACGATTTTTACTTTTTAGTTATCAAACGATATGAAATAGTATATTAATTTAAATGGTTTGTTTTCCAACAGTTTGCTTAAAAAAGTTTGCCGTTAAAAATATTCAAAATTATACTATCTAAGTTTTGACTGTAAGCCACATTACATTGACACCAACGTTTTTACTATTAATTAAAAAGCAGACATACTTTTGATCTATAAAATTGGAATTTTTAATAAAAATAAAACAGTAAGTTTTATTATAACTATTTTATAAGTTTTGTATGAAATTATTTACTATTTGATTCGGAAACACAGTATTTGCTGGAAAAAATGAAGTGAAAAATTATGAATAATTTTCAATTTAAATAAATATTTTTTTTTAAATTGCATAGTACGAAAATTTATAAAAAGGTTTTAAAATATTTATAACCAGATTGAAGGACAATGTAGTAGAAGATCTACAATTGTTAAAAGTAAAAAACTGAACCCGAAATGCTGAAGACAGAAATTCTTGAAATAGGGTTGTTGAAGAAGCCAAAGACTTAAATGGGCCATAGAATAAAGTATATATATATATATATATATATATATATATATATATATGTACTATAACTTACACTATTATTTATTTTTATTAAAGAAAATTTATTTCTATTATAAAAACTCAATTTTACAGATCAAAAATATGTTTACTTTTTAATCAATAGTAATAACGTTGGTTTTAAAGTAATATTTTTTCAGTGTGCAATAAGATACTAACTCAATTTTAAAACATTAAGTTTGTTAATAATAAACAAAAGTTAATTGCTAATTTGAGAATAAATTTAGGTTAAGTTAATAAAACAATGTTAATAGAGTAGTATTTTTGTAGAACAAAATCGGAGAATAAAAATATATATTTTATTACTAGAAATCGATTCTTTGTTTTTGAATATTGTCTTGACTACAAATAATCTTTTCAGATGAAAAAATTAGTTTAATTTTATATCATTTTCAAAATTTGAAAATCAAATTTATCTTTACAATTTGCTAGTAATCCAATAACTCATGCTGAATGTTAAAATAAAATAGAAAAAAAGTTATACGTCCAGCTTACAGTACCCACAAACATCTGACAAACGTTAATCCTTGTCGTCATTGCTTTTCAAACTCCATTTTCAAAAGTCCATTGGTCGAATAGATCTTTGGAAGTATACGTAATATTCTACCGTGTTGTCGTATTTCTTTGCATCGTTGGCCAATCATTCCTGGGTTGCAACCAAATAAAATGCAAGTGACAAATGAATATCTTTTGACATTTCATGGCCGGCGTACAAGAAAGCTGTTACTCCGGTATAAAAGATTTCAATATTAAATTATTGATTTTCCTCGGAAAAAAACGAATGGATATGTTGACAAATGTATACTGGTTGCACAATGATTTTTTTTCCGACTACTGTGCGAAGTCGGATACCTATAAGCCAAACACAGAAATAAGATATATGAGTGGCTTGGATAATATTTATTTTTTGAATTATATCTTCAGTTTTTCTGCTCTATAGAAGTTGATAGCTAATATATTTGCTTTATTTTTTTCTTCTAGTGTAAACAAATGTTTATAGTCCAAACGTTTTTTTCCGGTCAACATTTTATTATCTTTTATTATTAAGCATTAAATTGCCGAACCAATGTGCTTTGTATGCTGTATTATGTAACTAATTTCATTATTAATTGTAGAATTTATTGTCAATATTTGATATTTGTATTAATTTCTTTAAAATAATGCATATTACATTTTATCTTAAGTTTTTAATGGTCGAATATTAACTTTATTAATGCCGGCCGGCATGGACCTGTGTCTGACACCGCTCGTATCTGTGCGGGCTTGGGTTTGAATCCTGCTTGGGGCATGAATGTTTGTGATGTCTTTGTGAAAAGTGATATCCTAGCATCTATTGGTTGAATCTATTTGTGTAAAAAACATAACGTTACTAAACATATGTCATATTAACATCATCAACTGACTAATCATAGCGGCTTTCTGACGCGAGTTGGGGGTTTAATCGTGTAAATTAATTAAGTTGACAATGTTTTATGCAACTGAAGCGTAGACTTTTTAAAATTTGTCAATTTGTATAAATAATTAAGTATTTTATAAAAGTATAGAAAAAAATGAATATTTCATACATTTTTTTATAATAATATTTCAGATAAAATTTTGAGAAAAAGAAAATATAAATTTGACTTGTATTTAAGGATTTATTTTTTCTAAATAACAAATTAAATAATTTAGAAACAGAATCAACCTTTTTTTTTAATATATATTTTTATATTACACTTACATATTTTTTAAAACTATAATTAATTTTACAATTTTCGTTAAACTAATGGCCAAAATTTCAGATAAATACTTAATTTAAATCAGAAGTAAGATTTTAGTTCCCGGCCTCCAAATAGAATATTACCTTTCTGGTTCTAAACCCATGATTTGAATATTAAATTGGAATATTAGATTCAGGCCTATACATAAGAGGAAGATACGGATTTCAAAATTTCTGCAATAAATTTATATCTAGTTTCCAAATCTGTAATATACGCATCTTTAAGCCTAAATAACTGCTTATAGAATCTATAATAATCTTAATAGTTATTGCTTTCAAGTTTGTCATACTTTACCTGGAAATGAAACAAACTTTAAATTACTCCAAATTAAAGAATGTTTTTTAGAATTAATAGTCTTTCATATTTAGCAATATTTGATCACAATATTGATAAATATAAATTATTTTACACCAAAATCTATTACAGTAAAAGAATTATGGAAATCTAAAATATCATTTTCAATTCTTAGGAATCAATGCGGTTTACATAAAATAAAATAAATATTTCTGAGAAAAAAACTTATTATAGCATTTGTTCTGTTTGTTTATCTAGGTTTAGAAATGGGCTTAAGCTACCGCTTACGCGAGCTATAACTTTTTATTGCTGGTTTTATAACTTTGAAAAAACTTTTTAAAATGATAATACACGCATAAATTTACAGTTATACATGTCCGGATACATTTATGGCTGTCATGTTTCATATCTGATATTGTCACTCTTTTAACGAAAAAAAAAGTGTCATGTTTTTAATCAAAGAGTTTTGTTATCCCAAATTTATAGATACATAAATTATTTCTGCTTGGTGATAATAAATTGTTTTTTTTTTTATTCATTTCTTACTTGGAGAACTTGTAGATACATTAATACAATAAATTGAATATATAATAAAGAAAATATAAATTGTAGAAGTCAATATAGTTTTTGATGAATATTAATTAAAGAAGTTGAATACGTTTTTACTGGAATTCTGAACAGACCTGTAGCGTTACAGAATATTTCTAGAAAATACAAATTTTCATTAGATAGAAAATGACAATATTAACGTTACAGATTTGTTCAGAATTCTATCATTTGTTATAATTTGTGGTAATTTTAAAATTAAAAATGTACTGCAATGAATTGTTTTTATCGGAAAATATATTCCCACTTAACAAGAATACAAACAACTTCTTCTATCTATTTTTTCTTGAAAAGGTTTATTTTATCTCTAAACAACGGCTTATTAAAAATGAACATTGTTTGCTAATAAGCTGGCTTTACACAGTGCATTTTTCAATACTAAAAATTTATATTTTTCTGTACAAACACAATTCTCTGTACTGTAAGATGCAATATTTGATTCTATATAGAAATCTGTACAGAATATTTTTTTTGCAGTATAAATAAATTATTATTATTATCATCAATTCATATTTATGTGTACAGTTTTTTTATTTTTTCTTTGGTTAAAGCAGTAAATATTATTGTTGTTGAATATTGAATTTTCAGATTAGATATAAATAAAATGTCAAAATGTAACATATCATTGCGCATGCGTCTGTACATATCATATCGTGTAAAACTTATTAATTTTGTATATTTTCTATATATTATGTTGTACAGAAAATTGTATATATCGTATAAAATTAGCATTTGAAGTAATTTCATTAACTTGTATTAGTTTTATTCAAAAATGTAATTACAATTTGTTCTTCTATGAAAGTTTTCAAACTACAATTTCGGTGACAAGTTAACCTAAAAACATCATCCATATATTGGGTGCGACAGGCCATGACACTGCATATGCATCACCATAGCAACTCCAAACATAGTAAAGCCATTTCGGCAAGCACCATTAATACATACACGGTTCATATATAACCCCCCATCCTCCTACACATTAACAGTCACAGCGAAACATATCTCCGTTTGTATATTACTCAGCATTTGTCCGGGACTAACTGCTGTGTGCTTGTGTCAAGACGTGGATGAAGATACATTGATCAAAGATGAATTTAATTTCGTTTGATTATGATAATTGCTTAGGAACAAGCTGAACGGGTGGGCGAGGAGGGCGGGGGGTGGAAACCGATTAATGGTGCGTATTGCTGCGTTGTTGAATGCCACGTCGAGTGGAAATTAATTTAATACGTGTCTATCGACGGATTTTGTTTGAGCTTGGATGAACGAAATTAAGGATGGGCCTGCTTAGATATATATATATATATATATATATATATATATATATATATATATATATATATATATATTAGTTTTGTTATGCATAAAGAAATATGGATTATACTAACGTTATATAATATAATAACTAAATATAATAACTAGGAGGTAATATATCATATGGTATATGAAGCAAGAAGTTAAGGATATTCACGTTTAAAATTACCTGATGCTGTTGAACATTATATCGAAATAATGTATATGATTTCTTATAATTTGAAGTGGAAGACTGATTATATTAGAGGGCTGAATATAAGTGTGATTTTGGTTTGATATCTTGATTTTTTAGCTTAGATATCAGACATCGAATGAGATTCATATATTTTTGAAATTGTTATTACTTATTGTTATTATTAATATTATTATAATTAAATTAAATATTCAACTTTCTTCTAATTAAAAATAAGTCTAATTATAAACTTCAAAGAAATACTATGAGTTGCTTATTTTTATATAACTAACGAATTGTTCTAATAAATTGAATTTTATTTAGACCATATTATAAATATTAACACATTTTAATTAACCACATTTTAATATTAAAATGGAAACTATTTCACAAACTGGTGTACAAATTATTTGAAGTTACTTGTTATAGATTTTTTTTTTAATTAAAAATATAGACAAAAATTTCGTTATATATTTATTGTCATTTTTAATTCAGTTTTATATAATAATAAATAAACTAATAAAATTTTATGAAATTCATATAAAATCTATACAATCATACTTCTAAAATTTTGAAAGTTTACTTTATAAAATTTGAGAAAATA
Organism: Clivina fossor; assembly: GCA_963966155.1. Taxonomy (NCBI): domain Eukaryota; kingdom Metazoa; phylum Arthropoda; class Insecta; order Coleoptera; family Carabidae; genus Clivina; species Clivina fossor. Next base: position 2,355,813 of record OZ014563.1, read on the forward strand.
GATTTCAACTTGACTAATATTAAAATGCAGCTATCTGAAAAATAATTTTACGAATTTACACATTTCAAAATCCATTAAAAATTACATTTTCTCTACGACAAGTAATTAACCAACATAGTGATTGATTTCAGAGAAAAAAAGAGGATCGACCAAGGGGATAAAAAGGGCATTTGTCGACAACGCTAAAATCAAACTTTTGTTGTCGGCCACCGGTGGCGTTATAGTGGCGCTAGTGTTGGGGGCTCCCGGTAACCCAACGCGAAATTAGATTGCGATCCATTAATAGTTTGAGAGGTTCGCATTACAGATGGACGACTCGTGCCAGTATAAAACTATTAGTAGGCTTTTAGCTGGAGCGTCACTTCAGCTCAGCTCCGGACCGCGCTGTTGTACGCTTTAAATTAGATTTAAAGTTCGCGCAAGTAAGGGGCCGTCCTGAAAAATGTGCGCCGATTTAATAAAAACAACTGTAAAAAGCATTCGGAAAGTTTTGCCTTCACGTGCTTGGGTTTTTTTTTTGTTGCTTTGTTTTCTAGAAGAGATTTTGTTGCGTTCTGAAGTTTGATGCGGATTATCGATATACGCGACCGTCAATACTAAACACGATTGGGGAATTTTTTGATATCTAATGTGAGTAGAGACAGCGTGGTGGAAACTAGTTCAAACTTACCAAGCATCAAGCATAAACTTCTAATCTTTTTCGATGATTTGATCCTATTAAAGAGGAATACACGTTTTTATTTTTTTGAGAAAACTATGAGGAAAATATTAATGATAACGGCTTAATAATATTGATTTTTGTTGTATTTCAGAAATATTAAATATTAAATTATTTTGAATATAATCCTTCGAATCGGATTTACTTTTTGTAGACTGATTTAAGAAGCATTAACAAAATAACAAAATAGTACGTATACATATGTCAAAATTTTTAAATATTACTAACTACATACGTAATGAAAAAAGTAAAACATATATTTAAATAAAATTTAAGTCACTACAAGAAAAATAAATTATAAAATCCTAGTGTGTAAATTGGAAAAAAATTGCCTTTACGAGACTGTACTTACCACTATCATATGATTGTATTAAAGAGAATGAATTAAAAAAGAGAATTTATTGAAATTAACACTTTGAGAGATAACACACACACATAGTTATTTTCGTTAGCGAAATCTTGTTTGTTTTTGTGTTTTAATAGTTTTTGTTATAAGTTCTACTGTACAATAAAAGCTCCATTATGAATAATTATCAACAATATCAAATAATGTTGATATATTTTAATATTCTTTTAGAATAAGTAACATAGCTTATCAAATAGAATTAATGACATAAAGTTGTATCGTCACGTATGTAATATAAGAAATATTTCACTAACCTGCTTTGCAGCCAAAAAAAAAAAAACGATACTTTTATTTGCAAAAATATACCAAAAGTCATTTAGCATAACCTAACGATATATTTGTTTTAGAAAAGTGTATACATTTATATGTAGATTGTATATGACGGTAGAAATTATAATTAAATTTGCGTTTAAATTAAGTTAATTATATTTTTAGAATAAACTGAGCTAAATATAAATACACAGAAAAAGCACACGAAGGTCGTTTGCAAAAAATGCAGTATTTATAGAAGCGAACATTTACGTTAAATATGGTTTTTCTGATAACGATTATAAATATGAAATTTACATATGTTTTAAATGTAAATCGTCGCTATTTTTATTCTAAATTTAATGTGTTTCGCAAATTACACATTTTTATAAATAAAACTTTAATGTTTCGCATATTTTATATATATATATATATATATATATATATATATATATATATATAAATCATAAGCATATAAAAATTAGATATTTGGGTAATGTATTTCCTTTAGGATTAATATGCTCCTACCTTCAAAATTTTAATTATGACAAGTTTGTTGACAGACAACATCTGTTTTGAATATAATAGGAATTTTTAAACAATATGAAATTTAAAATAAGATGTATAATATATTCAAGCCTGTACTTACTATGAATATAAAACAACAAAGATTTAGTAAGATAAGAAATTGACGTGTCAGAATATCTTATTCGAAAAGATAATAACTAAAATATAGATTTAATTCTATTGTATTTAAATAGTATTAAAAATATTGTTTGTTTGAAAGGCAACTATTTCATTTCAAGAGATTAAAATTTTGAAATAAGTCAGTGTATTTTTATTTTAGAATAAATAATTGTTATTAAAGAAAAGAAGTTGATTACTATAAAAAGTGTAGTTAGATAAAAAAATATTCGAATTTTTCATCTTAATTTTATGTAAAAATTATTTATTTTAAGCTCATTTTAGACCATCATAATTTTTGAATAAATATTTATTAATCTTATGTTAGCTCTGCATCGTTATCGTACGAAACAGTATTTATTTCTGTCGCATTAATGTTTTTTGTAACCACATTTCTTGTCGTAACAACTGTTGATAAACATTAGTAAATATTTCTAAACAATCTATGATCGACTGAATCGGTCTATACACAAGGATTGATCATAAATAAATTATGTTTGTGTTTTATTTAAAAATAAAGTGCCCAAGAAATAGATAATAACAAAATTTTCGTTTATAATATTAATATTTGTCTCATTTTTATTCAAATTGAGTTATTGTTTATTTTGGCAATATTTGTTTGATTTCTATCTATTTTAATAATCGTGGATGTTATATTTTAATAGTTTCGAAAATATAAATTCTAATTCTAATTAAACATCATTTTCTCGAAAGTAAGTTTTTTGTGATATGTAACAAACAAGAAATCGACTTACGAATTTTTCATGATAATTTTCTGAAATATTATTATAAAACTACTCTATTTAAAAATCTAAAAAATTAATCTAAAATAAATTTTATTTTTAATATTTTAACTCATTATTTTTAATACCAGTTATATTTATGACAATTGTAAATAAAAATATTTATTTTCTATAATCCTGTATATACTAAGTAAAGTTTATCAACTTTAATAAACTTACGAAACAAATCAAAACACTTTTTCCGCGATAAATAATTTAAAAAAAAACTATGCGGTGGTATAACTTGTGATAGTAATAACAAGTTTGCAAAACATTAAATTAATCAAAACATTTGAAATGAAATTGTACATTTACGTGAAAATTTGTCTAAAATCAATACGGGGCGGCCGTTTAGAAGCTCTTCTTGTAAGTACTAAATTCGTACCACTTTAATACCCGGCACCAGTTCCCGTTGCAACATAGAATGTTGCTCCCGGTATTATCATTGCTATCACAATATTGTGCAGCCCGCGGGCCCCACAGCACACAACTAACCCAAGTACCCATCTCCAAACCCCTCTTCAATGCCGTCTGTTACATATGGATCTATGATAGCGCCACTCGCTTTGTACCCGTGCAGACGGGGCCCAACTTTGTAGCCCAATGTATGCGTCTGCATATATATTGCTTCTAATGTTACCTAGCTCTATCGCCCATATTTAATGTATGTTAATTTGTAATCTATCATTATTATTCACCTGAAACTCCTAATGTTTGCATTACATCATCGCTTTTGTTAATTTAATAATTGATGAAGTATTATTATAATAATATTTCGCTCGATGTTTATTTTCGAATGTTTTCATTGGTCAAATGATAATAATGGTGGAGGATTTTCAGGTGTATTTGTATGATTCGTGTGTGATTTACAGGAACTACATGTAGAATGATAATACATAATCATTTTCGAAGAATGTTTATATCAAATAATTTTCTATTTGATTTTAATTTGTATTCATTAAGTGAATCAGAAAATTTTTGATTTTTTTTTATTGATAATTACGTATATTTATCGCAGTGTTCATTAATCTTTTAATAGTGAAATATGAATTGAAATTATGTAGACATACAGTATCACTTTATTTCTCATTTAGACTATTTTACTTATCACGAAATTAGTATTATGTTTTAACGCAGAGCTAATGGTCCTGTACCAAACTGCTTATTAATTTATGAAAAACTTTTACAAATACACAATTTTAGTTTTATCTCTTGTTATTGGTTTTATTAGAAGAATTTCTTTTTATTTTAATGTCATTTAATAAATTGTATTTTCACAAGGAGATAGTGCAATTAAGAATTAATAGCAATACTATTAATTATATTTTATTTAACTTAACAAACTTTGTTCAATTTTCTTGAAACTTTGCACACATGTTCTGTTTTATAGCAATGCAATATTTTATAAAAAAATTTTAAACTTTGTAATTTAATTTTACTATAAATATTCTGTATTTTTGTCTCAAAGGTTTGTAATTTTTACATAATTCATAATAGTCACATAAATTAAGTAAAAATGACCTAATAAGTATGCAAAATTGCTTACTTTCTGCAAATTGCATCACATACTTAATGTAGAATTACATATTTTTGGTATAACTTCTTAAATTATGTAAAATTGCAACTTGCATATTAATATCTATAATAATTAATAAAAATAATGAGACTTAGTACATATTTTGTGTAATAATACTAATAAAATATTTTAAGTATAATTCATTCATTTGACAATACATCCTTTATGTAAATTTAGAAATGTATATAATTATACCAACAATAGTATTACAGATCTAAACAAATTTTATCTATTTATGGAAAATTCTCGACAGCAGTTTTACTGAAGTTCTATAAATTTACTAAAACAGATTTTACTAAAAAACTGTAATATTACTTACATATGTACTTTTCCATTCTGTTGGTAATCATATTACATAATGCTTGTAATAGTTCTGATATTATGTGTTTTTTAAATAATTATGATAAAATTACAGCAGTTGAGTAATTATACTTAGAAATACTGGACACCATAGTGCCTCATGGTTTATAGGTAAAATTACATATACTTTTTTAGAGTGTAGGGCAAATATGATTAAAAATAAAATAGAGATTTGGCCATAAATAAATTAAATACTGGTATAGCAAGCTGAATTGTAAGATCTGTTTTAACTAGTACTAGTTTTATAAAAATACAGTTATCAACAACTAAACAATTGGACCAAAAACCACTCAAAAACCAAACTATGTACCGACTAATATATTTCCATATTACAGCTTCAATAACACTGTCTATATTCTCATATATGTCACACTATTAGTATGCATGTATCTTTTCGAAAATTTATACAGTCATTATCTTTATCGCCTTCTCGAATCATAACCGACGGTAATAATAGTGAAACAGTCAAACATATGACTAGCGAGTTTAGACAACCAATCGAACGATGAAACGGTAATCTAAAAGCATTTTGTAAGGTAGTAAGCGCCCGTACGCCTGATATCATACCAAAATCGTTACGTGCAAGCAAAGACTCATTCAACCAAAATCCCCGGAACGTATGTTTATTTTAATAGGTACTGTTTGTATGTATGTATGTTTGTGATTCGTCAATACTTAAAGCTTATTATGTTTGGTTGTTTTAGGGACAATATAATATATGTTAATTTACCTAGTAAATTTTTACGGTATTCAGTACTTGATTGTGTAGATAAGGAGTTTTATTTGGATTTCTTTGGTTGGTAATATTGAAACTGCGTATATTGATAAAAAAAGAAAATTACAGAAATGTTTCCAAGAATGAATGAATTTGTTTAAAAGGTATAATCTACTTCACAAATACTTACCATTAACATAGTAATTTTTTAGATCTCATTATATTAAAAGAAAAAGTCACTAAAAAGAAAATCTGGTTTCCTTTAATTAATAATTTATAAATTTTATGATCTAGTTACTTATTTTATTACTTAGTGACTTGTATCTGTGTTACTGTAAATGTCATTTGTATCTTTTTTCCTGATGAAGACGTACGTTGAGTTCGTTGAAACGTCGATTATTAATAAATATTAATACAGAACCACAACCTAAACCTTTTTTATTTTAATATCTACCCTTTTTTATCACAAAAATTAAAATACGCATTTTAACCGAAAATCTTTGTACGGTAATAAATATGATTTATATAACGATAAGTTCACATATACCTTCATATATACGAACAAAATGAGTTCATTACTCCAGCCTTAACAATAACATAGAGCGCAAAACACATTTCGTAAAGAATAGATGAAACAACAAGACTGAAATTACGTTGGCTAAATACAACACAGACACATGCGCGCTTACCAAATAACGCGCTGCCACCAGAAATGAAGTGTTGGTGCGTGCACAAATTAGAAACACAAATATTACGCTGTTATATCCTTAATTAGATCGGCAACACTCATTCTTTCCTTTTCTGTAATTCCACTAGGTCCTGGTTTTTTTGTTTGTACGAATGAATTTTTTGGAGAGTGGCAGCCTTTTAGAGATATATGAAATTATAATGATTTTTTTCTATTAATTATGATAAAGAAAGTGTATATTTTTGTGTAGTTATTATTATATTTTAATCAAGTTGCTTTAATAACGAAACAGGTTACGTTATAGTTGCCATTCTGTCCACCAGTCTAGTAAAATAAAAAAAAAGTAAATAAAAAAAGTTACTTGTTACAAATAATTTTCAAGAAGATATTTAAAATACTTAAAACAAACAAATATTTGTTATTTTAAAATAAAACTGCTTTAGTTTAAAGTTTTGTATTAATATTTATTTATAATTGACGAATTGCCGAACTCAACGTCCGTCTTCATCAGGAAAAATGATACAAATGACATTTACAGTAAATAAACGAAATATAGAAACAAGTTCGTAACCAGATCATAAAATTTCATATATTTTTTAATTAATGAAAGCCAAATTTTATTTAACTCAGAGCCTTCATAGTGATTGATGATATCATTGTTAAAAAATTCAGCTTCTATTAATCGAAAATTAATCAAATTAATTAAAAAGTTGTAAATAGTAAATAACTACTGTATAATGATGTTCACATTATTATATTAGTAAAATAATGACCTCTTTGTACATAGACAATATGGTAAGGTATTATCAATATTTTGATAAGAAAAAATTTATAATATTCTTTCAGTAAACATATTTAAATCTATAAATTAAAAATATTTAAATTGAACATTATACTAATGCCTTTTAATATAAATTCTACACGAAACAAAAAATAGTTTTTTTTTATTTAAAAGAAAAACAATCTACTTATTTACATATTATTTCAGCACTGAAACATTTAACTCTTTTCTGAAATTAAACCTGGAAAATAAATGATTATTGTATCTGATCCAGTAAGATAAAAAATTAAATTAAAACAAAGTTAATTAAAATTCTTTTTATTTGTCTTATTTTACGTGTTACATTTTCTATTCGTTCGTGCTGTTCAAGAAGGTAGAAATAAAAAAAATATTGTTATATTTTTATCAGATATTTAAAATTAACTTTTGTTTAAATATTAATTCATATCGTGTTTTGCAAAAAGAAATGCATAATTTTATATTGATTAAAAAGTTTAAAGGTTACTTTTGGTAGATATTTATGGAAACAAAACGGTTTTAGGATATAGTTAACTGAATATAAAAAACAAGTTACTAGGTAACACAATAAGTAACTAGATAAGATTTTCTGCTTTGTTAGATATTTATAGACTCTGATTATTTTTATTAAATATATTAATATATTCATTTGTAAAAACAATTTTTTGTATATTAATTTTTATCTAATATACAGATATTTTATAACTATTATTAAAATATTCTTTATGTTATTTTATTTTATTAACATCACGAATAAAGGCATGTAATATATTTGTGTACGTATAAATATAGGAGCGGTTAACATGCAAAAGAAAAAAATATACATGTTTATATAAAAAAAAGAAACTACATTTTAATAATGCCCCATAATTTTCACTTTTTAACATTTTAACACCAAAAACTTACACATGCAAAACCGCGAACGATATAAATTTTGATCTTTTTTGCATTCACGAAAAGTAAAACAAAATGTTGCTACAAGCTCGCGTATATTATTATTATGCAAATGCAATCAAAAGACCGGTATTTTGTGCACCCCTTTGTCCCTCATTCCTTTATCATTGTATATATTCAGCAATTCTGTACAGTACAGTGCACTAACAAAATAAAAGCAATTTATATATGCATATCATCGTTGTTAGAATTTTGTATGTATGTGTACAATGATAAACATTATTTTGTTGAATTGTACTCCGTGTATACTGAAATTGTTTAGTTCAAACAAATGCATTTAATGATTATTCTATTACGATGAACTAAAAATATAAATATAGGGTGGACTAATATGATTTTCTAGTTGAATGGTTCTACACATTTTTGTTTGTAGCGTTTTCAATTTTTTTGTTTTTTTTTTTAGAACAAAAAATTGATGTTAATTTTACACAATAACAAATATATTTATTTTATTTTATGTATTTTTAGAATAATTTATTATTAAGTTTTTGTTATAATTATTTAATATCGAAATAAAGTTGAAGGAGACAAAAAGTTAACTAGAGATATCTCTAAGTAATTATGTATTGCATTACTCACGGCATTAGGTGTCGTATTGTAATAACACGAGTTGCGAAATATAATTTTTCTTTCAAACAATACAATAATATTGCTGACTTGTCAATAACAAATTTCAAACCTATATTAAATTATGCTCATTCTAGTAAAATTTAACTTTAAATTACTTTACTTTTAGCTTTAAATTACAGCTTTTTGCTCAATTATAGATAAAATATTTTTTTGTAATTATAAAATAATTGCTTATGCGTATATATATATATATATATATATATATATATATATATATAATTCTGCATATTTAGTGCAAAGCAATAATAATTATCTATAAAAAAAGTATTTGTATTATCTTAAAATTAATTTCATGTATTAATTGTAATCTTATTGGTTCGAAACAGCTCTGTCTACTAGCTTGTGAAAACACAATGAAAATTTGTTAAAATACATTAAAATCTCATTTAAATGATGTTTTAATTTTACGCATAAAGACAAGAATTTGACCAATCCAAATACTGGACACATTTTTAATTTTAACACCAAGCGTTTGGACTGGTCAAATTCTTGTGCTTATGCGTTAAACTAAAACTAAAACGGTAATCAAGAATGAGACATGATAATTTCAATTTTTGACTGCTTTTACGTTATTTGGTTAGTTTGGTTCGAAGCCACTGTAGCTTTTCGCTAAAATATAACATTTAATTATTTGTTAAATAAGATAAACGGAATGCATTTTTATATGAACCGTAACAAAAATATCACAAACGTTACATCGATCGTTGTCTAATATTTTTCAAAATAAATTTAAATACAACCCGTACACTCAACTTTATTTTTAATTAAATAAATTTTACTTCAATAAAATTTCATATCGCTGAAAATTTCTCTCCACACATCCTAACAATATATCCAGCGCGTGCACAAAATAAAAGCCGAGCTTCCAACCATTCTACCCCTAATTCATGCGCGCCCACACACACACACACACACACACACACACACACACATACACACACACACACACACACACACACATTGGCAACGCTATATTAGCATTCATGCGATCTCTGTTCAACTGTAAAATTACATTTTCATAAGCAATAAACATATGCATGCATCCTAGTGCCCTCTGTGCGTCTCACAACCCGCACAGCAGCAGTTGTCGCAACCTATGCCCTTAGCGAGGTTGTTTCGACAGTAGCGCCGCCAAACGGTCACTTCGTTAATCAAGTGGGCGGGGAATGGCAAAACAGCGTAGCATTTTCTGCCACGTCACAACGAAAATCTAATAACGCTTCTACTTGCGGTATTGTTTCGTATGTACAATTCCGAGTGAAATTTTATTTAATTCATGTGCAAGTTTAATTTAATAAACGACCACTCTGAAGTTAAACTGCTGAGTTAAATTTCACCTATTATAAATTACAGCTTGGCAATTGTTTCGCTCTCTGCTTGTGTGTGTATGTTGTTTTAAAATGAAAGAATGGTGCAAAGAATGATTGATAGAGGGATAATAAATCATATAGGTTACAAAGTTTGATTTGTGTTTTATTTTATTTGTATCGTTTTTATTAATTGTTACAAATGTTCAAATCGTCACGTAATTTAAATTGTTTTTAAACGATTATCCAAAATTATTTTTATGTAATGTAATCGTTTGAAAAATTGATGAAATTTTTAATGCAATAATACCTTACTTTATACTAGTATTATTTCGAAAAATATCAATTTTTTAATAACTTTTAATATATTGGCTAAAACATTTTTCATTAACAAAAAATTTAATTTTCAAACATTGCTCCCAATCATTTATTAAAATTAAATTTTTGTTGTATTTAATAAAGCTTTATAATGCGCTGCCACCATTAAATGTTTATAGAAATGGTGGAAACGTCGCTCATAAAGTGGCATTTTTTGTAAACATTTATGTTTTTAATTATATATACTGTTTCCAAAATTTTTATATAAAAAATACAAAAAATAAATTACGCTAATGAGGTCCAATATTTACAAAAGTTAGAATAAATTTTGACTTGAAATAATTTTAAAATTATCCAATGAAATGTTGATATTTATTCTGAGGATAAATTTTTTACTTATTTGAAGAATAAATAAAATTGGAAATACTGGCCTTAAATGATAGTGGGTACTTAATCTATAGCTAAGCAACTAATTCAACAATGTATAATGTAAATTTTGATCAATTTCAATAAAAAAAAAAGAGAGATACTAACATAGTAAAAAATAAATTATATTAAAATAAAGCTGCTTTAGGTTATAGTTCTCTATTAATATTTATTAATTGACATTTCGACGAACTTAACGTCTATCTTTATCAGGAAAAAAGATACGAATGACATATATAATAAATAAACAAAACATAAGAACAAGTTACGAGGTAAAAAATAAATAACTTTTTTCTATATTCTGTTTATTTACTATAAATGTCATTTGTATCTTTTTTCTTGATGAAGATGGACGTTGAGTTCGTCGAAACGTCGATTATTAATAAATATTAATACAGAACTATAACTTGCAGCCTTTTTATTTTAAGAGAGGTACTCTTAGTGCATTTATTGTACTTTAGAATGCCTCACAGTATCTTTGTCCCGTCTAATTCCCACTCTTTATTCTTACAATTTAGTGTTACTAGCAAGTTCAGTTTTAAGAAGCCCATTTTTCTAAAACTTCTCTTCTTTCAGCTCTAACAAAGGGCTTTTATACAAGTTTACTGTAATATTTTATTAAATTTTTGCAGTGCCAATCTTCAAATTTTTAATTAAGAAGACTATCACTACATATTGCGCATGTTACACTATGGATATTAGAAACTGATCTTTCTAATAATAAAAGAAAGTAAATTGACAAAAGTTTCATTTAACCCTCATCGCGAAATTTATTTCAATTATATCGTAAATATTTGAAGTGTTATCATCGGTACCGGAGTGACAATTCGTTATCGTTCAATTCCGGCGACTTTTACCATTACGATCTTGTGATATAAATAGTCGATACTCGTGCCCGCGCCATGACGTTTCTTCTCAGGGGCCCGCGTGACCCAGTTCGCGTCTCGCGTCGTCGTCGTCGTCGTCGTCATTGAGTCAAAATGTAAACGATAATGTTCGTCGTGATATCGGGCGTCGAGAAGCAATATTTGATTGGTACGGAAATTTACATTTTATAAAGTTTGTTTGTTCGCGCAAACTGAGATTGCATTCTGATATATTTCTTCTTATTTCTTCTGCCTCTTTGCTTCTGTCCTTTTTCCCTTTTCCACCAATTTTATTTTATTGTTATATTTACGATTTTCACATGATGGCTGGCATAAATATTACATTTTACGAATATCGGCTTTTGCATTTGTTTTGCCCGTTATTATATTATGTAAACAAGGTAATTTTTTCGCGATTGCCGGGATTTTATTGCTCAAAATTGAGTTTGGTTACACCGTGGTATATTTTTGCGCAATTGTACAAATAAAATTGTACCAGAAACTTTTGTTTAGTCCGACTGAAAAAATAGTATTGTTTAATTTTTGATATTTTTACGAGAATGAAAATGGACTATTTCACGCTGTACATATTTTTGTTAATGTTTGTTGCATAAATGAACACAAATTTAATTAGGCCATGAAAAATAATGAAATTGTAATTATTTTTTTAAGAACAAATAGTATTTTTGTTATAAACAAGAATGAAACATGTGCAACTAACATAAAATGACATTAATATTTCCAATATTTACTTTTCTATTCTCATTTGGCTACATATGCCGCTATTCTGGTCATCACATTTAAACTTAAAGATCTTAAATTAAATGTGACTTTAACTTAATGAAATTTAGATATAGCAAAATAAAACGGCTTTAGGTTCTATTTCTATATTACCTAATATTTATTAATCGACGATCCGATGAACTCAACGTTCGTTTTCATCAGGAAAAAAGATACAAATCATTTTTATAGTAACTTTTTTTCATGTTCTGTTTATTAATATAAATATCATTTGTATCTTTACGTTGAGTTTCTTCAAAACGTCGATTATTTATAAATACTAATACAGAACTAGAACCTAAAGTCGTTTTATTGTGATATAATGAGTTCTGAAATTTTTTTACTGTGATCGATATAGCAATTCCGAATATTCAATCTTTATTTATTCTATTAGCAATGTATATATTTAATTTCTTAACTTCCAAAATCATCTAAATATAAAAAATTTCAAACATTTTTATATTATTCATATTCATGCAAATAATTTTTACACTAATTCTGTCATTAATTAGTCTAACCTCAAATTTAGCATTTAAATTTAAAGGAATTTAAGCTAAAATTTTCACTTGAAGTATTTAAGTAGTGACTAAAATTGAAATTTAAAGATTTAAGCTAAGTCTCTGTTTAGAAGTCATAAATTACGTTCCTATTTCTTTGATATTCTCAGTGTAAATATTTCAAAATTTACTATAAGTTGTAGGTTTGTTGATTAATTTTTTTATTAGAGATCCATATTTTAAAAAATTCAACAAAAAAGAAACATTTAATTTTAGAATTCCGAATATAAAATCACATATTCTATTGAAGAACTACAACAGCTTGTATTAAAAATGGAATTTAATTATTAAACGAAAGAAAATAATTACTTAAACATAACCCTTATCTTTTCTCTAATTTTGACATCCCCTGATAACTGTTCTATACTTAATATTTTTCTCCAAAGTCATCGCAACAAATCACTTTGAATCCAATCCTGTTCGTTGTACCTGCAACACGTACTACGTCTCTCGTGTTAAGCGAGTTGCAGCGATATTATTGTCCCTTAAAACAAACAATAATTTATAGTCTCTTTAGAAATACACCGCGCTTGCTGGCGCGTTCTTGTTTCTTTTGCCAGTAAATTAAAACTCACAAATCATAACGCGGAGAGGATTCCGGATGTAAATAATTGTAAAATAGTTAACATTTATTTCATAAATTTCAAATGAAATGTGAACTTGTACGTTCTTCGTTTGCGCCTCGTAATTCTTGCGATTTTTCTCCTTTTTTTTGTACTGGTAGCACTTGTTCACGTTAATGAAACACAAATACGAAGTATTTTATATTTTGTCATCTTTTATCTTGAGAATTATTTAATCAGTTTCCTACTTTTCTTTCCTCGGTAGTATATATTCGTTTTTAATATTCCTGACGACTATTATCTGCAGATGTACTTTTTAATTTAATTTAAAAATTTAAATTATTTCCCTGCGTTTACTAAATTAGTAAGTGAATATATATATATATATATATATATATATATATATATATATATATCACTTTTTTAATTTTTACGAAAGTATGAACTCAAATTTAAAATTTTATTATAAATTAGTGAAAAATACTAAAAAATATTCACCCTTGTGCTTGAAATGTGGACGCGAATTAAATACATAGATATTATTAATATTATATAGGATATTGTTTTTTTTTTTTTTGTACAATAATTGTACTTAGTTTTATGTTATTTTGTGTAATTAGAGTAGAAATGTGATTCAAAAATAAATATCCTGTTTTTTACATATTATACAATTTTTACGTAAAAAAAAGTCGTAAATTTGTTTAATGTAAACATTAGTTTTTTACGCGTAAAAAATTATGTATAATACATGACGTATTATATGTGGCCAATCCTGATTACAAAACTGTGAAATACATTAAATTCCTTTTTGTTAAGATATTGATTTTTTAAAAGATGCTTTAGATGTATTTATACGATTCATAATTTTTACACAAATTTAATATTTATTAAATGCTTTGCTTCAAAAATGCTTCTCTTGAAAAAAAACTTCAAAGATATTTGTTTTAATTTCCAATTTAGCAAAGAAGATCTTTTATGCATTCAAAACATACCTAATAATTGATGGTATCATCACAATTTGCCCGCTATTATTCAAATAACTAAACACATCACGTCCGCTAAATGTAGTTCATCACGTGCAGTAACTGGGCTCCCAAGCTGCACCGGTCCAATATTTCAACTACATTGCAACTATTTCAGCTCGTCGCTGAAAATATCCTGTCTTACTCTGTTTAAAGTTTTGTATTAATATTCAGCACGCCCCACTGTACCATGTAATAAGGTTGCGTTAGTGCAGTTTATTGTGTGTGAACGTTGTGCAATGTTCGCCATCAACCCTTGCATATTATTTCATCGCGACCATTTGCACTCTATCTTATTACGGAGATGTTTTATATCTAAGGGTTTCTGGATTTATGATATAATACGATAATAGCAAGGCTTTGTATACGCATAGTATTTGGTGTATGTGTCTGTGAAGGCAACCCTGATAAAAGGATCAACACAAAAAGCGGTCTAGTGGAAGACCTGTTAGGAAAATGCATGGATTTAAAAAAAAAATCCCTTTTACAAAACGATTATTTCTTGATTTTGTAAAAATAATCTTTGCTAAAATCAAAATCCAGTAATACGGCTTTAGGATATAGTTCTGTATTAATAATCGACGTTTTGAAATACTCCACGTACATCATCATCATCAGGAAAGATATATATGACATTACAATAAATAAACAGAACATATAGCTTCAAAAAGAACATGTGCACTATATTTGTAAGCGGGAAATGCTTATCAAAAACCATATAATATTTAAAAAGTGTGTACAATCATCAATTAAATCAGACATTAACAACATCGCATAGAATGCAAATTGATAGGAAATTCTTTTCAAAATCACAGAATTAATTTTTCATATATTACAATATTGTCGAAGTGATAAATGACTATACTGATTAGTATATTGACCAACGCATAATTGGAATTAATTAACAGGAAAATAATTGACGTAAATGTGCCCTACTATACAGAGATAGAATTGTAGTGGTTAGTAATAGTTGCATATATACAAAACAACCCCTTATCGGGTACCATATACATTGTTTTAAAGATTACAGGCGTTTTCAAGCATCCCTGATGAATATTAATGAAACAAAATGGCGGATAATTTCGATATGACATGGTTGTTGCCCGTACCTATGTAGGTACTACGTCAATACACCTTCCCTTCCTCCTACAATTCGTCCTTCATTTGTTCTAACAGGAATTCAATCAGTGTAATTGTGTTTATATACAATATTCAGGTAGCGCTTGAATTCTAAATTAATGACAACGGGAAGACAGTTTTGCACTAACGCTGACATAGCACCCCACCCAACCCTTAAAAGAGAAAAGGGTAGGAGGTAAAGGGACAGTCTGACATTTAGGCGACACTTTCTCCACTAAGGAAGGCAATAAATCTCACGGAATGCGTATTTTTAGAAAGACGATAATTCCGTTTGTCTTTTTCGGGGTTATTCGTCGTTTCGCCTTTTACGACACACGAAAAGTCTAATATACGCGGATATTTTTTTTTGACAAAAGTAGGCAATAAACTAAATTAAAAAGTAACTAGAATGGATTTTTAACTTGTTCCGCTTTACAGACATTACTTATTCAATTTTGTTTCAAGGATGGATATTGCATTAATAATGATTTCGCCTCTAACTTGTAACAATTTATTTTAAAATAAAACAAAGTTTTGAAATTTCCTTGGCCTATATATACAATAATATTATTAAAAAATATTGCAGTACTCTTTCATATTACTTCCAAAATTTATAGAGATAAAATATTTTTGGGATGAAATAAACTTTTCTAATATATGTAAAGTTATTTTTTACCGTCAGCAATATCGCAAATCTTTGTCTTATGAAATTGTATAAAAATTGTTTTTGAAATAATTTTAAATTTAATTTAATAACATTTTGACATAATATTATATTATATTTAAACATCATTTTTTATTATATTAATGCTGTATTTATAAAACTTTTTGTTAAGCAAAAAATATTATTAAATATTAAAATTCCGTGAAATATTTAACAATATTTCAACTATTCATTTTATTTAACTAAAAACAATATGAAGTTGTAAATGTAATCTCATGCAACAATTTATAATATATTTTTAAATAATAATTTATACATTAAAAACAAACATAATCATTGAACAAAATTATTAAAATTTCAATTTAGGAAATTTTTAACAAGAAAAATAATTCCTTACAATTTCTTGTTCTTCATAATACGATATTTCGTTACAAATTTAAATTAGTCAAAAAAATTACATTCCATGTAAGTTGATTAAAATAAAATGTTATCAAAAAATAAAATCTTTCTCGACAAACAATACACAATGTCGAGATTTTTATCGACCTCCTTTTTTTTCTTATATTTTAAAAATCCCCCCCGTATTGTAACGAAGCCGAAATTTTCTCTCTTTATGTTTTTACAGCTGCAAAGATCTTACTACGTTGATATACTGATAACGGGAACGAATAGAAAATAAAATTGAATTTTATTGAACAATGTAAATATTTGTTTAAGCTGTAATTTAATTAGATTTTCAGTTAGAATAGCATTTGGTATATATATATATATATATATATATATATATATATATATATATATATATTTATATATATATTACATTGAAAATTCGACGAGTTGAATACATTTAAATTTTCTACATTATAATATTATTTAATAATTCCAGTTGAATTGGATATTAAAATATTTTTTATCGTTGGAATAAATTTGTTAAAAGTTGTAAGTAAAAAATTCTTTTAACAGCAGAATTATAGCTTGTTTTATAATCAATATCCTTGTATTTTTTAATTTTTTAAATTAATTAGAATTTTAGAAAATATATACATAATTTAAACAAACTTTTGATTTAACGTTCTTTTTTCTAGTTTATAGTTTTTAGTTTATAGTTTTCTAGTTTTAGAGCGAAAACCTAATGTTTATTTAAATTATTTATTACAAATTCTGAAAGATATTTCAATATAACATAATAAAAAAATCTTTAGGATTAAGTTCTGATTATGTTTTAATAAAAAAATGATACATACAAATGATATATATTTATATACCGGGTGTTCGTTCGTCAAGTTCGTATGGGCGTTTAACATGCAATTTCGATAAATTGCGATAAACGATATTGAGTTTATCGAAATGATTAAAAATATATTGATACTATAATTTCTAAATAAAGAGATTTTTTCTAAATATACGAAACTGATATTCAAAAATATCGTTTCATTTACTCTCGATAAATACAGTATAGAATATTTGAATAACATTAAATTAAGAAATTGAAGTCATGCATTTGAAAGTAATCTAAAATGTTCTTATTAAATTATTGAAGTCTAAATATTTTTCTTTAATTAAAATTATTCATATATTAAAAACTACACATTTTAAGAATATTTCCAACATTTTAATTTACTAGAGTTCAACAACATCGTACAACATAATATTTACGCTACACTAACAAAAATATTTTCTTTGAGCGAACTATTTATATTTCCGGGTAAAACCATCAAATTTCCTATTACATTACCCTTTATCCTGCTACATCATATTATTCATTACTTTCTTACGAAAACAAAACAAACTCGGTTTTTTTTTCTAAGAAAAACTAACAATCGTTTTTCTTTCACATGGCACACTGTATATATAATGTCGATGAAAATGTTTCAAGTAAAAGCAAATCAACAGCTTTTTTTTTTCGTTACGTTTTCTATATACTTAAAAGTTGTTGCTGGTCGGTAAAATAGAGCGGGCGCTCCTCATCCTTGCCAACTGGAAACCAAAACCGGTGAACCATCGCGAATCGATCTTGTCGCTCTCTCTAAACTCAGCGCCGCGTTGCCAGAATTTTTCGCTGCTGCGCTAGCCCAGGTGCGCATGCCCCAATTATTTCTCTACAAAAAGAACTAATCTTGTTACTGATTTTCCCTCTCGCTGTACTCGTACCTTGACTAACAAATACGACATAATTCACCTGTATAGAGCGTACACACACACACACGCACACACAATACCGTTCAAATGAACGAAATTTTATGTTAATCACACTGTAAAAAAAAATAGCGAAATTACAGAAAAATAATTACTATAAATATTCTGAATTTCTACTTCAAAATTTTATAATTTTTAGATAATTCATAATAATCACAAAAAAAAAGTAAAAATGACCTAATAAGTATATAAAATTGCTTAATTTCTGCAAAATAGAATTACATATTGTTGGTATAATTTCTTAAATTATATAATATTACAGCTTGCATATTAATATATGTAATAATTCATCAAAATAATGTGATTAGTACATATTTTGTGTAATAATACTTACTAATAAAATATTTTAAGTGTAATTCATTTATTTTAAAATACATCCTTTATGTAATTTTAGGAATGTATGTAATTATACCATCAATAATATTACGGAACTAAACAAAATTTCCCTATTTATGGAAAATTCCTGACAGCAAATTTACTGAAGTTCTGTAAATTTATTAAAAGAGACTTTACTAAAAAAAACTGTAATATTACATACATATTTACTTTTCCATCGCATTAGTAATATCATATTACATAATGTTTGTAATAGTTATGAAACTATGTATTTTAAAACAATTTCAGCATTTAACTAATTATACTTAGAAATACTGGGCATCATAATTATGTAAAATTACATTATTTTTTTAGAGTGTACAAAAAGAACTAATCTTGTTACTGATTTTCCCTCTCGCTGTACTGGTACCTTGTCTAACAAATACGGCGTAATTCACCTGTATAGAGCACACACACAATACCGTGCAAATGAACGAAATTTTATGTTAATCAGTTGCACTGATAGTGGACTATTGTTAATTTTCATATTTTGCCGGGAACTGTTATTAAAATATACAATGGAAACTAACGAATTGCGCAGACTACACGCACACTCGATGTATGATTGTAATAAACCTAATTACACAGCCACGGTTATTTATTTTATTAATATGCTTGTATATGTGTATTGGTGGTAATAATTTGTAATATTGAATATCTATTATAAACATTAGTTTTGATGAATATTTGCTAACTGTTTATTCATGTAATTATGTTTATGTTGATTCTTTTACAAAATTAAATACTATTTACAGATGATTTTAATTATAAATCGCTTATTAATAAAATTTACTTCAATAAATTAATTATATATTATATATATATATATATATATATATATATATATATATATATATTTACTTTGTCAACTTAATTAAAATATTGAAAAGGTTCGAGAATATTATATGATTAATTGTTCAATATGAAACATAATTAAAAATGATTCTTTTTCAAATTGTACTTTAAAAATTGAACAATAAACGTCTTGCTTGAATAATTAGGTAAATAACTGGGACACTAGTTGTGTTAACTTATATAAACTTAAGTCATGAATTAGAAAACACTCTATATGTATACATATTTTAATTATTAATTACTGCATAATACACATTTATATAAAATGTTCCGTCAAAAATCTAAATATCAAATTTAATATTCAAAGTACATAAACTACATCCATAATACTGAAAAAGTACCGAGTAAAAAAAGGAATGTCCGGGCAAAGAAAAAACCGCATGATACTGGCGCAAAATTCAATTAGTAAGTTACACCGAAACAGATTAACAAAAACATTTTGCGTGAACGCACAGAAGAAAAAAAAAATGAAACCCACGATCCCAGTTGCCGATATAACTCTCTTTGCTCCAAGCTACCCGTTAGCTTTTGCGTTCCGTTCCCCGGTTAGCTCATCCCAGACCTCGCCAACAAAATATGAAAATGAAAATGACCCTTGCTCTAATTATTTCGAATCCTCGGTCCCAGCACCATGTTGGCACATCGTGTAAGCCCGGGCCCAAATAGCTGGTCATAAAATACCCCGAGGGCCTTGTCGTAAAAGTCGCCTAAAAACAGCAAATTCTCGGGACTCTTAAGTTTGTTTTAGTTCTTAATGAGTGCTGATCTTTTATGTATACGTAAAAGATACTTCTACTACGATGCCTTTTCCCAGTTTAATTGTTAAATTACTGAGTTTTTCTATATCATCGTAAAATCTTCTCATTTTCAGAGAAGATTAATTTTATAAAATTTCATGTTTTATAAATAATATACCAATGAAATCTTAATATACTTAATAAATTTATCTTTAATTAAAAATATTAGAAATTTACCAAACTTATTGATTCTTTCTTGATTTGTTACATTTTAGAAAGAAAGCTGGTATTAATTAGATTTTAATTGAACATAATGAATTATAATAGTTAAGATATTTATTATAAACCCTTGATCATAAAATTTTCGAAATTTACACAATTTCTTGTCCGAAAAGACTAAAAAGAACAGAATAAAAATTAATTGAAATATATTATTTACAAATTTCTGTACCTTGTTGCATCATAAGTGTATTTTAAAAATAGGCGATAATATATATCATCAAATAATCTAAAATATATTTTTAAGGTAGTATTCATAATTGCCATTGGAAGTTTTAATTAAAAATGTTTTTAACATATGTTACAAATTATTTATACTATATATTTATTATCATTATCTAATTTTATGTTACCTGACAATAGTTATATTGCATAAAGAAAACACAACTTTAAATATCCATTAAAAAGTATTTTACACTAAAACCACTTGTGAATACAAATATTTTATCATTTTCATTTTTTGGTAGACAATAGTAAACATATTCAATATTTCAATATTTGAATTTCAAAAATCAGTTAACATGTTAACACTTTCGGCTACTTTGCATATACTTTATATTACAGAATTATAAATTCTATCTTGCATCGTTTCATGTAGTGCGAGTACTACA
Source organism: Clivina fossor (assembly GCA_963966155.1). Taxonomy (NCBI): domain Eukaryota; kingdom Metazoa; phylum Arthropoda; class Insecta; order Coleoptera; family Carabidae; genus Clivina; species Clivina fossor. Next base: position 2,377,049 of record OZ014563.1, read on the forward strand.
AGCTTGATTTTAATTTTAATAGAACTAAAATACCTAAAAAGCGAACTAGTGATAGCAGCCATTATTTCTAAATAACCAGCAAAATATTATTAAACCTCAACATCATAAAAGGGGGAAAACTAAAACATCCCTTTCATATTTAGTACAAACTTAAACAGAAATCCATTTCTCCGTCTTCCATTTTGCAACGATATGAAATTCGAAAAGTTAGAAAGTTATCCGGAGAACGTATCGCGCGAAGCAAATACAGCAGACACAGTCTGTGAGTGAGGAGCGTATGTATTTACCCGTAGTATGAATGCCACTATCGTCTTTCGCTCAACTCGGCTTCTGTATTTAACAATAAAACAATCGACGCCCTGAAGGGGTACGTCACTGTTTGTCTGAAGCAAGTTTCCTGCCGAGTGTCTGAGACTTTACCGAAAACCTCCTGCAGCCTCGACGGTAGCGGTTATACTAGATACTAGCGAGTAAACAAGTCGCTTTTCTATGTCGTTGGTGGTGGTGGTGGCGCCTTGTTTGATGCAGTTAGACCTCCCGGAATTTGATGTTCGTAGTTTCATGTTCTCTTTGTGTTAAAACAGGTAGATATGTACGATTGCTACTGGTGCTGTATTTGAATTTCTTGTATTTTTAGAATGACCCAGATTGCTCTGAGATACTAGATTCGCGGATATGTCTTTGAGCGTATCGCATGTAAATGTTTGTTTTTCTGCAGGTTAGAATTGTCCTACATAGAAAGTTTACATTCTGGTATAGTCTTACAAAGACTATAAAAGGATATGAATTGTTTGCACACTCAGTTTTATTGTTTACAATGATATTTTTATACTAGTTTGTTTGTAATGCTTTATTGGTAGTGGAAATTGCAATGTACATTTTTACTAATAGTATACGCATAGTTATACTATGCACAGTACCCTGTAAATTTTCTTGACCTAGCTTCTTATCTCTTTTTTTTATCAAATACTACTTGGTTGTTAATCAAAAAGTACTTTTCAAATTTGTAACTATTTGAAGATTTAATACCTGTATGTTTACATTCAAGAAACATTTCTATTTTGAACAAAAATATTTATGATACTTTTGAAATAATCTACTCGTTTTCTTCTTTCAATGATTTAGGTCTCCTTTTTGATGCTTCTCCATTGCTAATATTTTCCAATTCAGTTCCCTTACTTTGTCAGGTTTTTTCTACTAAATCTTAATTTTATTGTCTGCTTTTAATCTAGGTTTTCTTTTTTGTTTCTCAAATTTCAAAACTTATCATTTACTATTTGTGAACAATTGAAAGTGTTATCATATTTCATTCGAACATTAAAATTTTAAGATTAATAGATATTTTTTGTCAATTATTAAATGATTTGAATTTATTGGCTGTAATACAAGTTCAGTTTTAACTAATACCAATTTTAAACTGTCATAAGAACAGAACTAAACAAATGAACTAAAACATTCTAAAACCGAGCTTGTAATATAAGCCTTTGTAGTTATTCTTTTAGAATATAAATGTAACGTATTATCACAAAAATATTCACGTTCAATTACATTTCTCATATATATTCAATCTAATTATCGGTATAATATATTTTTGTATAAAAATCAATATTCAGTATTCGCTTGAATATTTATTATTTCCACATTTTTTTGATGAATATTTCAGTCATTTGCTGTCGCTTTAGGCTTTTTTCTAAGTGGAAAAATATCTGATTTCTTCTGAAAGAAGACTCCGAGCCACGAAGCGTTAATAAGACTTCGAAACCACATAAAAGTTAATAAGCTTTGAAATTTTAGACGAAATGTAATCACGGCAAATTGAACGGAAGTATGTATATGTATTCGTACTAAATTAATTTTATTAACATTGCTGAAAATATAACATGTACATATTGACAACAGAAGTCACTTGAATATTATTAGTACAAGTTCTATTTAATTAAATTTCTTTAATAATCTAATTTATAACATTAATTAATGCAGAAAGAAACCATAATTAATTATTTTGAAATTTTTCTGTGGAAATGTCACCAGATAGAAAAAAAAGTACAATAAATATGAATACCTTTAAAGTTCACACTTAATTTTTTAAATGTCAACTCATGTTTTCATTATATTTATTTTTCTTTTTATTTTTATATTAATAAAAAATTGCTTTGTGGATTAACCTACTTCTATTATAATAAAAAAAACGAATTAAGTAAATAGATTCGAGAATAAATAATAAACATGGAAAAACTTATTAAAATTTAAAGTACTACATTATTAATCCAAGGTATGATTTTCAACATGAAATTAAATTTAATGTAAAAGCTCCACGTTCTCAGATTTTAATGATTCTACTAGTACATTATAATTTCCTAAATTAATGGTCATTAAATTTAATGTTAAATTTCAGTTTTATCACGTTCTGACTTTTCTATTGACATTATTATAAATTATTTCTAATGAATAATTATAAATTATACTTATTTCAGTTTTTTCAAATATAATTTTAATTTTTTAATATATTAGAGAATAGCATGATAAAAACATTCCGTGCGAGTAAATGTTTTTCAGTGTGGGAAATAGATTTTATATGGAAAATAATTGAATTTTCTGTATTAATTTTTATTAACCATCGACATTTCAACGTATTCTACGTACATTATCGTCAGGAATAATAATACAATAAATAAACAGAACATAGGTAACAAAATAAGCAATTAGATTACAAAATTTTTAATTAAAGCCAAATTTTAATTAAATCAATGCCTTTACACTTATTCTTATTGTGTTAAAATCTTTATTAAAAATTATACATTTTATTTGCCATAGTGGTTATTTAAGGGGGCAAGTAGGTTTTTTTAATGAAAAACTAGCCCATTTTCAGGAATTATTTTTACTGTACAGGGAAGGCCTAGAGCAATGCGACTTTTTCATCATGTAAATCGTTTATTGACTTGTATGTCGGATTTTTTTGGTCATCTCCTCTCCCCAAACTTGACCCCCCACTCCGCTTCCCGTAAGCCATGTCCGGAATTTGGAGGTATGTGGTTCCAGGAATTCCTCTGCACTGCTTCATCTGAAACAAAAACCGTTTCGGATTATTGAACTTGAATATATTCCCCATCGTTTGAGGGATCCTTTTTTGAAAATTCGATTTTGTCGCAAAATGGCGGACTCTTAAAAAAAAAGTAGTCAATTTCGACCTTTTTTTCTGCTTTCTTGGATGATAAAAAATAAAAATAATAAACATTTTTTAAAAAGGATCCCTCAAACGATTCCAAATTCTATTATCTTTTTGCTGGCAAAAAATGAGACAAATCGGTAAATATGTTCCAGAGATAATCCTGGAACCGACAAAAAAAATCTAGTTCCAAGAAAAACGCATTTAAAGTTTCAAAATAAGTTTTAAGTTAGAAAAGTAAATTTTTTTCACTTACATGTAATCATCAATTCCAGGGCCATATAAGCATTCATCTTGTTTATCTTGGGTGTCTATTTTTAGGGACAATCTCTGCCGAATCCATGCCTCTTGTGTAGAATGATCCGTTCTTATTGCTGACTGGTGGCAGCGACGAGAGTCATATGAATTAGGGTACCTCACCTAAGCGAATTCCGGAGTTTCGCGACAAAAATCGCTGTAGCTTTCTTAATTATTAAGATTTCGAAAAACGGTTTATTGTTTTTAATTCTTAAAGGATATCTCTATAAGAATTTGTAATTAAAAAAAAATCAATTTTTTAAAGAAAAAAAACCTACTTGCCCCCTTAAAACAAACAATATGTTAATCTAAATAATATTTTTAAAATATTTTAATACTACCATTTTTTTACAAAAAAAAAACAATTTTAAAATCCAAAGATGAAAATATAAATACAACCGACATTAAAAGTGTTATTATATCAGCGAATTTACGTCATATACCAAAACAGAGAACAAACAAAAAAAAAAATCATTATCATTAATCCCGCGTTCATTTTCCTTTTCAAAATTAAAAACAAAAATACTCGCTTTTTTATTTCGATGTTATGTTCACGCTTGTCACGTTCATAATCCAAATGATGTTTAAACTTATTAAAATCGTTTCTTGTCTGACAGCCTAACCGACAAACAGACGCTTCAAAACGCCATAAAAAAAAACTTTATTTATAGAGCTTAATAATTTCTTACAACTTCTTCTCCTTAAACTTTGCGTACACTTTTAAAAGCTTTGGCAAATTATTAAGTGTGAAATACATGTTTTTAGCTAGCCATTTTCATAAATCCGGATTTATTTTTAAACGTGTACTTCATCCGCGAGTAATTTATGTTCTCTGCCGGGCGATTTTTTTTTTCTTTCTCTCGTCGTCGGTGAAGCTTTCATCTCTCGCTGGTTCATTTTTGACTGCGATGCGCCACATATGCGAACGGTATAATTTAATTTTGTTTCCCGTAGAAAGAGCGCAGTGCACAGAAGTTAGACGCGCGCTTTTATCACACAATATGTGGACGAGGCGAGACCGTAGTAATCCGATTTTGCAGTGGTACCATAGTACCAGAAGTAAAATATATAATCCCATAAAAATGTGGGTCAATTTTATTGCCCGATAAATTTGCAAAGACTACCCACCAGCACCCACTTTCCATAATTATGCTAGATTTATTGCCGTTAGTTTCGCATTCCATAGAAGGAAGACAAAAGTTTTTAAAAAATCCGACAAAATGGAAATTTACAAAGATTTTATACTATTACTGGTAGAATTTGTAGGTTATGCTCATTTTATTAGATTTTTCTAGCTTCGAATATAATTTTTTCTTTTTGGATATACCTACAATAAATTTAATGTGCGAAATGATTAAGTATATTTTTCTGTTAGGAAATGATTATTTTATTAATACCAAATTAATACAAGTCGTTTTATTCAATATTATTAAACCGCAATATTGGAATTTATAAACAATAAAAAATAATAAAAATACTCGGTTTTACGTTTCACAATTTTATTGTCCAATTTTGGCAGTTAAACCATCATCAGAAGGAAAACATACCGAAATTTGCCAATAAAGGGTTTTTTAATAAAATTGTAAAATTTATAATCGAGTGTTTTTTATTATTTTTTTATTTTGTTTATACATTATAAAAATGTTTCACCGAGTACCAACAACATCTTTAATTGAAGTTATCAATATTGTAGATATTTATAATTGTGTATTACAAATATTCCTTGTACAGTATTTTAAAAAAGCAATACACAATTTATTTTTACTACTAAACAGTTGAAATATATTATTTTGTTTCATCATTAATATTATATATGCTAGTACTAAGTATATTTTCATGTTTATTCAAAAATATTTTAGAATTTTTTTTTCAATGTTTTTCAATATGGTAAAAACAAGTTTGAAAAATACATATAAATTTTTTGTTTAACAAATATTTGATGCTATTTAATATAATATTTTTTCACAATATTTGTCATCAATATTAATGCATGTAAAAAAAATTGTGCAAAAATTAAGAGTACATGATTGAAAATTTTAGCTTTCTTTATCTTTATCTATATAAACTTATACTCAACGTACTCAATTAGTATTAGTGTATTACTTTAATGTATTTCAGAAATACCGAAATAAAATGAAATGAATTTAAAGAAAATAACCAAAGAATTATAATGAAATATTGTCCAAACTAAAACTTAATTGCTTGTAGAAGAAAATTTGATAGGTATAAAATGTACAGCAAGTACAATTGAACAAATACCATTATGGAAATACCGAGTCCATATTACGAAAAGTTATAACGATGTTTTGTAAAATTGGTACTGTTAAATCCTAGTTGTGCTTCAAAAGCAAACTACAAAGTATTATACACACACAACAATAGTATTTTACGATGTTTCCAGGCTAACATCAGTTGTAAAACTAGTCAAGTAAGTAGTTAACTTTTAGCTGTAGAGACTTAAAATGACTTTCTTCATGTGTGGTTTTGCTAAAAGTTCGCGCAAAAGCGGTTTCTGCTTGCGGTTATATATCTTGATAATGATGTTTGCAGATATAATTTCGTTGCGTCGGATTTTTCTCCAACTTTTGACTTCTTTGTCGGTTGAGGAAAATTAATGGCTATAAATCTGAGGATAATTATGGAAACTCTCGTAGTTGGATTTTAAAATTTATCGCTTCCCATAAAATTGCGTCTACAATTTTATGGGATTACATATTTTATTTTTTTTGATACTTTTGTACTTTTCAAAATCTGAATTAACTACTTTAACTGCGTGTGATGAATAATATTTATGGTTTGTCGAATATAGTGGTCGTTAAATACTGTAAATGTTAAATTATTTGCAATAAAATTACACACTTTCATATGTAAAAAAAAGTACGACGACAGCACTTAGTTGACTTCAGTAATGGCATATATGTATTCTCCTAAACTATTTTCGCTTCCATACATAAAAATAATGATCATAAACTATCTATATCTTTATGAGACTATGATCGGTTTGTATTTCTAAAAGATTAGAAGCATATAGATTAATCCATATACAGACCATTTTGACATTAAAACAAAATTTAAAAATTTTTGTAATTTTTTTCTCGGTAAGTTAGCAACACTGTCTAATAATAAATTTATGTGGGCACTACGAAAAATTTTTGGGAAAATTTTATCAATCTCGGATAGATAATGTAGATATCATACATTTTTAAAAACTTTAGTAGTTTTTCTCGGAAAAAAACTTTATTGTATGGCAACACCATACAACAGTAATATTATATATAATTTATGTGGGCACTAAGAAAAGTTTAGTAATTTTTTTTGTCAGGAAGTTGGCAACACTGAATATAAATAAAAATTCATGCCCATTTTGGACACTAATTTGGTGCAAATCGGATGAGTGGTCTTGGAGGAGATGCGATTACAAAATTTGAATGAGCAAGCAAATGAATGATGACACACATACACCTTCATAAACTAAGGGTACGTTTATGTTGGAGCTGCTATAAACGATAAGAGTGACGATACTAGCGACGGAGCACATAAATTGCACACCGCTCTCATAAATCCCAAATTTGAATAACGAAATTGCACACCGGTCAACCGTTGCGGTGTGCAATTTATGTATTCTAATAGAATATATTATTAGCTATATCATTTTGATATAATTAATTGATTACTAACAAAAATATGGACTTGAAGACATTATCTTTCGATTGTTCCCTTGCCAATAAAATACAATTTCCTTATTAAAAATTTTCATCAGCAAATCGAAAAAAAAATTACATCAATATAAATTATATTTCTACAAAGATATTACTTATAACATTACAAATAAACTACGGTATAATACATATTTTCAATCAGACGTGTAATAAATCAAAATCGTTATTTAAATCAAAAATATTGCGTTCGTAATATTGAGTTAATAAATTTCGTAACATAATGAAACAATTTTCGATATTACTTCGGTACAAATGTTATGTATCAACCGTTCTATATGTACATATATGATGGACTAATAAATCAGGTTAAAAAAACTACTTTTTTAAAGCTAGATGAGGGTTGCTTTAAAATTAGGGTATGACCCTTTTTTCAAATAAACTCCCCCTCGGTATATAAGCGAAGACATTAATATTTGTGATTTATTCGATAAAATTATCTTATTATTATATATTGAATAATAAAGCCGATGATTTGTTCAATTTTATTTCGAAAATATATTGTAATTCTTTTGTTGAGATTAAAATTTAAACTACAGTATTTATTTATTGTAATTTCTAAATCTAACAGGAGATTTTGAATTAAACAATTTTTTTTTTGATCTTGTAAAATTATGTTTATAGTAAATTCAATAAATTCAATTTTAATTTAAAATTAAAACAAATATAAGTATGTAATCTTTGAAGCTAAAAAATCATTTCAAATATTCTAGTTGTGAAAATTTGAAATATATGAACAACTAGTTATGTTCAGCTTGTCAATGTAGGTAGTTCTGTTAATAAAGTTATTTACAACTTTGAAAATGACAAACAAAAATAGGAAATTCAATTTACATAAATCCATTACAGATTGTGGGATCGTAATAACAAATTTTTAGGGAAAAAATATAATTTGATATTGGTGTTAAAGCCGTAGTTACGCATGGATATTTGTATATGTATTTAACCTAAATTCTAGTATCAACATAAACCAAATTAATAATTGTTGTTTACATTTATTTTCGAATATTGACAGAATGTATATGAGGTAATGAGACAGAATTATATTTTCCAATAAAATTCTGTTTTGTTTTTATCGCCTGATTTGTATTGTTTCATATCAAAAAATATATTGTAAATATTGTGAAAATAGGTTAATTTTATTCATATAGATATGGATATGAAAATATATTTAAAAAAACTACCGAAAATGTATCTAAAATTTGTTATCGCAAAAACATATACAAATAAAATGCATCAATATATTAAAATAATTAATATTTTTATATATATATATATATATATATATATATATATATATATATATATATATATATACAGTAGAGATAAAATTATCTTCAGATTGTAAAAAAAAGTATTTTTTAAGTACAGTAGAACTTGTATATAGGTCTATTGCTGAGACTGAATAAAGAAAAATTGTGAAAAAATTGACCTATTGAGACTGCATTTACTAGAATAGCTCTAGAATAGCTCTCTAATTGTAGTTTTCTATACAAATTCTACTGTACTTTTATAATTTGCGTCACACATTTGATTTTTCAGTCTAAACTGACTGAGTTGCAACGCATCTGTCTATATGTTCCAAATTGTTGCAACTAGAACATTTGTTGTACAACTTTTTCTACTTAAAACTTCCGACATCCAGCTGCCACATATAAACATTATTTTAAAAGACAAAAGTTAAATACATTTTAGCAAAATATGAAACCAAAATTTATGAAACAAAAATCCATCAAAATTTTAACATGTTACTATTGAATAATGTATTATTGTTTCACGTAATTTATTAACATACATTTTAAATTGACAGTATGTAGGATATTTTACCATATTTTCAATTTAATATAAATGTGACATGTTCACAGACATAAAAAATAAAAAATTTGAAATAACATTCTCGTGTATTAGTACCCAGTTCAACGCTTTAACTTTTTTTTTTAATTTCACTGTCGAATTAATCATGAAATCGTCTAGTTTTAGTGATCAAATGAAGTGTGTGTTCTATTTCCATCTTTCTCTCTCTTTTTATCCGATTTTGGCTGTCTATCTTTGTCCGTGTGTAGGCGTGTGAAATGTAGTACCTTCATGCGTTCACAGCAAACAATCTATTTTAGTTTTTTTATCTGTTTTTGTTCGTCTGTGTGATTTTTTTTTTGTCAGAGGAACGAAATTAGGACAAACAAATAATGTAATCGATAAAACTGTATGTTTTTCGGGCTCGCGATCGTATGTGCATTGGACTAGATAATCTGCTGTGTAATCCTTTTGGTTTATCTTTGGGAAAGTAATATTTTGCTCTGAAAGGAAAACCAATATTGGAGCGCGCTTCTTTGTCGCGTAATTCCTATGACAGTTTTTTGACACATATTTTACGGAAATGCTCTAAAAAGAATTTGGAATATTTTTTTTTAATTTGACAATATAAATAATATACAATGAATAATCATAAATACATTTTACAACAAAAACATTTTACAAGTTAATATGGCGCCTCCGCCAAATTTCTTTCTGTTAAAAATACATTTTACTGTTTTAAAAAGAAATTTAATTATTTGACCGTGTACATATTTCAATTATCAATTATTTAATTAGTGTAATCCAGCAGTAGCATTTCCACTTGGCAACCTAAAGGTTGTTGGTTTAAGTTGTACTAACTATAATATTTTTAGGAAACTATCAGATTTTAGAAGTTTGTTGCTGTCATTAGCAATATATTTAAAAGATTTAATAAAATTATACTAAATAAAACTGCTTTAGATTAAATTTCTGTATTAATATTTATTTATAATACAAATGACATTACAGTAAATAACAGAACATAGAAAAAAGTTACTTGTTTCTATGTTTTATTATGAATAAATATTAATACAGAACTTTAACCAAAAGCAGTTTTATTTAATATAATGAGTTTTGAAAGATTTTTTAGTATCTTAAAATTATACTATTTATTGTCAGTTTTAACTCATTTTTTGCTGTACAGTATTAACTACGTACACTACAACTATTAACACGTTACGAAATAACTGCGCAATTTTGGTCTGCGCAGTTAATACTGTGCAATAAACTGAGCGTGTATCGCCCGCTTGAAGCATACAATTTTTATATATAAATAGCGAGAATTATAAAATTATTTAATATTATATTTGATTTTTTATACAAAACATTGTAAATTTTACATACTTTTTAGTTTTTAATTTTTATCAACTAATGCTTAGGAACTAGTATTACTAGATAAGTAGATTAAATGCTTAGTTAAATTTAACTACAAGTTACGGTATGTCTATCATTTGTTTAACACTTATCTAAACCCACCATTTATCATAAATCAACTCAAAAGAAAAAATGTAGCTAATGATACCATCAATATTAATTTTGATTATCAAAAATTGTGATACTGACATTCATAATGATAGCATAATTACAATCAACTTTAATATAGTTAATGATACATTTCAATTATATAAACACATGACTATTGTGAAAACGTTACTATTATATTATTATTTTAACTATACGAATTACTCATAATTGAACTGAAATTTTAACAGCGAGTTAATATTAAAAATTGAATATTTTATTATAAATTTTATTATAAAAATTATTCCATTAAAATATAAATTTGAACTCGGCACTGTAATTATTACTTCAATATAACTACAAATTGCAAATATTGAGTTTAAAAACTAGAATACAAACAAATTTAAATATAATTTTTAACAGAGTAAAAAAAATTATTATTTTAAAATAACAAGGCTTTATAGATTTTTATCTCGTTACTTGTATCTTGTTTCTAAGTTTTGTTTGTTTATTATTATGTGCAGTATATGGCAACGTCGAATTTTAATATAAGACAAAACTGATCTTCAATCTAAAGCTTTTTTTTATTACAATATAATTTAAAAAAATTACATTAAAAATACATTAAAACAAAATCAAGTAACTCAATTCTAAGTGCAACTTTTTTTTTGTTTGTTTCCAGACTGACACCCCAACAACAAACCCAGCTAACGCAACCGATGGTCTCTGGCGGTACAGCCAGTGGCACTCTCGGTGTGGGTACTTCACCGCTGGTGATGCCCGTTTTTCCGCTACGACCCGCGCACAACTCGCACACACCGCACTATTCACCCTATTCGCCGTCCAGGTTCCACATCGATAAACGGTGTCAGCATCGCTGCTCGTGGAAATGTCTCAGCATTGTTCTCATTCTGTTGGTGGTTGCGCTCACTGCTATGCTTGCCTACTTTGCAGGTAAACATCTATTAAATATATAATTTTGTGAAGTTTGATTTATACTGTAAACAAATTAGTGTAAATCTACAGTGACAAACATACTCTTTCGTATTACGAGCTCGGTTTTTAACTAATACAGGTTTTAAAACTGCTATAAGAGCAGGATTAAACAAATGAACTAAAACGCCCAAAAACCGAGCTAGTTAATACCAACCTTTATATTTACTACATTTTATTGTAAATTTTATAATTTTTATAAAGTTACATTAATTTTTCGCAATGTAGCTTTCGAAAAGACCGATCAAAAATTTAATATGCATTCTAAACATTGTTCAGAAAAGAAGTAAGAATAAGAAATTGGCCGTGTTTGTTTTTATTTGGATTTATTTTTATCATTGTAGAAAAAGTTAGACCTAAAAAAGATCACACAAACATTTTAAATATTTAGTTTCAATTGTTTAATACGTTTAATATTCATAAGTCACATGTGACTCATGAACAGTGTATGACTGGACATTTATGAGGCATATATAATTCATGACGTAGAGAGGCATCTATAGCAGATTCTTGGCGTAGACGTAGATTTTAAAGAAGTTGTGCCTTCTCGGGACGTAAAAAAATGCATATTGAAGCATATTGAATAATACTTGTAAATCATGTATGAATCATGAACGTCCCATAGAATCAAGAATGAAATAACGTTTTAAATCGCTACGTATAACGTTATGTATGATTTGTTTTCGTTACATTATGTTATAAATACCATTTAAAAAATTAATTGTTATGTTATATAACGTTACATAATAACGTTATAAAAATAATTTTTGTTTATAACTTTAAAATTATCTGTAAAGTGTAAATTAAAAAAACATTACTAATTAATTTTTATACTTATTTGAAATACGAACAAAATATATGTTTCTCTCAAAAAAAAAAAAAAGTTATAAAATAACTTTTTACGAAACGTTATTGAAATATCGTTACGTTATTATATTAGAAATTATATTTTAATAATTTTTACTATAACTTTATCGGGTTACGTTAGTTTTCTATCTCTCTACAGAATAGAGAAAATAGAATAAAAAGAAAACAAGGTATTAGTGAAATAAATATATTTTTAATTATACGTATTTGTTTACTAAAATGTAATAGAATACATATAAATGAAATAGAAATATGTACATTTAAACAAATATAAAAAAAATTTATTTTCTGTGAATTGTTGAAAACATTTAATACAAAAAAAAATAAATATTTTTTACACATGTGGATTTGTGATGGTGATTTTCAAATATTGCTTGGTCAGTAAACATGATAAAAAGTAATTGTAAATCCATTTTGTGAATTTTATAATATTTTTGTTTTTTATGCAAATTCTGTATTTTACAAAACTAAAATAGCACAGATTATGTATTCTACAAAGTTAGAATAAGATAAAATAAAAAAAAAACATAATAATAAAAAACTAATTACATGAAAAGAACAGAGTTATACAACTAATCCCGTTTTAATTTTGCTAGTTAATATAAAAAATTTAAAAGAATATTTTCAGTTTTAGAAATAAATATTCATGTTACACTTTTTATATATCAATACATATTTCCGTTATATTTTATAATATAATTTTTTTTAAAACTAAACTACGAATATAGATACATATAATTCATGAGCAGAGTACGAACAAATTTAAACTTTGTTTTATGATCATTCATAATTCATCAGATAAACTTATTATTCACTTAGATTTCATAGTATGTTTAATATCGTAGAACGCGTAAACATAATGAATCAACATTACGTAAATTCCTGAATTATGTTAACATATGTATGTTTTATTGTACTTTTGGGACTAACCGTCATGTACGATACTAAATCTTCTAGAATTTACTGTAATAAATAATTATTTCGTTTCGTGCAATTACACATGTATTTTCTACCTTGCAACATATAATTTAACAATAAATTTCAAACTTTTTTCAATTTTTAATCCTAGTCACGACATTTTTGAATAATTTTTTTAAAAAATATTTTTTATCGTTCAATATCTAAATATTATTTTAATAACGAAAATATATTGAATATTTCACTAAACAATTTTTAGAATATATATTATCGCTAAATAACTAAATAAATATTAACGATAATATACTGACTATATTCCACAAATTACAACTCATTTACAATAAAAATGAAAGAAATCATAAAGTACATTTGTCGTATTTATCTGTAAGATTATCGTCCATTTACGAAAAAAAAAAAAAACCTAAAACTACTAGTGCATTTATTAAAAAGCTTTCAAGATAATAACAGAACGAATGTTAAATTCTATCTGACATTAGTCGAACCACGATCGCCACGCACGAAAAGAAACCTATTTTCCTTGTGACGTAACTTCGGACGTGAAAAGTGCCGATTACGCATCTCAAATGTTATTGGAACCCTATGCGTGCTAGTCGGCCATTCGCTTCGATAATGATGCCCTTTTTAAAATGATAAATAGGAACTCGTATACGAATTGTAAACGTTATTAAATACTTACAAATTGGTGGTACGTTTCTGTAATTTACTATTTTTCGGAGTAACAATTTGTCACACGAATTTTGGATTTAGTTTTTTTACGCGGTGGGGTCAATAAACTAATGCAGATGTGTAAAGGATTTAATTGTTGCAAAACTGATGATTAATTTTAGGACATTTATTATTCATTATTGGTTTTATTTCTAGGAATATTTATGATTGTTTTTGTTTCAGCTGTGAGCTCGATGAAACCCAATATTATGGATTCGACAAATTGTATTTTGGTACAAGATGCTGTTACACATGATCAAATCACACAAGATTCCATATCCACGCAGTCTCCTACAGAAGGTAAAAGTCATTTTATTATTATATCGTTTTAATTACCTGTATTAAAAGTTTTGTCATCTATTTTTGTACTAGATTTCTCATTCGATTTTTGTCTAAATTTTGTTCTACTTTCATACTAGAAATTACAATTAATCGTGTACTATTCACCTATTCTATATTTCTATCTGAGTGATATCAGATATGACATTTTTAACTTCAAATAACTGCTAATAGGTTGATAACTATTATTCTAGAAACTTGAATGAAAATCAAATAAAACTCGGAACAGAAATTTGTTATTTACATAATTCCTTAACTAGTTTTAGTTAGATAATCTAATAAGATACGCGAACAAAACAAACAAGAATCTAAACAAAACAAAATCAGTTTTAACGTTTTGTTTTAACGTTTTTAACAAAATTTTAATTAATTGTATAAATGTTAATTCAGAAATTTATATTAAAAATGAATTACTTTTTTTGTATTTTGTTTGTGATTGTAAATTTTATCATATGTCACATTTTTATTTAAAGCTTTGATTTTACTTTGTGCTAAACATAAGTTTAAAAAGAATCTTAAAATTAAATTAGAAGTACTTACTTGAAATGTAGGATACAATAAAAGTAAATTATTTTTTAATTACATTAAAATGTAATTATACAAATTTAGTACAAACAATGTATATACATAAATTTCGTGCAATTTATTTTAATTATTATATAAAATATTGCGCGGAAAAATCTAGTTAAATAAAAATATAAGATAAAATTCGCAGTTACACGCCATATTAAAAATAATTAGTTGTAAAATATGTGTGAATATTTTTTAATCAAGATAGCAGCGGATATTTTTTCAGGCAACAAAAATAATTTTCCAGCATTAAACAATATTTAATATTTTATCTGAAAAATTTTCTTACATTATAAATTGTTTAAAACGCAGATAAATTATTATTATACAGTAATTATTTACATAGATAAAGAGAAAAATTTCTTTATCTTGCAAAATATGAGTCACGCAAAATCATAAAATTCTGATTGAAACGTAATTTTCTCTATGCATAATTATTCTGACTTTATGTTCTAAATTATTTACAACAATGTTATACATATACAATTATAGCTGAATATACAATACTGTTTTATATTTATTTATTCATAAATTTTTTCATGTAGTCAATACTGGCTCACATAATCATAACTCTAAGACTTATTAGAGTATATTAGTAAAATATACTTTTGAAAAACGTTTACGTTATGTGTGTTTTTTAACTAAACGACGAAACTACCTGATCTTTATATCGCAAAATTTGTTTGAAAACAATGACCATTTAAAAATAGCAACAGTATAGATACGATGTGATGTAATATTATTTCGCGTTAACAATAGGAAAATACTTTGAACATTGTCATTAGTAGTTTCCATTCGGTAGCTCACTGTGCTTACATATATGTCCAGCAGCGAAATAATACCAGAGACCAAGGGATAAACGCATTACTCCAACCGGCATACGGGATTTAGATTGTACTCTGTGTGTGTGTGTGTGTGTCTGTGAATGTCTCCCACTCGGTCGGTCGTACGAATGTAGTTCGGGTTGCCTACAGAGATTTATAATGTTATCTTCATGTCCCAGTAATCTTTTCTCTTTTCTATATGTGTTTGTCAGAAAAAATAACACACATATTCGTTGATTTAAAATATACGGGCTGTATTTTGCTTTCGGTTTTTTTTTTGCAACAGTATTTTAAAATAATGGCATTTTAAATTTAATTCTTTAAATTTAAAATGGAAGATAAAGTTTTCCCGTAATATGTATTTAAATTTATTATTATTGTTCACATGAATTTAAAATAGTACAGTAATTGAAAGAATGTGCATAATCAATACATGAGACTTGCGTGCCCGCGTAATTTTGTTTACTCAGTTTGTATGTTACATAATATTTAATGTTTTTAATTTAATATAATTATTACGTACATTTGTTAAACAAATTACCAAATAATTGGCCCGTATTCATAGCTCCTTTTAAAACAAATTTAGTTAAAGTAGTTATAATTTCAGTATTAGTTTTTGCTTGTGTGATATATCATAATAAACTATTAAATACTTTTATTATATTTAACATTTTAAAATACAAACAATATTAAAAACAGCTTCAATATTTTTTTAAATAAATTTCAAATATAAGTGCTTTTATCTAAAATGGCTTATGAATGTTTTCGTAGAAAATATTGAATATTGAATCATTATATGTTTAAAGATTTCTTTTTTTTTCTGTAAACATAAAAAAAACACGAACTAACCTTTTTATTTAACTTTCACATTGAATTCAACCGAAATCTTTAAAAAACGTTACTGATTTTGCAAAAAAAAAGGATTATTCAATGTTTTTGTAACATATCGTATATTCCTCAGATCTCACATAAAAATTCATACAAAAATAAATCCATAAAAAAATGTATTTCGTAAATTTGACTTTACAACTTTACTTTTTATACAAACTGAGTATTGTACAATGCTAAAATGGGAAATCTATAATTATATGAAATAAATTGTACTGTGAAAGATTATATGTTCTCGTGGTAGAGATACCAACGCTTGGTCTTTAACTGGACTTTAATTTATTTCCAGTACAAGCTTCTTTTTTTTTAATATTTTAAGTAATGTAAATAACTATTCAAAATGAAATAATACTCGAAAATACATTCAACATAATTTTTATTTAAAAAAATATATATCTACAAAAGTAAGTAAATTTTTTTTTTTAATTTGCAGAATCGCCCCCGACAAGTACGGCCGAACATTCAAGCGTAACAACACAGCACATATCGCAACAACAAC
Source organism: Clivina fossor (assembly GCA_963966155.1). Classification (NCBI taxonomy): domain Eukaryota; kingdom Metazoa; phylum Arthropoda; class Insecta; order Coleoptera; family Carabidae; genus Clivina; species Clivina fossor. The sequence goes on from OZ014563.1 coordinate 2,394,149, forward strand.
AACCGCAACAACAAAGTCAATCGCAGCAATGGCCCTCGGTGCTTGAACTACGCGAACTGAACGTGTTACATTCGGCTACCATTCCTCCGTATCAATTCTGGAACTCGGAATTTCGAAATAAACAACCCGCCTTTATTCGTCTGAACTTTACACTGCCATGGGGTGCGAATTTCGCCGTATACGGTCGACGAAACGTTGCGCCCAGTGTCACACAGTACGATTTCTACGAGTTTATTAAAGGCGGCCGGCTAGATCATCGACTACGCAAGCGGGACGTGACGACGACAACGGACGAAAGCGCAAAAATCAAAATAGCAAAACACGAGCTGAAATTCATCTATAAGAAAAGTATGCAACGATCGGATGTTTTGGATAGTATTAGCAGTTCGTACGAGGGCACAAAGAAAATCCTCGCCGATTCGGAGCCAAGGGGACCTTTTTACGTACCGCACAGTATCAAACTCGACAAACTGGAGCACTTGGCTGGAGATCTGTCGACTGATTTACCGCATCCCACACTGGATTTGGACATACCACTCGACGAGCACATCATTGCGAAAAGATCAACTGGACTTGAACCGATGATGGTCAATGTCAGTTTGCTTCAATATCTTGATACTGGACGATGGTTCTTGTCGGTGTACAACGATGAGCTGCAGCCGCATAACGTTGCCATGGTGATTTCGGAGGCGGAAGGGGTTAGTACGACGTGTCCGAATGACTGTTCGGGACGAGGATCTTGTTATCTCGGCAAGTGCGATTGTATCGATGGATTTCAAGGGATCGACTGCTCCAAAAGTAAGTCCACTTCACTTTTTTTTCTCTTTCCTATTAGGTTTTTTGTGCTACTTTGCTCGGATTGAAAAATTGATTTTAACTTTTTCTACGACGAACATATTTGAATCCATTTCGACTCTTTGCTTTCAACAAAAACTGCAGACATACAACTTAATCCGTTTTTTTTTTTACTTATTCAAAAATACTAATACTAAAAATCACAAATAATAATGATTAATTATTATAGTTTACTTATTATACATATAATTAAATGAAATTATAAATATTTTAATATAATAATTATTGAAATTTAATGAATAGTTTTATTATTATTAAAACTATGTAGTTTCAAATGGTTTATGGGTAATTATTAATTTAATAATCATTTATTGATTCTCATAATTATCATTAAAATATAGAGAAATAAATAAATTTGTAAAGGTTAAATAATTTAATTAGAATATCAATAATATATAATATATGTACCAAAATTATGATTTGATAAATATCATCCTATAATATTGTGATTAAATTAATTAATAAAGTGTGTGACTTGACACAAATGAATAAATTAAATTTGGAGAATCAGTTAATTTCACAAAATTGTCCAATGAAGTAGAAATTATATACTTTATACGTTTTGATATTATAAAACCACAAAACCTTCTCTCATTGTGGAATTAATAGAAATATTCTATATATGTTCTAAATATATCACCAGATGGACTAATTTATATATTTGATAGATTATTTATTATTAATATTAAAAGCTTTACAAATATAGTCAGACTTTAATACAATGACAACGCTATAAAATAATTTAATTAAAACCATTTTTGGCATAAGAATTATGAATTTTAATTAAGTAGTTTTAACCATAGAATTACCAATTAATAGAATCGGTTCTTATTAATAGTTTTTTGCAACCATTATTCCTTGTATTTGTTGTATTTCTTTTTTATGTCTTAAAAAGATAGTTTTTTGAGATTGTATCGAAGACTAATTCGGGATTACTTACTGATCTATTAGCTAACGTTAGCAATTACTATTGCTCTTATACTCTATACTCTTATACTGTATGATTTTTCAAATTATTTGTAATTCCAAATTAATTTTTATAACCAATTTTATAGTCCTACATTTGCATTTAATAATAATCTAAACCACAACGATCTAATTTGTTGCAGGCGTGTGTCCAGTGCTCTGCTCTTCGCACGGTCAATACGGCGGTGGTATGTGTCACTGCGAAGAGGGCTGGAAAGGTCCCGAATGCGATATACCCGAACACGATTGCCAAGTACCCGACTGCTCTGGTCGGGGTCAATGTTTGCGCGGACGCTGCCAGTGCAAACCCGGTTGGAAAGGCGAGTCTTGCGATGATCCAGACTGCGTGGATGCAACATGTTCCCAGCACGGTGCTTGCGTGCTCGGTAGATGTTATTGTAAGGCAGGATGGCAGGGCGAGAACTGTAGCGTTATCGACGAACAGGTGCATCGGTGTTTGCCTAGTTGCTCTGATCATGGAAGCTATGATTTGGAAGCCGGGCAGTGTGTTTGCGATCGACATTGGACTGGACCAGATTGCTCGCAAGGTAAGTTGATTTTTTATGGTTCTTATAGTGTAGAGGAAAAAACATTATTAACAAGTTTCGAGACCGCCCCAAAATTATTTGTGAAAATTATCGGTGGAACCGTGAATCTAGGGAAAACAATGAACAAAAATAAATTCTTTTTATTCTACCCGCAATTAGCTAAATTTGCAAGAATACATTCAAATATCGTATTTTAGAAAAGGTCAAATTAAATATGTAAAGATTTATTCATATATTATTGAATATTTTCTTATTGAATAAAATATATTTATTTTGGTAAGTAAGAGTGTTTTTTAAAGGCTAATAATACACTTTGTCTACATTGGGCGTTTCTCCTATTACCTTTGAGATTAGATTAGGTACGAAAGGTAGCATGATAACAAAACAATTTTATTCCGATTTGAAAGCTCATGTAAACATACTAGTGAGTGAGGTAACAAAATTGGTGATATACCTTCAAGATGTCGCCGATTTTTCTGTGCAAAATTAATAAACTTAACAAAAACAAAGTCGACAGAATAGTTAGTTTTAGAACGTTTTGCAGAATTTATGTAGAACATATAAGACCTAGAGAGAATTCTAATTAAAATAATTGAACGGCAAACGGATATGATAATTATCAAAATAATGTAGGTTTATTAATTAATATTGACAAGGATTTGAAATGTAAATATCAAAAAATTGCATCCGTCTGCTGATAACTGTCTATTTATGATAATACAAATTTGAGTCTTTAATTTATAGTTTACATTAATTATAACAAAATTTAACTTGCGGTCCAAAATATTCTTTGACGAATGTTGAAAATAAAACATTATTTTATTGCATAAACAGCAACTTTAAAATAAAAAGTGAACAAAATCTGATAATTATTTTAATTTTACGATGCAATAACTTCAACTAAAAATAAAACAAACGCCAATTATTATTTAAAAATAAACATCTCTTTAAAACACAGCAAGAAAATGAATGCTCATTCGCTTTAACAGTGACGGAAAAAAAATCTTTTTTTTTTGCAATGATTTTAAAATGTTTGAATGCGCTGAAACACAAAGCACCTTTTTCTATTCCCTTCCCTCTATGTTTTTTGTGTGTTAAAAACGAAAATTACGCGTTGTCGACGGTAAAAATAACATTTATTGATGTTCCGTTTGTGTTTGTACCGTTTTGACCGTTTCGCTTGTAGAGTAGCGTCGTTTGTACAGGACTAATTTCGAATTGAGTGTGACACCATTCTCTCTCTCTCTCTCTGTCTCTACATTGGTTCTCCTGCAACTCACAAGGAAAATTTGCCAACCTATTCCATTTATTTTTAATAAATTTTGATTTTAAATTATAGTTCTATTTTTATAATTAACATCAATGACTTACCGTTAGAAATCTAAATTTAAAGAAAGATCGAGTAGAAACAGTTTGTGAATTTTCCTTGTCAGTTAGCGCTGCTTTCAAAATGCATGGAAATCTCATTATTTGCAACACTGCCCGTTTACAGCGACACAGACATACATGTGTTTTCAAACACAGCTACGCTTCCAGTTCTGGGTTATTCGTTCTACTAAAACCCAACTGTTCTATCTACAGTACGCAATAATTTCACATTCGTTTGTATGTTTGAACAGCTTAAATGTGTATGTATGTACGTCGGTATAGAATGAAAGAGAAAAATTCGTTTTCTGTTTGTATAGTCAGTACAGTTTCCAGTAAAACATTTTTAGGTGAAAATCCGCAATCGATTTTTGCCATAAAATTTTTAAAACTATAATAATAAATAGCATTTAGTAACTAAAATAAAATGTGCTCTTTTTAATAGTAAATTATACAAAACACAAAAATAAAATATTGGATTTGTCCATTAAGCAAATTTCTTTATTTTAATTCGATTCATAATATAAAATAATACTACTGATTTCAAAACAAATATTTTGATACTTAAATAAAGCCTCAAAGACATATATAAATACGTGATAAATGTCTTTCTCTTATTAATTTTAATTTTTAGTATTTCCAAGCTTATGTCGACTTATTTTTATTAACAAATATATGTATTAAAGTTGTTTTTATAATAGATTTTAAATTGTTAATTAAAAATTGGATAGGTTTATTACTAAATATTTTATCTAGGTATATGCATACGGTCATACAACATCAGTTATTTTGTAAATCAATGTGTAAATTGCAGTGATAATACACGAAAAAGAAAAAAAAACTAGCACATAAGTTGTATGATTCTATCACATAGTGCTACCGTTGCTGCGAAACGCGAAAAGCAGTTATAATTCCTGGCCGTAAAAAGTAAACAAAGTCCCCAACACGAATGGAGCAACGGATCTACGGAAAATATAACCGTTCCGTCCAACATAAAACGAGTTTGTAATAAAACGATTCTAGGTTCTAGGCTATCGGACATTCTACTACTAAACTGTTTATATATTTCTGCCTTTGTCGATGTAAAAGCGTTTGTGTATACATGGAAGTGTTTATATTGTTATAAATTCTCAGATAAACGGTTTTTCTGTTTCGTGGAAAAAGCGTTTCTCGGGGAAAAACATACAAAGAGAAAAATTGTGGATATGTCGGGAATTTGTTACATATAGTTTAATGTAACATTGTGATAATTTTGACTTTTTTTCTTGGGCTCTATTTATTGGATATTAAATATGTCATAAAAATTAATGATAAATAAAATAATACATAGTATCAAAGTTATAAATAAAGTTTAATATTTTGCTCACTATATTTAATATAAAAGCCCGCAAGTGATGACTTAACTTAATATTTATTAACAAAAATACAAACACATTAGGAAATGACTCAAAATTGAAACGAATGGAATAATTACATATATTTTTACCACTGATATTTCTGACACAAACATTTTACTATCATAATATCATAGTAATCTGATCTAATTTATTTTTTTTTATATAAAAATTAATTACTGTAGATATTAATAGCTATTTATTTTCCATTTCATATAAGTATTTTTTTTCCAATTATCCTTGTTATAGCACTCTGCAGCTTAGAATGCGGTCCACATGGAAAATGCGATGCAGGACGATGCAAATGTGATCCAGGATGGACTGGCGCACATTGTGATCTTCTTCCTTGCGATCCACGTTGTCACGAACATGGTCAGTGCAAGAATGGCACATGTGTCTGCTCCCAAGGATGGAACGGTCGTCATTGTACTCTACGTAAGTACATATTTTTCATTTTTTTTCCTCACAACATTATTTATATTTACGTTTCGCCGACCGTTTAAAAATCTTTCATAAATCAACATATTACGTGTGTGTGTCTTTTGATAGCCGGCTGCGAAAACGGCTGCTCTCGTCACGGACAATGTACCCTGGAGGACGGTAACTATCGCTGCGTTTGTATAGAGGGATGGGCTGGTTCTGACTGCAGTATTCCACTCGAAATGAATTGCCATGATGACGACGACAACGACCACGGTGAGTTTTTTTACCATCCCCCCCCCCCTCTAGTGAAATTTCAAATTACTAACTCGTATACGCATGTTTTTGTGGATGAAACAATTAAAGCTGTATTGGGTTGACAGAGTGTAATATGCGGCGTGACAGATTACGCGTTTTTTTGATTGTGAACATTATGATATTTTTGGACAGAAGTTGACGGTTTTGTTTGTCACAGTATTAGTTTTTATTACAGTGCCATTTATGTGGTTTTATTAGCTTTATATTCTAGCGTTTCTTTAAAAATATTTTTCGATTTTCAATATTAATATGTTCAATAAAAATATAGTTAGAAAATTTTCCAAGTAACTTGAAGAAATACTTGAAACTATTAATTTGTACAGAATAATTTTCTTTTTTTGAACCTCAAGTTACTCGAAAAATTCTAGAACTTTATTTTTGGTAATATTTAAATAAAAAAATAATAAATCAAGTGTCTATATATAAAAGTAAATTAAATTCTCGTCTATTCCAATGTGAAAATTTCATCGATCACTTTCAATTGATTAAGAAAACTCCGTGTATTTACTCTCTGTATTATGTATCTTTCAAATAATATAAAACCTAACAAATTCTCTGGTAATTTTTCCCGGGACAGACGGAATGACCGATTGCACGGACAGTGAATGCTGTTCGCATCCAGCTTGCGCCGATCACATAATGTGTCTGGCGAGCAATGATCCGGTCGAGGTATTGTTACGTAAACAACCGCCATCAGTCACCGCGTCGTTCTATCAGCGCGTCAAATTTCTTATCGAAGAAAATTCAGTTCAATCATACGCTCACATGGACGAGTACAGTGAAAGGTGAGTTTTACATTTTCAATCATATTTCGCGCGCTCAGCAACGTAACAGACCCTGTGACTCCCCTTTTTAGAAGCGGATGCAGAAACGATCAATTGCGCGTCTAGAAATTACTAGCAAAATTTCTCAACTTACACAAAGCTACAGCATTGTAACTTTCCTGAATGTTAGATAATATTAGGGCAAAACTTAATCAACAACAGAATATTCTTTTTCTTAAATATTCTTATAATATTAACAATGAAAAATCTTTAAAAAATTCTATGCTTTTGGCATTTAATTTTGGTTTAATTATGACTTAACATTACTTGTATATTAGCAAAGTTTCAGTTCTTTACTGTATGTGAGTTGGAAAACTGTTTATCAAGGAAAAATTTTGCATACAATAAAATGCTTAAAAATGATGGTCTAGACTCGCAAAGGATCAAAATAGCGCGGAAAAAAAATCTGCATCACCAAAGTAATAAGACTAAAAACCAAAAGACTAATCACTATGAATCACCGGTCTCTTTAATATTAAGTGCTGTGCACGCGTGTATGGCTGGCCCACACTATTTATTTGAAACCTAAAATCGTCAAAAGTAACGCTCAGTTGTTTGAGTTGAATTTTTTTATTGCCAATTTTGTTGTTTGGTTGTATTTTTTGTTTTACATTTAGTTTATCTTTTTGTTGTTTCGAACGTAAGAAATAATGTTTACAGCCTGTGCCGTAAACGTGCGTCGATTACGCTAAGATATCTATTTATTTTTTTGTCATATATATAATATAGTGCAGCTAATGCCGCGCGAGCTGTAATGGCACTTTATGACGCACCCAACAAAAAGCTGTAACGCACTCCTTGGCCCCCCTGATAAAAACCTTCAGGTACCATAGTTGCCAACACCCTTCCCTTCCGTCTTTTCCCTCCTGCTGTATCGGGCGACCTTTGGATGTTGGTCATCATCACCACTGCACTATAATGTCAACGACAGAGATATCTAAATATAAGTAGACTTCAAATACTTATTTTCCATGTAATTTTTTTATTGACAAAAAGAAACAGATATTTAAATTATAATATGGTAATTTATTAACTGTGACATCATAAACAATTTAAGTCACAGAACGTGAATATCTTAAATATGAATAGAATCGTAATAAATTTCATGTAGGAGAACTGTATATATTTAGGCACATTATTCCGGCAGTTTTGTGCAATTAGGTCAGCATTAATTGCCCAGTAAGTGCCACACGAAATGCGAGTAGCTTGGAAGCTTAATTCCGGCGTTGAGAACCGTAGCTAGTTCCGGTACTCACCCGGAAAGTCCGGCTAAAACAATCACTCTACATTCTCGAGTAAAAGAAAAAGGGTCTCTCCTGTGGGGGTCTGTGCAGTGTGCGAATTTGACCCGCAAATGACCGGGTCGCCACGTGTATGTGCGGGAGATCATTGTGTCTCGTCTAATATACCTTTGTGTGCGTCTAACCCGTCTGTAACCTCATCCTCTGACAGGTGATACGAAAAATCGAAAAAGAAAAAAAAAACGAAACGAGAACATATTTTAAATATCTTCAGTTTTGTAAGTGTACTACATCGCCGAGATTCATATATATCATATTTTTGTTTTAATTAAATAACGGCTACGTTATTTCTTTCTCTCTCAATTGTAATAGTTTACCTTATTTTATTTAATGAATTTATAATACCTATTTGATAAAATTATCAAATATTTATCGGCTAGGTACGTATCAATACTATGGTGGACACAAGTTGAGCGTGGATATTACAATTAACCTTGTTATTATGATCATTCGTTGGTAAATACCTGAGCTTTCTCATTGGTATTCTTTCATTATTCGTTTTATTGCGCTATATATTTTTATAATCATTGCGCTCCACATTTTTTAATATTATTATTATATTTTGTACTATCTGTATGTTTGTTGCTAGTAGACCTGCTAACTTGTGTCTGTCATTGTGTCTGTAGCTAACAGTACAATGTTTGTTATTGTGTTCCGTTTTTTTTTTTACGTTATTGTTTTTAATTATGTAACGAATGGCGAACGATAGTGGCGACGTACGTCTGCTGTACCGCACGGCTCGAACTTTGATGAAATATCAAAGTCCCATAAACCGTTGCGGTGGGATGTATCAGTGAATGAATGAATTGTTTGTCTACAAAATTGGAATATGCTACACGCAAACATACACGTCTTTGATTGTAATCTACAATCGTACATATTATAGAGTTCAAATGACGGTTATATTTTATTTGTATTATTTGAATTTCGATTGGCCGTTTGGTTAGCGGCGACGTTTTGGACGTTCGTATGTTTGAAATGTGGCATATCTGCTTATCGTAGTACATACAGCCACATACATATATATATACCAACATTTATGTACCGACCAAGCAACGAACCAATATGCGATTATGTTTATCCAATCGATGCTATCGTGCTCGTTTCAGTAAACAACATTGCTTTCAAAACATATTCGAAGTTTGGGAATATGATGAAACTTTTAATTTATTGTTTGCGCGATAATACCATTAAAGTACACGAGCAAGACAACATAAACATATTAACATATTACGATAAAAAAAAGAGAAAATATAAAATGTATGTGGTGTGTAGTGTATTATCGTGTGGTTAGTAATTTGTCCTGTCTTCTCTGTGTCCCCTATGTCCGCTGCTGCGTATACCCACACTTTGTAGCGAGTTCTGGAATTCCTTTACACCGCGGTAAGTGGCAGCATCCTCCTAATGTAAAACTACTGTACTGTCTGTACTCGTGTCTCTCTCTATATACGTTATGTGTATACAGTACGTTCATTGTTATAATAAACGCTGCCTAGTGTGTGCCCGCTGTATAGCCTGTTGCTGCTAAAAATTTCCTTTTGCCCCCTTGTATTGTGTACTCGTCACTGTCTCTGTTTTTGTACTTTGTGTATGTCGCATTTTCGCTGTGTTCTCCACGCTTCCTCTTCTACTTCCGTTTCCGGACTACCCACTACCACCTCTCACCAGCTCTCTCTCTTGTTCCATTCTGCACCACCCTTTGTACTAGTTTATTTTTATTTTATACCAACTGTTTTCCTAGAATAAGACAACAATATTCAGATGCTAATTCTAGACATTGTGCTGATCCAAATATTATCTAAATCTTTTGTTTTTTTGTCTTTTTACTATACTTAAATATTTAAGTTAAAAACTACATTTTTCACTACAACCTTTTAGTTATTATTCCAAATTATAATAAATGTTTATTAAACTTGATGCTTAATAATCCAAAAACGATATTCTTTGCAAACTTTTATTTATATAACATTTTTCATTAATACAATTGGTAGAAAAAAGTTTCGAAATTTGGTCTTATTGTAAGAAACATTTAGTTTAAAATTTCGTTTTGTCTGTCGACCCATGTGACCATCCGATCTCGGATTAAACAATAGAAATTCCGAGCGAGGAACATGTGCAAACAGAAGCGAAGACAATTATTTCGCGTTGCAATCGGTCATGCGTATGTGCCAGCAAACATACGTACGTGTTTAATGTGCGAACGGATGGCTCACAAATACACATCCATTATGTACGTTTCTCACACACCTTACACCTCACTCTCTCCCTCTCTTATTTATATTTATTTACGTACAAATTTTTAATCGCCCACCTTCCCGACTCCTTGCTGCAAAAGTGAACGTGCATATAAATTCCCTCGCTGTACAATGTTTGTGTCATGTTTATATCATGTTGTTTGTGTACATCATTTTGTATGTTTAATTTCATTCACCATCAAAACATCATATTTCTGTTTCTGTATATCAGTTCTGTCCATCACTACTTCATATCTGCGTCGAGTATGCTCCAAGAACAAACTATTAAAACTTGAACTTTCTCATAAAACCAATATCTTTGCAAGTGTTTGCAAAGCATTTCCAAATTTATAAAAAAAAAGGACATTTTTTTTGCTATATGACTATTATTATTGAATTTGTTTTTTTAAATTAAATCTTCGTGATAGTTTTTTTATATATTTTCAGTGAAAGTATCATAAATATTGTTACTTCATTTTTGTAAAAACAAAACTTAGTTAATTTAAGTATGAGTACAGTAGCACGAAGATATATCAAACACATTTTAATCGAACATGTTGAAACGTTGCACACTGTCTAACTTTATTGCAGGATAGCAGTATGCGGTTGTAACGGAGGCGAGTCCGGGATTCCATACATGTGTTAGCTAACAATAGCAATTTCTAACATGTACAGTTAGTAATTGCTGCTAGCATTAGCTAACGTATGAGTGCGGAATCTCGGACTGGCGTCCATTTTAATTGCCTGCGCACCACCGTTGCAGGATAGATAAATATTATAAATAGAAAACGAAATATAAAATGTTATATTATTAAAATATGTTTGATCAAATTCTATTCATTATGACTTATTGCAATAATCTGAAATTCAAGTGGTATATAAAATTGCAGTTTCATTAATTTTTATAACGTTTAGAATTGTCAGATAATCTTTTTCTTAATTTAGAAATGCTTCCTCTTGTATTGACTTTTCAATGGAAGATAAGATAAAACGCAACAAAAAGTATATCGTTCAATAATCTTTTATAATTGTTCGCTGATCACATGTCTGTTAACTTTATCACGTAATATATGAAATATACGTTTCTTGGAGCACACTTTCAGCGCAATCCCTTTCTTTTAGTTTACAAAAAGAAACAAGAAAAAACAATACAAATACAATAAAAACGGAAAAGCAAAATAAAAAATAAAAAAAAAACTAGATCATCGTCACCGAACAAAAAAAAAAAAAAGAAAACAACAGAGAACACGTCTTTCTTGACAACAATGGAAATTTTTCGATTATGATCGTTTTTTAGCTGACCGCTCGGCAGATGTTTTAAGTCCTCCCTCCTGTGTCTGCGTCTCATTGTTAAACTTTACCTCTAACCCGCCCTCCGAAAAAAAATGGCCCAAGATTTTAACCTCTGTGTTTCCTTATCCGGACTACCCCTCAATCAACATTTGAAACAAAACTTATTTTATAATACGCATTTATCAAATTTTTACTTATTATATATATATTTGCATCGTTGCATTTTTGACTTACCACTACACTGCCCCCCCAAATGCCCCCCTCGAAATCCACATTTCAGTGCGTGCCATGGCATTGAATTATTGTTCTAAATATCGGGGCCAAAATTATATATTTTTTTGTGTATATATTGATGAATTTTTACTTAATGTATTTGTCCATTTGTAATTTCAGCTCATCAGTGAAATGAAATATTATTAATTCTTTCAGTTAAAACAGTGCCATCAGCCGCCTATAACTGAAAGTAAATCTAGGTTTTGTTGCTTTATAATATGTTTTTATTGAAAATTAATGCTGCACTAGGAGCGACAACCTGTGATTGAGCAATGTATCTAATTAAATATATATATATTGTAGGTTAGGTACATAATTGAAAATGGGACAAAATATATATCAAATTTAATTTTCTATTAAAATTTAATGTTTATACAAACGAACGGAATTTTTTCAATCGAATTTTAATGGATCAAAATAATTGAAAAACGTAATATATCATTCTTGGAATAAATTTTTAAAATATATGTGAATTTTTACTCAAAATCACTCGTATATAATTTTTTTTTTCTGTACTCATGTACACAATAATTTATGTGACATCCGCATTATATACGACTAGTAATGACTAGTAGTTGTTAATTATAATTTTTACAACGGCATGTAAATATATTATTCATTTTTTTCTATGAATTATTGCACATAAAATAATTCTAGATAAAATCACACTGGTGACACATTTCATTTGAAATAAAAACAAAAAGGGTATAAAGGAATAATAAATTATTTTATTTTGATCGATTTGAGTAAAATTACAATTGCGTACAAACAAATTAGGTAAAATAAAAAATTTTATCGGTCGAAAATCACCATTTTTTTGCGATACTAATCCAGATCTTTAATTTTTTACCACTAGATACCAGTATACATAGTTTCACAGTTTTGTTAATCGATGTATTAATTTAATCATTTTTTTCAATAGATGCCATTGTCCCAAAGATTGATAAGGAGTAATAATTCAATGTTATGCGCACCAGTCGTAATTTTATATTTTATTATATATATATAATTCACTTCACTCGAAACTTTGATGTCTGTTTATGAAATCTGGGTGTTGAACTTATTTTATTATTATTATTATTATATATATAAAGTTATTTTTCTTATGATTACTATTATTATATACATATCTGTAGTGGTGATCTTTCGATACGATGCCTGCCCATTTGTACATTATTTGCTGTGCTATAAACATTTACGTATATATAATATATACGAAATTTGATGATGGAAAATTATCACTATTTCACTGAATTAGTTCGTAACACGCCCATCTTGAGTTTGTTCGTTGTGTAAAAGCGTACATGTCATGGACACACGAACCCGAACTGACTTTAGTGAAATTGCGATAACTGACAAACATTGGATAGAGAAACGGTCCACTTGTTACAATCTAAACAGAATTGTTAGTTAGTCATTCGTTAATTAATTGTAAAACAAATTACTAGTTTGCGAACAAATTAGGTATGGTTTTGTTAGAAGTTTCTCTCGGGCTAAAAACTAAATTGTATCAAAGACATGATCGAGAAATTAGTACGAAATACTTTTAATAAATTTTTAAACGGGATCAAAGAATTAAAATTTCATAACACAAGAATAAACACTGGATAATTATTATCGATAGACATATATTTGATATTAAAATATTAAATTTTATATATTTATTATAATCTTTTTCATATATAATTTTACAAACAAATGATATATTTTTTGCGTGTGATAATTTTGCATTTAGATTACGATTTATTTTTATTATATTTTTTAAAAAAGACGACAATAAACGTCGAAAATTTTATATTTTAATACAAAATGTCTAACTCTTTTGTCAATAATACAATACAAAGTCATTAACTTAAATTTATAATAAATGAAGCACTTTTATTTATGATTTTTGAAAAAGCAAATACAAACAACTGCGTTAAATTATTTAATATTGCAGTTTATGGATTATTTTCGATGTAGTTATCTTGGGCTATTTGATTTTCGTTAAAAAATTATATTTTTTGTAAAATATATTTAATTTTCTTTTTTAAATATGGGTCTACTCTTTACCAAATAATTATTGCGTGTTGTCACCATACGTTTTTTATGCATTTAACGTATGATTTTTCTTCATATTTTTTAGCATATACAAATACGTGCAAAAAAATTATATATTTATTCAAGACAATACAAAATTGTTTTCAAATTTTAGTTTAGATATTTTTAAAATAATGTCGGACTGTAATAAGTGGACACAATGTTGATAAATCCTTTAAGAAATTTTGATATTTTAAGAACATTTTGATTGGCACCGTACTGCAGCACTTGAGGATAAATCGCTTTGAATACGGCTTATGATCATTGCAACAGAAATATGCATGAGATATTTGTATTGACTGGTTGCAATTATTTTTTTCTTTACCCACATTTCATAGTCCAACTAACTAAATTTCTGACAGAGAAATTAATGATTACAATCAGTCAATTTAATTATAATACATCGAAATATTTTTAAATATATCGTTCAAAGATTATTGTCCTAACGAAACCTGAAAACAATTAAAAAAAACACACACATATATATATATATATATATATATATATATATATATATATATATATATATATATGTGTGTGTCACATAATATGAATTATAAACTTGTGAAAAACCAATAAATTATTTTGATCATACAAAATTAATTATTTTTTATGAAGGAATTTTTGTTCATTTAAATATTTTTTGCCGTCAGCATTTTTTTGCGTGACAGAACAAATTTACGTAAATTATTTAATATAAATATGCATATACTAAACTTTGAAAAAGTAAACGTAAAATTATTATATTATTTTAGATTATTTTTTTTAAACAACAATAAAATAATATTTTTAAGAAAAAATATGAACGTTTATATGTACAAATTTCAAAAGAAAATATAGTTATAAAGATATAAAAAAAAATATGAACATTTCCGTGAAATAGAAAATATAAATTTATAAAAAAATGTAAATGCTTTAATAGTATAAATATCTTTAGATCATTTTTATTATGAAAATGAAATATATTTTATATGCACCAAACTTTTATATCTTCGTATACTTATGTTTACGTACGGAAATTGACATATATAGTCGAAATTAATCAATAATCATAAAAATTATGTAATATTAAATATATTTTTGTTAATTTTCAGTACAATTCACATATTTTCTAAATTCGTATTTATTTATTTTTTTTAATACAACTAATTCAGGTACAAGATAATTTTATAAAAATATATACACTTTCAATCATATTTCAAGCAAAAGATTGAGTTTAATATTTGAAATTCGTATTTGATCTGTAAACAAAATAAGTTTACACAGCTAATTTATTTTTGTTTTAATTCTAGTTACAATAGAATTGAAATTAATTATTATGGATCGATTTTAAAAGAAAAATAATAAACTAATTCATACTGAATTATATGATGAAAAGATTATAGTGTAATTCACTTGAAATTTAATTTTTTACGCGTGAAAAACTATAGAGACAGTTTTACCAACCATATTTTTTCGAAAACTTATTACTTTCAATACAATGTTTTGTTGAACCAGAACAAAAAGTACGTGCAACTATAGAGAATCGAAAATAGAATTATATCTCGGCATTGATTTCTAGTGCGTGTTGGTTTTTGAAAATATCGTTTTTTTTTGTAACTGAATTGATCGAAATTTACATGCATACTATCGGAGCTACGTTTTTTGTTCATTTGCCAAATGAAATTGGCACACATGCAGCAATATGAAACTCTGTATATCATACGAAGTTCACCTGCATATTTGCACACAAATCTATATTGTTTTCTATCGCATTGTGTTTCTATATATAATTCGTTTGACAGCTGACGATGGCGAGTTTTTGGACGAATTGCTAAATGCTTTTTTTTTATTATTTTTACGATTTTCACTGTCTACTGCGTATTTTCATTCAGTCAGGGTGTGTTCTTTCGCTCACTTGATATTGAATATTTTGTCGTGTTGTTCCGTGAATCGTTCCATGATTATTTACACGTTAAACTAGTATAAAATATTTGCAATATATTGTACCTTTACGGTTGTGTTCATGTTCCCATACAAAACTAGGAATATGAGCCAATCAATATTGTACAAAGCTTTTCAAAATACATGGAATACGCATTCGTGTTAAATGCATATTGAATTTAATTTTTTTCTATTTTGAATTTTATCGGAAAACTATTTTTACTTTTTGAAAAATATATATCTTACTTGTTACATACAGTATAATTTAAATTAATTGTTATTTCAGGTTAAAATAAATATTAATAATATTAAATATTATTTGCTAAGAAAGCAATTTTAATGTAATACAATTATATTATTATTTATTACTAATTTCTATTTACAATTAATAATTAATTGACTTTAAGTATCGCATCGTTTTAATAAACTTTAAATATATTTTCAAGTATTTATTTTTTTTAATATTGAATTTGTTAAATTATAGTTTAATCTTTATTTTTTTAAAACAAAAATACTGCATTTTTTATAGATTACAAAAGCTAAATGATCATATTAATATATTTAATGAAAAATATATTTTTTAAACCTAAACAGAATTTTGCCACAAATAAAAATATATCGTCTAATTAAAATTATTTATGGTTTCTAAATGTTCTGAAATATTTTTCATTTATTTTTAATTATGTTATTTAAAAATAAAGTTAATTAAATTTTTTAATAAAATATTTGTTAATTTTGTTTTATAGACAACTCTTAACATAAAATAATTTATTGGTTTTTACGAAAGATATAAATTTTTTTCTTTATTACATTTCTTTTTTTTATATGCCATACTAGAACGAAAAAAATGATATAAGATTATAATTTTTAATAAAAATATTTTAAAAAAATAATATATAATTATATATTATGTCAACTGAGTAAGACACAGTAATCTTTGATCGATACAAAAATATGATGCTCTCTCGTCCAAATTTATGTGCGAAAGAGAGTTTTTACTGGGGGATACGAATGCGTTTAAATATACCACTTGTTTCACATTCACACACGTTAACACGGGTGCATGGTGCGTGATGCGGGGATATGGTGGCGAATTGCAATAAAATCAGTTTTTAAAGTTAAAGTTAAGCAAAGTAGCTAAAAAAAAAAAACTTGGTTGTGGTGTCCGAATGCGAGCACACAACTACGCAATACCGGACCGGGGATGACGAATCTCTGTTAACAGCCGTGTAGCGGTGATGCGCGGTCAGGTTGTCACCCCCCAAGGCCTGGGCATCGTTGGTATTAGGGTGTCCGTCGACAAAGATTCCCGCTTCGGGTTCACGCTGACCAGACAAGGTGGATGGTAAGTACAAATTTTTTGTTTACTTGTTTATAATTGAAATTGTCGATGACGAGTCTCTGTAAACATTTAAAATTTATGATAATTTTATGACCATTTAGAATAGGCAACTTATGACAAGGATAAGTATCTGATAATTTAGAACTGATTTTGTAATTATTTAGAATTGACAACTCTGCAATCGTTTAGCAACGATGGTAATATATTTTTTATCCTGTAATTCTGTATTTTGTTGAAAAATAAGTTAAGTTTTTATTATTATAACAGTAGTTTCAGATCTGATCACTAGACGTTTCCAGATTAATTTTAATTGTGAATACTTTATGATTCATTTGCGATTTTACGGAAATAAATTTTAATTTTTTTTATCTTAATAAATTATAAAATCGTACTAACAAACTTATTAGTGCTAGTATTTATTAAAGAACTTTACATAGCCCCTTTTAAAGCACTTTTAGTTAAAAGCAGTCAAGATTTCAATATTAATTTTTTCTTTTATTATATATCAAATATAAACTATTATTATAAATTAAATACTTTTTATTACATTTAATTTTTTAAATATAAATAATCCTGAAAACAGTTCTAATATTTTTTAAATAAATAATTTAAAATATACACACTTTTATCTAAAAAATACTCTAAAAGGGGCTATAAATACGAGCCAATAACGTCAACATTATAGTAGTGAACATTGCAAAATAACAACAAGTAAAATATTAAAATTAACAACAATTTAAAGCAAAAATTATATAATTTATGAAAATTTTACTACATTATGTAACATAGTTACTGTTGCATTATTTTAAATTATTCTTTAGTTTTAAACAGATTGTCATTTAAATTCGAAATTTCTGAATGAACTTATTAAATAAAAAATTTTTAAGGTAGATTTAATGCTACTTTTTATTTATTATCTTAATTTTACAATCAATGTTTACTATTATTTATTGTTCATTAATATTTTTGAGGCTGTATTTTATAATTTGTTATTTTTTAATATATTTCAGCTTAAATGATTAATTATTACATATTAATCCAATAATCTATAATTTTTACAGGTTTGACGTTTTAGTGAACGGCGGCGGTGCAGTGACGCTTCAGTTTCAAAGGGTACCTTTCCGACCTCTTACCAGAACCGTTTTCGTTCCATGGAACCAAATTGTTGTTCTTCCTCCAGTACATATGGAATTAATCGAAGATGAAAACAGTAATAGATTCCACACAAGGTTTGTTAGATAACTGTTCTAGCAAAATATTATTTAAAATTTTTTTTTCAATTTCTATTTTTTTTTTTTTCTTAGCACAAGTCAACTCAGTCGAAATCCTGCCATTAATTTCCCCGGAGTATCTCGGTCGCTTTTTGGATCAAGTGGCGAATTAACTCCCGTCTGTTTGGAACATAATCCGAAAATCTTATCACCAGTAATTACTGGAACTTGGTTGCCGGAAAGTGTCGGTGGATTACCGGGAAGAAGTTTAATTTTTGCTGAAACACAAGTACAAATTACTTGCAACAACAATTGTGTTCGAAAAATAAAATGTTTTTGTTGTAGATTGTGCAAGAATCAATAGCTATTCCCGGCTCAGATTTACATCTTATGTATCAGAGTTCACAAGCCGCGGGATATCTTAGTTCAATTCACATGAAATTAACTACTAAAACTATACCAAGATCGTTGACGCATGTTCATGTGCGAGTTGAAGTTGAAGGATCTCTACACGTTAAAACTTACGAAGCTGATCCTAATTTAACTCACGTATTTGCTTGGAATAAACGAAATGTTTACAAACAAAAGGTAATAATATAGTTTGCTTTTTCTTTCTTTTTGCTTTAAAGAAATAATAAATTAAATTTTCAGGTTTATGGCATTGCTCAAGCAAAAATATCTGTAGGATATCAGCATTCTAGTTGTCCAGAACCAATCTGGGAAACACAGACTGCCACTTTACAAGGATTTGATGTTGATATATCAGATATTGGTGGATGGGGCTTAGATATTCATCATCACTATAATTTCCATGAAGGCATATTACAGAAAGGAGATGGTACAACTCTTCACTTAAAACAATATCCTAGAACTGTTAAAGTTGTAATGGGAACAGGATTACAAAGACCATTAATTTGTCCCAGTTCTTGTGAAGGTCCTGCTAAAGATGCAAGACTTCTTACACCTGGGGCTTTAGCAAGCGGTCCTGATGGTAGTTTATATGTTGGAGATTTTAATTTAGTTAGACGAATAACTCCAGACGGAAAAGTATACACTGTTTTACAACTGAGGTAAGGTTAAAATATATTTTAATTTAGGACAAGAATTTATAGTTTTTTTTTTACATTTTTTATAGCACAACCCAAGTAGCGTATCAGTATTATTTGACTGTATCCCCTGCTGATGGGCGACTTTATATATCTGATCCAGAGAAACATCAAATTTTAAGAGTTTTATCATTAGATCCTGTACAAGATCCAACGATAAATAGTGAACCGGTATATATTTTAAAATATGTTTTTGCTATTTTAATCTTATAATTGTTTTATCAAGGTTGTTGGAAGTGGTGAACGTTGTATCCCAGGAGATGAAAGTTTATGTGGAGATGAAGGTCCGGCCGTTCAAGCTAGATTGGCTCATCCAAAAGGACTTGCAATCGCTGCCGATAAAACAATGTATATCGCCGATGGAACAAATATTCGTGCGGTAGATCCAAAAGGTATCATTCACACACTAGTTGGACATCATGGCCATCACAATCACTGGTCGCCAACGCCTTGTAGAGGCGCAATTCCCGCTCAACAGGTGATCTATTGGACTTAAAAAGAATGAAAGTGCCCATTATACTTTTTTTTTTTTTTGTTAAACAGGCGCAGCTTCAATGGCCAACTGGGTTATCGCTTAGTCCCTTGGACGGATCATTACACTTTATTGACGATCGACTTATTTTGAAACTCACTGCCGATATGAAAGTGAAAGTTGTCGCTGGAACTCCATTACATTGTCATTCTAATCGGGCTCACGATAATGTTACTATAGAAGAGGAAGACCCTACAATTAAAGTAAATTAGTCTATTACATCAATAATGAAATCTAAAACTTTAATATTGATTTTATTTACAGAGTGATGAAGTGCTAGGAACAGTTCTAGCTCTTGCTTTCTCTCCTAATGGCGACTTATACATTGCTGAAAGTGATTCGAGAAGAGTAAATTTTGTAAGAGTTATTGATTCTGCAGGAAGAATGTCACATTTTGCCGGAAAACAACAAGATAAAATTAGACAAATGAACTGCGATTGCAATTCTACTATGACAACAGTTAATCCGAGAAGTACACAAGATAATCCAATGGCTTGTTTATGTGGCAGTACAGATGAAACTACTAGTAATGCAGAAACTTTATTATCGTCAAATGCTAAATTCCAATCTATTTCTGCGCTTACCGTTTCACCTGATGGTGTACTGCATATTGCCGATCAAGGATCACTTCACATTTTAGCTCTAGAACATTACTTACCAAGTCATGATGAAAGTGGAGAATTTCATATTCCTTATCCACCAGCGGGTGAGGTATATGTTTTCAATAGATACGGTCAACATGTTGCTACTAAAGATCTGGCATCTGCTAAAACAAGATACTCATTTTTATATTCTAAAAATACGAGTTTTGGAAAACTATCAACTGTTACTGATAGTTCTGGAAATAAGATTCAATTCTTGCGGGACTATAGTAATGCAGTCAGTTCAATAGAAAATACTCAAGATCATAAATCAGAATTAAAAATATCGGGAGTTGGATATCTCGTTAAATTGACAGAAAAAGGAAAATCTGAAATTGAATTAGATTATGATACTAATACTGGACTGCTTACTAGTCGATCAGGAGTAAGTTTGGAACTAAATTAGCATAATAATAGAATTGTAATAATATTTTTAATTTTAGGGCGGAGAAACATATATTTATCAATATGATTGGCTTGGAAGAGCAACTGGAGTTATCTTACCAAGCGGTGAAAATCTACGATTAGGCAGTAGTTTAACAGATTCAGAAGGACTACAAGTACAAGTGGAGAGACCACCAGCTAAATTAATGATTTTAGGTCAAACTGACAAACACTTATTGCTTACTGATGGTAATCAATGTTCTTCTAATTTTTTTTTTGGCAATATAATTTACATATTGTTTTAACATTGTAGACTCTAAAATCACTGAAGCTATCAGTTTCACAAACTCAAGCATTTACGTACATTCCGCATGGGGTAGCCAGTTGGAAGCGGCAGCAGTAGCTAGACATCCACTTCTTGAAGCTGCGTTACCAGTAGAAGCGGAAATGTTGCCTGTGTGGTCACAACAATCAACTATTT
Source organism: Clivina fossor (assembly GCA_963966155.1). Taxonomy (NCBI): domain Eukaryota; kingdom Metazoa; phylum Arthropoda; class Insecta; order Coleoptera; family Carabidae; genus Clivina; species Clivina fossor. Next base: position 2,415,639 of record OZ014563.1, read on the forward strand.
TTGGTGAAAATCTTCAAAATCACATGTTTACTACGTTCAGTTTAGTCGGCGATGTAAAGAACCCACAACAAACATTAAACAGAGAAGTATTTGTTAATGAATCAAGAATTTTGGGAATTGAATATGACCAATTTACAAGCAAGGAAACATTTTACGATCATGATAGACAACCATTACTAACAATAACTTTTGATCCGGCTGGGTTACCTAAATCATTTATTCCTTCAAATGATGCAGAACCATTGAATATTTCTTATGATAGGTTTAATAGAATGGATGGTTGGAAGTGGGGTAATGCTGAATTAAAATATAGCTACGATAGACATGGATTATTATCAGAAATAACAAGTGCACAAGATGGTTCTACGATATTTACTTACAATGAACTGAATATGGTTTCAAAAATCTCATTAGCAAGTCAAAGAAATTTTTTATTAAACTATGATGAAGATGGAGGTTTAAGACATGTTACTTTGCCAAGTGGTACAAAGCATTCCTTCAGCTTACAACCATCTATAGGTATGTACATTAAAATAATTAAGAAATTATACAAATATTTTATCACAATTGATTGATTACAGGATTTTTACGAGCAACTTATACACCTCCTGGTAGTACCCGAGCTTATCTACAACATTATTCTCATTCGGGAACTCTTCTTCAAACAGTATTTCCTGGAGATGGAGCTCGGGTTGTTTATCGTTACTTACTTGGAGGACAGCTAAGTGAAATTTTACATGGCGACGGAAAATCTCAATTTATTTATGCTTCTAATACTGGACTTCCCAGTCAAGTTCTACACACGGAACGAGAGCTTGAATATCGGTGGGATTATCAATATGGAGGTGGATTATTGTATGAAGAAAGGTAAATTTGAAAAATACAAAATTAATATTTAAATTTATAACAACTATATTATTTTCTAGACTTGATTTTGGTGCCAAAACTGGTCTCAGCAATGCCAAATTTACCTATGATTATGACAGCAATTATAGACTGATCTCAGTACAGGGTCGCATTGGCGGTCAGAATTTACCTCAACATAATTTAGCTTATGAAGCTAAAACAGGCGCCTTAGAACAAATTGGACCATTTAAAGTCGCCAAACCCAAAATAAACGAAACTACTGTCTTTGATGGCACTGCCATATTTTCACGCACAACTGATGGAAGATATTTGGAAACTCAAATTGCTGTTACGATCCATCGAATGGAAGTTTTCAGAATGGAATTCAGTCATGATTCGCACGGGTAAATATTTGTTTATGTTATTAAATTGACAAATTTATATTTAAATTGTTTTTTTTTTTCATATTTTAGTCGTATTTCTCAAACAAGAACATATACGAAAAATGTTGGAGTAAATACTTACACAAATATTAAAAATTATACTTGGGACTGTGATGGACAATTGTCAGGAGTTGAAGCTCAAGAGCCTTGGGGATTCCGATATGATGACAATGGAAATATGTTATCACTTACCTATAGGTATATATTCAGATTCAAATATTCTCAGGAACATTATAACTACTAATTCTTTATTTCTAACAGAGGAAATACAATTCCCATGGAATATAATGCAATGGATCGCATTGTAAAATTCGGTGAAGGCTTATACAAATACGACAGTAGAGGTTTAGTTGTGCAAAATGCTAGAGAAGAACGTTTCCATTACAATGCCAAAGGATTATTAGTTAGAGCAACAAAAAGAGGTCGTTTTGATGTTCGATATTATTATGATCATTTAGATAGGTTAGTTAAATATCTTTATATATGTTAGTTAAAATTACTAACAAACGATAAATAATATTATTTTTCTAGACTTACAACTCGAAAAGATAATTATGGCAACGTAACACAATTCTTCTATACAAATCAAGAACGTCCACGAGAAGTGAGCCAAATTTACTCACCAAGAGATGGAAAATTAATGACATTGATATATGATGATCGGGGACATTTAATATTTGCTCAGGTAATTTTTATCATTTTATTTTTAAAGAATAAAATTAAATCTTTCGCATGTAATAGGTATATCGACATAAATATTATGTTGCAACGGACCAATGTGGTACCCCCATTATGGTTTTTAACCAGTACGGCGAAGGAATTCGAGAAATAATGCGTTCTCCTTATGGTCATATAGTTTACGATTCTAATCCGTATCTATACTTGCCTGTTGATTTTTGTGGTGGACTCTTAGATCAGGTGAAATATTTTGTTACATAATGTAGTTTATATAACTTACATATATTTATATCATTAAAGGTAACATCACTAGTCCACATGTCAAATGGCAAAGTATATGATCCCTTGATTGGTCAATGGATGTCTCCACTGTGGGAAAACGTACTGGAACGAGTAGCAACCCCAACTCATCTCCATTTATACAGATTCAATGGCAACGATCCAATAAACGTCCGTCACAACAAAGACCGACCGTACGACCATCTAAGCTGGCTATTGCGTATGGGCTACAACCTGAAGAGCTTGGCTCCCCAGTTGTATCCCGATGAGCTTCCAGGCGGCACTATGCCTCCAACACTCAGTCATCCGTCCACGTTCTGGAAACCTTCAAGTGAAACACTCAGCAGTCAGTTAACGATGCAGATGCCATCCATGAGTATCCAATCCGGCTTCTTGGCGCATTTAAATTCTCGCCGAATGTCCGATGCTAGTAGTTTATCCGCACCACCTAGATCAGCGTTGAAGACCAATGTCATGGATCTTGTACCCAAGAAAATTGGTGCTGCTTCAGATCCTCCATTTGGCAAGGGTATTCTAGTGTCCAGAACGCCTGAAGGACAAGCTATTGTGTCTAGTGTTCCTGCAGCAAATGCTATCTATCGAGATGTCTATACGTCAGTGTTTAATCGGTCGTATTTGTTGCCATTTACTTTTGTGGTGCATAGTGCGCAACAAGATGCATTCTATTTTATTAAAGAAGAAACATGGCGCGCTGCCGAAGACAAAGCTCAACTAAAACGACTTCAGGGACAAGTTAATACCACGTTCCACGAAATTGCCAAAGAAAACGGAAGTGGCAATAATTATTTCGATGTGAAAATTCATGGCATGAATGCTATTGTCAATTTGCGGTATGGCACAACCGCAGAAAAAGAAAAACAACGGTTACTGCATCATGCCAAATTATCGGCGGTAAGGAAGGCATGGCATAGGGAGAAAGAAGCGCTGAGAAATGGATTCAGCGGAAGTGTAGAATGGTCTACAGTAGAAATAGATGAAATCTTAAAATTAGGTTACGCTACAAATTATGATGGCGATTATGTTCATAACGTCCAACAGTATCCGGAGCTTGCCGAAGATCCATTCAACGTACGTTTCGTGAAGAAACAAGTTGAACCGTCGAAAAAACGAAGAAAGAAACGTGAAACGAAGAACACATCATGTACAGAACGTTGGTGGTTTTCGTGGCATGATGTTGATTGCTAGTGACTAAATACCTAAATTGTACTAAATGAACATTTTTTCTAGAAATGACAACCGAACAATTTAGGATAACAGAGAGTAAAATAAGAAAAAAAAAACTATTTTCAATTAAATACATGTGATGTACCAAAAAAGCTTTTATTATGATGAATGATATTAATTTTGAAATATGAAAGACATTTTATACCAATTACCAAAGTCTATTTGTGTATGTATTTCAAAGATGCCAAAAAATGTATAATATTATCTATGAATTATCTATAAGACATACCTATATTACATAAATGTGATTTGTTACTGTACAGTGTGAAATCCCTATTTATGTGCTGTGCTGTAATGTACTGTATTTTGAGACTGTCACTATAAATGAACTATTTATACAAAACAGTACATAACGTACATACACGTAACGTAAGAAAGATAAGCGCGAATTTTTTGCAGTGACCGATAATGAAATGTGAAAGCTGTTTTAGGACAACGATGTTATTTTGATAGAGCTTGAAAAGATTGCACAAAAATTATAAAATGATTCATGCAGTGAAACAAGTTTAAAAAACAAAATATTTATTCATTAATTCAGTCATTCATTAACGACATTTTTTTACAATCATTTTAACTTTGTATATTTTTTTATATTTTTAGTATGATTCAAAGAGTAAACTTTTATGATCAGGGTGTCTGTAATATTTGTATTAAATAAGTATATTTTAGTTTTATTTTTTTATATAATGATATAAATATAACTGAGTACAAGCTCAAGTGCGGAAATGAGTCAAAAATATTCTCAATATGTTTCAAAATTTATTAAAAAAACTTTAATGTACTTAATTCACTTTTTCAAAAATTTTGATATATTTAAAATATATATAAAATAATTTAAAAAGTGATATTCATATCATCCGCATAAATTTGACTTGGTCCTTCCAGATTTGATATAAAGAAGTTTACAAAATGATACGGACGCATGTGAAAAAGTAAATCAAGTTTTTTTTAAAGTAATTTTAAAAAAATTTACAAGCACATTGCAGATAATTTTTGATTAATTGTTGCACATTTAGTTACACATTAAATCAACCTTTATCAAAAACAAAATAAAAACATTCTAATTAAAACTCGAGAGAAAAAGATTACTCACGCCTTGATTGTTAAAATTAATTTCAAAAAAAGAAAAAAAGAACTGTTAAATGATTTAATGCTATAAATAGTGTACTTGAATATTTAGTAAATATCTTTGAAGAAAAAAAAATATTGTACATATTAATCCAGTTCGTAAGATTTTTAATATAAAAGTTTAATTAACCAAACGAATTATAATAGATAGGTACTGGATAATAAACAATTAATGTATAATTGTGTTGCTTCTCTATTAAAAGAAAAAGAAATGGAATATGTCATTGGGTTTAATATATTTAATAATCAACCTGAATATTTTTGTAGACGAATCTGTATCTGATATATTTGTATAACTTGCAAACTTGTATTGCAAGGTAACACAACATAAATGGTGACATTTTGTTTATCGATGTTTAACTAGAAAAACAAAATAATATTTTCGTATTATCCAATGCTTACTATCTTTAACCGATATGCTTTTTTATGTACCTACCTATAAATGTTTGGAATATTTTTTCATTATTGAAAGAATAATTCATTGTTTTATGTCTAAAAAAAAAAGCAAGAAAATGTATTCATCATATAAATTCGAACGTTATATGCCGTGATAAAATATGTGGAATGTATTTTTTAATTTATTTTATTTTAAATAATTGTATACTATATTTCTGTCAAATTACATTATTTATTGTTAAAATCAGTTATGTACTATAGTTATTTATACATTTCAATACTTATTATACATGTTTTAAATACAGTCAAAGTATAAATTTGTTTTTAATGCATTTTAGATGTTTTTATTATGTATTATTATATTTGAAATATGTATCTCTAAATCCTATTTCCTTAATGCTTTCTATACTTATTAAATATATACCTATTATTAGCATTTTTCTATTCAATAAATAGGTGTTCCAGTCGGGGTAAGTTTTTCAGCAGCAGCCATTATTTGGAGCGGAGTCAATACTTGGACTGAAGGTAGTATTAATAAATATAGTTAATTTTAATATTTATATACATATATATATATATATATATATATATATATATATATATATATATGTGTATTTTTTTCTATTTTGCAATAAAGTCTTTAAACAAATAACTGTATATTTTTGATTTTTTCCCAGTTCCTCAAATATTAAAAAAATAACAGCGCACCCGATTAAATTTAAGTAAATTTTTCAAAATTCTTGTCAAATTTCTTTAATAGTCCTTAAAAAATTGTTAGAAAACCAAATTTGTTATTAATTAAATCTCCTAAATGAAGCACAAAAAAAATGCAGTAACCCCTTGTATCAGGCAACCAGTTTTACATCAAGCATTTTTTTAACGAAATTTTATTAGGAAAACAGAAAAAAAATTGAGATTTTTCTTATATTTTTATGAAAGTTTTGGGGGTTGGTTTAATTAATAAGGGGGTTGATTTTTGGATATGTTGTAGTACGTACCTGTTTTATTTTAAGACTTCGTAAGGGGGTGGCAAAATTTTGTTATTTTTGCGAAATTCCCAGCCGTTTTCGAGATATTTGCGATTAAAGATTTTATCTAATTTTAAGGGATGAAATTGGGAAAAACATAAATACAACACAGCATCTGTTTTTAACGAACTTTATTCAATAATGAGAAAAAATACAAAAATACATGTATCAATGTATCAAAATGTATTAATGTATCAAAATGTATTAATGCATCAAAATATATCACTTGCTTATTGGCAACCAGTTTAACATCAGTGCATTGCGGGATTGTATAAGCTAAGGGGTATTAACAAAATTGTATCAGGAAAGCGTAAAATGCAAGATTTGTATCAGGAAAGCGTAAAATGCAAGATTTGTATCAGGAAAGCGAGAAATGAAACATTTTAACGAAATTGGATCAAGAAAACAAAAAAAAATTGAGATTTTTCTATATTTTTATCACAGTTTTGGGGGAAGACTTAATTAATAAGTGGTTGTCGTAGGGGGTTGATTTTTGGATATGTTGTAGTACGTACCTGGTTTATCTTAAGAGTTCGTAAGGGGGTGGCAAAATTTTGTTATTTTTGCGAAATTTCCAGCCGTTTTCGAGATATTTGCGATTAAAGATTTTATCTAATTTTAAGGGATGAAATTGGGAAAAACATAAATACAACACAGCATCTGTTTTTAACGAACTTTATTCAACAATGAGAAAAAATACATTTCACCAAAATTTCAATTTCAATATTTTTATCAGTTTTGTTGGGGGCTTGACTTAATTAATAAAGGGGTGTCGTAGGGGGTTGATTTTTGGATATGTTGTAGTACGTACCTGGTTTATCTCACACGTTCGTAAGGGGGTGGCAAAATTTTGTTATTTTTGCGAAATTCCCAGCCGTTTTCGAGATATTTGCGATTAAAGATTTTATCTAATTTTAAGGGATGAAATTGGGAAAAACATAAATACAACACAGCATCTGTTTTTAACGAACTTTATTCAACAATGAGAAAAAATACATTTCACCAAAATTTCAATTTCAATATTTTTATCAGTTTTGTTGGGGGCTTGACTTAATTAATAAAGGGGCGTCGTAGGGGGTTGATTTTTGGATATGTTGTAGTACGTACCTGTTTTATTTTAAGACTTCGTAAGGGGGTGGCAAAATTTTGTTATTTTTGCGAAATTCCCAGCCGTTTTCGAGATATTTGCGATTAAAGATTTTATCTAATTTTAAGGGATGAAATTGGGAAAAACATAAATACAACACAGCATCTGTTTTTAACGAACTTTATTCAATAATGAGCAAAAATACAAAAATACATGTATCAATGTATCAAAATGTATTAATGTATCAAAATGTATTAATGCATCAAAATATATCACTTGCTTATTGGCAACCAGTTTAACATCAGTGCATTGCGGGATTGTATAAGCTAAGGGGTATTAACAAAATTGTATCAGGAAAGCGTAAAATGCAAGATTTGTATCAGGAAAGCGTAAAATGCAAGATTTGTATCAGGAAAGCGAGAAATGAAACATTTTAACGAAATTGGATCAAGAAAACAAAAAAAAATTGAGATTTTTCTATATTTTTATCACAGTTTTGGGGGAAGACTTAATTAATAAGTGGTTGTCGTAGGGGGTTGATTTTTGGATATGTTGTAGTACGTACCTGGTTTGTGAGGAGTTTGTAAGGGGACGGCAAATTTTTTTATTTTTGCGAAATTCACAGCCGTTTTCGAGATATTTGCGATTAAAGATTTTAACTAATTTTAAAGGATGAAAAAAATAAATACAACACAGCATTTGTTTTTAATGAACTTTATTCAACAATAAGACAAAATACATTTCACCAAAATTTCAATAACAAAATTTTCCGCGTTTTACAAATACTAATCAATTATGGCGGTACTACAACATATCCGAAAATCAACCCCGTACGAGACACCCTTATTAATTAAGTTTTTGAATTTTTATACACAAATTTGTTGACTTAATTAATAAAGGGGCGTTGCAGGGGGTTGATTTTTGGATATGTTGTAGTACTGCAATAATTGACTAGTAATCGCGGATCGCGGAAAATTTTGATATTTTTGCGAAATTCCCAGCCGTTTCCGAGATATTTGCAATTAAAGATTTTTTTGCAAAACTTTGTAATAGCGTGGAGTCGTACGGGGTTGAGATTAAAATATGTTATAACAACACTGAAACAAACAATTCAAAATTGGGACGCCTAGTCACCTTACTTATAAAACGGTTGATTTTAATAATTTTCAATGAAGGACAAATAAATAATTTTATATTGTTGCATTAAGTTTATTTATCTATTATATATATATATATATATATATATATATATATATATATATATAAATATATATATATATATATATATATATATATATATATATATATATATAAATATATATATATATATATATATATATATATATATATATATATACATCTTTACGGAGTAAAGTGGTTTTACTTAATAAAACTTAGATTAAAATTATATACAGCTTTGGTGAGAGATTTTCTTTCTTTTTCATTCAGAAAAAATTATGACTAGATTACAGGTTTAACATTCTGACGTTTTGTAATTGCCATCATAAATAAATTTTGTACACATATATATATATATATATATATATATATATATATATATATATATATATATATATTAAATTTTCTCAGGCAATAAAAACTCATTATTATGCGCGTCAAAATGTTAAAGAAGATCGAAGAAGTATTGTTAATTGGGGGTTGGGGGTAGAACATAAATTACATTATTATTGGATTACAAAAAAAATTACAGTTGTGCAAATGTCGGATCCATTTCTCGATTTCACGTAAATAATATATCGGAATCAAACAAATCAAATTTTTACACACATCATTGTTCAAGCTAATCATTGAAATAATAAGTTAATTTGGAATACGATTTCATATTACAACCATAATTCATCTAGATTTATTTAATTATTTATATAAAATTAATTTCATATTTGTCCACTTCGATATTATGCAAAAACCGTTATCTACTTATAATTTAACATATTTATAAACTAATTTCTAATATAATTATACTTAAATAAATACCAATTAGCGGCCGAAACGTCCAAATAAAAAAAAATTATAAAATATCATTAATGATCCATTATTAATAAAATCGAGAATCAAAAAATATTTTCCAAATCTGTTATTTTCGAAATTAAAAAAAAAATATAATGTCTAACAAAAATAATTATAAAAAAAAAAAGAAATTTTGAAATATTTAAAAAAATAATAAATAAAATCAATTACTACAACAACAGTTTTAATTTATCTTTTAATAACAAGTTTAGAACAAATTACATACCGAAGACATCTTTATAAATACATATTTTAAATGTTAAAAGAACAAAAACCGATCTCAATATTTAAATATTTTTCCAATTAAATATCATTTCGATTTTAGTCCTTGATTCTAAATCATCTACTAAAATTTGTAAGCATAAAATATCTACTTTTCATAAAATTTTATGTAAACTGTAATGACAAAACAAATTTCAATAAATTTATTATATTTTACATTCAAGAAATCACATTTATATATAATAAATATAATATGATTATTTTATATCAATCTACAACCTAAAATAGATGCACTTTTTTTTTACTTAAAAAATTAAGTAGTCAAATATGTTTATGTTACTGTAATGATAAACAATAACATTATATTTTTCGTATTGATTATTATGAAAATAAATATATTTAAATATATTCAGCAAACATTATCCAATATCCAGCGTTTAATAACGTAAACAATGCTGGAAAAAATACTCTGGAAAAACGGTCAATATATATCGCCCGATTACGTCGTTTCTGTGCTGGTGTTACCGGGAGAGTTGGTTTTGAATTTCCTGTCAATAGAAGAGCATTTTCTTGCTGTAAAATAGAAGAAACATAATATTTGAATTTCTGTTATCAAACTTAATTAAGTTTATTTTCGGTTTTTGTTATTTAACCAAAAAAAAAGTTAATACTAAGTAACATATTGTTTCAGTAAACTTATCTAGTAAAAACAAACATTTCAAACATAACAACTAAAAATTTATAAACAGCTGGCTTATAATGGGTAGATTAAACTTTAATTTTTAAAGTATATTTTTGATAAATATGAATATTCAAATTTTTGTAGCTAATACTGATAATTTTTACCATTCAAATTTTAATCATCAAATATATTAATAAAATTTCTGAACCTGTCATTCCAAACCAATTTTTGTAATATCGAGTAATAATAAAATTTAATTTAAATTACCTTGGTTAATTCAATAATCTTATCTACTTTTGGTGGACCTGGTGGTTTTGGTTCATCAGAGTCTCCAAGAACAATATTAACTAAGCAGTATTCCATTAAAGCCATAAAAACAAATCTGCAAAAAATTTGAAACACAAAAATATTAAATATTTTCTTCTACATATTTCATTAAATTAACAACTTCAAAAAACTGCGAGAAAGTAGCAGTAATAAAAAATAGTTTCTCTAGACTATACTCAGAGACGACACTATAGTCCATTCACGAAGCATTATGAAAGGTAGGATAATACTTCTCAGCTTGTGGTTGGCTGAAATTGTCCATTTGTGATAAGTACGCAGATTTCAGTGCCAACTACTTTATTCTTACCGTAAATGGAGTATAGAAAAGTGTGAGAGATGTGAACCATATCATGAGAGGGAGTATTACTAATATCAAAAATATTTGCAGTTAAATATGACTAAAAATTAGTAGCTTAGTTGGCAAGAAATTTTAGGGTCCTGATACAACTTTAAAATTGAGCGTCTTTTATTATTTTGCAAAAAATATAATTAAAATTTAAAATTAAAAACTCAAAAAAACATCTCTGAATAATAAACAGCGAGAGAGAAAATTACTTTGAACGATAAATCAGCGACAACAAAAATAGTTTCCGCTAGGAACATTTTTCTTCTCGCTGTATACCACTTCTCACTTTATTTATTAATCAGTTGACTATTGGCTAAAATATTTCAAAGATATATTTTATTAAACCTAGTAAAAGTTATTTCGAATAAAAATGAACAATATTTACATAGTGCAAACAGACATGAATCCATCGACAGCTTTCAAGTAAGAGACAGGAGGTAATGATGCTTGAGATTTAGCATGTTGAGTTGATAATGTTAGCAAAGATGTAACACCTAAAGTCACACGAGCTGGAGCTGCCTCAGGTTTAATCCAAAATGACACCCACTGTACAAAAAAAAATACATAATACATTTAATAAAACCACTTGCTCTCGAATATTCAATAATTAATTTTAAAATACTTACAGACATAATAACGATAAGACATGTTGGAATATAAGTATGAAATAAGTAATAACCAAGACGTCGTTTCAAAACAAATACTACTTCCAAACATGTAAAATTTCCTATAAACACAATTATTAGAAAAAAAATATCAAAAACAGAAGATATTTAAAAAATAAATATTGTTCTATGTTTGCTAAGAAAACGATACAAAATTGAACAGATTTATATAAATAAAATTAATTGGAACTATGCATTTAACAAATATTTTGCTAATTTCTGATTTTATTTATTTTTATTATATCCAATACAAACTAAAACTGCGGAAAATACAAGTTGTTTGGTCCATATTTCTTAATTTTTTTTTAACAAAAATATAATTCGGAAATTTAGTTTCAAACTTTATTTCATAACAAATGAAATAAAATACGAAGATTAAGAATAAAAAAGTTACATTTTGTATGATTCAAATATTTCTACAATATATGCTAAAATAAAATAAATAAGTCTTAAGGAATAAAATACTAACCAGTTGAGTAGACTTGAGTGCAGTCAGCCGTATAGTTTCTCACTAATGCCAGTTGAGGCAGCTCGATATTCTCATCAACGACAAGAGGTACAGCGGGATCCCATTGAAAAATCATATCGTCTGTTGTATGCGATACTTGAAAACAGAAAAATTTTAATAAGCAAATAATATTTCCGCAGAGTCTAAAATATATTATTCTCTATTGCATAACATTAACTTTACAAATTTATTTTTAAAAAAAGAGACTTACAGCTTTCCATTTGCAATTTACACTCTTGTGTATCATGAGGATAAATTAAGAAATTCATTGCGCAAGAAAGAGTTAAAGTTAACCTTAAATTATAATGATATTATTCATGTGAGCCAACTAAAATTATTGTCTAAAATTATTATCTTACTTGACCATATATAGAATGGTTTTATCCTTGTATAACCACATATAATGATTCGGAATCGTCATGGTTTGAAATGTTACAGATTTAGCATTTTTGAAGAACGAATCTGGACGCCACATACTTTTTAACCAATCGACTTCAAGCAATCTACAATCAATTTAGCAAAACTAATCAAGCAAATTCTTAATTTTATAATTGTTTTGTTATTTAAATTTGAAGAAATTCGGGAAATGTAATTGATAAACTGTATAATAAAATTTCTGAATAAGTTCTAAAATGTTGTTTAAAGTAATAAACCAATACATTTACAATAATATGATCTAAATATATGAAAACCTTTTATTGTCCATATGTTCATTATTTCCCAAATAATTTTAGACATATTATCTTAAATATTTGCAATTGCATCAACAAAATAACAATAACTTTAGATACAAATTCTAAAATATAAATAAATAAAATTACCTATATTCCGAAGTCATATTTTCAGGCAGTCGTAACCTATTATCTTTCCAAGTTTGAGCAAAAAATATATCAGCTGCATAAGTCTACAATTTTACTTAATTTAATAAAATAAATCATGTTTATTTCAATAATTTTACCATAGAATTTTCATCAATTGAATCGAGACCCATTACAGTAACATGAAAATAAACAATTGTTGGTCGGCCATCTTTTTTCGGAGGACGCATTTTGTCGTATAATTTTGGATCTTCCGGAAGTAGATCGGCAAATGTTAGACTGGTTCTAGTAAATTATCAAATTTTAATTTAGAATAAATTTCACAAAAGTATTAAAGAGACTTACTGATGATCGCAATTCGCATATCGTAGCAAGAAAAATGAAAATGTTATGCGAATAAAAAACAGTTTATATAGTTCTCCCATCTATAGCTGTTCAGAAAAAATAACTATTATTAAAATCAATCAAAAAATATTATATTGACTTAAAAACTAAAATATAAACTTTTTTTTTAATTACAAAATTTTCGATCTATTATCGTTTTCAAAATTAAAAACGTTTGATTTCAATTCATTTTTCTGAAAATTTATTGAAAGAAAATACATGTTTTTTAACATGTAAAAAAATCTTTCAGAATTCATTATATTGAAATAAAAAACTTTAGGTTGCAATTCTGTTAAAGTTCGACGTTTCGATTAACTAGAAAAATAATGCATATTTTCTTACAATCGATTAACTGAATCAAAAGATATATTAAGATTTTATTCAATCTAATAAAACACTTTTTTTAAATAATAAAAATATTATTGCAACTGCCAATACAAACTAAAAATATTATATTAATATGATAAATAATAATTAAAAATTCATATAACTGTAGTAAATTTTAATATTAACTAATTTTGTTTCTACCAAATAAGAATACATTAATAGAAAATCTCTAAGTTCATTTTATAATCTGCTTAAATAAAATAATTATTACATACTTAAAAGTATAATATCTTTTTTTTAAATAATTTGTAACTCTCATGTTTTGTAACTGTACTTTGTAGACAATTTCCATTATTTATTTTTTTAAATATTAATACTGTATTATTTTAAGTATAAATATTTTAAACGTTTAGATACATTTAACAAATTCTATTTGAATTTTTAATGAATATTAGTGGGAAACAATATTGCATTAAAAATAAAGTATTTACAAAAGAAAATTCATTTTAAAATCTTTTTTTAAAACTAATACTAATTGTAAATACGAGGAAAATGAATAAAAAATTATTTCAAATTTGTTAAAAATATTGAAATTTAATACAATTTTGTCTGTTAGTAAAAATATACCTTAACATTTGATTTTAGTTTCAGATTGACTTACTACAAAAGAAAAAATATAAAATTACTTACATTGTAAAAAGATGAGAAAATACCACAAAAAATGATAAACACACTGACAAAACTGGATCAAACACAAAACATTGGCATGCAGTTATAAATTTCGGGCACCGCCACTTCCACCGCAGTGTGTCGTAATTTTGCTTCTCTTCCTGAAATTTTCGAAGAAAAGTCTGCAATGCTCATGCGCATTTTGTGCAATTACTTCATCCCTTCCTGGCTTTTAAACAATCTCGATCTTTCGATGCTAAACTGACCTACTTTTCCAATATTTAAATAGTGCTTTAATATTTCAATAAATTTTTAGTTAAAATTTCGATATTTTTCACTTATTATTTTTATTCCGATCTTCTGAATCACTATGTATTCTTACTGAAATCAAAATTATTTCTCGCAACATAACAAGTACAATTTCTAATATATTTCATCATTTTAGTAAAAAAGATATTTTTTTTGATAATACATATATACTTAATAAAAAAAAAACTGTATATTAAAACGTGTATTTCGTTTTAAATACTATCATCTTTATTTTTACAATTAACAACCAAATTCCGCAAAAAGCTTGTAAAACTCGATTTAATTAAATGTTGTTTTTTTTTTTTTAATTGACTAAAAATAAACACAATAATATATAAATGTCACTATTTATGAATTTTTTTTTTTGAAATTCTTAAATTTTTGTAACAAAAAATTAAAATGTATAAACAAATAAGTTTCAAGATTCACAAACTGTATTAAAAACCCTTCATTGGCCAATTTCGGTAATTAAGCCATAATCAGAAGGAATACATTTCTGAAACTTAAAAGAAATCGTAAAACTTAAACCTAATGTTTTTGTTATTTTTTATTGTTTATATATTATAAAAATGTTTCACCGAATACCAACAGAATCTTCAACTGAACTTAAAAAAATAAATTTTTTAAATGTGATTGTAGAAATTTTTTTTTAATATAAGTTTTAATTATATGAAAACTTAGTTCAATTTAACTGATTATAGAAAATCTAAAAAAAAATCTTTTTTTAACTAATTTGCTAAAAAAATTGGTTTCAAAGTTTTTAAATATAAATTCAAATAAACTTATTTATATAATTTTAATACTTAACTAATTATTTATAAAAAAAAATCTCTAATTCTTTTGTAACAAAAAAAATAATAATACTTCAATGACAGAGTTTTAAGATTTAACCGTTCGATGAAGCTAGCACATATCCCATGTATTCATTGTGCGCAATATATTATCGGGCCTGTGTATGTGTATGTGCCGATCGCGTCATCTACTTTAGTTATTAGCCGAGTCCTCAAGCACGAATACAAGTGCAAGCAGAATTCAAGTAGTCTTTCACTCGACTTCTAAAGACTTGTGCTGTGTTCTATGTCATCCGTTTGCAAAATCATTGCCCCGCGTTCGTCACTTCAATCCCTCATTGCCATGTAAAATCAATCTGAAATAGTCTATTCAACACTTTTTTTGCTTCAAAGATGACAATTATAACGCTTCACTGAGGAAAGATTCTTAACGTTAACATGCGAGCTACTATAATTATGATACTAACTGATATTCAACTATAATTTTACAAAATCTTCGTACATGACTTAAAAAATGGTTACTTGACATATATAAAAATAGATATTTTAAGACCATGAATAATAATATTCAAGTAACATGTCGAAATAAATACTTATAGCTTTAACATTTTATTAAGAAAATAGTTCTAAATACAGAAAAAAAAATTAACTATTAAAACAAATTTTTGCATCAATAGATGTAATAGTTAAAAATATTAAAGAATAAGCTTGTATTTCAATCGGATTTCTAATATCAATAAAATTTCCTTTTAAATCTGGTAAATCTCCATTTTTTGTTAATTTCAATAATTCGCCATTTAATAGTATATCTCTAAAATTTGACATTAATTAAAATTTATTTACAATAATTTATTTTCAATTCTTACCTGGAAGTTAAAGAGGAGTTTCCTGTTAACACATAAATATAAGCATCTTCAGATTGTTCTATGCCTTTAATTTTAACTAATTTTGTAGAATTTGATATATTTATTCCAAAAACTAAAACCAGATTGATATTTAATCAATATAATTTTATATTTAATTTAATTTTAATCGTAACTACAAATAATAAACCGCATACCAGTAATTGCAGATACATCTTTATTATAATCCATTGGAGCACATTGACAATAAAAACGCAAAGATTCAGAAATTGTCATATTATAATTCAACACTTTCCGGCCAACTAATTTTTTATGTAATATACTTAACCACCAATCCTAAAAATAGATTTATTGACTTGATTTAATTTTAATAAATAAATAAAATAGTAAAAAAATTTCTGAACACATTATATTAAAATAAAAAAGATTCAGGATTAAATTCTGTATAATTTTTAATTAAAATTCGACGTACTCCATGTATATGATATAAATAATAAATAAACAAAACAAAAACTATACAGAACTTAATCCTAAATATTTTTTATTTTAAATAAATAAGATATTACCGGATATGGATCATAATTATTATCAATCAAAGCATAATGATTTCGAAACAACGATTGTCGAATTACAACTTTTACTCCTAATTTTGCCGCAAGACCAAGTTTGTCCAGCCAAAGAAACGTTCCTACATAAGTATTTGATAAATTTGCTGCCCCTCCTCCAAAAGCTGAACTTGTTTCACCTACAAAATTATAATATTATCATTATTATAAATGAGAACCATTTTTTAAAATTTTAGACAGATATAAATCTTCATAATTGACAATAATGTTTGTCGGTGTCTTAAGATAAATTGTAAATTACTTACTTAACCATAATGATGTATCATCATACGATAAATTTCTCATTATATTTTTTATAATTCCAAGTTGATATTCTAACAAATTAAAAGTTGTAATATTTAAAAAATCATCAAGAGTTGCTATTTGTCCATCAAGATAATAACTAGAAAATACATTTTTAAAATGGTAAATAATTTTTCATATCAAAAATTATGCTTACTGATGCATAGTTGCTGCTTGTATAACATCTGAACTATTTAAATTTTCTAAAAATTCTTTAAAATATTTAGCACTTGGAGATGTTTCTATTTTAGGCCGAGTTGTTTCCGGTCCAACTAAAATCGAATTTCTATAACGTGGATATTCATTTAAAATAGTTCTAAGTACAAAATAATCTTTAGCCAATTGTGTTGCATTTACAGTAGTATTAAATATGTTTTTGTATAATTCAGGTTCTGCAAAATTCATATCATTACAACTCCAGTCACAAAAAATACTGCATCAAAATATAGATAAATGAATAATAAATTTACCATTGCCTAACTGCCAATCAACATCAAATCCATGATTATCTGAAAATGTCAACAATTCTTTCGTATTATCAAAATTCCAACTTCCGTCTTCGTTTCTTTGTAATGAATTCAAATCAAATAAAATTTTCGCTCCAATATTATCAGCAAATTTGTTTATTTTAATCCATTGTTCTCCTTTATAACAAAAAACATTGCAAATTGAACGTAATGAGCAAATTATAATAAAAATACTTTTACCAGACAAAGTATAATTTCTATCTTCAACGTATACTTCGTCTAAATTTTCACCAATAAATGTGTCGTCGTCATTTAATAAAACTGATTTTAAATTAATAATTTCAGTTTCTGTTGAATTTAGAGAAAAAGTAAGACGATCTGCCATATTTCCTCCAATACGTAAATAACCAATTGACAGATGTTTACATAACGTTAACAGTTTCTCATTCCTTGCAAAATTAATACATTTAAAAGTAATATATGTATAATACTCGTAATTTTCAAATATACTAACGACATATTGAATTGTCTGAACTGTTGAGCAATTGATGGAATTCCTAATGCGGCACTTAAAAACTTCTCACTTGTAATAAATTTTACATTTTCATGTAAATTCACTGATAGAATATTTTCACAATGAATATAATTTAATTTTATAGATAAATAAACTAATGTAGTTTGTAATAAAATATATTTCAGATACATGTTTATATATTTAAATTCATAAAATATAATATTCACCTGTTTGTTCACAACTTATACTAAATACACTAAATAATATTCATTTATCAAGTACC
Organism: Clivina fossor; assembly: GCA_963966155.1. Lineage (NCBI taxonomy): Eukaryota > Metazoa > Arthropoda > Insecta > Coleoptera > Carabidae > Clivina > Clivina fossor. The sequence goes on from OZ014563.1 coordinate 2,433,880, forward strand.
TACTTATATATATATATATATATATATATATATATATATATATATATATATATATATATGTATATATATATATATATATATATATATTGATATAAAACAAAAAAATCATGCCATTATTATCTTTCCAAAATCTAAAAGATTATTGTTTATTTCCAATTACAAAGTGCAATTATTAATCAGCAGTATCGTAGACTTCGAGATGGAATAAGCCAAAATACCAAAGAATATGCTGGCATTACTAAAGGTTTAGTAATGTCAATTGGTTCTGATTTAAAATTTTCAGGCGCATTCCCCGTTTCAGTTAATTTTAATAATTCTCCATTTAGTAATATATTTCTAAAAATATTAAATTAATATTTAATTATTATATAAATTTATTATAAACTTACTTTGACATTAAAGTATTTTTATCAGCTGAAGTTAAAACATATGCGAATTGTCCGCCACTTGGTCTGATACCATTTATTTGAACAGTACTCGCAGTATTTGATAAATTTATTCCAAAAACTAAATACACAATTAAAAATTAGATAAATGTAGAAGAAATATGAACATTTTATATCTCACCTACGACAGTTGGATCAAAATTATAAGCGAGTCTAGAACACTGACAATACAAACGTACATTATCTGATGCATCTAAATTACACTCCATAACGTAACTTCCCATAAATTTCCTGTACACTACACTGACCCACCAATCCTAAATAATTACTTGAATAATCAAATTACATAATTTTATTATTTGTATTAAGCTTACCGGAGTTGGTTCATAATTATTGTCGATCAATGCATAATGATCGCGGAATAATGATTGTCGTACCACAACTTTTATGTCATTTTTTGCGGCTAGACCAAGTTTATCTAACCATAAAAATGATCCTGCAAAAGTATTTGACAGACCTGGAGCACCTCCTCCATAAGCAGAGCTAGTTTCGGCTAAAAAATACAACATAAATTATAAATATCGGTCATAAATTTTTGCTCACGATTTCAGGCGAGTTCTCGTGTTATAGTTAGCCTAGCAAGTTTTTCCGTGCTATTTTTGTTTTCCATAAAAATTTCAAATAAAATTACTTAGTCTTAGCTGAAGAAGACCACAGAGTGGTCGAAATGTACATTCTTTATTAGAAATAAATATATAAAGAAAAGATTTGTCTCAACATTTTTTAAAAAATTACTGATATTATTATTAACTATAAATAAAAGAAAATTTTATTCGAGAAGTCTCAGATGAAATATTAACAATTCAAGTATTTAATATTTAATATAAATTATAAATTAAATAGATTTAATGGAAAAAAACTAGGTCATCTGACGGGATTTGAATTCGCAACCTTATTATTAACGTTTACAAAAATATCTGAGGGAAAATAATAAATATTTCATAAAAATAAATGAATAAAATCAAAACGATTAATATATTTCATTTCAAAAATAAACAAAAAAAAACTACTTACTAAGCCAAATTGAAGTGTTTGCGAAACTTGTTGTCGCAGCAATGCTTTTAATAATATTAATTTGCTCTTCTAAATAAGAAAATGTTACTGGATTTAGAAAATCTTCCAAAGTAGCTGTTCTCCCATTTAAATAATATCTACAATATTTTTATCATCAAAATTCTAATCAAATTACAATACAATATCATGAATTATTACTGATGAAAAGTTATAGCATTTAAAACTTTAGAATCATTGAAACTTTCTAAAAACTCTCGAAAATATTTCGCACTAGAAGAATTAATCCCAGTAGGTCTTGTAGTATCAGGTCCAACTAATTGAGATTTTTTATAGCGGCCATATCCGTTTAATATATTTCTTAAACTAACAAAATCTTTAGCTAATTGCGAAGCGTTTACTGGCTTATTAAATACATGCTTGAATGCATTTGGTTCTATAAATGATTAAATATAAGTTAAAAAAAATACAATTATTTATGATTTGTTTACTAAACCATTGCCAAGTTGCCAGTCAATGTTAAACTCATTACGATTTGAGAATTCAATCAATTTTTTTGCATTATCAGAATTCCAACTGCCATCTTCATTTCGAGTTAAAGCATTTAAATCGAAAATAATCTTGGCACGAATTTTACTTGCAAATTTATTTAACTGTATCCACTGATCACCTACACATTGAAATTGTATTAACATTAAAAAAAAAGCAGGTTGTTTTTAAATTCAAATTTATATTAGTGTTTCCCATTTGAAGCAGATCTTTTGAAGTTCACAGTATGTTAAATTTCTAAATACAGTGGAAACCTCGGTATACGACCTTAATCCGTTCATGATGTTTGGACTTATACCGAATAGGAAATATACCAAACCAACCTTTCCCATAAGTAGTAATGTAAAGATGATTAATCCGTTCTCATGTAAAAAAAAAAACTCCTCTTGATACGGTATATTAACGGGGTTGTAAAATAATTTTTTAGTTTTCTGTTGATTTTCATTTACCTTTTTGCAATTCATAATTAATAAAAATAATGAAATTTTACTTAAAAATTAAATTCAGAAGAAATTTAACAAAGTTATAGACCGTGGCACCGCGAAAGTCTAGTCTGGTCTAATACACCGCCGAAAGAGCAGTACATACACCAACCAACGACTCTCTTCACCAGAAATTACATAGTTTCAAACCAAATAAAGTCAATATAAATTCGTGAATAGTGTAAATATCATAGTGCTACTTGTTCATAGATTGAATTAAGTCGTATCCTAAAGCAGACGTATACCGAGGTACCACTGTATATCTACTTTATTTACTTTTTTAATTTTTGGTCTGAGTATAAAATGTAAAATTTGAAAATATATATAGTTGAATTATGTCTACATCTTTAATTCATTAATTTAATGATAAGCAACTATAATAATTACCAGTCATGGTAAAGTTCGGAAAATCCATATTACAATTCAACTCATCATAAGCACAACTTTCGAGTTGTAGTAATAGAGAATTATTTAAATGTAGATTAGTGTTTTCTGATGACGACTCGGAAAACGTAAGCGAATCTGCCATATTACCTCCAATCCGTAAATAAGCCGGATAAAAATTTGAAACTAATTGTATAAACCGGTCATTTCTACAAATAATTCGCAACATTTGACATTTTTCAAATAAACTTTAATTGAAAAATACTTACTTCATGTCGAAATCTTTGAAACCCTCGTATATTAAAATTGTATCTAATGCAGCACTAATGAACTGATATTTATCAATATATTTAACCGGTCTACTACCATTTATATATAATACATTTTTACAAGATACAGAATAAATATATGTTAGAAATAAAATAATGTGTAGATTCATTTTATTTCTATTAAATTTATAACCTTACAATTTTTTATGTATTATTCACACAATTCTTCATCGGTTACAACTAATTCAATTAAGTTTCATTAAATAGTAACAAGATTAAATTTGATAATTGTAAAAATAACTGAACTTTACAACAATTTATTGACATACCAACATAAAGATATTTAATATTTATTAATTTATTTATTTTCATTATCTGTTTTTAGTAAATCAAAACAAGTTATTTATACACATTATATTTGCTCATTAAATCAAAACAATGATTTTATTTTAAAAGAATACCAGATAATAAAATACTCCTATTTAAGAAATATTTATCATTATATTTTTTTTTTCATTTGTACGAACTTATTTTCAGATTTCAAGTTAAAAAATATAAAATGCAATGTATATTTTTTTATAATTATAATAATAATGATAATATACTTATAAAAATCATCGTAAAACAAGAGCCAGTTTTCATATCCCCTTTTAAACGTACTTTTAAATCAAAGTGCCTATATTTTAAAGTTATGATTGCTTTTAAAAAGTCCTTTTAAAAAGAGCTATGAATACACGGGCTAAGTTAAGACATGTATAATCTAATTATATAATTATAAATATAAAACTAATTAATTTTTTCAAAACCGACTCGTTAAATAATTCTAATATTATTTTCCTAGTATTATTCTTGTCGGTCTGCGTTTAATTGTGTAGCTCCAAGTCTCGCTGGATCCTGGCTAGGATAATGTACAACAGGTTTCGTTGAAACGGAGGTACTTGTCGCAGTACTTGTACCCTGTGTCATATCCGCTGTAGGCGGTACATACGCAGCACCGCTTTGAATCGATGGATTAAAGAAGAACTGTGGCATTGGAGGTGGGCCAAACATGGGTGGTACCATTAATGGTGGAGGTGGTGGGACATTTGGTAACGGGATATGTCCCGGTTCTAGATTGAAGAAGTTATGCGCTAGCTCACCAGATGGAACTGGTAGAGCACCAGGTAATCCGGGAACAGGTTCTAACGGATCTAAGTTTTGATGGCCGATTGTGGGACCACCTTGTCTACCCTGAGATCGACCCCATTTGATTGTCAAACGTCGCCCACCCAAAATTAGTTTGTTAAATGTTTTTTCGGCAGCTAATTCGGCTGCTGTACGAGTTGTGTATTGGACAAATGCGCATTGCTGTCGAGGAACTAATGTCACAGAACGAATTTCGCCGTACTGATAGAAATGATCTCTGTAAATCAAAAAAATAATAATATCATTTTTATTTCATAAATTTTCTATTATTTTGCGTTTAATCTAGTGTGCAAAATTCAATATTTTTCTAGTAGTATAGCTTAAATTACATTAAACTTTTTTCGTCTAGATTTATGCTAGTTTAATGTAAATCAGATTTTTACATGAGTTTTTTACTATACCTTGTCATATTTTTCTATTTGAGATTGATACTAGATTCATTATACGCATGCTGCACACAATTCTGTCAACATTAGCTGTTTTTTACCCTATCTGTAATCGTTCGGGTATTGTTTTCGGAGTGCACGGAGTGAAATTTTTGTCGTCCATAAAGTAAAAATGTTTAACTCCATTTGCCCTGCCTCGTACAGCCTGTATTTAGAAGTGTACATGCACAATAGTTTTAAATTATAACTTTTTCTGAACAAACTTGACGATTATAAGATAAAAATAACGGTACGTGCATTTTATGAGGTAAAGAATGAAAAATATCGGGTACATTCGAAAATGTCATTTGAATATATATGTTTTTTACCATATTTGAGAACGTAAATTTCGCATAATTATCTCAACCATTTCTAAAGCATTTATATTAATTACTCTTTGATAGAACATTATTTTTACCTATGACAGATTATGTTCAGCGTTCGGTTTTTCTTAATATTTTAACTCTGTTTACTACAAATTTGTTCTAACTTCAAATTAATAGCCAAACCCACCATTTACACGTTGTTGTTAAACTTCTGTTAAATTAAGTGCTTTATATTTTTAAATTAGTGTACAAGCAATACTTCGAAAAAATCCAAGTTACTCGACAGTAGACGATTGTTTGTGAAAAAAAATATGAAAATCAAACTAGAAATCTATCATAAATCTAGACAAAAAAATAATGCAATTCAAGCTGAAAACTTTATATTTTACATATTAATTATCCCTCGTTTAACCAACATACCTTAATTCTCCTTCGGTGAGACTGCCCAAATTACCAATATAAAGTGTAGTAATCGTTTGATCTTCCGGTGGGGGTAATGCTGGCATTGCAGCTGCTCGTTTCAACAATTTATCAGCAACCGGATCATTCACACCGTAATAACGATCTTTGATATTCTGATCTGCCAGGGGATCATCGGGATCCGTGGGTCTTTCATGTCTATAAGGACATTCTTCGCCTCTTCTACATTCGCCTTTAACCCAAAACGAACAAACATGCGGACGATTTCTCTTATAATATGGTGCAGTTCGTGCTAAACGCATTAGTAAATCGTTTGTCGTGTCGGATTTCACACCGCCTGATGCACTCTCATTATTTTTCAACTAAAATAATATCGTATTGTTAATAAGATATCTACAATTGTAATAAAGTTGTTACTTACATCTTTTTCACTATTTTGTATGTAATATTCTTTGTTAACATCGCTTCGTGGTAAATCGTCTTTCATTTTTAAAGCGGCATCGCGAACCTTAAATAAAAATTAAAACATAATAATAATAAATTTAATATTCATTTCAGAACATACCTGTATTGGAAGCCCATATTCTAAATCTAGCAAACACGTTTGACAAACATTCTTAATTTTACTACACGTTTGACATACTTCAGTTTTCTTAAATCGCATACGTGCCCCTGGACACCATCTGAATACTGTAAATGGCCGTGAACAGATTTTGCATTCTTTTCCGTATTTTTCTTTGGTCTAAAATATAATTCGCATTAAATAAATAATACTAGTAAATTATAATTTATTTCATACCATACGAATATACGGATTATCTCCAAGACACGTTTGACATAAAATTGGAAATTCCTAGAACAAAATTTTGTGAGAAATAAGGTTAACTTGAATAAAAAATAAGTAACTTACAGCATCTTCCCAATTTTGTCTGTTGTAAGTGTTGGTGGTTTTTGACATCGCCATTTTTGTACAATTTTAATAATATAACTATTTTAATATTAAAATAAATGTTTATTCTTAATAAAAGTTATTTAAAATTTGACATTAGCATTTAACCAACTTATTGAAGAGAGGAAAGTGGGGCAAAGTAGGAAGCTTGTTAATACCAATGTTGCCAACCATTGCCAACTCTCGAACATATTCCCCCAGATATTTCCTAAACTTTTATATTAAAATTTAATGCAAATTTATTTTAAAAAAAATATTTGTTGTACAAATACAACTGAAATAATTAAATGTACAATAAATATTCTGTTTTACACCAGATTATTTAATGTGATTTAAGATGGCTGCATTCAGCTGCATTGTTTATCATGTTACTGTCATGACTGTCATAGCTAAACGATTTTTGTAGGAAAAGAATTAAATTCTCTTATAACAATGAATTTAGAATTATTAGGTAATTATAACAATAAAGATATAGTTATATACAATAATATACTAACGGCAAATACCTTGTATTTTCAGAATCGTTTGGGCAAAACTACCCAGAAGTAAGTTAACCTAAAAAAAAAACACTAACAACAATTTAAATTATTTATTATTTATTTTAGGAATTTGATGGTGCTTTGGATTGTATATCATTAGCTGTAACATGTGCTTTTAATAAACGAGGAACTTTATTAGCAGTGGGTTGTAACGACGGTAGAATAGTAATATGGGATTTTTTGACAAGAGGAATTGCAAAAATTGTTTCGGCTCATGTGCATCCAGTTTGTAGTTTAAGTTGGTCTAGAACTGGTCATAAATTAGCATCAGCTTCAACCGATAATACAGTTTGTATTTGGGATGTATTAAGCGGTGAATGTGATCAAAAGTATAGATTTCCATGTCCGGTTTTAAAAGTACAGTTTCAACCGCGAAGTTCGGAAAGACTATTGGTTTGTCCAATGCGACATGCAGCTGTTATTGTCGATACAACCGGCGGACATCAAATTGTTCCTTTAGATGAAGATGTTCGTTTATTTTTTAACTATCTTTCATAGTGTATTTTAGTAATGTTTTAAAAATATTGTAGGCAGACTTAAATATTGTTGCATCTTTCGATAGAAGAGGTGAATATGTTTATACGGGAAACGCAAAGGGACGTGTTCTAGTATTAGGTGCAACGTCATTACAAGTTAAAGCTAGTTTTCGAATCACTTTGGGTACATCAAGTGCGACTGCTGTTAAAAGTATTGAATTTGCGCGCAGGGGAGAGTAAGTTGAAAAATATTCTCGAAAAATGTAAAAGAAAAATTAAATCCATATTTGTCTTTTAGTTGTTTCTTAGTGAATACAGCCGATCGAGTAATAAGAGTATACGATAGTAAAGAAGTCTTAGCATGTGGAAAAGATGGTGAACCCGAACCTATTCAAAAATTACAAGATTTGGTGAATAAGTAATTGGAATACAAAATTATTTTAACGAAAATTATGTTTTAAAAAAATCAAAATCAAATTTCATTACAGAACAATGTGGAAGAAATGTTGTTTTTCCGGTGATGGGGAATATATTTGCGCTGGTTCAGCGCGACAACATGCTTTATATATTTGGGAAAAATCTATAGGAAATTTAGTGAAAATTCTTCACGGAACGAAAGGCGAATTACTACTTGATGTTGCTTGGCATCCTGTACGACCAATTATTGCTAGTATTTCATCAGGTGAAAAATAATTTCAAATATATTTATATACATACATACATCAATTTGTTGTTCAACACTCGATCCTTCCTAATAATATCACATACTCCAAGCAAACATCTCGTTTTCACAGCGGTCATTTTCCTTTCATGCTTCTGTAGCAAAACCCAACACTATCATCAATGTAGTAGCATCATACTCAAACGATTATCTCTGGATACATTTAGTTTTAAAAAAATTATTGTAAGTTTTATTTAAGGAGTGGTTAGCGTCTGGGCGCAAAATCAAGTCGAAAATTGGTCAGCATTCGCGCCCGATTTTAAAGAACTGGATGAGAATGTCGAATACGAAGAACGTGAAAGTGAATTTGATTTATCCGATGAAGACAAATCGGTAGCGAGTGGTGGTGAAGATAAAGAAGACACAGATTTAGAAGTTCGTATTTTGTTCCACTAGTAAATTAATTTTAATAATAAAATATAATTTAGGTGGATGTTTGTCGAGTTGATCCAGTTGCAGCATTTTGTAGTTCAGATGAGGAAAATGAGAATCAAGAAGCGTTACAATTTTTACCGATTGCGCCTGAAGTATGCTTGAAATTATTTTAGTAAAAATGTGGATTTTTTTTTAAAAGTGATTTTTATTGTCCTATAGATTGAAGATCCAGAAGAGAGTTGGGCGGATCAGAATAATCCACCACAAGCGCCAGGCAATGGCCCGCCGCCAGCGAAAAAGAAAAAATATAAATCGTATGATATTGCAATTGAAGGAGCTAACGATGGTAAGCTAATTAAAATCAATATAATAAGATAATCCTTCCCAATATAATAAGATAATCCTTCCCAATATAATAAGATAATCCTTCCCAATATAATAAGATAATCCTTCCCAATATAATAAGATAATCCTTCCCAATATAATAAGATAATCCTTCCCAATATAATAAGATAATCCTTCCCAATATAATAAGATAATCCTTCCCAATCTAATTACTATTTCTTTTGTAGAAGTCCATCCGTTCTTGAGCAATAAAACAAAAGATAAACAAACTGTGGGCGGTAAAAAAGGAGCAGGCAGACCGAGAAAGTAAATAATAAAACGATATTTTTTTTTTAATAAAACAATTTATGGTAAAATAAATGATAATTTCTTCACTTAGTTATATAATACAAAATGCTATTGGTACGAAGCTAATTGTCATTTATAATGCCATAATATTAATTAATTTGGTATAAAAACAAATTCGTTATTATTTATGAATAAGCGTTGTGTCACTAACAAAATAAAAATAAATCTTTTCTTTTTTTTTGTTTTCAGGAACGTATACGACTAAAAATTTGCTTGATAATCGTGAAACGTCGATACCAAATTCACAAAACAATACAAACAAAATTAAAGTCGTATCACTAACAAAAAAAATTCTACAGGATTATAAAAATCGACCAAATAAAAGAAAATGACAAAAACAATAACATTTTTTTGTCAACAATATAATTTTTAATCTGAATCTGTTCAAGCAATGTACAATTCTGTCAACTATTTGTTTTCTTCTTATTTTTGCGGAACAGAAAAATGAATCTTTACCACAAAATTTGTATTTTATTTTCTTCGTCGTATTTTAAATGCATTATCAATGCAAGGAACAGCAAAAATATCCTCCAATTCTTTAGATTACGATAAAATATATATACACTTTTTTTATGTACAATTTATATAATAAGTTTTATTATTATATGCATTACGATTTCAATAAAAACATTTAAAAATAATAATGTAGTTGCTTTATTTCACATAACTTAAAGGGTTCCTTTTTTTTACTATATTATTTAAATATTATGCCCTTGCAAAGACAATTTGTATCGATTTTTTTACTGGACAAAATTACTACAAGTCAAAATAATCACTTCTTTTTCCCCACAATATAAATTAATCACACGAAACAACATATATTTATAATTACGTCATTTAACAGTTACAAAAAGAAAGTAAATGTATTTTCTTGATTTAATAGTAATTTAAGTTAGTAATTTTGTCCGACGCTGAAGTAAATTATATGTAAATATTTCTACATAAATCGAGCGAAGATCAAAAGAGTGGAGGGGGAGGAGGAGGTAAATTTATCTAGATTTTTTTCTCATTTTTTTTTTTATGAATAAATGTAAAGAACGAAAAACCGGAGGTAGTACATGCCAATGCATTATGGATGGGAATATTCTAACCAACCATTAAGCCGACACCAACACGAAATTGATTCTTGTTGTGGTTCATTAAACCGCTCAAAGCTATCGTAAATGGCATTGGATTCAAACGTTTCTCCAGTACAGCACCAACCGACCAATTCGAATCTACATGACCTGGAAAAAATGATTTTATTTGCTTTTCTATTACAGTTTTTCGCATGGCTTGGCGCACACCGGTTAGTAACAATTAAATAAACTTTATTATACACATTTAGTCACAAAGTAATATATATTTTCTGAAGTAATGAAGCATACAAATTAGTCGTAACATTTAATGATGATTAAGCATCTCCTACATTAGAAAATATAGTTACTTCGTAAACAAATAACTGGTGTGCGTCAAGCCTTAGACGAAATACAGAAAATATATTTTAAATTAATAAGTTATATAATACAAAACTGATTTTAACGCAAACAAAAATCTATATGAAACTGCCAAAACGATTGATTTTAATTGAGGTTATGAAATATAAATTATGTTAATTAATTATTTAAATAAATCATAAAATATTTTCTATTCTGTCTGTTTCTTGAAACACAACGGTCCATATTCGTAGCTCCTTTTAAAAGCATTTTTAAATCAAATCACTATTTGATGTATATTATTTTAATTTAAATATTATTATTTTCAAGCTTTGTTTAGATTTAAGAATATAATAATAAAAATATGTATGACAGGGTATCATGAATGTGGATAAAGCAAAAGTTATTTGTCATGATAGAAATAATTTCGGCATTGTGGAAAGAGTTCGTGCCACACCCTTACGGGTACATGGCGTGATTAGATATGATAGAGAAAAAAATAATTAATTTTAACTAAAAATTCATCTAAATGAGACTATGAATACGGATCTTTACATTTTACAAATAGAAACCGAAAACATAAAAGATAACAAAAACAAATTTGATTAAATTTACTCACCTCTAAAAACTAAGTCATTTCTCGGCAAATCTACTTGGTAACCTATAGAAGCGATCGATTCTTGCAAACGGAAATTTGATTCTAATTCGACGCCGACTTGTAACTGCTTCGATGCTTTTTGGTAGTAACACAAATGGACGCCGGCCGCTCCTAAGGTGCCGGATGCAGTCCAACAATCAGTCGAGTATCTTCAATTACAATTATTAACATTAAATTATGAAAACAACAACTGAGTAAATTTTTGTTTACCTGGCAGCTGCACTTAAAATGGCAATTTCACCTCCGGGAATTTGTGAACCCGCTTGATAAGCCAGTTCAGCACCTAATGCCAAACTTCTGGTAACACTCTGTAAATAATGTAAAACTACGACGCCCGAGCCGTTTATTAAGTCGGGATTGGCAACAGTTACGCTTGCGGTAAAATCACTACCCCGATAGTCTACGGCCATTTGTGCAGCACTAAACTTTGAATTCTGAACCTATAATAAACAAGCGAACACACACATTTAATTGAAAATAGATTTAAGGAGAAATAATCGAATTACAACATACTTGTGCTACAAATTTGCCTTTGATTTTCGGTTGAAACTGATGTATCACGGTAGCGTTTAAATTTCCAGACGGGTCAATATCACCTAACAAAATTGGAAAAGCTTCTGTTGGTGAAATCTGTTTGCAACCAACATACGTAGCTCCGAATCTGTAACCACTTGGCGTTGTTTGGCTCATATTTAACGTATGCGAGATTTGAAAATGGTTACTAAGGCCTCGAGTAAGCATAAGCTTAGCTCCATCAAAGTTCGTTGGGAATACATCTATAAAAACATTGGATAATTAAGAAATCTAAGCATTATTTCAATAATATCATCAATAATTTAGTGTTTCATCATATTGCTATTTAGTTACAATATATATTTGCAGAAATGACACAGTAAAAAATCAGAACTAGGTTAGGTCATTTGAAATATTTCAATTAGAAATTTTACCTTTGCATTTACGATGCAATTCTTCTAATGGTCCAGGATTTTCAATAGTTGATCCGCTTGGTGTGTCGCAATCCGATTTGGATTTCAATGGTACTACTCCTGGTGGTGCCGTTGGAGGAGGCGGTGGTGGTGGTGCAGATGCAGCATGAACGTTACCCATTTAATCTGTTTTTATGTATATTTATTCAAGTGCACACTTAATTTGATGGCGTTTCTAATACAAAATAATATAAATCATATGCGTTACTCAAATTTAAAAGCACATGGGTGACTTTTCTTGAGCTCGCCGATTATTGATAAAAGAGTGAGCCAAACAAGTTACACTTGATTTAATTCACTGCATAACATGTCAAGTTATTATCACGAAATATATGGGCGATTGCCTTTAAACTTCAATTGTTTGTTCATAGAGGGCAAGCTAGATCACAAGTTACATTTCTGCGGGAAATTCGAAAATTCTACAATTTTAGCGCAGAAAAAAATTCTTATAAGATTTATAAAGGACGCAGGATTGAAATAACAAAAACAATTTTTATCAGACAATTTACATAAAACAATCGATACATAATGTTACAAATATCATTTATACAATTTGTAAATAACTACAATACAACATGTAATATATTTTAGCAATGCGCTATTCTTAATTAATGACTAGAATACTGATGAAATTAAGTCTTTTGTGTCCTTTGAATATCTACTTAGCGGTGTGAGACAAAGCAGAATGCTCAAATTATTTTATTATTTCAAGAATCCTACTGCAACGTACAAAAATATCACTAGATTTTTACAAAATAAATGCTTTATGAAATTTTGAACACAAGAAATTCTACTAATATTTTTATGAATTGCAGTGAAATAAATTATTTTTAAACGTTCAAATAATCCATGTGCGATTAATTGAATTGAAAATGTCAACAAATTACGATAATAATGAATAAGTTGTTCTAGATACTGTTAGATGTTTTGCTTGTAACAATAATTAGATTACCAACGAAAACAAAAATGGCATAGGATTAATGCATTTTTTAGGTTATGAATGCTTAACTATTTTAATATAATAATCTATGTCAGCATTATAATGACAATATATTATGTAAATGTAGTAATAATTATTTTTTTCTTGTTAAAATTTAAATACTGTTATACGTTGGTCGTTATATGATTACATTAAGTACAACTACGATTTTGTAGAAAAAAATTATACACTGAGGTACACAATCAAATACACAATAGTTACAGATTTTTTTTGTGTGTGTTTGTGTCTCAAAAAGCGAGAATGTGAATAGGCCACAAAATTCAACAAATAGTTCGAGAAACGAGACATGTTAGACGTGCAAAATTGCAATAGTTAACATATAAAATAAATACTAATATTAAGTCGTTCAACAACGAAATCAATCAACTATAATTGAACCTGATATTCTTTGAAATACGGAGTGTAATTCTGACTTAAATATGTTTGATTAATTTTGTATTTGAGCGACTCGTTTTGAAAATAATTTTGAAATAATCAACTACATTTTTGATTGTTGTACTCTATCTGTTTTAACTGCTAGTATGCGCTTTAGTAATTGTTAAATTGTTCATGCAATATTGGCAGTTAAAAATAGTACTTAAAATTTGCGTTCCTCACTAATTGTTACTAAAAATTTATATTTACTGTACTAGTTAAATTCTATAATTCGATAGATTGAAAATAAAATTGTAAATAAAATTTGTTTTAATATATAAATAATAATAATAAAATCATCTATTTATATTAGGACGGAAGCGTTTACAAAGCGCAAAATAAATGTAAGATATAAATTAAAAACAAATATTGAAAAGTGAAAAACGGTGCATTATCTTTAGCAATTCTTCGAAGCAAGATATAATATATAGCAAAAATTTCGAATACACATCTTACTATTTCTTAACAATGGCAGTCATACAATTAAAAAAGTGCATTTTATATATTTTTAATCAAATACTACCATATTTTTACGGTGTTTGTATATAAATCACATTAAAATTACACATTACGATGTAAAAATGAGCTCAAATCTTTTATCTTAAGTTTAATAAATAAGAAAATGTTAGATCTAAATTTGTTAATTTTACGGTCGTTAAAAAAGTGTTGAAAAAGATGTGCAAGTATAAAAATAATTTTTACATTAAAATGTATAAAAAGGTCGATTTTTAATGTGTTTGACAATGAAATTGTGTATTATATAGTTTTAAAATTTAAACGGAATGCTTCTTGTAGATTAATCGTTTAAAAAGGTCTAAGAAATTTAATGAATTACTTACTTTTTTAAATAGAGATTTTCAAATTATATTATAATTTTAATTAACTTTCCCACGTAATTAAATATTTGTATATTGTTAAATAAGCTTTTTTTGACAGTTAATTCACATATTTCAAAAAACATGCGCCATATTGTGATGTCACTTATTTTTGAAATGTAATTTTATATAACAAATGATTTTAAAAGTATTAAAAAATACAAATACAATACAGATATTTTTTTATGATAAATATATAAATGAAATAAAAATCTCTATTTTAAGCACTATCTATGTAGTATACGTACCCCGTAATATATAATATGGCAAAATAATAAAAAAGATGAACATCGAAAAAAATGGTTCTTAAAAATGAATTACATTTAAATTACATTATAATAACATGATGAAAAAAGCTTCAGACGTTTTTAAATAGTGGTCCAATTTTGATCACATTTCACTTTAAAATATCTCGTTAATTAATTAATAAAAATTGATCATATATATATATGTATATATATATATATATATATATATATATATATATATATATATATATATATATATAATATAAAAAAAATCACAAACATTTTCTAATATACAAAAAAAAATCAACTGGACTTCCGTACTTCTGTAAACCAACTTTTAAAAAATCCAAAGAATAAAGTTAATAAATAAAAATTATACAAAAAAAGGAAATTTGAGAAAATGTACAAATGAATTTTTTGGAGTTCTTAAAGTCGGTTTTTGGACGAGTCAAATGATTTAAACGGCATTTTCCGCTTTAAGGCTTTTGCATCGTTCACGCTCCTGATTATTTTCAGGCGGTTCACATTCGAAACTGGCGAGCGCTAACGCATTCTCGCTGAGTATACAGCCGCGCTGTAACAATCCGATAACTTTTGGATCTTTCTCGAACGGGCAAGCGACTTGCTTCCACGCCATAAACTCGGTGACCTGTTTCGCTAGTTGCCAGAACTTTTCGAAGTTGATATGACCATTTGGCAATCTGGAAATTAATTAATACAAATATTTTTATTAAAAATTCAAAATGCTATTGTTGTTGAACTTACTTATTCGAGCAGCCCTCATTGAGGAAATAGAGATCTTTAACTAGAAGACTGAAGAATGGTATAACAATACGTTGTCTTTGATCAGTGGCTCCAGCGCTACGCCACATCGCCGCTTTTAATGTGCTGCGGTAGCTGCTAAAATTACTGCTCGGGTCCATTTGATGTTCGAGTATTGAGAATTTGCCTGATTGAATTTTATTCCACTAGAAATTAACAGAAAAAAAATCAACAACAATATAACACAAACAAACTTCATGTTTTCAGTTAGCGTTACTGATATTTTTGATAACAATTCAGAAGTTCTTACTAAATGAGACACTAAATGCAAAGCAGTATTTGTTTCCACTGCTAATTGTTTTATAGATTTTAAAATTACTAAATATAAAACTTGAAATATTAAAATATATTTTTTTCTCACCGTTTTCTTTAATCTAGAAATAGGAGACATATTCAAGCCAGCAATAATAGCCATAAGGCTGTTAAAATTTCCAATATTGAAACATTCTCTCGCTGTCTCGATCCAGTATTCCACAACTCTGACGCGTTGCTTCTTTTTCGGATGCTGTAAATAAAAATCAAACAATCGTAATACTTCCTCAAATAGCTGCTAGCTGTTCGCGAATAGTAAGCGAATAGCTCACGGAAATAAGTAAATCTGTAAATATGGACAATATATTTGGACAGACAAGAATTTATTACTTTGGAAAATGTCTGTATTCAGAATTTAATAACTTAATATAAAGAAATAATTAAATAATATATATTATATTGTTAAAATTGAATTTATAGTGAGAAGAGTTTACAAAATAAGAAAAAAGTAGAAATTACAAAAAATCTGTAAAACTTACTTTACAAACTTGTGTAGCGACAAAGTAACTCAGCCGATTAAACCACTGAACGTACTGTTCCAGATTTCTCGTCTTCTTCATGTCTTTGAAGCTGGTTTCAATGTGAGGATTTTCCTTAGCAAATGCTTGAACGAATTCTTCCGGTCCGATGAAACTAAGTCGTTCCAGTTCGACATGCGTTAACTGTTGGGCGAGCAACGATGGATTAGGGCAGACTTCTGTTATATCTGTCGGTTGATTTTCGTCAAATGGTGTAAGCTGATCTAGGGACTTTTCGTAAGTTTCAAGGGTTTTCAGTCTTTGTTGCAGGTTTTGTAATAATACGGCAATGCTGCTACGTAGGGATTGATTCAATGTCATGCATTGTTGTGTTACGGAACGGACTTGTTGCATTACGCGTTCGTCTCTGAAATTATGTTTAACAATTTCTGTTAATATGTTACAAATATGATTATTAGTTATGCAGGATTGATCAAACAAACTGGTAATTTTGATATCTAAAAAATCATATTGGTTCAATTCTGATTGAGCCATCAATTTGGTGAGTAGGACTACAGAATGTGAGGCTTAGGTCATCGCAAGTGATCAACCTTTAAATGGCGTGCGGTGGACTAAATTACGCCAAATTTAGATTAAATTTATAACGTTACTATAATAAGGGGTTAAGGGTTGAAACTTGTTTTGTTATAGATGGGACTTCACTTATCTTACGTATTAGTTAATTCTCTACAACTATTAATTTTGTTTCGGTTGGCCGTAGATAACTTACCTAAAATCGTAGGGAAATGTTTCAGTCCATTCGGCCAGAAGTTGCACTAAATGCTCGGCAAATCTCGTCGTTCCGGGACCATGTAGTGTTCCCGTCGTGCCTAGACCTTGTTGCGTTTCACACAATTGTCGAATTTTCGCCAAAAGTTCGTGTGGTTTGATGAAGAGACGCGATGACAATAAAAACGCGAATAGATAGGCCCGATCCGGATAATAGACGTCGGTGGGTACCATATGTTGAATGAGGGCTTCTAGCGAGCCTGATATTAGATTACCATCCCTGTAGACCAGTGCCTGTAAAGAGGAATACAATTTTTAACGATTTCCTTGATTAGAACAATGGTTGATTGATTGTATTGAGCAAGTTAATTTTTTTATGTATTTTGGGGGTTTGTTATGAGAAATAGACACGATATTTTGATACTAAGATAAAGTTTTATAGAGTTTTGAAATGGAAACTTTAGTTGATGGAATATTAATCTTTTTTTTTTTGATAAATGATTATGTTCATTATAAGATATGTTTATATGATTACGTTATTATTATTATTATTATACATTAAAACAAAACCTATAGCTTTGCTCTGTCATTAAGTTTTTTTTATTCTAGCATTGTAGAATAGATAGCTTGTATAGAATATAAAAATATTTAACAGTAAATGGTTAAATCTTTTGTTAGTTTTCAATTGTCCAATATGATTGTTTCGTTACATATTTCATTATTACCCCTTTAACGCACAATCTCGAGATAACTCGAGCTTGTACAACTGACAAAATTGCACAATTCTAAGTTATCTTGGGCAGTGTTTCCTATAATACTTTTTTAAACATTTTCTTGAAAAAAAAAAGAAAAATTATATGTTAAGGGGTTAATATTAGTGGTGCAGTCTAATTTTTTGAATATGTAAAATTATCTATTATTAGTGAATTAATAAAAATTTATTTACGTTTATGTTGTTTTTCCAATTTTTTATTTTTTTTAAATTTTTTTTAAGATAATAAAATAAAAATTTGTTAGTTATTAGTGACAAACGTTGATTTTTTTTTTAAAAGAAATTGATAAATTATTAGTTTACAGTTACAAATATTAATCTACACAAACATATAGGTACATAAAATAAGTTATTTATAATGTTTTATATTTCTATTCTGCATATTTTCTATACACCAAAAAAATAGAGCATCTAATATTTATTGTTAAATACCAATCATTAAGAAAATATGACATTTATTCCACTAATATAAGTTTGTTCCAACATACCATTAAGTCAGTTTGGAATTTGTTCAGAATTGTGCAAGGCATGCGCAATGTGGATTTATCATACTGGACATGCTTCGTCCAAATTTAGTTGAAACAAACATACATTAATTTTTATTTAAAAAAATTTTTTTTTCTTAAATTAATTGAAACTTTTAAAAGTTCAGATTCTTACATGCAAACAAATATGATTTTGTTCAAGTTAATAAAGCTATAAATTTATAGAAAATATACAGAATCCCACAATATAAATAGATGAACTAAATACAGTTTAAGCCTGAGTTAACTGTAACTCAAAATTACATATATTATTAACTCGAAGTTAAACAGTTGCAACATAAAATAGTAGCATTAACCCATTCTACTTTGAGACAGAAAACTTAACTCTCGCGGTTAATTCAAGTTAAGTTTGCATTAGAGAAGAATGTTGTTAGTAAAACAAGCCTTACATTATCAGGATGAATCTCAGGCTCAGCAATATGTTCAACGCCTTGTCCCGAATCGCCATTATAAATCGTTGAAAAATTCTTGCTGGTCTGGGGCGTCTGCGGTAAGCTCTACATTTTAATACATAACAAACACATATTTGCGGTTAATTTCAGTTTTGGTTTAGATATAGCTTTCGAAACACATTACTACATTATGCATAGACGAACGAATTACTGCCGTCAAGATATCAAAGTTAAAAAAAGCGATCAATCAAATTTTTCGTACGCTAAAAATAGTTTTGGTATAAATTTAGTCGGGCACGGCCAATGTTCAGTGTCTCAAATTTGTGTCACAAAAGTGACATGTATTTGTTTTGACAGTTTGGTGCGTTGGCCCGCATAATTTCGTAAACATCGTAAATATAACCCATATACAACGATTGACATCATTTACACGGTTCTGTTGCAGTAATTGGCTCGTTGCATTCAATTAGATTGGTTATTTTTTCATGCAACTTAAAAAATATAATTAGCGAATATTAGTCACAATATTATATACATCATTAGTCACATTAGATTATAATAACAGAGATTTATAGTAAAATGTATTTTTGAAAGACGTACACGTTAAACTGTACGATATTTGACTCTAAATAAAAGAATAATAAATAAAAAGATTAAAGGTTGATTAAGAGTGAATTATTTAAGACTCATTTGGAAAACAATGGCCTCAAATATTGTCGGCCAAAATTGTAACTTTGATAAACTAATTTTAAAATTAATGCTATAAACTTTTAATGTTTGAATAGTAAAAAAAACTGGTTACAAGTTGAGATCAAGAATAAAATATTTTGAAAAGCAATGTTAATTTTTTTGAACTTAACAAAAAGATTCGTTTTAATAAATACAATTTTATATAATTCTTCCATGGACATTTATTTTTTCCAATATTTTCTTTACAAATATGTGAGAACATATAAAATAAGATTTAAATTTATACTAATTTTATAATAATATTATTTATAGAAGATAAGAATATATCAAAATACAATTGTCATTTCACATAGATTAAATAATTTTTCAAATTTTAAATTCATATTAAAAATGATGTAATATTTAAAGCATTTTTAACGTATACGTTCAACAAAAATACGACTTTTACTAATTAAGAAACTTACCCGTCTGTTACTGCCGTCTTTTGGAGTTAAATCAGAAGCAACCGTACCAAATATTGTAGGCTGAAAAATAACAATGTAAAAATAAAATTATTATTTTTTCTACACGATTTTTAAAAAAAATGTGTTAATATAAATATTAAATAGTTAAAATTTTCAAGTTTTCCATTTAAAAATACAGAATGTTTGTAAAGTGTTAGTGTCTTATGGTTCGGCTTTTAAATTACATCTGCTGACAACTGTCTATTTATCGATTAATTTTTCATAGAATATATTAGTTTATCGAAGACTTTACGAACATTCTCTATTATTATATTAGTGTATTCAGTATTAATAAACAAATGATATATGTCACAAATTATAACGCAAACTTTCATAAGATCGCAACAATTATTATAAAAAAGTTGCATTTGCAACAGACCGTTTATAATTGCGAAAAACTTTCATTCTAACACAAATACTAAAAATTAATTGCACAATAAAAACTATAGAATTCATATTTCAATAAACTTCCTGGTAGAAATATATTAAAACTTACTGTGAATTCCTTGTTGTATCCGTTCGAATGTAAACTAGATTTTCGAAATTTATTAACAAGATCATTCTTATAATCGGTTTCATCTAATGAACTTAACGAATCCGCCGAACTTTGAGTGAATGCTTTACCAGTGGAAGAACTATTTGTTAGATGGCCAGAATCCTTGCTCAAGCAAGTTCTTGTCCCATTAAAATGAGGTCCATCCGATTCGTAGCTACTAGCACTCGAACAGGACCCAAATTTACGTTCACTTCCAGTTTCGTATCCATTTTGATGGGACGATATATCGGAAAATTTACTATTTGAGTATTTACTGTTTACCAGTTCCGGATTCGGTACAATTTTAATCGGTTCCCAAACTTCACTGGTTGAACTCGTGTAGAAATTATTCTCCTTTGTTTCACGGGAACGTTCGTCAACGATTTTCCCATCCCTAGAGACTGTCACCTCTTCCTTGGTAACGTTTGAAACCTTAACACTTAAAGATGTCTCCAATTTGACTGGTGCCTTTAGGATACCCGTTCTTATTAACAGGCTGTTCAGTAAATCACACGGTGGTACTTGGCCTGTTAGAAGAGCCTGTTTTATGGCTCTACCATCGCGGCCTTCTAGTTTCACGGGTAGTCCGTTAATCAGAAGGACTTCTTCCTCCTTTATCGAAGATTTCTTTTCGCAATCGACTATTTTCACTTCTTTGCCCAGAATGGATTCGACTGTTTCTTGAATCTCTGGATCGTCCATTGTTAGAGAGCTATAGGGATTTAGGGCATTATTAAAACAAGAAATATGTGGATTTGTTCTTTTATACTGCGGCGGCCAAAAGTTTGGAAATAGTCTAATATAAATTTTGCACGGATGTTAAATTTTTATTATATAATAATGTATCACTTGTAAGGTAATTTCACAAGAAGAAAAAATTATATTAGCAAGTCAACTAATTTAACAATATTTTTTATCATTTTATTTAGATTTTTTTCTAATGAAATATCAAACAGTTCATTATCAGCAAGATTCCAATTATAATTTAAAGAAAATGTGTTTCAGAATCCACTAGTACTTATATTTATAAAAACATGCAACTAATAATACAATAAAGAGTTTTTAAAATATTAAACAGGTTCCATACTTTAGCCCGATCCTTTATAAATTTTATCCTACGCTGATTATTTTAAGTGCATTGTTGTATTTTTAAATTAAAACATATTAATCTTTCTGCTGTGCTATTTTGTAATGTTATGACTATAGCACTGTAGTTTTGTTTTCTGTAATTTATTACATCTAAATGTAAAGTACCATTTTTCATCTGGTAAAAAGTAATTTCAGAAACATTGTCCATTTATTTTTATTACAAAATAACTAATTAGTAATACTGTTTATTTTACAGTAATCATAGAATATTATTCCATCTGTTTTTTATGCTATATTAATAATAATTACAAAAAAATATGAATGCGTGAAATTAACTGTTTATTTTCAATAAATGTATATTTTAAAGAATTAACAAAATTTTTTAATTGGAATTATATTTAAATGAGCGTAAAAATAACACAATAATATATAAAAAGTTTCAGTTCTTTCTAATTACTGAAGGATGAATTGAAATGTGAAAAGATAACTATTTAAACTTCATCGTTATATTTCTTAGTACATCTATTTTGTTTTAATGTCGTAATTAATGTTGACTTGGAATAGTCTAGTGTTGCCTAAAATATTTAGCTCTTTTTTTAGTAAATGAAATTTTCGTTTTAATAAAAAAAAAAAAATAGAATATCTAGCAATATTACCAATTTTACGACATCCGAGCAGAACTGTAGCATTTAATGTCTGTTACCCGCAGGAATTAATTGTATTAAATCTATGAGGTTGCCTACATTAAGATGTGTCTATTGCTTGTACAAAAATGCAATATAATATAGTAAATATAAAATTGAAAATAATAACAAAAATAGGTTTTAATATTCATGCAAAATTTCGTATTAATACAATAATTTAAAGATATTAAAATTGGTTTGAAACTTATGTCTAACATGTATATAAAAATTCTTGCTACTCAAATATGTAATTATTTATAGCACACGAAAATTAGAACTAATTTTCTTTAATGTTTTAACAAATAAGATAAATACAACGTACGTATGATAGATTACAAAAATAATTCTAAATGTATAAACAACGATTTAGTTCAAATAGTGGCCAATAGAAGCGTGCTCGTACGCACTTCCTACGCAAAAATCTATTAGAAAAGATATATCAGGAAGTTGTACTATATTGTGATGCAGTCAGTATCCGGTTTTGCATGGGCGACTCGTCTCTCTACATGTGGGGCAATTGTGTGAGGAGTTATATTAGATATTTTTATTTATTTATTCAGGTTAATAGAATAGTGAAAGTGTGTGTACGTATGTTTGTTAAAAAAATAAATGGTTGCCAATTTGTGTTGTATGTTTGTACTCGTAAGTTACTGTCTGTCAAACTAAAATGACTTAATTGTGTCGGTAAAATTTACTTGACTAAATATTTTGATGTTCTTAATAGATATTTATTAAAAATATTTTACAAGTAAAATGATATGACGAATATATTTTAATTAAATAAACAAAAGTATATTGTATACAAAGGCATATTAATAAATACTAATACAAGTCTAACAAAATGGAATGAACGCAAAATATTCTTGCTCAGTATAAACACATTAGTGGTTCAAGAATTACAATTAATGGATTGAATATTACCCTATACAATGTTCGTAATTCTATTAAAACTCGCATTGCTAAAACAGATCACATGTAAACGTAGTAATTCAATCAAATTCCAATATACGAGCGCCTAGCTACGAGTATCATATTAGCTTCAATATCGAATTAATTTCATCATGTTTTTATTCAATACCCAAGTGTTAAATAACGGAAAATTTTCCAATAATTTAATAAGTTTCAATCCCGATGTTTTTCATGCAGTTTGAAGCCATAATGTTCTACAGTATATCACTGAAAAATTATGTACTTAAAATTGTATTTATTAGACGTAGTTTTTGAATTATTAAACTTTTTTTTTTGCAATGACTGTACTGAATGTTATTGATGACATCATGTGAATAAGCATGTACTAAAACAGAAAATTGTAATTAAATCAGTGGTCTTTGGTGCAAAATTTAGTTGAGAACAAATTCAAACAGTGTTTGGAAAACTTTCATGAATAATAATTAAGATTGTCATTTTTAATTAATGCTACTTATACAAAATCCGTTTGTCATAGGATTAGAATTAAATTGTTGCTTAGAAGCAGATCCTTTAGGCTAAAAAGGCTACAACCTTAGGCCCTAGAGAATTTTCGACCTTCTGAATAGTGTTATACTAATTACTTTAAATATTGCAATATGATGAATTAGAAAATAATTTAGAATTTAGAAAAAAAAAAACATTTTTTATAATAATGTATGTCGGTTACATAATATCAATATTAATATTCATAGTTTTTACATTTAAAATAACAAAAATTTAAATAATAAAATGTTTGTTCTAACAAAAGTATTACGTACAAAATAATACTCCTATATAATAATTTGTTAATTTTTTGCTCTAACAAAAACAGTCAACCTTTGACTCCAATAAAATTCTTCGACATTGCGACTTCGACTCCACACCCCTGGTAAAAACTAACTTTATTAAAATAACTGTTCTTAACTGTTAAACTGTTGTGTAATACGTTGAAGTTGCTAAAAGCCGGAAGAGCTTAATGCAAATTCAAACGAAATCAAACTGCCTAGTTAGCGTTGCCTAGATAACTATAGTTACAACCCTTCTGTTTCGTAATATATGTATATATATATATATATATATATATATATATATATATATATATATGTATATGCTATGTGTACATTATATAATACATATCGCTTTAATACCTAAACAAAATATAATCGCGAGGCCGCCTTTGATGTTGCGAGGCGCCTCTGTGTTGTAAACACATAATGCTTGCTTTTAAATACGTGTCAAACATGAATGCGTGCATTTGTGTGCGTTACGTCACTGTACGTCAGTCTGTCCGTGTGTGTCTGTGTCTGTGCTACGAGTGTGAGTTAAAACGTGCGACGAAACGATCGAATAAACACTGGTCGAATTCGCACACGATTCGAATTTGTTCAGCCAATGGAAAAACACACATGACAGATTTCCTAAACACCGACATGAATTCATGTTAATTCGCTATTGTTTCCGTCTATATAATTAATTTGCTAAATGAGTTTTAAATTAATCGATTAGTTGTATTGATAGGCTTTTTTAAACGTGTACGTTTAATTATTATATTAGCAGTTTTATGTTTTGTTTAAGTTGATTAATTTAATAGGGATGTCCAATAATTTTATTTCTATACAAGATATTTTCTTATTTTTCGATTAGTTATTCTAGGAATAACCTTATTCTCTTCCAATTGAATTTATTCTCAAGTTAGTTAACCAGTTAATTATTATCAGAGAAAGTGTATCTATGTATTTATAAATATATTTGTCAATTGTCATAATAAAGTTAACTTTTTATAATTATATTGATAAGAGATATTTCAAATTTTGTAAAAAGTAAGATGCAATGCCACAAGTTTATTTTTTTTTTATTGATTTTGCTTTACGTATAATAAATTCACAAGTCATTGCCATACATTTTTTTTAATTTAAAAAATATACGTTTATATTTTCTGAAATATACCTACAATATTTTATAAAATTCGATTTGTTACTCTGTCCACTGCTGTTATAAATCAAATATTCTATATATACTTGTTTATAAAATATCGTTTTCTGCTGGAGATATAAAAATAATTTATATAAAGAAATATATATTTGCACTATTGTTAAATAAATAATTGCACAAATGATGATAAAATACTAGTTATTTATTTATTGAATATTAGTTTTATTAATATTGAAAATCGAATACAATGTTTCAATTCCATTTATGCTGCAATTCTGCACAGAAATATTGGCAAAATTAGCAATAACTCAATTTGACCAAAAATGACTGGAAATCGACTGACGATTTGTACAATCTGGTGTACAAAGTTTGAGAAAGTAATTTCCGCTTCGGTTAATATATAGTTATGTAGCAAAATATGTCGTATGCTACAAAATCTCTTATAGCTACAATTTAATTGCACATTAAACTGAGTAATAAAATGAACAGTGTATGGTCAAAATTAAACTATATGCAATGTGAACTGCACAAATTTCGCTGCACAGTTAAAACAGAGCGTATATGTAGTTTGGTTTTAAACTACCAGTACCAATTATTAAAACGTAATGGTAAAACTAAGTGCTCTGAATAAGGCTTTACTAAACCGAACTTTATGTAATAGTTTAATTTGCCATTAGATATTAAAACAAGCCAGATTAATTTCAGGAAATAACTATCCGTCGTACAATATTAATGTTCCTTTCCCTATTACAAATTACATCCTAATGGGTTCCGAAAACTGACGAACCGGGATAACTTGTCACCCTCCATGTATATCACAACCCAACTAGATGACTTTATGTCATCGTGAAACTATTATTTCTAATAATATTCACGGCAAATAATAGTACCTTTACCTAAATAATTTATTAGACAGTTCTACGAGTATAACAAATTTCTATTTGCAAAAACACATTTCGAATTTGCTCTAATTTGTTGGTAAAACGTAAAGTTTAAAATGTTAAAAAAGTTGTAAAATGTTTGTGATCTTTATTTTATGGAAGCTAAGCACGAACGAGAGAATTCAAGGTTCTGGAAATAAAATAAAATAAACAACTTTTGAAATGGAATTAACTGGACGTGAAACGGTATAAATTATGAAAAGGCCTGTTCCAGACACAACAACTACAAAAATGTTTTCAGAATTAGGTAACAGGATTGGATCCAGTTTTTATGTGAAATTAGTTTTCTACGTCCGTCTTCACCTTACTTCAACCCCGCAACCTTTAGGTCACTTTCTATTTATAGTTTCATGTTACAATTTAAAAAGTTCACTTAACTACGTGTAATTTACAATTACTTTATGATCTTTTATGCAACAAAATAAAAAAAAAAAATTAACTGAGTGAACCATAAATCTATCAATACTAATACAGGAAATGTATTCACGTGAGAAAAGTTATCATATACCATCTAAAGTAATTTCACAGAGTATTTGTTCGTTTTATAGCATGTTATTTGCAAATAAATATTTACAATTTACTGTAATTTATCAATCAACGATAATATATTCTTAAGAACATCCATGTGTGTTGGGTCGTAAAAGCAGCAATAATATTTGATCGTAAAAATTTTAATACAATCCACCTCTGACCGGTGACGAAACGAAACTTATTAGGAACGTTTTTCGATCGTAAAAAATTATACAAAACGATTTTATTTTGTTTTTTAAGTGCCCCTCCTCCCTTTTACGAACCAGTTTCCAATCGCTATTTATAGAATACGGGTGCATAAATACCGGACGCTTAAAATTTTAAATTATCGAAAGAGCAGTTTTATAATTCTTATTTTGAAATTTATTAATAGTTCTAAGCGTTTATGATATTTTTTTTAGATACATTTATTTTTGTTTTACAATTTTGTGATATAAACAAATTATAAATGCCGTAGCTATGTAGTATATTTAAAGCCTTAGAGTGGTAAATTAGTTGCAAATCGCTTTAATCTTGTATAAATAAATAATTTTCAATTCTGTTTGTGACTTTCAATTTTAAACAAATCCACGAGCAATACATTTATAATACCTTTTATGGAATTGTCTAAACATATTATTCCAAACATAGCAAATAAGTGTTTAATCGTTGCTGTAAGATCTTAGTCGGCGCTGTGTCTGTAGTTTGGTTCCCACAGTGTGGGTGTCAAATCGTGCTCCGTGAAAAACGTGACGGAATGTCTGTGCTTCGTCGTTTTGTAATTCACATTTTCTCTGTCGAGAGAAAATCGTATATTAAAATGCGTACGACGCATTTCAGCATAGAGACGCGTGACTTAACATTAGCGCCGTTACTTACAAAAAACAAATGAAATTTCTTTTTGGGATTTTATGTACATAGATCGTTTTTTGTCTGGAATGTGACATTGGAATTTTTAGAGTGTTTTGTCACTTTTAACTAAAGTAATATGTGCAAAACTATTTTGTTTGTAATTTTCAGAACAGTTTATGTTCACAATAAAATCTCATTCATACTTTCCCACTTACAGTTAGAGACTGCAGTTATGTGAAAAGATAATATAAATTTGTTAAACGACAGTAATAATCTTAATTTTAACAGCAACTGATAAAACTAAAATCGTAATAAGTGGAGTAATCTGAATAAACCTGAATAGTTAATATTTTAAAAATATGTACATAAATTTTTGAAACTAAAATATAAAATAAATGCAGTCATAATATGAGAATAAATGTATTCATCTTTTATCCTGTCACGAAATGAATTATTATTTTTCATGCGTTATTCTCAGTCTGGCAAAAAAAACGCAAATTATTTATTCGAGTAATGTCTGTCTCCGCGAAATCGAGACATAGTTTTGGCCGCGTTCCAAACTTTGAATATGCTCTAATTTCACTGCTCAATATTTACATGTGTTCGTCGGACACAATATAGTATATACTAATATATATATATATATATATATATATATATATATATATATATACATAATATATATACGCATTTCTACCTCAATTAAAGTTGAACGAAAATACTTCCTAGAATCGGTTATAATATACGATATAGGATTCTTGATACTCTATTTATTTGTATAAAATACGGGAAAATATACTCGTATAATAAATATACAGCTTCTTTTTGCTTTGGTTTAATTCGAAGAAGGAATATTTGATTATTTGATGCTTTTAATAAAACATCTGTTTTATATTCCAAATTTGTTTTTGCATATGTGTATTTAATATAGAAAGATTTCTATTTTCCTTGAAATTTTGTTAAATAAATCAAATCATCCAAACAAATATTATGGGACTTTCTAAAATGATTGTTATTTAATCATACTTACAAAGTCTTAAGTCTCATTCAGACTGCCGTTTTAGTTACGCAAAAGTTCAACTCATATTTATTACAGTTCACAGCAATTATGTACTCTGTTTGTTTTTTTTTTTCTCTACGAAAACCAATAGGAAAAATTTCAAATCCATGTAACACTATATAGCGACCAAAACAGCACGTGTGTTAATAATCTATTCAAATAAATTGAGATTGAAAAGTAATCATAAAGCACGTATTGAATTATGCATAGAACGATAGTATTCATAATTACTTTGGTACATATTTACATAAGTAACATCGTATATCTATCAGCGAAACCGGTAACCAATTTATGAGTAACTATAATATGATTCCGTGCATAGTAAAAAATATAAAGAAAAAAAATCTTTATTTACATTTTAAATCAAAATGTAAACGAATATTTGAATCCATTTCATCGGTGTGAGAAAATGATATATGATATCCCGAAATATATCGAATTTTTTATATTAGTTGTCGAGATAAAAATATAATTTGAATTTTTGAAGTATTCAATATAAATTTGTAAATTTGATTTATTTATGTAAAAAATATAGGGTGTTCAAAACAAGTCATAAAATTAAAACTTTTCGAATTAATTTTTGATGTACTATATGCCCATACTAAAGTTTGTGACACTTTTTAAAACACATTGTATAATAGTTTGTTATTTAAAAAAGTGTTACCTAAAAACTGCTAATATAAATCCGTTCTCTAAAAAAGTGTAAAAAATATAATCACTTTTTGGAGAAATTACAAACTGACTATTAACATTGGACAAGAGTGTAAACAGTTACCTATTTATGTATGGGTAATTATTTACTCTTGCTTTTTGTATTTTTTTGCTTTTTATTTGCGTAAAAAGTTACATATTTTAAAATACATAGAAAAGGAATTAATATATTACGGTAATAATGGTACAAATTCAATTACCCTCAGAAATTTTTACTATTTTATCAAAAAATTTTGAACAGACTACAATATACCTTGCCTCTTCCACCAATTTTAACTATAGAGAAAAACGAAATTAAACTCTTTATAACACATAATGAGATCTTTTATAAACCCAACAATAAATATACTTCTATTTAAAGCCCCCAAAAAGACATTTAAACCTAAAATAAAATCATTTCTAACAAAAGCACAGAGCAGGTGATAAAAGTGTCATGATCCATTTTTTCTCCAACTCGTCCTAGGTTCATTTCCCGGTTAGAAATAACCCAAGCTTTAGGTCTTTAATGAGCCATCACTCACTAGCGTGGGGCCGTATTTAGCTCACGCTAACTTCTACTTCCGGATTTCGCCGGAAATAGCTACAGAAAATTTATATTTAACACCTCAACGCTAGAGTACTCCACTGTTCCAGTATTATGTTTTCCGAAGAATATTTTTATTTTATCTCGTGCAAGTTAGGGGGGAACGTTAATTACAAGAAATAAAACGTAAATATATCGGTGAATGTAACCAGTGGCGGAGATAATTTTAATTAACGCGGGGAGCAAAAAAATTAGGTAGTACTCATGTCTTAATTAATAGAGAATTAGATTAAAAAAAATTAATTGCAGTAACATTGTTTGTTTGTGGAGAAAGTATATGCGTTTTTTTTTTGTGGAAGAATATTTTGTAAGATATATAAGAAAATTTTTGCGAAATATTTGTCCATTATATACAACAAAAAGTTTGGTTATGTGCTAACTTTCAAGTAGACAAGAAAAATAATATTTGTATGAGAGTGAACGTAATATTACAACAAAAAATATTATTTGATAAATTTATCTGATTATGAATTTTGCATCTGATTATTGTGATAACATTTAATTACTAGAAATACAAATTAATGTTTTGGGCATTTCCCAATCGAGTTTCATTGTTTTCTATATCTTATTGTAATGATAATTATTTTTACTTACATATTTAAATAAAATTGAAGTACTAATTTGAAGTTCTTTTAATAGTTATGTATTTTACAATAATATATTTTACTTAAAAATACAATTATGCTGAGTCTGCTCATAACATTTATCTTTAAATGAGTACGCACATTTAAAATTTAGTAATTAGCAACTTTCAAAAAATATAAAAGTTAATATCTTTTCTTTTTATAATAATGACATTTATACTAAAATATATAATTAATAACAATAATAACTAAGTATGTATATGACGTGCAAAATTATTAATTAAAACTAAATTAAGTCATTTTCACCATTTTAAGATTTCATCACTTTCTCCCAGTACAATAATTAAATCTTGCTAACCTTCTTAATTAAAATTAAATCCACGAAAATATGTAATTATATCAAAACTTTACCCTCTAAAACTTAACAAAATACGATTTATAAACCGAGTTTTGCCGAATATATACGAAAAATTTAATCTTGCAAGTGTAGCCCATTAGCAGATCGTGTGGTAATATTAGCTTGGCGCCTTCAAAAATCTTACGATTTTCAACGGCGTTGTGGGTATACACGACTACATACGAAGATTTTATTATGAATTCGTATGTGTGAAGAGAATATATTAGTACAGAAGAAAATGCACTCAAATTTCTATTAATAACTTATACTTTCATTACTTAGAATGTGTTAGAAAAAAAACTAGAACTGTCTGTATGTTTATAGTGTGTACGATAATGGAGTCTGTAGCTGATTTAGTCAGTAGCGTACTGAATAACTTTTATTATTACAATATTAGTTTGCTGTGGCAATGTAGGAAAACACTACTTGCTGTAATGTTTTATTTAATTTTATTCCAAAGATACGCCAGGCATTTTTATTAACATTTTAAACAAAAAACATTTTAAATTGGTAAATTATCATTTTATACCTTAAATTAATATTATATTTGACCAGATAAATAAAAAAAGATAATTTTATATTATTTTTACATGGTTTCCCAATAAATTATATCACACAAATATGATTATAAACCAATTTTTTTATAACATGTAAATTTAAAATATATTTAGATAAAAATTAACATGCAAACAAAATTTAAAATTATAATACATGACACGCACTTACATTTTTTAACACGCTATGTCATACTTATAAAACCAAAATTACTTTTATCTTTAATAAAACTAATGTATCTAACAAAAAAAGCAACAAAATTTTCAAATATAATTTATTCATAACTTCATCACATTTTCAAAGCAGTAAATTACATAAAAAAAAAAAACAAAGTGCTTATGTCATATCGCGTGCATTAGAACAAAATTAAAACAACTGACAATCGTTAAACATCAGAGCGTCAAACAAATGATATTTTAAAGTAAGACAGTTGTAAATCGCTGTTGTTTATAGCTGTCCAACCTACTAAAACTGAAGAGAAAATCCCGATCCATGTGAACAGAAATATTATAGGCCAAAAACTGGAGTATAGTTCGAAAGGTATCAAAGCATATCTCTTGGGAGAAAATCCTTGTATCGTATTACAATTTTTTATACTATTTCTTTGATTTTTTAAGTGTGCATTTTAAGTTTAAAATATACAGATGAATTTTAGCTTGAAAGTTTTAAAACTCTGACACTGTACAAGATTACAAGAAACTGCTTTTAATGCATTTAGTTTTCAGTTTAAAGAAAACTTTTCAAATTAGCTTTAATGCTAAGCTTTTTGCATTTATTATAATTATAATAAAAACTCCATTTTTATTAGTTTAATGTCGAAGTTAAAGTACTGTTTTGTTTTATTTTCTCTGGCTTTTAATTTTAAGTTTCATCTATTATTTTTGTTGACTGTAGTCAATTAATTAAATCAAAATACACTTTTTTCAAAAACAATAATAGAAGAAATAAATAACCCTTTATTTATTTCCTTGGTATTATAAGAACCACGCTTTCATTTCGGAATACAAACTTGTTAAGATAAAAAAGATTGAAAATGTAACTGATATTAATTTCAGCAAAAATATAAAGAAATGTAGTGTTTCAGAATGTGGTTTGAAACTGTTTGATAGTTATTAGATAACATTTGTGATGTAATAGTTCCGGGTTTGAAACCCGGACATAGCGCAGATGTTGACAGTACGTAATGAAAAATAAAATTGAAAAATTGATTACAGCTCTCTTTGGTGAAATAATGGCTATGACAATTTAAAATAAATTGCCATGGTCATTACATGATTATTTTTTATCTGCTATTGACAGTTTTGGTGATGAACGTTCAATAAAAATACATACATGGTAAAATAACATTCTTTTTTTTAGTCTAGTTTTAATTTTAAATCATTAAAGACTGTTAAATATTTATTTTATTTGGATTATTATATTTAAAAATTAGTTGAAGTTAATGCGATTAAACCAAGAGTTAATAACTCTTTTACAGAAGTGGAATTAAAATTTAAGCTAAATTTAAGATAAAGTGACATTCCTATTTTTATTTTATTAACTCGAGTTAAATTTTAATTCGCTTTTATGAATCTAGGCATTTATTAATTATATAGCTTGAGTTGAACTTATTTTTATTTGAGTCAAAAATATAAAATAAAAAGCTTTAGTTCTGTTTTATGTTATATAAGAATTCGATGTTTCAATATATTAAACATCAAGAAAAATATATATGTAATAAAGAAACAAAACATAGTAACAAGTTACTGTAACAAAGTACTTGTTTTTATGTTTTGTTTATTTATTATTTATGTCCTTTGTGTATATTTTTCCTGATGATGATATACGTGTAATTTGAATATAAAATAAAACAAAACTTCAACCTAAAGCTTTTTTATTTTAATATAATGAATTTTGAAAGATTTTAGACTATGATAAAATAAATAATTTATTAAATTTTCGACAATATATATTTTCTAAAAAAGTCAACAAATATATTGTTAAAAATTAAATAAATTGTTTCATATTGATAAACTTTTTTTACCACAAATATAAATAATTCACCCTGATTTATAAATATTTATTTTATTATTAAAAAAAGCAATAAATCTTCAAATTTGAAATTCTGATGCAACAGTTAATAAAAAACAAACTATTTGGCACAGATCTCGAATTATTTCTGTCTATTTCTTTTTGATGCATTTTCGTTGGCATACAGCGAAAAAAAGAAGGAGAAAAAAACTCTCTATTTCTTTTCATCTGTTTTGCTGTGTGGCGTATTTATTCGTACTGCACGATCCAGCCGCGTTTTAAGATCTATGAGTTGACCGGAACCAAGGCCAACATGATGTGGCGTGTGGCCCCGGACTTGTCCATGAACTTGCCCCGAAACATGACGAGAGGGTCGCGCGAGCGCTAACCAGCCGATACCCGGAGCCAGGGACAGATGATGCCTAAACAAAACACAAACGAACGAGCGGTCGTCATGGAAACGGCGTAGGCATTGAGAAAGGAAAAATAAGGGAATGTAAGAATTGAATTCTTGGAATAACGCGCTTACATATTCTATCGAGAATATTTGCTAACCTTTTTCGAACTATATAAGAATGAGTTTATTAGTAAAATTGTTGGTAAAAACAGATTTTTGATGAAGGTTCTTGAAAGGATATTGGCACATAATAATAATAATGATAGTACAAATAAATGTTTATATAGCTTGGCTTTCGTGTTTAAGTATTAATATAGGTATTATGTTGTTTTGAAAACGTGTTACATGAATTTTGTCATAGCATAATCAGATTTTACTAAATATATGCTATTCTGTGTTTCGTATTTATTAGAAACAGTAACGTTACTATAGTTTACTTTTTAACTAGGAGGAGTAATTTAAATATTTTGCGCCAAAATATATACTTCTGATTGGTTGATACACAACTGTTTTTACACCCAACATCATTTTCATCCTTGTCATTAACTGTCTACAAGCTGTCATTACTGCCAATATGTTATTATCGAGTTTCATATTGTCAAGTTTTCTTTAGTTTCGTGTGCTTTAAATTCTTTTTGTGATATTTTGTAAGTAAATAAACCAAATGTGGAGATCACTGACGTCAAATTAAACTTGTTGTAAATTTTTTTACTAACTTTTCTGGTGTTTACTTATAGTGTAAAACTTACTTTTACATTTACTCCTCCCAGTTAAAAAACAAACTATTTAGTTTTATTAATTTAAATTATCATATTTACATATTTGACTTTATGATATTAAATTTTTAATATATCTGATTTATAGTTCTATTCTGTTAAAATCTGTAAGACTTATAATGTAACAGAATGTTTTGTCTTTTTTTGTAAATAAAATTGTTCTTTTGATAAAAAAATTATATACATATATCCTGTAACGCTTGCAGATGTGAACAGAATAGACCCATTATTTTGATTGAGTATGTATGTATAGGATATTTATTATTTTAGTACATTATAAAATCTCAGAATTTTTGTTTTAAGATTAACATTTTTTTTGTTACAGAACAGACGGAGTTTATTAACTAGCTTCAAGATAAAAAAGTTTATATTTTGCTTACAAACTCTCGGCATAAAATCACTAAAACTTGAGTGCCTATCAAGTAAAAAAGTCACCATCTCCCTTGAGAGAAGCATCCGAAGTAAAATCCAAAACATTTAACTTATATTCTCGCTTCCCGCAAGATCATTTACATGTTTATTTCTAAAACTTGTCTTCAACATTAAGCATTCCCCGTTCAGCCTCAATTTCTTTGTGATTTCACGCGGGAGTAGAAATTTACCAGCTCACCAAACTAAAGTGACACGGTGAGAAAAATCCGTGTGTGTCTGAGGAAATTTGATACTGTCAACCCCGCCACCGCTTCGCACCGCTGGCAACGGCACTGAGTGAGTGCATCTATGTCTACATCTGCAGACAACCTGAGGAGATAGATGTGTTTTTCTTGTTTCGTTACGTATGCAGTGTTTTGGGAATTTCAGGGAAACGTTGCTATGGTTATCATAAATATTTTAACGTCTACGTTAATGGATTAACACTAAGATCTAGAATTACTTTATTTTGTTTTTTTTTTATAGAGAAATTAAAGAGAATTTTTAAGTAATTTTAACGTACGATATATTTTTTATTCGTTTAAATTTAATAGAATATTAAAAAATAATTTCTCAATATTTCACAATATAAAACATATTGCAAGATAAAAAAATTCAGTTAGCAGTTTTGAATAAAAAAAAAAACAAACAAACTGGACGCCAAATCTTATTTAAATCAGTGTCTTCATAATGATTAATGTTATCTTTTTCAATAAGTGTGCGAGCACTGATATAACTCTTTCTTTATTTAATAATTTATAAATTTTATAAGTAACTTGTTTTTTTTTTTAATTATTTTAATATAATAAATTCTGAAAGATCTTTTACTATGTTAAGAATAGATAAATATATGACAAACTAGAAAAAAATCTAATTACATTAGATGAATAAAAAACGTAATCATCTACTCTCGAATTAGATGTTTTCATCTAAAAAAAAATTCCTTAATAGAATTATCAAAATGAACGCAAAAATATTTTATTTTTGTTTAAAAGATAATTCCACTTTATATTTAGTTTCAAATGTTTGAACATAAAATATTTATAAGTAGTCTAATTAGCAAATGGTTAAATAAGACTTCTCAGAACAATTAAAAGATATTTTCATTTATTATTATTATTTTTGACAAATTTCACACATAACTACGTAAACAAATCTGCAGTAAAAGACTAAAATAAAATAAATGTCATTAGTTACTTACTACTTAAAATTCCAATACAATATTATAACTCTACTGACCATGCGTAATAAAAAATTGAAGCAAATTCTTTTTTGTGCATGCTCAGCAGATTTTATGTCAGAGATAATAATTAAAAAAAAAGTAAAAATCGTTATTTTAGCGAGTTTGTTAGTGCTAGTGTTAAGGATTTGAAACCTTGGTATAAACAGAAAGAATTGCGCGCATTATCTATTCAAAAATAACTCGCGAACTCTGATTGAATAATCTGCTCTAATAGAATCGCAAAATTATCGTGAGAAAATCGCAACAATGTCATACCATTTAACCCGTGTTACATACACAGAAATATCTACCATATACCACACAGCCTATAATAGTTTGAAAGTGCCTCTGTTTAGCCATTGTATTATCCGAGACAATTACGGATTTTTAACTTATTGGAACACCCGCGCACAATGCGAAATTACAGCGAGTTGTGAACGGTAATTGAACGGAGTAAATTGTGTCATAGTGTGGCCTATCAAATAATTGGTTTGAATTAGTTTTGTAAATCAAAGCAGCGACGATCATATGGTATAATACAATCTATTTGATTGGTAGTTGTACTAGTTAGGTCTCGAAAAGCTAACATATGTTTTAGTGTATGCATATGTAATTTGGTGAAGTTGAATATATGCTACTGGTGAATTAGAAGTACAATAATTGATATGTATGTATCTGATGCCAATTGCCAAACAATTAAAATTTATTGGAAATTTGTTATAATATTGGATCCTATAACAGCAGAAATAACTCGTCAGATATTTTAACCTTTTCAGTCATGCGTAAGAACGTATGTATGTATGTCCCTTATCAGGGTTAAAAACTGTACACTCTATTGAACACAGGGTTGCATAAAAATCATGATTAAAAAAAATTTAAATCAGATTTTTTTAAAATTTAAGTCTAATAAAAATAATAACTAATTTTACACAAAATAATAAATATTTAAAATATCAATAATATCTAAATACAAAAATACAAATTATCTAACAAATACGCAAGTAAAGAGGCCTACATATGAGTACCTAACCTAAACATAATCAAATCTGCACTCAAAAATTCGGAATCGTTAGGGCACCGAAAAAACCGCCAAATTACATAGTTTGTTTTTTTTTTGTATAAACAGTTGAACTCTTAAGTTTGATACTCTGATAAAATATGTATAAAACATTTGTTCATTTCCAAAGATTTATTTAATATCAAAAATTGCTACATTGTGTTTGTTTATTTAATTATAATATAAAGATTATATAAATGGTTCAATAAATATTTTCATTATGACTTGATTTTTAATACCTGATAACTGACGTAAAATAACCATTGATTAAAATCAATGATTTTTTAGCATAATATGTTTGATTTAAATCGTTATTTAAGTCACTGATTTAAATCAGTGCAACCCCGATTAAACACAAATTAATTTTTACAATAATTGCATATATATTTTAAAATAACAGCTGATTACTTTCAGCATCTATATAAAATTTTACATTAAAAAATTTAAAAAACATATCAAAAAATTGCATTTCAATTTTTCTAGTTGAATAAATAGAATAAAATTTCTGCTAAATCTAGCATTTTAGTTATATAGAAACATTAATATATACATAATGATATCATTTGTTGAGTAACATCTGTGTTTAAGACTAATTTGTACCAAGAAACCAGATGTATAAGAAGTAGGAAAATGGCAGGCACGAGTGCGCCATTTAAGCAACATGTGTCAAATCTAAATGAGACATATACACCACACAACATACATAGAATTTTTATTTGACTTTTTCTCATATTTAATTTCTCGTTTACCAGTCTTTGAGTTGAGCATATTATAAACGCTACACACACACAATAATACTTCACTGTCAATTAAAATGCTTTTTTAAAAAACAGGTTACAAGTTCATCACTTATTTCGCGTGCTATTAATTAACCAATTAGTAAATACATTTACTTGAATGCATTGTACAGTTACACAAAATGCAAAACGAACACTGACTTTGCTGTTCATTGACATTTTTAATTGAATGAAATAAATTAAAATTTATTTTTATAATGTACAGTTGAATATATATTAAGCGAAGTATATTTTAATGATGTTATAGAAACTTTAATTAATAGAATTATTCACGTTCGATTTTCATTTTCTGCAAGTATACGTACAAAAGTTGGAATAAATTTTCAATTTTTTGTTAGATAGTATGAGGAAATGTAATTTGTTCGTACAAATATGTAATTAATTTAAAATTTCTTCTAATTGGAATCAATTAAGTTTTTATATTATACCTTTAAATAGATATATTTTGTAGTGTTATAATTATGAAAGTATGTCATAGTTAAAAAAAGTAATAATAATTAGGAAACTTTATTATTACTAGGAATTAAATGGTTTAATATGATTTTTAGTTCAGTAGTTTTCTTATCTGCTGATAAAAATTTAAGTATTTAACTTTCGTAATATTTTTAAAATTAGTTTTATAATTATTTATGATATATGTGATTTTTATTAAGCAATACTTTTTATTTATAAACATTGTGGTAATATTTTTGAACAATTTTGAATGAGTATTGTATATGATATTTATTTCAATTTTTTTTTTCTGATGGCTACGATATAATTTAAAAAAAAAAAAATTACATAGTTGAAATTACGAATATAAAAAAGTTACTATATTATATTACACAGGAAATAGTTTTTGATATATTTCATTAAATAATTTTCCCAGAAATCTAATGATATCTTACATTATAAGAAAATATACTAAATTTCAAAATTTGTTTCCACTAACTTGTTGTAGATTTCCGAAACTGAACCTTAAAAACCTTATTAAATTAATATTAAATCTCTTTTATTATTTAATGGTTTACTTTCTTAATAAATTAAATGTATTTTAATTTATTTATTTACTTAACAAACCACAAAAATAGTGACTGCTGTTTATAAAAAAAGATCTTTGTAAAATAACATTTCAATAAAAATATGGTAATTGTTTTCAAATACAGATTATGATAAACTTTAAAGAATTATTATATATAAAAATTGCGAAATTGATAAGATAAATATTATTTACATTAATGTAATATCCGTTAAGTACTGAGATAATAAAGGGAAAGTGTATTAGAAATATATAATATGTACGTCTACTTTATCGTAATGACATAGTATTTAAAATAAATATACAATAAGGCAATATGTCATGTGTGCCGATATAAAAAAACAGTCTCAATTATGTTAACGTAGTAACCAGTGGCGTAGTAGTAATATTTTTTCAACTCTGCGTTTCTTTCTATTTTGAATGAATTTTACAAGTTATATATTCTTAAATTATCAAAAAAAAATTATATATTTTTTACATATTCACAACCAGTTATTTTAATAAGATGGATTGTCGCTAAATTCTGTTATTAAAATAAAAATTACTATTCTTAAATATGATAGTTTAACCTGCTTTAATTTATTAACAAATATTTATTAAGTACGAAAAATCTATTGTTTTTTGGTAATCACATCTCTTCTTTTCTTGTATAGTGACGCATTGTGTAAACATAGCATTAATTTGTTAATAGCATTTATTTGTTAATAAATTTTGACCGTCTAAAGATTTCTCTAAATAATTAAATAATCTCATTTTTTTCGTAGATATTTTATACAAATAACATTGAACAAGCTAATGAAATTTAAACTAAGTTTAGATGGACCGGCACGGAAAGGGCAGTTTTTGTTCTGATTGATTGAAATTTTGACACTGGTCGATTTTAGCGGCCACGACGGAAAATTTCAACCAATCAGAACACAAATCGTCCCTTCCGTGCCGTTCTATGTAAACTTAACTTTATGCAAATTTGTACTGTCAATTATCTGCAAGTGTGCAACGCGATGTCAACGCCGTCTATGTGCAGTAATTTACGATAATAATAGAGGAATACCATATGACCTTGAGCTGATTTCGATGCAATGTGAGAATGACTACATTTGTGTTACTTATAGCAACTTGACTAATATGCATATGCATGTATTCGACTAATTGTTGATGCAAAAATGATAAAAAAAATCACATGATAAATTTAATGCACTCATTCAATATAAATTTTATTGTGTTTTAGTAAAAACTTTATACGTTAAATCTGTATTAAATAATAATAGTAGATAGTGCAGTTTAAAACTAATAGCATTACGTCTAAAACATAACACTAATTTCCAGATAAGTACGGTAGTCTGAACGAGACTTATAGTATAAAAATAATAAACAAATAAAGGTATTATTGTTATTTTTAGAAAATGTTATAACGATTAGCGGTAACTATAAAAATAACATCCTTATGGTTTTAATTTCGTAACTACAATTTTATAATACTGCGACATAATAAAGTGATTCTCAGAAAATCTGTCAATAAAAACAGTATTATCTAAAAATATCCACTTAATTTTATACGCTTCTTTAATATTTTATTAGTTCATTTTGCAAAACAAGATATTTATGTCACTGAAATTAATTTAAAATACGTACACAAAACTAATTTGAATTCTAGAAAATCTCAGTTATAATTTTATTATAAAAATATAATATAAATTCCAGTAAAAGTATTTAATAAAATATTTTTATTGTACTACGAATCAACACAAAAATTGGTAGTAAACTCTACAATTTTATTTTTCTTAAGCATACGAAAAATATAAAAACTCGCTAGACATTATCGGCCATTAAACATGTAACAAAGGATTTTCTTAGTATAGCAAGGGGTGTCGTTTTCAGAAGACATATCGAAACTCCTGCCCCTAAAACAGGAAAATGATTCATTCTTATATAAGCAATTTCTATAGGTTTTTTGTGATTTCGTTTTTGTTATAGAATATTTCTTTTGCAGTTAACGCACGATAAACTTATATTTTCTTCAGATGTAAGTAAAAGTATAAGTTATATTTTTTCATGTGCATAAACTATGATGTACAGTTTTGATATCACAAAAGTTAGCAAATCTATTACATAATTTTGGAGTAAAATAAAATGGAAAATTCAGTTGTTAAATGTAATGGCTGATATAACAAGATTGATTTTAAATCGGTTTTAACAAAAACTAACTCAAGAGCCATTATATTTTTCTGTTCGGTTAGAGTTTGCTATGGCATCCAACTAGAGAACAAAATAATTGAACTAAAGTACACAAAAACTGAGCTTGTAATTCTAGTTCAAATATTTAAAGTTAATAGTTAGCATTTTATTGTCCTTATTTCTATTTAAAAAAATACAAATTCTTGGTGATAAATTGGCGTGGTATATGAAATAATAGGTCCAGTAGAGAAAAATCCGTAAGCCGGCCCTGTTAAAATGCAGTTCAATCCAATCTAGTAGTAATCTTCTCCAACATTGCACCCGACCGTCATATACTTGATTGAAGTTCCATCTTAACGATTTTGTTATGTCGTACTCGTTCGAATCGGAGAGGGAACAAACTGCTATATAAAATTTTGTCCGCTCTTTTGAAATTTGTCGCGCGATTGACTTATCAA
Organism: Clivina fossor; assembly: GCA_963966155.1. Taxonomy (NCBI): domain Eukaryota; kingdom Metazoa; phylum Arthropoda; class Insecta; order Coleoptera; family Carabidae; genus Clivina; species Clivina fossor. The sequence continues at coordinate 2,475,710 of OZ014563.1, forward strand.
GCCTTGCTGATAAAACACATTTGCAAAAAAAGTGAAAAACTTTTCTAAACGAGCCAACTTTTGTTTCTGACGTTCAATTGTTGTTCGTCTCTTTTGTTTTAGATGGCAGGAAGAAGAAGAAGACGAGAAGCGATGTTTTAAATAAGATTCCATTTGTAGGAAATGTTTTGTTTTTAGAGTTGGTAAACACGTTACCGGATTTCAGAGAGTGTTTTCATTTTTTTTTTTTTTTGTTGCAAAACAAGAAGTTTTTGCTGCATCCGTTGGATGGAATATTTTAGCAGGAAGAAATTTGTCGTATATTCTAAATAAGTCTTTGTTTAATTGTTAATGTAGTACGTAATAAAACAAAATTCAGAAATTATGTTAATTTAGAAGAGCGATTCTCATCTTTGCTAATTTTTGTGCGGTGTTTCTTAAGGGCTCATTCAAAATTTAAATATACTATGATTTTAACAAAACATATATCACCTTAGTGCAGAACTTGCCTATATTTATTTTTTATCATATTGGGACAAGTATCTTGAAAACATAAACTTTCATTACAGAATTAGTGAAAATATTTTTCATATGAATAGTAAAAACAAATTTTTTTTAACAAAGGTAACTCAAAATGGAGATATCTTAGTTCTGCATCTGTAGTTTTAAATAATTATAATTTAACAAATTTTAAGTTTCGCTGGTGATTGAGAACCAGATGTGCGAGATACAATACTAAAATTAAAATACTAAAATTAAAATATTACATATTATTTGAATATAGAATTATCCAATTAAGTTTAAATTTTCTTAATAAGCAGTAGGGTCCTTCCACCCAATATGTTTTCGTCTGTACTTACAATTCAAAGCAATAAAATAAAAAAAATATAAAACCGTATAGCTCGTGTAATATTTGCATCGGCAAGAGCACCTAGGAAATCTTGCAATAACTCTAGGAATCCTAGGGCTGCGCCCCTTGTTTACCCTGGCATCTGTCTGACGCACCCTTGGTTAGTAACCCCCCGGCTAAGGGCCATTCCAATCATTTCCGTACATCATACCGAAATCGCCTCACCCCCAACATATCCCCAGCATGGATTTCGATCCCAACTCGGAGAGCGCCGATCGGTGCTTCACTCTTACCCCCTTATATGAGTCATCTAGTATCATGGCCGTATTCAGAAATGCTTACTAAGCGCGCGATTCTTCATTTTGTCATCCGCAGGCTTAATGGGTTTTTATATGTCTATGAATGATCGAGCATTCATACTCTGGGCTCCTGGGTTGTTTTTGTTTGAAATCTTATTGAGGTTTTTATATAAAATGTTTTTATTCAAATGTTTGGATTATATAAAAGTTTTCGATTGCGTATTGTTAAATCTTTGGATGGTTTTTTATGTCGTTCATGATTGATTATAGTACATTTCGTTTGATGACTTGACGAGTCAATTCTGCTTTTTTCTTTCTTGTATTACAAAAGAATTTTTTGTATATATTGGATATTCTCCTGCATCATTATGTTGACTTTAATTTGAGTAATACCATTTATTACGAAAACGGAGAAACGTAATATAATGAAATGTCAAAATATTTGTGTTATACTTATTTATCTACAAGTTTATTTTGAATCTTAGACTTAAATAATTTAGATATGTCCGGAAAATTGAAGAACAAAATTCAAGTAGACTTCTATATAAAAGCTTCAGCAAAAAATGTTTTAAGTAGTTTTAAAATAAAAATAAAACTGCTTTGTCAATTTACTATATTTTGTAATTTGCTTCATCTATTTCCAAAAACATCAATATATACGCTGATTACGTTACAGATTTCCAGACAATCCAACTTGTACGTTACAGATTTCCAGACAATCCAACTTGTAAAATACAAGTATGTGTCTATATCAATGAATTTTTCTTATTACTTCGTGAGTTAAACATTATAATGTAAAGATAAAGTTAGATTATATCATAATTTGTGAAAATAAATGTTAGAAAATAAGATTTTTCCAGTTTTTATTTTTAAACTATAATAATTTTTTTTTCTGCAAATACCAAATATAAAACGTAAATTTACAAAAAAAAAGAAGAGAAAAACAACTAATAATATATTATATAATTAAATTTGCATGGTAGTCTAAATAGAAACACAGAATGATTTAAAAATGGATATACACAATTTATATACATCATCAGTTCTAAATTTGGGTGTTGAAGGTGAATTACAAATTGATATTTATTTATATTTATTTGCAAATTATTATAATTTGTCTATATGAAATATTATTAAATATTAACATTATATTAAAATAAATAAGCTTTAGGTAATATTATTGTTTTGTATCAGAATGGCTAATCTTAATATAGATTTTTCTGCGATATATTTTAATTCACTTGTTTTATATTATGTAAAAAAAATGAACAAGAACTTTGTTTGTTTATATAAAACTCACAAAACTCTTTATAATTTTGACGTGTAGAATTACATTTTGATGTAGCAGACAAATTTTTGTTACATCATCTATATTTCAGATACTTCTTAAATTCAATATAAAACCAATACAGTTTCATGTATGATAAGAACAATCAATAAAAAAAAAAACACTTTCTGAAATGATTATCAAAAAACAAGTCCAACGAAATATCTTTAGAAACGAACCATTAATCTCAATTAATATATACTTACTAAAGTGATAATTCAGTAAATTGTGTTTAGTGTTTGTGTATGATTTGTAGTTTGGTTTTCGTTTTAATTAAATGTTTAATGCTGGTTAGTAACCACTTTACTTTACAGGATTCGCCAGCTAGGCTAAACTTCTAAATCAAACTAAAATGTTTACATTACAACAACTACTGTTTGATGTATACAGTACATCGTACTACCGTCAAACTCCTTGTGATTGTATATGATTTTCTACTTAGATAAACAAACGTATAATTTGAGAAAATTAACATATTTTCAAAGGTCACCCTTTTATAAATAGACCACCACCGAATATTGCAAATATTTCACGATTTATATATTCTATTTTTCTGGTATACAAAAATAAATTTTGTATTTGAAAACTGTTTTTATAGGCTAGTCACGCGATTAGGAAATATCAGCCAATGCATATTTCTTTATTTATAACAAACAAAAGCATTTTTTCTCTCGTGATATCGAATCTAAGATACTAGAATCACCAGAACTAATTTAATTGCATTTTAATCAGAAATAATGTTTATTTTTTCTTTCTTTTATATATTGCTCTGTACTAGTGATAAAAACAGCGTATTAACTACGGTATATTTGTACTAATTTAAAAAATTATACTTAATTTTACATATTAGGTCTTTAATTTTTTTTTGCCGACCGTCATATCACATATGATAAGAGAGGTATTGTAATCATACCAAATCAACTGTTTCAGCGTAATGTCCCTCTTTCGGTCTGTCTGGGGATATATGTAGAACAAATTCATCAAACAGATTTTTATAAAATTTCATATTTAAGCTTCATAAGTAAATATCTAAATTTTATCAATTTTTGATCTGTCAACCAGAAGTGGTAATTTATTGATGTCACTTTTATGTGTTTTACGAATTTGGCTACAGTCATGGCATATTTTGAGAAAAAAAATATAAAATAACAAATTAAACAAGTTATAACTAATAACTTTTATTTGAACATTTTTTTGATACGGCTAAATAATTTTTTTATAATTTTTATGATATATATATAATTCTGTAAATAGGTGGCATATTTATGTCAAGACAGTTTTGTTTTTAGTTACCATGAATAGAAAGTAGTTGTCCTATTGTATTTTTCTATTCCACAAAATTTAATACGATGACGGTCGGTTCTGTGGTGGCCATAGCAGATTTTTATTGTTAATAATAAAGCAAGATTAAATTTCTCTAGTTTAGTTATTATCTTAAAAATTTTGTACACATTAAAATCTGTTTTATCCGGAATTGTATTAAGTGGCACGCTATATGAACATTGAACAGGCATATTGCAAAATAATTTGAATGTAATGTACAGTTTGATAATAACATATTGAGTTTTTTTGTAAAAATGCCAAGAGTGCATAAAGTAAACTGATATTCGTCATTTCTTTAAAAATCAGCGAATTATATTTATTTATTTTTATTACATAATTTATTTTTGTTTGTTAACCGTATGAATTGAATTTTAATTTTATTAAATATATAATATTTGTAATAAATTTACTTTTTATTAAACTTAAATTCTTTTAATCAGCAAATATCATTATATGGAAACATGCAGATCCAGTACGCGCTGAATAAAACAGCCTTTACTGAATTTTATTTTTTTATTTATTTACTAAAGAGAAAATGTTGTAACTAGAGCAGAATATCAACAATTATTCAACATATTTTACAAATATATATAAATATTTGTGAATCCATTAGTTATACTATAAACACTACAGAATTTTAAATAAATAAAATACATCAAATTTAAAGTTAAAAATATCCTGTAAATGAATAAAACTTTTTTGTATATTTATATTTTTCAATTTCCCGTTGATAAAACTCCTAAATAAACATGAATATATGTCAACAACACGATAAAGTATGGAAAAAAAGACGAGATATCATCTTTGAGTGGCACAGCGTGTTGGAATAAAAAATAGAGGGACACGACACAATAGCGATTCGTTATGCGCAAGTTTTAGATTGTACATTTTCCGAAAAAAAAGCTTTACTCCTTATGTTGCAGACCCTTAGTAAATCGAAACCACAAGAAAAAGGCGTTATTGTCATATTGGGGGTGGAGCACTGGAGACCCCATTGCACGAACCATATCTTGTCGCCACGTACATGCGGTGTTGCACCACGTTCTGGGTGCAATATATTGATCATTGCACTCCTAGGACTGTGCGGGAGAGCAGTCAGTGCTCATCAAAATGTTTTTTTTTTTTTGGGAGATTATCACATCAGGATTATCAAAATGTCTATGTAATATATGTATCTACATTGATGTATGGTGATGAGTGTTGGATATGGGGTTGGCAACCCTTCCGGAAAGACTAAGAGTCTTGCGTAAAAGTTTTATCCAGTCTCTAGAGAATATACATTTCTCTCTCGGAAAAATTTGATTTATTACAAAAGTTAAATACTAATATTTATAAGGTTTTTTATGTTTTATACGTATGGTATTCATTCTGTTATAATGAAAGTTTGCTTAAAAGAATATATGTAAGCGATATTAAAAGTATACGTTTTTAAGGTAGGAATAGAAGAAGCATCTATGAGAGGTTATCATTAACGTGGATGAAACAAAAGTTACTCCTATCTGGATAAAAATGTTTGGCGAAAAATAATTTCGGAAAACTTGTGTGTCACAACCTTTTGGCTATATGGCGTGATTGTATATGTATGTATAATTTTTATTATAATACTGATGTTTATATAATAAAACAAGTTTAATATTTTTAAGAAGTAATAGTTTAACATGATTGAAAATTTATGTAAATGTATTCAAAAGTATTGTATGAAAGATATCCATAAATGCAGACAATAAATTGCTGATTGAAAGCGGTCAAAGTTTCTGCCATATTCTTTAGATACATATCATAAATATATGATGGTAACCAAAAGTCTCGGCTAGAGAACTTAACAAATAAAATAATTATTCCTAATTATTAAAAAAAAAGCATTAAATATTAATTTTTAAACATAAAACTCTACATCTAAATCTATAAATAAAAATTTAAAAATTACCTCAATAATAATAATAATAACCATAGATGGTTCAAAACTTATATTTAAAGATTTTATGTGGAAAATAATGCGAAAAGTAAAAAATTATAAAAATATAATTTTGCATGTTCTATGTCCCGAAGCTGCAAATATATTGAAATCTTAACATTATTTTTGAATATAACACAAAAATGATTATATTAATTTAACTTTAAAACAATATAAGGAAGAAATAATTTGTATGGAAAGAAAATGCAACGGAAACGAAAAATATCCAATCTCCACATTGCAGTAAAATAACAAATCGAAAATTGTCTACAGTCTATAAGCACATGGCCCCTTCTACGTAATGTATTCATGCCAAAGAATGAGTAATGAAATTTTTACGATGCAAACGGTTCTGTTCATTGCCCTTAACCCGTCCACCGCTCCTGTGTGTGCACTGTGTGCAGTATCATCCGATTCAGCAATCATTATCTTCGTGAAACTAAAGCACGCGGGGAAAACAGAAACACAAATTACTTTGAACAAAAACGCTTTCATTTCCCACTTAGTATGCAGATCAAGTCACCACATTATTTCAACTGTTTTCCACCCCGGTTCGGTCGCAATGACATTTGAACGCAATCGTTTTATACGAACCAACACGAAAGAGTGAAACTAAAGCGCAAAACACTCATTTAGAAATGCCACCCTTGCCCGACAGAGTGGCGCCCGCCAAACGATATAAAACAGAACTAATATCTCTGGATAGAATTTGAGATGAGTGAACATAGTTTGATTATCGAAAGTAGTCGTGCGATTGTTAAAATATAATATCGAAATAGAAATAAACGCCAAGAAAAAGGTGATATTTTAACAATATTTTATATCTTAATGAAATCGTACAAAATAAAACTGTTTGTTCCACGTAATTATAATTATATATTTTCAACTATAAATACGATTTTTTTGAATACACTCGGCCGCAGAAAAGACGCCCTTGGTTGGCGTGACGTGAAGCACCTGGTGAAAACAAAATTATCAAGTTGAAAAAACAAAAATTCACCTACACGAGATTGCAATGTATGTAGTTACTTCAAATAAAATTTATATAAATAATTGAAAACTGTAAGATAAATCAACGAACAAGGATATTTATATACAACTAAAAAAATATTTAATTACATTAGATCAATATACCAAACTTAATTGTCTACTCCGGCATTAGATGATATGATTGGATAAAACAATTAAAATATTAGAAAAATTATCTAATTTTTGTTGTGTGGCCTTGCATATTAGCATTTGAAACGAAAACAAAAAATACTAAATAACCTAAAAATACCTTTCGTTAGCTCAACTGTATCTACTGTTGCAATCTTGCATGATGAATATTGAAGTGTTCGGTAATAACGTTCTTGTGTCAACCCTTTTGCGACGTGCATCTTCAGTTACCCTTTCTGTACGTGGTAGAGAGTTTGAAAAGGGGGTAGAGATGTTTCGTAAAGCGTTATTTGATGTCACAGAGTATTGTTTTCAATTTAACCTGCTTGCGCAATTCGTTTTTCAAGGGTTATTCAATTTTTTTCTGGGTCGAGACTTGATGAGAATTTGAGTGATTCCGTACTTAACCAAGTTTTAATTTTAAATCGAGAGTGCTATTGTATTTAGATTAATCACTTTGAAAAGAGGATTAATATGTTAAATTTAGCTTTTCAAATAAATGAATAAATATTTAGTTTTTTTTTTTTTTTATATGCCTGTATTTATTTCATAATATTTAAAAGTTTTAGTATACGAAAATATTTTATTAAAATTTAATGATGTATCCGCTACTGAAATACGCAAAAATATACATAAAACACACATAAATATTTCGAAATTTTTTTTTTTTTATAAATTAAATTTTGAGTTCTGTACTGAATTAATAAATATGTTCCAAAATTGTTAAGTATGTTGCGTTTGCGAATATACTTATATATTATATTCATTATACTATGATTACACAGTAAGCAATATAATATAAAGGCGATGCAAGCTTCCGTTTAATATCGACTCTTTCTTTCTTCCTATACACTTCGAAAAGTCCTTTTTCTCCACAAATTCGTTTTCCATGAGAGCGGGCTTCTATACAAGTTCCACTGCATTTATTTTGCTCAAAGTTATATCTAATATACATGACTCAGAGTTAATTGTATTAAACTTATTTATTTAATCAATGAAATAATTAGGCAATTAGATTTTCATCTGTCTTTGAAGCGTTTCATTCATTGATCAGTCGACAAATTAACTTACAAAGAGATTCAACAATGTTTTATGCAACTGACCCGCAAAGTTATACTTTTTAGATATACTAAATAATCATAATCAGTTCCCGTAATTCCAAAGCGAAACATAGAGTTATATGTTCGACATATATCATATAATTTCTTAACAATTTTTACCTACATTTCCAATGTTAGCTTACTGTGCGTTCCAAAACCACTCAGACACAGCCGATATCAGTTCAGACATATTAACTTGGAATTATTTATTAGCAAACGTGTCGTAGTACAGTTTGCTAGCCACTGTTTAACAAGGTATCGCATTGTTAGCGATCAGTACAGCGTGTACAATATCCTACAATAGTTGTCTATTTTGTCTCGGCATTGTGCGAGCAAGTAAAAGAACAATAGGGAGAGTTTAGGTGTATTTCGTTGATAAATTGACACTAATTCGAACGTCTCGTGGCTGCACGCTAATCGTTTTAGCCGATCACGCTAATGCTCGATGCAAAATGTCTCGGGCGTGTTTCTTGTGCGGTTTATGCCCGACATAGAAACGAATAAGAAATAAGATAGGACAATGTAATAGCGGATACACGATAAGACAAAGAGATTACCGGTTCCTTGCCAAGGAAATTAGCTGCTAATGAAATTTGCTATACCGACATGAATCGGGAACTTTACGAAATACAGGGAACGCATCTAGAATTCCGGAATTAACGCGACGTTATTGCGGTATTTTCAATTTTAATTGGTGCATATCTTGAGAGAATGCATTAGCATTGTGGTAAATATATTTAGAAAACGATATATAGGTGAAATTGTGTTAGTACTGCTTTTAAATTTAATCTTAACTTCATCTCTTAATCTTAACATTAAAAAGATAAAATTTCATATAATTCAAATATTAGATGATTAGTGTTTTAATTGAAATAAAAATTGTTATTTCAAATAAAGTTTCGATATAAATGATTTAATATTTTGGATAAATCAACAAACAAAAATAATTATATAAATAAATATATAACAAACTAGAAAAATCTCTAATTATATTAGATCAATATACTAAACTTACCCCGTATTTATGAAACTGTTCATTAATTAACAAATTCTGTGATTCTGCACAATATTTGAAATATAAAATATAACCACGTAACCACATATATAATCACATAAAAATTGTTTTTATGATTCGTTATATTTAACGAATAACAGGATTAATCGTCTACTCTTGTAGTACATATTTAAAATCATCTATTTTGTTAGATAAAACAACAAAATATTAGATAAATATTTTCCGATAAATAATACATAAGTTTGTCTTTAGAAAATCTAAGATCATTGGCATCATATTGTATGATTCTATTCGAGAAATAAAGATTTAAAAGTCATTAAAAATTGTTGATGATTCGTCTCTTTATGACATCATTTGCAACAATCATAATAAATAATAGCAAAAGTAGTATAACATTCATCTGTAATACATAAATGTATGTCATGGTTATACCATTTGTAAAATACATTAATCTTTTGTTCATATTATACAAATATTCTAAATTAATTTCATTTTCTCTTTTAACTATAAATAAATAATACATTTAGCCTGACATTTACATTTGATTTAATAGATTTTTTTTAAAATTGACTCTATTGCAAATTTACACAGTAGATTTATACTATAAAATGAAAACTGTACAAATAAATTAAGTTTGAAAACATAAATTATTTTAAATTATAGTTAGTATTCATATTCATTAAGAAAAAAGAATACGTATTGTAGAACTTTAATGCATCAATTTTATCTTTGTATTCTCGCAAAGTTTATGCACTTCAGAGGCATGTTCTTTCTGAAAATGGTATCCACGCTGTCAGAATATTGAATATTTTAAACTATAAATTAACTGAAACTTGAAAAGTTAATGTTTTTCCTATAAATATTAGAAATAATAAAAACTAATAATTATTTAAGTATATAAAAAAATACTAAAAAGTATAAAATAATTTCTCCTAGCGCCATACAGATTTATAACCCCATAGAGAAAAACGTGGAGCAACGACATCTACTCCCTACATTCCTTACTATTATCTCGGCACACGTTTTTCTGTATGGGATTAAAAATCTATATGGAGCTAGGAGAAACTAATTTATACTTTTTAAATTTTTTTTATTTAAATAATTATTATTCTTTAAATAATCGATAAATTAAATAAATTCATTCAGAAAAACTAAAGAAAACAATACAACCCTATAATTGTATTTCTCCAGTTACAAACAAAACTTGTAATTATACAATAATTACATTTCACCGATTACAAACAAGACTTTATTGAACAAATACGATAATAAAAACTTTCAATTGTCCTGAAGAAGGTAAAAGAATTTTTCCATTGTAAAAAATCTAAAAAAACTTTGTCGCATCTTTGATTAAATTAAGTCTGGTAGTAACTTAGTTATTCTCCAATTCACTATTTCTCTCCCAAAGGATTCTGACGGTAGTTTCAAGAAGGGGAAAAAATTCCGAAGTGATAAATATCTGACGGACAGTTGATTGAATGGCAGCAAACTACCCTTGCAGTTAAGGGATGCGTAAAAGTCCAAATTGATGTATGATAATGTCTGTATTACGCTTGAAAAATTACGAAACGGCTGACAGAAATATACAATAAATATTTCAGAGCTAATTCAAATGGTGTAATAGTATGTTTTTCGTAGTTATTCGAGTGGACGTAATTCTTGAAATCGTTTTTTGATGTTTTGGTTTGGTGGTTGGGTTTCATCCGATTTAAGGATTACGGATCATGAGCTGGTTAAAGCTGAAAGTTTTGTCGATAAGTTTTGATGCGAAAAAGTTATGATTTTGAATTAAAAATGGGTTGGATGAGCATTCATTTTTAGGTAGTAAAACTAGAATTTTAAAAATCACCTATCATGAAAAGTTTTATGTCAACGCTTTAATGTTCTAACTAAAACATTTATTATAGTAGATAGATGGACAAAAACTATATCATTTTTAAGAGCTAGATTTATTTTTATATTATAATATAACTAGCATTAAAATTATGATTACTTTTGCAATAAAATAAATCTTTAAAACAAAGACTATATGAGATTTTTTTAATGGTTGTCAAAAGTTGGCAAAAGTTGGCACGTATTGTACAGAATATCAAAATTATAGCTGACGCAATCATGTCTCATTACATTATATTAGCTATTAATATTCTCATATTGAAATATATAAAAAATATATAAAAGTAAAAATCAAATTTTAAACATTTTGAAAAAATAAGTACATAAATTAATACTATACATGAGTTCCATATAATATTTTTTTCAATAATTTCCTGTAATTAGAAATAACTTTCACAAACATGAAAATAGAAATCTAAAATTTTACATTTCTAACGTCAAAATCGCAAAACTTATTCCAATTGTTTTCAATTTACTCTTCCGGTGTACTTATTTACCTAATATCAAAGTAAAATAATAAAACCTTAAGGTACTTTTTTAACTTTGTTTCAATATTTTCATAACCTAATATTTTATCGAAAAAAATAATAATATAAAATAAAGTACCTACCTTTAACAGTCGTAGAAAAACTATTTATATAGTTTGATTTTTACATTTCATGCTTGATATTAAATGTACACCAAACCTGCTTTATATGTTGTATATAGTTATATAAATATATAATGTACAATTTGAACGAAAAAAAAAAAAAACCCCCACAATAATTTATTGGATATTTTTACATGATATAAAACAATAAAACATTTTAGTGCAGGTATCTTACTGCCCTTTTTTCATGATTGCTAAACCAATATACTAACGAGAAAAATGTTGAACATTGTTATAAAATTTACCTGATATTTAACAACGTTGTATATTCTAAAAATATACTTTATAGTTTGAAAACTTTACTGCAGTATAACGGGATTTTAATAAAATCATAAAACATGCATTTTTAATACTACTGGTTTATGAACTTCTAATGTCATTGGTCCATGACGGTGCATAATAATAAGGGCTTTAAAAGTCAGTCTCGGCCGATGGCCCTTCAGAAAAGATATTTCAAAAATTTCGAATGTAAAGTTCATCGTAGCAAATGAAAAATTAAACAAAAAAAAAGTTTATTTGCCTGTATATATCGAAATGTTTGCACAGAACTTTTGATTTTAAAAGAGCGCTTTTTTCGTGATGCTTATTTGTTTGTTGCACTTAAAAATGAGAAAGGCAAATGAATTATATAGCTCCATCTTTGTTTCTCTCTCTCGGAAAGGCAGTCGGGCTCTCATCGAGAAGAAACCAAATAAAATGCTTAACATCTACTTCGGAACCAGATGCTACTTGGATCCATTCATCTTGATTAAGTCTAGTGCAGTTATACAGTAGCGTATCAAAAGAAAATTAACATTTTTTTCAACTTTTTCTAAAGTATATATAATTTTTGTTTGGACTATATATCTTCGTCAACATTTATAATAACAGAAAGAGAAAAAATACTTGTATAATTTTATGAATTTAAATTAAATTAATATATTAAAAATTAATAACACAAATTTGTTTATTTATGTCAAAATGTTAAAAAAAAAAAAATTCGACTTAAAAGCCCCCAAACTATACTGCAGAATTTAAATTGCACAGTTAAAACTGAGCATGTGGAAAACAAAAAGTATTGCAGTTTTACTACATTTTCAAAGTCTACATTTTTTATTCTAGATAATACAGCTACAGTTAAATAAATCTCCACAAAGTTGACAATGAAAACAAATGAAGACAAACATTTTCTTTAAGCTGTGAAAATATGTCTCAATCTTTCTAAGCTTGTAAGAAAAATATAAAACAAATAAAAACTAAGAGAATTTTTCCAGTTGAAAGACGTAAAATAAAAGCTCAACATAATCTATTTGTCTTTTTGTTTTTTTAATTCGAATGGATCATTTTCCATTATGTTATTTTAGCTTTTGTTCGCTACCCGTTCATATTACAAATAAGTTAAATGACAAGTAGACAGATTAACCAACTTGAGTTCAAATTTTCCAGACAAAACAATCACGTCTCCGATGTGTATGAGTCATATATACGTACCTCTTTTGTTTTTTTTTCCTTCCGTTGATGGTGACAAACAAATGAAATCTACGGTGTAATATAAATTGTTTGATTTTGTATTCTACAAGGATTTTTGTTTTTGTTTTATTGTACTATCATTTAAAACTGACAAATTTTATTTATCGTTGTACATACACAGCTATGAAAATATGAATGAATTAAAATTTCTTTTTTTTCTAGATATGTAATCATATATGTAAATAAAGCGAAAATTACTTGTCTGGATGGGAATGTAAGGTGAAACTAGTTTCTGCTTAAATAAAAAGTTTGTGCCACATTTTTACTTTGTTATTTTGTTCATTCGTAATATAAAAATTAATTTAGCTACTCAAAGCGAACTGCACCAATGCCATATAAGAAATATATCTAACTTCACATTCTTATACATTTAAATAAAGTTAAATTTGATCCAAAACACAGTGACCTAATCTAAGAGCATATTATAATATATGCTATATATAATAATAATAATAATAGAATATTTTAAAATATGTAAAAGTGTTGTAATATTTTTCTTTGTAATACAAGTGTGTGGCTATTCTTTTTTCAGTACTTTTATATTAATTTATTATAAAAATTATAATATATATTATATATATATATATATATAAAAATGTACTAATGAAAATTCAAATATCTGACAATTTAAATTAATAAAATTATAGAAGCGCTCTCCCCTGTTTTTAAAAATATTATATATATATATATATATATATATATATATATATATATATATATATATATATTTAATAAAATTTGATGTATGTATTATTGAAAAACAAAAACAAAAAAGAAAGCTATATATAAAGTATGTGTATTATTATTATATAGCAACCTTTAAAAATTTTTCGTATGTACATGGAAAACAAACATTTCTAAATTTCTAACTAATTGAAAACAATATATGCTAATTTTATTTGAAATCAACTAACGCCAAGTTTTCTTCTGGCTTAACAACATAATAAATATACGAATTGTCCACATCGATCAATTATCTTCGATAAGATCGTCTTAAAACTCCTTACAAAACCTTTAGGAAGAGAAACACACACTTTCTACTCCATTTGATGGATTAACTAACAAATGGATTTCAAATCATGATTCAAGTCAAATCAACTAACCGAGGTCCGAGTCAAGATTAATTTATCTAGAATCTTTCAATTCCAGTTTATAGCGTGAAGCTTGGGGATCCAATCTGTTCATTTTTGAGAAACGAGAAAAGAAGAGATATATCTTTTGTGTTCCCACGCACGGTTTCAGCAAGTATTGTGTGCCATTTACAGATGATACTGTATGGCACTGTAACTTGCTGTGTGAGTGAATTTATTTATTTCATATTTTATATTTTGCTGTTCTATATACAACGATTGGATTATTATCTTATGCAGAATGTACATACTTATAAAAAATTTAATCTTATTATTATTAAATCACTTGTCTAATTTATTATGATCATTCGGTCATCTTCAAGTTTGGTTTGTGTTCTTGTTTTGTCTGTGTTAGTGGTTCGATTGAAATTAAAGGATTCACTCGAACCACAAATAAAACATAATAAAAAAGACAACAAACCTAACAAAAAATTTAATCATAATGCAGATTTAAGACCTAAGAATAAATGTTTACTTTTTAATATTAATACTTAGAAAAAATTGGTAAAGAAAACAGGTATACTTTAAAATTGTCATTTTTGAAAATAAATAAATAATTTTGACATTTTTATAAGGAAATTAGTTTTCTCTGCATGTATTATTTATGCTATTAATATATAGATGATAAAAATGACTGAGATATCAGACGAGTAAAATTTCGAATCATGTTCAAAAAAACGACAGAAATCAATTACTCCTATTTTTATTATTTACTGAGAGTTTCTCCGATTAAAAACAAGATAAATAATAGTACATTTAAAGATAATGGTGAAAAATATATAAAGACAAGAGAATAGATATCGCTACAAAAATATATTCTTGAGAAAAACTACTGGAATATCAAAATCTACACGTAATATACATATTTATTTACATAGACGGATTTAATTAGTACCACATCCTTCAATTACGATTAATTAACCGAAAATTTAACATTTTCATCTAGTCTACCTAGAGCTTAAGCATATAAGATTTAACCCCAGAGAACTTATTGTTCTAGTATGATAATAATCTCCCCCTCTCTGCGATGCCCCGCAGTCTTTTGTTTCATTTGTTTATTTCCCTACCACGTTGCCATGGTAATAAGAAGCAGATGCTTATCTGTTCATTCTAACAACAGTCAGTATGGCTTGATACATTATACATGAATTCTACTTTATAAACCTGACCATGTCCGGGCAACACAGTATAATCATTTGAATCTTTGTGAAATAATCCGAACTAATAAGAAGAATTGGTTGATTCAAAACTAGACCAATGATTTTGTTTTAACTGATTTTTGGAAATATTATCTCTCAAAATTATTAATTAGTTGCACCAATAAAAATACGTAAATTCTAACAGTAAAATATTTTTCAGAACTCAATGTATTAAATAAAAAAAGTTTTAGGATTAGATGCTGTTTAATTAGTTTATAAAAACGACGCTTCGACGAAACCGAACGCTCGTCTTCATCAGGTCAAAATTTATCAATAACATTAAAGTAAATAACTGCACGTAACAACAAGTTACTAGATAACATATAAGTAACTAGATAATATAATTATTTTGAGGTGCTGAAGCATGTTTATTTGAATTTTTCCTAAATAATTTCAACAAATAATGGTATAGTAAAAAAACTTTCAAAACTCATTATATAAAATAAAATGGCTTTAGGTTTAAGTTCTGTATTAATATTTATTAATAATCGACGTTTTGACGAACTCAACATCCGTAAATGTCATTTGTATCAATAACTGACAAAGACGGACATTGAGTTCGTCAAAACGTCGATTATTAATAAATATTAATACAGAACTTAAACCTAAAGTCGTTTTGTTTTAAATAAACATGTTTTAGTAAACATATATAACCAAATATAATAATTTTAGTTATTTTTATAAATTTCCAAATAAAAACAATGTTTCAACTTTAGGAAATAGATATTTTGTTATTCTATTTGTATTGTATTATACAATTTTCATTCATACAAATCTTTTGAATAAGAATAAAAATCAAGAAGATTTTCTTACTTTTAAACTTATAGTAGTTTTTAAAAATAATTATACTACTGCAAAACTTGAATATTAAAAATTAAAATCTATTCATATGAACTTTTGAAAAGAACATGAGCTAATAAAAACATATCTATTTGCAACGTAAGCCATTAAAAATTAATCCCTATTGTTTCAAGAGTGGTCAAACGAATGAATAGGTTTAAATTTGGCCGTGTAGGGGTAAGCAAAACCTACAAAATGGCTTCATGTTCATCAGCCGAAAACCAGGAATGAATTGTTAATCATTCCCGGAAATTAGACAATTACTAAACGGGGTAATTTTGAGTTATCCCCGTGCGTTATTGTTGTTTATTTATCAGGGAGGGGTTGTCCGAGTAATTGCCGGCCAGAAAGAGAATAGGGCTTATAATTGTAATTACCAAACAGAAATGAAGGTTTTAATATTTTAACATTTTTAATGGATAAGACAAACGAAATTAACTGTTCTGTTCGTATCGCTGATGTTTAATTTTTTTTCGTCTGTCAAAATGTCGGAATAGAATATACCGGATGTTGTACAAACAGTGGGAGATTATACATTTGAAAGATTAGAATCTTTTAATAATATATCATCATATACCAGGTGTTTACTTAAAAAAACTCTTACAATAAATTAAAATGTACATAACGATTCATTTTCCGTGTTTCTTAAATATTTTTTTAATTATTCCGGATATGAAACAAAAACATATAAGGTGGTGGCATGCGTAAACTTAGCTGCTCGACTAAAGGGCGCTAATTGTGTCTAGCCGCGCGACTAAGTTGACACAGACTACCATCTATAAATTTTTATTTGCTTTTTAAAACAAATTGAATCAAATCAATTATTTCATTTTCTAGTTTTGATATTTTGTTTTTGAAAACAGGTTGGCTTTGAAACAGTCATTTGGTGAAAATAAATAAATAATTTTAATTGACATTTTTTATGAGAAAATCAGTTCTCTGCATTGTGCATTGTTTATATTTTTATTAATTGTATAAAAAAACGACATATATCAATTGTTTTTATTATATACTAATAGGGAATACAATTGAATTTATTATTGTCTTAGGTAAAGAAAATTAATTTCCTGTATTAAAAATAATGGTTGGTACTAGTTGTTAAGTTTTAAAATAGTTTTTAACTAACGATTTTAACAATTTTCTAAAAATCATGTAAAATTCGTAAAATTAACAAAAAATCACTACAATGTCAACCATTATATTTAAAAGTACAATCTGATCTACAAAATTTGAGAAAGTGGTTTCCTCCTCGGTGTGGCACAAACTTTTTTCACTATTCCAACCTTCCACGTCATTCACATATAGTCTTTTAACCAAACGTTCATTAGACATTCGCTCAAGATAACCGAACCATCTTAACTGACTAACACCTACTTTTGCAATATTTTTTTTTTCAATTTCACACAAATCATACACTAATCTATTTCGTACTCGATTCCTTTTAGTTACACTACGTACGCCACATAAAAATCTGATTTCCACAGCAGCCATTTTCCATATTATATCACTATAAAAGTCATTTTAAAGCTTTCCAATAATATAGCATTTATCAAAATTATTGCACTAAATAAACTAGTTAAACAAATAAAAAATAAATTTTCTATTCTAAACATAACTGACAAGTTTCAAAATAATAGTTTTAATATCTTTTGTTTACAACTTACAAGAAGAAATAATAACATTTCATGATACCGAGTTATTATTACAAGCGCATAAAGATAATTTTGATAAACAGAAATGTTTTGTGATAAATATCTCGAATAAAAACATTCTTTAAATAATAAAAAATGTTAGATAAAAATGCAATGCTAGTATAAAAACTATTTTATTGTGTTGATTTGATATACACGTACCACATGCAAGATATTAGATAAGTATTTGTCTACGTGTGTTTTAAAGATGGAAAAATAAAACGCTTAGCTATCAAATAAATGACTAATTTGAAAAAAATACACACACATAAATAGTTTTTCTTTTACGTTTTACTACAACTTGTATTGATATATTTTGTTTTACTTATTACTATAAACAAAAACAGAAAATGACTAATAGTAAGGAAAATTCTATTACTTATTTTAAAATTTATTAATCTATTGATTTATTATAAAAGCAAACGAATTAATTTTAAATGTTAAGTAGTAAAGATCTATTCTTTGTCTTTGTATAGGTTGCCATGGAAACAACTATAAGAATAAAACATGCCTTCAGCTATTACTTACAATAATAGTTGTAAAAAATCAGAGGTCACAGAAACAAAGGTTTTTTTTTATATAGTATTTTAAACAAAGAAAACACATTTGTTAAATTTATTTCAAAGTATTATTTGTAATAAGTTTTTAATTGTAACTTAAAGATTCTCACAATAGTTTTCCAAAAAAAAGGTATTAAATTTTTGTAATATTTACAAAAAACTTGAAACATAAATACCAAAAAGTATTATTGTGGAATATTTTTATTAAAATAATTTTTAATTTTTAATTAAATTTCTGAACAAATATTTATAATTTATGCAACCACATGAATTGTATACATCTGTGTTTTGCGGTACAGTATACATAATTTTTATTTTAATAACTAATATAATTTAAATATTGAATTTTTTTTTGTTATTCGTGATCGAAAAAGTCTAGAACAAAATTAGAACTGATTATAATTTTTTTTCTGTTCTAGTATTGTAAAATATACAATGTTTTAGCGTTATATTAAATAATCAATTATTATAAAATAAAATGTTTTGTTTATTGTTACACTCATTTAATAAAATAATAAAATAAAAATTATGCATTCCAATACAACGTAATAAATATACACACTATAATGTTTGTTTAATAATCTAATTTTATATGCAATATTCAACATTAAATTTAGATTATTAATAACTAATAATAATTATATAGATAATTAAATGTGATTAAACGCAAATTAATTTTGCAATAACGCATTACTATTTGTTAACTTTCATTTACATACTCCGATAAACTATATCATTATTAATTAATTATAGGAAACAATATGTATTTTTTAATTAAATTTATTATAATCTTAGCAAAAAAGTTAATTTTGTAAAACGTACATTCCGTAATGCTAGAATGAGACAGTTTTATATCTTGTTTGCTTTGTCCCATTTTAAAATAAAAAAAATCTGCTGTAACCACCACAGAACCGACCGTCATCGTATTAAATAAACTTATGAAATAGAAAAATTTGTAGTACTGTAGTCATAGAAACTAAAAACAAAACTGTCTTGACATAAATATACCACCTATTTACAGAATTTTATATATATTGTACAAAATATGAAAAATTATTAAAAAAATATTTAGCCGTATCGAAAAATGTTCTAAATAAAAGTTGTTGGCTATAAATTACTTAGCAATTTTGTTAAATAAATTTTTTCAAAATATCTCCGTTGCGAAATATTCGTGAAACACATAAAAGTGACATTAAATTACTACTCCGGTTAAATATAACATTTTATAACAATCCGTTTAGCGAAATTTGCGTATCCACAGACCGACAGACGGACATCACAGCTGATTCATGTTACTATAAATCTAATTCGTGCTTACATCTATAAAAATCTCGATATGTCAAATTTGGTATAATTACAATACCTCCCTTATCATATGTAATATGACGGTTGGTAAAAAAGAGTTTGATAAAAAATGTGTTACTTCGTATTTTATCGTCAAATTTTTTGGTAATATAACTACACTGAAAAAATCCATGTAATTTTATATAAATCGTCTATGTAATTTTTACACAAGACTTATATTACATATTTTGTTCACTGTATAAAAGTATAAACAAAAGTTAATTTTCTTAAAAAAATATACGTAAAAGCATAACAATAAACTTTATTTAAAATTTTAGATTCCCTACTTTTATTTGTAATGAAGAATATGTTCATATGTCTACTTTATGTTATAATACAATAAAATCCTGCATATGTATGACTCACAGCATTATATATATATATATATATATATATATATATATATATATATATATATATATATATATATACACCAACCTACCGGCACATATCCACATCCACGCACATTTCATTGAAATGCATGAATGAAAATAATAAAACAAATATAGGAAGCAATTTGATATCCTATTGTAAAAAAACAAAACAAAAAAAAACGTACGACCCGATTCTACAATAGAAATAAATGGCATAGAATTTATAATCTATATGACTCTCCTGCAGATTTAATGAAATTGTCCATTTGAATATTCGATTCACGAGAGAAAAATCCAAAATTTGATTTGATAATAATTATAAATGTATATATGAAAAATAAATAGAGTGAATTAAAAAGTTGAGATATTTCTCAAAAGTTCCACAAATTACCCGTCATTGATTTGATAACTTTGTTTTTGTTTTTTTGACATTGTATTTTGTTCCGCATTAAATTAATTATTTCCTGATATAGACAATAATTCTTCTATTAATGTAATTTTAGAATGAAGTTATTGTAAAAGATTATATAAATATTACATAACTGGAATAATTTTCTAATAATACTAATAAAAAATGTAAAAAAAAATTGAGAAAGTTATTTAAATTTGTGTTAGGATTTTTTTTTATAAAAACAAATTTAAGTATTGTGTATTTTGAGCGAAGGGGAAATTATTTTCTCAAATTGGTTTCATAATTTTAGGTATGATTGTAGAGATTGTAGTGATTTTTCGTTGATTTTATGCAAAATTTCTAAGATTGTAAAGATTTTATTCGAGATTTTTACATGATTTTAAGATAATTTTTAATTGATATTACCATGATTTTAAAGAATTTTGGTTAATTTGTACACCAGATTGTACAAGTAGTTTCTTCCCTAATTTTAAATTTCTTATTTTAAATATTTTTATAAATGTATAATATAAAATCAATATCTTAGTCAGCAATAATACCTTGCTTTTTAAATTATATAAATTTAAAAAATATTTAACCATTTCAAAACGATTGGCGAACAAAATATTACCTCAAATGTTGTACATCAAATTATAAAATATTAGGACTGTATGACTTTACGGATTTTAAATAATTTTTAGAAATTTTTGTAGTGTTTTATTATAATAATACAAAACTAAATAAACAACTTTTAAAAAAAGTGATACATATTTTTTGCTTTATTTTTTACCACTTAAATTAATATAAAAATCTATAATGTGATAAAAGCCCAAAAAACTTGTCATTTAAATCTATTTTTAATATAATAATCTATATTAATATAACTGTAATCAATTTGTTTTTTTTTTTTCAGAAACTCATGTAAAGAAATATTAAATATAGTGTTACAGCAAACACACTGTATAAAATATTTTAAATAAGATACACTTTAAAAAAATATTCAAATACTTTTTCTTGTAAATCTTCATGAATCTCTTCAAAAACAACTAACCAGATTTTCTTTCTCAAATTTACTAAAACAATTTACGTCCCTTTGTACTCAAATTCCAAAGCAACCACAGCCACCATCTAAAGCACCGTCTACACCTACACGCTCTGTCACCACCGTCATCACAGTACAGTACAAAAATAAAAACAAAACCCAACTTCAGCTAATTCCACACTAACAATGTAATTACTGTTCTGTGGTTAACTGAAATATCAAGTTACCATGTGACCACTCTTGCCTTCAACTGTTTTCCTCTTGCATAATATTCCAGCGGCACTACGTTTTGTTAGGATATACCTCCGCATAATTGATGTCTATGTCTACTGTTAATTAAACTACCTAAAGGTTAATCACTCGTGCCGACCCCACTAGAGGGTTGAAATTTCCACGTTTTTGCTTCGATTAACTGACAAAATTGTTATTGTTTGCCGTCGTTATTGGTTCTAGTCGTGTTCAAAAGATGGTGCTGGTATTATATGCGATTAAATGTAAATTTAATTAATTGGAAAATTGCTGTATTATACGCGCGCGTGGGAATATTTTTGTTTAATGCGCATTTGTGCTTCAATGGGTGATATAGTTAATTTTTCGAATGCGCAGATTAAATTCAATATAGTACTTAGATAAAGATTGTTTTGATATTGCTCCGCAAATTAATACTATACACATTTAGTTTATCGGAGAGTTGTATAATTATCAATTGATTAAAGTATGAATAAAATCATGGGCGTAGTTAAATTTTTAAGCGATCAATGAGCTTCTTACATGGACATGAATTAATTAAAGAATTATTTAAATCATAAATAAATAAAAATATAAAATATCATTCCGCATGCGTTTGTACATTTTATTCTATATCGTGTAAAACGCACTGAGAAAAATGGATAGTTACCGTAACGCTATTTATATTTAAAAAGGTGACACAAACACAAGATATTAAAAATAACAAAATAAGTATATTTAAAAATTAACTATAAATATAATAAAAACAAAAATTTAATACCATCAATTTGTATATAGTATTACAGTCTTAATTCTTAATATAGTATTAAAATATATATGTGAGTAGATTTTAAAAATGTATAAATTTGTGAATACAGTAAACATGCTCGTATATTTCAAATAAATATCTACTTATCCAATTTGTTAAATATCTATTTTTCTCAGTGCGTATTAATTTTGGATATTTTCTATATATAATTTTGTATAGAAAAATGTATCGTGTAAGACCAGCATTAAATAATATCTATTATATTTATATTAACACAAAACTTTGCATAATTTTAAATATATTAAACCAATTTTATATTACAATTTCTAGTTTTCCATAACTGCGCTTGTTCCTACAGTTCTAATTACATAAAAAAAAGATCTAGAATTTCAATCTTTCTGATATTTACTGCCAACGTGACAAACATCAGTCATAAATAAATTAACAATTATATTAATCATATAAACGTAGTAGAAATACGCAGAACTTTAGCAAAAATCTGTTGTTTATTATTCTACAATCATAACACCCAACATTTTAAACACATGTTCGTATAACCTTGGAATAAAACTTTGTTGCCAATTGACCGCTGTATATAACATATTCCTTGATTATAATCGTGTATGTATGTATATATCGTTGATTCTTAACACTTCTATCCCAGTGGGAGGCTCTGATTCATCTAGATCGGATTTATGATCTAATGGCGAAACTGTTTGTTTACATAAATATACTTTTATATACAGATTCGATACAAAAAAAAACTAGTTTTTTAATGTTTTTCTTTTTACGAGTAATTGAAAAAAGTTGTTTGTATTTTAAATTTTAAGTATTGGCAAATGTTAATGGTTAACAAAAATATCATTTACAAACTTATTATTGTTACTGTACTTTTATCCATATTTATATAACAGTAAAAAATATTGATAAAAAATACTGAAAATAAAAAATATCTAGGCGCCATAGAAATATTAACTTTTTGTCTGTATTTGATCAATAATTTTCAAATATAAATTTGTCAATAAATTATTATTGATTTAGTAATTGCAAATCAGTTGAAATATTTCTGATAACATAATTACACTTAATAAATAATGCATAGTAAGATAGACTATAATCTCATATTAATTATTATTAATACATAAAATGTAATTGATAAAAATATATACACGGTGTTCGTTTGATAAGTTGACATAGCGAATTAAAATGGAAAATCGACAATATTCAAAATACTTCTTTCTCGAGTTGTATTTCAAGAAATTACCATTAGGATTATTTAGATATTAAATAATAATAATAATAATTAAATACAATAAAACCATTTAATTATTTACCATTATTTAAAAAATACATCTTAAATAAATTATTGGACATTGCTATTTAATGTTTGTAATCATTCACCAGTTCCCGTAATTCCTAGGTGAAACATAGAAGCTGTATGCTCGAGAAGCTGAACATATAGTTTCTTAATCATTTTTGCTTGCATTGTTAATAGTGCGGGTCATTAGCCCACAGCTTACAGTGGGTACCGAACCACTCAAACCCAGTGGATATCAGTTCAGTGGTACAAGATTTTTAATACCAGAAATAATATTTAATTAAATTTTTAAAAGTATTAATTTTTTTAATAATTACCAAATATTTTCAAATAGCACAATACTTAATTACTATTTAATAATTATTTATTAAGATTTTTAAATGTAGTCATAATACTAATAATGTCAAATAATTTATATAAAAATTCATTTTTTTTTATAATGATACATAATATTATTTATATGGTTGTACTCTTATTTTTTTAATATCTACATGTTTCTAATGAGTTTCTCGAAATTTAACTTGAGATGGAACATCCTGTATGTAAAATTTTGAATATCACTTTGTCAATAAAATTAATCATTTATTTATATAAAATTGTGGAAAATATTACATTTTTTATCTTCTATTTACACCTGTATGTCAATACAATTTGTAATATAACTAACAATTTTAACTATTTTATTCTTACTATAGTGCAAAATAAGTTGAAAAAAAAACAAAATAATATTTTTTTTTTAAATAAAACTAAACTATGTTTAAAAAAGTTAGTTATTTTGATATGAGAATATGAGAATGTCTTAACTGAAAAACTTCAGCATAAATGGACACTTGTGTAATTTCTGTTTCAATTTTGGTTTCTTATACATAAAATTATAAAATGACTCAATTGAAAACTGTCCTTTCTTAACGCAGAAGTATTATATTAACGCAATTCTTATATAAATATCGTTAAATATGTGTTAGTTTTCTACCTATTTTAACAATTATGGATGTAATAATTTTAATAGTTTCAGAAATATAAATTTTAATTGGTTTCATATCCTTATTATAAACAATTCAGTTCAGAAACTTGAAACATCTATTTTCTTGAAAGTAAGATTTTGTGATATGAAACAAACAAGAAATCAACTGACGATATATTAAAAAAGTATCACAAAATTATAAATATAACTTTAAACTGTAAATTTTTTTATAACAAAATTATTTGTCATAATAACTAAAGATTAGTTTAAGATATAATTATGATTTGAATAAATAAAAAATTTGTCATTTTATGAGTAACATTAATATTATGTGCCAATGATAATTCACTTGTCAGGAAATAATTTATTTATTCGTATTCGAAAAAACATTCATTTTGCCATTTCGAAAATATTTTATAAAAAAACGCATCGTTACTTTTTATCAATGTAAAATCTACAAACAAGAAAAATGCTAAAACAATCGAGTAGCTTTCGAATAAAATATGAATGTCGGAAAAATTGTTGAATAAATCAATGCAGCGATGCGTAAATATTTCAATGACGTCATTAGTGAGTTTTATTATCATAAAATACTATTTTATTGAATTTCTCTAAAAGTACATTTGTATTTTTCACATGAATATAAATGTAAAATTTTAAATGATTTTTTCCATTAAAGATGCTTTATACTCAATAATGGAAATTATAAAATATTGTCATTATATCTATCTATTATACTCAGATTTTTTTTAGTGATATACGTTGACATTTTATGTAATAATAATACAAATGTTACATAAAACATGACATTTCATTTTATGACATGTACAGTTTAATGTCACATAAATAATTTAATACTAAAAAAAATAATGATTATTTGGAGAGACTTCTTAATATACCTATATTTATTTTACCATTTTGACTAAAAGAAAAATGGGTATAGTGTTCGGTATGGTGTCTGTAACATTGTCCAAAATTAAAACAAAATATATAAAAATCCTTCATATAGCCTTTAGATGACGAATCTAAACTTAGTGTATGAGTGTGCATCGTCAGCTTGCTCGATCGCTGTTCATCTGAGATTAATCAAATTTTTACAAAAGATTCCATTATTTTATTACCCATATAAATTACATAATTTTAGTGTCTTACAGTGTTGCCAACTGAGAGAAAAAATTACAAAAGTTTAAAAAAATTTATTATAGTTAAATTATTTATCCGATTACACTAAAAATTTAAAAAAATTTATTTCGGCTTCATTGTTTATCCAAGATTAATAAAAATGTTACCAAAAAAAAAATTATACCTATATTTGAACGGTGTTGCTAAGTTTGGAAAAAAAATAAAAAATTTATTCCTATTTCTAAGTATTTATGTGATAATGTCAAAGTTATACTCGTAAGCTTCTAATTTTGTTTAAAAAATTTTCGCTTAATTTTTGTCATTATAATATTGAATAACTTAGATATAAACCCATAACTTTTTATGTAAAAATTTTGAATATTGCAGATGTGAACATTTGGCAAAAATAGGTTCAGCTGTCAAATTTAAATAGAAACCAGGTGTTAATGTAATTAGTGATAGCGTTAAAAGATATAGAACATATTGACTTTTAAGCACTTATTCACACTGTATACCATCTCGGAATATTAGGTGACAAATTAGATATTTAAAAAAAATTATAATTATGAAACAAAAAATTAAAATTTAAATGAATTATGATTTTTTAATGTAAAAACATTTGATAATAAATTTAATTTATTATTTTTTAATTGTACAAATTTTAAGTATAATTATTGTTGAGATTGTAATGATTTTTCGCACTTTATACAAATTTTCTAAGATTATAGAGATTTTACATGGTTTTAAGAAAATTGTTAGTTGATTTTACTATAATTTTAAAGAATATTACAAAGATTACAAGGGATTTTAAATTTTTTTACTAAGACTTTAAGAAATTTTAGATAATTTTACAAAGATTAATTTGTAAACCAAATTGAATAAGTGGTTCTTTTCAAAATATGTATGAAACAAAATAGATTCAAATATTAGCATAGATTAAACTAATAATCTGAAAATAAAAAAAAAACTCATATCACATATTTGTTCATTATTTATTATTTTTCTATTTAAAACAAAACTTTACTGACAAATCTTATATTTTAGTAACACCCGAACCCACAGTTTTAATGTGACTTATCCTGACTTCAGACAGAGCCATCCATATACAACCCTCATATAGTACCATATCAATTTTTATTCCAGATAAGAAACTTTTAAAGTTCTTCTCGTCATTATATAAAAAAAAACACAGCGACCATTAGCATGATAAATTATGTTTGTCCTTAAAATTAATTAGTACATGCAACGTCAGACTTGATTTACCATCAACCCTTATAGGAAAAAAAAAAAGAAAATGTTTTGAAAAAAGAATATTGTCGCTGTAAGCTGTGAGTTGCATTCATGACGGCTTATCTCAGTTATTTGTGGCCTTACGGGCATATATCATGACCGCGTTTCAAGGGTGGAAATACTAAAATAAGGGCGAGATACATATTAGATAATTAGTGATAGATGACTCATATAAAATTCTTGTAATTATATTAAATGTATTTTGTGTTAAAGTATGTACAGCACATATCAAAATAATACAAATATTTAATGAAATATACTTTTAAAAAATAGTGTATTGAAATAGAACGGCTTTAGGTTGCAGTTCTGTATTAATTTTTATTAATAATATTATTGCATAGTTAATGGTAAGAATTTTTAACCCACAATCAAGCAAAAGATCTACAGTTTATAGTAGGTTCCGAACCACATAAATTCAGCCGATATCAATAGTACAAGATTTTAATATCAAAATTACAGTATTTTTATGTAAATTCTGGTTTTTCCTACGGCTATTCATTAGAAAAAAATTGAAGTAAATTACATTTTAAAATAATTTTAATTAAAACGGCGCTAACTTATGAGTTATCTATTTTACGAATGTATAAAGTTTTAAAGAGTTATGATTTGTTAAAAAACGTGAGTTATAATTTTATAACGCACAGTTACGAGTTATGAACACTATAACTTAATAAAATACACATATAAAACGTATTATTCAGCAAGAGTAGATTTTTTTATTGGTCCCACAGAGATGTCGCTGAGCCTAAAAGGGTTAATAATAAATTTTTAATTAAACAATGAATCATGCTACATAAAACATTAATATTTTTTATTTTATTTTCTAAAACAACAATAATATTCATAACTTAAACAAAACGCGATGTATGTTTTGAACCGTGAAGGCCAAACCAAAAAGTGTTTGAACTCTTTTAAACTAAAATTGCACGGTCCAGACAATTGACATGTGGCTTCCTGTTCGCTCGTTAGAAAAAAAAATTGGGCTATTTTCTAATTTTAAGCCCAACCCACAAATGAAACACAATAGGATACAATTAAATAAGGCTGACAATCGTTATGCCAGTTTCAAATAATCTCGGTTCTGTTTAAAATAAATTTAAAATGATTTTTTTTAGACATACTAAAAGACAGACATGTTTAATTTTATAGCGCTTATGTCATAAATAAATTAACATTTTATGATATTTAAAATATCGTCGTTGCTTGCCAACTATTACTGAATTATTCAAATGTTTTCAAATTTTATTAATCGTGTTTTAAATTTGATTAAGTTGATAAATTTAATTAAGTATGATAATTATTAATAATAATAAACTCAATCGTTTTTACTTATTAAAAATATTTTAAAATAATATTATAATAATATTTCTTGATAATTTGTTATCTATCGCGGCAAATAAAAACAATAACAAATAATTAAAAAAAAATACGTAATAATAATTATCAGTCAATTAGTTAGCAATTAATATAAATATACATAACTTGTGAAAAACAATAAATTGCAAATATTTCATTTGAAAAGCTAATATTTTGAAAAATAAATCAAAACAATGTTTAAAACTCGAAAAATTGACATTTTGGCCTCAAGTCAAATATTATTTTGAAATAAACATAAAATTAAATGGTTTTCAAAAACGTGTTAACAATAAAGTCTTAAAATATTTATTACGTAAAAAGCATAGCTGCATTTATGCATAAAATGCAATAATTTTAAACAGAAAATTATTGAATAATATTCTTGTTTGTAAATTTCCGACTATACAAATATATTTTCTAACAACCTAACCTGTTTGGTATATTTAAGAATAGGTGTACTTAAGCAGCCAGGTAAAGTACAGGCCATGCATTTTTCCACTGTAAAACCGGCTTCAGGTAAAAACACACCTCTACTCAAGCATCAGAAAAAAAAAATTAAACTTTCTCTCCAGATCAAAATCCGTAAACTATAATACAACAATGCACGCCGTAATCGAAGTAAATAATCAGCTAATTCATTTATTTTTTCAGTAAAACATTTATTAAGTAGAATCACTCACCAATAATTCGAAATATGTATTAAAAACGCGAGTAAATAGTTAAAAACTCAACACGTTCATTATTATTTACAAAACGTCACAACTAACATATTAACACCACAAACATTCAAAATGAATCAGTTGATTGAAAACACAAACACGAGAAAATATAGGTTGTCATTCAATTGTTCGAAAGCGAATCACAGAAACTCATTGTATTTTCAATCAATAAACAAAATTGTCATTGTTTGCGAATGACATTTGGCGAAATATCGGTTAAAATATACGATTCACTGTGCATATGTTGTTTATAAACACGACGACGCTATGCAGCATCCTAGCGCGTACACAGTCACAACCAAACTGAAGCTAGTGGTGTTAGGCATTTTGAAGTCGGCGGTGTTGTGATTGGCTGGACGCGGCGTAGTTGTTCGCGCTGTTAGAACCGCATTCACTTACCACATTTACAAAAAACATCTAACCACTCTTACAGGTTTTCATAATACATTTACACCATATTAATTCGTTGCGTTTATTTTGAACATGTGTACGTGAATACAGATAACATACGTTACCGAAACCACGGCCATTGAACTAATACTTGTTTGACTGCTGCAGTATACGTGAAGTTCATCTCGGCTTTTAGCTGAACGTTGTTACAATTCCGAGATTTTGACAAATTTAATCCGGTTTTTGCGTACAAAAAGATTGATAAGTCATACGCATATGGTTGAAGAACAAAATAATCCGGCATGATGTATTATTAAAACTTTAATACAATTTTTCAAAATTTACGTATTTACTGGATATATGTGATACGCAAAACGCGACAGTGTTGGTGGTTGCATAACTATGAAACCATAGTCGACTCGTAAAGTTTGCGTTATATTTTGTGACATAATAATAATAATAAAAAAATCAAAATATAAATAAGCAACTTACCCTAGATTTTGGAGTATGCTTTAAGCCGATCGCAGGCTGGCTTCGATTACTCTGTAAACAAATATTTGCAGTTTTTTAGTAACAATATTTCGTTATTCTAATAAAAATAAGTTCACATGTTCATTTTTATTTCCAAATTAATTAATGTTTTATTAAAATGTATAGTTATAAGTCAATTAATGTACGCAATATTTGCAAATGCATATTAATTCATTGGTTTTGCTATACAATTTCACATAGCGTCTGCATCCCTTTAGATATATACATATACAGTTTTTGTTAATAAATCAAAAACAATTATTTCAATTACAGTAGTTTTACAGTAATTCAGAAAAACATTATAATAAATAAGTTTTAATATTATTAATTACATTAATTTTTTTTATTTAATTAGTTGTTTAAAACAAAATTACGTAAAGTCATTTTTGTTTTTAAATTATTTTTTAAAGAAATATGTCTAAAAATATTGAATACAAAAATTCTTAGAAATGCAGTTTTATATTTGTTATATAACATTTAATACCTTTAACATATTATTATACACACTTAATTATTAAACAATGTTATTAAAAATATATATATTTTCAAAAATAAAAAAAGTTTGACTTGTAAAATTTAGTGATAAAACGAGCATTACCACAAACCGTG
The DNA here is from genome assembly GCA_963966155.1 of Clivina fossor. Taxonomy (NCBI): domain Eukaryota; kingdom Metazoa; phylum Arthropoda; class Insecta; order Coleoptera; family Carabidae; genus Clivina; species Clivina fossor. Next base: position 2,506,633 of record OZ014563.1, read on the forward strand.
TACCCTACATTGGATAAAAAGAGATAATATTGTGTGAATTATATCTAGTTTGTTGCTTCTATTTTTCCATTATAGCTCTGTTTCTGTATTTTTATAATAAAAAGAAAATTTTAAAATACATACATCCCAACTTCGGTTTTGAGGCAACCTCAATTCAGTACTTTGTATTTCTTGTATTTGCTTAACAGTTTGCTTCAAATCAGCTTGTAATTTCTGCTGAATCTGTTTCTGTATCGACATTTTTTGTTCAATATCGTGACTGCTCGAATCGCCATCCGACAATGCAACATAACCTATCTTCTTTTGTCGTTGATTTTCTTTTTCCAGTCGTTGCGCGAAGATCTCCTCCAGTTTCTTCGTTTGCTGTTTAATCTGGCCTGGAGCTACCATTTGTTGGGGTTTAGATTTCTTACTATCATCAGTCTTATCGTTAAAAGTTGGTGCAAGAGTTTGTACTAAATTTTGTTTCGGTATTCTACCGATATCAGTCTTTGGCGCTACCAGTTTTCGATTATCGTCAGGATCTTTCGATTGTTTTCGTTCGCAGAAACTTTGCGATAAAGTTTTCGCTCTTTCTGTAACGGATTTTTCGAGAAATTCCGGCTGGGAAAATTTTCTTTGATGTCCTTCGATTTTGCGTTCATATTTATCGAACTTACCGATTTCAACATCTAGAGGCAGTTTTTTAATTGAATCTAATTGAATAAAATCTTTGAATCCGCCCGAATCTGAACTGTTTGAATCTAAGGAATCAATTTTTGTCATACTTTTTGAGGTAAATTCTTTTTTATGACCGATAATTCCGCAACAATCGGCTGTACTGTTGGATAGGATACTGCAGCATACAGTACTAGGGGAATTTGGTGCTACAACGTTCAGTTTCTCACTGTTTTTCGCTAGAATATTTGTAGCACTGTACTCCTTTCCCCTATCCGACTCATGCCCATTTCTCACCCGAATACGAACGTCACTGGCGCCTAGTGTTACATCGTGACTAGAAATTTTAAATGATTGATGCTGAGTTATAAATTTTACGGTTTCCGCGGATGTTGTTTTATCTTTATCGGTGGTTTTGTCGCCGTAATCGATATTTTTGACGTAGATATTGGTTGTATCACGATATTTTTGATCCAAAAATGCATCTTTGCCATTTGTTGCAGCTCGTAAGTCGGACTTTGGTGTCACCTTTAAATTAACGGGCGGTATATATTTTGGTTTCGAAGCGATTGTCGGTTTAGGCCGCGTAATTTTCGGTTTATCACCGCTAGAATCACTCGGATCTAACATTTTAAAAAAAAAAAACTAAATTATATTTACATTATTAATATCACAAATAAATATTTGATGCGGCTAGAAATACTCGCATTGATTTTCCAATAAAATAGTACAGTTAAACAATTATTTTATTTCTTTTCATCCACCAAAAACGCGTCCTTTATTGAAAACAATGCATTTGAAAATTAATTTGACAAGTGTTTACAAATGTTTTACAGGTAGTAAATACACACGCACAGAATTCCCCACCCCAAAACAAATGTCAAACGCATATCAGAATAACAAAACACAAACGTGACATTTGCTGAATAAACACAACCCCACTTTTGCACTTAAAGACGCACGTCGTTTGTTTTATACCCGTTTTGCAATACGGAAAGTTTTAAGGCAAAAATTTGACGATTCGTTGAGAATATTTTTAGGAAAATGAATGTTGTCTTGATAGGGTTAACTGTAGGTATTTTTAAAGCGAACGTTACATGGTGACGGGGTTGTTAGGGTAAACTCCCTTTTACTATGTGCGTAGTTTGGTGTGTAGACGTTGAGCGGCGCCAAGCGTCGTTCAAAAACGACGCTCGATACGGCGTACTATGTACTAGTTTAATGTAGATGCAATTTCCTATTTATTGAACTATCAGTTTTCATTTGCTTGCTTTCCGGAATAGCTAATCAAATTTACTTACTTATATTTTCAATATTATTTTGTAGAATTAGAAACTTATATCTTCGATAGTGGAAATATAAACGTGCAGAAATTAATTTGATACAATATATCTTTGTAAATAAATAAATGATTTTAAAATATATTTCACACAACAATATCTTTCATTTATTGCAGTTATATTTTAAATATATATTAAATTAATTTTAATACAAATATTGTAGTTTAAAGAAAGCAGTTTTTGACAAATATCGAAGTGGTTCCTGAAATATCATTTTCAAATAACTTTAATTTAGTATACACATAGAATAATAATTATAGTAAAGTACTACGTAATGGGTATCATTCTGCAAATAATTTTAAAGTACGATATAAATATATGACCGTAGTATTAGTAATAAATTATATATTGTATAAACAAATAAAAAATAAAAATCACTCGGTTTTAAGTTTCATAATTTTATTAAAATCCCTTTATTGGCCAATTTCAGCAGTTAAGTCTTCATCAGAAAGATTTCTTTCCTATTGTTAAAATAATTTTTACTAAAATTATTAGTAAAAATGATTAGTTTATAATCAAGCAATAAAAAAATTAAAGATTAGTAGGTATCAAACGATTTAGATACATCAGTTCAATAACAAAGTGAAAATTAAAAAAATAATTAGTTGAACTAACAACTTTTGAGGTGTCTTTCAAATACACTACCACTGCATTACGATTGCCTATTGTTAAGTAATATATACATACAAACTTTCAAGTAAGATACCACATAACAAATAATTAAAAATAAATAAAATAAAATAAAAAACAAGCATATTTAAAACGCTTTTGCAAAATGTATAAATCAAGTTTCTTGATAAATCATATTCATATTTTTAAATTATTAATGAAAAAATTATCAAAAGCAAAAATTTTAAATATACATATTTAATTTATTTTGAGAAAAGCAAAATGAATTATTTTCGAAATAAGATATTAAAATTTTAAATTCATACAAATAAATAATTATTTTTTACAAATGTTCCTCAAATATCTATATATAAAAATATTACCGTTATAGAAAATTATACAAAAAGTTGTAAAAATACTATAAAAATTAATTAACGTCAATTACATAATTTGCAAAATACTCGATGACATTTACCATAAAAAAGATGAATCACATAAAAACATAAAAAGATAATTTTATAACATAATTACAACATAAATTTCTAGATAAAAAACTGAGTTATAAATAGATTATCGCCAGAGTAGTGAAAGTCAAAATATAAATTTTTTGTTTTACCTTGCCCGATCCTCGTGTATTTGCCGATAGCAGCGCTCCTAGTGCGTGTTCTCGATACTCCTTGTCCAAGTGGTCGTATTGAGCCTGAATACGTCTGCAACACGCAGTACAAACAGATGTCACTAGTTGCGGATTAATAGGCGATTTTTCGGCCACACAATAGATGTCAGAATTTAATATAGAAAAAGTGTTAATAGCGCTAAAACTAAACCCGAGATAAATAGAGTAGTCTGGATGATGTTAAAGTTTTGAAAATAAATTTTAAATTCAAATAAATGTAGAAAAAAATTGATTTGTCTTATGTCTAAATTGGGGTTCAAAAAACTCTAAATATAAAATAAAATGCGAAAATAATACGTATCTAAATTTGGCTTCAATTATAGCTAAACCTGATGTCGAACATAATATTATTTATATATTTTGTACAAAAAAAAAAATAAATATCAAAAATTTACAAATTATTTTAAAATATTTGTTAGACAAATACATATATAAATTTATACTTTTGAAATGAACATATAATTACCAAAACAATAAGATTTCCAAATAAATCTGACAACAATATCGAAATAAAAATAATGTTTTTGCGTATGCAACTAGATATTTTAGTTTGTAACTTTAATAAAATAAAAATATATTAAACAGATATCTACTAATTTTTGTTTTATACTACAATACGATACCGACAAAAATCAATAAAAATAGTTCAAAATAATACTCACGAGATGGCAACTAAAAGTTCTTGTTTTTGATGTTCCTTAGCTTTGATGGAGCCACCTTCAGCTAAAGCTACCTGAAGCTCCTTTTGCAGGACAGCCAGCTTTCTTCTTTCTGCTTCTAGAAGCAGACTGGTAACCTGTAAAAAAATTTAAAAATTATAAAATTATTTTTATTTTTTCCCTTATTCATTTAAAGAAAACAATTAATATTCACCAAAAATAATTAATTACAATATAAATTTGTGTCTACAAAATTTTATTTTATGAATAATCTTGAGAAATACTTATTCGAATATTTAAAAAAATTTATAATTTGCTTAGTAAATAATTACACTGGTTACCATCCTGTAAATGGACAATAGAATTTTTTTTTTTTTGATAATAAAACCTACGACCGTATTAACAATAGCGCAATAAAATTGTGTTGCGATAAATAACATTTGTAAAATGTAATTTCTTTTAATTTAAAGTACAGTAATTTCTCCGTATTAATACGAAGTAAAATAAAATCTATTATATTACTAATTGCAGATATTTATTCTGTCTTTAAGAGATACTACACCTTAAAAAACTTTTTATCATTTTTTCACAAGTATTATTATATTTTTGAGAAAAACATATAAAAATGTAAAAGAATACATAAAATAATATTCATTTTAGATTTACTTCGATTTGAGTAAAATAGAATAAAATTTTAATATATTAATAGTTTTTAACATTAGATTATCTGAAAGATATTAAACTAAAATAAATATTTACAAAATAGTAATAAGTGATTAATTATTTTATAAATAAATTATATTATCAGGTTATTCGTCTGATAAAATAATGAAATAATTTCTGTTTTTTATATACAAAAAAAATGTATAATAAAATATCATCTTTGTTTTAATTTTATATTGGATATCGTCTACTGTAAATGGTTGAAAAAGCAATAAAAAAAATGCATTATAAAATGCAATTTGTAATAGCTTTTTTTTTCAAGGCCAGATAAAATATAACTCCGATTTTAATCTGTTTATTTTACATTTCACATTATGATCATGAAGTACATTTGTACTTACATTCATACAAATAGATATAAAACAAGATTAGAAGTATATGGGTAAACCCATATAGAGACTACTTTGACATTTCTCGCAAAGTTGGCAACACTGTATTTTAATAATATTATAATTTATGTGGGCACTAGGAAAAACTTTTCTGAAAATTTGATCAAAATCGAATAAATAATGTAGCTACAATAAATTTTAGTAATTTTTTTCTCGGAAAGTTGGCAACACTGTATTTTGTTAAAATTACATAAATTATATGAATACTAGGAGAATCTTTTGTGAAAATTTGAGTAAAATCGGTTAAATAACATGGCCATAATAAATTTTTTAAAACTTTAGTAATTTTTTTCTCGGAAAGTTGGCAACACTGGATATTAATAAAATTATATAATTAATGGGAGCACTAGGGAAATGTTTTCTGAAAATTTGAACAAAATCGGATAAATAACGTAGCCAATATGAATTTTTAAAAACTTTAGTAATTTTTTTCTCGGAAAGTTGGCATTACTGGAAAAAAATAAAACCACATGACCATCTTGGGTACTAGACAAATTTATCCTGAAAATTTCATTAAAATCGGTTGAACCGTCTAGGAGGAGTTGCGGCCACAAAATTTTGACTTACGACCGAGCGAGCGAGCGAGCGAGCGAGCGAGTGAGCGAGCGAGCTGACGACGCACACACATACACCCTCATAAACTAAGTTCAGATTCGTCATCTACAGGCTATATGAAGGATTTCTATACAAATTTTTTTTTTTTTTGAAAATGTTACAGACACCGTACCAAACGCTTTACTACTTTTCCTTGCAGTCAAAGTAGTAAAAATAATGTTCTTATGTTTGTATAAAGATGTATGTAGGTATATTTGTATTTAACTTTATTCAATATGTAAGTTAATATGTATATAATAAATTACCTTTAAAAATAATGCACATTACAGAATTATTTAAAGATTTGAAGCTGTCCATTATAGCAATTAAAAAATTTAAATAGTTTTATTTTTTCTGTTTCTTAAAATCAAAATTTATTTTTATTTAATATTGTATTAAATACTGTGTCCTTTCTTATGTTACATGTACTATATCGCATTATTTCTGGTTGAAAACAATATTCATTTTTGTTCAGTTCGATACACTGATTACGCGATGAGAAGTACCGTAGAAATAAAGAATGCAGAGGTAATAAGTATGATAATATAGAAGAATAAGTGTACCGAGGCGAAGATAAATAGAATGAAATTATAAAAAAAGAAGAATAAGCGTGAAAAATGGCAGAGAATAATGAACAAACTTGATTGAAATTTTTATAATCTCAGAGAAAATTACCAATCTTATTTTACATATTTTTAGTTTTACTTATCATATTATATTCAACATTATAAAAAAAAACGTTTCAGAACTCATTATATTAAAATTAGAATGCTATATAGATTAAAGTTCTGTATTATTTTATTCAAATTCGACGTTAACTAATGAGTTTAGCAGTGATAATCAGAATAATAAATCTTTAATGTAAGATAGACATAAATCACTTGACAAAAATAAAATAAAATGGTATTGTGGCTTTCTCGATTTAAGGAAGGCTTATGACAGTGTTCTTCAGAAAATCTTGTACGGTGTTAATGGTAATATTTTAGGAGCAATTTGATCTCTCATCTCTGTATGATAAAAGTAAAGCTGCTGTACGAGTTGATGGTTGTTTAAGTGACTGGTTTCGTGTAAATGTTGGTGTGCATAAAAGGAAAATGACTGCTATGGAAATGAAATTTTTACGTGGCGTATATGTGGAGTAACTAGTAACTAATCGGGTACGAAATAGATTAATGTATGATGAAATGTTGCAAAAGTTGGTTTTAGTCAATTATGATGGTTCGGTCATCTTGACCGAATGTCTAATGAACGTTTTAGTTAAAAGAATATATGTAAATAATTTCGAAGGTATATGTTTGCATGGACGTCCGATGAGTAGATGGTGTGGTATGATTGAAAGTGTTTTGCGTGAGTGGAAGTTTACAAGTACTGGAATAGAAAAGCATGTATGAGATGTATAATGAATGTGAAGAAAACTAATTTCGGGATAGTGGAAAAAGTTTGTGTCATACCCTTGTGGGTACATGGCGTGATTGTAATAGGTACAGTATATATGTATGTAAAAACCCACTTTTAACATACAACTCTATAACTTATTAATACAATTAGGAGGTTATACGTCGTTCAAAAATAAATATGTGTGTATTTTTTTGCATAACAAAATTAGTATATTTTACGACAAAATTAGAAATATATATATATATATATATATATATATATATTTAGAACATAAGTTAATGTCCTATGTATTCATTTTTAAATAAATGTCTGGTATTAAAAACTTTATTTAAAATTAATCCTTTTTGAAAAAAAAAATAGTAAATTGAAAGTCATTTCAGAAAGAAAAAAAAAACGATTAAACTGACTAACCTCTTTTTGCCAATCTTCAAAGAAATAGAGTATATATATATATATATATATATATATATATATATATATATATAAAAAAAGGAAAAATTTGTAATTACAATTTAATATTTAATATTGTTTTGTATTCCACATACCGATCATTGTATTAATATGCATTGGAAATTCTTTCTATTGGTAATCAGTTATAATTACATCAAATATTTATAACTTATTGATTAAATTTGTAACAGTTTGGTTTGGTCACGTTATGTTATACTAAAACGTTTATCTATATTTTTTTACAATATATATTATTATACTTATAAATATATTATAATTTTTACATATAAATAGTAATTTATTTTAAATAAATACCAAAATTATGAATATACATTAAATTGAAGTTAATTCGATATTTAAGCTACTTCTATTCAGTTTACAACTGTAAGTCCTGTAGCGTTACAGGATATTTTGTCTTTCTCTATCAATAGAAAACTTCCATTTATTAGAAAAAGACGAAACATTCTGACACTACAGATCTTACAGATGTGAATCAAATAGCGCCATTAGATACATACATCATGTTATATCGTGTTTCTTGTTATATAAAATATAGAATATGTATATTTTGAAAATAAACCGATATTTTTGAATTTTATTAATGGTTTTTGAATTTTACCCGGAGTCTTCCGGTAACATCCGGAGTTTCCGGATTTACCCGGAACTTTCCGGACTTACCCGGAGTTTTCATATTTTACTAAAAATCTTACGATTTCATTCTGAGTTTACCTAAAATTAACATTATTATCTAGTTCTGAACTTTATTATAATGTCTTCCGATTACGTTAATATAATAAACAAAAATAGATGCTATATAAAAAAAAAAGCCAAAAATATATTTTTATGTTGAAAGTATTATATCTGTAATTTTGTTTTATTTCTCAACAACTATTACTCCTATGACACAAGTAAAATTTTAGTTTGTTAAACATTTATTCTTATTATTTTAAAATATAATTGTCGAAACTAAAACAATATCTAAAAAAAAATATAGTTTTTAATTTTATCTAAAGTAGATATATTATAGAACTGGCTTGTACAACAAAGTCGATTATAACTAATATTACATAGTTAGTGTTAGTCAGTTAAGATGGTTCGGACATGTTGAGCGAATGTCTAATGAACGTTTGGTTAAAAAAATTTATTTGAATGATTTTGATGGTTTACGTTTGCGTGGACGTCCAATGAGTAGTTGGAGTGATATGATTGAGAGTGTTTTGCGTGAGCGAAAGTTTCCAAGTAGTAGGAATAGAAGAGCATGTATGAGAGGAATTATGAATGTGGATGAAGCGAAAGTTGCTTGTTTGGATAGGAGTGTTTGGAGGCGACTGATTTCGGGATAATGAAAAGAGTTTGTGCCACACCCTTTTGGGTATATGGCGTGATTGTGTATGTATGTATGTATGTATGTACATAGTTTTAACCAGAAACGAATAATGCAATTCTGTTCGCATCTTATAAGATTTATAAGGTTAAGAATTTTTTTTTTTAGTTAATGTAATTCTTCTTCTGATAGAAAAATAAAGAATATTTCGTTAACACAATGAGTCTTACAAGATGCGAACCTACTAACCTAACCTACCCTAAATAGCCAATTACGTAAAAATACTGTATGTATAAATAGCCAATTGCGTATACATACCGTATGTATAAATAGCCACTTTCTAAAATTAAACTAAATCATCCAAACAGCATTTAAATAATAAAAAAAAATGATAGTATTCTATATTATTCTATCTATACTTATATCTATCTGTAGTACTATAACTATATATATTTTTTTGTTTTTATTAATAAATACAAAATTTCACATTTAAAAAAAACCAAAAGATTTCTATAATGCTATAAAACTTGATATATACAATGATACAGTAAATTTGTTGTATGTTTTTCTGTATTAAATTTGTCAATCAAAAAATTAAAATTACATATATTTCTTTAAATAAAAATAAGTAGTATGATAATCATAAACATATACTTATAAAAACTGTACATTTGTATTGCAAACATAAAATTACATATTTTTAAAATCACCGAAGTAATTTTCTTACGAAATCCATATTTCATATCCATGAAAATACAACCAAAAAAAAAAGAGAAAACAAAATACAATTCGAGTACGCTTTAATATATCGTTCTTATTCGTGAAAAATAATCTCACCATCCTTCTCGCACTCCGATATCGATCCGTTTGTGTCTCTGTTCTACATTATCGATTCGTAACCGGTACGAACCGGTTCGCGTCCGTCTTAAATCAATGCTAGAAGTAATGTTTGTGTCCGTTGCCAGGTAACCGAGTTATTATAGAACATCAGCTGATAAGCGCCACCCGAAATGCACTTTCGAATGGTAGGGGAGAGGGCTAGGATAGTGACGTCATTGCGCGATAGCTAATATTACAATCAATCGCGCAACCCCAAGATATATCTTCTTATTTTTACATTCGTTTAATGACTACGAAATAATAACCAACCAATAAACTAGGATAAATGCATGATAGATCCAATTGAGAATTAAATAATTATTTCGAATAAGGTGAATGAATATTGATATGCAGTATATATTTGATAGTAATTTATCAATCTTTTTTTTGACGCTGTTTGTTGCATATAAAGGTTTTTTTCTATCGCCTTTTTGTGTATTGTTTGAATTGGTGGCTACCACTGACTTGTACCTTTATTCTAAAAGCAATTTTGTACGTTAATGATTTTAATAATAGTATACACAACCTGGATTGATTTTTTTTCGTAAAAGGACAGTAGGGTAATATTAAAGTTTAATGCACTGTATAATGGAAAAGTTATCTATAAAATACTCTACCGGGGGCTTTCTGTTGTCGATCGCCCTTAGATTTTCAATACATTTACGATAGACACTTAGACAAATTATTCAATTAGACAATTATTATTCTTTGGTGTTATTTTTATATTTATATTAATATCAGAATTTTTTTAAATCAAATTATTGTTGTTTCCAAGTAATAGGAATAGAAGAGCATGTTTGAAAGGTATCATAAATATGGATAAAGCTAGAGTTGTTTAGATAAGAATATTTGAAGAAAACTAATTTCGAGATAGTGCAAAGAGTTTGTGCCATATCTTTTGTTTTATTGTTAATTTAATTGCAACCAAAATTAATATTATATATGTCTATTAACCAGGGCTACAAAACTGATTTAAAACTGGTTAACCGTTATTTTAGTGAAAATTTCACTAATATAAACCAAAATCGAAACCGGAATTTTTTTTTTGTAATAAATCGGTAACTTTTAACCGAAATACTAAAAAACTTAGTTACATTATGTTTTTGTCAATTTTTAATATAATATACATATTTACAATGAAACAAATTATGCCACTATTAATTATTTTTTCTTGTAATAAGCTATTGAAAATTTGAGAATTTTAACCTATTTTTGAAATTTTGTGGAAATTATATTTCATAGTTACGGAGAAAGTTATATATATCATATATATATATATATATATATATATATATATATATATATATATATATAGATTTATTCATAAATATTCTTTTATAGCTAATTGTTTGAAAAATAACAAATAAAATTTGAAGTAAATTATTCATATTTCATAAAATTTTAAAATAAGTTAAATAGTGAAATTTTTTGCCATTTGTACTATTTAACATAGATATATGAAAGATATGAACTAAGACGTCCACATATAACTTGCAATTAAAAAATAGTTCATTAAAAAAAAATATATTAATTATTAAAATAAAACGGCTTCAAGATATAGTTCTGTATTAATTTTTATTAATAATCGACGTTTCGAGGTACTCAACGAAACTCATCATCACATCACTGTAAATAAACAGAACATAAAAACAAGTTACTAAGTAACAAAATAAGTAACTAGATTATCAAATTTTATAAATTTTTAATTAAAAGTTAAATTTTATTTAAATCATTGATTTCAGACTGATTGATGTTTTCTTTTTCTTTTTAAATTTCGATTGCTTCTCTTATCAATCTACTGTTAATATTGGTAGATCTTGCAATTATTACAGTATCTTCTAAAGCCGTTTTATTTTAATATAATGAATTTTAAAAGATTTTTCACTATGTTAGTAATTATTCATGATATATATGAGCATTTTATATATAATTTATTATTACATTAAGTATAAAAGTTTTAGTTTATATAAAGCCGGCTAATTTAATATTTTTTCTAAATAACTCTATTTAAAATAGGTGTAACTGTATTTTGCAATTAACCGAAATTTTTAAAACTGGTTTAACTAAAAACCGTTAAATTTTTATTGTAAATTCATAGTGCAGTTCAGTCCCAATTGCATTATGACAAACATAACACTAATTTCATAAACAAATGCAAAAGATTCTCAACTTAATAACTAAAACAAGTTTTTTTTTAATGACATGATATAAAAAACTACAGAATAATTCTAACCGTTTTATTAACTTTGCTTATACTTGACCAGCATGACCGAGTGGTTTAAGACGTGTGTCTGACACCGCTTGTACCTGTGCCGAAACGGGTTTGAATCCCGCTTGGGACATTTATGTTTGTAATGTCCAAATGTCCAAAATATACATATCCTAGCATCTATTGGTTGTTGATCTTCGCTATCGAATCCATTTGTGTAAAAAAAAATCTGCTTATAAACTCTGGCTATTTAATTTAATATCAAGCAATTATGTAAGCCCTGTCTGTTTTTAATTATGCTATAAATATTAGTATCATTTCTGATAAAAAAATTATTTATAATTTAAACAAACTTGTAATGCAAAAAAAATGTGAAAGAATGATAAACATGTATGAAAAAAATGTTATACATTTTCTGATAATATTAAATAATGAATAGGTATTCGTCATGCACTAAATTATGTAAAATGTAAATATAAAAAAATTGCTTTATAAATTTTTTACCTCATTTATGGTCATGAACTTATTTAAGTTAAGTAATTGGAAAGTAACTCATTTTTTTTACTTAACTGTTTTAAATCAAAATCACATAATTGTTATTTAAGCATGCGTTACTTGCTAATTTTTTATGTTATTAATTTTAATAATCTTAATTCAAGATATAATATTGTTTCTAATTTTATTAAAAAAAATAGAGAAAATTTCACTTTTAAAATAGTTAATTGCATATAACTATTAAATATTTTGCAGTACATTTTATTAATTTTTTTGTAAGTAAAATAAAATAAAAACAAATCTTTTGGAAAAAATAAAAAACATGTTATATTTTAATCTTTAATTCAATAATTTAATTATTAGTATAAATTCTATTTATATCTATTAAAATTTGTAGATTTTTTTTATTTCAACAAAATTTTTGTTTTTTTAATAACTGTATATATTTTAAAATGACAGTTAATTTATTTTCATATCAACATATAAATGATTTATTTTTAAATAGTTAAATAAGGTTAAAGTTAAATATAAGTTAAGCATGAATTTTAAATTTCCTTTCTACAAAAAATATCTATATATTTGAAAAAATAATAACTATAATAAATTATTTATATGTTAATATCCAAAAGAAATATACGAAATTTAGGAAGAAAATACTAATTTTGTTTATCAATGTTTATAATTGTTCATCCTTGGTATTTAGTAAAATAATTCAACTATAATAGACATCATTTATTCTTATTCTTTTTTTTACACTCGCATCTACATATGTTTTGATAAATGAGCAGATATTTCGTAAAATTTGATATTTAAACAAATTTGTTTTTAAGAACGCGATTGTTAACATTTGAACGGCTATTATGTAATCTTAAGATGTAACATCCAAACGCATTATTATGTGTTTCAACTAATACTAATCGTTTATTTAAATGTCATAGAATTAATTACATTTTAATCTGTAATTTGTTGAGCTATTTTTTTTTAATTATTTTTTGTGAATTATTTTTCTTAAACATAAACCATATAAAGTACTTTTTAAATAAATTAATGCAAAATTATAGGCTTTTGGATGCTTTAAGCGTGGATTAACATTAGTAGAGTTAGTGGTAGAGTACAATAGTAGAGTGTGTACTATTCTATTACTAGTAAATACTTTAAAATAGTAAAAGATGAGTATTAAAGATAGGAGAGGGTAGAGTAAAGTGCCAGTGTACGAAGATTTATTGCAGTTGAGTAGAGTAACGCAGAGCAGTGTGACAATTTTTCAAAATTTATGAACGAAAGTTACTGCGATTGACAAATAATTGTCATAGTTAAATAATACTTTAGTTTAATACGTACAAAAATAAAATGGACGAAAGCTGAAAAAAATTTAAATTAAATTCTACTCTACCAAACTACTAGCCAAACAGTTATTCTACCAACAATAGTAGAGCAATTTGGAGAAAAAGTATGCTAACGTACTCTACTACTAATTCTACTTTAGTTCAAATATTTAGCATAGGTATTACGACAGTTACATTGTTTTAAAACTAGTATAAGTTAAAACGATGTTAAAAATTTAAAATAATATAATAAATAAACATTGATTACTCCAAGTTTTTGTATTGACAAAATAAATAATAAAACCAAAAAAAAAATCAAATTTCCTTGTAATAGCAGCAAACGAAATAGAAAAAAAAAACGAATATATAATTTATTCTAGAGACAAACACAAGCCACCATTGATCAAAGTAAAGGTAATTTTCGAATCGACACACTGTCGACTAGCTAGGCTAGCATTTGTTTTTATCGTTTGTTATAATCTATACACCGAACACATATATATATATATATATATATATATTTATATATATATATATAGATTCGAACTAGCTTTGTGTGTGGTGTTCCCGGACTCTCTATCGGCATTCACGCGAAATGTAGATTAATAATAATAAAAAAAAAGCTAGCTACCACATTTGAAAAGAGAGCCACACGACGAAACTTCTTTAACACGAAACTTTTTATATTATAATTTTTACACGTATGGTGCTGGACACAGAATTAGGTCGCATTCGTTACAGTTTATGATTACGTATGTTAGGAAACAAAATCGATGATAATTTACTGGTTTGGTTTGACATAAGTTACGTGTCAAAATTGTGTCAAATTGCACATTATTGATTCAAGTTTTTTCCTGTTTTACGAGCGGAAAATTTATCGAATAGTAATAGATAAAATATTAAAATTTTATTATATAATATTAAGTTTTTCAAACTGCCGTTTTAGCTTTAGTTCTACACACAAGCACAAGAATTTGATCAATCCAAACACTTGACACATTTTTAGTTTTTATACAAAGTATTTGGATTGTGCTTATGCGTAAAACTAAAACAGCAATCTGAATGAAACTTGGTTTTAGTTTTATGTTTCAACGCAGAGCTATTGAATTAGATTACTTAATGTGATGAAATAAAACGAAAATTGACATTATTAACGTCTTTTAAATTACATTTTTATTGTATTTTCTAAGTTAGTAAACACTGGTAGTGTAGTTCAGAACGAAAAAATATCAACGAGTAAAATATAAAAACGAATTTCCAAATAATTATGAAAGTGTGCATGAGATTTAATATTCGTTGATTTATATGAACAACGAACATTAACCTTAAATTAACGAAAAAATCAATTTAAAACTCATTTATCCTTATCCTACTTATCACAAAATTAGTGTTATTAGATATTGATCCTGAACCAAACTATTTACTAACTTATATAAAAAAAAACATCCTAAATGTACGATTTTAGTGTTTTATCATTTAATATTAAAAATTTTTATCATTTATACAACTGGCTGTTGTCGAAAAAGCTTAACATTTATCTAATAATAAAATATAGACGAAACGGATTAACTTATATAAATACAATTTAATAGCTGTTAAAGCACCACCTTGTAATTCAAAATATATTTAAAAAAATAAAACACCCTGTATAAAAAAATCTGGTTAACATAAACTTGATGCAATCTAAATAAATCCTTTTACATATCCATCTAATTCAAATTTAAAAAATGTATTTTATTTTCAAATATTTCAAACACAAATGATTTGTTTACGCTCAATTTAATGTATTCTAGAAAACGTTTTAACACATCATAAATTTGGTCGAAAATTGCTTTAATTTACGACTTAACATGTTGTCTTACAAATTATCTTCAAAGTAGTAAAAACTAAATAGCAAGAAGTGAAAGTACGTGATAAAAATATATCAGGATGTAACATAATAAGCTATGCTATTCCTGCTGTACGTATACTAGAATGCAATGTACCTTACGTAATCTAACTTTCAAAATATCTAATAAAAATTGTAGAAAAATAACAAATTTATTTATATGCGCGACTAACAATAATCATAACGCACACAAAAGAAATTTTATGTGCGTTCAAATTCTGATTTTAATTGCGTATTAACAAGTATAATGATATTTTGCTAACAATAATGTTATTATTATTACACAAAGTAATTAAAATATACAATACGGTTTTAAAATCACTGTAGTGTAATGGTTCTTGTGATAATTTTTATTTAATTTTTTTATAATTTCCGTATTTTTATTTTTACAGAACAATATATTAACGTGAAGTTATGGAGTAGTATAATAATTTTATTTGCTCTGATAACGGTATCTAGGAAGCATACGAACAGAAAAGTTCACGGAGAAAAAGAGTATTACATATATATTTTGATTTCATTTTTTTTTAATTGATGGAGTATATGAAAAATGCCCATAAATTCAGAAAAAGAAATTTGTATTTATGCAGAAGGCGATAAATTAGCTATTTTTTTTTACATGAAACATTATCTCATTTTTTTTTAAAATATTTACAAATATTTTAATTTCCACTTAATCACAGTGAACTAATATATAGTTAGAAAATTTAATAAAATTGAAAAAAATGTATTGGCCATGCCGGGATTTAAACCCGGGTTTCCTGCTTTTACGGCAGACGTTCTAAACACTAGACTACGAATCCACGACGAGACAAACACATTTTTCCAACTACTCGTATATTGTGTTTGATCAGTCATGATTAAGTTAACCTGGTCAGTTGTATTACTGTAATATGATATTAAAGCAATGTTTCGGCGATGACACTAATGCCCGTATCGAACTAACTATCGTATCAGGAGCTTATCAAGCACAGAAAATGTTCTATCTTGGCAGTTGACAGTCAAAAATCTTAAAAATAACATTTTGAGTACAACTCATTCTATAAAACTGTCCGGCAAACATGTTAAGTTAAAATTATTTTAACAAATTAAATTTCAGATGTCAAAACAAATTTATTTAAATATTATAATTATTTATTTCATTGCTGTTACAATATTTGCAAAATAAAATTAATTACAAATTATCTTTTTTTATGTTACTCAATTTCTCTAACAATTACAATGAACTGTCTTTAAGTAACCTTTTTAAATTAAATTTGTAAGTGCAAACTTTGTAAGTGGTTATTAGCCATTACATAAAAAATTTCTCAATAAAAAGTCACACTTGATTTGCAATAGAACATGTTTCTATAAACATGTTATTGTATTACATATACAATTTTCAATACATTTACCATGTTATATAATTATTGTTATTATAATATCAAAGAAGATTATTGTATAGAGTTATATATCGCATTTTGTACGTTTCACAATCAATCAACGTTTTTATACGTTGGCAGACCTGTATATTTATTTCACATTTGAAAGTCAATTTTGTCATAACAAACCACTGGTTCAAGTCAACTAGGTATGCATTAAAAATGGAAAAACATTATTTGTTTTGTTATTGCAAAAGTACTTTCTAGAAAATGTAACATATTGTGTATTTTATTTTATTAGGATTTAATGTTTCTTATACAGGCTGTTTCAGTTATTCAGAATATTGACGAAATTCATGTACATTTATTAATATGTTTAATTCATAAATTTAATACAATTATTTCTATTTAAATAAGTGTTTTTTCTTATCTGATATAAATTTTGTATTGAATATAATGAATTTGATAAAATATAATAACGTTGCACCAAAGTGGTGCACCTATTTATGAAAAGTTAATAAAATTTTCAATAACAATTAATTGTGTGATAAATTTTAACTAATAATATATTTAGGCAAGTGATATTATTGTGAAATAATTATTAAATTATTAATAAACACGCATTCTTTGAATAAATTACAAATTACGATTAAAAAACATTTGAAATTTTTTTTTTGTATTTTTAACTCGAAATATATATATCCCGGACTTACTGTCATTCTAAAGCTTTTTTCAAATAACTTTTTTCAAAATTTCTTCAGATAAAGTAAGTTTGCCCTAGACCTATACCGGAAGTAATAGTGGCTATAGTGCATTTTTAGTTTATAGACAAGCACCAAAAAGTTCCGTAATAATAATTATCAAAAAAATCAAATAATAAAAAAAATTCTCATATGATGTCGACTTTTCGGCGGACACTGTATATAAATAAAAATCTATTTAAAAAATTCAAACAACGCAATTTAAATATATTGTTTTATAAACTTACCTCTAATTGGACCCCAAATAAATCCCTGGACCGATTTGGTTTATAATTGGGTTCGGCGGGCCCTACATCACCTCCCCCTTCAGCCGGCTCTGACACCAAACTAGGCATTACATTTTCTATAGGACTCATCTGGAAAAAAATCATAAATATTTCAGTCATAAAATTTACTCTTATTATTATATAATATGATTGACTTCAATGTCAAATCTTTCATAATTTTTTACTCTGTTTGGAAAGGTTCTATTATCATTCTATGTTACAAATTTCTTTGTTTTTAATGACAGTTTTTTTATGAAGTTATCTAACAAGTCTGGTTTCTATTATAACTGCTTATCTTTAAAAAATTGCATATATATTAGGGTGGCCGTAATTTTGACAAAGTCGGAAATTTGTTACTCTCACCCTCTCAAACTATTCAAAATAAATAAAAAAAAATTTGAGCCGTCATCGCAGGTCCGAAAAATGACGTTAATACGTGCCTGTAGTGGGGTCAAAATTCACATGTAGTTTAAATGGGGAAAATGACTTTTTTGATACTTTTGTGTATAACTTTTTATTCGTTCAAGCTAAAAATATTTCAGGATGACTGCCAAAAGGCTTATAAAAACAGCTTTCAAGCAGACTAAAATTCAAGTCATTTGAACAAAAATTGACGGCGTAGCGTCAATTTAAAATTTGAAGTATATAAACGACAAAAACCTTTATATAAGAATTTCGATTAATATTTCAGTTTTGACCCCAAAAATTGATATATCACTAACAAAACTAACAAAACTATATTCTGAAATTTATTTTAACTATTTTGAAATGGTTGTAGGTATACATCAAGTTTTGGGGTCAAAACTGAAATATTATTCGAAATTCTTATATAAAGGTTTTTGTCGTTTATATACTTCAAATTTCAAATTGACGCTACGCCGTCAATTTTTGTTCAAATGATTTGAATTTTAATCTGCTTGAAAGCTTTTTTTATGAGCTTTTTGGCAGGCATCTTGAAATATTTTTAGCTTGAACGAATAAAAAGTTATACACAAAAGTATCAAAAAAGTCATTTTCCCCATTTAAACTACATGTAAATTTTGACCCCTCTACAGGCACGTATTAACGTCATTTTTCGGACTTGCGATGACGGCTCAAATTTTTTTTTATTTATTTTGAATAGTTTGAGAGGGTGAGAGCAACAAATTTCCGACTTTGCCAAAATTACGGACACCCTAATATATATATATATATATATATATAATTATTTATTGACACATATTTTATTGAAACAAATATACATAAAACAGAAGATAAAAATAATAAAACCACTAGTACCTTTGTTATAATTTAAAAATATGTTTCACCAAGAACCGACTACAAACTTAATCTCGATTATTTATAAACAGAAGATCTTTACTCAAAATAATACAGATATAATGAATAAAATAATGGTACATATTAAAAAAGTACATAATGTAGTTAATGTATAGAATATGGTCAATATCAAATACGATTTTTATTTATACACACAACTAACTCAGATGTATAAATAAAAAAAAAAATTAGTAAATATTAAAAGAAAAAAACTTGACCTACACATTTATTCTGTAAATAATGAACTTGTTTTATTCATAACTTTCTTTCATAACATTTGCTTCTTGCGGCCAAAGATGTTAACTTAACGGGCAAGTAAATATGATAGAGTAAACACTAGAATACGGAGAAAGTACTAAATAAAATATTCATTTCTGCGGACAAAATTTCAGTAATCATCATTTTCAGTTTAGATATTCTCTTTCTAACATACAATTTAGATTTAAAAGTTTAATTCAATACAATTATTTTGCATAAATTAAAGGAGCTATTCTATTTACTAATAGTAATAATCATACTTTATTTATACTGCAAGTTTACCCAATTAGAAAATTACAGTGAAATTGCATTTGCAAATTGATTTTTCAAATTATTTTTAGTACAACAAAAACTATCAATAATCTGATTCGAAGTACAGACTTTATTGCACGATTTTAAATAACTAAATAATGGTGAACTTTTTTCTTTCAATTCAAATATAAATTTGAATCTTAGTCTTATATTAGATACATGTAAAAGTAACAAGGATAATAAATCAGGAACATCAAAATTATAAATTATACTCCATATGAACAATATCATTAAAAGTTCTCTCCTACTCTGAACTGAAAATATGTTAAACAAATTATATTGTGTTGTGTTATATACACTAGCGATGTATTGTAAGTTCTGTGATAGTAAAGATTAGAGTATAATTATAGTAGAACTTGTAAAGAGACGCGGTATAAAAAAGCCTAATAACATATACGTAGAATCTCATACATACTAACCTACTTATTTCAAAATTACTTTTATGTTTTAGTCGTAATGCTATTAGATCTGAATGCACTGTCTATTAGTTTGTGAAAACACAATAAAAATTTGTGAAAAGACATTAATAATTTCATTTTTTGGATGAAATATAAGCAACATCTGATAGAATCGTGCATTTGCGTTGCTTTTTCATAAGTTAGTTTGGTAAAAAATCACTAGTTACTAGTTCTGTGCTAAAATAAAACACTAATTTCAAGATAAGTAGAGTCTGAATGACTCTTAAAACTCTGCCGATACTGTTCAAACCAGAGGTGTGGAGTTGGAGTCGTTGAGTCGAGAAGTTGAAGAATTTTGCCGAGAAAAAATTAACAAATATAAATCCACATAAACAAAAAGATATTTTTTCCCTGTTTTAATACTAAAAATAATGCCACGATGTTACTACTAACATTTTGCATTATTTAATGATCGATAAATCTAAATATGAGCACATTACCGTCTCACTGCTAGAAAAGCCAGTCGTTCATTCGCTAGTCATAATAAAAAGTTCATATAATCTTAAAGTCATATAAACAAACAACACAAAAAAACAATATAATATTAAACATTTTTAATATAATATCACTGAACACTATGTGAAAATATGACTACATATCTGTACTCTACGTACATCATCATTTTTCTTGATGATAAATAAAATTAATAGAGAACTAAATCCTAAAGCCTGTTTATTTAAAAAAATAAATATTTTATCTGCCTATAATGTTGACCCTGTTTGTACAAATTAATAAATCTTTTAATAGCTTCTAGAAAATAAATCACAATTAAAATAATTAGTTCTCAAGGAGAGAATGGTTCCATTTGCAGATTATTAGATAAACTCTCAACACAATTAATTTAATATAATAACATAACAATAGCTTTATACACTCTTAATTGCTAGCATACACATATACGTAATACAATATAGATACATAAAATTTAATATATTTATTAAAAATAATATAAAATAAAATACATTTTTAACTGACAAGATTTTATTCAACACTATATTAGACAGTAAAAAATTTGTACATACATAACTTGCAACTGAGGCGGAGTCGAGGCCAAACAATCTGGCCGAAACATAAAAGAAGTATTTCGCTCTTAATTATATATGTTATTTTATCTTCAAGAGTTCTAAACGAAACTAAATGAAAAATAAAAAAAATGAATGCAACTGTCAATTAACTTAACTTGACCTAATAATTTTAAATATGGCCGCCGAAGATGTGGCCGTGTTTCTTTAGTCGAATATATAGTTTTTAATAAATCTGGTGCTGTACATTGCATTTCTTGCATTTCTTTACACATTTTTAAAAGTTAAATTCAAGCGTAAATAAATAAAGCAACTATCAATTAATTTAAATTAAAATTTTTTAACATGGCTGTCGGAGATGTTAGATTAAATACATTTGATCGTGTATTTATGTTTGGTGCTACCACCAGTGATGCATATAGTATCTAACTACTGTATAATAATATACATTACTGTACTAGTAACATTCCTTCTACAAAGACAATATAGTAATGTAATATCAATATTTTGATACTCTTGAAAAAAAAAGTGTTTTGATATGTACATTTTTTTCTTGACACCATCCAAGTGTCAATACCTTAAAAATTTAAATAATTTATTAAAAAAGGTAATTTACAAATATTTGTATCTACAATTGTAATCCACACTAATATAAGAAGAATAAAAATCTAATTTCACATAAATGTTAATAAGCTGTTTGTATATATATCTTCGAGTAGAATCTTCACAGTTTCATCTACATAAGTGCTAGTAATATGAACAATAATAACAAAGCAGGCTGTATTATAATGTATTACACCTGAGCCGTTACAGTTAATAGTGTGACGTAATATTTCTCGCGTTCCGCATCGTGCTTAGCACGTAGTACACTACAATTCACCGACGATTTCAGCGCCATTATGCAATTGCGTCGAAAGTTGAAATTATATCTTTAGATGGAATAGAATTTTGAGGCATTTTAAGAAATATTCTATTTAACTTCAGACGTGAATATTTCAATTTGGTATACAGGGTGATTTAAAACGAGTGTACCAAACTTTAACAGTTTGTTAAGAATCTCATTCGAATGGAAAATGTCATATGAATATAGATTCTATTCAATCTAGTTGCGCAACTACCGGAAGTAGTCACTTTTATGTTTTACAAATATTTCACAAAAAAATATATTGAAAAAATTTATTTAACAAAAGTTGCTATACAAGATATAACTAACAATTTTTATTTGCAACATTTTCGATACGACTTATTAAATAAAATATTTAAAAACAAAATAAAAAAATGACAATTATAATTTTTAATTACTGAACAAATAAAATAAATTTATTAAAATTAAAAGGCTTTAAATTTTATATTAAAATGCGATATACTACACGTTAACTGATTTAAATAAAATTTGGCTTCCTTTAATTAATAAATTATAAAATTTTGTAATCTAGTTACTTGTATTTTGTTACATAATATTTTGTTTATATTTTTTGTTTATTTATTATTTATGTCATTTGCATATATTTTTCCTGATGATGATATACGTGCAGTATATCGAAAAGTTGAACATAAAGTCTTTTCATTTTAATATAAAGAGTTCCGAAAGATGTTTTGCTGCGCTAAAAATAAATTTAACTTAATTAAACCTTTTACAAAATTCGTTTGAAAAAAAATGATTAAGGAAAATTATAATAACTTAGCTTGACTCATAGTTTTACAAAAAAATTCACGGTCAGTACCATTTACAAAATAATCTAATACAATCAAATCTAGCAAAATGTACAATGACTCAAAACTGTTTAAACGTCAAATAGTTGATGTATTACGCGCACTTTCCGGACGAGTTATTTTTTCCGGAAAAAAATTACATCACAAGTAAAAATAAATGGAAATTTTTTCATGCAATGATTGTTCAGTTGATACACTTTAATATATATCTTTAATTCGTTATTGACAATTTCAAATTTACCAACAATATTCGTTATGTAAAAAATATGTGTATATTATGCATATTAGATAATATTATATTACTTCACATCCGATGCAATATTGTAAATATAAAAATATGCAAGTTGTAAGATTTATCATATAACAGAAAACAACAATATCCGGTAAATTCTGTTTGTAAATATTAGAGATAAGATCTAAATTTGACAATTTATAATTAATAAGTACATGTTAATAATTATAGCTAAGATGTTTTAATAAAAGATAAAATTTAAATTATTTATAATTATTTTATAATAATATTTTCATTTCTTTCACACATGTGTTTCTAATTTTTAATTTATTCTTTGAGTAACTTAATAACTGAACGTTGTTGTTTGTTTGAATCCCGACAAAAATCGGAAATCTACTGAGCATGTGCAATAAAGATATAACTTTTAATTTTTTCCTACGCATGGTCAATAAAGTTCTATTATTTTATTGAAATTTTAAATAATAAAGTCTGTTTTAAACGGTTATATTATAATTTATGAACAAATAACATAATACAAAATCTTTCAAAGCTCATTATATAAAAATAAAACGGCTATAAGTTGTAGTTCTGTATTAATTTGTATTAATAATCGACGTTTCGACGTACGCAACGTACATGTTTATCAGGAAAAATTATATATACAGTTTATTTACTGTATATATCATTTGTATCATTCTTCTTGATAAAGATGTACGTTGAGTACGTCAAAACGATTATTAATAAAAATTAATACAGAACTATAACCTAAAACCGTTTTATTTTTGTGACCAAAAATATTTATTGATGCTATGTTTACTATGCGTCGCCATGTATGAAAAAAGAGATATGGCTACCAAAAAATGTGCAATATGTAAAACTTATTGTTCATTTATTCTTTTGAAAATGATAAAAATTAACTTAAGAAACTAAGAATTAGTATCACACAATTATATCTGACAAAAAGTGAAATCTACTTGATACAAGCTGGTAATTCAAAGACATGATTTTAATAACAATATGGTGTGTATGCATTTTAGCTAAATAAGTATATCACTGTCTTAAACTTGACATCTTACGATTAGAAAGTAAATTTTGTAAAAGAAACGGTAAGAAACCGATTATAAATAGACACACACGCAAACAAAAATTTCTTTATGCTTCATTCATTTCTTTTTGTTTAAAGAAAGTGTTGTCCACTTCTCCATATGTCCTTGCAAACATTTATTTTATTCTGGTGAAACAATTTCATCCAGTAATGCCCGGATTCTTGCAAACCAATTTCAACTACTTCAACTTAAATTACGACTATCAATAATATGTAGCATTCATGCAATATAAATAAGTGTAACTGGTGCATGTACAACACACATACTGCTCCAATTATGTGAATGTCATCTGTCAAACTGTTTAAAGTTACGCTATCGTAAATTTTCCTTAAAATGGACTCGTTTAATATTTCTGATAATGATGAATATGAAATTATTAATATGTTGATTTTTTTTATTCACATGTATTATTATTTCAACAGAACATATCGTCGATGTTTGTTTGTGATTGTCAGAAAGTTTAATGCCACGGGGATTATCTTTTAAGTTATATGAAATTTAAGTTGAAGTTGTAGTTGACTGCATATATAATAATACATATTTATCTCTAAAGCGAAATTGTAATTGTATTTTAGATTGAAGTTGAAATAGATCTGCATGAATCCGGTATAAGAACTCATAAAACTAAATTTAAACCAATGACAAGTGTTCGATTACAAAATCAAAGAATATTATCAATATAATTTTTACGAAACAGAACCAATTAAATCAATTAATTGGAAATTGATAATAAATTAAAAAAATACTTATAAATTCAAATATTAACCAGTAAAATATTCTTGATTATTTTGTAAAAGCAAAAAAAATATTATCAGTATCATTTTTATAAATACTATCAAAAAAAAATAAAACCAATAAAATTATTAATTGAAAGCTGAAACTAATAAAACAAAATTAGTTATTTTACAGATTCGAAATGAGTTGTGATTTTCTGGTTTAAGAAACAGAAATGAAATTTACTGAGCGGAATCGTGTTGCATGACACTCAGACATGAAAACCTGAAGAAAATAACCCGAATTAAAGATAATGTTGTGATATACACGCACTTTAATACGTAAAGAACACAGTTTTGATGTAATATGTGCGCTGGTAGTGTAACAAAATTTACTATGCTAATTTGGTAACATTAATGGTAGGTTATAAAAATGAAATTTGAGGATCGTTATTTTACTCATTCGCCCCCCCCCCCCCCCCCCCCGAAAGTGAAACTACCAAATAAATGAGTGTATATAGTAACATTATTGACAATCATATTATTTTTATTTATTTATAAATCTGGGTTATTATAATTATACTGAAATAAATTTACTGTAATCTATCTTTTTATATTTGAATGTATATTCCGACTGAGCGAACTAACAATGGGAGTATAGTTTGAATAATATTATACTTTTTCGTCTAGTTACATGTTAGATTGATTAATTAAGATCTTACTGTAACGAAAAATTAATAAAATAAAATAATTTCTCTTAAACCACGAACAATAATATTAAAAAAAGCTATATATGTATTTGAAAAGCTAAGCTTTCACCATCAGTAGCAAAAGATAAACCTAAAGTCTTAATCAGTAATCTTTATTTAACAAAAGTTACTAAACAAGTTATAACTTTTATTTGGAACATTTTTCATATTTTTGATATACATAATTATGTCAATAGGTGGCATATTTAATTTCAAAACTGTCTTGTTTTTAGTTACCATGACTACAGTAGTTGTTGTAACACAAATTTTTCTATTTCATAAATTTATTTAATACAATGATGGTTAGTTCTGTGGTGGCCACAGCAGATTTTTTATTAAACAATTTATCATTACTTAATTACGAAATTTTTAGTATGAAATTATAATAATACTGTATTCATATATCGACATTTTAATGTACATATTTCTTTTAACCTCCTCGATATATTTATTAAAACCATTGTTACATTTATTTACTTACCTTACATATGTAAAAATAGTATATTCCGTATAATCTAAATTTATAAGTAGGTAGATATTACAATAAAATAGTCTCTTAATGGCAAAACAAATAATATAATTAAAAATCAATAAAAATATAATGTATTTGGATATTCATTCAATAAAAGGACACATTATATGTAAATAATAAAAACATTTTATTTAAACAAATTTTTATATATTATACATTATTATTTATTTAAGATTTCTCTGTTTTTGTATACTGCCTGTATTGCTGTATTTGACAAATAATAAGTTTCACATATCTCAGTAGAAATTTGTTAAAAAAAACTTGTAGGTCACAATAGATATTCAATATTTCTTTAAAATTTATTATTTCTAATTTTAAAATAAATATAATCTTTTATTTTCTTCAATAAATTTCTTAATATTTGCACATAAATCAAAAAAATCTTTCAGAACTCATTTTATTAAAATACAACAGCTTTAGGTTAAAGTTCTGTATAAATATTTATTTAGAATCGACGTTTCGACGAAACTCAACGTTTGTCAAAAATACTACAGTACAGTAAATAACAGTACACAAAAACAAGTTACTAGGTAACAAATAAGTAACTAGATCATAAAAATTATAGATTTTTTAATTAATGGAAGCCAAATTTTATTTAACTCAGTGCCTTCACAGTGATCCATGTTATTCTTTTCTTTATAAATCTTTATTACTTCTCTTATCAATCTTCTGCTAATATTGATTGGTCTAGCAATTATTACTTATCTTCAAATTTTACATCATGAAGATATTCTAACCAACAGAATTCAAAACTAAAAAAAATGTTTTTTTGCTTGCTTTCTTGAAATCTTTAAAAAATTAACGATACAATTTCTGGGATATTTATCAACGAAAACATTAAAACAGGCCTGTAAAATCTGGCACTAAAAAAAATCTGTTTATCAATCGCATTCTTGAAATTTTTACACAATTAATAAAAGAATAACTCAGCAATAAAAAAAAGTCATCGACCAATTTAATCAAAGTACCATTATTTGTAGATCAGTGATTTTATATTATAAATAAGATTAAAAAATGAATATTGGTCATACACTGTTTATTTTAAAATTTCTTCCTCGTATGATTACCAGGTATAAGTTTATTTTTTTAGGTTACTTACGAACATTATTATTGATTACGGTGAAACGCAGTCAACAAAGCGTATATATAAATAGTACTCAACAATTGGTATGCCTGGTTAATATCAGTTCTTCAGTGCTACCAAACATCTTCAATTATTTATGTACTATTTCTCGTAGATAAAACTTTGAATCATATTAATTAAAATATCAGAAATAATACATTATAGTTGACTGTTTAACTTTTTAATGTAGAACATTGTTATTTGTAAAATAAAACGGCTTTAAATTTAAGTTCTGTATTAATATTTATTAATAATCGACGTTTCGACGAACTCAACGTACATCTTCATCAGGAAAACTGATACAAATGACATTTATAGTTACTAGGTAACAAATAAGTAACTAAATCATAAATTTTTAATTAATGAAAGCCAAATTTTATTTAAATCAGTGCCTTCATAGTGATTGATGTTATCTTTTTCTTTATAAATATCTATTGCTTTTCTTATCAATCTGCTGTTAATATTGATTGGTCTAGCAATAACAACAGTATTTCCGAATTTCACATCATGAAGATACTCTAACGCATGTTGAGCAATAGCAGATTTATTTGGATGCTTTAGACGTATCATTTTATATAATGATTTTTAAAAGATTTTTTTACTATTATTATTTGTATTTATTTTCCTGATTAAAATTCATTTAGTGAATCGAAACGTCGAATTTTAATAAAAATAATACAGAACTTTAACCTAAAGCCTTTTTTAATTTAGTTTATTATAATTAAAAATTTGGTTATAAAAAACTGTATTATATAAGAACGATATTCTATTATACCTGATTCAAAGTATTTTATGAAGCCATGTATTCGTCATTTTAATGTCGCATCTACTTACAAACTACACTGTAAAAAATTTGTGTAATTTTACATATTCTATCAATTTACTTTTACAAAAAAAAATGTAATATTACGTCAATTAACATAGTAAAAATTACAAAATGCTGTTATTTTACCATTAATAATTATGTAAAATTACATAAATATACAATAAATTTTTTACAGTGTAAATAAATAGTAATAGCGATAATGTTTTCGTAAACCCTAAAAAAAAACAGCAAATTTTACTAGCATTGTCAATAGTTCAAATCGTTAGCCTACAGTCAAGTGAAAGATCTGCAGTTTATAGTGCGTTCCGAATCACTCAGGTGTAATCGATGTCAGTTCAGAGATTTTAATACCAGAAATAATATTTTTACTTTAAATTATGTAGTAAGAACAGCGCAAACCAGAAAAATAAATAATTTTAAAATGTATTCCCTATTAAACATTACATAAAATCAAAAAAAAAAAAAATTTAAAAGTAATTCTTTATAAAAATATAATTATAATGTTTAATAGAAATCAAAGATAGACTGTAGCATCACAACGGTAATTTCGAAAACTAACTTTGAAACCACATTCCCAATAACTCATGGCTTTTATGCTCCCATTGACACAGTTTAAGATAGAATAGTCACCATGAAGCGTAGAAAAAGCATATATTGTATTTGAAATATTTTAAGTTGCCAGTACTGTTACTCATAAACAATTGTATTTGTTGTTTATTTTGCTGTTATATGTTTCTTCTTTTGATTGTGTATATCATAAAAGTTTATTATAAAAATTTACTATGGCAAAAGAATGCTATTTTTGCTAAACATATACAATATAACTTTAATTTAAATTCAATGGTCAAGTGGGCATGCAAATAAATTTACAATTAGATTATTTTAAATTGGGTTAAATTAAATTTGTTTAATTTTCAATATGATTTAGATTATTCATTGAAGAAGTCAACTGTTCAAATTTACTGTAAAAATAACTGAAAATTTTAAGCATTGAATTAAGCAGTCAACGTACAAATATCATTCAAAAATATTGTTTTTTTTTTTATAAAAATAACTATAACAACATTAAAAAATAAATAATAGTCATTTATGTAACAAGTGTGTAAAGCAGGGGTGGGCAAACTTTTCCAGGGTACGGGCCACTTCTAATTTTTTCAAGGTGTTGCGGTCCACCCAGTGGCGTAGGTGTGGTGAGCTAAAAAAAAAGTCTACAATATTTATTATAACTTAATAATAAATACGGAATATGTACTTACCTACATAACTACAATAGAAAAAACTTACTATTTTAAAACTGCGTTTAAAACAAAACGCAAGATACAAACATAATAATAATAATAGCCACAAATATAATAATATCAAATGATGCTTTATCAAACAATTTAAAATACATAAAAAATAAATCATTTTTATCTAAAGTTAGTTCTTGTATTTAAAGTTAATAGAAGACTTAGTCTGCATACTGTCCGCCAATCTTGAATATCTCGGTATATAATTACTAACTGCTAATCTTGCACTGGATTCTAGTGGTCGTCTGTAAAACGGGAACGATATGTTGTCTTAATTATATTCATCGTTGAAAATGCAGATTCACACAGGTAGGTATAGCTAAAAAACGATGTTAAATGAAATGCAACTTTTTTTAAAATTAGCGTCTTAGCGTCTTAGTTAAAGGCGGTCACCCCAAAATGTCTTGGCGGTCTACCGGTCGATCGCGATCGACTTAATGCCCACCCCTGGTGTAAAGAAACATCCAAATGAATATCATAAAACCCAGTATACTCAAAAGTTGCATACAAATTTTTATCTACGGCCTCAAATTACACAAACAAACAAAAATATTTTTATAAGAATATGTTAAGTTTTTTGAACAAATATAGTTTAAAATAACATAAAAATACTATTTACGATTATTAATCACTATTATTACTAGTTAAATTTAATGTAGAGTTTATTTTATTATTTTAATTAATTTGTGTATAAAAAATATTAACAAATAACAAACCGAAATAACACAAAAATCCAACTCTTGTTTACTATTTATAAGTTAGGGCAAAGTGTGGCCATGTTGTAGTAATGAAGACAAATGAATAACCATAGTTTTGAAAATTGTCAAATAATTATCTTATTTTAATATAATTTTCATTATTAAATTATCTACACTTAAAAATAATATAGAATCATTATTTTTACTCTAGTACACCTTCTCTTCAAAGAGTTTAATGTTAATATACAATTAATAAAAAAAATAATAATAAATCTGATCGGCTTTTATCGACAATGGTTACTTTACGAATCTTATTATAACATCCTTTGGTAAACGTCAATTTTTCGCAGCGTTTTATAATGTGTAAATTGTAAACTTTTAAGACAGCTGTATATAAAATATATAACATTTAATAACAAAAATTATACTTACTGTTACAGTAATATAGATCCTAGAGTATAAAATATAAAATGTCATCTGATAAATTATATTGTTTAATGACGAAATAAATATTAATTTTAAATTTTACATGTTAATGTTAAAAAAATTCATAGCGAATAGTTTAGAAACCATTTACAATCGCTACATTTACATAAAAAAAAAAAAAAATTTAAATATAAATTAAAATTCTTTAAAAAATTATACAGAAAAAGATAACACATCAATCAAATAACAAAAGTATTTAATAATATTTAAAACTTAAAATTATAGTTACGTAATTAGTGTTATATTTTAGCGCAAAACTAGTGGTTCTGAATCGAATTAAACTAAACTAAACCACTTACTAACTTATGAAAAACAGTTCAACTGCGTAATTTTAGTTTTATCATTATTTGTTGGTAATATTGCAAAACTAAAAATTGAGATTAAACAAATTTTTATTGTGTTTTTGAATAATTTTGAGTAATTTCGGAATTTATATACAAAAACAATGCCCCGTATTCTCATCTCACTTTTAAAATTAATTTTTGTCAAAATTACATTTGACGTTTACTTAAAATTACTTATTAAGCTATTTTAATCAGTTTATTTGAATTTTATAATATTAAATATAAAAAATATATCAAAAATAGAAATACTACTCATATTTGATAAAAGGTAGAAGTGAAAATTTATTTTAAAACAAAAAATAAAAGAACTTTATCATAAATAAAAGAGGTGGGAATACGGACCAAAGTACTTTCATATATAATAATATTAATATAAATATAATTTGAAAAAATAATTCACAAACAAAAATATAATACTATACTTGTAATCAGTAATAAATAATTCAAAATAAAACTGATAAACAATCTGAATAAAAGACAATAAGGGAAATTTGGAATATATTGTATGGATAAGGACAAAAACCATTAGTATTGTTATTAGAAATCAATTTATTTATTTATTTTCATAGAAAAGTTTGTTATAAATTATGCATATTTTATACGATATTACAAGAGCTAATTAAAATGTATATACATTAAAAATGTAGATTCTATACCAAAAAGTCATTAAATTTCAAAGTAAACATATATTAATTTGTAATAAAATAAAATAATTTCCCTTAAATCACAAATAATAATTTAAAAAAGCTATATACGTATCTCAAAAGCTAAGCTTTTATCATCAGTAGCAAAAGATAAAGCTAAAGTCCAAATCAGTGATATAAGGTTACACAAATACTAAACGTATCCGGTGGTAATCTTTCGAAATACGTATGTAGCTTTTTTAAATTATTGTTTGTGGGTAAAGGGAAATTATTCAATTTTATTAACTTTTCACCACAGCAAGATCATATTTTAATTTACATATTATATATTTGTAAGTAATTAATAACTTTTTAATATATGCCTAGTTTTTAATTTATATTTCAAAAAAATATACATACATACACAATCACGCCATGTATCCAAAAGGGTGTGGCACAAAATCTTTCCACTATCCCAAAATTAGTTTTCTCCAAACATTTCTATCCAGACAAGCAACTCTAGCTTCATCCACATTCATCATACCACTCATACTCTTCTATTCCTACTACTTGGAAACTTTCGCTTACGCAAAACATTCTCAATTATACCACAACATCCACTCATCAAACGTCCACGCAAACGTATAACTTCAAAATCATTCACATATATTCTTTTAACGAAACATTCATTAGACATTCGCTCAAAATGACTGAACCATCTTAACTAACTGAACCTATATATGAGATATTTAAAAATGATTAAAAAATCTACTAAGCATTACAAGAAATACAAAATTAAAAAACAAAAGATTTTTGAAGATTTGTCTCCGTGCAGAGAATGGCATTAAAAGAATCACGATTCTAGTACAATCTGTGAATTCTTCCAGTGCCAAGCTCCAAACAAGAGCTTT
Organism: Clivina fossor; assembly: GCA_963966155.1. NCBI lineage: Eukaryota > Metazoa > Arthropoda > Insecta > Coleoptera > Carabidae > Clivina > Clivina fossor. The sequence goes on from OZ014563.1 coordinate 2,539,348, forward strand.
TTACTTAAACCAGTCGTTCTCAAACTTTGGTAGCCTGCTTTTCATTCGCACCTTCGCTTGCGGATAGCTACACAAAATATTTTGGAACAAATATTATATTTTAAATGTTTTCAATACTAAATTTATTTTAACAAATATCATGCTTTATAAATATACTACTAAGTATCTACTGTGCTATTTTGTGTTTTGTGCACAAATTATACACTTACATATTTTAGATTTATTTTTCAAAATTGTTATTTGCATTTTTCGTTAATAATAGTAATTCTAGTGATTAAAGTGTGACAAAGTGACAAAAACTGCAGACAAGTGTATATCATAGGCGTACAATATTTTGTGCACAAATGTACAATTTTATATTTATCTACTATTACATGAGTAAGTCACCGATAAATATGTCTAATGTCTAATGTACTCTCTCGCCATCTTATTTATGTGAATATTAATAGTTATTTTAAAAATTGAACAATAATCTATTAATACATTTAACAATTGCATAGAAGAAAAAAACGAGTTAAAACTTTAAAGAAAACTACTTTTTGTAATTCTTTTAAAACCGTCCGTTTTTAGAGTTAAGTAAAAAGAGTTTAACATTTTAATTTCGGATACGAGTATAATAGAAAAATTTAGTAGATACTCGTATTACAGTTAGTCGATTTCTTGCTTGTTCCATATCATAAAACCTTACTTTCGAGTAAATGATGTTTAAAGTTTCTGAACTGAATTGTTTATAATAAAGATATGGAATCAATTAGAATTTTTATTTCCGAAACTATTATAAATTTATAACATCCACGATTGTTAACATACATAGAAAACAAATAAATATTATCAAAATTAGCCGTAACTCAATTTGACCAAAAATAACGTATAGAACAAACAAGAAATCGACTGACGTAATATGAACTTTTCGAGTTAATTTAGCAAATATTAGAAAAATAAATAATTCCTCAATTAAAAGAAAATAAAATACAAATATTTGTTTTAAATCATATAAATAGATATTTACTCAAAATATATAAAAATTTATCTATGTTTTGTTAATTTTTTAAATCTAAAAAAAAGTCTATCAATAAATATGAAAAATATTTTTTAGTTAATTTTAACTAAAATTAAATACATATTTTCTTCTAGAGTTAAGTATTTAACTCCGTAATATTTAAGAAATAAACAAAAATTATGATAAATAAAAAAGCTTTAGGGTTAAGTTCTGTATATATTATTTTATATTTTATTTAAAAATAATTGTTTCAATATACTTTACGTATATTATCTGAAAATAATTTTTTTTTGCTGATGTTGATATACGTAGGGTACCTACATCGAAATGTCGATTTCTAAATAAAATATATATAGAACTTAATCCTAAAGCTTTTTAATTTTAATATAATAAATTCTGAAAGATTTTTTTACTATGTTAAAAATTGTGAAATTTCTCTAAGTGTGTTATTTTCTACTTTTTTTTTTAACCAAAATCCAATTTTCTAAAAATTGAAAAATAATAAATGTAATCTCAAACTAACAACGTAAGTAAAATAACATAAGTTTTTTCACTTCGTCAAACAAAACTACTATTGTTTACTCGTCGGTAAGTTGGCAGCCTTGATTTCACGCGTAGTTACATAGGCGTTCAATTAATAATTCATATTTTACGTGATACGTTCATGTGAAGGTTACAAGCCTTACAAACCCTTATAAGTTATAAGTCAGGTGATGAATGACTTTTTATTTCGTGCGCATGAGGGTGGCAAAACTTTAACGAGGGTGCCACTTTGAAAGGGATGGAAGAAAAGATTGGTATAAGAGTTAGGGGTGTAGAGAACTGGATAATTTAACCGCTGTGGTCTATCCAAATCTTTTAAATTTTGTTCTACCCTTATTGGTTACCATGGTTATCTGATGTAAAGTTAAAAAAGTTGTGTTAAAGAGTTTTTAGTTTTAGTTGCACGTGATAAAGCAGTTAGTTTGTAATTAATTATAATTATTGAAAAGTAATTTTGAATTACATAATTACATAGTTATATAATCTGTATTAAAATATAAATATTATGTTAGTTGAAATACGACAAATTATAATTCGTTTTTAAAACTGCCAAATTTTGATACAACCTTTTATTAGACTTTTTAAAAATTTTCTTTTCCAAAAAACAAACAACAAAAAACGTAAAATTACTACAATTGATAAATATTCAAATATAGTAACCAAACGTGAGAACTGTATTTTAAAATTCAATCGAGAGATTAAATAATTCTGTCTACTAAAAATAATATTCTTTTAATTACATTTTTTACTTAATTTTAACGTCAAACAAAACTGCAAATAAAACTTTTAAACACTTTTAGCGTAGATATCTCACTATATATTTGTAAAAAAAATATAGAAATTCAAGCACATTAAATTGGTTATTTTTTGTTTGTTTTAAATTGTAGTTTTGAATGTCATATAATTAAAATTAAGAAAGTGTTAACGTATTATTTTCAGGTTCTAAAATACAAAATTTGTTTACGGTCAACTCGTCATCTTAGTACAGAACTTGCCTATGTTCATATATTGTAATATTGACACATTTATAGAAAAAAATATATCATAAAAACATATACAAATTTATTAAAATTACTACTGCGATCAAATGGATATTTAAATATTTGTGAAACTCTTAGAGTTATCGCAGAAAATATTACTTTAATATAAAAATATATATATTTTCATTATAGAACTAGCACCAGCCTCTATTTCTATTTAATTTAGACTTATACCAGATTATGAAAAGAGTTTGAGCCACACCCTTTTGGGTACATGGCGTGATTGTGTATGTATGTATGTATGTATGTATGTATGTTAAAATATTTTCTAAATAACCACCAACCAAAAGAAAAATTTAAACCACCATATCTCCGAACTTTGTTAGTCTAGTTCTGCACTAAAGTAACTATATGTCGAAAAATAAAATGCAAAAATATCTGAACATTAATTAAATATACTCAAACACAGTAAACTAATCGCCTGTTTTGTAAAATTGTAGTTTAGTTGTTAACAAATATAATAAACGATTTACAAACTCCAAAAGTGTCTAAATAAAAACTTAACCGTTTTGTAATTAAATCAAATATAACTATAGTCGACGCTACGAAAAAGTGCTATTGTGCAATATTAAGTACACATGTCTCAGCTTTATTCGGAAAATATTTTTGCAGTTTATTCAGAGTACGTTTATCAACCGTTGTGTTTGTGTTTTTAAATAGTGATAATTTTCTTTAAATGTTAAGAAATAAATTTATAATTAATATTTCAGTTAAGAAATGGCAGTATCACCTTTCTCTTAGCTAAATAAGTTGAAATATATAACATTTCAGTTTACGGGACAGTGTAATGTAAACGTAAAATTATTGCGCAATGCTCTATATTCTCCTGACGTGCACTATATGATAATGACAATTGTCATAAAATATTTATACCATAAATTTGACAACCATCAAACAAAGAAATACCAAAATTATCAAGTCATTATATATTATGTAAAAATAATTATATAATTACCTAATAATCTGCATACAAAATTGGCAAATTTATTCAAATGGTTTCCGGTCATTTGTGTGACCTCAAGAAAAAAGAAAAAAAATATATATACCGAGAACAGAATAAAAAAGATTTTGCAAAGATCACAATCATTTTAATTGATTATTCGTTTGTCAGATTACAATGTAAGATATTTTATAGTGGTTTAGTCTATGTAAGTTAATATTTGTCTGTGAGTAAGTGTGTAGGTGTATACGTAAATATACCTAAGTACTAAGTATGTTTGATAAAAAAAAAACTACTGGCACTATGTTAAAGTGGATTTATTTCAGGAATAGTTTGAAATATATCTGATAATCGAAAAAAAATGTCAATTTAGTCAACTGGCTTATAGACTGAAATGTAAAAAAATCCAAAATTTGTTTAAAATAATTGAGAAATATTGAGTAAAACTATAATCCTTTAACAAAGCTCCGAATTAAACGAAAATGTAAATTAAAACTAAATCAAATTGGCACTTTTTTAAAATAAAGCTGCGAAATAAACAGTTTCTATTAAATCGGTTTATTAAACCAGAAATAGTTATATAAAATGTTCAATTTTAAATCTAGTTATGAATAAATTTTGAATAATACATAAATTTTTGTATATCGTATTATATTTTTATAAATTTTGTCCATTATATTAATTTATATATAAATAAAAACAAAAAAAAGTATTTAAATATTAAATTTTCTTGATTTTAAATTGTGATTATTATATGAAATAAATTATATCTATAGTATTATGAAAATATTTAATATTTAATATTCTAAAATAGGTATAAACATTTAGTGACAATTGTATTAATTTTATCAGATTTTTCTAGTCAAAAATACAAATATAAAAATACTAATTAATTTTTGTACAACTTTTTCACATTGTTATTTTATAAATGTACATTTAGCTGCAGACTTAAAAAAAATATTAGTAGAGAACGTAGTAATTTTTTTTACTTATTTTGCTACCTATAGTAACTTGTTTCTATGTTCTGTTTATTTACGGTAAATGTTATTTGTATCATTTTTCCTGATGAAGATATACATTGAGCACGTCGAAAAGTCGATTATTAATAAATATTAATATAGAACTACAACCTAAAGCCGTTTTATTTTGATAGTAGAGAACTTACCTAGCTAATAGTTAAATAAAAAAACATTTATAATCTATATGTTATAATATTGGTTTTGTTTGTACGTAAAATTTATGTCATCAAAATGAACATGAAAATAATATTTGACTATTACATTTTAAATAAAATTATTATCAGATTCCTATAAAATGATATTTCAATTTATAATAGTAATATTATGATATCATAATGTTAAAATAAAAATAATTTTTATTTTTAAACATTCTTGAACTTAGTTTATAAAATATAAGTAACAACTAAATGAATTATTTATGAGTCGAAAAAAATTATAATTCACAAGATGCAACTGCCACCATTTTTCTTTTCATAAAATTATCCCACAAAAGGGCGTTAGCCAAATCTAAAAAATCTCAAACTAATTTTCGAAGGTAAACTTTTCCTAATCCAGATTAGAACATGCGATATAATGAATTAACTGTATGGATATACACAAAAAAAAAGAAAAATCAGAAAGATTATTTTTAAAACAAAACAATCGAGGCAAGGCCCTTTTGATGTTTTCTACGGAAAAACAAAAGTGTGCGTGTTATACAATATAATTACTGCGGCGTAGACTGCGGAAAAGCCAGAAACACTCGCTATGGAGTCACGTGAAAAACGGAAAATTAATTTTTGCTTATTATTATATAGAGAAAAGTCGTTACGTATGGACTCTGAATATATTAATATGCATATTTTTAGACCCTTTTTTTTTGATAATAAATTATCGTGGTTGATGTTTAAGAATTTATCATTAAATTTAAACTTGTATGACATATATTTCTTTATATAATATTGTTTTTTTATTCGGCACTGTATTAACCGGCAAAAAAAAATTACAAAGAATATCGATATAGATAATAAAGTAAACCCATATTAGACATTTTAAAAAACTTACGAATACAAATAAACTATGTGTAATATATAGATTATAGTTCTATATTAATATTTATTAATAATCGACGTTTCGGTGAACTCTATATACATCATCATAAAAAAATGATACAAATGACATTTACAGTAAATAACAGAACACAGAAACAAATTACTAGGTAACTAAGATAAATTACTGTAATAATTGGAAGACCAATCAATATTAACAGCAACTTGATACGAAAAGCAATAAAAGTTTTTAAAGAAAAATATAACATCAATCACGGTGAATGCAATACTTTAAATAAAATTTAGCTTCCATTAATTAAATACTTATAAATTTTATGATCTAGTTACTTATTTTGTTACCTAGTAACTTGTTTCTATGTTCTGTTCTGTAAATGTCAATTATATTATTTTTCCTGATGGAGTTTTCCAGTTTATTTTAATTTAATGAGTTCTGAAAGATTTGTTTCTATGTTAAATACAAAATGTTAGAGATAAATTATGATTTTTATTAAACTAATACACGTTCTTTTATTCGAAAAATTGTATTATTCGGAACCATGTTCATCCCTAGCGGATATCAAAGCTTTTACTGTATTAATAACATTTGAAAAATAATTTGTAATAATTTGATCATAATTAATATTTTTTGGTTCAGTATTTATTCAAATTTAACGCAAAAAAAATTGAAGCAATTCGATTTACTTATGGTATACAATTTTTTTTTTAAAATATACTATTTTATATTATTAATAATTTAATAAAAATTTGAAAACCAATACAAATTTTATATTCACATTTATATTAAATAAAATATTGTCTTATGTTGTTTGCTTATATTTAAATTTTAAATAGTCAAAAATATATTAATATACTTATAGAAATAAAAAAATTTAAATTCAGTTAAATAAAAAACAAACTTCCATTAAAACCATTATAGTGTATGTTCATAAAGTATCTGGACTGTTGTAGTGTTGTATATCATTAAATTCTGCATTCGAGTAATAACTCAAACTAAAAGTTATAGTAAGCATATAATTTTTCCATCAATAAATGAGCTAATACCTATTCCGAGAACTGTAACTAAAAAAAGACTGTTCTGCGCATGTGTAGTACTGTAAATGGTACCGGGGTACCGAATAGTACTTCCGTAACCAGTGGCGTATCGTTATGTCAAAGGGTAGGGGGTCCCGCGTACAGGAAAAGGGCGCCAACATTACGCGCCAATGCTGACGTCATTAAGTCACGCTAACCTAACTTTTCCCCAGGTAAAGTCGATAATGCAGTTACCGACTTACCCCTGGACGATAAGGGTTGTTCGGCTAGCTAATGTTAGTTAGATATATATACATACATGTGCGTGGGTAGTTTTATATTATTGATTTTTTTACACCATTCACGGGGTTGTTGAAAAAATGCCCGGGGTTCTTAAAAAAAAATCGAAGTTGCTTAATTTGACTTGCTCTGATTTATACATATTTTTGTAATTAATTTCCAGAAGTCATCTTAATTAATAATAAATAAGTCCTAGATTTAATGAATAATATTTTTCATATTCATTTTTGATAATACAAAATCAACAAAAATTCTAAAAAAAATTGAACTGTTAAAGATTTTAGGAATTTGATGTTATTAGATATTAATCTAATAAACAACAACTAAATAACTTTACTAATTATTTTTTATATGACAAATGATTTTAGATGACAAATTGATAAAATTATTAGTATAAAAAATAAAATAATATTAATATTATAAAAATACATGTCATATGACAAAATATGTACATTGCTCTGATATTGTATTTATTATTTATAACCTTAAAATTTCAAAAACAGCATTAAAAATATCACTTTAGCCGATAAAATTTTGGAGTAATATATATTTTCTATTTTATAATTTAAAAAATAAAATAAACGTGTTTATTAACTTTTCTAAAAATTATATATCAATTTTGACTACTTCTTTCTTAAAAAATAATGTACAAACTGATACTTGATAAATATTTCAAATATAAATCGAATTTGATAAAATTTTAATGACCGAATTTTTAAAGATTCTTAATAGTTTTTTAAGCTATAAAATTATGCAAACAATTCAACAATATTCGCAAATATTAATTTATTTTTCTTTAAAAAAAATAAAATAACAGCTTATCATACTACAATAATGATATAACATAAAACTCATTAAAAATTGACTGTAAATTTTCTTTTATTTTAACATTAACAATTTTTTGTTTTCAAAATATTCCTTTATCTATAATTCAATAATATTTTCATTTCAAATATTCGGTAATTTTTATTTTATAAATAATTTAAAAGAAAATATTAGATTATTATTCTATAGTAATCTTATGTAAATAACATTGTAAATTATATATTTCATATGAGTATATATAAAAAGTCGATGTTATAGTATAAATGTTTAATTTACCCAAAGTTCAAATTTCGGTCAAAATTTTCTTTCAATGACCTTCGAACTACGCGTCACATGGTGACGTCCATCATTTTATATACCAAATGTCGATATAGTCACAATAGGGCAGAGATCAATACATTAGACGACTGTAATAACCTTTATATACATTGATTTTTTAAGGCATATACAACATTTACTATTTACTATTTTAATCAGCCTGTATATATATATATATATATATATATATATATATATATATATATATATATATATATATATATATATATAGTTATAGTTATATTTAGTTATATTTGTCGTTGAACTAAATTATATTATAATTGTGTTAATAAATCTATTTAGGTTTTTCCGTTTGAGAAATTGTTCGATAATTTCTGACATAAACTAGATAATGTTTGAAATATGTAAGTGTATTTATGCACTTCAGTGCTGCTATGATATTAACTTTTTTTTTACAAAGTTTTTGTTGTGTAAGCAAATTAAACGTTATATTTATAACAAAAATAGTACTACACGTCATAAATGCAATTTAATACTACCAGATATAATTATATGCATAGTGTATAAACTGAAAAAAAGTGCAACATTGCTTAAAATTGTGCAATAGAATATTTGTGCTTTATAAAGCAAAAATTTTGTATGATTTCTGAATGATAATTTCCAAATATTACTATGTAAATCTATACAATATAAAGGCTTAGTTTATACTATACAAATTAAATAATTCTTTATCAGAAATCCTACAAAATTAGTTCAAATGCGTGTGATTAAAAAAAAAAAAATTGCAGACAAACCATTCTACCAAAAAAAGTAACTAAAAAATCACTAACTACTTCAGAAAAAAACAAAAGCCGTATACACTGGTGCTGGTAAAAACAACTGAATAACGCAAACAATTGATTATCGTAAAACATACAAAAAAATAAAATTAAATTTAAAAAAAAAAATGAATAAACAGTATTAGCACATTTGGTTCGCTCACGGCACAGATAGCATGACAAATTCTGGTTACACAGTGCGACCACACTAAGAAAATTGAAATGCCCTTCGGTTCTGTCCTCGTCTCGTCTTCGATAGGAATATTATATCGGCACTGGTATTCGCGTTCAAAGTAGATTCGAATTTGTTTGTCGACTTCGATTCAGTTGTGGACGTTACTTCGATGTAATGTTTTGAACAAAACAGCGGACATGCTCACCTAGCAACGGGCATACGGGGTGCGCATGCGTATTCGATAGGAAACTATAAGCGATGAGAATACCCGCCCGCGCGCGCGCTCGGCCGCCCCCCTGCCTCATAAACCGGAAGCAGACCGTCACGGTACGATGCAATTTTGTTTTTCCAACCGCTAAAAACGATGCTCAGTTTTTTTTTTTCGACTCGTATCTACCCGGGCAAATACTCTTTGATAGGATGGAATGAAATGGATACCGAATTTTTCGATGTTCAATTGTTTTCTAGCCTAAGTTTTGTTTGCATTAAATACGGACGGATGTGCGCAGGGTTGCCAATATGTAAATATGACCGCATTTGGTTACTATTTATTTAACTTTTAATTGTAACTGAATAGAATATCAAAGTTAAATTATTCTCCATTTCATTTTTTTAATTTCATATTTTTTCTTTATTGACATTTTACCATTAGTTACTCCTATCAAATCAACTATAATATAGGTGTCAAATTATGAAATGTAAATAAACAATATACTCATCCTTTTTTTATGTATATAACAAAACAATTCATGTATTAGGTATAGGCATTACGTATCTATGTATATTATTAATTTAAAAAATAAAATAGAAATTATTGGAGAAAACTAATTTCGGCATAGTGAAAAGAGTTTGTGCTACACCCTTTCGGGTACATGGCGTGATTGTGTATGTATCTATATTTATGATTGATCTGATCTCGTAACTATATTATTAGATATAGATATAGAGTAACCAAAATAGTCTGTATGGAAACAAGTTATCTATGTTAATTTTGAAAATTTAGATACTTATCCTGAACAGCCGTGTAGCGTAACAGAATGTTTTGTTTCTTTCAAGCAAATAGAAAACTCGATTTACCAGAAAAAACAAACAATCTCTTATGTTACAGAATATCGCCATTAAATGGTAATGTTGGTCCTACAAATTAAATATAAGTGTACGTAGAACAGTCCTATACAATTTAATTATATCTGTTCTGTCTAATATTGGTCTAGTCTCTGTTTTTGAAATTTAGAGTTAGTGGTAGGTACAGTCTCAAAAGTTTTCCTTATTACCCCACAACAACGAAGTTTTATCCAGTTTGTAATGTACTTGTACTAAAGCATAATCTTTTTGATCAATTGTAAATCAGCGACTGCTATGATACCATGTTGATAGAAAACTTGTCAAGTTAAAATTATTTTGAAATGTCGCTGAAAAGTGTTTATTTTTTCCTATTGTATAATTGAAAAAAAAAAGATATTGCATGTTATGGCTATAACTCATTAAGATAATCTTCGTGAGTTATACCATGTTATACCCATCAAAGTAAGCTTGTTGAACAATATACTAAAAAAATCTAAAACAATTAAATAATATTTGAGAAAAAAAATTGATTTTTTACAGTCTATTTTTTTAAAATTTTCACACTGTGCAATAAATCATTTACTAACACATACATTAAAACCGATTAGCAAATACAAAGTACAGTTTAAAACCTAGTTAATGTTAGATTTTTACAAGTTTTCAAATGACTATGTATATCTGTTAGGAAAACATACATTTATCAAGCAAAATTAATCATTAAAAACAAATTAATAGACAATAGATATTGCGGTTGTTTACAGAAAAACCATTAATGATTGTTGCTAGGTATGTATGTATGCATCGGAATGACATAACCTAGATTTAAAACGAATGAACTTAGCGCTAAATTCGACATTGTCATGTTGGCAAACCTGCTTTATTCACATCCGTTGTTCGCATTTCAATTAGAATTACGCAAATTTGTTTTCAATATCAAAAAATTTGTATTGTTGTTTTCAATAAAAACTAACTAAAATTTAATTTTTAGTAAACGTACAGATGTCTCATAGAAAGTTATTTAAATTAATCAAATAAAAATATTTTACATTATTTTTGGTAAACATTATTAGGTACTTTTTTAAAACTAAAAAAAAAAAAGAAATTTACATATTTTGTCGAGTAAATATCCATGTAACTTTGGATAAGATATACGAAACACAGTTAAGATGGTACATAACAACAAGATAAGCGTTTGAAGCGAAAGATGTTGGAAAACGACCAACGGAAAGACCTAGCAAAACATGGATAACAGGAATAAAGGAAGTGGAAAGCAATAAATGAATTAATACAAAGAAACTACCGTTCCCAGTAACAAATAAATTAGAATGACAAAAACGTACAAAAAATCCACCAATCAAGAAAAATTATAAATTACATAATCTTCGACACCTTCCAGTAGAAGGAGAACCTCGATTATGAGTGACTGAAAATATCCATTTCAATGATTTAAACAAATATTCGTATATTGTTCTCTTCATAATATTAACCCGAAAAGTTAATATAGTAATTAGTAAATTTTCTTTTCACATCTGAAATTAAAATTCCAGCTCCTTTTGCTTAATTAAACATCACCATTTCTTTTTTATTAACCTTCTGTCATTGTCATTTCATTACATTCTGTACAACTATATCTTTCATTTAATCTCCTGCCAGATCACTAGTATTTTTAAATTTTGTTCCACGTACTTTATTTTTCAGATAACAGTAATTAGAAAATAACCATAAATTTCTAGATATATTAATTAGTAATCAAAACATCTTTTATAATAATTTAAATCTTTTTCGCTAATTTTTAATTATCGCAATGTTTGTTCAAAAGTGTTGATTAATAACAAACAGCACAAAACCGACAATTGACAATGAATTTAATTAAAATAAAAAAAAAACAATGATACAAATTCTTTTAATTGATGTTAATTATAACCGACATAAAAATTCGCTAAATAACACAATTCCGACTCGTCACACATCTAATCTTAATGTTAATTTTATAGAAATGATTCTCTGTTAATTAAATTTTTCACACGATTCGTAATTATCGAATGAAACAGACTTGTTATTAGAATTTGTTATTTATATATTATCACGCGAATGTATAACCATGGTATTTGCTGTTTTAAAAATATAATTAATTTCATATCTTCTAAATAATAGATTTAGTAACGAATTCTGATATATCAATTATACCAGGTGTCCACGAAATTAGATCCATTTCAAACAGAGATGAGCAAGCTACTCAATAAATATAGTTAAGCTATAGCTGCAAGATATTCTTTAAAAAAAATAAAAAGCTACAGCTTACTTCTTTTCAAAAGTAGCTACAGCTATAAGCTACTATAAAAGTAGCTGTGAAATCTTTCGCTACTTTGTAAGCCACTTTTTAATATACATTTTAGCTATTCTACTATATATTGTCTCTTTTTATTTTGTAACAAGGCTGTTCTAAGATACTTTAGCATCTTCAACTACTAAAATGTAGAGCCCTTGTGAGGAACGCCTACTGTTGCCAAAAATATGAAATATACATAAAAATAGTTGACTTATTTAGTGTTGCACCAAAAAAAAAAGTATTTTTATTTTTTTATATTGTATTTATAGATTAACAATTTTAAATGATACTTCTTTGCTAATTTAAATATAGAATTTTCATATAAAATACTACGTTAGGAAAAGTAGTTAGTAAGTATAGAAAAGTGGCTATAAACTTGTAAAAATAGCTATAAACTACTAAAAGTAACTATAAGCTACTAAAAGTGGCTATAAGCTAATAGAAGTACCTATAAACTACTAAAAGTAGCTCTAAGCTACTAAAAGTAAATTACATTTCCTAATTGCCGTTTTCAGTTTATCGGCAAGCATAATAATTTGACCAATCTAAATACTTGGTGTTAAAACTTAAAGTGTGTCAAGTGTTTAGATTGGTCAAATTCTTGTGCTTGTACAACCAAAATTACAACGGCAGTGCGAATGAAACTTAAGGTTAATATTAAATTATCAGTAATAAATTTATGGTACCTTTTCATGAATTTCAATTAATTTTTCTCTTCATCAACATTATAGTTTCATTAAAGCAATGTTTTGATACGATTAATGCTGCAATTATGTTTGTATGTTGTAAGACAACTAGCGTTAAGAAATATTCTGCGTTTTTTTCCTATCAAAATAAAAATTTCTTTACTAAAAAAAGACAGTGTAAATTGAAAACACAATTTGTTAAAGTTATTAGCATAAAGATTTAAAACTTAGAATAAAGTGATTTTATGTTCCAATTCTGTAATGATTTATTAATAAATCAACGTTTCGACGAACTGAACGTGCGTCTTCATCAGGAAAAAAGATAGTAATGACATTATTTATAGTAAATAAACAGAACATGGAAACAAGTTACTAGGTAACAAATAAGTAACTAAATCATAAAATTTATAAATTTTTGATTAAAGGAAACCAAAATTTATTTAAATGTGTGCCTTCATACTGATTCATGTTATCTTTTTGGCTTCCTTTAATAAAAAATTTATAAATTTTATGATATAGTTAAGTACTTATTTATTACCTAATAATTTTATTGTTTTTTTTTTCTGATAGAGACGCACATACAGTTAGTCGAAACATTGGTTTATTAAAAACTTATTACAAAACTAGACCCTAAAGTGTGTTTTTATTCTATTATAATTAGTTCTGAAAGATTTTTTATTGTTATTTAAAACTTAAATCATAGTTTCCACTATTTTTACTCTTTTCAGCTTTTCTGATATTAAAATTATAAAAATATCCGTTTGTATCAAACAATTTAAACCTCACAAATTGAAATTTATTTCCTGAGTAATGGCTTCAACATTATGGAAGTCAACAAAATTGTAAATGATAATTTGTATCTATAGCATTCATACCTTCATGCATCGACACCTGCCCCGATGAATTTAAGTAGAAATGCTCTGCATAACAATCGGTACAATAATATCATTGATTATAAAATTGAATAGATGGGTACCGGATGAACACATGTAGACATATAGTTAGATGTCACCTGTTTTCATTCTATTGCGGTCTAGCAGTATGACCTCTCTGACCCCTCATAGAAACAAGGTAACCATGAAAATGCCAGAATGAGGGTTGATATATTTACTACCTGCGTGAAACGGTTTTGTTACATAGTTTGGAAATTTGACGATAGGGGGTAGCAGTCGTCTCAGTGAAAGAACAGTAACGATTTTTATAATATATAATTTCTTTGAGGTTCTCTTGTATTATTTGAATTTTTATATTTGGTTTATATAGATAATATACATAACTAAAAAAAATAAACATTCTTTTCTAAACTATAAATTAATGCTGTAATTCTGTCCCTATCTTTAAAATTCGTAGCGTTACAAGATATTTTATATTTTTATAGTAAAAGAAATTCTTCTTCTGATAGAAAAAAATAAAATAAACAGAGTACATTTCTCATAACTCTATAAGTCTTATGAGATGTGTGAATAGAATTACAGCATAAGTTGAAAAAAATAACAAATATCCAGTTTCATAAAAGCTAGTTAAAATTAAACTCCAGTTAATATGATTAAAACTTAATGAAACCTTAATACACAAAAAAGTAAATCTGACAAATTTTCTATGTTACATAAAACTTAAATAATTTTTTCATTTTTTTTTTTAAATTAAATTTATGTGGCCTGAATAAGAAATTATATTAAAAATAAAAAGTGTACATAAATTTTATAATAATCATATATGAACAAAGATAAATTATTTAACAAATTCTACAATAATACCAGTGACATCTACATATTTTCTATAAAATTATTATGAGCTAGCGCGCATACTCAGAAAATAATAAATCAATATTAAAATTGTAATATTTAAAAAAAATATTAATATTAATAAACCAAAATCTTCTTTGTTTATTAATATTATAAACAACAAAAGTTTGGCATCTGATTAATATTTTACTATTTCCTACATTACCACGAAACATAAAGATAATTATTAAATATGTTTGCATGATATAAAAAGAATAATTTTAGCACAAAAAACCATTAAAAACTTAATTTTTCTGTGCATATCATTTATAGCAATATTTTCGAAAAATAAATGGAAAAGAAATAAAAATAATTTAAAACAATCATACAATTAGTTGATTTATTAACATTTTATTTACACTTTAAAACTAAACATGAAACATTTATTTCAAGCCAACTATTTTTTGTACTTTTTCTATCAATTTCGTTGTACAAATAATGCTTTCTTAAAATTTTGTTTATAAAATTGCCATATAAATTACATACTATTGTATATATATATATATATATATATATATATATATATATATATATATATATATAAAATAAACATTTGAACTAAATTAAAATTAAATTACAGCTGCAATTTGAAAATAGTATATATTATGAGCAGAAAGAAATGTTAATTTGAAAAGCGCTTTCTGTTCCGAGTGACATCTACGACTTTTTCTAAATGGAACTAAACTAAAAATACATGCAAAGTAACCTCAATCTTACTAACAGTTGTAGAAGAGTATATATTATTAATATTTGTTTCGTGATTTGTGATAATTAATCTTTCTTTGGTTGGATATACAATTTCTGACAAATTTGGCGGTATACATTAGGTTTCTTGCACTTCTTAAAACATATCCGAAAATAAACAATGCAATTATCAATTACCTTAACTTGACTTAATAATTTTTAATATAGCCGACGAAGATGTCAAATTATACACTTTACCGTGCTTCTTTAGCCGAATATGCGGTTTCTGACAAATCTGATGGTGTACATTGCATTTCTTACACTGCTTCACAAATTTTCGATAATTAAATTAAAATTCAAGCAAAAATAAACAATGTAAATGTTAATTAATTTAACTTCATGTAATAGTTTATCAATATACGAGTAGCCGTCGAAGATGTCAGATTAAATACACGATATTGTAGTTATGTTTAGTGCTACCACCAGTGATGTATATAGTAACTAACTGCTATATAATAATGTCATTATTGTACTAGTTACATAATGACCTCTTCCTGCAAATATGGTAACGTAATATTAATATTATGATACGCTTGACGAAAAAAATTCATTTTAATTTATATCTCAAAAATTAATTGTAATAAAAATTTGAAAATAATTACAACAATAAGTTATATCTCCAATATTTATTCAAAACTTTTGAATAAATACAGTAAATAGTTACTAACATACCAAACTACAGAGTATGAATAACAATAAATATCTAGAATAGGTTCCAAATCTCCTGGCAGATGACGTAAATTTCACAGTTACCAAAATTTTGAATGACATTTTTGTTTTCGGAGTTATCGAGTTATTACCAAAGTGTCAGTTAAGCTGTGTCTTTGCGCATCTCTTTGCCAACAGTTTTGGATAAAATTTGCAAATAATTTTGTCAATAATTTTGTCATAAAATAACTCAATTAAAAATGCAATCGTAGCTAATGTCATTCCAAAAGAAAGTACAATAAATGGTCCTATCAAATGTTTTATACATAAAACTTGTGCACCAGGATTTTCAACATATTTGTATTTAGGAGCAATATCTAGGTCCCATTTATCAATTAAGCCATTTTGCTTCAAATAAAGTATTAAATAATTAATTGTTCTCAAATATGGATGACCTTTTCTCACTACCATTCTTATTGAATAAAAAAATATATCTTTTTTCATTGAATATAGCATAGGTCGTCCATCCGGATATAGAAATCTAAAAATATATGAAAAAAAAACCTATTATTAAACTAGTATTATAATCGAACTTGTAAAGAGCTCCATTGTAAAGACTTCCTATCAACACGTATATACTTCCCAAACATAAATAAGTGTCTACAAATTTTCGGTGGGAAGATACATTGCATAATATCAGTATAACATAAGACTGAAGCAAAATTAGTTTACTGTTAACTATCAAAATTCCGTGTAACAATTGTCGATTCTTTCATCTTACAATCTAATATCAGTGATATAATCATTTTGCTGAATCACATCTTAAGAACGGACCTCTATACAAGTTCTACTGCATTATCAATAAAAGTTATAGCAGAATTACCGAAAGAAGTAATATGATCATATTCATATAATTCAGATATATGTTACGAGACTAACTTTTTACTAATAGAATAATTCAATTAATACAAAATACAGTAATTCAATTTCATGTGTAATAAATATTTAAGTATAAATTCTGTATTAATATTTATTAATAATCGACGTTTCGACGAACTCAACGTCGTCTTCATCAGAAAAACTGATACAAAATTAATTGTACAATTTTCCTGATAAAAACGGACGTTCAGTTCGTCGAAATGATTAATAAATATTAATATAGAACTTAAACCTAAAGCCGTTTTATTTTATAAATATTTCTTCAAATAGTAATCTTAAAATTAAAAAAAAAACACACACACAGAATATAGTGATAAATTTTGACACCTTCGTATCAAGTAACGCATCTGTCTTCTATTCTTCATCACGGCAAAATCTTTTTCATATGCAGCTCTTTCAATACAATCCAAACCAATAACTGGACAATTTTCAAATTCCTTATAAAATCTGTAACCCATTTTATGCGATCTGTCGCGAAAAATACTTCTAACAGCTTCGTTATATCCAAATTTCATTCCTGATCTCAATATTTCCGCACCTGTCGCAATCTGATGATCGTACATAGTTTTAGTTAGTAAACTAATCAGATTTGATTTGTAAGCTGTTGATATCAATATGGAAGAAAATGTCCAAATTATTATCACAAATTTACAAATTCTACCCTTTGGCTTACTAATGATGGATCCATTTATTAAGATACATAACGTTGTTAGAAAACTCAATTGTAAATTATTAAAAGAAAATTTATTTTTTCGATTAAAAAGTATCCATATTGCTAGAGAATTACAAATCAAAATCACAACGAGAAGTATCCAAATTTTAATTTCGAAAATGATAATCAGTTTTCTCCAACCTAGTAATGGATTTGCGCTAGCTACATGCCATGTTGATCCATCATCTAAATGAGAAAAAGTAGAATCAAAATCGTCAATATCAGTGGAATTTACTCGCATCATTCCAAACATTATATCAGCTTTATTATCTTCTAACATTTTGTACATTAACGAATAGGATCCATTAGGATATTTAAATCCAAAGCTAGAATAATTGTGAGGGATAATCCGTATGGAAAAATTTATCCTTTTCGCTATCTCCTTCATGATTTTCACTTCCAATCCTGGATTTACAGGATCTGACACATTTATTACATAAGGAGGAAGATATAAAGGCAATAAACGTAATTCGCAACCTTTAGCATCCACATAGAATCTTTCTGAATATACATCTGTAATATTTTGTTGATCACAATTTCCCAGTAGTTTCTCTTTAATGATATTTCCACACGAACTTATATTATAAGGAAAATAAGAGTAAATTTGACAAGAATTTCTATCAGAAATCAAAAGTAAAACATTATAAATATAATATTTTGAACAAACTTCAAATATTCCTCTGGCAACCGATGAGTTTGCATTATTATATAAAATCAAATTTTGATTTTTGGGATGAAAGGCTCTATAATGATAAGTCTTTTTCAAAATTTTGTCTAGATTATTTGGATTATCTATAACAAATACGTAAAATTCAGATATAAAATGTGACAATAAATGAATATTCTCTAGAGTTAGAATTATTTTTGGTATTTTATGTTGTAACATATTAGATATAATGTCAGTATCAATGGAATATATAAGAACAAAATTATGTCTAGCATAATTTTTTAGAATTCTTAGACCACAAAAACTGATATCACTATTATTGCTAATTATAAAGTTATTGCAATGTATTACTGATAAATATAAAATTATCACTGCAAATGAGAACATTTTAAGTAGATTCACAAAGTCTTTAGAATTTATATACAATATTTAATGTTTATATATAATAAAATAATAACAAAACAATATTATTTTAAGAATTTTGTCAATAACAACTTGATTTATTAATTTATAAAAAATATTTGTATTTGCTTTTAATCATAAAAGACTTGTTTTGAAAAACATGACAAGCTGTGAGAAAAAAACAAATGTTTTACTATTTTACATGACAAGGCAACTGACTATTCTATTAATTTATTTACAAAATGTTATTATAATACTGTCAGTAAATTTTATCTTTATTAAGTTTGCGTTGTCAATTGTTTCATTAAATGTCAGATAGGTAGCTATAATTAAAACACTATTTCAATACAAAAAATAAATAAATGTAATTATTCAAAATCATATTAGTGTGTTAGCAAAGATTAGGAAGAGAAAATAAATTCTAATTATTCTAGAAGATAATGGTGAGAACGTTATGCTTACAAAATTGTTAAGACGCTTTTTGAGTTCAAACTCACTTAAGACCCATTTACGATACTAAATTATGTATTTAGTTTTTTCGTAGTTTTTAAGTTATTGACAGAGTTGGACTAATTTATATTTATGGAGAAAAATAGTGACATTATTTTTGTAACTTTTCTATACATTCTCCTAGAAGATTTAATTAAAAAAATCCTTAAAAGCTATATTAAAATCTTTAAGATTACGTTCTGTATATTTTATTTAAAAATCGAAATTTCAATATACTACGTATATCATCAAGAAAACTATACAAATTGCATAAGTAATAATATTTTAAAAAATCTAGTTCCTTTGTTACCTAGTAACTTGTTTCAATGTTTTGTTTATTTGTTGTTTATGTCATTTGTATCTTTTTGCCTGATAAAAACGTACGTTGAGTTCGTCGAAACATCGATTATTAATAAATATTAATACAGAACTAGAACCTAAAGCCATTTCATTACAATAGAAAAACAATACCATTTTAGAAGTGTATCTTATACAAAAATATAATTAGATAATTTAACAAATCAAGTAATTTTTTTGTTATTAATCAAGAACAAAATTAAAATTTAATACAAACAATTTGTATTCCAATCCTGAGAAACACTAAGTGAATAATTGAAAACAAACTTTTAATAATAAGTAATTCACATAAATGCAGTCTAAACAAACATATAATTTACATATTATCATCAATTATAATAACATTTTCTTAATGCTTCCTTCTTATAAATAAACAAATTTTAAACTATAATATTTACTTTTGTTATATTATCCTTCAAAAAAAAATATCCTTAAGATTTATATTCACAAATCAAATACATTAAACTGTGTGAAATTTATTTGTAAACAATATAATATAATTAATCAAAATTTTAAATAGTTACAAAAGGTATAAAAATGTGTCTAAGCTGATTTACTTCATTCAAAATGTTTCCATTGATAAAAATAATAACTTTTTGTTTATTAATGAAACTGGCAAAGAATTTGTCGTTAAATATTTCAGAAAACACTGAAAATCAAATTATAAAATGTGTAGGTAAAGTATATAAATATAATCCCGAATCATATACCTTTTTATCATCAACTTTAAATGCATATCTACTAAATGATTTAGTTATAACTGCAAATAATGTCACTATCATAAACTTCAAACAAAATATTACTCCTATCAATTTGAAATATAAATATATGTTTCCATATCAGATGTTTATTTTTTTAATAAAAACTATTGAAGAATATAAAGATGCAATAAGTCATTTAAAAAATACATCAATTTGGAATTCAAGAGCGAAATTTGTAGTAGGATACACTGGTAATGACTTAAAAGAATTATTTACTATATCTTGGCAAAATTATATTATTAATATTGATATAGTAGCGGCGAATGAAAATTCTGTTAATGTATATACGTATTTTCCCTACACGAAAAACGTTTGTGGAGGTTATAAAAGTTACGATATTTTAAAATCTTGCAATGAAAATTCGTTAAATAACCTTTTTCCGCAAAAAATACCATTTGATTTAAATGGATGTAAAGTAAGTATTAAAATTACTAAACGGAAATCAAATTATTATTCAAAATTAGAAACGCTTAACATTCAAACTGGTACTAGTTTTTCTAAACTTTCATTAAAATAAATAAATTGTTACTTCTTATGTAATATATATTTACTTCAATCTACCAAAATATTTAAATTTGGAAACAATATTAATCATAGCAATCTTCAGGCTTTCACGGCCGGTACCCATTGAATTTATACAATTTTCTAAGCTGGTATGCCGTGGTCGATCTATTCTCGTCGCAGACGTTTCGCCATACATCGTATTCTCATTGCTAAGAATGCGTTCTACGATGTATAGCAAAACGTCTGCGACAAGAATATATCGATCACGGCATACCAGCCTAGAAAATTGTATAAATTCAACATTAATCTTATGTGAAAATGTAAATAATTATATTTTTCTGTTTATTTTTCTTTATTATTATAATAAGAGCGACAAATATTTATTAAAGTTATGCAAAAATTTGAAAAAGTTCTATTTTTGCTAAATTTCGAACATTTTCCAAAAGAATTACTTAATAAATTGAAAACTTGCTTTCATATTATCGGAAAATTTATTATTTTTCTTGATTTTATTAAATAAATTAAAGTATATAAGTATATTTTGAATACATTTTTATTATCCATAAACAAGTTTAAAATATTAAAATATTACTTACATTACTAGAATGGATTAATCACAAATGTAATAGATAATCACCTGAAACAAAGAAAAAACAAAAATTAGTTTTAAATTCCAATTTCTTTTCAAGATCAGAGCAATGCCTTACACACTTCAACCTTACGTTATAAATGTAAGTATGCCAAAAGAAGAATCAGGTAAAGCAGGAATTGAAATTACCATCCTGCACAATGTAGCTAATCGAATGAATATAACAATCAACTATTTAAAAAATCCCCATAAACATTGGGGATATCTCTTCCGTGATGGAAGCTTTTCAATGATGTACAAAGCATTAAATGATAGAGAAGTTGATATTATTTTTGGTTTTACGTATAGTAATCAATCGTATAGTCCACATTTCGATTCATCGTATAATCATTTAGGCGATGCTTCAGTTTGGTTTTTTCCAACTGCTCAGGAAATAGCTCAATGGAAGAATCTTACAAATATTTTCGAAAAACGATTGTGGCTCGCTATTTTTTTAATGTTTCTCTTTAATGGCTTCTCTTGGTAAATATTTTTCGGATATTTGGAATTCTACAGTGGCAGCAAGAAATAATCTAAGGGCCGATTATCTAAAACGTTGGCCTGTATTATGAGCTCGGTTTTAAAATTCGATTTAACTAATATCGGTTTTAAGATAACGTAACTGTCATAAGAGTTGAATTAAACAAATAAACTAAAACACCCAAAAATCGAGTTTGTAATATTAGCCAATGTGTTTAAGTTGTAAACTAACCAATTAATCAATTGTTTTTCAAATATTTGGCAATCTAATTGATTCAATTAACACAACTAACAGTTAGTGTCATCAAAAGAATATATCTCTATAATCAAAAATATGTCAGAGTTTCTAAAATACTAATTTTGAAGTTTTATTTACGTTGATGTATGGTAGCATAAAACAAAAATGACTGCTGTGGAAATGAGATTTTTACGTGGGGTACGTGGTGTAACTAGGAGAAATCGGGTACGAAATAGATTAGTGTATGATGAGTGTAAAATTGAAAAAATGTTGTAGCAAAAGTTGGTGTTAGTCAGCTAAGATGGTTCGGACGTCTTGAGCGAATGCCTAATAAACGTTTGATTAAAAAATTTATATGAATGATTTTGAAGAGTATGAGAGAGGAATTATGAATGTGGATGAAGCTAAAGTTGCTTATCTGCATAAAAATGTTTGGAGGAAACTAATTTCGAGATAGTGAAAAGAGTTTGTGCCACGCTTTTTAGGTATATGGCGTGATTGTGTATGTATGATTTAAAAATTTAGCTCTTAGATTCTTTGCAACTACTACTCAATAATTAGTTGAAACTCGAACACATTTTTGTTATATTGTATTCATAACTTAAATTCATTTTTTTCGTAGGTGGTTTATAGGTCGAACAAGAGAAAAAACTGACGACTTCAACGATCTAGTGATTTGCATTATGTCATCAATGTATGTCCTACTACAAGGTTCCGTTCAAGGTCCATCTATTTGGAAACTTCGCTTAGTTTTCATATTATGGTTAGTCACTTGTCTTTTAATATACACTGCCCATCAATGTCAACTAGTCAGTATCTTAACAACAACACTTTACGAACGTCAAATGACGATGTTAGAAGAATTAGTAGAATCAGGCAGCGAGTATGGTTTCTACCCTACGATTGAAGATGCATATCAAACCAATAGTACAAGAGATAAAACAATATTGAAAATGTATCAAACATGTCCCTTATCGGCAGAATGCTTAAATCGAACGGCCTTTCAAAAAGATTACGCTGTGGTTAAAAACAGAAGACAGGTTTTATACTTTATGCCACGGTATTATACCTATCCGAATGGTAGACCAATGCTGTATGATACTGGTATTGCAGCATTCACTACTAAAGAAACGTATTATGTTCGTAAAGGATATCCATTACTAGAGAGATTTAATAGAATGCTTATGTTGTTATCAGCAAATGGGCTAATTAATAAGTGGGATAAAGATACGAGATTCTATATTTATAAGATTGAGAGTGATCCTGATCATGAACCACTTTCATTAGGACATTTACAAGGAGCATTTTTTATGTACAGTTTTGGAATGATGGCTGCAATTATAACGTTTTTTTGTGAAATTATAGTTAAAAAATGCAAACAGATGTGTAGAAAAAATAATTATGACATCACATCAAAACGAAAATATATGATCGATAATAAATAATTTTAATTATAGTTTTTAATATTTATTAGATTAATACCAGTATAAATATGCATACATATTTTCGGTAAAAATAACGGTTTGTTAAAATGAAAATACTTGGATTTCGTAAGAAATTTCGTGACAATATACATAGAAAGATTTCTTATCGATTCCAAGAATTTTCATTTTAATCTAATAAATTAATAAATAGATTAATTAAAAAAAAAATTATTTTGTGACAATATTTTTGCTTCAAAACTAGTATTGATAGTCGTAACATATTAAAACAATAAAATATTCAGTAATTTTAATTTATTCTCTATGTTCCTCCTGTGAATACACGAAATATTCTGATATTTATTTGTTTTTTCTCGTGTTTTTATTTACATATGTATACTTACAATAATTATTAACTTAGTTTAAATATGTGTCATACATAAATATATTTTATAAGTTACGTGTATACCAAAACTTATTAACTTCACAATTTAGTTTTTGTATACCAATTTATGATAATTTTTGTAAGAATACCTCTGTAATGGAAATTTAAGTAGTTCTGTTCAATAATAAAATAAAAATATAATGCGTAACATAAAATTATAAGTCATGTGAATGAAGTAGAAAACTATAAAAATTTAATATTTATATTTTTAGTATTATCTTGCAAATAAAGATTTTATCAAATTGGTTAAAAAAAAGTAGTAATATTTATAATATTACATAAAAGTAGATTATAATTTTTTTAAAAAGTGATAAACATACAGCGTATATAATATTTCCTGTAAATTGTCACATAAAGGTGTCATAGTGAAAGATTATTACTTTGTCTTCCACAAATATTACGTCAAATATGCTTGGTTATTTGGAGTAGTGTAGTGTATGAGAGGTTATAAATAAACAGAAAAAAATAAGTGAAGTCTAAACAAATATACAATTTATATATCAGCATAAATCGTAATACTAATTTTTCTAATATTAAAAGTCACAAATAATAAAAAATATAATGATTATCTTACTTAAAATATTTCCTTCGTCTCAAATAATAATCACTGCGTGTTTATTATTAAAATTTGTAAATAATTTTTCATTAAATATGTTAGAAAATCCTGAAAATCAAATAATAAAATGTGTAGGAAAAGTATATAAATATAATTCTGAATCATATACCTTTTTATGGTCAACTTTGGATAAATATCTGCTAAATGATTTCTTTATAACATCAAATAACGGCAGTTTAATAAATTATAGTAAAAATATTATCAAATTGCAATATAAATATGAATTTCCATACCAAATGTTTTTATTTTTAATAAAGACTATTGAAGAATATAATGATATAATAAGTTATTTATCAAACACATCAATTTGGAATTCAAGAGCAAAATTTGTAGTAGGATACACTGGTAATGACTTCAAAGAAATATTTAATACATCTTGCACAAACTACATAATAAATATTGATATAGTAGCGGCAAATAAAAATTCTGTTAATGTATATACGTATTTTCCCTATACGGAAAAAATTTGCGGAGAATATAAAAAATATAATATTTTAAAATCATGCAATTCAAATTCATTGGAAAACATGTTTCCTCAAAAAATACCATATAATTTAAACGGATGTAAAGTAAGCGTTTTTAAACAAAAATCTAATATGTAATAAAAATTAATTGTAAATTCCAATTTTTTTCCAGCTTAGGGCAATGCCTTACACACTGCAACCTTACGTAATAAATGTAAGTATGCCAAAAGAAAAACCAGATAAAGCAGGAATTGAAATTACCATCCTGCACAATGTAGCTAATCAAATGAACGTCACAGTTAATTATTTAAAAAATCCCTATAAGCATTGGGGATACCTCTCCCGTGATGGAAACTTTTCAATGATGTATAAAGCTCTAAATGATAAAGAAGTTGACATTATCTTTGGTTTCACGTTTAGTAATCACTCGTACACTAAACATTTCGATTTGTCATATAATCATTTATGGGACAGTTCAGTTTGGTTTTTCCCAACTGCTCCGGTAATAGCTCAATGGAAGAATCTTACAAATATCTTCCAAAGAAAATTGTGGCTGGCTATTTTCTTGATGTTTCTTTTTAATGGCTTCTCTTGGTAAATATTTTATGTTGTTTGTTATTTCAAAGTAAAAGCAACTGCCAAATAGGAAATATTAAAGCAGTAATAAAAATTATGTTCGTTGAGCTTCTACCTTTGTTTTTAAGTTTCATTAAAAATTTTGTTATTTTGTTTAAAATTATTGTTAAACTACATTCGTAAGTTAAATATATCTTTTTCTAGGTGGTTTATAGGTCGGACAAAAGAAAAAACAAACGACTTCAACGGCCTAATAATTTGCATAATGTCATCAATGCGTGTCCTTTTGCAAAGTTCCATCAAGGGGCCTTTAACTTGGAAAGTTCGCCTAGTTTTCGTATTATGGCTAATGAACAGTCTTTTAATATACTGTGCTTATCAATCTCAACTAATTAGTATCTTAACAAAAAACCTTTACGAACGTCAAATGACAACACTGGACGAATTAATAGCATCAGGCAGCGAGTATGGTTTCTACCCTGCCGGTGAAGATGCGTACAGAACAAACAACACACGAGATAAAACAATATTGAAAATGTATCAAACATGTCCTTTAACTGAAGAATGTGTAAATCGAACTGCTTTCCAAAGAGATTTTGCAGTAATTAAAAACAGAAGACAGATTTTGTATTTTATGTCACAATATTATACCTATCCGAATGGCAGACCAATGCTGTTTGATACTGGTATTACTGCATTTACTACTGAAGTGACTTATTATGTTCGTAAAGGATATCCATTATTAAAAAGATTCAACTGGATGCTTCAAATGTTGTCGGAAAATGGACTAATCAATAAGTGGGATAAAGATACAATACGCAATGTACATAAAATTATAAACGATTCTGATAGTGAACCACTTTCATTAAAGCATTTACAAGGAGCGTTCTTTATGTATTGTATTGGAATTATTACTGCTATGATAACGTATTTTTTTGAAGTATTGATTAAAAAATGCAAACGTAGATATAGGATAAATAACTCTGACAACAATACAACAAAATAAAAATATGTGATTGATGATAAATCATTTTAATTAAAGTTTTCATTAGATTAAATCTAAGCTAAGTGAATGATTCGAAAAAACAATAATTGCTTTTCTCCATGTGTAGTATTGATTGTCATGTCATATTAACACAATAAAAAATTGCTTGCACATGTTAGATCTAGTTTTTTGATTCTCCAATAAATACGTATATCAGTTATATCAATTCACCATGCACATAATTAAAATAATTATATTGTTATTTTTATATATTACTGTATTTATAATCTGTACAAAATCATCAATGCTACAGGAAAATTTTCAAAAAGATTCTGCGTTTCAGTGTGTACTAAAAATTTACAAATTAATTAACATATCTAACACTTTACTTGTAAGCGCAACTGATATAATAAACAAGTTTCCAATTCATAATATATCTGATTATCCTACTGTAATTATTGACAACAAACATAATTTAAAGAAGTTAAATATATTTACAAAATTTGATAATTATTTAATAATTTTAAATACCGTAGAAGAACTAAAGTATTTTTTAAAGAAAATATTTGATTGTCCATGTTGGAACCCAAAAGGAAAATTTGTCATTTTTCTTACACAAAATGAAGATATTTTCATAATATGTAAACTACTGTGGCATTATTTTATAATAAATGTTAACATATTTTTTTCAAGTAATAATAATGTAATTTTAACAATGCTATTATTTATATATAATATAAAAATAAATAACAATATATATTTTAGGTATATACATATTATCCTTACAAAAGAAATAATTGTGGAAAAATATTGACAATTCAAGAAATAAAATTTTGTGACAATAATTCTACAATTAATTTATATCCAAATAAAATACCAAAAAATTTACAGGGATGTGAAATTTCACTACTAGCATTAAAATTGCCTCCTTATGTAATAAATTATACTACAACCAAAGAAGATTCAACATTAGCTGGAATAGAAGTAACAATACTGAATGTAATAGCACAAAAAATGAATTTCAAAAAAGTTTATATCCAACACAATTATTCACATTGGGGTGTTAAATTATCTAATGGATCCTACACATTAATGTTCAAAGATGTACATGAAAATAAAGTAAACATGATGCTCGGAATGACATATGCAAATTACTCAATAACAAATGATTTCGATACGACTTATGTTCATCTAGTCGATTCAGCAACTTGGTATGTACCTGCTGCTAAACAAATACCACAATGGAAGAATGCACTCAAAATATTTAAACCAATTGCTTGGTTGTCAATTTTTCTCAGTGTTGTCATTAATGGTTTCATTTGGTTTGGAGCAGCAAGTACAGATGAAATAAAAAGTTATTTTAAATCTTGGTACTGCTGCATTATGGCTTCCTTCTGTGTATTACTGCAAGGCGCGATTGAATCACCAAAATCAAAACTTCTAAGATCACTTTTTATTTCTTGGACTTACGGAACTTTAATTCTATATACAGCACACCAATGTCAGCTAGTTAGTATTTTAACTAAACCGTTTTATGAATACCAAATCAGTACTCGTGACGAAATGCTAAATTCTACTTTAAAGTTTGGTTTCTACTTTCCTGTAGTAAAATTCTTTACAGATTCTGATGAATGGGGAGATAAGAAAATTGTCAGAGAATATGTTTCATGTAATTTAAACGAAAGTTGTTTAAATCGTACAGCATTTCAAAGAGATATTGCAGTTTCAAAAAATTATAGACAAACAACGTATATGACTAAAAAATATTATTTAGATTCAAACGGGAAACCCATGATATCAGGTTTGGAAAATATTTTAATGCTAGATATTTGGTTTCATGTCACAAAAGGCTTTCCATTATTAGAAAGAATAAACAAAATTTTAATAATTTTACATTCAAATGGACTAATTTATAAATGGGATAAGGATTTAATAAATTTAGTAGATTTTGATTATGTTCATGTTCAGCAAGCATTAACTTTAAATCATTTACTAGCAGGTTTCATATTCATAGCAATTGGTTATTTATGTGCTTTTTGCGCTTTTGTTGGAGAAATATTTAATAAGAGGTATTTTAAAATATAATCAAACATAATTTATGTAGTAACTTTATAATTAATAATTTTTATTTATATATTTTTACACATCTATTAAATAAAATTTATAATTATTTTAATGTATTAATTTGTATTTTAATACTTACACATGTAATCTGTTATAAATTAATTCACAAAGAAAACCAACTAAAGAAATAAATTGACCAATTAATAAATAATAAAATGCTGGACTTAGATGAGTTAAATTTAATGGATTTAGTTTCTTTGTTAATGAAACAGGTTGTGAACCTGTAACATCTTTATCCCATTTTTCAATCATTCCATTCGCTCGCATACGACCTTGTAATTGTACAATTTTCTTATAAAATGGAAATCCTTTTCGAGTATAAAAATTAGGTTGTATCGGTGGCAAATCACTAAATCCATACAACATTGGATAACCATTTGAATCAACATAATATTTCTTCTGTAAAAATAACGCTTGTCTTTTATTTTTAACTACAGCAAAGTCTCTTTGAAAAGCTGTGCGATTCAAGCATTCTTCCGAAAGTGGACATGGAATAAAATTATTTACTATTGTCATATAAAGAGGATTTTTGGAATCTTTATAAAAAGTAACTGCTGGTGGAACAAATCCAAACTTCATTCTAGAATCTATTAATTCTTTCAAGCTTGATATTTGATGCTCATATCTAGATGTGGTAAGATTACTAATTAGTGTAGTTGTGTAAACACAATATAAAAGCAAACTAAATATAGTCCAAGATATTACAATTATTCTTGTGACATTATTTCTCGGAAGGTGAATACCAACTTGTAAAATAACAGATAACGTTAGAAAAATATATCGGCCAATACTTTGAAATATATTTGTTTTATCTTTCTCTCTTTCTAGTATCCACCATAGTAAAGTATAAATTATAAACGAAAATATAATCATTCCCCAAATAATACCACTATAAATATTTAAAGAATGAAATCCTGATATTATTCGAGCTTTTGGGACCCACCAAAGCAATTGTTCATTTACAGTAAAATAAGTTATATCAAATTCGAATACTTCCAAATCAATTGGAATCATACCAAACATAATATCTGCTGCTCCTTCAAGAAAAGCTTCAAACATATCTGAATAAGTTTTGTTCCCGTTTTGATTTGTTGTTCTCCATCCCCAACTTGTAAAATTATGAGGCACATAAATTCCTGTAAAATTTAGTCTTTCGGCAAATGCGTTCATTATAACAACCTCTAATCCAGATTTTAAAGGATCATTCTTGTTTGCCGAAGTATTTATAACATATGGAGGTATAGTAAAAGCGAAAAGAGTAAAATTACATTTGTTCAAATTTGTTGGAACTTTATTTGGAAATAAATCTCTGTGAAAATTGCCATTGCAATTTTGAACAAATTCTGGTTCCACATTTTGACTGCAACCCTTATTGTATGGAAAATACGTAAATATTTTATGCAATTGTATAACATTCACATTAATGATATAATATTTCCAGAATAGTTCAAATATTTTAGTAACATTCTGTTCCTTTTCAAAATAAACTAAAAATTTGCCTCTTGGATTCCAACAAGTCTTTAAGTAAACCAAATTGTAAAATTTCATAAATTCATCTAATGTGTTTAATATTAATATAAACAAGTTACAAATTGGATAGTGGTCCACATTTAAAGTATTTAAGTTGGTTATTAGCCGCATATCTCCAACTTTTAATTCCAATTCAAATTTTTTTGAAACCGTAGACACAATAATACTAAGAGATTCGGTAATATTTTCAGCAATTTTCGAAATGCAATCAATAGAATTATCATAGTTTAAAATCTGATTAAATAATAATTTTTCTTCGGTTAACACAAAAGAGATAAGAAAAAATAAAAATTTGTTGTAGAAATATAACATGTTTTACACGACTACTAATCTTACAACGTAGAATATTAACTTTCCTACTAAACTTGGTAATTAAATGTCATGATATATTAAGCTTCTATCATAATTATGATTATTAATATAATAGAACCTCTGCAAATAACATACAAATTAATTTTTTGTATTTGTATTTGTTTTTTCGGTAATAATAATTTCACCTGACATTGTAGTATCATTTTCATAATGTTAAAATTTGATTATCATTATATGTAATTTACTTTTATATATTATTTACTTTTAAAATGAATAAGTTACGCATGAAAATATTTCCGAAATAGACAAATAAATAATGTAATAATACAATATTTCATAATTCATCTAAATAAATAAAATACTGTCATGTGATTAAACAAGATTAGAAGTATATGGGTAAACCCATATATAGACTACTTTGACATTATCACATAAATGATAAGAAATAGAAATAAAAAAAATTTTCATCGAAAGTTGGCAACATTGTATTTTGCTAATATATAATATTATAGGCGCCTAGGGTATCTTCTGTAAAAATTTCATTAAAATCGGATAAATAATGCGGGCATAACAAATTTTTAGAAAATTATTAATTTTTTTTTCGGAAAGTTGGCAACACCGTATATTAATAAAATTATAATTTATGTGGGCACTAGGAGAAACTTTTCTGAAAATTTTATCAAAATCGGATGAATAATGTAGCCACAATGAATTTTTTTAAATTTTAGTAATTTTTTTCTCGGTAAGATGGCAACACTGTATTTTGTTAAAATTGCATAACTTATCCGGGCACCAGGAGAATCTTTAGTGAAAATTTGATCAAAATCCGTTAAATAAAGTGGTCATAACAATTTTTTAAAAATTTTAGTATTTTTTTTCTCAGAAAATTGGCAACACTGTACTTTGTTGAAATTATCTAATTTATATGAATACCAGAAGAATTTTTTGTAAAAATTTGAACAAAATCGGTTAAACAACATGGCCGTCATAAATTTTTAAAAATTTTAGTAATTTTTTTCTCAGAAAGTTGGCAACACTGTATTTTATAAAAATTACGAAATTTATTTGGGCACTATTGGAATCTTTCCTGAAAATTTGATCAAAATCGGATAAATAATGTAGCCACAATAAATTTTTAAAAACTTTAGTAATTTTTTTCTCGGAAAGTTGGCATCACTGGAAAAAACCAAAACCACATGACCATCTTGGGCACTAGACAAATTTATCCTGAAAATTTCATTAAAATCGGTTGAACCGTCTAGGAGGAGTTGCGATCACAAAATTTTGTCTGAGGACCGAGCGAGCGAGCGAGCGGCGAGCTGACGACGCACATCCATACACCCACATAAACTAAGTTCAGATTCGTCATCTAGAGGCTATATGAAGGATTTCTATACACAAATTTTTTTTTTTTGAAAATGTTACAGACACCGTACCAAACGCTATACTACTTTTTCCTTGCAGTCAAAGTAGTAAAAATTATTTTATTGATAAATTAATAGTTAAGTTAGCTAATTATATAGAACTGTCAATATAATGATTAATATGTAAATAAAAAATTAATAATATATTAATAAAGTATCTTACTAACAAAAAAATATTTCCTCATAAATAAACATGTTTAAAAATTAAATAGTATTGTAAAAATAATGCTTAATATAATTGGTACTTGTTTTTCTAATAATTAATATATATATATATATATATATATATATATATATATATATATATATATTAGGGTGGTCCTTATTTTGGCAAAGTCGGAAATGTGTTGCTCTTACCCGCAAAAATTACTCAAAATAAATTTAAAAAAAAATGTTCATTCACTTTCCAGACCTGTTAGATGATATTAACTTGTGCCTGTTGATGGCTTAAAATTTGCATTTAGCTTAAATGGGGAAATCGCTTTTTTAGACCTTTTGGTATATAACTTTTATTGTATTCACTTTAAAAATATTTCAAAATAATCACCAAAAAGCTAATAAAATATGCTTTTTAGCAGTTCATAATTCATGCCATTCCGATGATTATTGACGGAGTGATGTGAATTTGAAAAATATAATTTCTGACTCAGAAAAAAGCTAAAATGAATAATATCGGTATTATATGTTTTTCTAATTTTCATTCAACTCTGATGACGGTTCGCCTGTAACAAACGACATTACACTAACAATTTTCGATATATCATTTTATTTTAATCACGCTGAAGGCTGTGGTGCATTTTAAGACAATTCAAATTTAAAAATGCATAGTCTTATCATAGTCTTTAAAATAATATTCCAATATTAATCATTTTAGCTTTTTCTGAGTCAAAAATCATAATTTTTAAATTCACACAACTCCATTAATTATCATCGGAATGGCATGAATTTTGAACTATTAAAAAGCATATTTCATTAGCTTTTTGGCAATTATATTGAAATATTTTTTAGTGAATACTATAAAAGTTATATACCAAAATGTCTAAAAAATCGATTTCCCCATTTAAACTAAATACAATTTTGAGCCTTCAACAGGCACGGGTTAATATCATCTAACAGGTCTGGGAAGTGCATCGACTTTTTTTTATTTATCGTTATTTATTATACATTAAAATAGGTTTGTTATTAATTTTAAAATAAACATATTTGAAATTACTGATTTGTTTATTTATGGAATTTACATATGTATTAAATAGGAGTAAATAATATTTTTAATTAAATCAAATTTGTAACTTCGAATATGCAAAAACAAAACTTATTCCTAAAGCTCTATTTTAATATGAATTCTAAAAGATTTTTTACTATATTAGAATATATATTTTATTTTAAACAAACACAAATGTAAAAAAAAATGTTACTATAAATTATATTATTTTTTCAAGTCAGATTCCTTTTTTATTCAAATACAATACAAAAAAAAAAAAACAAGAAATTAAACATATGTACATATATTTCATATTTGTTCCTTTACATTATTTATAAGTAATACAATTCTGCAAACTTTACAACAATTATGAATATGCTAATTAGTTTACTAATCGACGTATTCTCTTAATACATATTTCACAAACAAATACAAAACCAGCAATAGAGTATCCTACAAGTAAATAAAAAAATGGAGCCATTACATGATTAAAAGTTAACGGCTTGTGTGCGCGAATACTATTATGAATATATAAATATGTAATATCTTTATCCCATTTTCTAATCAATCCATTTTCACGCAACAAAATGATCAATCTATCTATTCGTGGAAATAATGGAAATCCTTTTCTAGCATGATAATTTGGATGTAATCCTGGAGGATCATTAAAACTAAATAATAGTGTACGGCCGTTTTCATCCAGATAATATTTTTTTTGAAGATATAATGATTGACGCTTATTCTTCAATGTTGCC
Source organism: Clivina fossor (assembly GCA_963966155.1). Lineage (NCBI taxonomy): Eukaryota > Metazoa > Arthropoda > Insecta > Coleoptera > Carabidae > Clivina > Clivina fossor. The sequence goes on from OZ014563.1 coordinate 2,573,633, forward strand.
ATATCTTTTTTGAAAGCAGTGCGATTTAAACATTCTTCCGTTAATGAACATATAATATGGTTTTTCAAAATCGCGACTTGTATAGGATCACTGCTATCATTAAAAAATCTATCACCTGTCGGATGAAACCCATATAATAAATTTGATTCCAATAGTTCTCTTGGAGTAGAAATCTGATGATCATATCTAGGTATCGTTAAAATATTAGTCAATTGACTTTGATGTGCACTGTATAATAATAAACTGAAGATTATCCAAAAAATAAAGATAATCTTTAAAGCATTGGATTTTGGTGGTTTAACACTTCCGCCTAGTAGAATATACCATGAAGAAAGAAATGCCCCCAAAATATTATTAAAATTGTCTGATTTTTCAAACTTTTTACCAAAAACCCACCAAAATAAACTGTTGATGGTATAAGAAGTAGATATAATAACCCAAACTGGTATACTGTAAATTTTTGATAATATTTTCCATTCTGGATACAAATTTGCTCTAGGAACAAACCACAATAGTTCTTCATATACCGTGAAATAGGTGAATTCAAATTCAAAAATTTGAAGTTCTAGAGGCATCAATCCGAACATTACATCAGAAATACCATCAAGCATGGCTGCAAATACAGTTTTGTTGTTGGGAAATTTCTGACCCCAATTACTAAGATTGTGTTCTAAATAATCTTCGGTAAAATTCATTCTTTGTGCCACAGTGTTCATTATCATTATCTCTAAACCGATCTTTGTTACGTCACTTGTGTGATTCCTTTTAAAGTTTATTACATATGGTGGCATTGGTATTGCCATTAATTTTACTGGACATTTATTTAGATAAAATGGAACTTTATTTGGAAATAAAATCTTGTCTATATTATCATTACAAGTTTGTATAAATTCTGGTACAAAACTACGCGAACAATTGTTACGTTTGTAAGGAAAATATGTATAAATTTTATTAAGCCATATTATATTTATATTAACTAGATAATATTTCCAAGATGTTTCAAAAATTTCAGTCATATTATCTAGAGATGAAAAACTAACAATAAATTTTCCTCTAGGATTCCAATGTTCAAAAAAATATACTGTTTTTAAAAACAATTTAAATTCATATGTAGTTTCAAGTAATAAAATATATAAATTATATTTTATTAATTTTGTTGAAAGCAAAAAAAATGAGCTAACATTCATTATAGTTGCACTATATTTCCAGTTTATTTCAGATAAATCTTCAATGGAGAATAAAATCAGTGTGTTCAATTCCGTTATATTTGCGGATATTTTTGAAACACACTGTATAAGTTTATCAGTTTCAGTATAAGGCTGCAAAAACTTTAAACATAAAATTTCTTTTGACGCTGATAAACATACAAGAATAATAAAAAATCTCTGATACCATGATAAATACATTTTCAAATTAAATGCCAAATATATTACAAATCGTACTTGCCCTTTATATCTGATCAATTATAATTCTATTAGATTTTAATTATTCACAACTCAAGTGACAATGAAGAATTATCGTGAAATATATCACTAGACACTATAATTATAATTTTTTGAAAAATGAATAGTAACAAAAAATATTTTAATGATTAAAGCGACATTTAGCTGAAATTAATTCTATAATAAATACAATAAAAACAAGTGATGCATTCAATAAAAATATAAAAAATGGAAAAAATAAATGCGTCAAAGACAGTGTAGTAAATGATTGTGGCGGTCCTTTAATTTTAATAGAATATTGAATCTTTAAATCCTATTTGTGTATATAACCCACATCTATTATTCTTTCGATTAAAGTGTTTATTTTTGGTAACCATAAAAATCCTTTTCTTATAACGAAATTATCTAAGATTATTATGCCATCGTCAATGGTATGAATGAGTGGCCGATCATCTTTAGATAAATAAAATTGTTTCGTTAAATATAATTCTTTTCTATGTGGTTTTAATGTTGCTAAATCTCTTTGAAAAGCCGTTCGATTCAAATAATTTTCGGTTAATGGACATAATACGTAATTCGTGGCAGCAATTTAAAAAAGTTTTAGGTCAAAGTTTGTTAAAGCATGGTTATGAAATCCTAATGGCATTTGTTAACATTCTAAATCAATAAGCGTTAAAATTGGAAGTATATAATTATGATGGGATATTATTTAAATAAAATTTCCTTGGAATGCGCAATATATATGAACACATGCTATTATTCAAAACGAAATATGAAAACGTAAATAATTATTTTGAGAAACTTAATACTTCATAATAGATGCTTGTAAACTTTTAAAATATGTATCCCTAGATTACCCTACTAGCCACCAAATAAAACCATTAAAAATAGTAATTATGAAAATAAACAACCACAAACTAGGATTAAAAATAAGTAAAATATTTTTCCAATTTGCTACTTCAAGTGCACAAGCTACCCAGAATGTTACCATGTCAATATAAAACGCTCTAGTTTTATCAAATTCTGGAAACCTATCGCCCGGAATCATTCCTAGAATAAAATCTATTTTTTTCTTCAAAGTGCCATTTGGAAATTTTGGTCCTCAATTTGTGTAATTGTACTGAATGTAATTTTCGGTAAAATTTAATGTTTCAGCTGATTTATGCATTAAAACTATATCTAGATCTACTACTACTTCAGGATTGTGTAGATTTCCAGTAATATTGATTACATATGGAGGATATCTTAACGCTAATAAATTCATAATACTTGTTACTTTATTACTGCACTGTGCAATTAATGAAAGCGTAAAATTAATTGTACTGTTATACATTTGATAAAGATAATACGTATATATATATATATATATATATATATATATATCAAAAACTGAATTATTTAAAAATAAATAATTTATGTTAATAATATTATAGGCCCGTACAATATCAAATATTTTTGTAATATTTTCTTTCTTCGTAATTGATATAATAAAATTACTTCTTAGATTCCAAAGTTCCAACCTTCTCAACTCCGGTAACAGGTCAATTAAAGTTGAGGTTAAATTGAAAATAAATATAAATGTATTAAACTATGTCAAATTTAAAACTTCACTTACGCTTTCTGTTGCATTCTGAATAACATACGTTACTAAAAAATTTGTTGTAAAGTGTTAAATTAAATTTTATTGTAGACACAATTAAAGTATTTGATTTATTTACTTGCAATAAAATCTTAGATAAATAATTTTGTATATTATTTTTATGTAATTGTAAATTAATCTAATTCAATATATTACTGTATATAACTCCAGTAAATAAACAGAAAATTAAAAATATTTGTAATTTTTTGTACATATTATTAACAAAAAAAATTTAAAACAAACTAATTTGCATAAAAATATATTGAATTATAAAAGTAAATATAAAAATCAAATTCTTAATCTTAAAGATAAGTGTAATTTTAAATGACAACTCTTTTAATAAATAATAACCATATATTTCCAGTTATAAATATTTTGAAAAATTTATTAAATATATGTCAAAAACAACTGTTAAAAAAACAAAACCATTAATCAATCTAAATATAAATAAGAAATTATTAGAAACAAAAACCTTTGGTGGTAAAAAAATAAATATACTATAGTTGACATTAATACAATTTTATTTCTTAACATTTTTTATTATACAAAATCTCTATAAAACATATAACAAACGAAATTGATAACCCTACAAATAAAATAAAAAAAGCGAGTGCAACATTTCGAAAAGTAAACGATTTTCGTTTTAAATTTTCAGATTTTTCAACCATATATGTAATATCATGATCCCATTTTCCTAAGAGACCACTAGCATCCAATCTTAAAATAACAGAATTAAATTTTTCCAACCAAGGAAACCCTCTTTTCATAACTAAATGTGGAAAAACCAAAACAGAATCTTCGATATGATAGATTAGAAATTTTCCATCTTCTGATGTATAGAATTTCTTTATGTAAAACCTCGTGTTTCTATGGTTTTCCATTACTGCAAAATCTTTCTGGAAAGCAGTTCTATTACTGCAAGCTTCCGAAGTAGGACATGGAATAAAATTATTTAAAATTATTTTATCGGAATGTGAAGATGAATTAAAGTATCTGGCAATTGGCGAATGAAAACCAAATTTTAGATTTGAATTCAGTAAGTCTTCAACGTCATTTAGTTTTGGTTCATAAATTGGTTTACTTAATATACTTGTAAGTTGACTTTGGTAACAAGTATATAAAAGTAGACTTAAAAATGTGTAAAATAATAAAATAATTCTTCCTGCATTTAATTTAGGTGACTTGACATTATTCAGCATTAGTACAGTCCAGGAAATAAAGAAGTAATTTTGCAGACTCTTCAAATGATTCTTTTCAAATAAGTACCAAATAACACTGTGAAAAATGTAACTGAAAAAAATTAATAACCAAACTAAAGGATGGAAAATCTTTATAGGGTTCTTCCATCGTGGTATTTCGTGAGGAGATGGAAACCACCATCCCAGATGGTCAATAAAATAGACAACAGAGTAATCAAAATTTCTTAATACATCCGCGTCCAGAAACGGAACCATTCCAAACATAATATCAGCTTTGTGTTCCAAAATATCTTTGTACATATTTGTATATGATTTATTTGCCAATCTTATACCCCAATCAGAGTAATTATTATTAATATACGCAGCATTAAATTTAAGTTCTTCTGTCAAAATGCTCATAAGAGTAATTTCAATACCTGCTTTGGTAGGATCATTCCAATTGGCTGAAATGTTCAATACATACGGAGATATTGGAAAAGCTAGTAATTTCATTGTACAACCATTAAAATCGGGTGGAATTTTACTAACAAATAATTCATTTAAAATATCTTCTTCGCACATTTGTAATCGTATTGGTTCAAAATGGATCAAGCAGTTATTTGATTGGTAAGGATTGTAGGTATAAATTTCGTTACGAAATATAACAAGTATATTTACTACGTAGTACATCCAAGCTATTTCAAATACATGTGTAAGATTTGTACAATCAAAAATGTTAACGACATGTTTAGCTTTTGAATTCCAAGATATTTTTGTGCTGTAATTTTTTAACAAATACGAAAATTGTTCCATTGTGTTTAAAATTAACAAATACGTATTAAAAACAATATTATCTGGTAATACATGTATTTTGTCCATTGTATTCAGTATCACATTAGGATTAACAAAATTTTTAAAGTCAGTTTTATTTTTGTTATCCCATATTATTAAATTAGAGGATTCGTTTAATTTTAAATATATTTTTAAAGCACAGTTTATATTCATTTCTCTAGTTTAAAGCTCTGTACTAACAAATATTTCCATAAAATAATGATAATACAGTATAGTAATTTTTCATTGATGCATACGCAGTCAATTTGTTTTATATAAATAAGACTAAATAAACAAAATTAAGTATCACGATTATAGCGTTCCCGTTTGGGAAATAGAATAAATGATATACATTAGTGTTTCTGTCATTTTGTGTAATCAAATAGTTATTTTGGTGTAATGTGTTTGAAAAAAATTGTTTTTTATCACCTTATTAAAAATATATACTTTTCTGAATTTTGTTTGGGTTAGAAAATGGTACTTTCTCACGTCTCTATTGGCAAAGTATGGAAAAGTAACTACACTAACATTATATTTATAATTATTTAACTTAGATTAATATTAGTTACTTTTGTTCAATGTAGCCTATTTATACGAATAGTTTTTTTTTTGTTAAATGAATTTGAAGAACTAAATTTTTGGTTAGTTTAATACAAAGATATTTATGTAAATTATATAGTTATCTTTGCATAATTTATTAACTTATTGAAATTAAAACAACTTTGCACCAAAATTTACGATTTGAAGAAAAAGTTTAATTTAAAGAAAATGACTGTTAATGATAAAATTTTATATAAATAACATCTATCAAAAAAAAAGCGTGAAATTTTTAAGTGTTATAATGACACAATCACAATTAAGATTTCTAAAATATTTTAAAATTATATCAAATACATTATTATTTAAATGTTGCTTTAAAAATTTGTTCATAAGAATAAAATTGTATAATAAACAACTTTTTTAATAATATGTTTTTAATATTTTAACGAATGCTAGAATGGTGCAATTTTCTAAAAAATATTGAAATTTTCATATACGGCATTACTTATTTAATAAGTGCCATCTAGTAACAAGATTTTATAATCAAAATACAATTAAACCCAGCTATAACAGTTTTTTTTTGCAAATATCTTTGAAAATAAAATTCACCAAATAGTGAGTTTTGCATCTATTCGACTCATATGTTTATTTTTTTTGTATCAAAATACCCCTTTTTACAAGCATCAACAAATACTCTATTTTAAAAAAAATAAATTCATTAATAATTCTTTTTCCATATAGTGCCGACTTTTAGAGATACATTGTATGTATGACTCCGAAAATTAATATTAATGAAACATGTATGTAAAATATCATTCATTCATTCCTACCGTTGAAATTCAATTTTCTATTAACTTTTCCATGAATAAATTCAAGAATAAAAACAACAAAAGATACAATTAAACCTACGATTAACGACAAAAATCCATACGCAACATTTTGCATAGTCAACGGAGTTCTATCAATATTTTCTGGTGCTTCTTTTACATAAATACTATCTGCGTCCCACTTTTTTAACAATCCACTAGAATCCATATTCAAGATGTAGTTATTAAATTGATCCAACCAAGGAAATCCTTTTTTCATAACTAAATGTGGCCATATTACAAGAGACGATTCGAAATAAGTCATCAATGCTTTACCGTCTTCTGACATGTAATATTTTTTCGTTAAGAATAAAACTTGTCTTCTGTTTTTTATAACAGCAAAATCCCTCTTAAATGCTGTACGATTCACGCATTCCTCTGTCATAGGACATCCAATAAAATTATTGAAAATAATTTTATCGTACTTATTGGTACTATTAAAAAATGTAGATACAGGTGAATGAAAACCAAATTTCAATTTTGATTCCACAAGTTCTTTCACGTTCGTTATTTTTGGTTCATATTGTGGTTTGCTCAATATACTTATTAGTTGACTTTGATAAAAAGTGTAGAATAATAAAGTCAAGATAGTCCAAAAGATGTAAAATATTCTGCTAACATTGAATTTTGGACTTTTAATACTGACTTGCAAAAGAATACCCCAAGATTCAAAAATACTTTGACTTAAATTATACTTTCCAATCAGCCACAATAAAACAACATTGAAAATAAAACTAAAGTTGATAAAAATCCACACCAGTGGACGATATATCTTTAAAAAATTCTTCCATCTTGGAATTTCTTGAGGAGCAGGGACCCACCAAACTATATTACCAATATAATAAAAAACAGAATTATCAAAAAATCTAAATATATCGTCAAATACCAATGGAACCATTCCAAAAAATATATCCACTGTTCTATGATGAACCTCATTGTACATATTGGAAAAACTTAAATTTGGAAATATAATACCCCAATCAGGAAAACTGTGCTTCACGTATTCTTCAGTAAAGTTAAGTTTTTCAGCCAGAACTCTCATCAATGTTATCTCCATTCCTGCTATTTTTGGATTATATCTGTTCGCTGAAGCGTTTATTGTAAATGGTGGAATTTTGTAAAATATAAGTTTTAATTTACATCCACCTAATTTTGAAGGAAGTTTATTGGTAAATAAATTATTTTGTACTTTTTCGCAAGAAGATACTATTTCTGACTCCATTTTAAACGAACAATTATTAAATAATTTGTAAGGATAATAAGTGTAAATAAATGATTCAAATATTACATATATATTATATATATAATGTTGCCAAGCTAAATCAAAAATGTATGTTACATTTTTGCAATTTGATATATAAAGAATATAATTTCCTTTCGGGTTCCATAACAGATTTTTGCTATAATTTTTCAGCCAATAATAAAATTCATTTTCTGAATGCAATAGTAAAATATATGCTTCAAAAAATATGTCATCTGTTTTGTTTATATTATTTACAATAACAATACTATTTTTAAGTTTTTCAAAATTAAATGTTTGATTCTTTAACGTAGATACTAACAAATTACTAGTTTTATTACTTCTTTTATATATATCGCCTACGCAAATTAAATTTAAATCATTTTTTGATGTATACAAATTAAGTAATAAATTTTTATAAGCAAACGATTCTAGTATAAGTATTAAAATTAGTAATAAACTATAATATTTTATTGAAAAACACATTTTTAATAATGTATTATATACTATAAAATAATTTATATAAAATGAATGACAAATGTAAGTACAAATTTTTTTACGTATAATCAAGTGTTCATTATTTACTAATAATTACTTTAAAAAGCAATAATTATTAGAATAAATAGAAATTGTTTTCCTAAAGTATGAAGTATACAGGCATATAATAAATTCGAAATTAATGATATTAATACTACAGAAAATGTTTGAGTTAGTAATTTAATAATGACAAATTATGTGTAAATGAAATGAAAAAATATTTGTGATACATCAAAAAGTTATTCTATATGATTTTTTGAACAAAAAAATTTCTGACGTAAATACAAACTTACTCCAAACAATATTAAATAAACAATTATGAAATAACAAAAATAATAATAGTAAAAAATAATAGTAAAAATTTATTGATGCATTATTTTTTTGTAAAACAAAAAAAAAACAGTAACAATATGCACATTGCACTATTTATTAGTTTAATATTACTACCGCTATCAGTTTCAAAAATAAATATCTCAAATAATTTAAATTTTGTGAATAATCAAATTGTAGATTGTTTCTTAAAAATTTATGTAAAATTAAATGAAAAGAAAAACTTAATAATATGGACAATACGAAATGAACCATTTAATTTCTTAAATTTAATAAATAGTAATACAATAATATATTCAAAAGAAAAATTACGATTATTATCAGATGATACAATGTACCAAGTATACGTATTAATACTGGAATCAATTAAAGATTTCTATTATTGGCTAGAAACGTATAACACAAAATTTTCTTGGAATCCTAGAGGAAAGTTTATTGTTCACATTGTAAATCATGAAAATTTAACAGAAATATTTGCCTTGGCCTGGAAATATTACGTACTAAATATTAATGTAATATTTCGGAATAAAACCATTTTGGAAATTTATACTTATTATCCATATCAACTCATCGATTGTTCGATACATTTGGAACCGACAATAATTCAAAAATGTGAAAACGAATTGCAAGAAGATATTTTCCCAAGTAAAATTCTATCAAACTTCAATGGGTGCCAATTAAAGTTAATGATGTACCCAATGGTACCTTTTGCCATGAATTATACAACAAAATTAAAATATCCTAAAATAGCAGGCTTGGAAGTAACGTTAGTTAATGCTCTTGCAAAGAAATTAAATTTCACTGAATACTATATAGAAAAACATTATACACATTGGGGAATGAGGCTGCCAAATAATACACATACATATATGTATTTTGAAATATTAGAGCGTAACATAGATTTCTTTTATGGAATGGTACCAATATTAGACGCAGAAAACTTTAGATATTTTGAAAATTCTGTTATATTTTTCATAGATAATTTAGTTTGGTGGCTCCCTTCTGCCAAGGAAATACCTCGTTGGAAGAATGCTATTAAAATATATCATCCATTGGTATGGATATCAATTTTTGCTAGTTACTTTCTTAATAGTATAATATGGTGGTTATTTAATATAAATAAAATTAATTTTGGTGAAAGCTTCTTTGGATCTTGGAAAGTTCTGATGCAAAACAATTTCAAAATTCCCCAATCAAACGTAGCAAGAATTTTATTAATATTTTGGGTCTTTTTTAGTTTATTAATGTACACTGCTTATCAGAGTCAACTGATAAGTATTTTAAGCAAGCCTCAATACGAAAAGCAAATTACTAATTTAAAGGAACTTATAAATTCAAAATTATCTTATGGTTTTCCTCAATTAATTTTAAGATTTTTTCAAAATTCACTTCCATTTCATGATATAATTCGAAAAAATTATATTGAATGTTTCACTGGATATAGTTGCATGAATCGTACTGCATTTCAAAGGGATTTTGCTACATTAAAAAATAAAAAAGAAACTTTATTTCTAATGAATAAATTCTATACTGATAAAAACGGTAATTATTTGTTAGAATATTTCGAGGATTCCATATATATTTGGCCTCACTTAGTTATGAGAAAAGGTTTTCCGTTTTTAGATAAGTTTAATTTTTATATTCAAAGATTAGATGAAAGCGGATTTATGACTAAATGGAACAAAGAAACTACAGAACTAAAAAAACCACCAGAAACGTTACAATTAAAACCATTGTCAATTTCTAATGTTGCACTTGGTTTCATATATCTAGCTGTAGGTTTAACTATTGCGTTTCTTACGTTTATTATTGAATTTATTAGAGAAAAATGTAAAAAAAATAAACACAAAAATAAAACATAAAATATCTTAATATCTTAAAAAATCTTTCAGAACTTATTAATTCTCAAATTTTACAAATATTCTATAAATATGTGTTTTTATTATATACAATTATTTTATAATAATAATAATAACCATATTCTTAGCTTCTAAAATAACGATATAATTTCGAAATTTAAGTAAATATTTCTGCAAAATTTATTTTATTAATAAAAATAATTTAAAATTAAATCATTTATTCTTTAATATATGTAAACAAAAAGCTGTAATGTGTGACTTAAATTATGCTTTTAATGTTGCAACAAAATAATATGAAAAACTTTTGTAAACTAATTACTATTAATGGGAATAAAAAAATATGCCACAGAACTAAAATATTGAGTAATATAATAATGTATTAAATAAATAATTGTGAAATAACAGTACATGTAATACATGTATTAAAATTTTTACTTTACATATAAAAGTTTTCAAATATTAATTTTAAAAAATAGTTAAAATATATTCAATACAAATTTATTCTTGCACTTAATAGTATTAGTATTAATAGTTTAGTATTAATACTAACTTAATCAGTATCGCAAAAAAATATTTTAAATACTTCAGTTTTTTTAAATAATCAAAACTATCCTATATGGTTTCTATCCACAAATTACACAATTTTTTGAAGATTCAATTCCATGACATAAAATAGTTAAACACAAACATGATAGATGTCCAGCAATATTAGTATGTAGAAATCGGATTGCATTCCAAAGAAACATTACTACGTTGAAGAATAAAATACAAACTTTATTTTTAATGGAAAAATATTATGTTGACAAAATTTTTAAACATTTGAATACTTTGAAGACTCAATACATATTTCGCCGCACTTGATTGTAAGAAAAGAATTTCTGTTATTCGATGAATTCAATTTTTATATTCTAAGATTAGATGAAAGTAAATTTATATCTAAATAGAATACAGAAGTTATGGAATTAACAAATCTACCAAAAAATTTTGAATTAAAACCATTATAATTTTTAATGTAGCACTTGAATTTACATATTTAGCTGTTAATTTAAGTTTTTTTTCTATTGTGTTTATTTATTAGTGGAAAATGTAATATGAAAAAAATATATGAAAAATATATAATAAATTAAAACAAATATTTTGTAGTATTTTACTGATTATCAAACCATACATTACAAAAAAATAAAAAAATAAAAATTTGTTTTAAATATCACATTGTTTATTCAGTATATATATATTTTTATAAATAAAATAAAACAACATATTGACTTACAATTTATTAACAATAAGTTAAAGATAAAAATACATTTTCAAAAATAAATATGTCATCATTAAATTTGTCTTTAGTTTCTACAAAAAATTCAAATACATATATTAAAAATAAATAAAGTAGCTAATTGCTATTGGATTTTGTTAAAAAATTTCACTGTATTATACCATTATCCTATTTCATAAAAAAAATCCTTCAGTCTTAAAATATAATATAATTTGTAATTATTATAAATATTTAATAAATTTAGTTCAAAAATTCTGTAACATTTTCAGATATATATTTTTTCTATTTATCTACCATTATATTCATTCCATTGCAAAATTATTCGAAATTATATCTATTACTTTAAACATATGTAAACAGAAAACTACAAAAATGTAGGAGTAATTTGCCAAAATTATGCTTTTGTTATTTTATCATAATTACTTTAAAAACTTTTGAAAACTATTCACTATTGATGTATAATAATAATATGCATGTAAAATAATTTTAAGTTAATGAATATATTACGTACATAAATCTGAATTAATAATAAATGTAAATTACTTTATGAAAATTAGTTTATATGGAAAAGTTTTTTAAAAAACAATTTGGTTACAAATTTATTGTTAAAGGTTTTCTTGTTGATGAAACTTGTAATAAAATTATTAATAACTTTAATTTTAAATATGAACATTATAATATTTATTAGTTTAGTATTAATATCATTATCTGAATCAAAAAATAATACTCCTATATTAAATAATTCAAATTTTCTAAATGATCAAATTGTAAACTGCATTATAAAAACGTACGCAAAATTGAATGAAAATAAAAGTTTAATAATATGGACCATAAAAAATAAAACATTTAATTTCCAAAATTTGATAAATAGTAACACAGTAATAAGTACAATAGAAAAAATACAATTATTATCAGATGATGTAATTTATCAAGCATATATATTAGTACTGGAAGCAATAACAGATTTTGAATATTGGCTAAAAAATTATAATACAAATGTTTCATGGAATCCACGAGGAAAATATATTGTTCACATTTTAAATCATCAAAATTTAACAGAAATATTTGTTTTAGCATGGCAATATTATGTATTAAATATTAATGTAATATTTTCGAAAGAATCAATTTTAGGAATTTTTACTTACTATCCCTATAGGAACACTGATTGTTTTATACATTTTGAACCAATAATAATTCAGAAATGTGAGGACAACTTACCAGATGATTTTCCTAATAAAATACCATTAACTTTCAATGGGTGCCATTTAAAATTAATGATGTTTTCAATTGAGCCTTATGCAATAAATTACACAACAAAATTAAAATCGCCTAGTACGGCAGGTTTAGAAGTAACTTTGGTTAATATCCTTGCGAAGAAAGTAAATTTTACCGAAAAATATATAAAACACCATTATAATTTTTGGGGACTAAAGTTGACAAATAACACCTATACGAATATGTATTTTGATATATTGAACAATAAAATAGATATATTTTATGGAATGGCACCGTTATTGAACGGAGAAAATTTCCAATATTTTGAATATTCTGTTACATATTTCGTGGACAAGTTAGTTTGGTGGATTCCTGTTGCCAGCGAAATTCCCCGTTGGAAAAACGCTATTCGAATTTATCATCCAAATGTTTGGATATTAATTTTTTCTAGTTATTTCTTGAACAGTGTAATATGGTGGTTATTTAATAAAAATAAAATTGATTTTATTCGATGCATGCTCGGATCGTGGAAAGTTTTATTGCAAAGTAATTTCAAAATTCCCCAATCGAATGTAGCACGAATTTTATTAATATTTTGGATCTTCTTTAGTTTATTAATGTACACTTCTTATCAGTGCCAACTGATAAGTATTTTAAGCAAACCTCAATACGAAAAACAAATTACTAATTTAACAGAAGTTGCAGAATTAAAAATGTCCTTCGGTTTTCATCCACAAGGTTTACCATTTTTTAATGATGCAATTCCATTACACAAAATAATAAAAAGTAATTATGTCAAATGTCCGGTAACAATAGAATGCATAAATCGTACCGCATTTCAAAAAGATATGGTCTCGTGGAAGAATAGGAAACAAATTTTATTTTTAATGAAAAAGTATTATGTCGATAAAAACGGTAAGCATTTACTAAAATATATTGAAGATTCCATACATATCTGGCCACATTTGGTTGTAAGGAAGGGATTTCCATTATTGGATAAACTGAACTTCTATATTTTGAAATTGGACGAAAGCGGATTTATAGATAAATGGGATAAAGAAGTTACAAAAGTGAAAAATCCACCAGATATTTTAGAATTAAAACCATTATCAATTTCTAATGTTGCACTTGGATTTATATATTTAGCTATTGGTCTAAGTCTCGCTGTAATTGTATTTATTTTTGAATTTATTAGTTTACACTTTTGTTTAAATAAAGTATGTAAAAAAAATTAAATAAATAAAATAAAAAATGTTTTTCAATGCGCTACATTTTTTATATCCTAACACATTACAGTCTACATTACATTGTTTTTAATGAGATTAATAATATTTTATTATTGTTTAATAATAGATTAAGGAATGTTAACATTTGTTAAAATGATAATTAGTTTATTGAGTATATTTATTCCACAGTTACAATAATACAAAATATTAATTTACATTGCATTATAATAGCACTAGGTTAAATATTAAATTATCTTAAAAATTTAAATTTATCTTTAATTTTTTTATAAAAAATCTCAAAAATAACAGCGATAAATGAAGTACCTAATCCTGAAAGTAAAACTAAAAATCCAATAGCAGTACAATAAGTTTTATTTGGTAATCTACCTCCCCATTCTCTGTAATTGTGTTTCACGTACTCTTCAGTAAAATTTAGCTTCTATGCAAAGAATTCATAGTTGTATTATATACGATAATAAAGAAAAAAATAAAAAAAAAAAATATTTGTAAGAGGTGTCTTACATTAATTTTTATAGTGGATATCTACCTTCTTATAAAACATTTTCACCATATCGATGATATAGCAGCATCCGTACGAAACTCGGGAAATCGAAAAGAATTCAAAGTTATAATAAATGACAATGAAAAAAATTCAAAAAAAAATAATTAGTAAGAGGTGTCTCACATTAACTTTTTTTACAGTGGATATCTACCTTCTTATAGAACATTTTCACCATGTCGTTGATATAGCACCACCCTTACGAAACTCGGGAAATCGAAAAGAATTCAAAGTTATAATATACGAATACTAGAGAAAAAATTAAAAAAAAAATTAATAAGAGGTGTCTTATATAATTTTCTTTTATAGTGGATATATACCATCTATAAAACATTTTCACCATGTCGTTGATATAGCAGCACCCATACGAAAGTCAAATTCAAAGTTATATGATAATGGCGAAAAAATTCAAAAAAAAATTCCCGAGTTACGTACGGGTACTGCTATATCAACGATATTGTAAAAATCGTCTATAATAATGTTCTATATGGAAAATGTAGTATGAAAAAAGTATGTAAAAAATATAATAAATAAATTAAAACAAACATTTTGTAGTTATTCTATTGATTATCAAACAATGCATTACAGAAAAAACGAAAAAATGAAATTTGTATAAATATCATATTGTTTATTAAATATATTTTTTTTAAAATTAAAATAAAACAACATACTGACTTATAATTTATTAATAATAAATTACAGATAAAATTACATCTTCAAAAATAAATATGTCATCTCTAAATTTGTCTTTAGCTTT
Organism: Clivina fossor; assembly: GCA_963966155.1. Classification (NCBI taxonomy): domain Eukaryota; kingdom Metazoa; phylum Arthropoda; class Insecta; order Coleoptera; family Carabidae; genus Clivina; species Clivina fossor. The sequence goes on from OZ014563.1 coordinate 2,589,125, forward strand.
CATAAAAAATTCAAATACATATATTAAAAAAATTCTTCAATCGTAAAATATAATAAATATATATAAATATTTATATATATATATATATATATATATATATATATATATATATATATATATATATAAATATTTATAAATATTTAATATATTTGTTTCAAAAATTCTTTAACATTTTCAGATACATATTTTTTATATTATTTACCATTATATTCCAATACATAATTATTCGAAATTATATCTATTACTTTTAATATATGTAAACAAAAAACTATAAAAATGTAATTTTACAAACTTATGCTTTTATTGTTTTATCATAATTACTTTAAAAACTTTTGAAAACTATTCTCAATTAATGTAAATAAAAATTGTTTATCCAAAATATGAATGTATAATGATTTTCAGTTAATGCGTATATTACGTAAATAATTCTGAATTAATAATAAATGTAAATTACTTTAATAAAATTAGTTTATATAGAAGAGTTTTTAAACAAGCAAATTTATTATTGAAAGTTTTCTTGTTGATATAACTTGTAATAAAATTATTAATAACTTTAATTTTGAATATGAACATTATAATATTTATTAGTTTAGTATTAATATCATTATCTGAATCAAAAGATAATACTGCTATATTAAATAATTCAAATTTTCTAAATGATCAAATTGTAAACTGCATTATAAAAACGTACGCAAAATTGAATGAAAATAAAAGTTTAATAATATGGACCATAAAAAATAAAACATTTAATTTCCAAAATTTGATAAATAGTAATACAGTAATAAATACATTAGAAAAAATACAATTATTATCAGATGATGTAATTTATCAAGCATATATATTAGTACTGGAAGCAATAACAGATTTTGAATATTGGCTAAAAAATTATAATACAAATGTTTCATGGAATCCACGAGGAAAATATATTGTTCACATTTTAAATCATCAAAATTTAACAGAAATATTTGTTTTAGCATGGCAATATTATGTATTAAATATTAATGTAATATTTTGGAAAGAATCAATTTTAGGAATTTTTACTTACTATCCCTATAGGAACACTGATTGTTTTATACATTTTGAACCAATAATAATTCAGAAATGTGAGGACAATTTACCAGATGATTTTCCTAATAAAATACCATTAACTTTCAATGGGTGCCATTTAAAATTAATGATGTTTCTAATGGAGCCTTATACAATAAATTACACAACAAAATTAAAATCTCCTAGTGTGGCAGGTTTAGAAGTAACTTTGGTCAATGTCCTTGCGAAGAAACTAAATTTTACCGAAAAATATATAAAACACCATTACAATTTTTGGGGAATCAAATTACCAAATAATACTGTTACGAATATGTATTTCGATATATTGAACAATAAAATAGATATATTTTATGGAATGGCGCCAATATTGGAAGGAGAAAATTTCCAATATTTTGAATATTCTGTTACATATTTGGTGGATAAAATAGTTTGGTGGATTCCTGTTGCCAGCGAAATTCCCCGTTGGAAAAATGCTATTCGAATTTATCATTCAAATGTTTGGATATTAATTTTTTCTAGTTATTTCCTGAACAGTGTAATATGGTGGTTATTTAATAAAAATAAAATTGAATTTATTCGATGCATGCTCGGATCCTGGAAAGTTTTATTGCAAAGTGATTTCAAAATTCCCCAATCGAATATAGCACGAATTTTATTAATATTTTGGATCTTCTTTAGTTTATTAATGTACACTTCTTATCAGTGCCAACTGATAAGTATTTTATGCAAACCTCAATACGAAAAACAAATTACTAATTTACAAGAAGCTGCAGAATCAAAAATGTCCTTTGGTTTCCTTCCACAAGGTTTACCACGTTTTAATGATGCTATTCCAATACATAAAATAATAAAACGTAATTATGTCCCATGTCCGGTAACATTAGAATGCATAAATCGTACCGCATTTCAAAAAGATATGTTATCGTGGAAGAATAGGAAACAAATTTTATTTTTAATGAAAAAGTATTATGTCGATAAAAAAGGTAGGCATTTATTAAAATATATTGAAGATTCCATATATCTCTGGCCACATTTGGTTGTAAGAAAGGGCTTTCCATTATTGGATAAACTGAACTTCTATATTTTGAAATTGGACGAAAGCGGATTTATAGATAAATGGGATAAAGAAGTTACAAAAGTGAAAAATCCACCAGATATTTTAGAATTAAAACCTTTATCAATTTCTAATGTTGCACTTGGATTTATATATTTAGCTATTGGTCTAAGTCTCGCTGTAGTTGTATTTATTTTTGAATTTATTAGTTTACACTTTTGTTTAAATAAAGTATGTAAAAAAATAAAATAAATAAAATAAAATAATGTTTTTCAATGCGCTACATTTTTTATATCCTAACACATTACAGTCTAGTAATACATTGTTTTTAATGAAATTAATAATATTTTATTAAAGTTTCATAATAAATTAAGGAATGTTAAAATTTGTTGAAATGCTAATTAGTTTATTAAGTATATTTATTCTACAGTTACAATAATACAAGATATTAATTTACATTGCATTATAATAACAAACAATAACAAGTTAAATATTAAATTATCCTAAAAATTCGATTTAAAAATAAACGTCTTCTTTATGAATTTATCTTTAATTTTTTTACAAAAAATCTCAAATATAAAAGCGACAAATGAAATACCTAATCCTGAAAGTAAAACTAAAAATCCAATAGCAATATTTTTCAAAGATAATGCTTTCAATTCATTAAGCTCAGTTGCTTTTTTTGATTCAGCAATATCGTTATCCCATTTTAACAAAAATCCACTTTCCTTTAATCTTAAAATATAAAAATTAATCTTATTTACAAATGGAAAACCTTTTCTGAAAACCAAATGAGGCCAAATATATATATCTGTGTCAAATGACTTCAACAGCTGTTTCCCATTTTCATCAATATAATATTTATTCATTAAAAATATAGTTTGTCTTTGATTCTTCAAAACTGCAAAATCTTTTTGAAATGCGGTTCGATTTACACATTCTTCTGTGAGTGGACATGCAATAAAATTTTCTAGTATAACGCCATGATATAGAATTGATGTTGTAAAAAATCTACGTATTGGAGTAGGAAAACCGTATGATAATTTTGAGTTCACAAGTTCCTTCAAATTTGATACCTGCTTTTCATATTGTGGTTTACTCAATATACTTATTAATTGACTTTGATAAGAAGTATATATTAATAAACTAAATATGACCCAAAAGAAAAATAAAATCCTTCCAATATTTGATTTAGAACATTTAATGGTGATCTGCATTAAAACACTCCATGATCCAAATATATTTGAACCAATTCCATTTTTGTATGTATCAAATAAGTACCAAATTAAACTATTTAAAAAATAACTAATAAAAATTAGTAACCAAACATTTGGATGGTAAATTCTCATAATGTTCTTCCACCGAGGAATTTCTCTGGCTTGTGGTACAAACCATACAAGTTTATCCATAAAATATACAACAGAATTTTCAAAGTATATCATTATGCTTTCATCTGTTAGCGGAACCATTCCAAAAAATGCATCAATTCTACGATTTAATATTTCAGAGTAAAAATTAGTGTAAGTTTTATTTGGTAATCTACCTCCCCATTCTCTGTAATTGTGTTTAACGTACTCTTCAGTAAAATTTAGCTTCTGTGCAATGACATTAACTAATGTGACTTCTAAACCTGCCATTCTAGGAGATTTCAAATGAGGAACAATATTTAGTACATATGGTTGCATCTTATATGCCATTAGCTTTAAATTACAGCCGTTTAAATTAGATGGCACCTTTTCAGGAAATAAAGCTTCTGTTATAACGTCTTCACAATTTTGAATCAATATTGGCTCAAAATGTATCAAACAGTCTTGCAATCGATAAGGGTAATAAGTATAAATACTTAAAATTGAATTATTTAAATATATCACGTTTATATTTAGTACATAATATTTCCAAACTAACGTAAATACTTCTGTTAGATTCTTATGGTTTACAATATAAACAATAAATTTTGCACTAGGATTCCATAGTAAATTTGAGTTTACATTAAACAACCAATCAGAAAAATCATCTATAGATTTCAACATTAAAAAATATGCGTGACATATTATATGATTCGATATAAATTTCATATTTTTTCTGTCATTTACTATTACATTGCTATTCACAAAATTATCAGAATTAAATTTGTTTTTTGTAGTCCACATTATTAAATTTCTAGATTCATTTAATTTAGTGTACATGTTTATTAAACAATTCAATGCTAAATCATTTGAAACATTAAGATTTAAAAAAATATTTTGAGACAGTACCAATGGAAAGACAGAAAAAATAAAAATCGTTGCTATATTCATATTAGATATAAATTTATTACTAATACATTAAAATGCAATGCACAAAAAATTTTCGTGCTTGAAGTAATATATTAATTAATATTTGAACTTTTCTATTAGTCTGTAACTTTAACACGCACTCAAACCTAAATATATCAACTAAAATTATTTCATCGTCGTTAGTAAAATATTGAGAAATTAGATATATAATTGATAATTTTTTATTAATTTACTAATATAAAAAATTAATAGATATTTCGAAAGTTATAACATACAAATTTAACAGTACAATTTGTTCAATAATATAGTGATAAATGAAAAATAAAAGAAGTACCTTCTAATATTATTAGCAATTTCTGTATTATTTCCAATCATTATGATTATAATTTATGTTTATAGTAACAGTAAACAGTAATGTTTATAGTAACAATATAATTATTTATAGATTTATCATTATTTTATAATTAGTGTTCACAATATTTAATAATATTATAATATATATATTTGTATAATACATTAATTTCTAGAATTTTAAAGTATCTAAAATATTAAAATATCTTAACTTGTTACAATATGGATTTTATTTTGTAATAATACATTAAAATATATCTTTCCTCCTTCTTCTCTAATCTTTTTCTCAGAACAGATAAAATAAAAAATGATTAATTATTCCCCAACTCTTATATTAATAATTGTTTTCTACATAAAACTTCATACATTTACAATAAGCAATCATTAATACTTAATTAATTGAATATATTAATATTTTTTAAAATAAGCCCAGGTTTGAATTCCACTGTATATGGATGTTTGTGATGTCTTTGTATCGTCTAAAATACACTTTAAAGGTGAAAATAAACATTGTTTTTGGCTAAAAGCCTTAGCAGCTATACTCAATATGTGTCATTAAAAAAAAAAAATAATATTCGAAAATTAGTGATTACATGTTTTCCTATAACATGTGTGTTCTATACTTCAATTTCAATAATTTTATAATAAAATTATTATTTGAAATAAAATTATTGAATTTATTTTTAAATAAATATTTTTATATTCGCAAAATTTTAGTAAATAATAAAAAAAGTTACGTAATGCACAATTAACATTCAATGTATCCATTGTGGTAAATATTATTTTTCAATATATTTTCTATAAATTATCTCAATAGAAAATACAATTAACGAAATAGTCAAACCAATAGCTAAATTTAAAAATGCAATAGCAACATTTTCAAAAGATAACACTCTATTTTGAAGTACATCAGGTGAACGTTTCAAGTCAGTAATATCAGTTTCCCATTTCTTCAAAAATCCGCCTGCTTCTAGTTGTAAAATATAAAAATTGAACTTTTCTAAAAATGGAAAACCTTTCCTAAACCCAATACTACTAGATAGCAAAATTGGTTCTACAAAATATTCCAAAAGATACTCCTTATTTTCATTTATATAATATTTGTTCATTAAAAACAACATTTGCCTACGGTTCTTCAAAGTAACAAAATCTCTTTGAAACGCAGTTCGATTTATGCATTCCAAAGAAATTGGACATGGAATAAAATTATTTCTTATCTCATCATGATATTTTACAGATGTATTAAAAAGTAATAGTAATTTTGGAGGAAAACCAAATTGTAATTTTGATTCTACAAGATTCTTTAAATTTGTAATTTGTTTTTCATATTGAGGCTTCAATAAAACAGCCAATAATTGGCTTTGGTAAAAAGTATTAAATACTAAACTAAATATAGCCCAAAATAAAAATAGAATTCGAACAGCATTTGAAGAACTAGGTTTAAAAGTAACTTGCAGTACAACACTCCAAGATCCAAGCAAACTTCGTGCAAAACTAATATGGCTCTTGTTAAGAAACCACCATATAGTACCAATTAAAAACCAACTAACATACATAAGAATCCAAACTGACAAACTAAATATTGTTATAGCATTCTGCCATTTTGGAATTTCTTTTCGAGAAGGAATCCACCAAACCGTAGTATCTAAATAATATTTTACAGAATTGTCGATAGATCTCAGTATATCAGAATTAAAATATGTCATCATTCCAAACATCATATCTATATTTCTCTGAATAGTTTCGTTAAATAAATTAGTAAAAGTACCATTTCTTAACCTTGAACCCCAATCTGGATAATTGTGCTTCACATATTCTTCAGTGAAATTCAGTTTTGATGCAAGAACATTTAACAAAGTTATTTCTAAACCTGATTTTCCAGGTTTCTTAATCTTTGAAGTATAATTTATGACATACGGTTCTAATTTAATTACCATCATTTTTAAACTACAACCGTGTAAATTCGATGGTATTTTATTTGGAAACATGTTTTTTGGTAAATGCCCTTTACAGTTATGAATCATTACTGGTTCAAAATGTATCAAACAATCATTTAATTGATAAGGATAGTAAGTATAGATCGCAAAAATTGTCTCATTCCAAAATATTACATTAATATTCAGTATATAATATTTCCAAGCCAAAACAAATATTTCTGTTACATTCGTATGGTTTATAATATGAATAATAAATTTTCCTCTTGGATTCCATGAAAATTTAATATTATAATTTAATAACCAATCTTTTAAATCATCTATTGATTCCAAAACTAATATATAAGCTTGATACAATATTTCATCAGATAATAATTTAATTTTTTCTTTTACATTCGTGATTGTATTACTATTTATCAAATTTTTAAAATCAAAAGTATTATTTTCAGCAGTCCATATTATTAGATTATTCGGTTCATTTAATTTTACATACATATCATAACTACACTTTAATATGTTATCATTTGCAGTATTTGTAGTAATAAATGTGCTTTGCGAAAACCTGATTAAAATTAAAGCAAAACACAAAAATTGTGGAGTATTCATGGTAACAGACAACTAGATAATTTTATAACACCAAAATTTTGAATTAATACTTTTATTTTACAAAATTAGAATATAAAACAGGTAAATAACATATTTCATAACAAATAATAATTTGTTGTTATTACAAAAAAAAATATATACTTCACATGCAAGTGTTGTACATACTAATCAAACTTTGTAATCATTACACAAAAGTTATTGTCAAAAACATATAAATTGAGACAGAATTATAAATTACTTGTTTTGTATTTTAATTATATTTTGTATTTTAATTATAAATTATAAATAGAACATTATTTTTGTAATAAACTTATTACATGTCTATAAAAACAATTATGATATTTATTATAAATTATTTCATATAAAAAAACAATAAACGAAATGGATAATCCAAGAGCTAAATACAAAAAACTAAGTGCTACGTTTTGAAAATCTAATGACTTCAATTTTAAAACTTCAGTAGGTTTTTGAAAATCGATAATATCGCTGTCCCATTTTTGTAGAAAACCAGCTTCAATTAGACAAGAAATATAAAAATTAAATTTCTCTAAAAATGGAAAACCTCTTCGTACAACTAAGTGTGGCCATACATAAACAAATTCAAGAAAAAAACCAATCATATATTTTCCATCATCTGCAACGTAATACTTTTTCATTAGAAACAAAATCTGTCTTCGATTTTTCAATGTGACAAAATCTTTTTTAAAAGCTGTACGATTTACACATTCTACAGATACAGGACAAGAAACAAATTTGTTCGTAATAATTTTATGATATTTATTTGATGTGTTAAAGCATGGTAATATTGGTGGATGGAAACCAAATTTTAAATCTGACTCAGTGAGTTCCTTTAAATTGGAAATTTGCTTGTAGTATTGCGGTTTGCTTAGTGTACTTATCAGCTGACACTGAAAACATGTGTAAAGCAAAAGACTTAATATAACCCAAAATAAAAATAAAATTCTCATTACATTTGTCTTAGGAAGAGTAATGCTTGTCTGCATTAAAATACTCCAAGTTTGAAACATGCTTTCAGCAAATCCTTCTTCATTCTTCATTTTCTTAAATATCCACCAAATTATACTGTTTAAAATATAACTGGAAAAAATTAAAAACCAAACATTTGGACAAAATATTCTAATAGCATTCTTCCATTTTGGAATTTCCTCTGCAGAAGGAGTCCACCATGCTAAAGTGTCTATAAAATATATGATTGAATTTTCAAAAAAACTAAATATATTTTCATCTATTAGTGGAACCATTCCAAAGAATAAATCTATCTTACGTTCAGCTATTTCTTTATACAAGTTAGTAAAACTGTTATTAGGTAACCTTATTCCCCATTCTGGATAATTGTGTTTCATAAAATTTTCAGTAAAGTTTAACTTCCAAGCTAGTGTATTCATTAGAGTCATTTCCATTCCTGTTACTTTTGGTGCTTCCCTATTTGTAATAATATTCAATGTGTAAGGGGGAATCATATTAACCATTAGATTTAATGGACAACCATTTAAATTTAATGGTACTTTATTTGGAAATAAAGGTTCTCGTAAATCGTTTTCACAATTTTGAATTAATACTGGTTCAAAATTAAATGAGCAATTATTCAATTGATACGGAAAATAAGTATAAATACTTAAAATCGAGTCATTCCAAAAAAGTGCGCTAATATTTACTACGTAATACTTCCATGCCAAGGCAAATATTTCTGATAAATTTTTATTATTTACAATATAAATAATAAATCTACCTCTTGGATTCCACGATAATTTTGTGTTATAATTCAACAGCCAATAATCAAATTCATCTATTGATTGCAATATTAATATATATGACTGATACATTATATAATTTGACAAAATATTTATATTTTCTTTCGTATTTATAATGGTGTTACTATTTAACAAATTTCGAAAATCATATAATTTATCTTTTGCAGTCCATATTACCAAATTATCAGATTCATTCATTTTTAAATATATATTAAATAAACAATTTAAAATTTGATTTTCTGATGAATTTAAATTATTTAAAATATGTTCTTGAGAAAATGTTGTTGCAAATATTGTTATGCAGAAAAATATTACTAAATATCTGATTACCATTTTCATTTTTCCTGTAGTGAACTATGTACATAAATTCTAGATGTAATGTAAACCGTAAATCTATTTATAATTATCATTGTTTTTTTTTTCATTTATAAGAAAAAATGACATGTACACGTGCATAACTGTTTTTTAATATATTAAAATTTACGCTTATACTTAATTAATTTTCTTTTAAATGAAAAATTAATAATAAATAAACTAGCGTTATTTGAAAAATTGACGTTGAGCTTGCGTGATCAATTTTTATTATCTTTAGTTTTTGAATTATGGATATAAATTAAAATTTTAGCGTTTTTGTTTATTCATTATAATTTTTTTTGTCAAAATTTCAATTTTTTTATGCATACTGCAAAAATTTAAAGTATATTTCATTTGCTTTGTTAGATTAATTCTTACTATTCACATATTTTAATTAAGATATAAATTTATATTGAAAATAATAAAATTCATAATTAATTTTAATGCTTATCTTAATTCCGTATTCTTAATGCTTTTTTAAACATGATAATTGACTTTAAAACTTCATAAAATTTTCAAAATCGTGTCAATCTTTTGCCAAATATATCTATTTTAACAACTATCGTTTTTTTATGTAAATGTTAATTTCTGTAAAATATTTATACAATAAATATATGACGTATCTGGTTTCAGGGATTAGCTCCACATTGTCGGTTGTCGATTTTGATGACGACGTTTCGGCACAGTCTCATGTGCCATCTATCTATATATATATATATATATATATATATATATATATATATATATTAATAAACGTTGAATATCAGTAACATATTTCAAAAACCTTTTATAATCTAACTACAGATTTATTGTTATGTTATCTATTTAGCAAAATGCAGATTATAATGTTTTATAAATATGATTTAAAATTACTTTCAGAGATAAAGTAAAAACTGTAACTAATAAAATAAAAAAGTACTAATAATATAACACATAAAAGTTATATTTATTTGTTTATCTGACATAAGCATCATTTGATCAAATAAACTGCTAATACATTACACAAAAATAATTCTACCTATTCCTAATTTACATTACGTCTTCTAAACAACAATAGTTTTATATAATTCAATTTTTCAATCTTGCTTTATAAAACAAATCTAATTTCAATCAAACTTAAAATGTTTTGTTAATAAATTATTAATGTGTAAAACATCTTACATAGATAATTAATTAAAAATCGGTGTTCTCATTTTACATTTATAATAAATAAGTTCAGTAACAAACGCTAGTAATGCCGCTATCAATCCCAATGTTAAGCAAACAAATCCAAATGCTAAGTGTGAAATTGAAAGACGAGTTAATTCGTGTGTGACAATAATCTTTGCTTGAGATGCAATATCCCCTTCCCATTTCTTTATCAGTCCACTTTGCTGAAGGCAAAATACATATTTGTCAAAACTATTCAACAAAGGAAATCCTCGTAAAACGACAAATCTTGAAAAAATCTGTCTCCCTTGCTCAAACCAATAAATCATGGGCTTACCATCTGAGTCTGTGTAATATTTTTTAATAAAATACAATGTTTGTCTTCTGTTCTTAATAACAGCAAAATCTCTTTTAAAAGCTGTGCGATTTATGCACTCCTCTGTCAAAGGACAAACATGAAAATTTTTTGATATTTTTATGTCCAAAGGATTAGTAGAATCACTAAAACTAGTATTTAAATTTATAATAAATCCAAATTTCAATTTTGAATTTAATAATTCCTCCACGTTAGAAATTTGCGGTTCATACTGAGGATTTGTTAAAATATTTACTAACTGACATTGGTAAACAACATACATAAGAATACTAAATAAAAACCAGAATATAACCAAAATTTTCATGGATCCTGCTTTAGGCGAAGCGACACCAAGTTGTAGCAAAATTGACCAACATGCTAGCATTATGCTGTTGATTTTTTTAAAAGAATTATTTTCAACATTTTTTCCAAACATCCACCAAATTAAACAGTTCAACAAAAAACAAAATAAAATTGTTAGCCAAACCAGCGGTTTGAAAATTTTTAATAGATTCATCCAACTGGGAATCCTCCCAGCTACAGGAACATACCAGGTAATATCGTCGTGCATGTGAGGAACTACTGCATCGTAAACATAGGAATCTTCTGGAATTGGAATCATACCAAGAAGTAAATTTGCATTTTTAGATTGTATTTCTCCAAACATATGTGTGTAGGTTCCATTTGGTAATTTGGTTCCCCACGCTCTATGATCGTGTTTAACATACAATTCAGTAAAGTTCATTTTCTTCGCAATTGCATTTATAATTTTAACTTCTATTCCTACCTTTGCTGGATCCTCTCTGTCAGCTGTTAAGCTTATCACATATGATGGAATAATAAAAGCCATCAATTTCAATTTGCAACCATAAAAATTTGTTGGTGACTTTTGAAGAAATACCGTTTCTATTTTATCTATTTCATTGCAAGAAAACATTAGTTGAGAATTAAAGTTATATTCGCATCTGTTCGTGTTATAAGGAAAATACGTATAAACATCAACACCACTTGAATTAAACAAAATAATATCAATGTTTACAACATTATATCGCCAAGATATGTCAAAAATTTCTGTCATATTATCAGGTTGAAAAATGTATACTATATAATTGACTTCTGGATGCCAAAAATTTGACAAGTGAGCTTGGAATAAAAAATTTCTGTACTGTTCGTTGGTATCTACTATCAATACATACAAATCGTACTTGCTTATGTTAACTAAATAACCTGGTGATATATTATCTAAATTATATATAGTATACTGAAATGGATATTGCCAAAATGTTGATAATTCTTGTAAAATTGTTGAAGTAATTAAAACATTGGTAGAATTACTTTTAACTGCAAGTTTAGTTATACAATTTAATGGTTGATCATTATAAAATTTCTTTAAATCAATTTTTGAATGCACAAATATTGAAACAAGATTCCAAAGTAAAAATTTAAATACAAACATAGTTCAAACTAATAGTTTTATTCATGGCATTTAAAATATAATAAATAAAAATCAAAAATAATCTTACCGTTCTTTTAAATAATTAGCTTATAAAAGTTTTCTTACAAAAAATACATTATATTAATTACCATAAATCTAAATTTCTTACTAAAACTTTATAGTATAGAATTCATGAGCTTAAAAAAAATCAATTATCTTTAATGACAAATTAATTACAAATTAAACGAATTTCAAAATATAGTACAATAAATTTTCAAAATTATATCCAAATATATAAACACAGAAACCGAAAAAGTAGAAAAAATATAAATTAAAGTATTAGGTGGAGTACGAAGAATATATATATATATATATATATATTCTATACAAATAGTTTTTTAAAAATAGAAGAATTTTTTAAATACTAACTTATACTAATTTTTTAATTTTTATTATACTGACATTACAATAACTTTTGATATTGTTCTTTGATATTTATTTGACACATTATTTATGTATTGTTCTTCTGTATTTCGTTAAAAGAAAAATTACTTTAGACACAAGTTTAACAACATTAAGATAAATTGGCATGTCACTTTCTATATTTTTCCTATATTAAATTTATTATAATTATTTCAAATATCTATACTATGTATAACGAAGCAAACTGTATTCCTAGTATTACGCAAAATAAACATTATTATTATTATATAAAATTTTGATATTACTACTTTTTAAAAACCGTTGAAATATATTTTTTAAAATTAAAGTTTCTATTCAAAATAATACAAATTTGTGTCATAACTAAAAAAATTAAAAAACATATAATTAATCTGAAAAAACTGCAATCATAACTTATATTTTGTTAATATTTAAATATACTTTAAAAAAACTTTTATTTTTCTTATTTGAATAAAGAATAATAATAAACTAGAAAATGTAATTAATAATAAATAAATTCATATATTATCACATAAAAGATATTTATTTACCAATCATGATACAATAAAGCAAATAGGTAATAAAGTTAACACAGAACTAGTTCTACGGATTAGTTGATCCAGTCGCGAATAGATAGTTAGTTTTTATTATCAACTTTGGGAGAAAAATTTTCTTAACAAAAAAAAAACTGCTGCATTTTATAATGATCTAGTGTGGAAAAGGTCAAAAATTTCTGCAGAAAAAACCACCAAGACGTTTAAACTTTTTTGCAGACGGACAACACTTCAACAGGATATTTGATTCTTATATTTTAGTAATTCTAATGTGCTATATTTAATTTTCCAAAAACATTTAATATTTCTAACTTTAGTATGCATTTTTAAATCTAACTACGTAACAAATTGATTGTGTACCAATCTTATAAGATTTTTATTTAAATTTTAGAAAAAAAAATTAATTAATGATTTATGTTATAAAATATTGTGTAAAACAATGATTGTAAATAAATTAAGTAACAATCAGTATTCTCATTTTACATTTATAATAAATAAGTTCAGTAATAAATGCTAGTAATGCCACTATCAATCCAAATATCAAGCAAAAAAATCCACTTGCTAAATGGGAAATTGAAAGACGAGTTAATTCGTGTGTGACAATAATTCTTGCTCGAGGTGCAATATCTCTTTCCCATTTCGGAATCAGTCCACTTTGTTGAAGATAAATTACATACTTGTTAAAACTTCGCAACAAAGGAAATCCTCGTAAAACGACAAATCTTGAATGAATCCGCTTTCCTTGCTCAAATCCATAGATCATTGGTTTACCGTCTGAATCTGTGTAATATTTTTTAACAAAATACAATGTTTGTCTTCTGTTCTTAATAACAGCAAAATCTCTTTTAAAAGCTGTGCGATTAATGCATTCTTCTGTTAAAGGACACACTTGATAGTTCTCTATTAGTTTTATTTCTAAAGGATTGGGAGAATCTTTAAAATTATTTTCTACAGTTTTAATAAATCCATATTTCAACTTTGAATTTAATAATTCTTCCAAGTTAGAAATCTGAGGTTCATAATGAGGATTTGTTAAAATATTTACTAACTGACATTGATAAACAACGTACATGAGAATACTGAACAAAAACCAGAACATAAACAAAATTCTCATTGATCCTACTTTAGGTGAAGTAACTCCAACTTGAAGCAAAATTGACCAACATGCCAGCACTATGCCGTTGAGTTTTTTAAAAGAATTATTTTCAACATTTTTTCCAAACATCCACCAAAAAAAACAGTTCAACAAAAAACATAATAAAATTGTTAACCAAACCAGTGGTTTGTAAATTTTCAATAAATTCTGCCAACTAGGAATCCTTCCAGCTACAGGAACCCACCAGACAATATAATCATATATGTGCGTAATTGGTGCAGCAAAAACATTGGAATCTTCTGGAAGTGGGATCATTCCAAAAAGCACATTTGCATTTTTAGATTGTATTTCTCCATACATATATGTGTAGGTTCCATTTGGTAATTTGGTTCCCCACGTTCTATGAACGTTTTTAACATACGATTCGGTGAAGTTCATTTTTTCTGCAATTACATTCATAATTTTAACTTCAATTCCTACCTTGGCTGGATCCTGTCTGTCAGCTGTTAAGCTTATCACATATGATGGAATAATAAAAGCTATTAAATTCAATTTGCAACCATGGAAATTTGTCGGTGACTTTTGAGGAAATATCATTTCTACTTTATCTATTTCATTGCAAGAAAACATTAGTTGAGAATTAAAATTATATTCGCATCTGTTCGTGTTATAAGGAAAATACGTATAAACATCAACACCACTTGAATTAAACAAAATAATATCAATATTTAAAACATTATATCGCCAAGATATGTCAAAAACTTCAGTTATATTATCAGGTTGAAGCATGTATACTATATACTTCATATCTGGATGCCAAAAATTTGACAAGTGAGCTTGGAATAAAAAATTCCTGTACTGTTCGTTGGTATCTACTATCAATACATACAAATCGTACTTGCTTATGTTAACTAAATAGCCTGGTGATATATTATCTAAATTATATATAGTAAACTGAAATGGATATTGCCAAAATGTTGATAATTCTTGTAAAATTGTTGAAGTAATTAAAACATTGGTAGAATTACTTTTAACTACAAGTTTATTTATACAATTTAATGGTTGATCATTATAAAATTCTTGTAAATCCATATTTGAGTAAACAAAAATTAGAGCAAAATTCCAAAATAAACATTTAAATACAAACATAGTTTAGACTGATAGTCTAGTTTTGTAGCATTTAAAATTATCTTAGTGCTCAATTCAATCTAATTAGCTTGTAAAAGTTTTCTTACAAAAAAATACATTAAAATAATTAACATACAAGTATCGAAACGAGATTATAAAACTTAAAAAAACTAAATAATATAAATAGAGTTTAAACTAATAGTCTTATCCATAGAATAAAATATAAGTAATAAATAAAAATAAAAAATAATCTTAGTTGTTTTCAATGTAATTAGCTTATAAAAGTTTTCTTACAAAAAATACATTATTATAATAGCCATAAATCTAAATTTCTTATTAAAACTATAAGCACTATAATCGTAAGTTTCAAATAAAATCACTTGTCTTTAATGACAAATTAATTACCAATAAAATAAATTTCAAAATACATTGATACTACGATTTTACCAAATTTTATCCAAATATTTTTCCTAATATTTTTCATGTTAATTTATCGTAATGACAATCAATTAAACAAATCAATTTTAAAACATTATCATTTATTGAAAAAATATACAAACAAATTTCTATTAAATACACTTTAATACTAATTCTGGAAAAAATAACAGGTCGTTTGCGAAACCCCAAAAAAGGTCTGTTATACAATTAGATTCTCAAGAATATTTACAATTAATTCCAGAAAAATAAAGAATATGAACTGTACATATTATTTTTAAACACATTAAAAAATATAATTAATATTCTGGAATCCAAAAAAAAATATATATACATACCTTTGTTGAAAGTATATTAAAATTGTTTGAATTAAGTTGGAAATACTATATTATAATTATTTTACCATCCATAATAAACCTACCCATAACTTTTTTTTCTTATTCCATTTTATATTCTTATTAAATAACTTTTAAAACATGTGATCAGCAATTATTTACAAAATGCATCAGTTTTCTGTTCGAATTGTCGATTGTTATAATAATAAATTGATAAAGAAGAGTAAAGTAAAATAAAGATAAATTAATTTGAGTTCATTACTTACATATTAGTAGACATCAATTAAATAAAGTAGTTACCTAAAACAAAACAAAGTTATTAGAAATTTGCCTACAATTATATATATTAAGAATTTCATATATATATATATATATATATATATATATATATATATATATATATATATATGAAATTCTTTCAAAACAAAACAAAAATTGTATAGATAGATTTGCTTATTCAACACACGTTATAGGTTTTTAAGGCCCTTGTCTACCTACTTTCTATTGCTAGAAATCTGTGACATACTGTTTTGTATAAACAAACACGCATCGGCCTACACCATTTATACGATTGTCTTAATGAACGTAATTTCAAATAAAAATGTACAACTATTAAAATTATTTATTTTCTACATTTTCATCAAAATCGAATATGGAAAAAAAGTTTATAAAAATTTCAAATATCTTCATCATTAGATAGTAATCAAAAATTAAAATATAAAACCGTTATACAGTATCTTTTCTATATTAAGATAAAAATGTTTACTTCTAAACACATGGACGATGTAAATCAAAAACTAGACATGAAATATCAGTCTTTCTGTGTAGAAAAATTACCAAGTTATTTTAAGCACAATACATAACTCAAGTTGAATTTATTCAAAATAAAAATATTACAAATAATTATTTAAAGCGAATTGCATAGAACGTTTATCACTGTGCAAATAACACGTGAAAATACTGTGCGTCTTTATGTAATAAATTAAAATAACTAAAATTATAACAATATGTTTTAAGTTTTATATGATTATTTATAAATAAACCAACGTGGTTTACCATAATAAATATTTATGAGGCGATCGAGTTCATGTCCGTATACAAGTCTGATATGTTTTCATAATGTAAATATGTACTTGTAATTCATTGCTAGTGACATCTGTTGCATTAATAAAGTACCACACATCCAATTTGTAAATGCACATCACAAATGTATGTGTATTTTATTGTAGTTTCGATACAATTACGTGATATTCAAATTTTAGTCGATTATTTATAATCCCTGATGTATTCAAAACTGGAATGCTCTTGCCTCTTATCATACTAAATTAATCGTCAATTTTGGTCATTTAACTTATCATATTTAAAATAAAACGGCTTTAGCTTGCAGTTCTGTATTAATATTGATTAATTATGTTTTTTAATCTATGTTCTGTCGATTATTAATAAATATTAATACAGAACTACAACCTAAAGCCGTTTTATTTTAATATAATGAGTTCTGAAAGATTTTTTTTCAAATGTTATGATATTTATTTTTCTATAAGAAAGTTTGAAAGCAATAACGGATCATAAAATATTGTTGAATAATGACAACATGATTTCAAAATAAAATAATCTGTAATAATTTTGTTTTTAAATAATGAACATTATAATTTTAATTAAAAATGCAATTTTCTTCAACATGTGATAAATAAATGTGATTGATTTTTAACAAATTAACAAATAATAAAATTTTAAATGTGACCAACAAAAATGAAATATTTGCTGAAGATTGCTTGTGATTAAGTGGTCCAAATAAAAAAAGTGTTTTATTTTACAATCTATTATCGCCTTCAAACATTCTAGGATCAAAATTTCCAAATCTTATATTTATTTTTCGTATATATTTCTGAACTGTTTACAATAGATATTATGTTACTAGAAGTAGAAAGTGGACTTTTTGTGTTGACAACAGATATATACGGCGAAACACACAAAAAGCATTTACTTTGAATGATATAACATATTTAGCTGGTACAAGCTTAGTTTTAGAGTGTTTTAGTTAATTTATTTAGTCTATTTCTTATGATAGTTGCTTTATCTTAAAACCAGTATTAGTTAAAATCGCGCTTATAGTATCAGCAACCTCAAGAATAAAAAAAAATGTTTTATTGTTTTTGTCAAGATTTAACTATTTTTGTCAAAAATACGCATTTGCATTAAAAATTATCAATTTTTGTCAAAAATTATAAAAATGAAAATGTGACAGGTTTTATATGTTATATTGGCTAATTGCTAGACAAATACTAGTACAATTGTATCAGTATAATAATATCGTAATTTTATTAAAAATATGGCTGTGTTATACATACTGAGTACTATAGTATAATACAAATATTTTGATGTATTAAAAATAATATATTTTTTAAAACATATTAAAACATGAAAAAAAAAAAACTTCAATAGTTGATCAGGCAAGACAACTTTACGAGTTTTTCTTCAATGTCTGCATTCTAATATGCCTCTAATCCGATCTAAGACCTCGATAATTCTTGCTTAGTATACTATCAACGATAGTAAGTTGTACTAGCTATAGTAACACACGCAACTCGGCCACCAGGTCTATCTGGAACCAGTCCCTGGCATTCCACTAACTCAGCATTTTTTTTATCGAAAAGAAATTGCAATTTTATTTACTTATTTAACTTCGATTATAGTTTAATTTTAAAAAGACGTCTGATAAATGACATTATTATAAAGTAATAATAAATACATTGTTTATATTAAATTTGAATTTGCATAAAGAAAAAAATATATAGTATTTAATAATAATAAATATAAAAAAAATCTTCTGTGGCCAATACAGAAATGATCATCAACGCATAATAAAATTAACAGAGAAATTCTTACTGAAAAAGATAAAAACATATCACATTGCGTTGATAATTTCATAATACGTATTTATAATTTACCGTAATCATTACCTAAATGACAAAATATATACTGAAAAAAATTAAGTCGCATCAAAAAATTTTACAAACAAAACTTGTTAGTTATAGCTTGTATAGCAACTTTTGTTAAATAAATCTTTTCGAAATATTTCTCTTTTACGAAATACTTGTAAAGCACATAAAAGTAAAATAAGTAAATTGTCGCTTCCGGAGAACAGATCTGTACCAAAAGTAGATTTGATTCAGATATGTACCTACGTCTGAACCTTTAATATAAGAATAAAAAAGCTATAAGATTTAGTTCTGTATTAATTTAACTAAAAATCGACGTTTCGAAGTACTCTACGTACATAATCATCAGGAAAAAATAAAATAAATAAAATAAACGTAGGTAACAACATAAGTAAGTAGATTATAAAAATTTTATAATAGAACCTTTTGCAAAAAATTAAATATAAAATTTCTTAAAAATTTGTGTAATCAAATTTGCTCTACACTCATCCACCAGAGAGATATCAAGCTAAAAACATTTGATTAATTTTACAAAAAGGCTAATGGGTGCTTATTTGTAAAAATCTCAAAGTCAAAATTGGTACAAGTGCAATACCTCCATATATGTGACGGTCGGTAAAAACTTTAATTGATACCATAAATAAATAATAATTAAGTGACTTCTTTCTGTGATTCAAGTGTACATTCATACACTTTAAGTAAGTTGAAGTATGTCGTATTTCTACTATATAATTAAACATTATTTAATAGAGATAAGTTTCATTCTAAGAAATTGTATCAACTAGTGGACGACAGTTCGATTAATTGAATTTAATTAAACAAGATGCGAATCGGTTATTAGCGATAATTAAGATCGTTTAGTTGCAGGATATGAAGATAGATGTCGTAAATTTCGTTTTCAACTTTTTTAAGTGGTTAATACAGGATGCAATGGTTTAGATGAAAATTAAACTATGTTTATAATAAAACTTATCTTAGTATTTTATAAACTAGTCAAAGTTTCGTTTCGAAAATCTAGCTCTATTCTGTTTGCTTATCTTTTATACAAACTGTGTATTATACAATCAGAGTTTATTTCAAACCTAAATCTCCGGGTGGTCATATAAATTTACGGGGAGAGAGGAGAGATTAAAATTAGCCTAAAATAAATGAAATAAATGTAGTAATAGATATTATCAGTAAAATATGTACGAAATTACGTATAAATATAAATTATTATTTATAATAATACAGAATAATGCTAGGCTGTTATTGTTCAGTTGCGTTTTGGCTTACTTTGTGGCAATCTTTGAATTTAAAGAAACGCCTTATATCTCAACTCGTATCAGTATATCAGCAAAACTGTTTTTCAGAGAAACTTTGCAATTGTTTAAAACAAAAGATAACAGTGATAATTAATAAAGGAATATTACTTGATTTAAAATAAAAAATCATAAATAAATGAATTTTAAAATGGCATGTTGTATTTAATAAGATTTGTTTTTAAAGAAAGGTTATCCATTATTGAACATTTTTAATAAGTTCCTATTGAAATTGCACGCAAATGGTTTAATAGAAAAATGGGACAAAGACTCAAAACCTACTGAAATAACATATCATTTGGAAACATTGACAAATGTGCATCTAACTAGCGTATTTATGTTCTTGATTACTGGATATTTAATTCTATTTTACCGTTTTTAAGAAAACAAGTTTATTACATGTCTCATAGAAAAATTTAATAATAATAAATTATCATACAAAAAACAGTTTTTTTTACGAAGCATAAGTATAAAATGAACAACAAGATTAGATTATTTAACAGACATGTTTTTAAACTCAAAGTAATAAAATTATTAATAAATAAATATTTGCCAAGCAAATACTTTTAAAAATTAATTATACATAATTTTAATAACATCTATATAGATACCTATTGACAAACACAAAAATTATTAAAACTTGTCACGATATAATATTGTAATTGCTTTATATTTTTAAAAATAGTATTAATCAAATTTTTACATATTAATTATAATATAAGAACATGCAATCAAAACTAATAATTATTTTTTTTATTATAGATTTAAAGCATTTTACCGATGACAAATTTACAGAAAATCTTTAAATTAATTCTGATCATATTATTCACAACATATTTTGTAAATTCTCAATTAAATCAACTTGAAAATGTAGTTACAAATACGGAAAATTGTGTAAACAATATTTATAATAATATTGACGATAAATATACATTGTTAATATTAGATAAACAAGAATTGAACATATTATGGAATCCAAGAAGTTCAATAACAATTATAGATATAAACAAATTTAAATTAATTTCTAACACACAGAAATATGAATCGTTCATATTATTTTCAAATACTACAACAAATGTTCAAGATTTTTTTAAATATATGGTAAGTGTACAATATTGGAATCCTAAAGCAAAATTTATAATTATAATTGATAAACATGAAAATTTAACAGAATTATTTGAAATAACTTGGAATTATTTTGTTATTAATATAATAGTTGTAAAAAATACTGATTCTGATCAACAATTATTCACATATTTTCCTTATAACACTAACAATTGTCAATATAACGTTACTCCATTCTTTTTGTCAACATGTCAAAATTTACCACAAGTATTATTTCCGAATAAAATTGTAACAAACTTACAAGGTTGCAAAATCAATATGCAGTTTTATAAAATTCCGCCTTACGTTTTAAATATTGCTGGTGACAAAAACAATCCTAATATAGTAGGAATTGAAGTGACCATAATGAATACAATCGCAAAACAACTAAATTTTGTCGAAAATTATCTATTTGCCAATTTTACAAGCTGGGGCGATCAGTTACCGGATGGATCTTATACTAATTTGTATAAAAATTTAATAGAACAAAAAATTGAAGTATTTTTTGGTATGGCACCTCATGATAATTTCAACGAATTTGATTATACTATAATGCATCTATTCGAACATGTAGTCTGGTGGGTACCAAAAGCAGGATTACAACCCGCATGGAGAAACATCATCAAAATTTTCACACCAAACGTATGGTTTTCAATAACCATAATATTGTTTATTAACGCCATTTTGTGGTGGCTCTTTGGACGAAACAGAGAACCAGTCAAAAGATTTAAAAATCTCCTGTATTGTTTTGAAGACACATGGTACAGTCTACTACTAGGTAGTGTGACAAATCCAACTATTAGATCTTTAAAAATCTTATTCACATCTTGGTTGTTCTTTTGCTTGATGATCAATACAGCATATCAAAGTAAATTATTTAGCGTACTAACTAAACCATTTTACGAACACCAAATATCAATTGTACAAGAAGTATTTGAAAAGCTATCTTTTGGTTGCTATAATCGTGTGATTGAATTGTATTTCATGGATGAAAATGACGAAACTGCAACCCATATTAGGAAACATTATGTGCATTGTCCAGTTAATGAAGGTTGTGTTAATCGAACTGCTTTTCAAAGAGATTTCGCTGTAATCAAATCGGAAAAACAGACAATGTTTTTAATGAAGAAGTATTATCTTGATTCAGATGGAAGACCATTGCTATATGGGCTACCAGACAGATTTATACATGTCCCAAGATATGTTTTCAGAAAAGGTTTTCCTTTATTTGATGAATTCAACAATTATTTATTATTGTTACATGCTAATGGGCTTATAGATAAATGGGATAAAGATCTGTTGCATGTGAAAAAAACAGAAGCTTCAGTACATTTGCAAGCATTAACGATTAATAATTTATCTAGCGCTTTTGCCTTTCTAATTGTAGGTTATCTAGCATCAATTCTAACTTTTATTTGTCAATATATTTATAATTATACTCAAAAGAAAATGAAGATAACGAATGTAGAAAGTTAACTATTTAAATAATTTGTATCTTCTTATTGTATTATTCTGAAAAAATGTCACCGTATTTTTAAAATATTTATCAAAATGCAAAAAATATGTATCTATTTTATTTAATTTCAAATAATATAAAATGTATTAAAAATAAAAAAAAAAAAAACTAAATATATTTGTAAAATAATTATTTTACCATTCGTAATAATCTTTCAAATAACTTTTCTTATTTCATTTTATATCTTTCTATAACTTTTAAAATATTTGCAATCAGCAATTATTTAAAAAAATATGCCACTTGGATTTGCAGATCGTTATAATAATAAATTGATAAAGTATGCTAATAAATTTAAATATGATTGATAAAATATTTGAACACAGTACCGAACACTATACCCCTTTTCCTTTCAGTCAAAGTGGTAAAAATACTATGTTATATATATTTATTATTTTCATCAAACTTCATCTACAGTAAGTGACTACTATGACTATTGTAAAGTAATACCTACATTAATTCCTATATCATCGGCGCATATATTAATCACATATTAAATATGCACTTTAACATTATATCAGTTAAAACAACGTCTTCAAACTTGTTTGCAAGTATCTGCATATCTAGATCAGGGTTAATAGAACTTTAATATTGATATGTAACATATATTATTATATATGTAATATATATTACAAGGTAAAAATAGTATTACATTTTTTTGTTTTGTAAAGTAATAATCACGCAAATTTATTGTTATAAAAATAATAACAAACAACTGATTTAGTTATAAAATACTATCAATCATAGAAACCCATGAACAAGTACTCATCAGACGGCCAGATGTACACTTTCAATATCACTCACATATACTCTTTTATCAAACATTCATCCATCAATGTTTTATCTATTTTATGGTTCTATCTTGATCACATCTATAAGATCTGTAATCTTACATAATGTCTTTTCGTAGCAAATGGAAATCTCCTTTTGACAGAAAAAGATAGAATACTCTGTAACGCTACAAGTTTTATAAATGTCAACAGAATAGATCTAGTATATGTCAAAATGTCTATTGAAAAATATAACAGCTTTGGATTTATGCTTTATCTAAAACTGTAATTCAGATTGCCGAACTTATTGTTGCCCGCTTTAATCACACGATTTGCATAGTCAAAGAATGTATAAATAGAAAATCCAATAGTCTTGTACATATATACAAAATAACGTCATATATTCAAAAGAATGTAGCACAAACTCTTTCCACTATTTCGAAATTAATTTTCTCCAAATATTCCTATCCAATGCTCTTCTATTCCTACTAGTTAGAAACTTTCGCTCAGACAAGCCACTCTCTTACAATCATACCACTCCATCTGCTCATCGGACATTCACGTAAAAGTATACCTTCAAAATCATTCACATATATTCTTTTACATGTTGTAAAAATAAATCTAAAGATAAATATCTTGCCACAACATTGAAAATAATATTTCATTTAAATAAACAATTATTTTTTACAATAAAAACCGCAATATTATTGCAGGTATTACCTTGAAATAAATTGTTTTTATAAACACTTAAAAAAAAAATCTACAAAAATAAACACACTTTTCACCATGATCTAGTTTTAATATTACTATCGAGTCCCCATTTCTAACGAACCGCTACTGATATCCATGTGAACTCGGCGCCAAAAAACGCGCTCTACAGGTGTGCACATTTCCGGTTGTCACGTAGGGTCATTTCTACATGCCCATCCGCTTATTTACTATTCTGGTCTGTCGTTTTTTTTTTTTTTTTAATTCTCTCATTCCTATGCACACATATTAGAGTACATTAGATATACGACAGACGAACAGAACTGGAGCTAGCGAAGCGTGCCGATAATTTTGTGGAAACTATGAAAATAGGGTTGCGCAGGGGACATTACGTTTCAGGGCTGTTTTAGCGGTTAGGAGATGCGGTCTAACGGGTTTTCTCGTTTTAATCTAGTTTGAACAAAAATTTAAAAAATACACATATCACATAAATTTGTATGTAATCTTTAATAGTATAAAAAATAAAGTAATATTTGTGTGATATTGTCTGCGCTACTAGTTACGAAAAACATGAGGTTGCCTTACGAAACGCTAATATTAATTATTAAATAAATTTCTCAGTCTCTCTCTGTCTAAAGATTCGTTTTTCACTAATTAAAAATATTTATATTTTGCTAATAATGAGTTAGTACGTACTCTACTAATGTAATTCAAGCTTAAATAAAACTTACACCTACAAGCAAGAAATGTCAAACGTCGAAACAAAAGCAAAAAGGAAATAACGAATGAAACATAAGACAATCAACTGGTCACGGACCAATACCATCATAAGACATTATCTTATTCGTCTAGCCCCACTTCATCCCGCCCGTATGTGCCTTCGGTGTATCCAGGGTCAGTGTCAACTAGACAGGTGACTCATACCTAGCCCCGTCTTTTGTTCTACCTCCAGAAAATACTGGATACGGATATATCCGTTACGCGGGATGCATCGGTGATTTTTGGTATTTTTATAACTGTCGACGTTGATGTTTATAACATATTTTATTTCTATAAAATGTGTGCTAGTTTTAACTGACATAGAGTCGGCCTGACTTTATAGAAATTAGACATATTTGGAGATGATATAATTTTGTCTAACGGTGCAGTTACTGTTGTGTGATATTCAATCGGTTGAATATATAGAAATTAGAACAAACATAGGAGGTGTTTCATTACGGAAAACTGTATTTGTAATTAATTAATTAATGTTTCAAACTGTTATAATTATAACAGATTTGTTTCAACCTACCATCAAATTAGTTTACAACTGTAAGACGCATTTCCAATATGGAACATCGTGCGATATTTACGTTTACGTTATTTTGACACATATAAAAAAATAACGTAATCTTCAGGCTTTCACGGCCGGTATCTATTGAATTTATAAAATTTTCTGGGCTGGTACGCTGTGGTCGATCTATTCTCGTCGCAAACGTTTCGCCTTTCATCGTAGATGGCATCCTCAGTGCACTGAAAATACCATCTACGATGTATGGCAAAACGTTTGCAAAGAAGCTAGATCGACCATGGTATACTAGCCCAGAAAATTCTATAAATTCAGCTTAATTCAAGTTAATCTCGAATTATCGTAATTGATACGATTAAAATAACTCTGTCTCTCTATGCAAAGTCGCTAAAAACATCCAAGACAGAGCAAAATATTTTTCTAATAAGTAGATTTATTATTTTAAAGTGTAATTTTAAGAAGTTATGTAATATTTTAAGTAATATACAAAGATTTGTATTTCCTGCTTCTTCAACAGTACATACATACTACATGTTTTAACAGTTTTCAACATAATAATTATACGTAACTTGGCGTAAAAAAACACACACTTAATAAATTGTTTATTTTAATAAAATTCTTTCAACAATTCCACGGAAAACTAACAATTAAGTAACTGAGTCTGTAGGACTTAGAAACAAAAAAAAGCATCAACAATTGTATATTTAAGTATGTATATGTACGTATAGTTAACTGCACTTATATACCGTTCATGGCACACTACGATGATACATGCGCAGTTTGTCTCGACCTTACGACACATGCTGAACATATAAATTAACGTCGCTGGTAATAATACCATGTAAACAAGGTGTTTCTGTGCGATGGTGTCAACACAAAACACAACTGTTTCTTTCAAGTTGTATGAATTTTTATGAAGTCTTCCAAAATGTTGACAGTAGGAAAACGTACCAGTCTGGTAATTACAAATTCTTTTCAAAAAAGAACTGGGGCAATTAGAACATTTCTAATTTATGTAAACGCTTATGAATGTATCATATAACGAGAAAGATAGATGGAAAAGATAAAAACGTATAACCTGACCTAACCTAACCGTTATGGCTTTTGGCAGCTGTACTATAGTCAACTGTTTTCATTATCTACAAATTTATTTTGAAAATGGAGAAAATATAGATTCGAATTCTCACCTCAATTTTGAAAGAATTTTTTTATCAAAAGTACTTTTGACGTACATTTAAAATGACTAATTAAGCACTTCAAAATAATTTATATTTTATAGGTATTAAATATAGGTAATAAAAAATATGTATATCTGATGAAACAAAAGCAAAAATTTATTAAAAAACAATTTTAAAAAATACAAAAAAATTAGGTGAGAATACGAGTTCAAAAATTAATGAATATTTAATTTTCTATATTTTACCGATCGTAATATCATATATAATAAAGAAGGTTTTATAATCATACCAAATTGGTATATCGAGATTTTTACAGATAAACACGAATTAGCGTAATGTTCAAATTTGGCTAAACGGATAATTATAAAATTTCATATTTAAGCTTTGAGAGTGAATATCTCAATTTGATCAACTTTTAGTAAAGATCTGATAACCAAAAATGGTAATTTACTGATGTTACTTTTCTGTGTTTTCCGAATATTTCGCAACAGAGATATATTTCGAAAAAAATTATTTAACAAAAGTTGCTAAATAAGTTAGGTATAGCTAACAACTTTTATTTGGTAAATAGATGGCATATTTTTGATCTTAGTTACCATGACTACAGTAGTTGTTACAGAAATTTTCTATTCCATAAATTTATTTAATACAATGATGGTCGGTTCTGTGGCCAGTAGATTTTTTATTTTAAAATATAACGTTAGTGAATTTTTTTGAAAACTAATTTTTTTACAAAAAATTTACTCACTTTTGTTATGATTTCAACTAAAAAATTAAGAATACTCGTAAGAGTCATAAATACATCGTAGTATATTTTCTAACAAAAATCCGTCAAAAGATAAAGTACAACGACCTTCTTAAATTCAACAAAATTTTATAATTTAATTTAAATATTTTTTTCATAATTAACACAAATTTCCTAAGAACAATAATTATATCTTAAGTTCCGAAATTAATTATAATAATTTTTCGATTATTTCGATAATTAATATGTCACAGAAAAGAAAAATAGTCCGCCCACAAAAAGTTGAATAACATAATGTCAATAACCATTTAATATTTTTATTATGAATATTTAGAAAATAACTAGAAAGACATCTACAAATAGAGACAGAGAGAGGGGGGGGAGAGAGATTACATTACGATTATAGAGTTAAACTATTATAAAGTAGGCGGTTACATCTTACGTATTATGAACAAGCATATTCTAAAATTTTGTTTTGTTTTTTTCGTAGTCGAATATTATTGTCATCTATTTTCAAAACTAAACTATGATTTACATAAATCTTTATATGTATGTGGTTTTTGTATATTCACGAAAAATTAATTGTAACTTTGCAACAATTTGCAGATACGTAAAGATGTCCACCTATTTTGAAAATAATCGTTTTGTTCAATGTTTATACGTATATTTGTCATTCATTTTCGTAGTTTTACGCCATTTTTTTTATTATAAACTTGGTAAAAGTAAAATACAATAATTCACCCTTTTTAAAAACTTATCAATATTCAACACAAGATTCATATCCCTACATACAAGATTAATTCTATCAATCATCCTTCTCAGTTGCTGTTCCAATTTAGCTAAAACAACCACGTCATCAGTATACGCTAAAGCAGGTACAGCACAATCACCTATATGTATTTACAGCACTGAAAAAGACGCAGATTTGAAAAAAATAATTTTGTGTCATACTATAAACAATTTTAATCTCTACCAACTTAACTTTCTAATAATTCAAATTATCTTACTAAAAATATCAATGTAATAATATTCTATCAATCAAATTTAATTGAACACTATATTAAATAATTAAGCAATATAAGTACTTATAAGTCTAGTGTTAAAAATAAAAGTTAATATTTAATTAAAAATATTTTAAAAAATTTAGGTAAATGTCATGATTTTAATTATTTTAATCTTACTATTAATTTTTTTTACGCTGCAGTTTTTCAATTAAAATAAAATATTATCAACCGATAAAACCAATTTAACCAAGATTAAAATTGGTTATTAAATTTTATTATGATTAAGATTTGCGTATTTGCATTATAAATTAAAAATTACAAAATCCGAAATGTTTTATAAAATATGATTACAGTACGTGAATAACGTCAGACACTTTATTTAGTAAACAATATAAAACTGTGACTAGTTTTTAATACTTTTTTTTAAATCAATAACAAATTATAACCGAAATTCGAAAATTTGCTATAATATCAGAACGATTAATATATAAAGTTAATATAATAAAAAAAATATTTCAGAACTCATCATTTTAAAAATAAAACGGGATTCGGATATAGTTCTGTGTAATTTTCCTGATGATGTTTTACGTGAAGTACGTCGAAACGTCAATTATTAATAAAAATTAATACAGAACTATATCCTAAATCCGCTTTATTTTAATAAATTAAGTTATTTTTAATATAGCAAAAATCTTTCAAAACTTATCTAAAATAAAACGTTGCGATGAAACTCAACGTTTGTCTTCATCAAAAAAACTGCAATTAATAAATCAAATCAAACAAAAAAATTTAAATTAATAAATCAAATAAAACTTCTATTCTCAAACTTTTGATAAAGTTTCAAGCTGTAATTTTATATAATTTAAGAAGTTATACCAACAATATGTAATTCTACATTAAGTATATGATGCAATTTGCAGAAAGTAAACAATTTTACATACTTATTAGGTAATTTTTACTTACTTTATGTGATTATTATAAATTATGGCAAAAATTACAGAATTTTGAGGTACAAATACAGAATATTTATAGATATACAGATTTTTTATAGTAAAATTTTTACCACTATTTTTCTGTAATTTCGCCATATTTTTTTTACAGTGTAATAATTCAGTTTTTTGAAATATAACTTTATCAATTAAATATAGAAATATAAATTTTTTAAATAAATTATTATAAAATGTATATTATTATACAGCAATTACTTCCTATATACATCACTGGTGGCAGCACCGAACATGACTACAACATCAAGTGTATTTAATCTGACATCTTCGACAGCTATATTGAAAATTATTATAAGTTAAGTTTATTGACAATTGCATTGTTTATTTTTTCTTGAAATGTGTGAAAAAATGCCAAATTATTATTTTTGCAACCGAAACGTTTTTATAATGTT
This sequence comes from Clivina fossor, assembly GCA_963966155.1. Lineage (NCBI taxonomy): Eukaryota > Metazoa > Arthropoda > Insecta > Coleoptera > Carabidae > Clivina > Clivina fossor. Next base: position 2,619,399 of record OZ014563.1, read on the forward strand.
AAAATCGCCATTTATGTAACTAAAACTTAATAATTTCGTTTCTAAATAATCAAATACGTGCATCTTATTCGCTAATTCAAATCACTAGACTTCAATATCTCCACAGATATATTTCTAAAACTATAATCTTTACTATTATAGAAACCGCAAGATCTGCATGAAGCCCCCAGACTCCAAGCATGATTGCTTCTCTCTTCTAATATCTTTTATTTACGTGAAAACGGTACCTCCTCTTCTTATATCTCGTGCATTTTTCGACATTCGTTCGTGTGGCTGTACGCTCGCGCGCGCAGGCGTATGTGCACCCCGTGTGCAAAAGAAATAGACGAATAGGAATAGATTGTAAGTGCAACGAGGAGCGATAGAGAGGACAGTGACCCGCCATCTCTATTCTACACTCTCAGTGCGAATAGAGAGAATGTATACTAGTGTAAGCCTTACACTATCTCGATCGAATAGACCCTAGAAATTGTTTAAAAGTTTTTGTTATTTATAACTTTAGACTTTGTCTATACGGGAAAACAGTGGTTCGCAAAATGTTTGCGATAGTTAGATTGTTCTGTTGTATGGTACTTGGATGTCTAGATAAATTGAAAATGAATGTATATATCTATACTTAGTTGTTGTTAGATTACAGTAACGTTACCACAAAAATGTTCAAAGCTTTCTGGTTATAAAATCTTGTGAGACAGCGTTTTAGAAACGAAATTATTAAGTTTTAGTTACATAAATTGCGATTTTAACATTATAAAAACGTTTCGGTAGCAAAAATAATAATTTGGCATTTTTTCACACATTTCAAAAAAAAATAAACAATGCAATTGTCAATAAACTTAACTTATAATAATTTTCAATATAGCTGTCGAAGATGTCAGATTAAATGCATTTGATGTTGTAGTCATGTTCGGTGCTGCCACCAGTGATGTATATAGGAAGTAATTGATGTATAATAATATACATTTTTATTCTAGTAACATAATGACCTTCTTCTACATGGGCAATATAGTAACAAAATATCAATATTTTAATACGCTTGAAGTAACAGAATGTTTTCAAAAAATAATAACAGATTATTTGTTAAAATAACAGACATAAATTTCAAAAAAAAATATTTCTTGTTTATAATACACAAAAATTTTCTATTTTCATAATTATTATTATAGGCTTTGTAAGTAAACTTTCTTCTTCAAAAACAGTTGACAATCTAGTTGCCTACTTAACTCATTTATTAAGTTAACAATGTTTTATGTAATAGTCCTATAAGTTATATTACAAAAAAATAATCTGCAAATTACTTAATAAAATAACACGAAACTTTAAAAAAACATTTATTATCTAATATTTATGCATAATGTTCAAAAATTTATTTATAGATATAAATTCTGAATTTGAAAATGGGCGTTAAACTAAATTTATAAACAAACTTTAAATAATATTGCAAAAGTCATAAACCTCCTACATTCTTGCGTAGACAACGCTACAAATTGATACGAGGCAAAATATCAAAGTTTCATAAATTATCTGATTGTTTCGCAATATACGTCATTTGTACAACGAATGTAATCTATAGAACTAATTTTATGTCATATTAAAAAAAAATATTTTCAAACAATTAATTGTTTTAATTGGTTTTCAATATTTTAAAATATCAGCTATAAACATATTCATAAATATAATAAAAGTATAATAAAACTAAATTTAGAGTTAAAATTTGCATACTAGTTTCCACAAAATAAATTAATATGACATAAACGAGATATAAATAACATTTCGTTTTTGAAATGTAGGTCGATTTTCTTAAATCTTTATCAACTTATTTCAGATTGAAAAGAAGGATTTATATATCAGTGTCGATGGTTTGTTCCAAAAGTATCCGAACATTCTTCTCTACCAACAGTATATAAATAATTGAATCGCGAATTTGGTAGAGGACTCATCTTGGATTTTTTATTTTCATTTTTTTACAAACAGTGTCAACTGATCGTTTTTTTTTTTAATGAGAATGACTAATTTTTTAACCTTCCACTGTGACTTATAATTATCTACAAAACAAAATATTTTTAATGTACAAGAATTTGGATTATATTCAGTTTTATTTTATTTTAAAAACTTTATTTTTCAAAAATAAATCCGGTTCAAAATGCACGATTAAATTAGCATCATCTACTAATTAGCATAACTTAATTCTACCAAATTATGAATGAGGTATCCAAACAAAGATTTGCATATTATTCCAGTAGCTGAAACTTTTTGTAAAGTTCGAAAACTTTTGGAATCGATCGTGTATGTAAAAATATTGACATAAGATAAACAGATAAGTTGGACTACTTGAAAATGAAAGTAAAATTTCAAATTTATAATCTGATTACTTTCCAATAAATTTAGATAAAATAAAATTTTGAAATATACATAAAATATACGAAGTAATAGATAAAAAATGTTAAATTTTACATAAATAAAAATAAATCAGTTATACGTTAACAGTTCCGCTAGGTAATATACAAGAAATTTACACATGTGTTGAAAAAGTGAAGTTTTAATGAAACAGTAAAAAAAAAGAATAATAAAAATATTGCATCTTACATGCCAAATTAAAAATACATTTCTCTAGACAATTTATTGAGATATGCGAATAAAGAAATAGAAGAAATTAGTATATAAATAACAACATAAAAAATTTGCATAATATAAGCAACAGAACCGTTTTAACTTTATTTTTTTTTTACTTTTGACACAAGATAACACACATTCTTAGGATTTAATATTACATTTTATTAAAAAATGTTGACATAAAACTGAAAAAAAAAACTTTTCCAATTAATTTTTTTCGTACCTCATATAATACAAATTAGATGATAAAATTTAAATGATTTATTTAAGTAATTAGATGATATTTTCAATTACATTATTATTCCATCTACACTGTAAATAAAAGTTGCCATTTTATAAAAAACCTTATTTAAAAAAATTACATATTATTTCAGCAAAACCATGGTTTACATAAATTTTCTGTAAAAATAATATAATTTTGTAATTTTAAGTAAAATAATTAATTTTCCATATACATATGTTTTTTTACACATGCTTATTTTAATTTTATATAATGTAAAAAATTTTCTGTGACGTCTGTAAATTTACTTATTAAACTGGTGTAAATCAGTTGCCCCAGGTTTTTATGTAAAATTATCGAATTTATTTTTACAGTGTACATACAAATTAATTGAAATCAAATTGATATTTCAAATAAAGTTTAGATAAATAACCGAAAACTTTAGATGTTTAGATAAATCACCGGACAAAAATTGATAAATATACAACAAAAAATATCTAATTATATTAGATAAATATACCAAACATAATAATATATTCTTAAATTGATGTTTCATCTAAATATTTTTTATATAAAATTTTTTTGTATAAATTATTAGTTTAATATTCTCAAAGTTCGTAATTATAAAATAAAACGGCTTTAAGTTTAAGTTCTGTGTTAATATTCATTAATAATCGACGTTTTAACTAACTCCGTCTTCATCAGAAAAAATGATATTTACAGTAAATAACAGAACATAGAAACAAGTTACTAGGTAACGAAGAAGTAACTAGATCATAAATTTGTTTTGTTATCTTTTTCTTTTTAATTTTCTGTTGCTTCTTTTATCAATCTGCTGTTAATATTGATTGGTCTTGCAATTATTACAGTATCTTCGTAAGTATATTTTATATTGTTAGTAAAAAAATACTATGAAACATAAAACAGCAAAAAACTGTTTGAAATAAGAATGTACCAACTCATTACAACTGGCCAAAATTTCATCAAAATCAATTAAAACTACATTTCACACTACAACAAAAAAACTGATTACAATTCTTGTCCGTTTTGAAAAGTGAACGTAATTCTGTTAAACACATTCACCGGTTTCCTTACAAGAAACAAATTACTCGATTTTGTACCTTGTCTGCGTCACTTTTTCCAATTGTACAATTTTGTCGATTGTCAGTAGAAAGTCAACAATTTAAAACCTACAGTCATTTTACAAAAAACGATCAAATCAGGAGTAGGGTAAATCGAAAAAACAAAAAGTGAAATGAGTGAGACGAACATCAATCGACACACGACAGCTAAAAAACAAAGGTCAACATTACAGGAGAAAGTCAAAGAGGTTTTTTGGCGGTCCTCCTGTCGCTTAATGTCCGAGTTATGTCAAGCCCCTCTCATTCAGACTTGAATATTGTTTTCTATTTAGTGAAACTTATCAAATCAATGTTTTAAGCTTAAAGGCTCATTAATACGACCCCTACTTATCACAAAATTAGTGTTGTAATTTAGAGAAGAGCTAGAGGTTCCAAACTAAACTACATACTATCTTATAAAAACAACACAAAGTGCACAATTTTAGGTTTATCAATTGTTTGTTTTATTGAGATTATTAATATTTTTTAACAAATTTTTATTAATGTTTTCACAAGCTAATAGATAGTGCAATTCAAAATTAATATTCAAGATTAACACATGAAACTAATTTGTGTGTGCGTGTGAATAAAGTCTAAAATTTCATACAATAAATTAATAAAATAAAACTTTGATCTTCATACAACGCTACATATTTCTTATATACAATCTGTTTTAAATATTATCAATGTAATTATTCAAATCAAACAAACATTAGTAATTTTATCACAGTGAGAAAATGTAAGATTTGAATGTTGTTTACTTGTTTACATTTAATAATTGTTAAAATCTACAAAAAATTATAAATATTTTTTAAAAAACATTAAATTGAATTAAATTAAAAACGTTACCTGTAGTCTAGTGAAAACGACTACTAGTTCATTTATTTAATATCAAAAATATAAAATGTAAAATATATTAAAATATGTTACATTGAAAATATTGAAACACAGTTTTTTGCTAGGTAAATTCTTAGACCCATATTCTCACTTCAATTATAAAAGTGTTCGCCATAAATAATACTTTTTTACGTTTACTGAAAATTATTTATTAAGCACTTTAAATTAATTTACTATTTTATAATATCAAATATAATAAAAATTATCAAAAATAGAAAAATTATTTGATGAAAGACAGAAGCAAAACGTTATTTTGAAATTAATAATAAAACATTTTTTCACAAAAAAAAAATAAATGAGATGAGAATACGGGCCTTAGTTTCTCGAACTTTCTAGTTAATTTTAAAATAATTTTTAGCAATCGTGGTTATCTGTGGATAACTCAGTAGTTGCTAACTCGTTTCAAAGAATCCAACGTTTCTAAATGATTTGGTCATCACAATGAACTAATTTAAATTAGTTACAAATTGAAAAAAATGTATTGATTTCGCCGGGATTCAAACTCGGGTCCTTCGTCTTTCGCGGAAACGTTGGATTGTTAACTATATTCTTTATAACGTCGTCACCGAGTGTTTAAATCTTAACATAATCTTTAGTCTTAATGCTAATTTTCATTTACTCAATTTGAAACAAAACTTGTGTCAAATTTTTAATTATTTCTATAATTACTATTAGAATAGATTTTTTACAAATAGATTAATAAATTACGGAACATTTTTTTAATTATCAGTTGTTATTAAAATAAATCCCAAAGCAAAAATTGTTGTGCAATGTAATTTTTGAATAATCTTGCTAAATAAAAATTTAAATTACCAAAATTAATTATTAATGAAAAATCTAAATAAATCAAAAGTTTTAAATGCTAGATGACAATGACCCAATAAGTCAAGATCAAATTATGACAAAAACACATCGAAATAGTATTTTATTTAATTTCATTCAATGATTTATATGACAATATTTTATAAACTGAGCTTTAAATAATCACAACTGTTTTTTCAAATACGAAAAATTTTACTTGTTAACCATGATTACTATAATTTTAGCAACATTACCTACTCATGCTAGTTAAAAGAAACTCTATTATCAATTTGAAATTTAGTTACTTTCCTTAATGTCTTTAGGAAATAATGTATAATTTTTCTGACAACAGGATATATTGTTAGTTATACGACATAAATAAAATACAAACATATATAGCTTGTTATAACTTCAGTATTAACTAATTGTAAAATAGAAAGCATAGAAATTTCTTTGCAAGTAAAACTTTATTTTTATTTTAATGAATTATTTATAAAATTAGTAGAAACATATATATATATAAACAAGTAGTAAAACAAAGATTTATAGGTAACTCCTTTATTATCAGAATAACTAAGTAAAACTAAATATTTGCAATTTGAGTTACGACCGGTTAAAAGTGAAATGCTAAATTTATACTAAAATAATTCTTGTAAATGCTGTTTGGTCGTGTAATTTTAAATAAACACTGGAAAGTATAAACAATAAATGTATATGATGATAGAGTTATGTTTAAAAATCATTTAATAATTATAACAGTAAAAAAAATACATTAAAAAAAAACTTTTTAAAAACCACGCTTATATTTAAATGTACTAAAAAGAGAAAAATAAATTTTTGGATAACCAGGAAAAAATTTATTTTCCTCTTTTTAGTGCATTTAAATATGAGCGTGGTTTTTAAAAAGTTTTTTTTTTATGTATTTTATTTTCTGCTTTTTAGTTATCTGTCATTTACATTATTCAATTGTTAATTGAACAAAAAAATAGTTCATGTGACAGATGTCATTAGTTGTATTAAAAAAATAAATATAAGCGTGTCATATCTTGTAATCGGTTTTTTTTTTTTTATATAATAGTGTGTTGTCTCCTGGAATGAAACTACATGCAAAATTTCAGTGAGATCAAATGATAGAAAGTGGTCTAAAAATTGGTTACAAAATTTGACCGTGACTGACCGCGACAACAACAGAGTGAGTTAACATAAGCGTGGTAATAAAAAAGCTTCAGGATTAAATTCTGTATATATTTTATTTAAAAATCAACTTTTTGATATAATCTACGAATATCATATCGAAATGTATGTTTTAAATAAAATAGTAAAAAATCTTTCAGAACTCATTATAAATAAATCGGCTTTAGGTTATAGTTTTGTATCATTTTTTATGATGAAGACGGACATTGAGTTCGTCGAAACGTCGATTATTAATAAATATTAATACAAAACTATAAAGTAAAACCGTTTTATTTTAAATAAAATATATACAAAACTTAATCCTAAAGCTTTTTATTTTAATATAATGAGTTCTGAAAGATTTTTTTACTAGGTTAGTTGTTAAAGCGTTTAATTCTTTAACGAGAAAATTTATTAATCTATGTTGATGAGTTGTAAAAACAGATACATTCTTATTCTCTGATTAGTTATTCTAAGGATATTTATATTTTGTTCACATTGATGAAGTAACTTAACCTGAATTTATTCTCTAGTTAGTAGTGAACCTTTATTTATTATTACCAGGGTAAGCTCCCCCATTTATAATTCACTACTTATCTATAAAACTCATTGAAAAAACATTATAAAAATTTGTTAAAAAACGTTAATAATTTCAATTTTTTGCTGCAATACAATCAACAACAACTGATCAAACTAAAAAATCGTGCATTTACGGTAATATTTAAAAAAAATAATTTAGTAAGTAGTTTGGTCCAGAAACCACTAATTCTATGCTAAAACATAATACTCATATCAAGATAATTACTGTAGTATAAATTAAACCTCTCCAGTATTTAATTCTTTAACGAGATATATAAATAAAACATTAATTCTAAATGTTAACATTTAATTTAAAAAATTAATAATTTTAGACAGAAATAGTGCAGTGAAAGTTATTTATCGGCAACATCAGTTTATCTTAAAATGTCAACTTATGATAAGTTGTAAATCCAACAAAATTTATTTACCAACATCAATAAACTTGAAATTATTGCTAGACCTTTCTCTAACAACTTGTCAACTGTCAAAAATTAAACTGACACACAAATGCATATCAATTAATAATTCAAAAATCTTCTCATATATTAAAATCTAACCATCTTTCAAGTTTTCGAACTTAGGAAAGTGTAATAATTTGTAGTGCATACTTTCAGTTAGGCAGATAATTAGTTTACACTAGGATGATTCGGTCGTCTTAAACGAATGTCTAATGAACGTTTAGTTAAAATAATATAGGTAAATGATTTTGAAGGTACACGTTTGTGTGGACGTCCGATGAGTAGATAGAGTGGTATGAAAGTGTTGATGGAGTGCTGAGCGAAAGTTTTCAAGCTTGTCTGGATAGGAATGTTGGTAGAAAGCTAATTTCGGGATAGTGGCAAAAGTTTATGCCACACCCTCTTGGGTACCATGGCGTATATATATATATATATATATATATATATATATATATATATATTCATATATGTATGTATGTAAGATATAATATAATTCCTGGATCACTTAACTGTCGATTATTTATTTGATTTGTTCTTAAAATCATATAATTGTATAAAATTGTATCCGAAGAATAAATAATGACATTTCATAGGCTAATTTTAAAATTATTCTAAGTGGAATTAAATACTAATTGGTGTAACTAATAATTAAGAACTACTTTAAATTTACATATTTAAAGACGATAATTCATTAAATTTTAAAATATAATTTTATTCATACCTTTGTAAACTTAATTACCAAATTATTATTTCATTTTCTTTACAATAAAATATTTGCTTACTTAAAATTATACTCGGTATTTGTGATAAAACAATATAAAATTTATCGCGGTAATTATCAATTTAAAAACACTTCATTAAAACTTCATTAAATTAAAACAAAGTACGCTTATAAAAATGTCAAAAAAACTTGATATTTCATAATAAAGTCCGAAACAAAACAGTTAAATTTGTAGAGCAGGTTTTTTTTCGCTATGAAATACCGTTAGATTTCCGGTATAGTTTATAATTACACCATTCTTAATTTTTTAATTATAAATAAACCGGTATCAAACGGCAGATATGTTACTTTTTATAATTTTATCTTTGGAATAATATACAGAGATTTTTTAGATAAAGTTTTCTCTTCACGTAATTGCAAATATTAATTCGTTTTCTTTCAAATCAATTTTATGATTATTTCTCTATTATATCGTATTACAAAATTAGTTCCTTGTAAAAGTTTGCAATAAGATAATTTCTTTTCTATTTTACGGAAATAATTATGAAGTTTTTATACAAATTATGTAAAATTGTTATTATTATTAAGTAATATCAATTTAATTTCTATAGTATTCTTTTCATACATTTAGCAAATATTATTATTGTAAAGTAAAATTCTTAAATTATATCAGATATATTTCAAGCTGCTATTTTGGAGAAATCAAAAACTATAACAGAAACGAATGTGGTTAATGCAGGAATTTCGAACATTTTCTGTAGTTTTATTTATATCTATTAAAATCTACAAACTTTTTTCTGTTCAACACAATTTTTAGTCTCTGTAAAATATTTTTCTTAGATAATCTTACCGTCTTTATATATTTTTTTTAATCCGCAAGCGTTGCTCCTTACAAAATTTGTTCTCAAACTATCAATTCAACTTTAATAACTTATAATTTTTCTAGTCGGACCATTTTATAAACATTAATTTTCATCTGACAGATCATATTACCCATTAATTCCTAATCGACGCTTATGCAATAACATTAGAAAATCATTTAAAATCAAGATGATCGTGTAGCAAACTATAATTGCAGACCTTCATGATCTTTACCGGGCGGTCAGTTGGGTACATTGCCATGAATCTGCACCTGGCACACTTCACTTGATCGTTTACAAAACAACTAGGTGTATTTTCATTGGTCAGGTATTTGTATTTTAATATTTTCTTTGATGGAAATTAATTTAAAAATGCTTAAATGAATTAATGAATTAATAGTGTTCATTTGAATATTTGTAAACAATTTAGTATAATTTTATTGGACAGTAATGATAGATGTATAATATTTTATTTGATAAATGTTCAAATGAATATTTATAATATAATTCTTATCGATGTAATATTGAAATCTCCATGTTTTTATTGAATATATTGAAAATATTCAAATGAATACGGAGTAGTAAAAAAATTGAAAGTATTAATGTTGTAAGAACAAAATCGAATGTTTTTTGTTTTACTTGAAGCACTTTCACAGAAATTCGTGATGCTAGCCGTAGTGGACACCTGGTGTACGGTTCATTGCACATTATTTCCAATTCTAATTGAATTCTTTGAGTTTCTTCGAGTTAATCTTTTAGATTAGGACCGTTTCTGCTTCAATGCATCCTATAGTTTAGAGCTTGTCACTTGTTTTGTACTGGTTATTTTTTTATGGTTGTTTTATTTAATACGTTCTGATTGAATGGATATCGAAATTTCCAGTGTTTGTGAGAATGTCTATAAAGTTTAGTCATTCTTAAATTAATTAGTTCCTGTAATTTTTAAACGGAACTATATTGTATTTATAGAATTTTCTGAGCTGGTATGCCGTGGTTGATCTATCCCCGTAGACTTTTCGTCATACATCGTAGATGGCATTCTTAGTGCTTGGTGACTGAATGATTGACCGATTCTTGCTTCCAATCGGACTGTACCTTTAGTTTCTATCGTAAATTTTGTCACGACATTGGTCGATTCTAGTTGGTCAGTCCGATTAGAAAGGGTAAGCCATCAGAAAATTCTATAAATTCAATGTATACTGGCCGTAAAAGCCTGAAGATTACTAAGAGGGTATATGTTCAAAATAGTTCATTCAAAAAAACCTACAGCTTAAATTAATTAATAACATGGCTACTTTAGTATAGTTTGTCAGTAGACGTGTACTATGTACTACGTTTACTAACAGATGACAGGTTCATTAGAGGAATGTCATCATCATTATCATTAGATGATTTTTTTCTAATGTTTTAGTTGTTTCATCTACAAAAAAATGTTAAATAAAACATTTAATTTAAAAATGCATGATTGCATTATTCATCTAATATAATTAGATAGTTTGTCTAGTTCTTCGTATAATTAATTTTTGTAATAATTTGATTTCTATTAATCTGAATGTAGATGATATAGCTAATGAAATAAACAAATTATCTAATTCGAATTAAATAAATAGCTATTATATTTATTCGGTGTATTTATGTATTTTTTATAAACTAAAGGTTACATTTAATAGTTAGTAATACTGTCTAGAAACAATCAGATAAAATAAAGATATTTCGCAAAACTTAATTAGAGCAAAATCACGATTACAAACACTAACAAAAAAAAACAAATAAATAGAAGATCAAAGCATCAATTGCTAGTAATACGTTAACGCAACGCAGACGTCTTAACAACTATAATTTATTATTCAAACGTATATAGTAATACGAGACTAAGATAAATAAATTGCTATTTCCCGACTATTGACTAATTTACTTAATACCAAATAAAGACATTAATTTTACTGATAATTTTCTCATTTCATTTTAAATTATTGTTTCTATTTTTAAGCCATACTTTATTTGTTCCGAAATTAATTAACAATAGGTAAATTCTAAGATAGAAATATTTCCAGACTGTATATTTCTTAGAATTTATAATTTTAATATTATATGACTGCACACATTTTATATAATATTTAAGATATTTTATTAGTGTTTTATTATTTATTTCATTCGTAAAAAAAGTACTACTTTATACACTTGTTGCCTAAATTACTATTATTGCTTTATTTTTAGTAGATTATGTCTTTATTGAGTACTATGACTTTAATTTGTATATTAGATTATACAACGGTCCTGTCACAGTAAACTCTAAGTTTCAAAGCAATATTTGTATTTGTAGAAAGAAAGAAAACTGGTAATGTAATTATGTGTAATTTTCATTTTTGACTAAATGGTACCATACAAACACGTACATATGATTTTATCTTTATTTCAATCTTTTAAATTGAATATACCGTTTGGTTTTCCACGGATGTATTGTTCTTTGAAACATTTGGTTACCATAAAAATTAGATTCATGTAAAACTAACGGAGTACAAAATGCATTTATGCTAAGAAGAGTAACAGTGATCTTTATTTTGATTTTACATCACAATGTGCAATTAACACATTTCGGATATTTAATTGTTATTTTTATAAGTACATTTGCCGCTTTTATTCATCAAGTCACGTGATCATAACAGAATTTTACAAATCTTAAGACCCATTAAAACTACCTCAACTTATCACAAAATTGCTGTTATGATTTAACGCAGAGACTGTTGTTTAGTTTTAATTTTACGCACAAGCACAAGAATTTGACCAATCCAAACACTTGGTGTAAAAACTAAAACTGTGTCAAGTGTTTGGAATTGGTTAAATTCTTGAGCTTGTTAGTAAAACTGAAACTAAAACTGCAGTCCGAATGAAACTTTAGTGGTTCTGAATAAACTACTTAATAATTTATGAAAAAACAACGCAAATACACAATTTTATTTTTACAAACTATTAAAAATTGATAATAATAATGTCTTTTAACAGATTTTTATTGTTTCCTCAAGTTAGTAGATACACTGTAAAAAATGTATGTAATTTTATATGTTCTATGAATGTAATTTTTCATAAAAATATAATGTTACATAAATTGTTAGAGTAAAATTAGAAAAATGTTATTTACTCTTAAAAGCTATGTAAAATTACACAAATTTAAATTACATATTTTACAGTAAATCGCAGTTCAGAACCAATAGTATTACAACTAAAGCATAAAAGTAATTTCGAGACAAGTATAAAAGTGCAAATGAGACTATAAGTTCATAAATTCTTTAAAGCAAAATTTTAAAAAAATATTATTTTTCAAGAACGAATTCATAATAAACAATATATTCTTAATAAGCAATTGTCGTAAATTTCTGTAATCTTACATGCATTAACAGGTGTAAAATATTGTTACAACGTTTTGATTTTATTTGCGAATGTTTCAGAACACAAACAATGTTGATTTCCTTGGACTATAAAAACTTTTAACCACACACATACACACACACCACACAAACACACCAGATTATTTAATAGTTTTATTGAGCAAAAGATATTACCATTTCGTTAATACATATATATACATAAAATATATTAACACATATATAATAGTTTACTTATGATAAAAAGGAAGGAGAGATACAGATTTAAAAAGAATGATTCTTACTGTAACACTACGATTATTACATTCACATGATCAGGTAGAATTGTTTAGAAGGTCAGGGCAATTTGATAGTTATTCGATGGATAACTTACGGTTAGATTTATATAATAGAACTGTTTATAAAAAAGGATTTGAATTTATGCACTTTCGAGTAAAACATAAAGTTTAAGAATCTGTTTTAATACAAATATTTCGGAATTGGTATTTAGAATTTAATTTGATATTAAATGCTTAAATACACATAAAAATATAACTATTTCATCAAATTTTAAATAATTTGTTTATTTAATTAGATATTTAATTATTTCATCTACATACAAATTAATAGAAAACAAAATTATTATTTCAAATAAGCATAGTAAAAAATCTTTCAGAACTCATTATATTAAAATAAAACGGCTTTATTTCAAATAAAGTTTAAATAATATACAAAAAACGCTAGAAAAAGTATCTAATGTATCAAATCTAACTATCTACTCTTGAATTAGATGTTTTATCTAATACGAAGGGGAAACCACTTCCTCAAATTTTGTACACTAAAAGGGACAAATTTTAATTATGATTTTTAAGATTGTAATAATTTTTTTGTTGATTTTACGGATTTTATACTAAATTTCTACGATTGTAAAAATTTTACAGGAATTTTAAAGAAACTTTAAATTGATTTTACCATGATTTTGTGCTAGTGATTTCTCACTCGACTTATATGATTGAAAGACTAAAAATCATCTATTTTTCTTCTAGATAAAATAACTTCAATATTAGACAAATCATCTAAAGTTTTTATTTTTCATATGTAAGGTTGTTCAGCGATGCAACAAAGATGTTTTTGAATAAGAATGCTTGTTTTTAATAAATACATTTCAAATAAAAAGTTTTCAGGATTTAGTTGTATATTAATTTTATTTAAAATTTGACGTTTCGTTGTACTCTATGAACACATATACATAAATAAACAGAATATAGAAATAAGTTACTAGATAACAAAATAAGTAAGTAAATTACAAAATTTATAAATTATTAATTAAAGCAAGCCAAATTTTATTTAAATCAGTGCCTCCATAATTTTTCTTAAAATAACATTTGGCTTCCTTTAATTCATAATTACAATAAATATAAGTTTAAGTATTATATTTCTACTTTTCTCTTTTTCGTCTAAATTTACTAATCTAATTCGAATTAAATACATTAGCTATATTTTTTTCTGTGAAGATTGCAATGTGTTTCTTATGAAATAAAATATGTATTTTTTTATACCATCCGAAATTAAATACAAGAAAACGGACGTTGAGTTCATCGAAACGTCGATTATTAATAAATATCAATACAAAACTTAAACCTAAAGCCGTTTTATTTTTAATACAACAATTTATCTGTAATTTTCAATTTATAATATCAAAACTGTTATAATAGTTAACAGTAAGTAATTACTTGTTATTATTTAATAAAAATTATTTCCATAATATGAGTGCAATTTGACGTAATAAGAAAGTTTAATTAATTAACATTAATAATAAATTATAAGTATTTATTTTAAAATATTTACATTTTTTATATCCTTATCACGTCCACATAGAATTCGAAAAGTAAATGTTGTCAACGTATAATGTCGTAATAAAAAATAACAATTTGATATTTATAATGGTAAAATTTACTTTCGATATTAGTTGTCCAAACACTTTTTATAGTAACTATTATTTTTTCAATTCAAGATACCTTTGGGCTAAACTTTCACTTGTCTAAATATAGTAAGTATTGTTGTCGAAAATGGGCAGTTAAAAAAAAAGGGGTAATGGCATTTCTACAGGCTATATTGCACCATGCAGTTTTGTTCTTAATTAGTGCTAAGGTAATTAATAGTTCAGCACGAACAGAATTTAATTATAATATTAGTTAATTGTATATCTATAATAAACTGGTCATGTTCAAAAGTTTTGTAATATGTAAGCGAGAGAAAATTTTAGAATAATCTATAATCTGTTTATTTACTCTAAATGTCATTTGTATCATTTTTCTTGATAAAAATATACGTTGAGTACGATGAAACGTTAATTACTAATAAATATCAATACAGAACTACAACCCAAAGCCGAAACTGTAATACACTATTAATACCACACTGTTTTTACCGTGCTAATATTACCAATTTTTTTAAATCACAACTACGTTAATTATTATTAATTATTTCATTTAAAATTACAGAATAAAAACAAAAAAAATTACATGTAATAAAAATAGAAGATAAAATTAAAAAAAAATATTTTAATATTTTAGCATAGTCATTCGACAATTAAAAATTATATAATTTTCATTTTGAACAGTTATACCCTTGTGCTTGTATACAAATGAGTTTCCGTTGCTTATGACTCAGCTTGTACTTTAAATAAAATTAACACAAACAGTAATTATCATATCAAACTCTATAATTTACATGGTATAAATTAACATAATTTTTCGACAACGCTCTTTAAAAATTAAAAACTTTTTTTTTTAATTTCCATTTCGGTAACTCTGTAAATTTGCTAATCAAAATTTATCTCAATTAAACCATTTGTAAAATATTGCTTTTCAAATTTGTAAATTAATTGAAAGTATACAACAATAAATTTAAAAATCTCACAACGTCCTTCGTATGTTCAACTGTTTTAAAAGTTTATAATAACGAGATATATTAAATTTATCAATTTTTTTTTGTTAATATCAACTAAAAATAAAATGATACAACAGTCTCGCAAACCGGATCTTAAACAAATGAAAGTATAACATATTAAAAACGTATCATAACGTATAACCTTAATGTATAAAGATAATAAAAAAATTCGCAGTTTTTTCATACTCTGTTTATTTATAATTATTGGTTTATAACGTAATTCCAATATTATTTCACTGTAATAAAATTAATTGTTATGTGTTATAGATTTTAATAAAAAAATAATAATTGTTTAATTGTGCAACATATCTAGTGTATTAGTAATCTTGTTATAATTCAATGAATAATAATTGATTAGAGATAATTTAATGCAATATTGAGTACTTTCAAAATAATTCAATATTATTGTAATAAACAGAATAACCACTTTTAAATGCATCTTTAGATAAAATAGTATATTATATTACGCGAGGTGAAGCCGAGGCCAAGCGATCTGGGTGAAACGTAAAAAGAGATATACGATATTTTTTAAGCATTCTAAACAAAACTAAACTAAAAATAAATAAAAATACATGCCAACTAACCTTAACTTTACTAACAGTTGTACGATAGTATATATATATATATATATATATATATATATATATATATATATATACAGGGTGTTCGTTCGCTTGGTTGATATAGGGCAATAACATGGGATTTCGATAATATGCAGAGTACTACTTTCTGAAGTAAAATTCGGAGAAATACATAGAATACTTTTCGATAGGGAATAAAAAGTACTATAATTTGGTTCTACTTTTAACTTGCTAGCATGTGCCGTTTGGGCGCTAGAATTTTTTTAAAATGTTTTTTAGAATTTTCAATAATTTTTCCTGCTAAATCAGTATAAGTTAGAAAAAAATGTTACTTAGCTATTATGTAGCCAATTTTTTTCTCTATTTTATTGAATTTGCTCAAAAAAATCTGAAAAAATTCAGTAAAATAGAGAAAAAAATTGGCTACATAATAGCTAAGTAACATTTTTTTCTAACTCATACTGATTTAGCAGGAAAAATTATTGAAAATTCTAAAAAACATTTTAAAAAAATTCTAGCGCCCAAACGGCACATGCTAGCAAGTTAAAAGTAGAACCAAATTATAGTACTTTTTATTCCCTATCGAAAAGTATTCTATGTATTTCTCCGAATTTTACTTCAGAAAGTAGTACTCTGCATATTATCGAAATCCCATGTTATTGCCCTATATCAACCAAGCGAACGAACACCCTGTATATATATATATATATATTATTTATATTTGTTAAGTGATTTGTGAGAATTAATCATTCTTTGGTCGAATATACAATTTCTAACCACCCTGGGCGGTATATTGCATTTTTTGCACTTCTTCACACATTTTCAATAATCAAATTCAAATTCAAGCGATAATAAACAATACAATTATTAATTAACTTAACTTGACTTAATAATTTTTCATACAGCCGTCGGAGATGTCAAATTAAATACATTTGGTCAAATATGCAGTTTCTGACAAAACTGACATCGCTTTCTACTTCTCGTAACATAATATACTATTTTATATACAATATTTTTTTATAAAGGTAATTAAAACCCAACTAAGATCTTTTAAGATATAACTAATTATCTCATTATCACCTAATTAACCTAACAAAAAACCTTAGACTTTCCTTAGTTTATGAGATTAATCCCAAGTAAATTGTTAATCCAAAAATCCATCTATAAAGTAAGCTTAATATCTACACCACAAAAAAATGCACATGGAAAGTGTGTGTGTGTATCACCTGACTAGAAATATAAATCTGTGCCACTCACCTGCACAATCTATCCATCTCTGTCGGATATACATAAATTTATATATATTATATGTGTTTAGCTCATTGGATGACCTTGATTAAGTCTGAATGTATCTGATTTCGGCCTTCATCTGTATTTTACCCGCGATCGGACGTTCGCTCTCATTTGAGTATTATCGGAATAGAGTTTCTGATTCAGATCTGATGGCATTTCACTCTCTCTTTTTTTATTTATTTATCTTTGTTTGTTATTAACTATTAAATTAATTAAATTAGATATAGACAATTTTTTGTCTTGATGGCGTCAGTTCTTTTAATTAGTCGTATTTATTGAAGAAAATCTCATGTAGATAAAATATTATCTGTTGTTAAAATATGTAAATAAATATCATAATCATTTATACAGAATTTGGCAAAAGTTATTATCTTAAACTATTTTTAATATTATTATACAATTTTATATAATTTTTGAAAAAATTAAGACTTATCTCTGCACATATTTTATTTTTTGATTTGTGAAAAAAAGTATTTATAATATAAAGATTTTTATTTAGCATCTTTAATATCTGTTAATAGTAAAAGTTGATAAATTTTGAAGAAAATCTATTTTGGTAAAAATAAGTGAAAAATTAATAACAAAATTTGCCGACAAATAAACAGAGTTGTAAAATTAAATACAATCGTATCATAATAAACATAAAACAAATTTATCATAAACGAAGCATTTGAAATAAATTTGTTTATTTCTCACACGATTAAATTTTAAACAAATTTTTATATCCGAAACATTCATTTAACACTTTAACAGAACCAAAATGAGTTGAAACCAATATACAATAAATTAAAACAGAAACGAATCTATAAATAACAAAAGGTAGTAGTAGTTCAGTTGTTTCTGATTATCAGTTATGTTTCTTATCAATATACTGAAACCGTGTTTGATAAGAGAAAGTTATATTAAAAACTGTTATTCTATTGTTTCACAGCATGTGGTTAATATAAAAGGTATGCCCCAGATTGTTTTGTTTATGTTTCCGATAAGTTATTCGAAAGTTAACGGACAACTTATTCGTTAAAATAATATATCGATTTGGATTTATTCTCGCAATCTGTATCAGAATCATTTTAATTAGCAATATGTACATATTAGATCCAATAATTATTGGGGCTAGATGTTTATAATGAATTCCAAACAAATTTGGATATTGAAAACATCAGAAATAAATAAAGTTTCTGACACTTTGTTAAATGCAAGTTGCAGACAATCAAGTTTGGTGATTACTGATATAAGTAATGAAATAATAACATAGTAGAAAATCTTTCTAAATCTATTATATTAAAATAAAAATGCTTTCTAATTTTTAATTAAATTTCGACATTTCGATAAACTGTCATCTTTTTCTTTGTAAATTTTTATTGCTTCTGTTATCAATCTATTCCTAATATTGTTAGGTCTTGCAATTATTTTTGTATTAACATCAATTAGTATAAAGACACAGATTTAAATAAAATGTAACTTCCTTTAATTAATAAATTATAAAAATTTATAATCTGGTTACTTGTATTTCAGTACTTAATTACTTTGTGCTTTGTATTTTTTATTGTGTATTATTTATGTCATTTGTAATTATTTTCCTGATGATAATATACGTGCAGTATATCGAAACGTCGAAATTTAATTAAAAATTTATTTTTACTGTAATTAGATTTATTTCCAGTATGCTATGTATTTGTATCTAGAAAGAATTTTAAGTATGATTATTGAAAGTGTAGTGATTTTTCGTTGATTTTATATAAAATTTGTAAGATTGTCTAGTTTTTACTGAGATTTAATATGATTTTAAGAAAATTGTTAATTGATTTTACCATGTATAAACAAATAAAAAATAATAAAAACGTAACTATACAATAGATAACTTAAAAATATAGCACCGAAAAAGCAAAAAATTAGGTTTGACTTTCTTAGAAAATTTTGAAATTAAGAAAGCCACACATAAAGATGCAAATTTAATGAATAAACATTTATATTTAATAAATTCTCCATTTTTAGATACAATCGTACGCAGATAATAATATATTGCTAATTATTAGCAATCCCACTACTTTTTGTTAAAAGCTAACATATTTTTCAATATTTAAGATCTGAACTATGTTAAAATTTATGTATTCCTTCAGATGATGACTTAACAGTCGAAATTGACAAATAAACAGTTTTTAATAAAATTGTGAAACTTAAAATCGTGGGTTCTTAATATTTTTTATTTGTTTATACATTATAAAAATATTTCACCGAATACAAACAACATTTTCAATTAAAGTTATTGATTTTACCATAATTTGAAATTTTTTTACTAAGATTTTAGAGGATTTTAAAAGATTTTACTAATATTTTTTAAATAATTTTAGACAAATTTTACATTCATTTGTACACCATATTGTACAAGTTTCCCCTATCTATATTCTTTTTATTGATTTATCCAAAATTTTATATTATTTATTTAAACATTATTTGAAATATCAATTTTATTTCAATTAATTTGTATGTATATGAAAGAATTACTTATTATCTAATTAAATTAACAAATCATAAAATTTTAACCATTTAATTCTAATTAATAAAACAGTTATTTTGTTTTTTGTCTGTATAAACAAGCTTTCATTTAACTAGGAATATCTGTATAATAATTAAAAATTTATCGACATGTAATTAGCAAATGGTAAGGTTACAAGTCTAAAATGTACTGTAATTTAGATTAGCTACTATTAATTATATAGTCATTTTATTTTTAGATAATGTGACGTAATATCCGTTGCCAAATTAATTTTAATATCTTTAATTTTGATGTTGCAAATTATAGAAATTAAATACTGTTAGATTTTTTTTTTCAAATTTAAAAGAGATATTATATATTGACAGGAAATTAATTTACATTTATTTTATTTAGTCTATAATCTATGATTTACAGTTTTGATAAACGTAAACAACTTAGGCATCCTATGGCGCTCAAAATACTCATTCAGATTTTATTCTGGATTTACACGATACATTTTTCTGTACAAAAATAAGACGTATTCTAATTCATACATTTTTCTATATACTTAAACAATCACGGACAAATTAAGCATGCAAATTATTCTGTACAGATTTCTATATAGAATCGAATATTGAATCGTGTAATTCAGAAAATTTTGTTTGTACAGAAAACTATACATTTCTTGTATAGAAAAATGTATCGTGTAAGGCTAGCATTAACTTGTTTAAAAATTTGCTATTAATGTTAGGTACAGCAAGAAAAATTTAGATAATTTTTCAAATATTTTTGTTATTATATTTTGTTGTTCTTATCTTTCTAATCAATATTAGATCAAACATCTAATTCACGAGAATAGACTAGGTTTCCTGTGTTTATCTGTTGTTATTAGATATTTTTTCTAATTTGTCACATATTTATCTATCCTTGTTCGTCCATTCATCCTGCATTTTTCGATTATTTATCTAAACTTTACATGAAATAACAATTTGATTTCAACTAAAATTTTCTCATCTAATTCAAATTAAGTAAATAAAAAAATTCTAAGAACTAATATAATCTAATTAATAGATAAACTAATAGCTATTTTATTTCTTTGTGTAGCTTCCGAAAAACGTATTTTTAATTAAATTTATTCTAAATTTATAAATTTATTTATAAATTTTGGTCACAGTAAATCATTACATATTTTTAATATCTAAACATATTGCACATATATTTCATAATATTCAATTTGTAATAAAATATACATATATGCAGTGTGACCAAATTTAGAAATTTTTATATTTCTACGTTAGAACATTATTAAATATAAAACAATATATTCTCATGACATTTTTTTTAAACAAACTTCTCAGACACAAAAACGCCAAATATGTTCACAAAATAAAGTTGTAAACGTAGATGTTGAGTAATCTAGTTTTAATATTAGATATTAACAATTTATCTTTCTGTTCTTTCGAAGTCTAAAGTTTTTCTAACAACACCATAATATGATGTAATACAATTCTAAATTATTTTTAATTGATATGTGGCGATTTTTATGGCAATATAATAATAAAAAAAACTACGATGTAGGATGTATAGAAAGTCTTAATAAGCATGTAGGATTTTAACATGATTTTTCTAAGAAAAAAATCAGCTTGCTCGCGATCAATTTCTATAACCGTTTAGTTATTATTTATTGGTCACCTTGAGATAAAGAATAATACCCAATAACAATATATTTAAATTTATTGAAATTGTTATTATTATGTTTTACTAATTGTACTGAATACTGATTTATTGAAGAAAAATATGCTAATAATCTAATAAACACATATCAGTAGCTTATTAAATTAGTGGTATATTTTTACCAATAAAATAATAATTTTCAATAACTACATAATTTTGAAAGTAATAACTGTTTTAGCAACTTTTTATGGAACATTTTGTATGTATCCCTAAGTTTGGTTTTGTAATCATTGAACAAAAGACTGATACCAAAGAATTTCGATAATCATTCTATTTGATTAATGCAGTTAAAAAAAAATGCATTTCCGTTTGCAGATATTCCACTTATTAACGTAAGCTTGATGAGTTAACATATAAAGGTATTGTTTTGATTCGTAATTTACATATTAATTTTATTTTATATTACATAGTAAATTACTATAATTATATAATATGTTCGTAATATAATGCAAGCAAGCATTAGATACTTGAAACTCTCACGATTTGAATTCATCGCGTTATTAGAACGACTCTTCAATGCATCTCATTTCCTTTTTTGATTTATTGTGAAATGAAAATATTCTATATGACTTATATTAGGTTGCTAACCCCTTATTTTATTGCACACACAGTTTTTCTAACTCCTGATTTATAAAGCAATAAGTTTGTATAATAATTCTCTAAAGCGTGTATTGAATGAACAAATTAATTAAGTAGATACTGCATCTTCAATGCAAAACTGACACAAGTGCATAATATTCTTTATTTTTTAATTCAAATTAAGTATAACATTGAGTGGTAAAATATTTTAATTGTAATTTTCAAAATAACTGTTAATTACTTTTGCCAACTTTCCATGGGACATTCTGTATAAATATGACAGATATAGAGATATATTGGTTACAGCAGTTCTATATGATACATTATGATAGCATATTAACCAATATAACAATAATTTTATAAAAATTCTACTGAAATAAAAATTATTAAACAGTTTTAAAATACACATTTAAGTTCGTAGTATACGATTTGAATGCGCCGAAACTTTTGAGAAAAAAAAATCATCTGTAAAATAATTTTGAATTGTTCAAGAATAGCAAAAATTGAGCAGAATTTATTTCTCGCTGTACCGAAATAAAAAAAGGTTATATTAGGCACCTGTAACTTCAATACAGTCATATCAGAATCCGATTGTCTTACCAAATAAAATAATTCAAATGTAAATTTAATTAGATCGCAATTTAAATCTGACTAGAGTACAATTCAAATTATTCGACATTTGAGTAATGCTACAGATTTGTTTAAAGTAAGAACAGGAAACAACGAAATTAGATACAATTATAGTAATATAAGACCTATCATATTATAATAAATTGTCTTGTGTCAACATTTATTATATTTAAAATAAAGTTCTTTAGTCGAAAGATACTTGATAACCAGACTTCCTTTTTCCAGTAATCATAAACGACTTACGGTACAGTCAGAAACAAAAGTTCTATTTATATACAAATAACATAAAAATATTTGTTATTGATATCAATAAATTCTAAAAAAAGATTTTTTAAGAATCATAAATTTAAAAATAAACATAAAAATATATATTTAAAATTTTGAATCATACATTTTTTAAATAATTTTTAGTGGGTCAGCGATATACAATAACATGAATCAACAAAATAGAAATTATAGTGGACATCAAACTGCTTATAATCTTATAATCAAGAATTTCGTAGTAAATCGATTTACATTCAGTGTGTTGACAAAGTTTCGCATCAAATTAATATTTTTTTGTATTTACAATTTTTCGAAAAATCCTCGAATACGTTGAGTTTGTTTTTTAAAATGACACTTCTTGACGAAAAAAATTGTTTTCGTCAACTTTGACTTGCTTTTTTATAAATTGTTTGATAGATATTTTCATTAACTATATGGCGGCACAAAACATTAACACCCTTATATAACAAATTTTTTGACAACAAATTAAGCTTAAAAACAACCACATATAAAAAAATATTTATTTATTTTTAAGAAACTTAAACCAGTTGCAGAATCAATTAAGATATTTTTATGAGAAATCACAATTTTTATAGTCAGATTGCAGTATCTCTATTTATTATATATACATCCTGTTTATTAAACATTCTAGATAAATTCAGCTATAAAATAATTAAAGCAACTAAATTTAACAATTGCTTTATTACTTATATGTTTTTATAACTTAAAAATAATCATACATCTTAATAAAAAAAACAAATATAAATTTATTACCTTAAGATTAAGTTATTCAATCCATTTTTTTGTGAAAAATAGATCCAAAAATGTTAACAGTTGTCACTTTAATCACTAGTTTTTATAAACCACTATAAAATATTGACACTTGTTGATGTTTCGAAATAAAGTACACTGTTATAACACTCACCAAAAAAACGGTAGCAAATTATTTTCTACTACACTTTGGGGTTTTTTACGTGTGAACGCGTTTAATTAGGAATTAAATTAAGTCTCACTCTCGTTTTTTATAAGCAAAACAAAACACTCAGAAGTTCGCAAGAGCGTAACAATTATTTCTTCTAAATTATATAACTGCAGTCAGTTTTTTTTGAACAATGGCTACTCTTCAAGGAAGACTTGATTAATTTGCAATTGTTTTGACAGTTATTTTATTTAAAAAAAATTCATATACAAATATTATTATATTTTAAATTATAAAACAATACAACCAATAATTATATATCTACTACTTTATATAATTAATAATTGATATTAATTTTAAAAATTGTTAACATTTTACAATCAATATATTACTTGTCTTAACCGGCTATAAAATCTGAAATATAAAACCAGTAAATGCTTGATTATATTCTAGAAATTTTACAATCATAAACTGATCGTATAATCGTAATAAATAATTACTGATAACAGCAAAATTGCACTAGCATAAAAATTGCAAATTCAATATAAAATAAAACATGCAAATATCACTTGATGATAGTCACAAACAATTGTCGATGAATATAAAACACACACTTACATGTCCATTTAAAAGTGTTCCTTTAGTAAAACTAATACATTTCATTAATTAATTTGATTTTTCAGTAATATACATTGTTTTGACAGATAGAGACGTGATAGCCGCAAACATGAACTATACATACACAGAACAACGAGCAACTGACATTCACCTGTTGAATTCAACATGTTGCGCGCAAAACTAACGCCGCCCATCAGCCAACCAACGAACTAATGCTACTTGTAAACAATCATTTCAAACTAGGAATAATTTATTTCTGTATGGATGTTTATTTAAAATTAATGTATGATTTAATTATTAAATATATAAGTAAAAAAATATAAACATTTATTATCAGTAATAACAGTTTTATTGTCTTATTTATTATGACTAGAATATTTCTAGAATCGTTTATAAAATATAAATACGAAATAATATAAATATAATTTTCAAATAAACACTACAGTATTAAGCACAAACATACATTGTATAATATTCCAGGAAAATTATCAATCTTTGTATACGTTCCCATGTTTGTTATTAGAAAAAATTAATCTTTACAGATATAGAATAAATATATTGAAAATTTCGCTGTCGTATAGTTCAATTACCATGGAAATATTGCCAAATCAATTATTATGGAAAAATTGAAAACTGTCAAAATATTCTTTTTGCATTACAAAATAAGAATTGTTCAACTATTTACTTACTTATATAATATTGTATACTTATGAATCTAAACTGTCAATATACATATCAATTTTATATCTGATTAAAATGAAGCAAAATGTTCCTGTATTAATTTTTACAATTATTGTAACTAACAAACTGACATCTTCGTTATATAAAATACAAAAAAAAACAACAAATATTACTTACGAAATATTTATTTCACTTTTTCTACAAACATAATGAAACACAGTAAATAATTTATACGAAATTAGCATTCAGCTGAAAACGAAACGAAACTGGAAATGATAGATTTACGAACGTGAATTAAATAACAATATAAAAAAAATATAAAATTAGAATCACAAATTATTTTTTGCCAATTTTCGGTGGCCCATGTCTTCGTGGCGTCCACCTTAAAGCGGAACTATCAACGCATAGTCTGGGTCTTTTAAACTGGCTGGATCGAATATGTTCTTCGACCAATTTCGGTGTAACACAAATCACATGTTGACCTTTCCAATATTTTACCATATTCATACTCTGTAGCGTTGATATTATATCGGTTTGTGTAATACTTGTCATTTGGCTGTGAAAAAAACATAATTTTACTTTTACAAAACAATCGACCTGATTTGATTAGCGTACCTTAAATCTTTTATAGATAGTGTTCCTCGAAAATCGCGTAAAATTTCAAGTAACACCCAACTCCAGTAACTTCTGTAGCTCAATTTGCCGAGATCACTAAGAGGTTGCTCCGGGCTACCGACAGCCCCTTCTAATCGAGACAACTCGTAACTAAATGCAATCAGTAATTTACCATAACCCTGTCTTTGATACGGTGGTAATGTTAAAATACAAGCGACGTTATTACCATCGGGAGATTCTTTTTCCTACAAAAAATACAAAAAGTGAGGTTAAGTATATTCATGTCATAATTATTTTACTTACTTTGGAAAAATATCCAACAATATGTGCACCATGTTTGTCTACCTCGCATAATATATAAAATAAAAATGGTTCTACATCAAAATATAATGTTTTATGATCGAGAAATAACTTGGCAAGTAGACATAAGTTTTGACAATATATCTACAAATTGAAAAATTAATTAGTTAATTATAAAATATAATAAATTATATACAAACTTTATGGTCTTTTCCATCAACTTCATAAACAGATAACGTTCCTTTTCTGTAAATTTCTTTTCCCAAAGGTTGACGTAATGTACATTCACTCTGAAGTGTAATAATAACTATTAAAAATAGATAAAAATGATTGTAAAATATATATTACTTACCATATGATATCTGTAAGTTTTTTCCAATCTCATATATTTCAGACAATATTCACATAACCACAATTTACTCTGTCTCCCGTATTCTTCCGGATAAGGACTAAAATACCAAGTATCAATTTCGTATTTTCCAATTTGTATACGATCAATGTATTTAACTTTGGTGATTTGTTCGTGTTCCTTTTCCAAAGCTGCTGTTGTTGGATCCATTTCGGCATAACTACAAACCAAATGTCAGATAATTTTGAGGTTATTAAATTAAAAAAATAAAACTTACGTTTTCTGTATGTGATTAATTTCATCATGTCGTCGTTTTTGATTCCTCGTTATTTTCCGATCCGTATTATTTGACAGCAAATCAGTTATAACTGGCCGATCGTGCCAATTTTTATCGAGTTTGCTGTTTCCTTCAGTTAAGTTAAATCGAGCGGACATAATTCTACCTCTGGGTACCTTAAATTAAATTAATAAAAGTCATAATTTACATATGAACATCAAACAATTATCATTTGTTTTTTTTTTCTTTCTTTGTTTACTTACCCATTCATCCAAACGTCGATTAAAACCATCATAATGCACATAATACTCATACTGTTGTTCAGTTTCATTAAATCGTGTTTGAATTATTTCAGCAGGATCTAATAAATAAATGTCATTATGTATTAATGTTTTTATACGCAATTCTAAATGCACAATCAGGTAACTTTGATACTTACGCCATGTATCTTCCGATCTTCGTACAACGTAATGCTCGCCAATGTCCAAAGGTTGTTCTTCAAAACTATCGGCATCTTCGTTATCATTGAGATTTGCTGATTTACTTTCTGAATCACTTTTCTTTTCATTAGAATCGTTATTTTCATTAGCTGTTAGAGCCAATGACTTTTCGGTGTCCGCCATCTTGTTAGTAAGTTAGTAACTGAATGTAAACAATGTTGCCAATGGTAGCAAAATGAAAATCAATGTAACAATATTGATTTCATAATTATTTTTATATTTTATTTATGTTAAATAAAAAATATATTTATTTCTAGATTTATACAATAAAATACGTTAATATTATATAAAAATTATTATGTTATAACTTTATTCACAACTTTTTCAGAATATTCTAGTTGAAAGTAATTACCTATATTCTAATAATGAGAAAATAATAATAGTTGAAAAATAATAATTTTTATAATACATTGATAACTATTAATTTATTAATTATTTTAAAAACATATGAATGATATGAACACCTAGTTTCAGAAATTAAAAATATATCTATAATATTCGCTATTCACAAACGTTAAAAAATGTTAATTTTCATGTTAATATTTGTATTTGCTAATTCTGCAATATCACAAATTATTCAAAATAAACATACAATGAAATTTTGTTAGTATATCTAATTATCTACCGATTTCAAACCACATTATTCATATATTTACATTTCAGTAATTCTTTTACAAGAAAATCAACCAAATTGTTCAACAGTAATTTCACAAATTCAAAGTAACACAACTGACAATAATTATAAATTTGAATTTCATTACTATATCGAAAATGATACCATTTTTTCAGAATTTATAAGTATGGTCGTAAATTATAATTAAACCAAAAAAAAATAATGAAACTTATTAATTTATTTTTGTAGTGTGTGAATATTATCAAGAAGGTTATGAAATAATTTTAGATTTACGATGGAATGGTTTGAATTGGCATAATCTTTCGGCTCAAGCCGAAAAATATCACATTCTTTATTTAAAAATGGATGTATCAATCAGACCAATGTTGTTTGTTATAGATGAGTTTCTTGCATTTAAGAATTCGAGTGATGTAATTGTTTTACTTGAAAATGAATTTGGTAATTATTATTTTATATTTTGTTATATTTTTACTAATATTATTGAAAAATAACAACTGTATATTATACTAATTCCCGTATGCATCAACATTTTCGTTAAAAATAACGAACCATTATTTTTAACGAAAATGTTTATGCATACGGACATAAGTCGTTTATTTATTTTAGCTGCTATTCAAGCTCATTCTTATTGGTCGAATTGCAATCATATAAAAAAGATTATTTTTGATAAACTAGATGAAACAGCACTCCGTTTGTTCAATGAAAGTCTTCATAAACCTTCATTTTTTATTATTATAGGTTCTACAGAGTTTTTAGTTAATACTATAAATACAGTATGTAAACGATAATCTAAATATTGAGAAAAAACAAACAAAAAAGTTCTATTAATTTATACTGCCAACTATTGCTGTATAAATTTTCCAAATTAGAATTATATTTACGTTTGTTTTTATTTTAATATTAATTTATTAAATTTCTATTTTATTTACAAAAAATAATTAATGTTTTCTATGTTTAGCTAATTGAGTATAATGTGCAAAATTTAGTTAAAGTAAGAGTACACGATCGATGGATGTTTGTAAGTCTGGATTTTGCAAACACAACCGACTTTGAAACACTTATAAGCAAATTTAATTATTCTTATTTAATTAAATATGATAACAATATGTGTTGTCCTAATCTAATGTTACGTGAATGTGAGAATATAATTTGTCCAATTGATTACAATATTTATGAAGTGTTTTTAAAGGATTTGATTTTACATATAATAAAATTGTTGGATAATATTAGTAATATTGGTAATTTTATATCAAAAATTTCTTATGATACAGAGATAATAGTTTTAATTTGTGTAGGTCTGAATTTTGTACCGTTTAGTGGAAACTGTTCTAATCCAAATACGTTCCCAATCAAAATAATGTTAGACTATCTAAAAACGAGTAAAACTTTTTTCTATAAAATTGATGCGTATAATATGATTACACAAAGAGTTGCTGCAATTATCAAAAGAGTTAGCAAACAAAGTGATAATGTAACTTTGATTGCGAAATATAATCGAAATAAACTGACTATAGAGAAGGGTGTTTCTGTTTGGCCATCTAAAGAATTCCTTATGTTTATAATGTCTGTAGTATGTACAAAAATTATATTAAAATTAATGTTTCGGTTTGGTCACATTTGACTGCAAAATAGATACACTATAAAAAAATTACAGAATAATAATAGTAAAATTTTATTATAAAAGATATTCGTAATTTCATTTTGCTATAACTATTCTGTATTTCTACCTCAAAATTCTATAATTTTTACATAATTCATAATAATCACATAAAGTACGTAAAAATGAACTAATAAGTATGCAAAATTGCTTACTTTCTGCAAAATGCATCACATACTTAAAGTAGAATTACATATTGTTGGTATAACTTCTTAAATTATCTAAAATTACAGCTTGTATATTAATATCTATATATAATCTATATCTATACAGAACTAAATAAATTTTATCTATTAGCAAATTTACTGAAGTTATGTAAATTTACTAAAAACTAATATTACATACGTATATACTTTTCCATTCCGTTGGTAATATGATATTAAATAATGTTGCTAATAGTTCTGATATTAAGTATTTTTAAACAATTATATAAAATTACAGCAGTTGAGTAATTATATCTAGCAATACTGGACATGATAGTGTTTCACAGTTTGTAGGTAAAATTACATAATTTTTTTTAGAGTGTAAATTTGCAATTTCTTTTGCAGTTAAATATAGCTAAACAGAATTTAATAAAATTTTAACTTTTATTAGTATTAACTGAATTTTATTATACTAGTATCCACCATGGGTTATAAGAAACGATAGTGCTTCACATGGAGTTAGTGGATTTAGCATAGAGTTTATAAAAAGATTATCCGAAATTTTGGACATTGACTATAATTTTCATTTTTCCGAAGAAGGTTTTGGTACGAAGCACGCAAATGGTTCATGGAATGGATATGTTCGTAACCTTCTTCAAGATGTAATTATAAATGTTCATTTATTTATTTTTTTAAACCATAAAATTATTAATTACTTTCAGGATGTTGACGCAACTGCTGTTCCAATAGGTTTTTCTTCTAATAGAGAAAGAGCTATTGATTTTGTTATACCACCTATTGGTACTTCTGCAATTACTGTAGGTTAGTTTTAATCGAGGGGCAAAACCACTTGTATAATCTGGTGTAAAATCTTAAAAATCGGGTAAAATGTCTAAAATCCTGGAAAGTTTTGTATAAAATCTGTAAAATCAACGAAGAATGACTACGATCTAAACAATCATACATGAAATTTGTAAAATCTGGTGTACAAAATTTAACCGTTTGAGTGCCAAGCAGCGATTTTGAGCTCTTCTGTTACGCTCGAAATTTGCCAGCGTTCTAGCAAGCTCGGTTTCTGTCGATGTCCAACTTTACGGCTACAGTTCCGTTTTAAATAAAAATAAAATTGGAGTAATATTACACTTTGTAGGTGTAAACTTTTTATTCTTATGAACAACGCTTACTATAATAATATAATCAACTAAATAATGTAGAATAGAAAATAAGACAAGCACAAAAGCGCTCCTTGGCACTTTTGGATGGGGAAAAACAAAATACCGTTGGCACTCAAACGGTTAAAGAAGTAGTTTTCCCTTAGATTTTAATATATTTTATCAGAAAAAGGACAGTTGGTTTTTTTAAAATATGTAGTTTTCAAAAATTTCTATTAATATTCTTTTTAGTTACTAGAAAACCGGTAAAATATGTATCACCGTTTAAATTTTTGACAGTTTTAAATTTAGAAGTATGGTTAGTAATAATTGGAGTTATATTAGGAGCAGCTTTTGTTTTATGGATATTACATCTTATATCTCCGTACAGTTCCAGAAATACTAAATATTCTTACCAGTGCAGGTACAACTATATTTAATGTTATTTGAATTTATTTAAACATATAATTTTGTAGAAATTTTAATTTAAAACAAAGCATATGGTTTGCAATTACTTCTTTTACACCTTATGGTGGCGGTGAACCACCCCAAGCATTATCAGGAAGAATATTAGTTGCTGCTTATTGGACTTTTATTATCTTAATTTTGGCAACATTTATTGCTAATTTATCATCACTTCTAATATTAGAACGAGCTCAGGTTAGAATAACTAAAGTTATAAAAATGAAACTATAAATGCTATAAAAGTGTCAGAGCAGGTTGAAATTAAGTAGGAACAAATTTAAAAAAAAGTTGAATACAAATGAACTGGGAAATAAATGTAGTTTTTTTTTAGATATTTGGAAACGGATATAGTAGTTTATATTGACGTTATAAAGTAAACTTATTTTAATCGTAGTAATTTAGGCTTGCGTCTAGTGCCACTTTCATAGTATTTTTTATTCCAAGATTAAAGCAGCATTCAGACATTTTTACTTTATAAAAGTAAAAAAAATTTAGGATTTAGTTCTGTATCAATTTTAATTAAAAATCGACGTTTTGACGTACTCTACGTACATCATTATCAGGAAAAATAATACAAATGAATTGAGCATAACTTATTTTTTCTGATGATGTACATAGAGTACGTCTAAACGTCGATTTTTAATTAAAATTAATACAGAACTAAATCCTAAAGCCTTTTTATTTTACTATAACGAGTTTAGAAAGATTTTTTTACTTTGTTTACTTTACTACTTAAAGTAGTATTTAAAGTAAAATTTTCAATCTCTGAATGCACTTTCATAGCTTAAAAAAAATTATTTTTCATTTTAGTATCAAGTACAAAAATTAACTCTTCATCAATTAGCTACACAATCAAAAATAAAATATACTGTAAAAAAGAATTCGTTTGTTTGGGATTATTTTCTTACGTTGAAAAAAGCTGAAGATTATGTTTTTGAGTATGTAGAATTTTTTTTGGATGATGTTACAGTGTAATTTTTCTTTTAAATGACATTTCAATTAAAAAGCTTTTTCAATTAATTTTGCTTTATTTAAAAATATAGGCTCGTATTCTCACCTCATTTATAAAAGTGATTTTTGCCAAAAATACTTCTGACGTTTACTTAAGCATTTTAAAGTACTTTATTTAAAATTTAAAATATAAAATATAATAAAATTTGTCAAAAATAAAAAAACCTATTTATATTTGATGAAAGACAGAAGCAAAAAATTATTTTCAAATTAATAATAAAAGCACTTTTTCACAAAATAAGTGAAGTGAGAATACGAATCATAGTTTTTTCTTTTCAGTTTTAATTTTAGTTGGAGATGAATGATATCAAATAATATGCGGTATTTTCTAAGGATGAAGTTAAAAAGCAGATTTTGTTTAGTAGTGGTAATTGTAATTGCTTGTGTAGCAGTAAGCTTCATTCAGACTGCCGTTTTAGATTAGATTTGGTGTGATAATGCGAAACATTAATTTTACGACTAAAATAGCGTATGCTGCTGTTTTAGTTTTAAGCATAATTATTAAGAGTTTAACCAATCCAAAAACTTGGCGTTAATATTAAAACAACGCATTGCTAATACTAAAACAGCATTTTGTATAGAGCTTTATAAGTTATTAGACAAGCGAAATCTGCCACTGCTGATTGTTTGAGAAATTGACTAAAATAATAAATAAAAATCGTATTTGTAAATTACAGAATGTGGAAAGCCTTAGTCTTTTACGCAGAAGAAAACGAATTTCATGTTAATAAATATCCTATTGAAGAAATCTATAATAAAATTTTCAAAACGATTCAAGAAAATGAACCGGTACCTACAGCAACTGCAGGCTTTGACAGGGTACTAGAGACAACAGATGGCACATTTGCCTTTATTCATGATGTAAATGAAATCAGATATCAATTAGGTCAACATTGTGAATTAGTTGAAATTACCGAACCATTTGGTGAAAGACCCATAAGTTTCGCTGTACCGGAAGGAAGTAATTTAGCGAAAAAAATTGGCAAAGCGTAATTAACAATTTAATAAATATGTTGATTAGCTAATCCCTGCAATCATAAATTTTTTTATTAAATATAATAAATCAATAAAAAAAATTGTATTATAGAATTATATCATACGATTACATTTTATAAAAGTTGTCAAACATTGCATAGATTATCAAAATTTGTAATTTAATTATGAGTTTTGTTTAATGAAAAGTTTTATAAATAAAAGGTCTTATCAACGTAGGCACCAAAACAGCATGGCATATATTCAAACGGGCTTCTTTGGAAACATTTACATTCATAGCAAAAGTACCCAAAACACCCAAAACTTTACAATCAGCTTTCAATTCTTTCAATTTCACGATCAAAACAAATGCTTATGAAATCTTAGAATGCTAACTAGATTTTTTGTTTTGTAGTTTTAATTTATTTTGCTACTGGTGAACAAAGTTTAGCTTTCTGTTTAAAATACTTATTTTTTAGATTTATTTCGTTGGTAAGCTGGCGTTTGAAATTAGTTTTAATTTAAAGCTAATAAAAATAATACATTTGAGATGATATTTTACTTAATTGCTAATATTTTTTACAGTATTATAAAGATGAAACAAGAAAAGTTTATACACTATTTGACAGAAAAGTATTGGAGTTATACAAAATGTGAGGATATTGACGAACATACAGGAATAGATATTTACAATTTAGGTAATTAAAAAATTAAGTTTTATATGTTAAGAAAAATAACTAGTAATTTTTGTAATATTGCAGGTGGCCTATTTGTAATAATTTTGTCTGGTGTATTTATTGCTGTTGTAATATTGGCAATAGAAAGCAATAATAAAGTTGAAAATTTACTTTTTAAACTAGATAAAAATATTCTATCAACTAAAAATTCTGTAAATAAAAATAAAATTTTATTGGAAAAAAAAAATAACGAGTTTGATAAAGTTTTGGATAACAAGAAAATTAAAGAAATAACATTTGGTACTGAGTTTAATCCTAAAATTATTAAAACTGCTAAAGATTTTGAAGAATATTGTTTCAAAGCTAAATTTTAATATACAACTTCATGTTCAATAATAAGTACATTAACTTATTGGCATTGTAAAAGTGTGTTTTTTTTTTGTTCAACACATTTGACGTGTCATTAGAGGTAGAATAGGTATTTGTATTTGGTGTTGGACAGCTCAATTTGTCTAAAGCTAAAATATTTACACTGAAACAAATTGTCTTTTTCTATTAGAATACTTTTTGCTTGCGACTATTTGCTCAACTCCGGCACGGCAAATAACTTATACTGTAATATGACATATGATATTGTATCTTATTATAATAATTATTAAGTCGTTCATTTTGAAAGTAAAAGAACGTCCGAGATATTAAAAAAAATATTTTATTAGAAACACTTAACTACTTCTTTGACAAAAGCACAGGACTATATTATTGATTTACAAAAAATATATATTTATATTACTTTCAAAAATGAACGGCCCAACTTTTTCTAGATAATAATTGTTAGCACTGTTTGTAAAGTGTGTTTTGTGAAAATAAATAATGATAATAATGCATTTTTTGTATATTATTATTTTCTATTTAAATATAATACCTAGAATTAGTATTGAGGCTTATTTTAAAAGTCTAGTAATACACTCAAGGCAGGAATCAGGCTATTAAAAATTTTGGGCCGATATAAAAATTTATTTTGTGTTATGAGTTTTAAAAATATTACATTTATATGTTAAATAATTAATAATTCAAAAACAAATTTTAAATTGTATGTACATAATAAAGAATAAAGAAAAAAAAATAGTCATAAAATAATTAATGAAAATAACTAAAATAAATAAGTGGCTTAGTTATTGTGTAAATACAAATTATTTAGATAAAATATTCTTGCTTTTATCGAAGGACCAGAAATTCTCTGGACCTATTCAGCTTAAGGCGGGTCATACACGCTCAGTTTTAACTCACAATCAGTTTTTAAGCCTGTGTGACACGATTCATTAAAATGCAGAAAATCAAAATGTTAAAGTACTCAGTAGTTCAATTTTCAAAAAAAATTATAGAAAATTGAACTACTGCACATTTTAACTCGTTGATTTTTTTCATTTTAATGCATTGAGTCAAATAGACTTTACTATGCAGTATTATTTGTGCAGTTAAAAATTATCCCGGCTACAGACTACCCAGTTCATACTCAGATCTAAATTTTGACCTAAACGTCACTTCGGTTTCCACATATACGCTACGAAATAATTCCGCAATTTTGGCCTGCGCAGTTAATACTGTATAATTCTGATACAAACAAGGTGCTGTTATTAGAGTACAGTCTTAAGAGGCCTACTTTTTTTATAATTTATCTTTTTATAGCTGTATCACCGGGGTCGATATAATTTCTACTATAAGTTTTGTAAAGTTTAATTTTTAGAAACTTTTGTACTTTTAATATTATTATAATTACAATATTTTTCAAGATATAATCATTAAATTATGCTATTAATATAAACTTTTAAAACTTATTATTAATAAACTTTTATATAATACATGAAAAGTTAAGCAATTATTTTATAATATAAAAACTTTTATAGATATGTTTAAAACATATTTTTTCAATTACAGAAACAATATTTTCTATTAAAATAGGTGAAAATGATTGCAAATGTAATGAGATTTATAATAATAATTTTTTCTTTTAAAATTTTAAATTTATTATCTCAGAATGATACTAATGAAGCAACTATAAAAATTTGTTAGTACATCGAATTCAACTTATATTAAAATAATAATATATTTATATAAATTTTAGTGGTTTTCTTGGAAAATGATCAGGATTCTATAAAAAAATCAGTAGAAAAAATTAGTTTAATTGTCAAAAACAAAATTAATATTTATGTTCAAAATATTGATGATATTGAAGAAGATTGGGTAACAACTGAAAGATGTATGTAAATAATTATATTTAATATATGAAATTTATAATTTAAATGTTCTTTTTTTAGTATGTCAATATTTTGAAAATAATTTTACAGTAGTTATTGATTTTACTTCGAATAGTATGTGGACACATTTAGCTAGTTTTGCAGAAGAAGTCAATTTACCATATCTGAAAGTTGATGTATCAACAAATTCAATTTTAGAAGTCCTGCGATTGTATCTTTCATCGAGAAATGCAACTGATCTTGTTCTGGTTCATGACAATACGAATGGTAAAAGAATATTGTAAAAAGATCTTTTTTATTTAAGTAAAAATTAGTTTCCGTCAAATAGTCAAATTTGTTGAATTATTCGTTCTGCTGATATATTGAAGATATTCGAATCTTTTTAACTGATTTGTAATCATTTTTAATATTTACTCATGCATATACCACAAAATATAAATATTATTTTAGATATGTATTCAATAACATCTTATTTGGCTAACAGAACAAATTTTCGTTGGAGAATTTTAACAGGCTTGACCCCAGAAAGTTTGAATCAAGTAACTACAATGGAATTTGTACCTTCTTTTCAAATTTTAGTAGGTGGTGAAAAAAATATGAGTAAATTTGTAGATATGGTTTGTATTTGTGTAATTAAATTAAACACTATATTAGCTAATTCTATGTTTTTATTAGTTAAATGTAAATAAATTTGTAAAATTACCAGAGAGATGGATTTTAGTATACCTAGATTTTGAAGAAATAAGCAATATTCAATTTATCAGTTCCTGCACATTTTTAACTGTAATTAAATATGATAAAAGCATGTGTTGCAATAATAATTTAAATATTCCATGTAATTGTTCAACTTTTAACTTACAAGAAACATTTAGTTTCAAGTTGTTAGAATTTGCTACCGGAATTATAAGTCATTTAAATATTGGACGTAAGTAAAAAGATGTTTAAAATGTGTTTTAAAAAAAGATAAGTACTCTAAAGTTATATTTTATTTATTATAAAAACAACAAAAGCTACTTGTTTAAAAGTATTTTATTTACTATATTTGAATAAATTCAATATTTTAATATTTTTATAATTGATAAATAGTTAATAGTTGTTATAAAACCAAATGTTAATAATATATCTATATAAGTATACTTATAAAAATATATCTTGTAGAATATGCTACAAAAGTAGTGACTTTTTTTAGAATAATTGATATAAAAATTACTTTTGAAAGTTTTAATATTTTTTTACTGTTTCGTAGATGCTAAGCGAGTTTTTAAAAATTGCACCGTAGTAGACAAATTTCCAACTGAATTTATATACAAAGCTTTTGCAAATTCAAAGCAAAATGTTTTTTCTATCGATGAGTATTTTATAATTTATCCACAAATAGCTGCTTTGGTTGAAATGGTTAACGATGATAGAGGATTTGATTCTATTGGAAAATATAATTCCTTAGATAAATTTGTTGTAAATCCAAAAGCAAAGTTATTCGCAAATAAAAAGTACTATAGAATTGTTACTCACACTGTAAGTTTCATTAGTAAATTACGTAAAAGCAGAATGCCTCAGAATTAAAGATCATTATTTTAAGGAAAATAAACTGGCTTTTAAATTATTAGATATCTTTTACAACTCTTTATCTTAAAATATTGATCAATTCTACTGGGTCATTTTGTTTACATTCTAAAAAAAATTAATTTTACAATATTTAGCATTTACCATGGGCAATTTTGAAAATGGATCCTGATACTGGTTTTATATATTATGACGGTTATTGTATAGAATTACTTAATGCACTTTCAAAACAAATGAGATTTGATTATACTTTGACTGTTAAAATAAATGAATCTTGGACCGAAATGGTTGAAGATTTAGCAAATGGAGTAATAAAAATTTACAACTTACATTTTTCAAATATTTTGTTCTATATTATTGATAAAAAAATTATTTCCACAGCAATACGATGCTATAATAGCACCATTAGAACAAACTTTTGCCAGGGAATCAATTGTTGATTTGATTATGCCACATTTTGCTACTATAGGTTATTCTATTGGTAACTATAAAAATAGATAATAATTTAGAAGAAACATTTAAAAAGTAGTTTATAATCTTACTTTTTCTTCTAGAATATTTTACATATATATATATATATATATATATATATATATATATATATATATATATATATATATAAAATTAAATTATATTTATTATATTGCAGTTATAAGAAAACCAATACAAAATTCAAGCTACTTCCAAATTGTATATATATTTTCAGGAAAAGTTTGGCTTACAATGCTTGTTGGGTGTTTTATAACCATATTCGTATTGTGGATAATTCATATATTATCTCCTTACAGCTCCAGAAATACAAATTATTCGGGAAATCCTAGGTTTGATATCAATTTTTCCAAATTTTCTATAATAAGTATTTTTTAATTAGAAAATATTTTAAAATTTATTATTTTAAACTTATTTTTTAGAAATTTTAATTTAGTAAATTCCTTTTGGTTCGTATTTTTGTCTTTCACATCACAAGGAGGTGGAGAACCTCCAAAATCTTTATCAGGAAAAATTTTAGTAGCAGCTTATTGGATATGCGTCCTTCTAATGTTAGTTACATTTATTGCATTTTTGACTGCATACTTAACTGCTGAAAGAAAAAAGGTATATTATTAAGAAATATTATAGAAATATTTTGAATTGTTAGATATACATTTACATTTATAGATTTTAAGTTCTATTTTAAATCATTATTTCTAAAATGTTTTAATATTTTCAGATTCAAACACCAAGTTATACTTTGGATGATCTTATAAAACCAAATTCAATTAACTTTACAGTTGTCAAGAACTCTGGAGTATTAAATTATTTCAAAAGCTTAAAAAAAATTGAAGACAATCTATTTGAGTATGCTTAACCATTATAAATATAATAAATTTACGATATAAATTAAACAAAACACAATTTTAGATCATGGAAAAACTTATCCAGTAGAAAACAGTGGACATTCGGAGTTTGGAGTTATCCAGTTAGAGAAAAATACGGTTTTTTGTTGAAACGGCTTTACGAAATTGGTTTGGTGAATAGTATTCAGGAAGGACTTCAAAAAGTATACGAACATCCTGATGGAAGCTTTGGATTAATTCACGAGAATTCAGAATTAAGATATCATATTGCACATCGGTGTGACCTAGTTGAAGCTGGGTTACCATTTGGAGAAAGAGCTCATACTATGGCAGTGCAACAAGGGAGTAACTTGGCAAAAATATTTGGTGACGCGTAAGTTTCTTTTTTTTGTATACATTCAGTTAATAATTTTTTAGTTCTAAAAATATGTGACATAGTATTGAAAAGAAAGTATTAAATCATTTTGTTTTTATACGATTGTAATAAGTAAAATTATTTTTAAATGTAAAAATTCTTGCAAGTATGAAATTTATAAAAATTTGATTATTTATCAAAACTTTTATTATTATTTTATTATTTACTAACTTAGTAACAATCTACATGCATTTTTTCGGGTAGTATTTTATTGTCTGGACTGTCTCGACATAAGATTGCAACTTACTAACTTTTAATATCGATAGAGAAACGCCAGTTGAAATTATTCTAAAATATTTTAGAATTATTGTAACTTGTTATTTTTATTTACCTAGAATTGCTGAATTGCAACATAAAGGATTGTTTGATAAATTATATGCAAAATATTTGGAGAAAGATCCAAATCAACAGTGTTTTGAAGAAAATCAAAAGGGAATTACTGTAAACACTTTAGGTTAGGACTTATTATAAAATTAGTTAAAAAGAAATTTTGATAATTTTTTGTTTTTAGGTGGAATATTTATTATAATAGCATTTTTAATATTATGTACATTTATCGTATTGTTGGTAGAAATAATTTACTATAAGTTTGAACATGTATTTGATAAATGCACGTTTAAAAAGAAATCGAATAATACGAAAGAACCTGACGTATTTTTTATAAAAAGCAATAATTTAATACAAAATAAAAATAAAAATATAAATCATAAATCTGATAAATTTCAAAATAAGAATTTTAATTTTCAAGCAGATGTCCAAGTTATAAGAGGAAATTATTTTTCTTTGCGGTCTCGGAAATCTATACATGCACAAAATACAGAAAATTTAAATAAATAAATTTTAGTATCATATTCTACAATAATAAAATGTTATACAAAAATATTAATTGACAGTAATAGTACAACAAATATTAGAAATTTTGGTGTGCTTTAAATTTTGAAGAAAATATTATAAATTAATAACGAAGAGACAGAAAATATTAGTTATAATTTGTCTACGAAAAAAGTAGAAGAATGCTTAAATAATTCACGTAATGTATTCACAAATATTAGCTTGACAAATCACATATTACAAAATAATAACCTTAGAAAGCACAAGTAAACATATATTTATAAAAATAATATAGAATTACTGCACGCATTATAACATGAATAATCATCATATTTAATTAATAACGTCTTTAAATCTAGGGTAGTAATATCAAAGTAATAATCAAGCATAATTTTCTTATATTTTTTTTTGAATGAGTTCTACAGAAAAAAAGTAATTTTGTACAATAATTTATATCGTTGTATGAAAATCAATTTTCAGCAAACATTGGCGTAAACTTTGAACCTTATTTCTTCAGTCAATAAGAACCTTGTAGATATTATTTATTCGTTATTCATATGTCTTGCGGTTGTCACCGACCATGATTTTCGTATTAATAATTTATACACAATTGGAATTATTCTCAAATGCAAATATACCTTGAAATTTTCTAGAAATATTCTTTGTTGTAATCCATATTTGACACAATGTATCTTAATAAAGTTTTTGTACACATGTATTCTTGTAATTATTAAATAAAACTTCGTAATGTCAATCAAATGTTTTAATATTTAATTGGACGAAATTTTTGGGTGGCAGTGTTTAAGAATATTGCCATAGCAAAATTTCAATAAAATATTTTTTTTACAATTTCAGTATTTCTTTGCATTCTTAATTTTAATCACATTTCTGTTTGAGTTGTCAACATCAGAGTGTCAAAAATATGCTTAGTAATTTTTTAATATTTTCTATTTTATTTAATGGAGCTTTATTGCAAGGGCGATCGGACAGCAGACCAATTACTAGATTTTGTTAGTATTATTTTCAAATTTAATTTTTTGTACAATTTATTTAATTATTATTTTTATTGGATTTTTTTTAGTAATGTTAATTCAAAATGGACAAGAAATAGCTCATGAATGGTTAGACACTGGTCTCAGACGAAGTGAAAATAATATTAATAGTAAATTAAGATTCGAATTTCGTGTTACTACGGTTGATGTGAATGATAATACATCGTTTATTACTGAAACGTGTAAGTATTTAATTTAAAAAATATTTTGTACATTAAATAGCTAAATCTAATAACTAAAATTTGAATAATGTTTAATTATGTAGATTTAAAGACATGTTATGTTTTTTAAAAACAATATTTTATACAAAATATTATAAGAAAACTATTTAAAATAGTTTTTGCTTTGTAGTTTTATAGTTTTGTTAGTAAATAAGTTTTACTATTATTTAAAGAAAATAGCTGTTGTTAATGATTTTAATAGAAATTAAAAAATATTTAATTTTTTCAAAATACCAAAAATATTTATAATATTTTTTACATTAGTTTTAATAATTGTTTTTTTAGTATGCGAGAAGTACAAAGCTGGTTACCCAATAGTTTTGGACTTAACTTGGGGTAATCTAAATTGGAAGAAATTATATCAAGCAAGCTTAGTAGCGGATTTACCTTACTTTAAATTAGACATAACAATTGGTCCAACTTTACGTATTTTGGACTTATATCTACGGTATAGAAATGCTACTGATGTTACCGTAATACTGCAAGATATTGATGGTAAAAATCAATTAAAAGATTAAACTGGTATCAAAATAATATTAATACATTTTAGCTGTACATGAAGCATTGTATTACTGGGTCGATAAAACTACATTAAGAATGTTAATGATGGAAGGTTTAGATGATGTTTCTTCAGAAAGACTTAGAAGTATTCGACCTTTACCATCGTTTTATGTTGTTATTGCAAATACTGACGATATGATAAATATTGTTAGAAAGGTGTAAATAATTTTTTTTAGCTCAAGTATTTTAATTTTTTTTAACAATTACATATTATAGGCTGTAGATAAAGGACTAATGAAATTGGCGGAACGTTGGGTTTTACTATTTTTGGACTTAGACGATAACCATGAAGTTAAAGATATGATTGCTGGCTTACCAGTTAGTATAATAACTTTTGATAAATTAATGTGTTGCGCTGGACAAAAACCTGGAGCTTGTGATGAATGTCCTTCTAATTTTAATGCTCAAGAGTTATTTTTTGGACAAATGCTAAATCAAATTACTAACGCTTTAAATCAGCTACAAAGAGATAGTAAGAAAATTCTTAGTATTTTACTTCTAAATTTTTATTATGCTTTTAACTTAATAAACATTTTCATTATTGTAGATCCAGATATATCTCTTTCCACTTATAACTGTACAGCAAATGATTTTCCAACTAAACGTTTCAACGAATTAGTAAATACGACAAAAAGTCCTATATACATGGTAGATGAAAATCATATCTATTCACCATTTTTTAATGCTATTATAGAAATGGGTCAACCTACTCAAACATTTGATATTATTGCAAAATTTGTTGATAAAGAACGAATTAAAATTGAACATGGTGTTGTAATTCAGCCAATAAAAAAGTTTTTCAGAATTGGCATTGCTCATGTCTGTATATTTTATATTCTAATTAGTGTTAAAAATTATTTTAATTATGTTGGACATTTTTAGTCAATTCCATGGGCCTATACTGAAGCAAAACCTAATGGTAAGTTGACCGGATATTGCGTAGATTTCGCGAATAAATTGGCGGAAGTTATGAATTTTGATTATGAATTGGTAATTCCAAGAACGGGACATTTTGGACAACGTGATGAAAATGGACGGTGGGATGGAACAGTTGGCGATTTAGTTCGTGGTGTAAGATTTTATATATTTTTAAAATTCTGATCTTACAGCAGCATTTACAGCAAACAAATTTGATTTATTAATTTAAAATTTGTAAAATTTTAGGACACAGATATGATAATAGCAGGACTAACAATGACAGCTGAACGAGAAGAAGTTATTGATTTTGTTGCTCCATATTTTGAACAAACTGGCATTTCTATTGGTCAGAATAATTTTTTATTTACAAATAAGCAATTATTACAATATTATTTTCTTTTTGCAATAGTTATGAGAAAGCCAGTTAGAAAAACATCCTTATTTAAATTTATGACTGTATTGCGCTTAGAAGTATGGTTGAGTATCGTAGCAGCTTTGGTTATTACCGGATTTATGATTTGGATTTTGGATAAATATTCTCCATACAGTGCGAGAAATAATCCTGAAGCATATCCATATCAATTTAGAAAATTTACATTAAAAGAAAGCTTTTGGTTTGCATTAACTTCATTTACTCCACAAGGAGGAGGTGAAGCTCCAAAAGCATTATCAGGACGAACTTTAGTTGCAGCTTATTGGTTATTTGTTGTCTTAATGTTGGCAACATTTACTGCTAATTTGGCTGCTTTTCTTACAGTAGAAAGAATGCAGGTAAATTATTTTATAATTATTATGTTAAATCGATTTTAATGTTAAATATTTTATTACAGAGTCCTGTACAATCACTAGAGCAACTAGCCAAACAATCACGTATTAATTATACAGTAATGAAGAATTCTTGGTCACATCAATATTTTATAAATATGAAATTTGCCGAAGATACTTTATATAGGTAAATCCATACAACACATATATTTTATTGTGATTTGACTATAAAATCTTAATAGGCTTTGGAAAGAATTGACACTTAATGCTTCAACTGATCAAACTCAATACCGAGTTTGGGATTACCCAATCAGAGAACAGTACGGTCATATTTTATTAGCCATCAATGATTCTAATCCAGTTGACAATGCAACCGAAGGTTTT
Source organism: Clivina fossor (assembly GCA_963966155.1). Lineage (NCBI taxonomy): Eukaryota > Metazoa > Arthropoda > Insecta > Coleoptera > Carabidae > Clivina > Clivina fossor. The sequence continues at coordinate 2,663,981 of OZ014563.1, forward strand.
CAGAAAGTTGTTGATCATATTGATGCAGATTTTGCTTTTATACATGATTCATCCGAGATTAAATATGAGATAAGTCGTAATTGCAATTTAACAGAAATTGGTGAAGTTTTTGCTGAAAGACCGTATGCAGTAGCTGTACAACAAGGAAGTTATTTGTCTGACGAAATTAGTAAAGTGTAAGATACTTAAAAATATATGTTCGTTTGATTTAAACTTCTGCATTTAACTGCAAAACACTGCTGTAATAATGCAGCAACTTATGCTGTAAAGTTTTGATTTTTGTAAAAATTTAGCGTAATAAAAAAAAACATCTATTCATTTTTTTGTAACTGTGAACAAACAAACGAACTTTGACAGAGCGGTCAACAGTAAATGCAAATGTGTAAATCAACCAAACTTATTTATTAATTTTGTTACATTGAAAAAAGTTTTTAATTTATAGAATTCTTGATTTACAAAAAGAAAGATTTTTCGAAGATCTTAAAGCGAAATATTGGAATAATTCTGCTAAAGGTATTTGTCCTGATAGTGAAGATAGCGAAGGAATAACTCTTGAAAGTTTAGGTATATAAATTATTTAAAATACGCACATATTATTATATAATAATAACATTTTATCTTTTAGGTGGAGTCTTCATAGCGACTCTTTTTGGCTTAGCCTTGGCAATGTTAACACTACTTGGTGAAGTAATCTACTATAAGAAAAAGAAAGGAGCCAATAAAGTAACGGAAGTAAAATCTAAATCCGATGATGAATCTTCATTGAAGAAAGGATGGTTTTCAAAAGAGAAAAAGGACAAAGAATCAAAGAATGATATACCGTACGATAAGAAACCGGTAACGATTGGTACAACTTTTCAACCAGTTCTTGGAAACCGATTAAAACCTGGTATTGAAGGAAATTATTTTACCGTTTACTCACGTCCACCTTTACATCCTGAAAAGCAATGGAACTGGGATAAAACATTTTTATATTAAGCTAAAATTATTCAAAAATTATAAACTATTTTTAAGAAATCTCCGCACAAAATATAGGGAAATAATTTGCTAGTAAAATAGTATGTATATTTTTGATATTTAGCAACAAATTTTAAAAATATTTATGATAAAATAGTATTTAGCGATAATAATTTATTTATTTATTTATTAAACAAATTATATAAAGTATTTCAAAATATTTAATCGAAAATTTTGTTTTAGTAATTGCAATTATAATTATGTATTTCAAGAACTAAATAGTGTATATTTAATAAATACAAATTAAAAAGATATATTTTATTAGTATTATATTCACTTATATTATACTGCAATATTATTTAAATGCTTATGTAAAATATAACATTTCCGATATGTTTCAAAATATATAATATAACACAAAAATTGATTGTTTTATATTTTTTTTAGACCTACATTAATTATCAGTAAAAAGATTAAATTTGTATGTGCTAAAAACAAAGTGATAACTTGTCATATTTCAACGATATAATTAATTACCTTATTAAATTGATATTACAATATGTTGTTTAAGTTAACTATGATACTAAAGGTATTGTTAAGTGTAAGTACTCCTTTTCAAGTGTAGTACTAACAGTAAAAAATTGTATAAATATTTACGTAACTTAAATTATATTTTGTATTATCATAGTTTTGATAAAACTACAGTAGCGCACAATAAAATAAGAACAAACTTCATTTTTTTTTAGATTATAGTAACAGTTTGAGATATCTTTATTTATTTAAGATAATTTAACCAATGCCAAATGGCGAACAATAAAAAACAAAGACATTTATTTTTGTTTTCAATTTAAATTTTTATCATATAATCTACGCCTATGACAATAATTTATATATAATGTATGTAAGTTATATAAAGCGACAACATTTGTTTTGTGCTGTTACTGTAATTAAAAATGTCTAAGTTGCTAGATGATTTAGCTATTGAAAATTTTCGGGAATATTTGCGTATTCCAACTGTGCATCCGACTCCAAATTATGGTAAATTTTACTATATTTATTATTTATTATGAATCTTGCAAATATTTTGTTAACATATCTGTATCAGCGGATTGTGAAACATTTTTGAGAAAACAAGCCGAAGGTCTTGATTTACCAGTGAAAGTAATTACCATTGCTAGTGGTAAACCAATTGTGGTAATTACTTGGAAAGGAACAGATCCAAATTTGCCATCAATTCTTCTAAATAGTCATAGCGATGTTGTACCTGTTTTTGAGGTAAAACTTATTTTGTAATAGTTTATAAAATTCATAGCCATAATATATTTTTAATGTTTTTATTTCACAAATACTTTTATTTCTGAATGATCATAAATTTCTTTTTAAATTAGTAATTGTCAAAATTATAGTTTTCTCTGTAAATAAGTTATTTAATAAAACAATAAATTACTGTTTTTAATATTTTACATCTTACTAAAGTTTACACGTTCAGCTTATAAGTGTGAAAAAAAGAACATTTTATATTTTAACACAATTCTTAATGTATTCGTAATGTCGTATAGATATTTTTAATTTTGCTCGTTATTTGTTATTAAGATACTCGTACATGCTACAGACGTAGATGGCGTATTTTTTTCTATTAAGAAATAAATGATTTTTTACCAATTGGATCTGTTTTGTAAGTTATTTTGTTAAATTTAATATATAATTTTCTGATAGTAAATTTTAATTATAATTACATATTATATAATACATTTTATTTATTAGTATAAGTAATACATTTGTAAACATCAACAAACGATATTAATATAATATTCAACATACTCTACGTCATTGTAATCAAAGTGGTATATTTATCTTAGATTTTTATTAACCTTTTGTTTACAATTTTTGTAAATGTATTGTTTACAAAATTGAATATCACATTCGCAATAACATCAAATAATTATATGAGTTTGATATAATTATACAGCGTGTTTGGAAATAAAGTTTTTTTATTTTAATATAATAAGTTTTGAAAGAGTTTTTACTATGTTATAATGTTTTAAATAAAAAGTTTGTACATAATTTTTGTTATCTATGTTATTGGTTAATCAATTTAAGTTGTTTAAATAATAAGTTATATTTATAGGACAAATGGACGCACAAACCATTTGATGCTTATATGGACGAGAAAGGTGACATATACGCCAGGGGAGCTCAAGATGTAAAATGTCTTGGAATTCTTTATCTTGAAGCAATAAGACGTATGAAGAATAACGGAGTTCGTTTACGAAGAACAATTCATGTATCCTTTGTTCCAGGTGCAATAATTATTTATTATAAATTAAAAGAACTATCATTTGTTAAATTATACGTACATTAAAACTTATTTGCTTATATATTAAATTGACATGATAACATTGTTTTATTTAAGATCTTTTTGTTTTGAAAATGTTTTGTTAAAACATCAATAAAATGTCTAATAATTTTTTTATTGTAAAATTTAATAATTAAATAACATATACTAAGGTTTACCATTTAATTTAAATGTTATATAAATAATTATAGATGAAGAAATAGGCGGAGTTGACGGCATGGGCAAATTCGTAAAAAGTCCAGAATTTAAACAACTGAACGTCGGATTTGCTTTAGATGAGGGTGTACCTGGTCCTACAGGTCAATTTATTATGTTTTATGGAGAAAAAACAATATGGCGTAACTATAAAATATCAATTTAACTTTTAATCAAAAAATACAAATGTTTTATTTTTATAGAAATTCATGTACACTGCACAGGACCAACTGGACACGCTTCTATCTTATTTCCAAATACAGCCGGTCAGAAAATTAATTATATGATTAATAAATTTATGGAATTACGTCAAATAAATTGGGAGAAGTATCCAGAAGGTGAATTGTATTTTTGCGATGAAGCTACGTCTATTAATCTTACAAAACTTTATGTAAGTTTTCTTTAAAATATTATTAATTTTAATTTTCCATATGGTTATTTAGTTGAAATTTTATTTCTGAATTTTTTTATTATAGAATTTTATTTAATATATAAAATATAACTTTATCAAAGTGAATTTATTAGTATTTAGTGTTATATATTTTAAAATTTAATATAATTCGTTATTTAATACATTAAAAATATGATTTTAATACCTGATGCGTAGAAAATAAAATTAAATAAAATAATCTAACCTGTAAGTGCATTCTGGTATTTCTTGCTACGTTTGATTTATATTGGTGTGTAATTTTAAAAGCACTATTATTATTAAAAAAATTGTTGTAGTTACTCGCAATTAGTTTAAATATTTATATAAAACTGCATTAAAACATACGACACTTACTTTACAACTAACTCAAGAAATTTATCTACAAACATCAAAACAATTTGTGGACAATTAATTGTATATAATTAAGTTACGTAATATCACCAATAATTTTAATGTTATATTTTATAGACAAAATATTGTTAATTAAATCAATTATTAATAATTTAAACATAATTGAAACTAAAAAAAATATTTAATATTTGGTTCTTTATTTAACAAATTTCTCAAATTTTGTTTTTATTTTTTAATAAAATAAAATATGTGAATCAAATATTCTAGAAATTTAAAATTATTAATTTAAGTTTTTAGTAAAGTTATTTTTTGTTGATAAAATATAATTAAGGGCGTTACTAGGACCGGATTTATGAATAAGTTAAATAAGCTGTAAGTTAGGATCTCGCATTGAGAAATCAATGTTTTTTTTTTAATTAATAAAAATTTAAAATATTTTAACTCAAAAATATTTTATGAAACCAGTGATTTTTTTTGCGTATTTTGCATTCTGCAAAATTTTGGCCACTGTTTTAATAGAACATCTAATTGGAAACAGAATTTGTATTTTAATTTTAGTAGTTAAAAAAATTAATACTAAATAATATTAAGTCGTATTATATTTTAATAATTATATTATATTTAGGGTGGAATACAAGAAAATGTAGTACCAGAAAAACTAACAGCAGTATTTGATATTCGCATTGGTATTGGCCAAAACTTGACCGAATTTGAAGAAATGATAAATAGATGGTGCGATGAAGCAGGCGGTGGTATTACAATAGAATATAAACAGAAAGACATGTTTGTTTCTATAACAGAACTAACTGACGATAATCAGTTTTGGGTTGCTTTTAAATCAGCTACAGAGCAAATGTAAAATAATATATAACACTTCATTTAAACTACCCTATTAATCACAAAATTAGTGTTATGTTTTAGTAACTTTAAAGCCTCATTTAGACTGCCGTTTTAGTTTTAGTTTTACGCACAAGCATAAAAATTTGACTAATTCAAACACTAAAAGTGTGTCAAGTGTATGAATTGGTCAAATTCTTGTCTTTATGTGTAAAACTAAATCTAAAACGACAATTTAAATAAGGCTTAAACCAAACTATTTTCAAGTTTATGATAAGTCGTATCAGTTGTTATTGGTTTTATTGCAGCCGAAAATTGTGATTATTATTTTTTTTTTAATAAATTGTTTTTTGTTTTTACAAGTTATTAGATATTGCATTTCAGAATCACTAATAGTACTACTAAAATATATAACTAATTTTGAGATAAGTAGAGTAATTTAAATGAGGTTTAAATTTTACTATTGTAAATAAAAAATAACAATGAATTTTATTGCAGAAATTTGGAGTTGCGTACAGTTATTTGTCCTGGCACAACCGATGCCAGATATTTACGTCAAGTTGGTGTTCCCTCACTCGGATTTACTCCGATGGATAACACGCTTCCAAGAGTTCATGATCATAATGAATACGCTAATAAAGATATTTTTCTTAAAGGAATTGATATACTTTGTAAAGTAATTCCTGCTGTAGCCAATGCTTAAAGTTTTTGTGGATCTATTAATAACTAAAATAAAAAAGCTTTAGGTTTTAGTTCTGTATAACTTTTAATTAAATTTTGACCTTTCTATATACTGCATGTACATCATCATATACGTTCAGCATATCGAAAAGTCAAAATTTAATAAAAAATTATACAAAATTAAAACCTAAGGTTTTTTACTTTAATATAATAAGTTCTGAAAGATTCTTTACTTCTATTAGTATCTGTTTAGAGAATTTAAAAAAAAATTACACATACTTATTTAAGTGTTTAGTAAATTTTATTAATTAATATTTGTTAATATCGTTTTAGATTTTTATTAAATGTAATTAAATAAATCAAATAACATGCACTTTATACTATAGTATTAAATATAAACAATGTTTTGTATATGTAAATAAATAAAATTTATATAAATTGTTTAAAATAAAGAATTTTTAAACCTATGTATATGTTTTTTTTATGAATTTTAACTTTTTATTATAATTAATTTTTGTATTTGCCGGATATACCTAAGATGTATTATATTTCTGAAAAATAATGTAAAAATTAATTTTACTAATTTTATAATTACTAACGTAATGTTATACAGCTTGCAAGTTACAATGTCAAAAAATAAATATTTACTTAAATTTATCGTATTTGATATATATTTTTTAAAAAATTATTTGATTAAAGTCTCATTCTGACTGTTGTTTTAGTTTTATTTTTACGCACAAGCACAAGAATTTGATCAATTCAAGCACTTGACATATTTCTAGTTTTTATACCAAGTGTTTGGATTGGTCAAATTCTTGTTCTTGTGCGTAAAACTAAAATTAACAACAGTCTGAATGAGTGTTATTTGTAAATAACGATTTACTAATCACAAATAATGTAACAATCTTCTTTAATAATTTTGTTGTCTATTCCTTTTAGATATAGATGGCAGTATAAGCTAAATTTCGAATCTATATTTGTAAACCAATTGCGCATGCTTATCATATTTGTACAAATGTTTAAAAGGAAATGGAATATTAAAATAAATTACAATGTAATATAATTTATAAAATTTTACTTAAATTAATTTATAATAATTACATTAAAAGAAATAAATAATCGCCAATTCAATTAATAACCGCGAGCTTTAGCTTCTTGGATGATTGTAACAAGAGAATCTAAAGTTTCTTCGGCAGTTGGAATAATTTGTTCTGGAGGTAGTAAGAAACCGTTACGGCCTGTATCGCGTAATTCATAAGTATAGGTAATGGGTGTTTTATAGTTGCCTTTAACCCAATCCATGCTACCACCAGAAGCAACATCTGCAAAAAAAAGTTATCATTTATAGACCATAGAATATTGATAGATAGATATTTAATCAGATCAACCATAAATATAGATAGGAACAGTGGTGTCATAGAGCCGGAATGGTCTGGTACTTTTTTAAAGAAACGGAACGCATTTTTCAATCTCGCTGTTTTCTTATCAAAATACGATTATAGTTTATGATTTGTATATGTGTGTAAAGTTGTATAATTATCATCAATGTAGATAATTATACTCTGTAAAAAATGTAATATATATTTATGTAATTTTACATAACTATTAACAGTAAAATAGCAGCACTAATATTAATAAAATAATTAATATTACACTTTTTCTGTAAAAATAAATTTATAATATATGTAAATTTACATCAATTTTTTACAGTGTACCACTTTTTTGTTTTAGCTATACGTAGTGCAACTATTTTAATTGCGATTTATTTTGAATAAAAATTTCTTAAAAACCTCTAAAAACTGAAAAAAAAAACCACATACACTATTTCATTGGATAAGTCAATATCAATAATTATTACATTTCGGTACGTTTATTTTTTACATTATACCATTGGATAAGGCAATGTTCATACCTAATACTTGAATTGTTTTGTTATGCAGATCAAAAAAGAATGAATATAGTTTGATTTTATAGAATTTTCTGGGCTAGTATGCCGTGGTCAATCTATTCTCGTCGTAGATGGCAAAACGTCTGTAACGAGAATAGATCGACCACAGCGTACCAGCCAAGAAAATTCCATAAATTCAATGGATATCGGCCGTGTAAGTCTGTAGATTACGATGTATATAGTGTTTGTTTATAGTTTGTAAGCTGATATATCTATATATCTAAAATAGACTAACATAGACATATTGAAGAAAATGTAAATACAAACGTGTTTCTAAGCAAAACTTCTCTCTCTTATTAATATAACGAAACATTGTGTTGTGTTCTCCATCTATATTATATAGTTGATGATATTTTACACTTTTGTAAAACGAAAGATAACTTACAAATAACTTCAACGATATTTCCAACAACGTATTTGGTGCCATAACGTTGAGCAATGCTAGTGACAGCCTTTTTACCGATGTCCATCAGTTCGTCATAGTTGTCAACATGAGCGCTCGAGTGTCCATAGGGAATCAACAATAATTGAGAATAAGAATGGAAACCAATGTAACCAATTAAATCTTGTTGAATGGTGCTGATGTAGGCAGATAATTGTTTAGTTTCTGGTTCAGAGAAGGCTGATGATCCGGCATAAGTTTCAGTACATGGTAGGCTGCTGGCACCACCGTCTAAAATTTAAAAATTGATAAATGTTTCTGCGCTATAAAATGGAATACAATGTTAAAGTTAAGTTGTTTTAATTTTATTATTTAACAAGCATGTAGTAATATTTATTATGAGGATATAATTTACTGCAAATGCTACAAATCATAATTTATTTGAATGAGTAGGTAATAATCGAATTAAATGGTTTTAATATTATAAATTCTGAAAAATTTAATGTAATAATTATTATATGAGCGTAAAAAACCATTGCACTGTATTGCAGCAATAGCATTAATTTATCAGAATTTAATAAAGCAATTTTATAATTAGTTCCGAACTGTTAAGTTATAAAATTACAAAATTTTAATTTAGCAAACAGTATTCAGCAACAATTCAAAAAAATATATTAGCATTATTTATCGAGAAAAACATATATAATAAATATTTTATTTTAAAATTATTTTTTTAAATGTAAATTGGTTTGAGTGTGATTAGACTATGTGTCTGACAATGTTTGTGTTATTTAAATCTAGTTTTAACATTATTTTAGTAAATAAAATAAATTTTTAGCTTACCCATCCAGTGGTATCCCCAATTACGGTTTGGATCAGCACCTTTGCAGAGAAGGCCATGTGGTTTACGAGTTTTTCTCCATAAACGATTCTATTAACATAAATAAAATAATTTGAAAAATATCTGTTGTGGTCACTACAGAACCGACCGTCACAATACTTTTTAACAAGAAAATTATTATTGAAATATATAATAACGTACAGTATTATTTTAGCAATTTTATGATATATATTTAAAATATACCGTAATTATTAAAACTTATCTACATAAATGTCAACATTAGTAAAAATATTATAAATTACAAAAATGCATTAAGTTGTATTAAAAAAATGTTACAAATAAAAGTTATTAGTTTTAATTTGCATAATAATTTTGTTAAATAATTTTTATCGAAAATGTTTCTGTTGCAAAGTATTTGTAAAAAAAAAGCATAAAAGTAAAATTAGTAAATTATAACTTTCGGTAGACGAATTTGTACCAAAAGTTGTTTAATTTGAGATATTTATGTTCAAAATATAAATATATATTTAAAGATAACCGAATTTGCTCTACACGTTTCCGACATTACACTAAAACCAGTTGATTCAATGTTACTGCAGACCTAATTTGTGTTTATTTCTAAAAGTTTCAAAAATTCAAAATTAATACGATTACAATACCACTTTTAGTACATGTGACGGTTGGTAAAATGTAAGATTTAAAAAAAATACTTACTGTTGATCGGGTGTAGGCATAACCGTCAGGATTGGTACTTGGGAAGACATACCAATCGTAACTTTCAGCAATATCTCTTACATTAGGATCGGTGCTAGTAAGCAATTCGTTTAAAATGTAAGTTACAGTAGCTGGAGCAATCCATTCTCTGGCATGGATACCACCTTCAAGGAATACAGCTTTCTTACCAGGTCCATATGATACTTTGACACCGATAAGATTACGATTTTCATAGGATTTACCTACGTTGATAACAGTGACTACGTCGGGGTTTTCTTGGGCCAAGCTTTCCAACCAAGCTTCAATCTGAAAGTTTAAAAATTTTTCAATGTTGTTAGAAATATTTGTCATTTGGAAATTAATATTTAATTCAATTTTACTTTGTTTGTGACGAATGTTGTATGAACAAAAATTTATTCAAAATTTGTCACGAATAAACATAAGGCACTTCAAGTTGGATTAAATATAAATATCTGAATGTACTTATAATAAGTCTTAATATATTTTATATTTAAAAGTACATAAATTAAAAAATATTAAAAATAATTATATTGTATTACTGATTTAATGTTAACGTCGATATTCAAATATTAGCAATATTTATTTAGTAATGTGAACTAAAATTTCTATTAATTTAATTTAGAATACTTACTGTTGGACCATCGTAGTAATTACTCCAATCTAAAGCTCTAACAGCTTTAGCGCTTTTTTGTTGAGCGTTGTCAACCAATCTGAAAAATCAAATATTTATGTTATTTTAATGTTGAAAACCCCTTGGTTTTGTATTATAAAATTACTTTTGAACATTTTCAATATATCTTTCAGATGAAATTTGAAAAGTGTTTACAAATTCGTTGAATGAAGCAAATTTGTGTGGAGGAACCATAATATCAACGGAAGCATCTTTGGATGTTGGACCTCTCCAGAAATCATACTAAAAGAATATAAATAAATGTTTATATAGACAGAGAAAAAGTTGTGATATAGGTGTAAAGATAATTGAAATTTAGATACAGTTTTTTGTAAAATCCGACTTTATTCAGAATGCCGTTTTAGTTTTATTCACAAGCATAAAAGTGTTAAGTATTTGGATTGGTCAGGTTCTTGTGCTTGTTCGTAAAACTAAAACGTCAGTCTGAATGAGGCCTTGTTGTTAATAATAATTATTTTCTTACTTCAGAGTAGTTTTCCAATTCACGGAGAACTTCTAATTGTTTATCTGTAGTAGGAGTCAAACGGTAAACTTCATAATTATCAAATCGGGATTGGCGAGCCGATACGGCTGTTACCAAAACTATAATTGCTAAAACAACTTTCATTTTGAGTTGCCTGCGTCGCAAGCCAAAATACATTGAGTTTATATACGGATATATTATCAGTTATTTTAATCAATCTATGATCATCAATAGATTTTTTGTTTTTCTCATACAAGATAATAATGTAATTATGTTTGATTAAGTAATTAAATTATGGGTTGTTACTAACACATAAGTAGTTATTTGCAGGAAATATAATCTTTTTTTTATCTGGTACAAGTACGTGATGCAGTATCAATGTGATTTTTTATATTGTTATTGTTTAATTAGTATCAATAGTTTACTAATTATTTGTTTCATTTTATTTTTAAAGTTACTGTTTCATAAAAAAAAGCCTTTATCAGAAATATTATTTAAGAGATAAACTAAAAAAAAAACATAAGGTTTCAATTAATTTTATTAACATAAAAATTTGAATAAAATAAAAAATTTTTTATAAAAAAATTTGATAAAAAACAAAAAGAGGTTACTTCAACATAAAAAAATAAGAATCATTTTATAGATAAATAAGTATATTAAAAACCACAGCATGTTTATTAACAAATTTTAGTAATTTAGAACAATAGTACTTACGATTAGTTACAAATATATAAATAACAAGTTACGTGTCGTAAGAATATTTATTGATACAATATACGACAAATATGTTATATTTAACAAAAAATTCCTTTAATATTTCCCTTCTTTGAAAGACTGTCAATAAAAAAAGTTATAAAAATAAATCAAATTTTTTAGATATTTTTATAATAAATTTTTATTTTCATAAAATAGGAAAGTTAATTATTTATATAAATCCAAATTCCAACTTTATTTTTACCATTACTAATTAAAAATTTGTAATTAGACAATATAGATCTAGATTTTAAATTTTTTATTATTGTTAAACTTGATGTTGTTTGGTCGATTAAATAAAATATTAGTATCTTTCAACTTAAATAATATTAATATTAAAAAATAATAATTTATTTACGGGAAAAGAAATACAAAAATAATACATAACTCGGTCGAAATAAAAATATAAAAATTAATAAACATTTACAATCATATAAGAGAAGCAATAGAAAACGATAACAACAATCAGTATAAATAAAATTTGGTTTTCTTTAATTAATAATTTATAAATTTTGTAATCTAGTTACTTATTTTGTTACCTAGTAACTTGTTTCTATGTTCTGTTTATTTATTGTATGTGTCGTATCCGTATCATTTTTCTTGATGATGATGCACATAAAGTATGTCAAAACGTCGATTTTTAATTAAAATTAATACAGAACTAAATCCTGATATATTTTTATTTTAATCTTATGGAAAGTTCTTGAGATCGACAATTTTGTTTTTAAAATCACACACATTGTAAAATACATTTGACAACACATATTTTTTTCATAATTCAGATCCAAAATGAAAAGAAATTTTCCTCGAAACTTTTAATCTGACAAAATTAATATTAATGTTAAATTTAGATTTAGTATTATATTCGTGATTATCTTGATTAAAGTATAGGCTCTTACTATTATCTTTAATATAAAGCGAAGTTTGTAATATTTTATCTTTTATCAAAATATACTTTGTATTAATGCAAAAATATTTTATTATATAATGTAAAATACTAATTTACTCTATATCAGTGTATAACAAAAATAAATTTGTATTATTCAAGGTTAGACAACTTTAATTTTTGATGACAGTAACTAATATCTAACGTTAATTGATAATTTGTTCATTTGCATATTTTAAATATGTACATATATTTGCGTAATTTTAGAAAATTTGTTAAATGTTTTAACATAAATTATGAAAGACAATATTTATTTTGTTTTAAAGATTGTTGTTTTTACAGTTTGTTAATTAATTTTCAGTTATTTATAATTTTTTTTTTAATATAAATGTTTTGACAAAATTAGACAAAGTTTTAAAAAACTTATTAACACATATTGGGCATAGTTGCTTAGGCTTTTAGTCAGAAACAATAAGTGTATTTTGAACGAAAAAAACATGTCACAAATATCCAAATACTAACATATAATAAGCGGAATTTGAACCTGGACCCGTACAGTTACGAGTGGTGTTAGACAAACACATTTTAAGCTGCTCGGCTATGTAAGCCGGCAAGACAAAGTTGAATAAAATACAATGTAGTATAAATAATATAATTTTATTTAATTTAAATAATTACATTTAGTGAAATAAATAATCGTCAATTAAATCAATAACCGCGAGCTTTAGCTTCTTGAATGATTGTGACAAGAGAATCTAAAGTTTCTTCGGCAGTTGGAATAATTTGTTCTGGAGGAAGTAAGAAACCCCACCGTCCAGTATCACGCAATTCGTAAGTGTAAGTAATGGGAGTTTGGTGAGTACCTTTAACCCAATCCATGCTACCGCCCGAAGCAACATCTGCAAGAAGAAAACATATCAATTAAAGTACATAGAATATAAAAAGATAGATATTTCACATATTTATTAAACGGAAGATAACTTACAAATAACTTCAACAATATTTCCAACAGTGTATCTGGTGCCATAACGTTGAGCCAAGCTCCTGGCTGCCTTCAAACCGATTTCTTCCAATTCATCGTAGTTTTCAACATGAGCGCTTGAATGTCCATAAGGAATCAACAATAATTGCGAATAAGAGTGGAAGCCAATGTAACCAATTAAATCTTGTTGAATTGTGGTGATGTAGTCAGATAGTTGTTTAGTTTCTGGTTCAGAGAAGGCTGATGGTCCGGCATAAGTTTCAGAACATGGGTTGTTACTGGCACCACCATCTATAATTAATAATTTACAATTTTTTATTTTTATATACACACAGGCACATGTCAAATGTATGTAAAGTAAATAGATTTTTATTTTCCAAAAATATGCATTTTTTAAATGAAATACGTTAGATGTTTAATAAACACTTATAGCTGTATGCATAATTTTTATTTAAATTTTAAGCGTGATTTAAATCAATAACTTATTTAAACCAAGACATGTAACCGAAAAGATATTGGGTAACGGTTAACCAGTATTGATAACTATATTTTAATATCGGTTGTTATTTTTTAACCGTTTTTTTTTTTTAATATTCTAAACCTGTTTAAACCGGTTAATTTTGTAAAATAAAACTGTAAATAATGTATAAATTTTTTGTTAAACGTTAAGTTTATTTCTATATTTTTCTTTTTAAATATTTTTTCATGTGATCAAATAGTAAAATTATTAACAATTATCATAATTAATTTTAAGAAAATCAAAATGTATTTATAGATTCTAAAATATCCTTTTCATAATTTGAAAATAAAATAAAATTGTTTTGAATATGTATAGACGGTGTTTTTGGTAAGTAAGTTTAAAATTTATAAATATCGTTAAAATATAGATTATATAAAATAATTTCATATTTCGGTTCTGTTTGCAAAAAGCCGGCATCATTTTTTTCAATTAAACATTACCGATTTTTAAAATTTTTAAAATATCGGTTAAAATTACGGTTAACTAATTTAATCAACTGGTTTTTTTTACCGGTTTCTGTTCTGACTTAAAGCATACTTAAAATTTAAGAATAGTTGATGCAACTAGCCATTGATATTTTTCGTCAGTAAATAAATTTTTGTATCGTAAAATAAATGTTTACTTACCCATCCAGTGGTATCCCCAGTTACGGTTGGGATCACAACCTCTGCAGGCTCCATGTGGTTGACGGGTTTTTCTCCATAAACGTTCCTATTTAAAAAAATTAACTTATATTTAGAACTTTTGCAAATATAATTATAATTAATTCTTCAGAAATTAACTTACGCTTGAATGAGTGTATGCATAACCATCGGGATTTACACTTGGGAAGAAATACCAATCATAGCTTTCAGCAATATCTCTTACATCAGCATTGTTGCTAGTAAGCAATTCATTCAAAATGTAAGTTACTGTTGCTGGAGAAATCCATTCTCTGGCGTGAATACCAGCTTCGATAAAGACGGCTTTTTTGCCAGGGCCATAAGACACTTTGACACCTGCTAAGTTACGTCCTTCATAGGATTTACCTATGTTGAGAAGAGTAACTACATCGTATTGTTCGGCCAAGCTTTCTAACCAGGCTTCAATCTAGAAAAATTATACATGTTTTTAACGTTGATAATTTTTAGTTTAGCTTAGTTTATTGGTTTAGTCCTGCTCTTATGGCAGTTACGTTATTTTAAAAACAGTATTAGTTAAAACTGAGCATGCAATACCAACAATGTGTTTAATATTTTTAAATTTTTAATTTATAAGATAGAAAAATTAGTGTTAATAAGTTACTTACTGTTGGGCCATCGTAGTAATTATTCCAATCTAAAGCTCTAACACTTTTAGCGGATTTTTGTTGAGAATTATCAACCAATCTAGAAAATAAAATATTTATGTAGTTATTGTCAAAAAAAACTTTTTTATTATAAAATTACTTTTGAACATTGTCGACATATTTTTCAGATGATATTTGCAAATCATTTACGAGTTCGCTGAATTGAGCAAATTTGTGTGGAGGAACCATAATATCAACGTTAACATTTTTGGTTGATGGACCTCTCCAGAAATCGAACTGAAAGTAAATAAATAAATAAATTAGAAAAAAATGTAATAAAAAAAATGGTGATATCTAAAAAAATTTGGTCAAAACTTTTAAGATATGTTTTACAAAACAATTTCTAGTAATGTTTTACTTACATCGGCGTAGTTTTCCAATTCACGAAGAGTTTCCAATTGTTTATCGGTAGTGGGAGTCAACCGGTAAACTTCATAATTATCGTATCGCGAATGGCGAGCCGAAACGGCCGCTACCAAAACTAGAACTGCTAAAACAACTTTCATTTTGAGTTGTCTGTGCCATAAACTGAAATACACTGAGTTTATATACTAGCGTGTTATCAATTTTAAATTATCTATGTCCATCGAAATTGTTATTTAAAAATAATGATACAATTGTGCTTTATTAAATAATTAAATTATGGGTTTTTATTATCATGTAAGTACTTGTGAAATGAAATTATTTTTACGTATATCAAGTTTTTTGTTTAATTGGTATTAATAGCTGAATAATAGTGATTTGTGTAGAAAAATATTATTAATATTAGGTGCAAATTCCGTATATTTATTAATAATAAATTCCGTAATATTTATTAATAATCATCAGGAAAACTGATTAGTTTTCTTAATTAAAACGGACGTCGAGTTCGTTGAAACGTCGACTATTAATAAATATTAATGCAGAATTTAAACCTAAATCCGTTTTACTTTATATAATGAGTTCTGAAAGATTTTTTGCTATGTTAAAATATGTAATTTGCCGGTCGGCATGGCCGACCGGTTTAAGATGTGTGTCTGACACCATTCGTACCTGGGTTCAAATCCCGCTTGAGTATGGGTGTTTGTAATGTTTTTGTATCATTCAAATTCACTTTTAAAAGTGATATCCTGGACATTTATTAGTTGATGGTCATCGTTATTGATTCCATTTGTGTAAAAATTATGTAATTCTTATTATATTATATACTAAATCCTAAAGCCTGTTTATTTTAATATAAAGATTTTTTACTATCTAGTTAATAAATTATTAAATTCAATACATAACTTTTTCAAAAGACTGATTACTTTATTAAAAATTATAATACACTAATACATTAAGTTGTTATTTTTATTTATACATTATAAATTTACTTTAAGATATTTTTAAAGATAAATACGCTGTTTTTTAAAAATGATTTCGTAAAATTAAAAAAAAAATTGTAACATAAATAACATAATTTAATAATGTAAATAAAAATAACTACATTTAGCAACATAAATAATCCGTGATTAAATTAATAGCCACGAGATTTTGCTTCTTGAAAAATAGTGACAAGTGAGTCTAAAGTTTCTTTAGCAGTTGGAAGAATTTTTTTTGGAGGAAGTAAGAAACCGTATCGGCCATTATCACGTAATTCATAAGTGTAAGTAATGGGAACTTTATAGGTACCTTTAACCCAGTCCATGCTACCGCCTGAAGCACTATCTGCAGCAAACAATAGTTTACAAATTATAAAATATTGAAAGATAAATTTATTTAATATAAAATAACTTACAAACTACATCAACAATACTTCCAACAACGTATTTGGTGCCAAAACGTTTAGCCAAGCTAGTGACAGCCTTTTTACCGATGTCTAGCAATTCATCATAATTGTCAAGATAGGCCTTGGTGTATCCGTAAGGAGTCAACAAATATTGCGAGTAGGAATGAAAAGCGACGTAACCAATTAAATTTTGTTGAATAGTAGAAATGTACTTAGATAATTGTTTGGTTTCTGGTTCAGAGAAGGGTTTAGGTCCGGCATAAATTTCAGAACATGAATAATTACTTCCGCCTGCAACTGAAATATTTAGTAATATTAAATTTTACCTTTTTGAAATATCAGTTTTCAAAAGTGTTAACCTTTTCTGTTTTATACTATATTTTAAATGTATCAAATTTTCTCGAATATGTTGTAACATTTATAAAAATTAATACAGTTATTTTTGTTTTAAATTTATTTATAGGATAATTTTTGCATGTATCTAACTAACTTAATTACAATACTAACGTACCAAAACACTCAAGACATTAGATCAACTTTAATACACGTAGATGGTGAATACAAAACATTGTTTTGTTAAATTAATAAAAGAGTAATGTTTTGTTGATAAACGCATTTGTGTTTACATTCGCTTTCATGTTTCTGTGTTAGCTGGCAATCTCATTTTAGATAATCTTGCGTTTTACTGCAAAACGCCGCCGTAAATGATGCAGCAGTTTACCGTTAACATAACATGTAACTGCAAAGTGAATGAAACAACAAACATTGATCATCTAGATACTCTTATTATATTTTATAACCGTCAAGTAAATAAATATTATTAAAATTTATTTTTTCAAATAAAGTAATTTTTATTTACCCATCCACTTATAATTCCAGTTGCGGTTCATATCAACACCTGTACAGGAAGCACCCTGGGGTTGACGTGTTTTTCTCCAAAAACGGTCCTGTTATTAATAATAAAATATTTTAAATTTCTTGTATGCATTTACCAAATTTTTACTCACATGTGATTGAGTATATGCATAACCATCAGGATTAACATTTGGAAAAACGTACCAGTCATAACTTTTAGCAATATCTGATACATTAGCATTAGTGCTAGTAAGTAATTGGTTTAAAATATAAGTTACTGTTGCTGGCGAAATCCATTCTCTAGCGTGAATACCACCTTCTAGAAATACACCCTTTTTGCCAGGACCATAAGATACTTTAACACCCACAATATTACGCCCTTCGTAAGATTTACCTATGTTGATTTTAGTAACTATTTTTGGATATTTTTTGGTTAAAGTTCTTAACCAAGCTTCGATCTAAAAGAAAAATTATTACTATTTTGATTTTTTCAAGGATCTTTGCAAATATCACATACAGTAGAATTTATATTGAAAAATAGAGTTATTAAGAGGGGAGAATACTTTCAAAAAAATAAAAAAATCGATTTTTTGCATTTTTTTTGAAGCTTATATTGTATAGAATAGTATGTTAAAACGTTTTTTCGAAATTTAAACTTTTGGCGGAGTTACAACGACTAATACGACTAATTTTTCGAAATTCAAAAAATTTACAATGTTAGATTTTTTTGTTTTAATTTTGCGAATTTTAAAAATTTTAGGGACAAGTGGCCAAAGTTTTTTTAGAAGTGCTGACAAATTTCACGCGTGACATCACAATTTGAAAACATTTTTTTGACATATAAATTTGAAAACATAGTTCAAATATATTGTAATAACATAAAAAAAAAAACCGAAACATTTGTATTATTGTTTCTCCATGAGAAAAAATTCTAAACTTTGTCTATTTTTACTTGTTGTGTCCTCCCTGAAGTTTATATCTACCACTATACCAAATTTGTAAAAAAAGTTGATACTAGATGAAACACAGATGAGATTGTTAGGTGGTGTAAAGTAGAGTTTGCAAAACAAGCGTTCTTTATTTCCTGTTAAAGCTAGTCAAAGTTAACAGTATAATAAGCTCGTTACGGCCTTATATTACGTTATTATTACATATGCAAATTATTACAGATGCAGAGTAGCAGAAAAATGTTTATTTTGTTTGTGTAGTATCGGTATAGTTTTATGCATGTGTTGTTAAGATTATTTATACAAAGTAAAACTGAAACTTACTGCGGGGCCATCAAAATAATTTTTCCAATTTAATTTGCCACCAAATCTAGCGCTTCTTTGACGTGTCTGACTTGTCCGTCTAGAAATGGTATAATTATAATAGAAAAATGTTAGTACTTCAGGGTAGATACAAATTATTAGCGAAACTCCGACATCTAAACTGCCACAAACTTTAAGTTTCGAGGTTAAGATTACCAAAAGAATGTGGTAGGAAAATATTTGCCATACAGAATATAAAATTGGAATATTATGAAATTCCTGTTCAGTATTGGTAAAAATATGGTCTTATAAAATTAGTAAATAATTTGTGCCTTTATTTTGAAATTACCTTTGAACATTTTTGATGTATTTATAAAATTTAATTTTCAAAAATTTTACAAATTTTTTGAATTGAGCAATTTTGCATGGAGGAACCATAATGTCAACAGAAGTATGTTTTGTTGTGGGACCTTTCCAAAAATCGAACTAAAAAATAAATCATTATTAATTATTTAAAATACTTTATTTTGTTTATGTATTTATTTTTTTAGTTACACCTTACATAAACACTTTTATTTTTTATTAAATATTGCTACTTTATTTTTAATATATTCTATACTTACGTTAGAATATTTTTCTAATTCATGTAGAGCTTCCAACTGTTTATTTGTATTGGGTGTCAAACGGTAAACTTTATAATTATCATATCGCAATCGGCGAGCAAGAACAGCCGTAATTAGAATCAAAAATGCTAAAACAAATTTCATTTTCAGTTTTCTGCATTAAAAATTAAAATGCCGATTTTTTTTAAATACATTAATGTGTTATCAGTTAGTTTGGTTTAACTACCTACATTAATATTTCTTTTTCGATACGATAACAAAAAATATTGTTAGACTAATTAAATTACAGATTTTGGCTAACGTGTAAGAAGCTGGTTTGTAACTAGTACATCAAGTAGTAAAAAATAAAGAAATTTAAATTTTATAACTAAGTATTACGGATATTTGAAAATAAGTTATAATTATAGTTTAATTTTATCCAATACTTAAGATAATTATAAAATAATATGTTTTTATTAAATTTGTGAGTGTTGTGGAAACTAAATTACATCTTTTTATATCAAAATGTTTTTTAATAAAATTGAAACGTTTTTATAAATATTAATTTGGCTTTACTTCTTTTTTAGTTAACATCATTTTTAAAATACAGTTTTAAAATATACATTGTTTTATATATTATATGATAAAAGCCGAATGTGTACAGAAAAGTAATGAACAGTGACGTACGCAGAAAATTATTTCAGGAAAGGATATTGTTTTAATTTGTAAAAATAATACTAATTAGTCATCATAAAAACATAAAATTAACTGGTACATATGATATTTTTTCAATCACACATTAAAGTATATTTTTGTCAACAATAATTATTCACAGTAAATTTTTTAAACAAATTAACTTCAGAAAGTTAGTAGTTTATTTTTTTTTGTAATTGATTGATTTTTTAATCCCTTCTTTACATATGCCACTGGTAATGAAAACTTTTGTGTGATACATATAAGAGAAAAAATCAAGTGGGAGTAAACTAATGCATAATGAATCTAAATTTTTAAAACATTTTACAAGGGTTGCCAAATTGTTTTGACTCTCTTGAAAGCATCTGGATGCGACAATATCCAACGATATAGTAATGTATGTGATTCAATATTTCCAAATAAAACAATTGAAGAATATGTGTAAGAAATATTATTAATTTTTTAGGACATAAAATATGTTCTAGGACAGAAATGTTTGGTGCAAAATAGCAACACCCAATGAATATGTATACATATGAGTGTATGTGGAGATATAATTAGAACATACATAGATTGTATTATAATTTATCACAAAATTGTAATTGCAAATAAAAACTAATTTTAAGTTCAATGTACGAATATACATATAAGTAAGTATCATACTAACACGTTTTTATTTAAATTTGTTTTATAATACATAAATTTATATGCAAATATCATATTTTATTTAATATTATGTAAAAAACATGAAATATATTTGTTACTCGACAAAATATAAACTCGAAAATAATATTAAATTGAACAAATTAAATAGACACTATACTTGATAAATTTCAATTTATTTACATATTTATGTGTACTAACATTTATTTCTTTTAGAAATGTTAATAAAATGTGGTTTTATTAGAAAATATAAATAAATATATTTATTTTAAATTAAAAAGAAATTTGAAATTTATTAAAAATAACTTTGTTAGATTAAATAATAAAACGGATTACAAGAGATTATTTTTTTAACTAATACTCTAAATCCAGTTTAATTAAAATCAAGAACATTTTATAAAATTAATTAAACGCACTCAGTCGCAGAATTTATCTTAGAGTAACAAACATTTACGATGTAGTAAATTTTTAAATACGTAACAAAAAGAAATTGTGAAATATGCGAGATTAATTGATAAGGCAAAATTTAGTTCAATGTATTTAGTAATTGTAGACACTTGTGATAATATATTTCAAAAAATTTGTTATGATTCATGCGTAAAAATAATAACATGTCATCTCTTAATTTAGTGTAATATTAGTAATATAAGTTGTGAGAAAAAATAGATGTTCTCATAAATTTAAAATGTCAGATATAATGATATGGGATAACACAAATAATTATTGTTAGGAAATTTTATGTTTTTAATGTTATCTCAAGTTGAGCACATTATTATATGATAATTTCCATTACTGAATTTGATTTATGTTTATTGCTAAGTAATTGATTAAATGATTGAAATAAATGTTTTGTTTATTTGATGACTTTGACATAATTTATTTTAAATTTATATTTAATTTTATATTTATATTTATATTTAAAAATATATTTTTAAAATTATTAATTTTATAAACAATTGTAATGTTTTGGATTTTCTATTTTATATAGCATTAAAAATCAACAAGTATTAGTTTGGCATGAAATAAAATATTATTATTAATAATAAAAAATACAACAACTATGACAGGGGATTTAATAATAATAAGATTAAATTTAATCATAACGCAGGTTCAGGACTTAAGAATAAAAGTTTATCCTTTAACACTAATAAGGATAGATTTTGGGTACATGGCGTGATTATGTATGTATGTAATTTTAGATAATACATTCATTAACTAATAATTCGAAAAAAATTGATATTCCAAAATTTAAAATAATTTATTATTTTATTAAATGATTTTAAGAAACTTGAATTTTTGTTTAAATTTACATGTTTTTCCCAAAATAAATTTCTCATCATTGCATATTTCAACATAAAAACTTTCTGTTTATTTATAAATCATAAAAATTTCTTTAAGAATAAATTATTATAACATAACATATGTGTGTACTCTTTGATTTATTTTTTTTGTGCTATAAAAACCCGTCTGATATCAAACAAACAGATGTTTGTTATAAAAATCTTAGTTAACTTGTAAGAGTGGGGCATAGATCAAACGAATTTGCGCTTCATGTTTCGAACTCACTCATGTTAAATAGTCCAAAAGTTTTGAATTGTATTATTGTGATATCTTAAACTATTTTGTTTCAAATTTATTTTTAACTATGATCTTTAAAAAGTATCACTTATTACTTTATTTTGTTTTTGTGTTTTGTTTTTTGTGTGTGAATGCACAGACTTCTTCAGGAACTGCAAGAAATGTGCTTGCCAAAAGACGACTTAGAAATCGAGCTGTAAATATCACTACTACAACGGTATTAATTTTATTACTTAGAAATAAAAAGAGCATGTATGAAAGGAATTATGAATGTGGATGAAGCGAAAGTTGCTTGTTTGGATAGGAATGTTTGGAAGCGACTGATTTCGGAATGATAAAAAAAGTTTGTGCCACACCCTTTTGGGTACATGGCGTGATTGTGTATGTATGTATGTATGTATGTAGAAATAGTTATAATAATAAGTAAAATTTAAGATGTGTGTCCCAAAAATAAATTGACTTTGTAATACCCAACTATTTTGATTGTAATATTTCAATAATACTTTTAAAAAGTGCTTTTTGTAATTGTCGTTAATTATTTTCTGTGATTAACTCTTTTAAAATATATTATTGACAGAGTAAACAATATTAATTATTGACTTAATCACAGATAACCACGGTCACAATAAATTGTCTAAAATAACTTGTCAAGAATTTTAATGTAAAATTAATTAAATATAATAAACAGTGATATTAATATTTGTTTTGTGTAATGCATTTGATTTGGTTTTTATTGTATTTGTACACACTTTAATTTTGTAATTATTGATTATTATTAGTAAGTTGTGATTATTATTTGTAATCTATATTTTATATTAAAGTAGTTCATTTGTTAACAAAAGCTTTTAACTATCGCTGATTTCATTGAGAGATAAAATATATTGTTTAAACTGTATTAAATTGTGATATAATCTATTTATTGTTTCAATATATTTCAACATTAGTCTATTTGTAAAGTTTATATGTGTTAAAAATACAGAATCATTACCGAATTAATATAAATAAATTTAAAATGCAAATTTAGGTTTTTAAACTAACGATAAGCAATATTAATTTTTAAATATAATTGAACAATGCTTTAATATTAGGATTTTACTTTTATATGTGACGTGAGAGACTATGCTGTTTCAAGACTTATTAGTTATTTAGTATCAGTAGCGTAACTACAAATTTTAGACCCTTGCAAATTTTTTAAATGGTATCCTAAATAATACATAGTTAGTTAAATAAACATTGTTTTAAATATCACTATAGTGCGCTACATAATTTTCAATAAAACTCAAAATCAAAATGAGATGTTAAACTTCAGTAAAAAATAGAAGCTAGATATTTTAACTCAAACAAAATACTTCGGAGTCTCCCAGTATAAGCAGTATACATCAGTAAAAATAAATATATATATATATATATATATAAGTATAGTCAATATTTTATAAAAATTTTATATTGGGATCATCTAGTAGTAGGATAAATCTTCGATACATATATTCTTCATTTATTATACTCAAACAATATTGTATATAGTATAGGTAAGAACTATTTAGTGTTTAAATCATCTTGGTTTATAGCTCCCTTCGGTTTTGCATCCAAAACTTACGCTACTGTTTAGTTTCTTATTTGAAAATAATCAAAATTTAATGCTTAAATATTTCGTTCAAAATGATGATCTCCAGATCCAGATGTTTATATTAAAAAATTAAATATTAACTGAACTTAAAATAAATTTATTTATCTGCTACAAAAATAATTGTAAAGTAACTAATATGCCACTTTAAAAGTTTTGAAAAAATGTAGATTAAAAATAATCGGTGATGAAAAATCTTCCAATGTATATAATGTTTGATAAATATCCAAATAGTGTTTACTGTATTGAAGCAATACAACTAAGAATTTCACAAATATTTAAATGTACCCTTTCTTGCAGTGAACTAATATATAATCAGTTGGTTTAATAAATTTAGGAAAATATATTGGCCTTACCGAAATTTAAACCCGCGACAAACATTTTTCGCTAAAAAAGTTGGTCCCGGTTACGAATTCCGGCAAGGCCAATATATTTTTCCAAATTTATTAAATCAACTAATTATTTATTAGTTCACTGCTATTAAATGGATATTTACATATTTGTAAAATTTTTATACCAATCAAAAACTGAAATTTAATGTACATGTTTAAACATATATAATATATCAAACTCAAATATAAAATATATATTACACGACATGATACAGGATTTTAAATTTAAATTAAAATAAAGAAAGAACTGTAAATTTCTTGTGCTTGCTACATATGCACATTTATAAATAAACTCATTTATTATGAATATCAAATCTTAATCTAATAATAACTGAAGTATGATGATAACATTTCCCGTCATAAGGTCAGCAATGCAGCTACCAGCTTACAGTCGCATTGCTGTAGTTTTCTCCAATTTTCTCTATATATAATACATCGGAGAACAGAACAAACAAAAACATGTATCCTGCCCCGGTACCTCATCTGTATTGATGGAACATATAGACGACGGAAACGGATCTAGAGCGCTGGGAGAATGTAGACCAGAAGTCCTAAACTTTTTTTTCTTTTGCAAATCACTTTCAATATTTAAAGATTTGGCGGCACATACAGTATTTTACATAAGTCTATTATGTAACAAAAATAGTGGATGAGAATAATAAATAAAAAAAATATTATATATGTTGCACCCCAACAGTGTAACTATTCAGTTCGTGAAATGGTTTATATTTTGTCCAGTTCGTAAAACGGGCGTTGTAAAAATAAGATTAGTTTCTTATTGTTTATAGAAGATATAAAAAAATAAAAAAAATTGGTTTTTTATATTGTTAAAACAAATAGGACAAGTGAAAAAACTAGTTTAGGAATAAGGTAAGAAATCATTTCACAAAAATGTATCGAAATATTTAGCGTTACTAGTGTGTTGCTGCAAAATGGTGGAGAACCACTGTCATGAACAATTTGGAAATGAATAAGCTACAAATGCTCATGCGCAGAATTAAATATCTTCCTCAAAATGTGTCGGCTGTTTTGGACGAAATGGAAACGTCTTGAATTTTGGTAGTTTCGGCGTATCTTTATCGTTTATTCGAAATTTTATTATGGAACAATGTAGTCGAAATTAATGACATTTTACTTAGCTTTAGATATGGAAACAAATTCAGTTTGTCATAATAGTTATTGAAGATTATTTGAGATATATTATTTTTATTGCTATATATACTATATATATATATATATATATATATATATATATATATATATATATATATATAGTCGTAATTTAAAACTAAAATGTTTGTTTGTTAACTTCAAAATTAAATAATTTACATAAAAATTACGTTTTTTGTATATTGATGTTTGTAGATTAGTATTAGAGTATTTCATACAATAGAACAAATTTAGAGACATTAATTTTATGTATTTATAAGCTGCTTTCTTTTGTTATTTTTGGTACTTTAACTAATAACAATTTCATCTAAGTACTTAAAAATTGAATTTATAGAATTTTTTGGGCTGGTATGCTGTGGCGAGAATAAACTAACCACGGCATACCAGAAATTAAAAAAAATATAAGTATACAGTAACGCATGTATATGTTTATTTAATTAAGATATTAATAAAAAAATGTTCTAAAACACAACGCGGCTTTCTTATGAACCTTAGATTATGTCCGTTATACTGTAATTATTTTACCAGATCATATAATTCTTCTATATAAGAAAATATAATCATATATTTTTGCACATTGTAATAAAAAAACACAATTAGTTTTATTTGAAAAATAATGTCAATATTTGTAAAAGCGAAAAAAATAAATTTCAAAAATGTAGGTAAAAACTATTAAATAAATTATTTGTTATTAAAAAAAAAGTATGTAAAATATTTAGTATAGTAGTACTATATACTATATGAATTGAATATATTATTTATTACTGTAAACAAATAGTAAAAATAATTATAGTTGTAACATAAAAATGTGTTTTTATTTTGTTTTTTATGATACAGAAACTTATGGTTATAACATCAAAGATACAATAAAAGATAACGATTTTAATAGAAATAGGTATAAAAATAATACAATGCGGTAGACCTAACTTTAAACAAATATTTTTGACATAAATATAAATATCCTTTCAAGTAGACTAGACAATTTCAAGATATTTTTCAATTTTTGATTTACTGCGTAAAATGCAGAAGATTTTCTGACGCAATATTATTTCATATTACATTTGTATTATAAGTATTATTATATTGTTCGGTTTTTACTTTGTTAACTAATTAGTAAATTAAATTAAAACGGTTTAGGCTGTAGTTCTGTATTAATATTTATTAATAATCGACTTTTCGACGAATTTATTGTACGTCTTCATCAAGAATAAAGATCAAAGCACATTTACAGTAAATAAACAGAACATAGAAACAAGTTACTGGGTAACAAAATAAGTAACTTGATCATAAAATTTATAAATTTTTAACTAAAAGAAGCCAAGTTAATATTGATGTTAATATTGATGGATCTTGTAATTATTACAGTTTTTTCGAATTTCACATTATGAAGATTTTCTAACATATGTTGTGCAATAGTAAATTTATCTGGATTGTTTAGACCTATTGATCTCTTATGTTTTGTCAATCTAGTAGAAATAGTTCTACCTGTCTCTCCAACATAAATCTCATCGCATTCGCATGAAGTTCTATATATGTATATATCCGATTGTAGAGAAATAATATCAACTACAACTTAAAGCCGTTTTATTTAGATATAATGAGTTCTAAAAGATTTTTTACTATGTTAATTAGTTTTATAGAAAATTGTTAGTAAATGATATATAAGATGATGATATACGTAGAGTATATCGTTACGTCGATTTTTAATTAAACTTAATACAGAACTTAATCCTTAAGTCTTTTTATTGTATGATAATAGTAGTTTGCTTAACTAGACAAAAAAGTGACAAATTTACTGACACGCCAGTACTTTTTTGTCATGTTAAACATAATTCTTTTTAAATTGGAAAATAGTCGACTGGTAATATTTAATTAATAATTAACTGACTGAATTCCGTCTATTACTAATTATTAAATAATTCTTTTTGCTGATTGATAATAAACGTATGTCTTTATAAACAACTGGCAGTTAAAAAAAAATAAATTAGTCTAAAATATAACAGTTACACAAACTAGATACTGTGTAACTTTTTTTAGTCAAAGCTAATTTTATTTAGTATATAGACTCCAAAGTAATAACTTAAAAAGCGTAAATAGTTTGTAAAGTCATGTGTTTACTATCAACCGGATAAAAACATATTTAAATATTTTTAGTCTCCTCCCGAATCTCAAAGATTAGTTGAGCATGAAACATTTGATGAGCAGGAAGAAGATGGAATGGACAATCAAGCTGTTATGACATTACTTCATAAAATTAATGACCGTCTAACATCTATGCAGACCCTTAACGATCAACAGATGCGAAAGCTTGAGACATTTGAATATAGGTACTTTTAAACTTTATAATATATATATATTCTTCTATTTCGCCATTTAAGTTCTCAAGTAGAAGACCAGGCTATTTTTTGACGTGTATGTAAAATTTGCAGTAAACATAATTTGCAGTTGCTTCAAAATAAAGCCATGAGAGTAATAGTTCTAAAGAGTTCTAAATATTTGAATGCAGATAATTTTTATATTACAAAAAAGACTAAAACTAGTGCCACCAATAATATATTTCACAAGGAATTATTGCATTATAATAAATTGCCGATATATATTAAAGAGTCAAGAATTTAAAAATATTTAAATTTGAAATTAAAATTTTGTACCATAATTATGTTAATATGTTGATAATTAAGTAAGTTAAGTAAGTTAAATGTTAAAATGTATTACAATGTAATTAACTAGCCTAAAGCTAAATAAAGTTTGATTTGATGAATTATTATAACTGAATTTTTTATCTACTTACGTACTAACATTTAACGTAACATTTTTAAATGTTTTCAAATTATAAATAAAGTTTCTAAGAAACTGCATAGATTTTGAAACAAAAGTTTGACCACTTTTCGGGAAAAGCCCGTAAACAATTGCAACTGTATCAATGACTTGAATTACTCAAACTGAAATAACATTTGAAAACAAATCTCCGACACGTTAACAAAAATGAACAATTGACGAAGCAGATTTTCTTCGCAGACAATTTATTTTGTTGTTGGTTTTAGAATAACGAAACTCGAAGTACAAATACAAGAGAAAACCGAAGGATTAAGATCGGATTTAAAGGAAGTGGCAAGACGAGTTCAACAGCTTGATTGGCAAAGCAGTAAAACAGAATCGTCGCTGGAGACACTTAAGTCGGATACGTCGTTTCTGAAGCAGGCGATCGAACATTTTAGAATCACCCCCCTACCAGGTTACCTTACATTTCAAAATTCTTTACTTATTAATTATACCGGTTGAGTATTTCAATTATTAGACTTTCTTTGCAATTAAGTGAATGTTCGGTAAATTTGTGAATGATATTTATTTTATTGTAGTAAAAAATAGTCATTCAATAAGTTATACATTATAAAAAACATCATAAATTATTTGTGAAATAAAAATGCATGCACAGTCTAGCTATTGTATAATAAAAAGAAATGGAACATAACTTTGTTATCGTAAATTGAATTAGAAATTCATAACAAAACTTTATTGAATGGTTATTTTTACTATAGTTTTTTTTTGATATGATGCAATAATTTTTGGTCATAACTTGAAATCATTTTAATTCACCTTAAACTTTATAAAATAACAAAATTTAGAAAAAGCTAAAATGATTAATATTTTAGCATTTTTTTGAGTCAGAAATCATATTTTTCAAATTTACACCACTCCGTTAATAATTATCGGAATGGCATGAATTTTGGACTACTAAAAAGCATATTTCATTAGCTTTTTGCTGATTATTTTGAAATATTTTTAAAGTGAATACAATAAAAGTTATATAACAAAATGTCTGAAAAGGCAATTTCCCCATTTAAACTAACAAATTTCCGACTTTGCCAAAATAAGACACACAATCACACCATGTACCCAAGAAGGTGAGACACAAACACTATCCACTACGTCGAAATTATTTTCCGCCACACACTTCTATCCAAATAAGTAACTTTTGCTTCATCCACATTTATGATACTTTTAATGCATGTCTTTCTATTCCTCAATTATACCATCCCATCTACTCATTGAACATCCACGCAGACATATGCCTTCAATATCACTTACATAAATTCTAATAATTGCTATTTGAAAATAGCTTTCACATTTATATGTTAGACACGTTTATACAATATTTTTAATTGTTAAAATAACATTTTCGATTCTTCACGTAAAACTGAAATCTTTAATTTGAACATGTCGATAACTGTGTCAAAACGACAAGACAAAAAAAATCGTTTAACGTAGTTAGCCAAACTTGCAGCAAGTTATTTTTAATAACAGACACGAACATTGGAGGCGGCGTTGGGGGCGGCATTTCCACTGACATGGGATTAGATATATCCAACAAACTCCAGATGGCGCTTAAAGGCGTGCAAACTTTAGTCAACAGCGTTACTGTTCTGCACTCCGATCTCTACGGCCTCCGGAGAAATGTTACGAAAATTTCGAACTCTTCGAGGTGCGTTGTATTTTTCACTCTTTTTTTTATATGAACAATTTGTGTATACTGTGATTGAGAAATATGGAAAGAAAGATATAAAATAAAAATAACATCAGTCATAGTTAAATAAAATTTGGCTTTCATTAATTAAAAATCTATAAATTTTATGATCTAGTTACTTATTTATTACCTAGTAACTTGTTCTGTTCTGTTATTTACTGAAAATGTGATTTGTATCATATTTTCTGATGAAGATAGACGTTGAGTTCGTCGAAACGTCGATTATAAATAAATATTAATACAGTACTTTAACCTAAAGCAGTTTTATTTTAAGATAATTTTATTTAACTCTCGTTATTTTTAATTTTTTGACATGACCGATAAAAAAAAATTGTTATTTTTTTTATTTTATCAGTTGAAATAAAAAAATCTATAAATTTTACACTATATATTTTTAGTCAAATATTTATTTATCTTTACAAGAATACTAGCCAAAATTTCTGCTTTGCTTTTTACTAAAAGTTAGTAAATTTTAAAGTAGGTATTAAAAATTATTACTTGAAATAATATTCGACATAGTAATATATTTTTATAATATTGATATTTTTAATACATAAATTCATTATGTTACTTTAAAATATAAAATTTGATAGATTTTTATGTACTAAGCTACTCATCTCAAGCTTTAAACATTATCGATCGTTTCCATATTTTTTAAACATTCTGTACGTATAAGATCATAATTCTTAAATATTTTAACATGCTTTTACTGATAATCACTAAAAATACCTTAGAGAACTGTATTTATTTAATGTTAAAACAAACATTATTTTATAATGCACATTTTATTTTAAGAATTTAGTCTATTATTTTGCTAAAATATAGTTCAGTTATACTTAATTAAATAGCATTTTTGCATTAAGTTAACAGAAATTACTGTATAGTTTTATTTTTTTTTTATTATTAGTAAACAATTAATTGTTTTGTGACACATTTTACAAATATTTTAAAATTTATATTAATTTTCATGTTATTGTCAAATTTAAATACACAATTTTGTTTTTATTTTATTTATCAATAAAGTCAATTAAATCAAATTTAAAATTAAAAAAGAATAATATTTGTGTAAAAATTGGTAAAAAAAGTCTACAGAAAAATAAATTGTTTTATTTGTTGATTTTGTTTACTAATTATTTTGATGAATGTTTTCTTTTTTTTTGTAATTGAAAGAAATTCAATATTTAATAATTGGTTTTTTTTAATTATAACTATGAAATATAAATATTATTTTAAATTGAAATGTAATTAAATTTTATATTTATTGATAAATAATTGAGTTTGTTTTGTTGAATTTTGAAATAAATTTTTATGACAATTTTGAAATGTTAATGTACTTGTGTTATCGAAAAAAGAAATGAATAAGTTTTTCAATTATTACTTAACACTTTCCAACCAATTAAAATTATGTAAGTTTATTAATTTGAGTTTGTGATCAATTACAAAATATATTTGTAATATATAACAGATTATCGCTGTTGCTATAATACAGTGTAATTTTTTTATTATAATTATTTAAAAAAAATATTATTTATGTTAAAGTAAAAAGTGCAATATTTTTATTGTATAGTCGTAGAAAAAGTATAATATTCTACTCATATATAATAGTTATCACTCATTTGGAAAAAAAATTTGCGTTTACTAGTGGTTCGTGTTGTAATAACCGTCGTTATATAGTCAATTGTTGATTAATATATATAAAAATTTAAAAATTATCTCAATAAACGTCTTGTAATTGGAATATTATGTTTCATGAAGAAGATGTAAAATAGATATGAAAATAAAAAATGTTTTCAGCACTCTAGATGTACTCTTTCCTCAACTTTTAACAACCAAACATTTCCAAAGAACTCTTCTGGATTTCGAACATCGTCTGTATTCACCGGCATGCCACATAAACTCGGCGAATCTAAAATCTTTGTCTGGGGAAGAGAACGAGCGTTTGCCGCGAGACTGTAGCGAGGTTCCGACCAAAATTTCAGGCGTGTATCGTATTCAACCTACATTGGCGCAAGCACCATTTTTTGCCTACTGCGATATGGAAACTAACGGCGGGGGTTGGACGGTATGAATATTTTAAGGGCTTTTTTATTTAAAGGCAGGAAACTGAGTTTTGTTCTTGAATAAATTTGAAGGGACGGTTTGTTTTGAAAATGTTGTTAAATATTTTGGAAGTAAGGTGGAGTGGGGTAAGTGCAGAGTAGTTTTTGCATAGTTGGACTTTAAACCTATGTATTTTTAATCTGATATGTAAATACTTAACACTGTCGATATCGAACGCTTTACACAATCATTACTATTTAATTAATATTAACTAGAACCCTAATTTTTCCATGTAAATTTTCATTTTGATAAAAAATTGTTTAAAATGTCAACTACTCTGCACTTTCCCCTAAAATGGGGCAAGAGCGTAAGTGGGAGTTAAAAATGCTTTGAAACCTTGTTTCATGTGCAATGAGACAGGAGCAGAATTATTAAGAAACCTGCTATAAAATGCTTTTTACTGCATTAAAATATATTGTTTAGTTCTATAGTTATCCAATTTTAACACGTTAAATACGGCGTAGCATATCACACCGTATTAAGCCGTATACCCCACCATGTTGGTCTGCACATGCCCCAAGTTATAATATTTACGGGGCAAGATCAGATTAATGTTTTTTCAATAAATTAAAACAAGAAACAAATGAAACTGTTTATTTAATGTAAATTTACATCGATATTATTTATATTTACCTAAAATAACAACAAAAAATATAAAATTATCCTAAGAAACTATTGTTCGTTTATGGAGCCGTCAATCTTGCTTGGTAGTTCAAACGTGACTGTTTACACTGATTGATATAATTAAGGAAAACACGTTCATTCTTACGCGTTATCTATGAGATATAGTACATATTAACTTGTAGTACATTACTACATACTAGCTAGAGAAATTTATCTCATATTATAATAAATATAGCCAATTAATGCACTTGCCCCGTTTACGCACTTACCCCACTCCACCTTATACTAAAATGTTAAATTGTGTTATACATTAGTATAAAAGTGTTTGTTACCTACATTTATATATATATATATATATATATATATATATATAATTAGAACAGAAAAATGATAAACTAAATTTTTGATAATATGTTAAATCTTTAATCCATAAAGCTGTGTATTATGTTTATAATGTAAAGTTGCAAATAAAAATTTAAATTTAATTTTTTTTAAATGAGCTATAAATTGAAAAAGATTATTAACTGCGTATTAAATTTATAATTTTCCATTTCTCATATGGATACTACGGCTTCTGGACCATAGAGATGAATAAATTATTTTCTGATTTATATAGACTATAACTTTGATGAAAATAATTTGAAATACTAATATTAGTTAAAAAATAAAATGTTAAATATCAGCTGTAAAAATCGTTGATTTTAATATTTTTTAACTAGCCAATTCGTTTGTCAACTATCTTTGAATCGCTTCATTAATAAGTTAACGAAATTATTAACATACAATATATTTGACACTACACAATTGATTGTAATTATTTAAGATTTTATGGAATTATGTGTGACAAACATAAAAATCTAGATATTGTTAATAAATTCCCTTAAATTTATTCAAATAGTAAATTAAAACCCAAAAATTTATCAAAGATTACTTACTTTAGATTTAAAATGAAATCAGTAATTTTATTAAATTTTGTTCAAAAATTTTAACCATCATAAATAAAAAAAATAACATATATTTATTGATTTTTTTTTGTAATTATTTAGGTAATTCAAAGACGAACAGAAGGTACATTAGAATTTTATAAAGAGTGGCACGATTACAAAGTTGGATTCGGTAATATTGGAGGAGAATTTTGGTTAGGCAATGAGAAAATATATTCACTTACTAATATTAAGGTATATTTTAATTTAATATATTTTAAATTTGATTGTGTATATTTTACTATATTATTTAGATATTAAATTTTGTTAGGAATTTTTACAAAGAAATTATTTTGTAAGTGGATCAATACTTAAATAATATTACCCTTATATTTTTGTTCATAACTTTATTATAATAAAAATTGTAATTACCTTTTTTCTTTTATCTTGCATTTTATTTTATGACAAACATTAAAATTAACGTAGCGTTAAGAGAATAACATTGTAAAAGTATTAAAACAAAAATTAGATTCTTGATGAAAAAAGAGAAAAAAAAACAGTTACTTATAAATTATTCGTTAATAAATGTGCTAAATTATTTAATATCAATAATAAAATTGTTTATGTATTTTTGTTATGACAGTCTTTACGCTTGTATAAATGCGATAACAATATTTCAGGTAAATGAAATCTATATTGAGCTAGAAGATTTTTCGTTGGAAAAAACTTATGCGCATTATCAAGCATTCGCGATCGGGTCCGAAATTGAAGGATATCCTATTAGCTTTCTTGGAGTTTATGATGGAACTGCAGGTAATATAATGTTTGTTACATTGAATTAAATTTTAATATTGATTTTTAATACAGTGTACGCCGTTTAAAGTAGTCTCATCGCGATTTGAAGTTTTTGATAACAATAACCAATTGATAATAATATATGTAAAAACTTAAACACAAATTTTTATTGACTAAAAATATGTAAATGTAAATAGTAAATATATTATAAAATAAACTAAAATAAATCTAATAATAAATATAATAAAATAAAACGGTTTTAGAATATAATCCTGTATTAATATTCATTAATAAACCTGTTTCGACGTACTCTACGTAAAAAAATTATTTATATAAATAAGAGTACAGTAAATAAATAAAGCATAGAAACAAGTAACTAGTTAACAAAGTAAGTGTTTCATAAATTTTATAATCTAGTTACTTGTGTCTATTAGACATACAGGTACAACATATTGTACAAAATGCGTTAAAAAAATCTTTATGATGTAAACTTCAAAGCTACAATAATAATTGTAAGACCTATCAATATTACCAGTAGATTGATAAGAGAAGCAATAGTAATTTATAAAGACAAAAATAACATCAATTAATGTAAAGGCACTGATTTTAATAAAATTTGGATTCCTTTAATTACAAATTTATAAATCTTATGATCTAGTTACTTATTTTGTTACCTAGTAACTTGTTTCTATATTCCATGTTTATTTACTCTAATGTCATTTGTATATAATTTAATTTTAATATAATAAGTTTTGAAAATTTTTTTGAACTATAATAAAATACATTTGTAATTATTTTACATATATACATACACATGTATTATACATACAAACCTGCCTTGAAGCTGTTAATTTGAGTTTTGTTATCACTTGAGCCTGAAAATATAAAAAAATACATGTTAGTAAATGAAAATAATCCTACGAAAAAAATGATAACATAATACCCGACTGACTTTTGTTGTTTGTTTTTATAGATAATATTTTAATAATATAGTTAAAGGTTAACTTATCATAATATAAATATATATTTATCAAAATAACATTATTGTCAAAAATCAAATAAATTCAAACTTTTACACTGGGAAAAAAAAACAACTTGAAATCTACTAGTTTTTATCGGATCAGATCCGTATCCATTTATCATTGTTTACCTTACAACATTTCAAAAAAATTTATCGTTGTGATTTATAAAACGCACGTCATATGAAAAGTTAGAAAAACCTACGTCTTACGTCTATACATATCTTGTATTTTGAACTTTTAAATTTAATTTTGAAATCGTGTGTCATCCGCAATTTTTTTGTTTCTTTAGGCGATTCACTATTGTATCATGCGGGACAGAAATTTTCTACGTTTGATGTTGATCATGACAATTGGCCAGAAGGCAATTGTGCCCAGTCTCATACGGGTGCTTGGTGGTATAATGGATGCGATACAAGGTAAATTTTTAAAATTATTTTCACTTCTAATTGTTTTAGGGTAATTTTACATTATTGTTAATAATATTATTGTTATATTTGTCCATGGATTTCAGTATAGTATGTCTAGAAAATAGAATAAAAAAGTATAAAGCTTAATAAATTTAGGAAGCATTTATTTTTTAGAAAAACACCGTTTTTTTTTTAGATACGAGTGGATTTGTTTTTTACTTTGAACTAACAGTATTTTTGTTTTTCTATTTTCTGGATATGCTTTAAGTAAATAATAAATAAAATTATGAGGAAAAGTACTCGTATGATCAAAATGCAATAGTTGTAACGGAAGTTACAGAAATGACTTTGTGATAAGATTAGTAAATAAACTATTTACAATTTTTTTTTGCAAAACATGAAGTATCGATATTAATAAAATGAATGAACTTGTTATTTAATATAAATTTATCATACATTTTAGAAAAACCAGTTTGAAACATTAAATAAATAATACATACTTGAAAATAAAGTGAATTATGTTTTTTCCAAGTAAAAAAAGAGTTATTTATACTTTTCGAAATTCAAAGATAAAGTATTAAATAGATTATTGTGTACCAATCAAATTACGATTTTATCGTTGTAATAATAATGATTCCATTAAAAATCATATGATATATGTTTGGAATATTGTATATTATATTTTTATTAACTATTTGTACTTGTATTGTAAACTGCGAGTTAATAGTTCAAAAAGATATTAATCTTTTTATACTGTGTACATATCGTAAAACTCGTTGCGTTATGAAATATAAATTTTTTTCTAATAAATGGATTTATTTTTTGATAGAAAAATAAAATAAATATTTAGTAACGCTACGAATTGCTTTATTAAAGTATAAAATTTCTACACTAGAACTAATATTCTTAATTGAAATCTAGTTACATGTTAACTTTGAAAAATTCTTATCAATACAACTTAAATTTTGCATATTACTGCATATATATTTTATATGTTGATATCAAAAAATTATTGATATAGGGAACAATAATACAAATACTATTGATATTGATGATAATTTTAGTAATTTAAATGGCCGATACCTGAATGGCGAGCTGCCTGATCAATATGAGTACCATGGAATGTACTGGTACGATTGGCATGGACCCAAATATTCTTTGAAAGCATCCAAGATTATGATTCGGCCGTATGAAAAAAATCAGTTGCCTGTACCAGTTACAGAAGATGATAATTTTTAATTCATAGGTATATGAAGTATATATTTCTTATGATAATAATAATATTAACAACTGTATTTTGCTATTATCAGAAATTTATAAATATATGTTCGAATATTTTGTGTTCATTTTGTTTTATAAA
The DNA here is from genome assembly GCA_963966155.1 of Clivina fossor. NCBI lineage: Eukaryota > Metazoa > Arthropoda > Insecta > Coleoptera > Carabidae > Clivina > Clivina fossor. The sequence goes on from OZ014563.1 coordinate 2,701,646, forward strand.
ATACTCATTTAGAATTTTAGATTTGATATTTTTTTGATATTTTTATTAACTATGTTTTATGAATGTTGACGATTTGTTAGTACGTAAATATTTTATAAGTTAATGAGTTTGAAGAAACTATAATAAAATATATTATGTTTGTACTTTAAATTTTATTTTTTATTATATAATTCCAATGTTTTTTAACGAAATCTACAAAAAAAATCATACACACAAAAATGTAATATTAAATTAAATAAATATAACTAAATGCTAAATGCTAAATATATATATATATATATATATATATATATATATATATATATAATAAAAGTCATTTAAATTTTAAGCTTTCCGTTTTTATTAAAATCTTTATCTTGGCTTTCTTACAAGCCAAGAAGTTAGAAATTGTATTTCAGTTGTAACTTTACCTGAGTTTATAAAATTAATCTTATATTAAAACCTTATATTAGCGAATATTCTACTACAATATTTATTGTTACACTACGATATACATATATTAAATATATTTATGGTACTTTGGTTTGTCGTTTACACATGATTGCAAAATTGTAACAAACAACTCTGTTAGTTTTGACTGTGATAAAGATTTCAATAAAAATCGAAAGCTTGCCATAAAACCTAAATGAGATTGAGTTTTATTTTACATCGTTTCGTTTGGACTGATATATATATATATATATATATATATATATATATATATATATATATATATATATACATAATAAACTTTAATATTTACATTTAATAAATTTATTAAATTATTTTAAGGTAGGTATCAAGTTTTATATCTGTAGAAGTTAAATAAGTTAACATAAAAAATTAAGTTTTATATTTGCTAAATCAAATTTTACAAGTTACGTCTTTATTTGGCTCTAATTAAATTAATAATTTTGTGTTTCCAAATCAAACAAGATTTCCAATAAAAAAAAGAAAACTCAGATTTTATTTTAGTTTCAACTACAAACAGACCAAATAAACTACCAAATTCCAAAAATAATTAATTTCATTAGACTGTCTAGTTATCCTCTACCAATTTGCTCAACGCAAATATGCGAAATAATTCAGTTGAACCTTGTCTGGTATAATTTAAAATTCTTGCTAGCCGCCCACGAATGGAGAAAACAAATAGATATGTGAACTTTACTCGCTGAACAAAATGTGCTAGAATATGGTACTTTTAAAGTACCATATGCACTTAGTTTGAAAATGTTCAAATGTTCTGTAGTTTTATAATAATGTCGACTGTAAGTTAAGGTTTATATTTTGTTTGGAATGAAACCAAATCGGGCTTCTAATGTTTCAAAGGTAAGTTTGCCATTATTGGACTTTTAAACTGTCGTTTGGCATCGGATCAAAACAGCTTTTTCTCGATTTTAAATATAATATAAGTTGGATTGTGAAATATTTGAGTACAAAAATGTGATGATAAATATGGCTGGTTAAGTTTTCTAGATGCAATTTGTAAAAGTATTATAAAATTTATATGTAGTTTGATGTTTCCATTAATATCACTTTGTAAATAAACTGAATTTGTAATTCAGTAAAATTTAATATACCTATTTTTTAAATGTTACATACCGATTGAATTTATAGAATTATCTAGATTGGTATGCCGTGATCGATCTATCACCATACATCGTAGATGACATCCTAAATGCTTGGTGAACAAATGACAGGTCTGGATGGCCTAGCCTTTCCAATAGGACTGTACCATCAGTTTCCGTTGTAAGTTTTGCCACGCCAACGGTTGATTCTGGTTGGTTCATACCCCCCACCATTCTTGATGACGTAAACTGTTTGTTTCGAAATAATGGTTTCCACGCTGTACTAATTTTTGTGCCATCATCTCTGTTGAAATTTTTGAGGTGTTGAAGAATTTTTAATGCTTCTTTCCGGGCTAGATTTCATTCAGTTACCAAGCACTGAAGATGAATCGACTACGGCATACCAGCCCAGAAAAGATTACTGTTACATACAAATTTAATTACAAATAAAATAAATAAATAAGAATAGTAGTTTTTTAAGTCATGTTACAATTATATCAAATTTTTCTATCTGATAAAAATTGTTAAAAAAAAATTCTAGTTTCAGTCAGTTTCAAAATTGTTTATTATAATTAATTAAAAATTAATTGCAATAAATAATCTTATCTATTATAGTTTCATTGTATAAAATACAACATAAATTAATATTTTATCATTTAATTTAATAATTAGATTTACAAGTAAATCGGATGTAATAGGTTTAGATTAAAATTTAAGTATTTAAACATTGATAAAAATGTACTTGGTATATTATGTTTTTTTTCGCAATAAAACAAAAAAAATATAATTTGTATGATCATATCTGTATGAATGAATTAGATAAAATTAAATTTCTTAAAATTATTTTTTATTTTCTTAGTATCAATATCTTAAGTGTAAAAGTTTATTTTATTTCTTAATTTATTCTATTTTATCTAAATTCGACTGCTTTTGCAAATTATTTATATTACATTGACACTATATGCCTTTAAAAAAGATTTAAAACAAATCTAAAACTTGCCTATTAAACTTAAACGAGTTTGATTTAACATTCTTTTCCAAACTGACTACTACAACATGTATATTAAAATAACTGATAATTAATCTGTACCTTAATTTGTTTTACATTTATTATATTCTAAAATAAATTTTCTAATTAATAATGCGTTAGTGTCTAAATATGTATAAAAACAAATTTTGCTTGAAAACATATAACATAACCTTAATACCACGCAAAAGGGCTGGTGAAAAATCTTTAATTTACTGAAAACATATTATCTATGCAAATAGGAATTTATATCGTTCACCACATATGAATTTGTAATTAAGGAGCTTGCTACTACATAAATGAAAATCATGCAATAAGAAACTTTATTACCAGTGATAATAAGGTACAAATTTGGTGGTGTTGTTCTAACGCAATATAATAAGCTGAAAATATTATATATATATATATATGTATTTCAATACATTATGTGCCTTGTCGCTTAGTTTTAAAACTTTGCCACTTAGGTACTTCGGTAAGTTCTTATCTCTTTGCAGTTATGTGCATTATTTGAAGAATGTTTTAGAATTTTGAATCGGGCTTCATTGCTAAATTTATTACTGAAACATGTAGTATATATTAGTACTTCTTTAGTGGAATATAAAGTTGTAAATTTTAAATTACCTAGTTTTGTTAACAAATACGAATTACGTAGTTTGAAGTGGAAATAACATTTAAATTAGGAACTTTTGAACCAATAATTAATAACAATTAAAGTATTTATAATTTTATTAAATTTTATTAAAATTGCATTAAAATTTTTTATGATCAAAAATTTTAATTATAAAACAATATTGAAAAACATGCAAATCGCATTAGTCAAAAGTCGATCTTTAAATATTTTCACAGCAAATATAAATATAAAAAACCAAGAGCGTGTAAATTCAGATAGACAAAACACGCGGACAATCGGTGAAAAATATCAAAAATAACGCGACACGTAAATCTAAAATGTAAACGAAACGTTCAAATGCGATAAAATTGCCGTGACAAAATAGCGTTGCGTTTTCGGATATAGAAAACGAAATGTCACCGAACATCACTGCAAATAATGTGTTACCTAGATAACAAGTAAAATGATGCTCATTTGTTTTCAGGTTAATCCTTTAAGCTTTAAGTACAAATGAACGCGTTCATTTAGTAAATAAACACAACTAATTTTTTAAATTACATTTTGGTTTGTAAAGTTACATTTAAAAAAAGATATGTCAAAATAGAAAAATTAAATTAAATATTTCTGTTTTCTTAGGACCATTTGTATGAAACGTTGTTAACTTAATTAATGAATTAATTAGGCAACTAGATTATCAACTATTTTTAAAGCGATTTATTTGTTTTTCATTTGACAAATTAACGAAAGAGTTAACTTACAAAGCGTTTAATAATATTTTATGCAATTTGTTTGGTAATTTGATGATAATAATAACACGAACATTAATGTATAAAATTTGGTATATTTTATGAAGAAATCGGTATAATAATATAATATAATATAGTATAATAATTATTTAAATATTAATTGAAAAATTATTTAAATATATTTTAATTATTTTTTCTCCAAGTGTATCAAAATATTAATATTGCGTTACTATATCGCCTATGTAGAAGGTCATTATGTTACTAGTATAATAATTAGTTAGTTATAATAGTTAGTTAGTTTTATTTGGAATACTTGAAAAAATATCATATATCACTCGGAAAAGAAAGCTTCTTCTGTGTTTCGCACAGACTATCTAAGCTCAACACAATAAAGTTTGCTTTCTGCTTCTCGTAACATAATATACTTTTTTTTTTAATAATTGTAAGTGGCATTGGCGTATTTAGGGGGTTACGAACGGGGTTAACCGAAATATTAATAAAAAAAAATTGACCGAAACATTAAATTAACAAATTTTTTGCTGAACTATCAAACTTTTTAACCTACTCTTTTAAAACTTAACACAAATAAAAAAGACACTACTCATAAATATTCATCCTGCAAAATTACTCTAGCGTTAAATGAAAATTAATTACATCAATTTGAACTTTTCGACTTGTGCGCGCAAAACGGCACACCGACCTTTTTCATAAACGAAACTGCTCTTAGAGAGGACAATGATAAAGAGGAGACTACATTTTCAAAAACACTCAAGGCCAGCCTAAATTACCTGGAACATCCCGTTTCTGCTGTGTGCGCGCGCGAAACGAAAGCTCTCTGGAGGTGTGACGCATGCTTGCATGCTTTGCGGGCCGCAACACACAACGCACGGCTGCCTGGTGAGTCGCAGCGCGAGCCACCAGAATGCGGTCGCAGGACTGAGTTATAGTGCCGGAAAATTCCGGAACACGAAACTTGCAGGATTTCAGACAATGCTTAGGGCAGGAATCGTGGATAATTGTAGCAGGAGGTTTATTATTATAATATAATAATAATGTGATATTACACGTATCCATAGTAGAATTATTACAAGTTTCTGTTTAATACTAGTAGTAATAAATAATAATTTTTAAAATTAATATTTATTGTTTGAGTGTTCTTATAATTTTGTAAATTGGTATATTTTAATAATTATTTGTATTTTTATTTTTCTTGTTATTTTATAGATTATATAATTTACGAATGTATTTTGTTTTCTATAATTTATTTTATTTATTTCAAACATAGATCATCCCATAGTCTAGTATCTAGTAAATTAAGTTATATTTAACCCAAAAAATTAATTTTGTTGTACAATTTGGTGTTAGTGTATTTTTAAAACAATGGGCCTCTATGTAAGTTCCACTGTATAATTAATGAAAATTAAAACAATGCTAATACGTCAATTTTAAAATACACAATAACGCTATGTTCCCAAAAGGGTGTGGTAAAAATTGTTTCCACTATCTTAAAATTAATTTTTTCCAAATATTCTTATCCACATAAGCAACTCTAGCTTTATTCACATTCATGACACATCTCATGTATGCTCTTCTATTCCTACTGTTTGGAAACATTTGCTCACGCAAAACACTGTCAATTATATATATATAAGCAAACATTCATTAGACATTCGCTCAAGATGATCGAACCATCTTAACTGACTAGTACCAACTTTTGCAACAATTTTTTTTTACTTTATTATAACATTATACACTATTCTAATCTATTTTGTACCCGATTTCTTTTAGTTACACCACATACTCAACGTAAAATCTCAATTATTAATATGTAGTGACGTGGTAGTGATATTCTTTAAGGTTTTTTAAATTATATTATTTTATTTTTAGTGTAATAGGTGATAATTATACATATATAGTTTGTATAAAAATTAGAAACTTAAAATAGATTAAAATACATGTTATTGTCAGCTTTACTTAGTCATTAGATAAATTTTAGTAAAATTAAAAGTTTTCTACAATGTTAAAATATTAGTACTTGAAAGTAGGTTTATACTCTTGAGAATAAAAAATTTGCTTATAAAATTGAATAATGTAATTAATTACTTAAAAAAGTACTATCTAAAATTTACAATTTTATTTTTCAATTTTGAAAAGCTTAGAAATTAAATTAAAATATAAAATTTCTTATTTGCGCACGTAGTTATATATCTTTTAAAAGTTAATTTTGAAACTAGTTTCATATTAATAACATATAAACAATTATGTTACATACACAATCACGCCAAGTACCCAAAAGGGTATGGCGCGAACTCTTTCCACTATCTCAAAATTAGTTTTTATTAAACAGTCCTATCCAGACAAGCAGCTGTCAAATTACAAAACTATTGTGGTAAATAAAATTAAGTTACTAATGTAGTTGTAGAGATCTTCTATTAAATGATGTATAAGATAGTAAAACGCGATAGAAAACAGTAATGTCGACCTTATAAATTGATCCCTAGACACGCGGTAATGCATGTCAAAGCTCACGATCATCTGACGTAAGATGTCGTTGCAGAAATAAGATTCTAGGTTATTCGATCTTTGCACTAAAAGATATTTGCTTTTCATGGAGAGGGAAGGTATATCAATTCATAAACTCGGATTGAGTTACTTCAATATATGTTAAACATGTGAGTGGTATCGAATATAAACATAGTAGGCTTTGGTAAAGTAATTTTGGTTTGTACGGAACAAGAGGTATATTTGTGATAAGAGATTTTGCCAAGTAGAGTGTTTGTTTTGCGGTATAAAGTTTAGTAGTTTGAATCCGATCTAGACGAAAAGTCAAAATAATATATTTGTTAAGAAACTTCGACAAATTTAACGTTTGGTTCTCCTAATTTAAATAAACTTAACAATAACAATGCTATAAAATTATAACTTGCAGTTTTTGACCACTCACAACTTTTTAATACTTTAACTACATAGATCATATAATAAATAGATTGTAAATTAACGCCGTTGCTGAGACTTAATAATGTAATAATGACTATAATTTAATCAAATAATTTTGCCTACGGCTCGTGTTGAAAACTTTATTGATGTGGGTTGTAGCTTCCAGAACATGCTTGTTATATAATATACTATTTTTGTTAATTTTATTTTGCATTTTAATAAAAATTAGTTATACATTTACGTATACTAATTGTAGTATAACATTTATTTATACAATTCTTGTTTGTTCTTTTCAAAAAAATTAATCATATTAAAAAAAAAGTTGAAAATACATTAGTATTTCTACATATATTTTATCTGCAAATAGTAAAATTTGTTATAAAATTATTCAGGTAACTTTCAAACAAAAATAAATTAGTTTAAATTTTGACTAGATAATCAAGAGAGATGCTTAATGTAATATTGTTGTAATATTCAAGTAACTCATTATGTAATCTGTAATTCAGTACTGCATTAGTTGCACATGTTTGCTATAATTATGTGTACGTAATATACAAGCTAATATTTTGGTACTTCTTGTTATCCCTACAAATTATTTAGTATTTGGCCTAGTAAAATGTTCAGTTAATTAATCAAGTTTTGAGATAGTGTTTGTTAATTGGTAAAATATCATAGTTTCTCTGATTTTATTTTTAACTTGTATTTTAAAATATTAATACAATTAAATTGGGTTTTGTTGTTTTTATAGTTTACATTTATCAAATCTTCCATTTTGTAAATTCAGAATCATAAATTTTATTTAATATTTGTTAACTTTTTTATCTATTTTTTTTTTATTATTTTAAAAAAAATTAAAACATGGTAAAAAATCTTTCAGAATTCATTATATTAAAATAAAATTTAGGATTAAGTTTTGTACATATTTTATTTAAATATATATAGTAATTAATGTAAGTATATTTTTCTATATATTAAATATTACTTTACTTTACACTAGTTTACCATATGTACAAATTTACGCCATATATGTACTTGTAAGAATGTAACACAAACTCTTTTCTTTTATTATTCAAATATTTTTATCCAGAGTTGGAACTTTGGACTATTTCACATTTCTAAAACCTTATATATTTAGTTTTTTATTACCATTACTTTGAAAACTTTACTAATGCTA